>OX387274.1:36528667-39028667 GCA_947562075.1 Orthosia gracilis
TATAGTCATTTTAGAGAACTTATTCGGACACATCCTTGTACTCGTAGTACCTCAGAATCCACTAGATTGTATTTCAAAGCAAGTTACTGGTGAATAATACTGACCACTTGGTTATGCCTGTGGTTATTAAGTATTATTATTAATTGTAAACACACTATAGTACTCATAAACTAAATATCGATGATTGATCTCCACTGAGAATGGCCACCATGACCAAAATTAGGCCACAGGCTCTAGCAACTGTCATGTGGTGTGGTTAGTCCCTTGCATTATGGGCTTTTACCCGACTGCCGAAGGAGGGTAACGTGTTTATCAGTCTGTGAATGTATGTTTGTTTGTTCCTATGTGGAGTTCTAGAGACCAAACGCGTTGGCCGATTTTCATGATTATTACGTCAATCGATTTGTCTTAACCTTGCGAGTGTCACTGGCTACATTAGAATTAGAAAATAGAAAAATGGCGGATTTTGGGCGCCATATTGTGGGAGCCCAATTTTTTTTTTCTTCCAAACCCATCGTGTGGGGTATCAAAATAAAGAGTTTTTAGAGGTGATTTCAAAAATATACAACATTTATGATGTTTAAATGTGCCTAATTCGAAAATTAAAATGGTAACTCAAAAGATATAAATAAAAAAGTTAATTCAAAATATCAAAAAACCACACTGTTTAAGAAGCGAACTAAAAAGACGTAATAAGAAGAAAATTACGCTGTGCAGTCGTAGGATGATACTTTGTCCGAGCGAGTACTTTATATTTCATTCATAAAGCAAATTTTAGCAATCGCACGAATAGAAAATCGTTCACTTCGTCTTAATAATCTCAATAACATTTGAAAGTACGAATATAACTAAGTTAGCTGCCATCACTTCAAATAAGTTAGTCTCACATAAAGGAAATTACTTTCCCAAGTAAAGTTAAGTGAGCAAGTACGTAATTCGTGTAAGGGAACTCATAACTTATACGTAAGTAAATATTACTTCTACCCTTCTGAAAATCGATTATGGGATACTGTTCGTTGGCAAGCGTTTGAGGTTTGTGTTATGTGTTTTATGATGTTTATGAACTCGAAACACGGCACATAAATATGTATTGGTTACTTGAAAGGAAATCTTGTCTATCAATACACAATAAAATTATAATATACAAGCATATTCTTATGCCAATTTGGACGTTATAGTACGATATCCAACTATGGGGCTGTACTAAACAAAGCAATGTTAAAATTATATAACAAATCAAAATAAAGTACTCAGAGATGCTGTTAATGCATCAGAAATGACGACCTTCAAGTCGTCACCACCGTTATCCAAAACTTTGCTAAAGCCCACGAACGCAGACTTCATCGACATGCACATTTGGAAGCAATCCAGCTGCTAGATAACACGGACAAAGAACGTAGGCTAAAGAGAACTAAGCCATTTGAGTTAGTGTAGTATAGTGTAAATTAGCGAAAAAATAAGGCTAGTATTTAAACGAGCGAAAATAAATTCAAATTAAAGGTGTACAAAATACTGAATATGGCTTACTGAAATACTAAGTGGGCGACAAACAGTGGGCGAATACAAATGTTTAAAACAGCGACAAGAAAATAAAAGTTTGTCGACGGAGCTTCTTTATCTGTCTGCAGGGTCTAAAGTAACCTAACATGAAGCAGATGACGGGAGCTGAGTTCGCTCGCTTTGCTCACTCACTTCAGCTCCCGTCATCTCCTTCGAACCTAACCTATCCGTGTCGAGGTACTATAAGCTCTCGAGCTCGCTTCGCTCGCTCTTGGACTAATTCATCGATAACACGAATACACCCGAACTCCCGCGCTGCACACCGATGTCGCCTCGATGGTTGCTATTTTCAAAAGAATAATATGATAAAATAGAAAAAAATAGAACCCCAAGTACAATTAAAGTATGTAACAATATTACTAACGCAGCTCACAAAAAACTCTTAAAAGGTATTACTCAAACCGGATAAATAGTTACTTACTAAGAATAATAGTCGCCCGTTCAGTATATTTTTCGACCAGTTAATAATTTCCCAAAAAATAATAGCAACAATACTGTGCTATACATGTAGCACGTGAACGTGTTTTAAAGTAACCTCTAAGAAAGTGCTACCGAATTTTATTTAAGTGCAAATTGACATTATTCTTAGTCATAACATTATACAATATAATAATAAGTTAAAATAGTTAAATTGTTTATTAGTCTGTTTAGGCTAGATTGGAATATAATAGGAACTTTAGTTTTTATTAATATATAGAAAATAGTGATTTGTGAATAATACATAAATTGACGCCTTTCCCCATGTGTAAGTAGGCAGAAACTTCAGAACACCACCTGCTACGAACCTTACATACTCCTTAGGCCATAGGCAAAGTATCATTCTATCAGCAAAAGAGCAGCGATGGTTAAAATGTTAGGTATTGGTCACATAACCTTTCGATAGCGCTATGCATTACCATACATTTGACGCTTTCGATGATAGACTGTCACTTGTCGGGAGCCTCTTGTAGATAAAGTTTTTGGAAACACTACTTGTTAAAATGTAAAAAGACCGAGGTGGTTATAACGTTCAAAGAAACGTTGTTGTTTGTTGAGATTTTTCTAGATATTTCTAAGCCTTTTGATAACGCATGTTGGCCAATGCTATTACTTTAAATGAAAACTCGGGGCTGCTGTAGAAATATGTATTATAATCTAGTTTACTCTTAGTTTTTAAATGGTTTCATGAAACTCAAACTCAGCCATCATTCCATGTCGAAGTCTCTCACCATAGGATGTCCTCAGGGTTCGGTTATTGGTCCACCTTTATGGAATGGTTTTGATGATTTCCTCGCGATTCCGCGTCCAAGCGGCTGTTTATTAACCGGTAGTTAGCGGACGACGGTCTTCTGCTCATTCAATCAAGTACTCGAACTGGACAGGAAAACTTGCCTGACACTTGCCTTCGATTAATACATCAGTGGGGCGATCGAAACCGCTTTACCTTTGCTCCGCACAAAATTTAGCAACTGATTTTGAAAGTTAATCTTAAATCGTGACCCACTATTAAATTTAATAAAGTTCCCGTAAAAAGAAAGCAGTCCGTGTGCTATCTTGGTATAGTGTTAGAGAGGAATTTTGCATTTATACTTCTTGTTAAAATAGTCGGTGAAAAAGAAAAAAAAGAACTGCTGGTACTTGCTGGCGTACTTCCGGTCGACCTTAAAGTGAAGCGACATGCTGCAATGTAGTATTCCACTTGAGAGACTATGGACGCGGACGTTTTAAGGCGGAGTGACCGTGAGAAAATCTCTAGATTATTTAAACCACATTATGTCAATATGTTGTCTGGGAGGCACTTTTATCCGAATGGTAATGTTGGTGGGATAATTCCATCAAGGGCTGACACCTCCAACAATTCTTTCCATCCGTTTGCACGCGGCTGGCCGGGACGTGGCTGGAGGTGGATCACTGTGTTACCCAATTTCTCATAGGGCATGGTAACTTTACAAGTAAATTATTTTCTTCAAGCTTGTTGCCTCGCCTTTGTGTCAGTATGTACAATCGACAATCTGCACATCATATCTTATGGGAGTGTATTCTTTGGAAGAATGAACGCAATATTATGTTGAACAATGTACAGACTGCATTAGAAGTTGTTCACTATAAGGACCTTGTTGAAACTAGAACAAATTGCCGTGTGTTCAAGAGTTTTTGCCATACCTATTATTGGAATCAAATATAACAGCTCACAATGTTAGGTACCATTAATATTAATGCTAATTTTTATCCGTCGTGCTAGGTAACTGGGCTTATCCCAGTAGTAAACGACCCTTTGTGCCTATTGGCCTTGTTTGTTCTTTCTCCTGCTTGATATGGAAGGAAGTGGAATTTCGTATTTTTTCCTACTCCTCCGTTATTCTTTTCTGATTTATTTCGTTGTGGGATCCAAGACAGTTAAATTTATTCTCCGGGACTACGTCGAACTTCATTGCCTCGGCGCTTTTCTGGTTGTCACCACTGTTGAGTCTGGCTTTTAGGAGTTGCAGTGGTTTGGGAAAAAAGCGGTGGAAAAGTCCCAAAAAAAGATAATGAAGACAATATGAATTTTTTACTGCCTCATATTCAGGATCGAAATACAAATAATCGAATTGGAGAACGAAGAGACGCAAAGTGCATGCTTGCTGCATTAAGTCCGCCTATGTATCACCAATGTACATGAAGTTTAAATAAATAAAGTGAAACGGAAGACTTTCAATCCACACCTACGCCCGACAAAACAATTAACACCAATGACCAACAGCAGCTGGAAGAACACTTACCAGCTATTAGGGAACCAAATTTTACGCCATCGCCTGATCCCAATTCAAATCCCCAGTCAACTGCATAATTCACCCGCAACCGCAATGCAACCATCGCAACTCGCAACAATCGCCGACGCCAAAATCCATGTCCTTTGCGTCAATCTCCTTAATGGAGTATATTCTAAAAAATAAAGAATGGAATATTCTTTATTTTTTTTATTTTTTTTATATTTACTTATATTGTTTACTTTATACAAAAGATATTTATCCTATTGATTCTTTCTTCAACGGCATGGTAGCCACAATAAAATCTTTTTCTCCCTACTATCAGTATCTTGCCAAATGAAAGATATTTGCAGTTGTACAAGATTTAGATTGGGAACAATTGTCAGTAGAGCCTTCAACGCTAGTGTATGCACCGGACCCGATGACTACACCGACGTCATATCTGAAATCGACACCTTCGGGACCGATTCCCACGATACCAAACGCTAATAATATTTCATACTTTAATAATATGTCTACTTACTTTTCGTAGTTTACAGAAGATTGATGTAAAACATTTAAATAAATATATAAGTGATTTTTTAAAATATCATTTTATTATTTATCTGAGACATACTGCTCGTTCGATGGAAGATATAGGCTTTAGAAATCTTGATATTTTTTGGTTAGTCCGGTTTTACTTATCAAGTAAAAAAGATAAACATTCTTTAGATATTCTAAAATAATATTTTTTTTTAGAGTAAAGCGAATTCTCTTTCTGGTTCTCGGTTTCTCCAGGTTGGATATATATCCCATCTTCCTTTAGTAGTTTCGCTTCGCCTTTCTAATACTTCGTCATCGATGGCAATTGCAATAGCTGCCAATTCAAGTTGTGAAGATTGCATATTTACTCAAGCGTCACGTCTATCGGCTAATGAAATCACTAGTCTACATCACCGTGAATCATCCTTTATCCTATGTCCAAAAACAGGTCAGAGTTTCATTAAAATCCATTCAGACACTGTGGCGTTATTGCTTAACAAACATTGCTTTTCCATGTAGTATGTTTGTAAGTGCATCACTTGCGAACAGCTAGTCCGATTTTACAATGACATATTTTAGAAATATTTAGTAGTAATCCAAATGAGGATTTTAGGAAATAAAAACAAGGTTCCCGGAACATTGAACTGAACTAACTTTGGACAGGACAATGTTGGGTGAGTTAGTTTACAACATGAATATTAGTGGAAACTGTAGAAAGTAAGATAAAATCGATGACGCCAATACCATGCCGTGTTCAGGGGTAATATAGGTACCGACGGACGTGTGACATCATAAACGTTACCAGGAAGTGGCTAAATGTGCATTGGAGTGGCCGACCTGGCTTCCAAGAACTGGTAGGTGTTGACTTCGAACATATAACAGCTTTTGTGTTTACTATACTTGTTTTTGTCAGCGACCTCGCCCACGTATAAGTTTGGAGTTAGAACAAAGGAACGTAGGTAGTCCCGGGGTAAAGCAGTATCCAGTTTCAAACAAACGGACAGACAGTTACTTTTTTATTGTCTATAGGCTCGTGCTAGACCACTACCTTACCACATGGTAAGCGATGATGTGGTTGACGGTGAAGCACACTTGCCTATAACTTATGGGGTCGATATTATGGTTTTCTTTTAATGTAAAATCAATTCGGTTAATTTGTTTATGTATAGCCTAATTAATAAAGTATCTACTGAATAAATTATCCGACTTGGTTTTAGATTTGATCTCACTACTTTTTGGGGTAGAAGAACAGCACCGCGAGACTTGTGTTTTTTTATGTTATGTTTTTGATGGGATCTCATTTATTTGTGTACACAGTTCTACTGTTTTTGTTTTTGGGTACTATTTCCGGTGCGTCAGCTACGGTCCATGTTCCGTTAGGTAGGTATCTTCACTAGGTACCTAGTCTATCTGTACTATAAATGTAGGTAGTGCAGGTGAAACACACAACAACAGTTTGTTTATGAAATTCAAATACTAACCTAACCTAACTTAATTTAGTCTGCTATAAGATCATCTCATCACTTGTCTTCGACATACTGCGCCGACTCATAATTCATAGGTATATTAAAGTAGACACCGTCTATGACTAACAGTACCTACCTTTATTCACTATTTACCTACCTACCTAGATAAACAGTGTAGGTGGCGAAAAATTTTATGAACTGTAAAAGTAACATTGTAATCCCATATGGTTTGGATTAGGATTACAAAGTTACTTATGCAGTTTATATACCTATCTAGGAAATGGGACAGAAATTGCGGGACATTTTAGTTCTTCTTGCTTTATAAGCTAAACAATAATTGTGTTCAAAATTTTAAGCTTGCGAGTCTACTAGAAGTACCTTCGAATTTTGATGATCGGTGAGTGACGAAATAAAGGAATTTTGACCAGCAATAATTCTTAAACTTCAAGTTTAAATTGAATGTAATTCGGGATTATGCTTAGTTATATTGTGTTCGCTTAGTCACTGAAAATTCAGGCTTCTAGCTTTATCCACAACGACGTTACAAGGGGTCAAAAATATCCTGAATAGCTTCAAGAAAAGGATGGTACGGCTGTGCCTTTGTTTGCTCGACTTGTTGGGGGCACTGCTGTGCCCCCAGATTATGTTGTTGGCTTCCTTATATCATAAGTCCTATCCTAATAATATCATAAATGCCAAACTTTGGATGGATGTTTGTAACTAAATCACAACAGAACGGTTGAAATGATCTAGATAAAATTTTGCACAGAAATAGATTATAATAGACTGGAATAGCACAATTATAGTCTACTTTTTATCCTGATTAACTAGGTGTAATGATCCCTTGGGATGGTTATATATTTTTCACACGGGTGAAGCCGTGGGCAGGATCTTGTGCTAAATAGTTATTTTCTTCATGCCTTTGTAAATGATTAAGTTTAATCATCAATCAACTTAAAAAAAACCTGATTCACTCATTTGCTATTATCCTGTTTCATATTTATTTATTCCTATTTTTACCTAACACTTTAATTAATTAACGCAATTAGCACACAGTAAAATCATAATTTGTTACTTCTTTTTGAAACCATTAAAACGGTAAGCAAATTAAAATTAATTAACACCTATTGTTACAAATTTCAGAGGTGCCATTACAAAATTAACACGCCTTGTTTCTTTTTGGCCAATTCTCTCTTTTTTTCAAGTTATTCATGAATCTGCAAAGACCCCGGACGCGGTTTTTTTCACTTAAAATTCAGCGATTTTTTGCCGGACCTCAAAATTTCTTAGTCCTACATAAATGAATGGTAAACAAATTTAATTTATATTCATTTTTTGGTGTTACCTGTTCTTACACTTTTTAATTAAAATTGGCAGGTGCAGAGTCAAGGTTATAAGTATTTTAAAACTTTTTGCTGCGTATACGAAACTCGTATTCCAAATTGGCATTTCAACTGAAACTGTTTCACAACAGAATATAGATAGGTGAAAATCTATTACCAGATGTCAAATTCATTGGATATAGTTTTCAAAAAACCCACTAATTTTACTTATCCGTAGAGAGCAATGAATATTTACAACTAATTCATGTCTTAAGTCCTTTTTATTCTACAGAATCTGGTGCTGTTAGATAATAATAAGTAGTCGTACCACAGTGGTAACGGTTTATGCCGTTCTAATATCAAAAAGTAATACCACTGGTATTTGTTTTACCTCATAGTTATTTTCTATTCCGAACGTATAATACCAATCTTTAAATAATTTAGTTTCAACTTCAGTTTGGTACAGTCAGCTCAGTCAAACCTAACCAAATTTATTGTATGGACTTTAGTTATCGAATTTAATTGACACCAATGGTTCTTGGTGTTTTATATTCGTAAATTTTAGCACATTCAATTGCTATTAATAAATAAACTCAAAGATCTCGTCCCGACAACAGATTAGACGAAAACAGTTTCACTATACCTATTATTCAGATCGTTGCAATAAGTGTACAGATTATGATCGCACTATTAAAAAAAACGCCATTTGCTGATTCATTGCCATGTGTGTGATGTATTTACTGATTTGATTATACAAAAAGTTGATATTCTGAGATATTTTACAATTATTAGATTAAAAGTTATTTGTTTCTATGAAAAAATACCTAACGTAGTTACGAGTATTATTAGATAGGTACCTAGATGTAAATAATTACGTATCTATCTGAAAATATGTATGTCAGGTTAATTATAAGATAAATTAAGAGTTGATCTTCTGAGATATTTTGTAGATTGTAATTAATTTATTCTTGTTTTGATGTTTTTGCAAAAAAAATGTTATACAAGAATGAACAAATTTTTTAATAAAGTTAATTATTAGTCATAATTATTATTTTATTATTGAAATAGACATTTGCTAAATTATTATTTTTTCCTTTGACGTTCTCATAATTTCACACAAAGCATTTTTACTGATTTTACCTAATATCTTTAAAATTGTTTTGGTATTAGTTTCAACCATGGTAACCGTTGAATGGACACTAAATATGATTTGAAACAAATACCAGTGGTATTAGTTGTTGGTATTGGAACGGAATAAATTGTGGTATAAAATCAATATAAGCTGGCAACTTATTCTACTGAAACTAGGGATGTAACGGAGGTTTGTTTACGATTTCAAAAAGTCGGAACTTCCGATTGTTTTTAAACCTCCGAATTCGGTTCCAAAACTTTTAAATGTGAGGATATCAGAGGTCGATGCATAGCTGTGGCGGAAGCTTGCGGCTGCAGTCAACGCGTACAAACTTGTTTACATAATACAGATTACGATTTTAGAAAACTTGTGTTAGGTTTTCTTTGATAAAGACATCTTTTATTTGTAAAGAATTAAATTATTTATTTTAAACATCAAATAGTACTTAAAAGTTGTTAAATTGATTATCCTAGAAAATATTCGAATGCCAAATGACGTCACATCCAATGACAGTTGTCGATTGGAGGGGGATTGTTCGGACACGAGGCAGGTTGAGTCAGTTTGGAGGGGGCAGTCTAGTCTGAACGGACTTGCAGCAACAATATTTCCGAAGTGTCCCTAAGTGTTGAGTCTAGAGTTGACCTAAGTGGATATATTGTATGGAGTTGATGGCAACTTAGTGTGAAGTGGAAAATAAATAATAGTTCAAAGTCCAAACTGTGTGTTATTGCTGAATTGCCAACTACACGTGAGTATATATATCCTTGAGTATTTTTATACACACTGACCTACCTCCTTTTGTAATTAAATCTAGCTCTGTTGTCTCTAGTGTTTTATTACACTTGTTTACTTTTTTAACGCCTTGTTAAGTGTTTCAGCTAAAATTAAAAAGTCTGGCTAACAATGTATGTATTATATTATTATATTTAATCTACTTTTTCTCACAAACCTTTCTTCAGCTTCCGCTTCTGATTCCAATTTCAGTTTCGTTTCCCATTATTATAAACCAAATTTAAAACCTCCGATTCCGACTTCGGTTCCGATATCACCAAATCCGTAACATCCCTAAATGAAACCCCGTACTACCCTAAGCAAGGTCAAGGCCAAGTGCAGCCTACTGTAGGTACTAGGAATATATACCAACAAACACCTAATAACCACACTACATTTACTCTACTTTAATAATGTCATATTTACAAAACTGTCTCGTTGGCCCAGCGCTTCTGCTAAACATGAGATCCTGGGGTTTGATTATAAAGGATCAGCCAAAGCGTTTCCATCTGAAATTCTCAGTAGTAGCCCGGAGTTTGAATTCGTATCTGGTTGATGGCAATTGGTTTACTTTGTATAACATGGAATTTAAACATATGTATCTGTTAAAACGTTGGGTGAACATACTATAGGCAGACCCTTCGGAGAAAACAGTCGTGATGTTATGTTACGTTATTGGCTGATATAAGGCCTGACTTCATAAAATAATAATAAAAAGGCTTCACACAACCCCATTTAAATTTTAAATCAAGTCGTTATATTTTCCACACGAAAGCGCTAATCCCTTACTTTGGAAGCCAGCAACAAGTTTTGGAGTGTGTAGATGGCCTAAATCCGCGGCTTTACAACTTACTGTAACAACATTATGATAACTAAAGCTTCCTGCACGCTCTTCTACACGTAGGGAGTTAATTACAGTTGGCTTCTGATGCTTGCTTGAGTTTAGTGCTCGGTAGTCGGAATTGTTCGGCTTGTGTCGGCATTGGAGTTGGAAGCGAATGAAAAATACTAGGTAAGTAGGTACCTACTATATATTTATATTTGCAAATTATACTTTCACTTTTTTTTATTTATTTATTTTATACATTCACGTGTTTCACTGGGGCATGGAGAAGAGGCCGTCCATAAAAGTCTTCCATCGCGAACGATCTTGAGCTTCACGCTTCAACTCAATGTCATTCCTCTGCTCGTCGCTTCTGACAACATGAACCAAATATTGAACGTGTCTTGTCATCCTAACACTGACCTCGGCAACCGTTGCTCAACCTGAAATATCAACCCGTGATGATGTTATTTTTAAGCCAAGAATCCCTAATTCTAAAACAGGTTACCTATCATAATTTCGAAAAATATTTGATTGAATTTCATTTCATCTAAAACTTTTCAACTATTATCGTTTCGTTTTTTTTTATTTCATCGAAGTCACGTCTGCCACTGTCTCAGTTGACTTATTATCAATTCGATTCTTTTCGTTACTCCGACGTTTCATTTGGTCGAAAATCTTTTTACCGAAGTTACACTTAACCGAAATAACATTTGTTCGAAGTATTTATTTTTATACGTATATCAAAACACTAAGTGAGAGAGAAACAGTGGGCGAATACAAATGTTTAACAGCGACTTGAAAAACAAAATTTGTCAACAGAGCCTCGCGTGTAACGCGCATAGCTACTAAGTAAAGCGCTGACACAACGGCACGAGGCACGCCGCGTGCGCATCATCGACCCAGTTGCTACGAGTGGAAACTGCTGATACAGGACACGAGGCCCGAAGACACCGTCTACGTGACCGAGCCCGCTCACTTCGTATCCATCATCGATCGAGTCAATTCCATTTACTTATAATTGTAATTTCTTTTAAAATAAATTAGTTTTTAATTAATTCGGTTTTTTTTGAGTCCTCCGGCAGTAGCCTACGTAATTGGCGCAGTCGGTAGGATTCCCGGGTCGTACTTGCGATAACCGGTATATCGCACCGCGTTCGCTACGATAAGCTTTCAACGCTGCACCGGGAGATCCTGAACAACGAGACTACGCCGGAGATCCAGAAATCGATACAGCTCAACGAAGACCAGAATGTTCATGTAAGTCCGCTGAATTTTCTTAGTGGTTGCTTGCTTCCTTTTGTGTGTAGGTTCTTATTACCATATCCAATATTTTCCATCCACGTAGATCAAGTACTTCTAGGTTAGTTAGTAGTAGGAATAATAGTGTAGATTCTAGACGTAATATTAATCCTGTAATTGAACCCGAGATGGCTGACTTAGACGGTATTTTCAAAGCCCTCCGCTTAGTTCCCGATTTCGATGGGAACCCAAACGTACTTACCAGGTTTATTAAATTGTGTGATCAGTTAGTACGCGAGTTCATTCAAGAGGGGCAACCGGAAATATATAACATAGCACTTTTAAATGGCATATTGAACAAGGTTACGGGGCCCGCCGCTCGTCTTATTAATGCTAATGGTATCCCCAATGATTGGGCAGGCATACGTAACGCTCTTATTAATAACTTTGCTGACCAGCGAGATGAGACCGCTCTCTACAACGATTTGGCTTTACTTACACAAGGTTCCGGCACGCCGCAGGAATTCTACGAGCGTTGCCAGAGTCTTTTCAGCACCGTCATGACATACGTTTCACTGCACGAAACCCTCGAGTCAACCATTAAAGCAAAACGCGATTTATATCGTAAACTGACCTTGCAGGCCTATCTCCGCGGTTTGAAAGATTCCTTAGGCGCTCGTATTAGGTGTATGAGACCAGAGACTATTGAGAAGGCTCTAGAGTTCGTGCACGAGGAGACTAATACTATATATTTGCAGAGTAGAAATGATAACTTGACAGATAAAAGATCTTCTCGAATGCCACCCAATCAACAGAATGAAACCAACCATAAAATGCCAGTCCCTTTAAATAATATGATGGTTCCGTTAAGATCTAACCCTTTTAATATGCCCGGTCCGTTTAGACAGCAGGGACAGCCATTTATGCTAAGGCCTTTGCCATCTCAAAACCAATTTAGAATGCCATTTAATCCATATAACATGCAATCACGCGGCCCAACCCGTACGCAACAAGTATTCGGTGCACCACCGCCTAATAACAATCAAGGTGGCGCTGCATTCAGAACGCCTCCAAGGAACCCTTATCCGCCGAATAATGGTCCCAGACCAATGAGTGGCGTTAGCCACTTTGCATCTAGGCAGCTGCCTGCCACTAACAGCTGGAATTGGGCAGTACAGGGCAATCCACCACCCTCCAACTATCTTAAAACCCGTGATGTTAATGTGAACGAGTGTTTAAATTATGGGGAAGACTATTGTTACCCTAACCAAACTGATTACTTTTACTTTGACCCTAACTATGGTAACTACAATAACGATTACTTTTATTTCAACGATTTTACTTATGACCATGACGCATCGCCACAGACTAACGGGACTAACGACAAGGACAACCCAGGCACTGCTGAACAACCGCAACCTTCCACCAGTCAGGATTTTCAGAAAGCTCCGAAGTCAAACAGCTCAGGATAGAATTAAATTTGCAAACTCAAAGGCAACTACCTTATATTCGCATCCATAGCCCTTCACTTAATTTTCTAATAGATACCGGTGCAAACCAATCCATCATCAGTCCAGAAGCAGTTCAGAATTATTTTTCACACTTACCTCTTAACTATGATCCATTCGACGTTACCAACGTTCATGCTACGAGCAGGAATGACTACTCTATCAACTTACCCTGCTTTCCCGAACTCGGTGACACAGAACCAATTAAATTATTCGTGTACATATTCCATGATCGTTTCGATGGTTTAATAGGAATGGATTTACTTACCAAATGGGAGGCAAAATTAGAGTTAAAAGATCTTACACTAATAACCAAGTTCGCAATTAATCCCATCCAAATTTATAACTCTCGAAATTTAAATCTCTATGAAGAAATCATACCAGCGGAAAGTTCTAAATTAATACGGTTACCTATTAGTGCACCAGACGGTGAGGTTTTCGTAGAAGAACCGATCATTTGCAATTGCATTATATCCGAATGCCTGACCACCGTTTCCAAAAGCCGCGGTATGGTCGAAGTAACTAACCCAACAAACAACGATATAATATTTTCACTGGACCATGCAACTCAGGCAGTAATATTCAATTTCGAGAGCTCTGAACAAATTTCACCCCGCGCTAAAGACGTTACATCCCGGTTACGCACCGACCACCTAAACGAAGAGGAAAAGGCAAACTTATTGTCACTTTGTTCAAAATACGCTGACGTCTTTTACATTGAAGGCGAGGCTTCCAATTTTGCAATCGGCGCGGTACTTTCTCAAGGTCCCATCGGCTCGGACAAACCCATAGCTTATGCTTCACGAACGCTTAACGAAAGTGAAGTAAATTACAGCACAATAGAAAAAGAACTACTAGCGATTGTATGGGCAACAAAATACTTCCGGCCTTACCTTTTTGGACGAAAGTTTAAAATAGTAACAGACCACAAACCTTTACAATGGGTCATGAGCCTCAAAGAACCAAATCAAAGACTAACCAGGTGGCGATTAAAATTAAGCGAATATGATTTCACCGTCATCTACAAAAAAGGCAAACATAACACCAATGCCGATGCCCTCTCTCGCGTCGAGATCCATAACGAGGAGGTTAGTTCGATGATTGCAAACGCAACTGACAGACCACCATCCCTAGCTGACTCCAACACCCTGACAGCACATACCTCTGAAGAGAACCCCATACTTTAAATACCCATCACTGACGAACCACTAAACAGGTTTCACCGACAGTTGTGCTTGACCGGTCGTAGGCGACTTTAAAAAACGACCTTCAGCGACTAAGCCGTTTGACACCCATACTCGAACATCCGTTCAACTATCTGAATCCAACCTAGAGGAGGATTTGGTAAACGTAATTAAGGAATACGTCAACCCTAAGATCAAAACTGGCCTGTTAATAAATCCACCCCTTGCCATGTACAACATAATTCCTTTGTTACAAAAACATTTCAAAAGCTCATCTATGAAATTGGTATTGGCGAAAAAAGAACTTGAAAACGTAAAAGAATACCTGAGACAACAGGAAATCATTCGTCACTACCACGAAGGCAAGAACAACCATCGTGGCATTAACGAGTGCTTCCTAGCTTTATCTGTAAAATATTACTGGCCTAAGATGCGAGATCACATAACCAAATTCATAAATGACTGCACAGTTTGTGGGCAGGCAAAGTACGATAGGAGCCCCATCAAGCAAAAGTTTAATATAGCACCCCCTGCTACCCGGCCGTTCGAAATAATACATATAGATAGCTTCTCCGCACAGAACGAAAATACCTAACATTCGTAGACGCCTTCTCAAAATATGCTCAAGCTTACCTACTTCGAGATGGGACTGCAGTCAGTGTCATACAAGCCTTACTAACTTTCAGCACGCATCATGGCCTACCACTAACCATAATTACAGATCAAGGGACCGAATTCACCAACCAGATGTTCTCCGAGTTCTGCAAGGTGCACAAAATAATTCATCACCAAACACTAGCATACTCACCTAACGCTAATGGTAACATAGAACGCTTCCATTCCACTATATTGAAACATCTTCGTATTTTAAAACTAAATTACAAAGATGAGCCAGTTGTACATCTTATGCCATACGCTATCATAGCCTACAATAGTTCGATCCATTCTTTCACAAGATGTAAGCCATATGACCTAATACTAGGACATACTGACCCACGAGACCCAATTGACGTAGATCTGACAGGACACTTACTGCAACAATACACCGAAACGCATAGGGAACGTATGAAAAAAGTATACGAACTAATTAATGAAACGTCTCTCGCTAATAGAACATCACTTATAGAGAGTCGTAATAAAACCCGCGAGGACAAGACCGACTATGAGCCCGACCAACAAATATTCATTAGTAATCCCTCTGCAAGTAGATCTAAACTTGCACCCAGATACACCCAAGATACCGTTCTGGCTAATCTACCTATCCACATTTACACTTCCAAGAAAAAAGGACCCATAGCTAAATCTAGATTAAAACGCGTCCCTAAATCCGCGAAATTGTTGCAGGATACCCCTGATGATGACGTTCAGCCTAGCATGGGCTCAAGAGATTAATCTAGAACGACTCGAAAATGGACCTGGACTGTTGCCTTTCAAATTAGGACCCATGAAACTCATCACTCATTATCATACATTCCTTCAAAACATAGAATTAACAGATATAGACAACAATATTAACGAAATCCGGATTCAACTTACTAAAGTGACAAACAGATTAGACAATCACACCCACGCCTTATACGAGCTTCAAATAGATAATTTAAACGTGAAATTAAATAAAGCCTCATCTCATCTAGAAAGCCTAAAGCCCAATCGATTCAAGAGAGGTTTAGTAGATGGTCTCGGATCCGTAATTAAGAGCATTACGGGAAACTTGGATTACACAGATGCCATTAAATATGATAACGCCCTTAAAGCCCTCAATGATAACCAACAACAGATAATTATCGAGCAAAATCATCATATAAGTCTGAGCAAAGATTTGATGAACGAACATACAAAAATTATTACAAAACTAGTAGAGAATCAAGTACAATTAAATGCCAGTCTGCATATTTTACTCAACGCCGATAAGTATAAACAACACAACCTCATTAAGTTTGCCAAGTTTTCGCAAATACTGCAAATAATCAGTAATAACGTAGATAGTTTATTAAGCGAATTAAGTAGGTTAGAAAACGCGATAGCACTTTCCGGTCAACTGCATACTCATCATTCCATGTTAGGTACAGAAATATTACGCGATATGTTACGCAAACTAAGCGCGCTTTATAATAAAGACCAGTTACTAGAATTAGAAATTAGAGAATACTACGACGTCATTAAGCCATCAGCTTATTATCGTGGGAATCAAATAATCTTTGCATTTAAATTACCCATAATGTCTCCACTAAAATTCCTATTGTACAAGTTAGTCATCGTACCTAATAAGAATAAGCAGGCCATTATCTCATCCTACCCATTCCTAGCAATCACTGGAAACATTCACGCGTACATAGAGGCAGAATGCCCGAAGGTAGCTTCAGAGTATCTCTGCGAGGAAATACTCAACCACCAAATGAGAACCCATCCAGACTGCATCTGCGACATCATCGGAGGTCAAACACCACATCAAATATGCAACAAGGTCACTATCAGCCTGACGAAGCCCGCAATGGAGAAGTTGGACGACCGCCGCTACGCCGTCGTGTTCCCGAAACCGACACAAGTCCAGTTAGTCTGCGAACAAGAAGAATCAATAACCCTAGCCGGAAGCTTCCTAGCTACTATTCCACATAATTGTAAGCTACGAACAGACGAATTCACCATAGTCAACATCAACGATCACATTAGAGGACAACCCATGAAGATAAGCAACGTGCCAGATGACATCGAAAGTTCAATCATGCCACCCCTTGAAATCAATGCCATCAATCTGAAGAAGCTGCACGGCATCCAAGACAGAGTAAACTCACAGAAGCCAATCCACATTGAATGAAGCTCAACCATTTACCATACGACAATCCCATTTTATGGTACACTACTTACCTTATTCATACTGGGAGCAACAATATCATACTGAATCCACACCCACCTGGTACAGAAAAAGAAGCAGATGAAAACTCCAGATGCAGGAACGAACACCGAGCCTCAAACAACTGAAGCCCACCAGAACCAACCAGCATCCAAAGATCAAACCAAACTCTCGACGATATTTCATCTCAAAATCTGAAATAGTCGTCGATCTGAAGGGGGAGGTGTAACGCGCATAGCTACTAAGTAAAGCGCTGACACAACGGCACGAGGCACGCCGCGTGCGCATCATCGACCCAGTTGCTACGAGTGGAAACTGCTGATACAGGACACGAGGCCCGAAGACACCGTCTACGTGACCGAGCCCGCTCACTTCGTATCCATCATCGATCGAGTCAATTCCATTTACTTATAATTGTAATTTCTTTTAAAATAAATTAGTTTTTAATTAATTCGGTTTTTTTTGAGTCCTCCGGCAGTAGCCTACGTAATTCGCGCAGCGCGGCTGTTGACAATCTGTCTGCAGGGTCTAAAGTAACATGAAGGAGACTACGGGAGCTGAGTTCGCTCGATTTGCTCGCTCACTTCAGCTCCCGTCATCCCCTTTGAACCTAACCTATCCGTGTCGGGGTGCCTTATATTCCCGAGCTCGCTTCGCTCACTCTTGGACTAATTCTTTGAAATAATTAATTAATAAAAATGTCTAATGTATAAAAGCTATTAATAAATTATTTGCATGAAAATTCAAAATAAATACGTAAACACACACAAGACTGCGTGAAGTCGGTTTTGCAGCGATTCGTTTCTGTTACTAAATTTTGTAGCACAACATATTGACTTTTTATGACACTATTTCAATTTTAAAATTGAAAATGCCATGAAGTAACCGGCAATATAGTGACCAAATAATATTCCGTAAAATGTTGTCACGGTGTGGTGAAAATATGGCAAATGAAAAAAGTTCAAAAGAGGCTTCGGCCAAAAGCAAAAACTTATTTTGTAATTCGGCGAAACGTAGTTCGGTAAAATAATACATCATACTTCGATGATCTGAAAATACGTCAAATAATGCATTTAGCAAAAAAGACGTCGGTCAATAGTTTTCGGTAAAATTAAATTCGAACAAAAAAAGAATCGGATAAGTGATTGGTTCCCGCTAAAACAACATAAAAATAATGGTAAATCCACCACTTTGACTTAATGCCGTCATCTATTACCCAACAGCGCGGCGCAATATTATCCTGTTCAATTTTTTAATACAAAGAGGAAAACTTGTTATGGAAAACTCCCTATCTATATCTTAAGCGAGCTTCCTCGGGAAACTTGAACTCCGTGCAAAGTAGCAAGAAATAGTTCCGTAATACTTTAGTTAAGGTAATTTTCATCTCAACGCTCTTCAATAATATGTTAGTTTGGTTTAATATTTAGTTTACCTTGGTTTGTAGGGTACCGTACCCGAAGGGACCAAACGGAGCTCTATTTCTATCACTCACGTGTCTATCCGTCGTCTGTCACACGGCTTTTACACCCAAAGGGTTGGAGCTACAGTAGAGTAATGAGTAGATAAATACATTTATTTATTTTATTTTTGGAAAACAAAGGAATGAGTAGCCATCACAGTCACCTTTTGTACAATATTTTGTTTCGATAGACATTTTATTTTATTTTCCATTGACATAGGAACTTGAAATCTGATGATAGTGTTTATTATTACGCAATAGCTGTGCCCGCTCCCGTCAACTGCCTGCTCTACTCTTTTTACCTACCTACCTACCTTTTTACTAACCAACCTAACTACCAATTTGTTTTCTACTGTCAGTCTTTCGTGGAGAATCTTAACACCGTCATTCAAAAAATTACGTCATATGCAAACAAATGAGGAGTTCAACTCCTCCTTAAGTACGAGTATCTGAATTGCGTGTGTCGTGATATTTTAATTCTTTAACACTTTAAATATTTCATCTAACTTTTGATAGAGTGAACCAATTACGATGAAAACCAAGTTATACTTCAAGTTACGAACAATTTGTTTGTACTAAAGTTAACTACATTAGTTTCCTATATTTAACGTGATGACAAACAGTCAAACAGACAAACAGGACGGACGTGACGGGTCGTAGATTTCTGGTTAGGCAGCGCTTGTCGAGGTCGGTCCGTGGATAGGCCAACCGTTATATATGATAGAGTATCAGAGAGCCTCAGAATGGTCTCCACTGTAATTTAAAGATCTTTGGCAATCGTTACGGATATTATCAAGCAATAAAATCTGACACCAGTCTTGCTTGTCTTGGGGTGACGGTACCCGTACGGTTACTGGGAATACATAAACACTACCAAATATATACTTACACTCTCAATAACATACACACATATTGTTACCTTTGAGTTCAGCGATAGAACTGTTAAATTTGTATCTAACAAAACATAATTATTATAATCCATATTTGTCGAAGAAGACGGATCCTGCGACACAGGGTATCCTTTTGCAGGATATGAATCAATAATTCCAAATACAATAAAATGCCGTCAAATTTCGATATCAATATATCTGTGACTTTTTGAGAAAACAGAGTTCACGCGATTTCATATATACTCACGGTTTTTGGAATATTCCGGTGAATTGTACAAGTCTCTAGGACTGCCTGTGCCCACGACTCTAATAGATATAACCAAAAATATAGATAACTACCATTTTTTCGCAGTATCGCATTCTTGGTACCGTGGTGAATTAGTGCAACATTATTGAATGGTTTAAAATGTAAAGCTTAAGGTTTATTATGTCTTATATACATATATTTTTTAATAAATCCTTGCCCTAGACTAGGAATTTCTTCCTAAATCGTGGGTTCGTTTACAAACATACAAACTCACATACACAAACACCCATGTCTTATATAGAAGGGTACAACATACATCCAAAAACCATTTTTCAAAGCTCTTTCAAGCATAAACTATACTTGAAACTATTTACGAAGTTTAATAAAAGTTACTTTGCACGTCGAGGCCATATATTTTAGTAGTGGGAATCTTTATAGTCTCGTAGGAATTTCTTGATTTACGATGCACCAGTTTGTGTCTATAAATTTGAGGTGCAACTGAGTGCTTTATATATTAAATATTTTAGTTCTCTTGCCTTTCATCGAATTTATTAGAGGTCGCTGCAAAAAAATAAAACACCCTCTTTCTATTCATAACTTATTTCATAAATCCATCGTTTTTTTAATCTTACCTTACTTTTGCATTCATCCACATTCATATTTCAAATCATATCAAATCAAATTGAATATTCTTCTTCTTTTCGTATAAGTATTTGGCCACCTCTGGTCTCAGAGTTAATTAAACCGCTGGGAACCTCACAGGCCTCTGACTTGGCTATTTCAGACTTACATTAGCGATTTTTCCTTCACCGTTGCCTGTGATGTCCAAGAGCAACTTAGAAAGTACATATGAATATGAAAAACTCACATTGGTACTTGCCCGGATTTGAACCCACGACCTCAAGCACAAAAGGCGAGGTCATAGCCACTGGGCCAACACGAAATTAAATGTTGATTCACAAAAGTAAGTCATAGGACTGCCTGGAGGATCTTATTACAAACAAAAATATTGACGTTGAATTTATTGATTTAGTTTACCTGCTACCAAAATCTCGTAGCAATTCATAGCGTGCTACGGCGTAGCCAAAACATTGCACTGATTTTGTCAGTCCAAATTAAGTCCCTAACTGCACCTAGGGTTTCATTGAAAATAAAAGTAAGCATAGATTGTAGGCAGAAATTAGAGCTGAAAAGAAAAACACTACAGATATCCGCAACATAACATTCAAAAAATATCGCCCGGTATCCCATTGCTAAGATCGTGTCGATTCCGTAATACAAGCATTCAACATTTACCACTAATAAAAAAAGTTTCTTACCACTTTTAAAATTACTGTCATCTTTAATGGAACCGCCAACTTGACGTAAGCTCTAAACAGGCGAGCTGCATTTAAACAACACGTCCGCTGAAAAAAAACAGTTTGAATACTGTTAGAACTGCATCGAAATTGCGTCCTAATTCAGCCCTTCTGTTTACAGCTTTAGATCCGTCCCGTACCAAAAATTGGATAAAATTGAAACAGAACAATAATTTAAGGAGGTTATCTATGCATCATCGTAATAAATCATTTATCAATATCATGGTTTAAACTGGCCACAAAAACAAAAGAGCGACGGCATAATTACAGTAGTCGAATGAGTTTTCAGTTTCTGTGATTCGAAGTCATTTCCTGAGTGACACGGTACAAATTAAAACGGGATGTTCTATGAATGGATGCGTGGATATTTGGAATGAATGTTGAATGGTATAGCTCATTTCTCTTTGTCCAGAGCCCATTTACAGTTCAAAAGCGCTTGTAAATATTGTATAGTTGAAATAAATACTTACTTCGATTATGAAATAATCGATCAATGTATCGAGTGGAAATCTTTTAGTTAAGTTGAAGTCTATGCTATGTCGATTTATTTAACTACGTATCCATGTCAACAGAATAATTTTGAACAAAAACTGCTTATACCAACCAATAAAAAATAGAGTGGAGGTTAACCTTGGTCGTATGCCACCTACCTTAACAAAACAATACATGCTGCAAAGTGGCATACGACCACGGTTATCCTCTATGGAATTGTTTGTACATAACAATTCCAGATGAGAATATTTTCTTGTTTTACACTTTTTGGAGCGTGATTTTTCAGTGGTCTGGTTTTAGTTTTCGAACTTATTTTTTATTTAAAATATTTTGGGGTTTTTTCAGAGTGACATCACATTTTTTTCTGTTTAGGATTCGTTGTTTTACATGTAGGTATCTAGATAATGCATAAGTTTCAAGAGCGGACTTAAGAATATGACGTACAAAACCCCTACCTCCATGATGAGGGGAGAGAAAAGAGGGGTTTGCCCCCTGAGGGAGCCATATTTAATTTAATGTGATGTCATATAGCTTATAACCAGCGGACAAGCAAGACGCTTCCAACGACTCCTCATTTGTCAAATTATGATAAGTGGTTTAGAAATTATTAGGGAACAGATGAACATACATACATACACACATGCCTACCGTTAGAAAACATAACCTTCCTATTTGCTTCGCCGTAGTCGGGTAAAAACAGAGCAATGAAGAATGATTTTTGAAAATTCTCTAATGGGTTCAACAAGAAGATAAAATTTTGTTTTGGAAGTTAGTAATTTTTGCCGAGGGAAAATCCTAGAGGCACACGGCTTGTTTATTATACTAAACATAAACCCACGGCGATATTTACACGGGGATAAGTGGAAATTACACCAACTGCAACTGTATGATGATTCATACATCGAGTAGTCGTTTTTAGCACTTTTCCTCCACGTTAATTTATTATGCGCAAACCTTGGCTTCATCATCATCATTATCATAGCAGTAGACGTCTTTTGGATTATGATGAAACCTTGGCTAGTTATGGAACTGTCTGCCTGCATATTTATTAATTCATTTATCCTCGCCCTGCAGCCTTGCAGCTTGCCAGAATACCTTGTAGCAGTTACACCAATGGAGCTCAAACTTAAGGGCCTACATCCACTTTAGTGCCGGCTAGGTTAAAAGGTTTGAAAAAAATATATATTTATTACTGTTTCATGTACATTATTTTTTAACAATGGTTTTTTCGTATAACAAATGAAAAATTGATGGCTGAAATTTCTTCATAACTGACATAGCATATGTAAATCAAATAATATTTTGCAAACAAAACTGTTCAAAAGGAGGTTCAATATTGATATTTTGGCATCGAGCAAGCGCACGGCCAGTACTGCGTTTATATTGGGCGTATATATCGCCTTAATAAACTAACTATAAGTCCAGGTTTCCTCAAAATGGTTTTCCTTCACCGTTATCAGCGATGTCCAAGACGAACTTCAAAAAGTACTTAAGAATTAAAAAAATCATATTGGTACTAGATTGAATTTGATCCAACGACAAAAGGCGAAGTTTTAGCCTCTGAGCAACCACGGCTTCAAACTAATCTTACTAATATTGTAAATGCAAAAGTTTGGATGGATGTGTGTATGTTTGTTACTCAATCATGCTCAAACGGCTGAACGGATCTAGATGAAATTTGGCACAAAGATACATTGTAGTCTAGGGTAGTACATAGGCTACTTTTCATCCCGGTATAATGTTCCCTTGGGATAAGAAAACCCTTTTCACGCGGGTGAAGCCGCTGGCAGAAGCTTATAATAAATATGTGTTCTTTACCATCATCTTCTAAGCTACCCGCTCCATCGTAGGTCAGGCGAGATCGAGTTCAAGAGCAGGCTCTTTAGAAAAAAGAAAGACAGTTTACAATCAATGTTTGTAAGTAACCTTTTCACAGATAAAACAAAGGAATGGGACCGTCATGCCATTTGTGTCGACCGTTTGCAATGACAGTTGTCAGTTAGTAGGGCACCCCGTTTCTCTCGTGGGTATCGTAAGGGGCGACTAAGTAATGATATCAAGTAGATGTACATTGTACAGCATCCAGCAAAACGTTGATGTCATATATGAATATGACATCAACGTTTTGCTGGATGCTGTACCACATAACATATCACACCAACAATGATGTTGGTGTGATATGTTTGTTGTTGTGTGTTTATTGTTGTTGTGTTGTGTTTTGTTTTTTTCTAAACATTAATCTTTGTTTCTATATTTGAGATTTTTATTTGATCCTTGTAGAACGGTCAGTGCAATTGATTATATAAAATTTTGGTCTCGTAAATTAAAAATTAACTAATGTTGAAATGATTTAACGACTACATCGGCAAATAGACTAGAGGCTCAAGAACAAATAATATAAAATACCGGTACCGTATACACGTGGAATGGTTTTATTTTTTCTAAATGCATCTTATTACACGGTTTTTATGTCTTCAGATATTTTCACATATTTACAAACATTAACTGAAGATTTTCTCCTGGGCATACTTCTGGGGTCGGGCAGAAACTATAAAAGGCAATCTGAGACGGTCTTTACATATACTTAACGTCCCAAAATAAAGAACCTAACTGCCACAGGAGACAAAACTCTAAAAGCTTATCACCTATGAATGATGATTGATCGCGCCTAATGGTGCGAAAGGGACTCACCATTAATCAATGTATGTAACGCAGAATGGAATCACTCAGGCGGGAGGAGCCTGGGATTGGCCCACAATGGGCTGCAATGGCCGTAATGAACAGTTTATGGGCAGATTGTGTATGTTTTCTTGTGAACAATAAGGAAGCTGGCTCTTGTCTTTATATTAAGTAATGAAAACATTATTGTATGATTGTTGAGGTTGAAATCGTCGAAGTAAAACGACGCTTGCCAAGGACGGTTCGTGGATGGGTGACCATTAATTCAATGCCAAGACTCTTGCATGCGATTCCGGCTGTCATAGTGTGGATCTTTGACAGTCGTTATAGGAAGTCAAAAGCCTCATATCAGACACCAGTCTTGCCAAGGGATATCGTTTTACCCAGATACTGGGTTGTGGAGGTCAGATAGACAGTCGCTCAATACTGGTTTCTGACTTGGAAAGACCTCCTTCTACTCACTCCACTATCCACGAGACTGAACTTCCGCCTTCCAGTTCTGGTGAAATCTTTCTAGTTCGTTCATCTTCATATTTAGTTCTAAAAAAAACTGTGGATACAAAAGTTACTTTTCTGTTTATTTTAACAGTGAACAAATTAAGGGGCCTTATTGTAATGGTAAATACTGAACAAAAACGCAAGCCTATAGACGATTAAAATAAAACAAATAGTTACTATTACGGGGTTTTGTTGCCATCTATACAAGATTAAAGCCAATTCGAAAATGGAAACACTGTAATGTTATTAGAATTCAAACAAGAATAAACTAAAATCTGGCAATCCAAGTGGTTTTTAGAATGACAAAATTGATTTCCAATTAACTGTTATTTACTGGTTTTTGTTGAAATATACATATTTTGCAACTATACTTTAAATGGTTGAAAAAATGGTCAGGTTTTTATGTTCGAACCTTGTTTTAAAATCACTTGAAACGTAAACTACTGGGCAAAAATCTCTTCTCATGCGGAGAAGGCACGACCATTGATCACCATGCTTGCTCAAGCTATAGCTAAGGTGATGGATAATTTCAATCTATATTAATTATAAGACCAGGTTTCCTCACGTTGTTGTCCTTTTGAAAAAGTCACATTGGTATTTGCCCGGCTTTGAACCCTCGATCTGAAACACGAGGTCTTAGACACCACGACAGGAAAAGAAAGGAATTAAAAAGGGAAATAATTAACCGGGTGAAAAATATACTGAATGGGCGACTATTATACTAAGTAAACAACTATTTATCCGGTTTGAGGAATACCTTTTAGGAGGTTTTTGTGAGCTGCAGTAATAATATTGTGACATACTATAATTGTATTTGGGGTTCTATTTTTTCTATATTAGCATATTATTCTTCATCGTAAATGAAGGCGACATCGCTGTGCAGCGCGGGAATTCGGGTATAATTGTGTTTTCAACGAATTGGTACAAGAGCAAGCGGAGCGAGTTCGGGAGCTTAGGGCACCCCGACACGGACAGGTTAGGTTCGAACGAGATGACGGGAGCTGAAGTGAGCGAGCAAAGCGAGCGAACTCAGCTCCCGTCATCTCGTTCGTGTTAGGTTACTTTAGACCCTGTGGACGGAAATAGGAGCCCCGCGCAGCGGGGTCCTATTTCCGTCCGCCTCCGTCGACTATGTTGCCAAAGTACTAATCAAGTCGCTGTTTTAAACATTTGTATTCGCCCACTGTTTGTCGCCCACTTAGTATTTCAGTACGCCATATTCAGTATTTTTTACATCTTTAACTTGAATTTATTGTCGCTCGTTTAAATACTACCCAATTAAAAATATTAAATCGTCCGTTTATACAAATTACAATTGTCATACTTTGTCACGCTAAACAAATACCTATAACTCTGCCAATTTACATAGTACGCCAATCTTCTAAACAACTCTATCTATTATCTGCAGGTACAGTCCATAGCCATCAAAATCATTCAGGTAATAGACTTACGACTGCAGGTACCACGGTGCCTAATAGCTGGACAGTAATTGGAACCTCTCAGGCACCTGACTTAATTGGTCTATATTAGCAACGCTTGCCTACCAATAGGCTCGACCAATCACTGCGTGAGGGCAATGGCAGAGGGATTTAGTGGACAACTGACGATTTTTTTACTATATCTATGACATGTGTGACACAGTGGGGATTTAGTAGCGATTGTAACGATTAAAAATAACATCTTATAAAATAATAAGGTCAGTAGCGTCCTCTATTGGTGAAGATTAGAATTAAGATGATTGATACTAGTTTGCCATTCATCGGATGGATGGCTCTAAAGACTAATCGATAAAACAATATTATTTAAACATATATTTGAATATGTGTAGTAATTAATACAATTAACATACAGTTCTATTTATAAACAATTGATTAAATCTTATATTGAAATGAGAAATATAAAGTAAACCATAGATGAGCAGTCTACAAACTAATAGTAAAAAAATTAACGCTCAATGTTTATGGTTTACAAGAATGTTAATTTTTGTGCGCCTTAGATCAGTAGCATCTAATAATATAACCAAAGAAAAACTTAATCAATCCTGATGACAAGAGGGACCAGTGTTAGAATGAAATGTTCATTAGATTTAATGAATTAATAGGCGCTGTAAGTATCAGTTTGATTTGTCTGAATATCCACACGTGTGTCAATCATGTGTTTTGTGTGAAACTCATCATGAAATTTCTTCTTGGAAGGTCCTTAGGATATTTTAATAACTTAAACATATAAACATATAAAAATGGTCATCTCAACTTGACATTCAACAATATCCCAAGACTTCAGAAGCAGAGCCAAATACAGATGTACTCATGGTTTGGTTGATGCATAGATACAACTGCGCAGGTTGAACGATGCTGTTTGAGACAGCATATCTCCAGTGTTGAATCTTAAGGGTATATGTATCCCATTTAATGTAAGTTGTGCTTAGAAAGAAAGAAATAAAGAAAAGAAAGAAAAATTGTTTATTTGCGCCAGGCAAGACGCATACCATAAAAATAACAAAAATCTTAATTAATAATATTCATCCAGAAACTTCAGTGGCAGACTGTATTTGTGTGAAGATTACATTAATTGAGAAGACTAACTGAAAGACTTTTACTTCAATCAAAACAATCCCTATTTAGTCTCATGCATTCACAACCACTTTGTGAGTAGGTGAGTAAGAAAAATTTAATCTTACACGATGACTTTTATAAAATAGATTACTGACAAATTGCTTTTAAATTTTGCGTAAACCTAAACACCCTAGTATTTCTGACAAAGGCTGCAGGAATCTGCTGGATGCGATACACACAAGGCCGATCGATGTGGCGACACTTATGAAAGACACAGGTCTGGACATTGGTCCAGCAGAGGACCTTTTTCGGCTGAAATGATGATGATGATAAAGATATTTTTGCTGGTGATTGTATCTTATTATATGTCTATCGAACCTAAATAACTTCCATTTAGGTTTTGGTTTCCAAACACGTATTCACCAACAAAACTTAGCAATACGTCTGTTATTCCTGAAGGATTTGGGAGGTGAATCTTCTGGATGTTTATACCTTCGTCAGTTTTAGAATTTTTTACTTTATCAAAACCAAGGTATATATAATACCTTTTCGAGCTACAGTTCTGAGCAGAGTACTGCATACAAATCTTTATAAATAGTTTAATATAATATGCAACTGTAGTCTGGTTAGTGCCCGTAGCTTCACAATGTAAATATTTTGACTTTATAAGAATAAAATAATTTCAAAACGGCCGAAGGTGTAAAGGACTCAACTGTACTAGGTGCACTGATCCGTGTCCAAAAGCAGACTTAGTTAACCAAACTAAACCTTAATACAAATTGATTCATATTTGTTTCAACAACATTTATTAAAGCAAACTATTAACTATGCACTTCGAAACTATTTCAATAAAATCTACAATCTAGCACATTCCCTTCAAAATATGCCGACTAAAGCTAATCTAAGCAATTCTATTTTAAGCCAGTTACAAATTAAAGGTTAATTCTTGGGGTCGGCTCGGTAAAACGTTAACAAAGGGACGAACGGTAAAGAGGGTCGAAGAACTGTGTCAGTTTTGTCAACAGTACACGTAATTTAACTTATAGGGGATTATGAGAAGGGTGGATTTTATTAATATCTTAATTGCGTAAGATAATTAATAAAAAATTATGGAAGGTCGGCTAGGGCAGTTCTTCCTCCTTAGAGAATATATCGACCCGACCACCCAGAACAGACTGTATTCACGACAGACATTTAGAATTGTCGACTGGGCCTAAAGTGGGGTAGAGTCAGGAAGTAAAAGATTAATAGTAATTAATTAACTTTAGGATGCAAGGAGCTTCTGGCTAAATAGTTACATCCGCACGGTTATTATGGCACGTAATTATGACACGATATCTTGCGAAAACACTCCGATTGAAACAGTAAATAACCCTTAACATTTGAACGGCTTAACCGATTTTCATCAAACATAGCTAAGAACACTCGAAAAAGTCACTTCTCAAAAAAAAATACCCGGTTAGGAGCTTTGATGTCACAGACAGAAACACAAATACACAAACGTACTTTAAGAAACTTGCATCATCGCTTACCATCAGGTGAGATAGTGGTCAAGCGCGGCCCTTTCGACGGTAAAAAGACCCCTCTTTTTCCGTCGGGCGTACAAAATCAAAATATTTTTAATTCAACTAAACCATATAAAGGTACTTTTGAATTGTCAAACAAAATATGAATCTACATATAGAAGCTCGGTAACATCACTTATAGCGTGATTGATGAAATGACGGTTTAGTAGAAAAGTTTGATATTACTTGAAGTAATACACGAAGCGACAAGAAACGCGTCTTTGTCATCAAAAGATATCGTCTAAGCTGACAGCCCTACCTCAATAATATTCAAAATCTGTAACAGTTCCACACAACATCATTTCAGCAACTTTGCTAAAACAATGAAAATCACTGTTAAAATTGTCACTTCTGAAACAAAACAAAATTTTAATAGGCACGTCATTTACAATTACAAATACACCGTCCAACTATTTCACTAACAAACAAAAAAACAATTGTTTTCTAGAAAACAAGGCATTTCTACACCAATTATCCGTCGTCGCGTGCTAAAAAACTATAAAGTAAATAATTATATTTGTTACAAAACAGAGCAATAAGGCCTATTTTTCTTTGTAAAGCCGTTTAATAAATATGTATTTTCATAACATTAGAACTTTGATTTTCATAAGCGGTAGATTGATACATATCTTTGGCTAATCAGTCAAGCGTTTGACCCAAAACGGGGCAGAAACTAATATTAGTACTATTTAATTAACATTTGTATGAAACTTTGTGATAACATCTTAATAGGAAACACGCTACCAACAGTATTTGTCGTGGCTTTTTTAACCACCTACGCTTAAAATACTTCGATTTTACATACAAATTAGTAAACATTAAAAAAATAAAAATATAGCGCTTAAAGTTGACTGTTACTTACTGTTAGATTAGATGAGATGGCACTGAGATATGATCGCTCATTATTGGCCTCATCAAAAAGCTTAAAGTCGTCCCAAGGACATTCCTTGCTTGATCGCATCAAAATTGAGGATATCCACGGGAATGTCAAAGTTATCAACTTAGCCCAAAGAATTGACAAACTTAAGTGGCAGAGTGCACATTGCTTGAAGAACGGATGGTTGATGGGGCCGAAAAGTTCTCTAGAGGTAACCGCGTACCGATTTTGGGGATCCGGTGGATGCGAGACGCACGGGACCGGTCGATGTGGCGACATTTGGGAAGGCCCACGTTCAGCAGTGGACATCTTTTGGCTAAAATGATGATCATGATGAAGTTGACACGAAAAGGTTTGCTACGTTAGCTACTCGTTTCATTTATTTTCGCGTGTGGCTTGCGTTGGACAACCTCGCCTTCATTAAGATGAATCGCGAAACTAAGTAGGTTAGGGTTGTTGCTGATATACAATAATTTCAAATCCGCTGATGCTGATTTTTTGAAAGAAAGTAATTTTTTTTTCTTTAAAATATTTTGAAAAGCTTGTTGTTTTTCGTTTTCACTGGTTAAAACATTTCAAACTCATCAGGATGTTTGCTCTTCAAGTGATTTTTATGGGAAGTATTGGTTGGTGGCCACCAATACTTCCCATACAATCAATTTGCGTGAATAATCCTGTCTACAAAAGTTATAGTTTGCGCTTCCATAATTCACTAATTTAAAATGTGTACGTATTACGTATTTCACTATTCAACAGGGGCGCCATTATTTATCAAATTTCACAACAGTTTACGAAAAAAAAACAATAACTGCCCTTTCAATCACAATGACGTATTAAAACGTAATGAATAGTAATGATGAATTGATAATAATTGATAAGACAAGTTTGTGTTTGTTTATAATCGCAATCGGTGCGGTCGACCCTACGATTGGTCAAACCGAAAGGAACATGTGCTAAGTTCCAGCTCCGTCTGCAATCATGTCACAACACGAATAAACTTATTAATCAGCATCTATTAATGCGGATGCTGATGTTCGCTACGACCCTGGTAGGTACACATGCGTAGCTTTAAGTAAAAAACATGCAATTCTAGTTTTAGTAATCACGTGATTCGAAGGTATTTAGTTGCGAAAACGAACGATTTGGAAAGTTTCAATTTAAAATGAATACTTAGAGCTGATAGTCATCTCTAGCTGATACTCATCAATAGACACACTCACTCATTTCACTCACTATTTTTTTCTCAAAATGGCGTTTTGGCAACGTGTGTAGAAAATAATTTGAAACCGACATATTTATTTTTCAGATAAAAGTCGTTTGACAAATGAAATATGGGCTCATGTTCTAAACGTTTAATGTTTAGTCTAACCTGAAAATTAAACTAGTAGCAACAATTAGACCTACGACACTATTATTCAACACAAAACTATGCAGTGTTTGTTTACCTATGAGCGTGCTCTATTTGCCTCCGTCATCAAAGCGATCGTGCCACAGAAAATACAATTTTAAAACAGTTTCGTGTTTGATTATCTTTTGTTTTAAAAACATTGGATTAGCAAAAGATACCAAAACAAACAACCCATTCTGTATGTTTTTGGATAAATAAAGATATTATATATTATATTCCCTCATCAATTAGCAACCATGGTAGCCGTACCGTTTAGCCCATTGGATAAAACATAAAATCGTTGTATTTTACTGTCTAAGCGTGTGTAAAGAATAATAATGAAAATTATTAATAATGAACTATTTTCCATATTACGAGCAATATTTTAATAGATTTTAGAATTCCTTGTGAGATACTATAACTGAATGAAAGAAAATTTAAAACGATAGTTAAAAGTACACTTTGTAAACAAGCATATTTCAAATTAGATGATTATATTCAAGATAAAAATGCTTGGAAACATGCTGGTCCTGCTCCATAGAGCAATCTTTGGTGTAGAAAAAGTCAAACTGGTTGATTTGTATTATATTCATCATTATAGTAACGCTTCATTTTATATTTACCTACTCTTTTTGTTTCAAAAAACATATGACTCGCTCACTGTTCCGTTGTTGTTGAATTAGATAATTTACCTATGTTTGCAATATTTGTAAGTATGTGAGAACCATGTTCCTATTTTTCAAGTGAAGGAATTTACCTGTTAGTGCTTGTAATACTTATATGTGGTATAGTAGTGCTAGGTGCATCGTCCTCACGTATATGAATTTATTAATGTATGTACTTTAATATTGTAAAGGCTTATTTTTTTTAAAGATTAAGTATGGAGTTTCTTGTGCATTCTTCTCCATAACAAGCTATTTTTTCGAATGCACGTTAGAATCAATTTTTATTACTTGTTAATTTTAATTGTTAACGTTCGAAAGTGTCGCTTAATGGCCTAGTCGAAATAAATACATTTAACTTTGACTTTGATTATTTAGTAAACCACACAAAAATATTATGAAAAACGTTTCTCAACATGGCGGCATAGCATCATATGCATGTTTTCATTTCTATATTATCGTTTTCAACAGATTATGAACCTATGACATTTTTCGATATTTTTAAAGCTTGAATCTTGCGGTTTTTTGATATAATACACAAATAAATTGGGTTTTAAATAAAATTGTACTTACATTGTAAACACAGCGCACTTAACAGCTTGCGAAAACTTCATATAGACATTAAACCGATGATTTGCAACTTTTATTTTTTCAATATTTTTTAAGCTTGACAACAGTCATAATCTTTGAGCCCACAGACGCTGCATTTAATACAAAGCCATCTTTTATAATTTTAAGGAAGCTTGCAAAGAGCTACAGTCTTTTTTATTCGAGTTGCAGTAGTTTATTCGAGTTTTATTCAAGCTGAAAAAATTATTCGCAACCGCGTTTGCCTTAACACGTGAATTGAACGTATCTATAATCTTTAACATGTAACCAGTTTTAAAAATACAATATATATATATATATATATGTCAAGACGAAGTATCTATGAATGATAAGACCGCCATCATCAACTTCACTGCATAGAGGCAATTTCTTCATTCTTGATAGGAACGGGTGAACTTCAATAACACACAACACTGGATTGCAACTCCAAAGTATTTATTTGACTTAGTTACAGGCACTTTGAGTTTTCAGACAACTTGAAGCTAAAACCACATTATGTGGCTCGCTAGATCGCAAGGCCCTCGTCGGTCTCTGGAGAAGATCTAGCAAGAAACTCCAGGACACTCTTTTAAATCTTTTTATAGTTTACACAATCACTTTATGACAATTAGCGTTACATGTTTATTAGGTTTTCAAACATCTAATCAAACAGATTTATTAAACAATTATTACTCTACACACACAGCACGCGCGATGCGCGTTCTAAGTGGGCGGTACTTCCATATTGTTTTTTGTTTAGACACTAATTACTTGGATAGTTGATAAAGCTAGCAAACAATACTAAAATGCTGTTCAGTTAATTATTTTAACATTAAACAACCCCAATACTCACAAATACAAAGTTGTTTTTAGATTATTATTAAAATAGTCATTTCATCATAAAACTATCCAAGTTTCCGGTGATCTGACAATCTTACTAATCAGAAGGTTTCTCATTATTACAAAGCTGTGTTAAATAGTCTTATGACTTTTTAGTATTTAATCATTTACTTAAATTTGTTTAGTTCTCGTATTAAATTATTAAATCTAGTTATTGGTCATTGAAATTATAACATCCGCCATTGTTGACAACTTTGCGTAATTAGAATAACATTAGGTCATAATCAAACACATCGAATGTGCAGTAGTTAAAATGAGAACAAATCGAAAAGTCCTACAATAAGTGTTCCCGTTTTATTTAAACATCTCGTATTAATTAAACATTGAAATTAGCTTATCAAATGATCTTCATTCAAACAAATCAATAACTGATTCCACAATAAGCCAATAGATGGCGCTGAAAACCCAACTTAGATAGACATTGAAATAGTTCTAGTGGTATCTCAGAGATGACAGGATTAACGAGTTTGTGTTAATTGACAATTAAAATGATTAATTTGCATAATGAATTAGCAAATATAAGCCTCCGCGGCGACATATATATATATTGCTGATTTAAATTATATTATGTCCTTATTTGATTTTTCTGTGATACTCGAAGTGATGATTTTAAATTTTTAGTTATGTTTAGATTAAATTAAATATTTACACGCTATTGTCATAAAAAGTACCTATACGTAATCAAAATAAGGAATAATAGATAATTAAGTATATGTCGGGTTTAGTCAATAGTACGGATGTCAAAACAAATCACGAGCACGCCACCTGTCGGCAAATCAAGAAAAACTACGCTGTGGCGCGCTTTCTCTAACGACTTGCGTGGTGGGGATAGCAGAATATAAGGGTTGAGTACTGACCGCCTTGGGGCTAAGACGTCGTAGAATCAGTACTGATCCGTACTATTAGTAAGCAAGATTGTAACTGGGAACTATTTAAATAAACCCAGTGTATCGAATAATTTGTGTTATTTCATTTTCGCGACTGTACCCACCGACCTACCCACACACGATGTCTTAAGCTAAGGGTATTCCCTCATCCTGACTTCCCGATGGTTTGCATCTATCGGCCAGCCTTGATGCGACATATACTTGTCTTCTTAATAATAATCATCAAATTATTTCATTGTTATTTTTGTTTTATTTCAAAATTTGTCTTAACTAGAAGCTAATAAGGTTTTTCATCAAGCGAAAAAGTGAGGCAGCTTTTTCGTGAAATCGTCTCATTAGTTAATTCAATGAACGAGGCGCTTATTAACCTGAATGCTTCCCTTTTTCGCAAACAAACTGGATTTGTACAGTTGGCGAAAACATAAAAGTGGTTTAATTTAAGTCTCTGGACACGCGTAAAAATATTGGCGTCTCCAGATGATGAAATAATAAGTGATACAAATTTTCAGTTTCACCAACTGGACACACGCATGTCGCGAGTTGGTGAATAACCCGTTTTTTCAGTAATTATCACAAATCAGGACAGTCGAAAGCCATCTACTTGTTTGCCAGCCAAAACCTAACAAAAAAACTTATACTTTGCCTCATAAATATCCATTACCTAATAACCTAATTAGTAGCCATATCACAATTTTTGCACAAAAATAGTAACCTAATAAATAACAGAACTAAACTAGTTTGTCGAAGAACCATTACTTAAGTATTATTGTAAAAGTTGAACTAGATATTTCTTCATAACTATGTATGTTGCTGAATGAGGATTAAGATATTTTTACTACAGCGCCATTTGTGATGAAAATCAGGAACTTATTTTGGACGGCATCTGTGATGATGATCGAAAATCGACTTAATTGTGCTCCTTCTAGAATGGACAAGAGTAGGTACTAATTTGGAAGATCGGTATTAGGGTGAGAGTTGGCGATACAGTACTCAATAATTTGACATAGCTCTTGGCTAAATTGTTAATTTATTGTTGTGAAATGATAGTGAAAAGCAAAAAAACACATCACATAATAAATAATAAGCACATATCACTATCTATGGAAGAAGATACTTACATATTACTTTGATTTATTTTACCACTACTTGTAAATTCTTTTGACGATTCGAGTTATATTTTCTCAAAATGATTTCAACAGTTTTCATTTCGCAACAAAATATGAAAATCGTACAAAGACCTACAATGTTATGAAATAATTCCACGAAACCGTTGCCGATTATTCGAAACGCTTTCAGCATGTTAAGTGCCTGTCGCTTTAAGTCAGCCTAACTTAATATTACCATTTTAGCACTCCAGTCACAAACTTCAAAGTAGAGAAAGAAATAAACATTGTTTTGCCAAATAAACAGGTCTGTTTGCCGTTCATTATGACAAATGGAATTCAGATTTATAGGTCCAAGCGACCTAGAGACATGGAATAGGATAAATGGAGTATCTTGATTTCCACGTAAATTTTATTTCGAATTTATAATCGGTAAACATATTGCCTCACTATGAAGACACGAATGTAAATACTTCTCCTTTTTATAAAGTATTTGAAGTGAGCCTGAAATTATCAGTAACCGTGAAGAAACTACCATAGCGAGTTTGATCAATCTACGTAGCTAAAATCCTCACGTCTCACACAGTCTGACTGCAGTTGTGTCCAATTAAATAAGTAGTAGGTAACCCTTTAGTGGAAAACCACTTTTTAGCCGCGTCACTGTTTAAATCCGAGCACACACCAGTAGACGTCCATAATATATCAATGTTTTTGTTACTTGAAAAGCCCGAAATGATAATAATATGTGATAATCGCCGATTTCAAGCTTCAGTAAATGTTAGGATTTAACTTATGATTTAAAAAATTGTAATGTTATGAATCATAACATTACAAATCAACATTTTTATCATATACTATAATTTATATAAATAATGCTACGAATAGTCGAATTCGCTGAAAAAAAAAATCTAACAAACATAAAACCAACTTTGCAAGCAAATCAGTCAGTCCTTAAACTTGTACTCATCATTTCGTATCAAAGTGCGTCATAGACATTACATTGGTTCAAATATTTCTTATTAATTTATTATATGTCTCTGACATAAATCCTAAGATTTACCGTTTGATTCCAGGTAAAAGCCGGAAATTAGCAATTATCATTGATCATTTCGGGATTTTACCAGTATGACTTGGTAAATCCTAGGTTTTACTAGTAAATCCTAGGATTTACCGTACTTCAGGCATTTACAGTAACATATTCACTATTCACTGGTGGGTTATGCAAAAGTCACCTATGAGCCTAAATAAAGTGACATTCTATCAGCGGTTACGACTATCAACTAATGGTTTTTCATTCAAAGTGATACTTACAGGTCATCATCATCATCATTTCATTCAAGAGGTCATGGGTCCATCTAGTGGAATGACTTCTAACACAAAGTCTTCCGGCCCGAGGTTGCCACTCCAGAACTTTTCGGCCCATTGGCTAATCCGTTCTAAGAGCAATGTGTTTTGCCGACTGCCACTTAAGTTTGGTAATTCTTCGAGCTATGTCGGTAACCTTAGTTCTCTTGCGGATGTCTTCATTTCTGATTCGATCACGCAAGTAAGCTCCAAGCATAGCCCCTAAGCCTTCTTATGAGACCCATTGTGAGCGACCACGTCTCGGTCCCGTATGTAATCGATGGCAACACACTCTGGCCATAGACTTTCGTCTTGAGACACACAGGAAGACAGGCAGACTTACAGGTAATGCATATTACGAGTAATTTCATACATTTTGGACTGTCGATAAGTAGTTATTGCTGATAATCGAAATCTCTAATAAAAAGAATATCGAAGATCTCTGATCCATGGGAAGCTGCTGGATTCTTTCGTATGTTAGACCTCCATATTCTCTTACTCCATGTCTCAAAAAGACAGCCATCTTCTGATGTCACAATCATATTCCCTAGACGTTTTCGATCTATTAGGGTGGCTGGGAGGCACCTCAATTGGATCCATAAAATTAATAGCTTCTCCCCGAAGAATAGGTATTAAACGTTAGAATTGGAATAAATAAATTCCTCATCAAGAGACAATCAAATTCTTCCATTAAATTTCGGAACAAGGCGACGGGAAACTTTAGTCTTTAACATACTGTCTGTCTAGACTCAAATAAGACACCTACAAATTACTAAGGTTAATTAAGTGTAGTTTCAATTTAGTGTTCATTACTAAGTGATCGGCTTATGAATGTACCTACCTAACTACCTATATGTGATCTACCTGTGTGTAGACTACTATAAACTTTCCCAATAGTACCATAGTATAAGAACCTGGAAAGATGTGAGGGAGTTTTGAAAATTGGTGTTTTTATAGTATACACAAGTAGGCTGTATTCAATCTGCCAGCAATATTTACTGCGTTACTTCAGAGGCCTTTGTCCTGCAGTGGGGCAGATACAGGTTCGTATAATTATTGATTTACTTTAGACACAATATTAACCGCCTATTTACCAACTCAAACTAAATTGTTGTTATCTTAGGGTAAAAGCCGGATAGTTGCCATACTTTTTGAAATCACTCTAAATCGCTCAGAACAATTAGCAAAATCGTTATTTGTAAAACTGGCCGGTATTTTGGTTTTTTATCTACAAGTTTATGAAAAGTAAAAAACATTATCTCTAATATTTCCAGAGTATTAGCGATTCTTGCGAACCTCTATATTTTGGTACATCTATCCCACATAGGAGATAATTGCCTATATCATGTAAATAACGTTTAGGATAGATGCCCCATCGAGAAACAGGACATATATCCCGCAAAAACTGCATTCGCATTTTGCCTTCCTATGCACAGAGATATGACATACGGTCAACTTAGTGTTAGTTGCCGTGAAACTAGAGTAATTATAATTCGGGAACTATACCCCTGGGGCAATTATTTTGGTCCCTATCTGTGAAATAATTTGAAACAAAGTTATTCAAGTTCCGTTCAAATTAAGGCGATTTAAATGACCCAATATTAACGCAGTACTGGCCGTGCTCCCGGTCGAAGCCAAAATATCAATATTGAACCTCCTTTTGAACAGTTTTGTTTGCAAAATATTTTTGATTTATATATGTTTTTTAAGCTATGAAAAAATTCCAGCCATCAATATTTCTGTATAAACATATTTTTAAACATCCAAGTCGTTTTGGAGGAGTATCCAAAAGTCGCGAAAAAGTATCGTGTTGTTAATTATTTTTTTTAAGCAAAACTATCAGTTACACGAAAAATCCTTGTTTCAAAAATAATGTACGTGAATCTAAAATAAATATATATTTTTTTGAAACCTTTTAACCGAGCCGTTACTAAGGATTATGCTTTAGAAAGTAACCGTTTTGTGGCACTAAAGCCAACACACAACTTGTAGACTACTATTCTAAAATGCCGTTTCCATTTTCGTCTCTCCGACGGCTACATCTATTTTCGTATCTCCATGATGAACGTCTAATATGTCATCAACCTTGAACCCTCGCCTTTGTGGTTCTTTCAAGGCTCCCTTGTCGTTGACAAATGATACATGAGAAACAAAAGACGGAGGAAATGCTTTCAGCTTTCGTCACGAGTGTGTGTTCTGTGTGTGTGGGTGACTATCTTTTTTTGGGTGTGTGTGCGACAGTGTTTTGGCTTTCGAGTATGTTTAAGAAAAGCTGTATTTTGTTAAAAATTTGCCTTTTTCTTAAGTTTGCCGTATGTCATTATTTCCCAGAATTTGATCTGCATCAGTGCCATTATCGGACGGTGTAATAATACAGCATACTTGTTTTTTTTTTCAAAATCAACGGGTTTGATTTCTGTCTAGATATATTGTTTTTTTCAATTATGCAGTTTCAGTACTCATTAAAAGTGGTCCGTGGATTTCTTTGAGTGTTTTTCGCTAGTCCTCATAGTTTCGGCTTTGGCCATCCACACTCACATCAAAAACTCACCCTGTATATTTTTTACTTTTTCCCAAACACTTTTTCTAGGCGTTATCACATTCATACTCGAAGATCATGACTGACTTTCTCTAACGCATTTTTGCTGAGTAATCGATGAGCGCGGCTTGTAATTTGACGTCTTATACTTAGTTATAACTATGCTTAGGACTGTTAACTGCTTACACTTTAATCGATTGGTAGACAAGGAGAGCCATACTTGCGCGGCTATTTCTTCGACGGCAGAATGTTCTTATTATGGATAGTTATTACTTATCATAATGTAGAGTAACTCGTATTTATTAAAAGCGCACTACCTACCTACCCTACCTACCTACCCCACCTACCTACCCTACCTACCTACCCTATCTACCTACCCTGCCTACCTACCCTACCTACCTACCCTACCTACCTACCCTACCTACCTACCCTACCTACCCACCCTACCTACCTACCCTACCTACCTACCCTACCTACCTACCCTACCTACCTACCCTACCTACCTACCCTACATACCTACCCTACCTACCTACCCTACCTACCTACCCTACCTACCTACACTAACTACCTACCCTAACTACCTACCCTACCTACCTACCCTACCTGCCTACCCTACCTACCTACCCTACCTACCTACCCTACCTACCTACCCTACCTACCTACCCTACCTACCTACCCTACCTACCTACCCTACCTGCCTACCCTACCTGCCTACCCTACCTACCTACCCTACCTACCTACCCTACCTACCTACCCTACCTACCTACCCTACCTACCTACCCTACCTACCTACCCTACCTACCTACCCTACCTACCTACCCTACCTACCTGCCCTACCTACCTACCCTACCTACCTACCCTACCTACCTTACCTACCTACCTACCCTACCTACCTACCCTACGTACCTACCCTACCTACCTACCCTACCTACCTACCCTACCTACCTACCCTACCTACCTACCCTGCCTACCTACCCTACCTACCTACCCTACCTACCTACCCTACCTACCTACCCTACCTACCTACCCTACCTACCTACCCTACCTACCTACCCTACCTACCTACCCTACCTACCTACCCTACCTACCTTACCTACCTACCTACCCTACCTACCTAACCTACCTACCTACCCTACGTATCTACCCTACCTACCTACCTTACCTACCTACCTTACCTACCTACCCTACCTACCTACCCTACCTACCTACCCTACGTATCTACCCTACCTACCTACCTTACCTACCTACCTTACCTACCTACCCTACCTACCTACCCTATCTACCTACCCTACCTACCTACCCTACCTACCTACCCTACCTACCTACCCTACCTACCTACCCTACCTACCTACCCTACCTACCTACCCTACCTACCTACCCTACCTACCTACCCTACCTACCTACCCTACCTACCTACCCTACCTACCTACCCTACCTACCTACCCTACCTACCTACCTACCCTACCTACCTACCCTACCTACCTACCCTACCTACCTACCCTACCTACCTACCCTACCTACCTACCCTACCTACCTACCCTACCTACCTACCCTACCTACCTACCCTACCTACCTACCCTACCTACCTACCCTACCTACCTACCCTACCTACCTACCCTACCTACCTACCCTACCTACCTACCCTACCTACCTACCCTACCTACCTACCCTACCTACCTACCCTACCTACCTACCCTACCTACCTACCCTACCTACCTACCCTACCTACCTACCCTACCTACCTTACCTACCTACCTACCCTACCTACCTACCCTACCTACCTACCCTACGTATCTACCCTACCTACCTACCCTACCTACCTACCCTACCTACCTACCCTACCTACCTACCCTACCTACCTACCCTACCTACCTACCCTACCTACCTACCCTACCTACCTACCCTACCTACCTACCCTACCTACCTACCCTACCTACCTACCCTACCTACCTACCCTACCTACCTACCCTACCTACCTACCCTACCTACCTACCCTACCTACCTACCCTACCTACCTACCCTACCTACCTACCCTACCTACCTACCCTACCTACCTACCCTACCTACCTACCCTACCTACCTACCCTACCTACCTACCCTACCTACCTACCCTACCTACCTACCCTACCTACCTACCCTACCTACCTACCCTACCTACCTACCCTACCTACCTACCCCACCTACCAACCCTACCTACCTACCCTACCTACCTACCCTACCTACCTACCCTACCTACCTACCCTACCTACCTACCCTACCTACCTACCCTACCTACCTACCCTACCTACCTACCCTACCTACCTACCCTACCTACCTACCCTACCTACCTACCCTACCTACCTACCCTACCTACCTACCCTACCTACCTACCCTACCTACCTACCCTACCTACCTACCCTACCTACCTACCCTACCTACCTACCCTACCTACCTACCCTACCTACCTACCCTACCTACCTACCCTACCTACCTACCCTACCTACCTACCCACCCTACCTACCTACCCTACCTACCTACCCTACCTACCTACCCTACCTACCTACCCTACCTACCTACCCTACCTACCTACCCTACCTACCTACCCTACCTACCTACCCTTGGAGTTCATGTGCCTGGCAGACCAACAGTTGCTAGACAGCAACAATGTGCAGGCGGTGCGAATCTTCACCGACGGCAGCAAGATTGAGGGGAAGGTTGGAGCCGCATTATGCATATGGGATAGTGAAGGCGAAGTCCGGAACCTCAAACTTAGCTTAGCCGCGTTGTACTGGTTCAAGGCCCACGCGGGCCTGCCGGGGAATGAGCGAGCGGACGATTTGGCAAAGAAGGCAGCATTGTCGTTACGGAGGAAGCCGGACTACGACCGATGTCCGGTGTCATTTATCAAGCGACATTTCCGTTTGGAATCGCTTGATGAATGGAACCGAAGATATGTGTCGGGCGAGACAGCCTCTGTGACGAAAATGTTTCTTCCGGATGCCATAGCTGCTTACCGTATTATAAAACAGGTGCGGCCCACAGGCGTTCTCACGCAGGTTTTGACGGGGCACGGTGGGTTCTCTGAATACTTGAATCGCTTCAAGTGTAAGGAGAGCCCATCGTGCCTCTGCGATCCAGGCGTGGCAGAGACTGTTCAGCACATTCTTGTAGATTGCCCGTTATTTATCAGGGAGCGCTACCAACTCGAATATGAGCTGGACAGGAGATTGACGAAGGAGAGCCTGCATGGGCTCATGAGTAAGCAACACAGGGAAAAGTTCCTGGTGTGCTGTGTTAATGTGGCTTCCACCGTCATTGCACGAAACCGAAGTTGAAGCGGCACTATGCTTCACTAGTATTATAAGAATATTTGTAAGAAGCATAGAATAGCACGCACAAAACTGCAATGACGAGCGATGCACTGGGGTAGTACCTAGCAACATCGGATTGTATGTATGATGAAAAGCACTATTGTGCTTCTCATCCCAAAGTTTAAGGCATTATTTATATTGTGATTTTTTCCTGTGATAAACAGAAATTCTGTACCTTATCTGTGATCTGCAGCACCTTTTGCATATTTTACTGTGATTAACAGCGTTTATGTTTTTGAAATCTTGTAGACTTAGCACTTTTTGTCTTTTGACCTCACACTAAATAAATAAAGTTGCCTTTTAAGTATTTAAACAAAGTGGGATTCCCACCCACTGTATACAAGATGAAGTATGCAAGAAGAACCATGGTATGAAGAATGAAAGTACGAGAAGCATGAAAGAGGAATGGAATTAAAGAATTTGCACAGATTAGGCGCTAACGTTGTTAGCGGGATTAGTATATCTAAAAAAAAAAAAAAAAAAAATACCCTACCTGCCTACCCTACCTACCTATCCTACCTACCTACCCTACCTACCTACCCTACCTACCTACCCTACCTACCTACCCTACCTACCTACCCTACCTACCTGCCCTACCTACCTACCCTACCTACCTACCCTACCTACCTACCCTACCTACCTACCCTACCTACCTACCCTACCTACCCACCCTACCTACCTACCCTACCTACCTACCCTACCTACCTACCCTACCATCCTACCCTACCTACCTACCTACCCTAAGTACCTACCCTACCTACCTACCCTAAGTACCTACCCTACCTACCTACCCTACATACCTACCCTACCTACCTACCCTACCTACCTACCCTACCCACCTACCCTACCTACCTACCCTACCTACCTACCCTACTTACCTACCCTACCTACCTACCCTAAATACCTACCCTACCTACCTACCCTACCTATCTGCCCTACCTACCTATCCTACCTACCTACCCTACCTATCTACCTACCCTACCTACCTACCCTACCTACCTACCCTACCTACCTACCCTACCTACCTACCCTACCTATCTACCCTACCTACCTACCCTACCTACCTACCCTACCTACCTACCCTACCTACCTACCCTACCTACCTACCCTACCTACCTACCCTACCCACCTACCCTACCTACCTACCCTACCTACCTACCCTACCTACCTACCTACCTGCCCTACCTACCTACCCTACCTACCTGCCCTACCTACCTACCCTACCTACCTAGCGACAGATCCGTTTGGAATCGCTTGATGAATGGAACCGAAGATATGTGTCGGGCGAGACGGCCTCTGTGACGAAAATGTTTCTTCCGGATGCCATGGCTGCTTACCGTATTATAAAACAGCTGCGGCCCACAGGCGTTCTCACGCAGGTTTTGACGGGGCACGGTGGGTTCTCTGAATACTTGAATCGCTTCAAGTGTAAGGAGAGCCCATCGTGCGTCTGCGATCCAGGCGTGGCAGAGACTGTTCAGCACATTCTTGTAGATTGCCCGTTATTTATCAGGGAGCGCTACCAACTCGAATGTGAGCTGGACAGGAGATTGACGAAGGAGAGCCTGCATGGGCTCATGAGTAAGCAACACAGGGAAAAGTTCCTGGTGTGCTGTGTTAATGTGGCTTCCACCGTCATTGCACGAAACCGAAGTTGAAGCGGCACTATGCTTCACTAGTATTATAAGAATATTTGTAAGAAGCATAGAATAGCACGCACAAAACTGCAATGACGAGCGATGCACTGGGGTAGTACCTAGCAACATCGGATTGTATGTATGATGAAAAGCACTATTGTGCTTCTCATCCCAAAGTTTAAGGCATTATTTATATTGTGATTTTTTCCTGTGATAAACAGAAATTCTGTACCTTATCTGTGATCTGCAGCACCTTTTGCATATTTTACTGTGATTAACAGCGTTTATGTTTTTGAAATCTTGTAGACTTAGCACTTTTTGTCTTTTGACCTCACACTAAATAAATAAAGTTGCCTTTTAAGTATTTAAACAAAGTGGGATTCCCACCCACTGTATACAAGATGAAGTATGCAAGAAGAACCATGGTATGAAGAATGAAAGTACGAGAAGCATGAAAGAGGAATGGAATTAAAGAATTTGCACAGATTAGGCGCTAACGTTGTTAGCGGGATTAGTATATCTAAAAAAAAAAAAAAAAAAAATACCCTACCTGCCTACCCTACCTACCTATCCTACCTACCTACCCTACCTACCTACCCTACCTACCTACCCTACCTACCTACCCTACCTACCTACCCTACCTACCTGCCCTACCTACCTGCCCTACCTACCTGCCCTACCTACCTACCCTACCTACCTACTCTGCCTACCTACCCTACCTACCTACCCTACCTACCAACCCTACCTACCTACCCTACCTGCCTACCCTACCTACCTACCCTACCTACCTACCCTACCTACCTACCCTACCTACCTACCCTATCTACCTACCCTGCCCACCTACCCTACATACCTACCCTACCTACCTACCCTTCCAACCTACCCTACATACCTACCCTACCTACCTACCCTAGCTACCTACCCTACCTACCTACCCTACCTACCTACCCTACCTACCTACCCTACCTACCTACCCTACCTACCTACCCTACCTACCTACCCTACCTACCTACCCTACCTACCTACCCTACCTACCTACCCTACCTACCTACCCTACCTACCTACCCTACCTACCTACCCTACCTACCTACCCTACCTACCTACCCTACCTACCTACCCTACCTACCTACCCTACCTACCTACCCTACCTACCTACCCTACCTACCTACCCTACCTACCTACCCTACCTACCTACCCTACCTACCTACCCTACCTACCTACCCTACCTACCTACCCTACCTACCTACCCTACCTACCTACCCTACCTACCTACCCTACCTACCTACCCTACCTACCTACCCTACCTACCTACCCTACCTACCTACCCTACCTACCTACCCTACCTACCTACCCTACCTACCTACCCTACCTACCTACCCTACCTACCTACCCTACCTACCTACCCTACCTACCTACCCTACCTACCTACCCTACCTACCTACCCTACCTACCTACCCTACCTACCTACCCTACCTACCTACCCTACCTACCTACCCTACCTACCTACCCTACCTACCTACCCTACCTACCTACCCTACCTACCTACCCTACCTACCTACCCTACCTACCTACCCTACCTACCTACCCTACCTACCTACCCTACCTACCCACCCTACCTACCTACCCTACCTACCTACCCTACCTACCTACCCTACCATCCTACCCTAACTACCTACCTACCCTAAGTACCTACCCTACCTACCTACCCTAAGTACCTACCCTACCTACCTACCCTACATACCTACCCTACCTACCTACCCTACCTACCTACCCTACCCACCTACCCTACCTACCTACCCTACCTACCTACCCTACTTACCTACCCTACCTACCTACCCTAAATACCTACCCTACCTACCTACCCTACCTACCTGCCCTACCTACCTACCCTACCTACCTACCCTACCTATCTACCTACCCTACCTACCTACCCTACCTACCTAACCTACCTACCTACCCTACCTACCTACCCTACCTATCTACCCTACCTACCTACCCTACCTACCTACCCTACCTACCTACCCTACCTACCTACCCTACCTACCTACCCTACCTACCTACCCTACCCACCTACCCTACCTACCTACCCTACCTACCTACCCTACCTACCTACCTACCTGCCCTACCTACCTACCCTACCTACCTGCCCTACCTACCTACCCTACCTACCTAGCGACAGATCCGTTTGGAATCGCTTGATGAATGGAACCGAAGATATGTGTCGGGCGAGACGGCCTCTGTGACGAAAATGTTTCTTCCGGATGCCATGGCTGCTTACCGTATTATAAAACAGCTGCGGCCCACAGGCGTTCTCACGCAGGTTTTGACGGGGCACGGTGGGTTCTCTGAATACTTGAATCGCTTCAAGTGTAAGGAGAGCCCATCGTGCGTCTGCGATCCAGGCGTGGCAGAGACTGTTCAGCACATTCTTGTAGATTGCCCGTTATTTATCAGGGAGCGCTACCAACTCGAATGTGAGCTGGACAGGAGATTGACGAAGGAGAGCCTGCATGGGCTCATGAGTAAGCAACACAGGGAAAAGTTCCTGGTGTGCTGTGTTAATGTGGCTTCCACCGTCATTGCACGAAACCGAAGTTGAAGCGGCACTATGCTTCACTAGTATTATAAGAATATTTGTAAGAAGCATAGAATAGCACGCACAAAACTGCAATGACGAGCGATGCACTGGGGTAGTACCTAGCAACATCGGATTGTATGTATGATGAAAAGCACTATTGTGCTTCTCATCCCAAAGTTTAAGGCATTATTTATATTGTGATTTTTTCCTGTGATAAACAGAAATTCTGTACCTTATCTGTGATCTGCAGCACCTTTTGCATATTTTACTGTGATTAACAGCGTTTATGTTTTTGAAATCTTGTATACTTAGCACTTTTTGTCTTTTGACCTCACACTAAATAAATAAAGTTGCCTTTTAAGTATTTAAACAAAGTGGGATTCCCACCCACTGTATACAAGATGAAGTATGCAAGAAGAACCATGGTATGAAGAATGAAAGTACGAGAAGCATGAAAGAGGAATGGAATTAAAGAATTTGCACAGATTAGGCGCTAACGTTGTTAGCGGGATTAGTATATCTAAAAAAAAAAAAAAAAAAAATACCCTACCTGCCTACCCTACCTACCTATCCTACCTACCTACCCTACCTACCTACCCTACCTACCTACCCTACCTACCTACCCTACCTACCTACCCTACCTACCTGCCCTACCTACCTGCCCTACCTACCTGCCCTACCTACCTACCCTACCTACCTACTCTGCCTACCTACCCTACCTACCTACCCTACCTACCTACCCTACCTACCTACCCTACCTACCTACCCTACCTACCTACCCTACCTACCTACCCTACCTACCTATCCTACCTATCTACCCTACCTACCTACCTACCTACCCTACCTACCTACCCTACCTACCTACCCTACCTACCTACCCTATCTACCTACCCTACCTACCTACCCTACCTACCTACCCTACCTGCCTACCCTACCTACCTACCCTACCTACCTACCCTACCTACCTACCCTACCTACCTACCCTACCTACCTACCCTACCTACCTACCCTATCTACCTACCCTACCTACCTACCCTACCTACCTACACTACCTACCTACCCTACCTACGGTTGATGGTTTCAAATTCTATAACGGACATAGGTAGAAACATTTTTCGTGTTTTATATATTAGAATTATACGATGAATTTCAGAAAAATTCAGAAAAACAACGCCATCTAGTGGCAATAACAGAACCAGCATACAACGCCATGTTCGTTTTTGTGTGAGCTTTGTTTCTATCATGTATCAAATATGGCGCTATGTTCGCAAAATGTATGGGAAAATGTTTTCTTTATCATTAATTTTTTCGATGTTTTATTACTTATTATTCTATTCCGGTCGAAGATAAATCCAAAAACACAAAAATCATAAAAATTGATCCAGCCATTCTTGTGTTATAAGTGATTTAACTAACACGATTTTGTTTTATATTTATATATAGATTACAGGCCATGATCGTCCTAACCTATCAGCATCAGCAATAAGTAGAGTCAATGTCATCTGTCACTTGTCAATGTCAACGACAATTTGAGTGTCAGAATACGACTATTGTTTCTGGTTTATTCCGTTCATCAACAACTTTTATTATTGGCATGTCTCATCAAGACTCCCAAAAACTTTGCAATTTCGAACTAATTTTACATATAAGCCAACAGGAACTGCTATATACAACGATAGGGCTGCCAGAAATAAATTAATGCTCACCGACCCCTAAGGCTAACTTTCCTAACGAGAACCGTCCTTCACTTAGGGTCTTCAACTCTGTAAGAAACTTGTTACTCAAGTTTGTCGACCTAAATGGCAGTGTGTGGTAGCCCTAGAGATATATTTTATAATATAACTTAGTGCCTCACTTGTAGAGATGGAAAACTAGTTGCCGACTAGTTGGGAAAAGCAGCTAACTGATCACATTTAAAGTCGGCAATAAGTCGACACTTCATGAGTTACAAAAAAAAAACAGAAAAGAAATCTCCAGTATTTACTCACTCAACTTTTTTTATAATTAGTATTAAACTTATTAATATTGATAAACTGACCAGTCACTGACTAGTCGGTAGAATCGACTATTCGGCCACAACTATAGTCTCCAACTAATCAGGTAAGCCAACTATCTGGCCACATCTAATCGCCGACTAGTTGGCAGAATAGTCAGCCATTTAATCGCCAAATATTTGTTTAGTCGGCTAGTCGTCTCAAGTCCATGGTCAGCACATCTCTACTCATTCGTTAAGGAAAGTGATACTTGAGGGACATTGAAGCCACTAGATAAATTGGTATGGTAGAATGTAATATGAGACACTTGGCCATTACTGGATAAAGTATTTTACGAAGGAATCCTTTTACCGAATTACGTTGACATACAACTCAATCTTTCGGCATGATGGATGTCTTAGGCTTGTCATATCGTCTTTCTTGTCTGAGCCAATCTAGTTTAGGTTTTTGTTTCCTAACTATCGAGTTTACTTCAGACAAATTATAGTAAAAAAGTGTCTGAGGAAAAATTTCATTTGTAACTGTAATTTTCGTTTTACAATCGTTGTTTATGCTATCTTAGTGACCATCTTGATGGCTCGACACGATTCGATTTGTATCACACTGATAAGCGATATTTACAGCACGTTTGCAAGTACCTTCAATTGGATGCAATTTGACGGATTTGCACTTGCTACTTTCTTAAAAAGTACAGTCCCCGGTATGTAACTTGGCAAGGTTTTGGTGTAGTGGGGACAAGTTCGCGCATAGTACGCGAACTGACTAACCACCATATAGAGCGAACAGAAGGTGGACGCGACGCGATTGGTCAGTCGATCCAGGTGTCAACTGACCAACCAATTGAGCGCTCGGAACGGTGCTAAACGTACCCCGCATCCCGCTTGGTAACCAATGAGACCTAAAAAACGACTTGTGCGCTTCTAATGACTCTTGCCAAGTTACGTGCAGACAACTATACTTGTATGATATCGCACCATCAAGAATGCCCTTTAGTATGAATTGTTTTTTTATTAAAATTTCAAAACTACAATCTAGGTAGTCTTTAAGTCAAGTGTGAATAGGCTTCTTCTAAGCAAGCGTGCTCCACCGTCGCCCACTTCATCGCTTATCATCAAGTGAGATAGTGGTCAAGTGCGAGCCTATAACAAACAATAAAAAACACTACCTAAACAGTTAATGAATCGCAAAACGCGTTTTTTTTGAAGATTTTTTTTTCATTGAATTCCTCTATATTGTTAAAGACCTTGTCACTATGACGATTAAGATCCGCTCCTGCATTCAAAATATCCTTAACAATCGTTATTTTTACGTAATCGGTCCTTAACTTATAGGCACCCAGAAAAAATCAGCTACAAAATTAACGATCTCTCTCCATCGCGCGCCGGTCAGTCGGAGTGACAAGGTGCCACGATAAGCCCTATTGTTTTCCGAAATCGTTTATCAGTGACAGTGCCAGGGACCTTCGACCTGCTGATAATGGAGACTCTTTGGTTTAATCGGAGCTGTTCTGTCATAGCCTTTCACTATGTCACTGCTGAAGAGTCGGGCAGTTTGTCTATGATAGTGGTGAGTTTCTAGTTATGTGCTAGTTATTCTATACCTAGATATATATAATGATAAATCACAGGATATAAAGTTAGATATTGCAAGCCCCTTTCTCAAAAATGTTAGCTAAGATCTCTTTCTTATATTTTCAGGTCATCTCACAATATTGGCACACAATCAGACAATAAGAATAGAAGAAGAAGAAGAATAATTTATTGTTAATAAATTACATCCAAATGCGTTGTATCCTGGAACTCACACTAGGATTCCCTGTGTCGTGAGATCCAGGCTCCTTCGTTCCGTTTACATTATTTCTGTTCATGAGGTTATTACGTTACAATAAATTTCTTAATTAAATTTAATCTACTTGTAATTTGCAAAAAAGGAATATAAAATAAGAAGCTATAAAAAATAATATAAAATAAAAATAGGTACCTATAAACTATTACAATAAACTATTAACCTTTAGCGACTCAAGCTTTAAAGCGGCTCTGCTCCTAAAGCCTGTCCTACTACTATACACTACGTGATAGTGTAGCTATTAGTACGTATTTTCATCTTTTTTTTAATACGCGCCTCTTTGACCACTATTTCATCTGATGGTAGGCGATGATATGGTCGACGGTGAGGCCTGCTTGCCTAAAAGTAACCTATTCACTCTTTGATTTGAAGGACCAGTAATTCCACAGATTTTTCTTTGTATATAACGTTCCACACGGTACACGGTAAGATCACAGTTTGAATTTATATTTGTATATGTTCCACACGACACGCTGTACGATTATTAGTTTGGTTTTATATGCAAATATAAAGTCTATCTAGTCAATCTATAAATCTTACCGTGTATAGTGGCGGCAGTGACTAAGATCTCGCCTCTCGTTCTTGGGGTCGTGGGTTCAAATCCAGGCAAGTACCAATGTGACTTTTACAAATTCATTATCAGCTTTCTCAGTTTATCTTTGACATACGTTCAAAGTCGCAGCATTGGAAAGCCTCCCTCTAAGTGGAGCGACGACCTGGTCAAGGCTATGGGTATCCGGCGGATGCGAAACGTACAGGACCGTTAAGAAGTGTAGCGACGCTTGGCCGAGGCCTATGTCCAGCAGTGGACGTGTTTCAGCTAAAATGATGTCGATGCTGATTACAGACAACGGAATAATTTTACCACTTTATAATATTTGTTAAAAACATGCCATTAACATTAGGTACTTGATTAAAAACTGACCAAAAAACTTTTTAACAAAAAAATCAAACGACTTCCAAAGCCAAACACTAAGCGAAAAATATCTTTCTTTCCCGAATTCGGTGTCTTTGGTACCTATTATTTTTCGTTTATCGGCACCGACTTCGGAAAAGAAAGTTATTTTTGTTTTGTAGGGTGTTTCGGAAGTCGTTTTGATTTTTTTGTTAATAAGTTTTTTATTTATCTCTTTTCATTTCGGTAGGTACCCCGGTACCCCCAATTACCATGAAAATCATTTAAAGCCAAAGTACATCTCATGGCAATTCGAATAAGCCCAAACACGACTAGGATAGGCTTTTTTTATTTCAGGGTGCCAGTGCCTACATTCCGGCTTCATCATCAGAACAGTTTGTTGATACCATTTTCATCAGTAGGTACAATTTATTTAGAAGTATTTACTTCATCATAGTCGGTTAACTATTCGAGAAATCTTATAGGTGACGTACTCAAACTTAAGGAGTTCCAGTGGCCATCTATGGTCTTCTTCATCAATTCCATTTCACCAAATGACACTTTCTGAGTGCAAATGATTGCAATATTGATGAAAATCTTAAAATCGCTAAATATGTGCCTATAATATTTGAGGAGTTCTCTCGATTTCTCAAGGACCACATCATCAGATCCTAACCAGATAACCATGGGACCACCTGGGCAACACACTCTTTCAAACAAAAAAAGAATTTACCAAATCGGTCCAGTTGTCTGAGTAATCGGAGAAAAAAAAAAAAAAACCCGACAAATTGAGAAGCTTCACCTTTTTTTGAAGTTGGTTAAAAACAGATCATAATCTTATGATCATCTGTAACAAAAAATCTTATACACGTGATCAAAAACATTTCTCCATATAAAGTTACTTGAACAAAAAAAAAACATTCTAACCAGACGTCCAACCAGCCGGTTTCTTCCTCATGACATTTAATATTATTATCTACTTCCAGCACGTTTGGCGGACTTAATTTTCTTTGCCTACGTCCGACGGTCTTTAAAAAAAATCCCTTTGGTACAGGCAAACTGGGTTGACTTTGTAGTGTGTCCTACTTTCCTGTTCGCAAAGAAACGTTTATCATGCAAATACATTAACATTTTACGGACTTTTGTGAAAATATTTTTTTCGTATTTTAAAGTAAGTTTTTCAGTTTCAATGGATTGACAAAAGGGATTTATTAAAAAAAAAACTAGTTTCTGACCGCGGTGTCGCCTGCGTGAATAGTGTTATTATCCTGAGATAACATAATGACAATGTTTTTTATTTAACTCTTCACAAAGGATCACATAATTATAAAGCTAAGAGATAAAACAAGTTAAATAAAATAGTGTTTAAGTCTATACTAGGATACCCTGTGTGACGGATCACCAGGCTCTTAACCCTAATTCGCGACAATTGCATATTTATTTATTTTTATTTATTTATTATTATGTTTTATTATACACTTTAAAATACAATTATAAAAAGAAACTTAAAATTAATACACATACAATGGGCGGCGTTATCGCAATCCGCGATCTCTTCCAGGCAAGCTGGTTAACCATATTATTATCTTAAAACTACAAACATTATGAGGAGTTGTAGTAACGATAACCAAACACAATTGTGAGATTGAAAAAAAATATGAAAATACAAATGTTTAGGTTATAAACTTTATCCAAATCCGTACATACAATTTTGCACATGTATCGCGAATATGTGAGCCATTTATCAAAAATTGTTAGCTGCTTTTTGTAGTTTTATAAAGTAATTAATCTGTTCAAACAAAAGAAGGCAAAAGCACTTTTCATCTTACCACATTTGTAATTAATTCAGCGTTAAACACGCAAAATATTTCAAATACCACCTGCTATTCCCAAATAAAAAAATACCTAAAGATTCTTAAAAACTTAAAACACCAACCCTCAGTCTGCTTATTTTTTAATGAGCAAGCTATTGACATTCTACAATCAAATCTTTCAAATAAACTCCGTCCCAGAAAAAATTACCTACTTTGAGTAACTAATTCTATTTTGCCGTCCTCAATTTACAGTGCCGCTATCTGAAAATTGGTCGATTTTAATTTTTTGATGCCATCGTTACTAATAAAAAAAATCTGTATCGATCCGTCTAATAAGCAGTATTTTTCTTCTATTTAAGATAAGATATTTGTTTTGCAAATATGGGTACCTACAAAAACATGGTGACGTAAAAAATACAATTAGCAACACCCATATTTAACCAGAAGGCATGCAAAAGTTCAAAATACAGTAAATAAGTACTTAATAATAAAGATAAACAATGTCAATATAAAGATTAATTAACTACAATAAGAATTTAATTATGAAATACTTCAATAGTTATACATATATATTATACACAATTCTTCTGCAGTCAACTTATTTAGTATTGGCGTTAAATTGAAATAAAAATTAAATAAAACTGGATAAAATAAAATCGCCTAAAACTGCAATATTTAGAAACCTATTTTTGATAACATTAAGTCATTGATATAAATAAAAAATGGGCTGGTTTAAACTAAATTTGAAAGCGATTTAAACTAGATTTATTTTTGACACCACATATGATTTATAATTGACTAGCTTTTGCCCGCGGTTTCGCCCACATGAAAAGTGTTTTATTATCCCGAGGAAACATTATACCGGGATAAAAAGTGTGCTATTCTGATAGGATTATATACTAGGATTTGCTGCCACCTGCGGTTCCACCCACGTGTTATAAGTACTTCTATCAATATCTTTATTAATTAAAGCCTCTGTGTTATTCTGATGTATAAAGTTTAGTGTAATTAAAACCCGTGCAGTAGTTTCACGTGAAAGATTAGCAACCATCCATCCTCGCAAACTTTCACGTGTAGGATAAGTAGGAAATAGGACAAACAGCATCGATTATTATTATTTAACAGATTTTATTTTTCGTCTGAAACTCAAATTTATAATTTTGTCAGATAGCGGCACTATAGCTTCAGGACGCCAGTATACTAATCAAGACTTTACAATCTTGTTGGTCCTTCAAAATTAACCATCACGTTCTCCACATAAGCCGGCCATATTGTAATTGAAATCTGTCTGTCCCTTTCAAACTCCCCAATTGGAAAGAGACGCAATGTAGCTTTAAGTAAATTAAAATTGGATTAGTAAAGTAACGAGTTCTGATTACTTTGGGTAAGTTACGATTTAGCAAGAGTTTGTAAAGGGATAACGTTTTGTGAATTTGTTGAAAGTGATCCGTTGGTAGATTGAATACTGGAAAACTTGGTAATTTGACGGTATTTCAAAACCTTTCTGCCGCATCACATAACGCCTTTTTTCCCTTAGGCCCTGGGCAGATGGACTGCATTTGAGTGGACTGCGCAGTGGGTTAGTAGTTTCGGTCTAGTTGCTCAGATATGTTATGTTTGTCAACTGCACATCAATAGCAAGTCTGTCATCTGTTTAGAGCCTTAAGGATAAACAGTGGGGTAAATCACAGGTCAACCACAATTCACTGGTTATGTTCTTGAAGTACCTTGTCATAAAAGGAAGTTAGGAATTCAGAATGCGAATTGTTCCTGAGAAGCACTAAATGGAAAAAAACTTAACAATATTTTGCATGAGCTGGGAATTTAACCCGAGACGAAAAATGCTGGTGATGACCAGTCACCTTTCTTCAAATATGTGTGAAGTTCTGCCACCCTTCTAACTTCTGCTGAAACTCAAGCATTATTTTATTCACTCTTGATTCAATAAAACTATTCTTAGTAAATTATTTCAAAATGTCAGGTTAATTCTACTTTTATTCCCTTAAAATGTAGGTAAACTATATTTTGTAGCACCCCTAATGTACTCCTAAAGTAGAAAATGAAGGAGAAAAATTCTCTTACAACAAAAGTAGTATGTAGTTCGTCTATGACGCAGGCTCTGCATTATCATAATGATACTTTGTGATATTTGGCGCTTACGTCAAATTGTCTGGAAGATATGACGCATCGCTACATTGAAGCTTGGAAGTGTCTTCAAAGACTTAAGGCGATACTTGGAAGATAGTATTTCATTTTTAAAGTAGCTTCTTCCAGCGGCTTTGCCCACGTGAACGTCAAAACTTATGTTTGAACGCGCTAATCTCAGGAACTACTGGTCGGAATTGAAAAATTCTTCTTGTGTTGGATAGTCCATTTATCGAGGAAGGCAGTCTAGTCGATTTTTATCTTTTGATGTTATATTAATGAGAAAAAAATATTTATATCTGTGTTTGCGAATTTTCAATACCTTGAATAGTTTTGGAAATTCACATACACAGATCGATAGATATTTTTTTTCATTAATATAGCATAAAAAGTAAATACTCGCCCAGATGTCGGATAACGGTATTTTTAGTTATACCACGGCAGCACAGGCGATATCACACATCCAGAAATTAAGTAATAATAAAAAACCCGGCAAGGTGCGTGTCAGACTTCGCACGGTAAGGGTTCCGTACCAATCTGCAAAATCAAATTGGTAAAATCAAAAAATCTGATTTGTCAATATATTGGTATTTGTAAGTAAAATATGCGTAACAATAAACATTATCACCAAATTTGAAATTCATAGGTCAATGGGCAGTTAAAAATTCATCGTAACAAAATTTTGTAAAAAGGTTAACTTTGGCGGCTTCTCATTCCTGTGTTATCCAATATTTTCAAAACAAAAAATATAATACTTATCTACTAAACGAGTTCCAAAGAATGATATTCCACTCAATGGAGTAGGTCGATTTTTTTTCGCGCCCCCTTTTTCTTTATGGGCCGAAAAAACATTTACAATATTATTTGTCAATTTGTATGGCTTTGGGTCAACAAGATGCTTATACTGTGCAAATTTAAGACTGTAGCTCCAACTATTTGGCTGTAAAACCTTTGTGACAGACAACGAATAGACAGACAGATACACAGACAGACAGACTAATAGACAGACACGTGAGTCACAGCAATAGGGCTCCGTTTGGACCCTTCGCGTACGGAACCCTTACAAAATATTTTTCCCGATCCGGATATTAAAACGATATAGAAAGTAAAATATTTTAAAAGATGGTTATCTTTTAAATTTCTTCTCTTCAATAATACTTTATTTAATCTAACAAAGTTAAATTGCTCAAGAAAACTGTTTTAAAGTTAATACGAATAACTGTCGCATAGAATATTCTCAAGAATTTATAAAAAATATTGTTTAACAATTTTAATTTCCCCTGAGATGGTTATGCTGTAGATGTAAGAAACAATTTTTGAATAATAACTAAGTCATATTGTTTCTTCAAATTAGATTTAAATTTTAATGTTTAAGACTTTACATGAAAAAGAATGTACAAATTCGTGCCCCAGGGTGTGACAAAAAGTTTAGAATAAGTTAAATTTCGGTTCCTAACGACTGGTTGGTGGAGGCCAAATTCATTGTTAAGGATCACATGAGCCTGCTTTTTGAATAGGTAGTAATGTAGTTAGGTACTACGTCCATTATAGGGAGATTTTCTTTCTAGGGAGGCTTCTAGCAGGCTGCAATTTTCCAGGAACTTACCCACCAGCAATTTTAATGGTCCATCAATGGCCATTCTCACCCCTGAGAAATGCCGATATAACCCTCCAGGAAATTCATATGTGATAGTATTTGTACCTACTGGTATAACAGCTGTTGGCTTAACAACCAATCACTATCCAGTGTGTATTTTACAAATTGGAACAGGAACTAGAAATATTCTACTGCACAAAAACAAAAGTCAACTTTCCGATCAATAAAAAGAATTTACCCAATATCGGCAGAATGTTTATTTCTGTCCGTTTTCGGACTATCAGCGGATGAACACTGATTGGCCGATAGTACCCAACGATTTAACATTGGCCCTGTATTTTGATTGTGTCGTATCATTCGTTCAGTAGTGTTCCAAGCTTAAAGCGTTATTATTTTTGGGGGAAAGGATTTTTTTTCTCTTCTTTTGGTTCAGTTTCAGTATGAGGTGGAGAACCAACTTCAAAAGTCCAATATTGTTGATAGCCACGTGAATCTAGAACAGAGCAGCTATCTCATATACCTTTGAATAATCCTTTAGGGTAATCTTCTATATATATAAATCTACTGTTGTTCGTTAGTATCGCTAAATCTAAAAAACGGCTTGACTGCTTTGAATAATTCTTTTTACATTAGGGTTCCGTACCCAAAGGGTAAAAAGGGACCACTGTCCCACTGTTCTTACTAAGACTCCACTGTCCGTCTATCTGTCTGTCACCAGGCTGTATCTCATGAATTGTGATAGCTAGACAGTTGAAATTTTCACTTATGATGCCGCTACGCGCTATAACAACCAATACTAAAAACAGAATATAATAAATATTTAAGTGGGGCTCCCATACAACAAATGTGTTTTTTTGCGATAATGATACGGAACGCTTCGTGCGCGAGTCCGACTCGCACCCGTTTTTTTTTGTTCGCCCTAATACAGGGAAACAAAAAAATAACATAAAGTAGGGTAGGTAGGTGGGACCTCAACCTACACACCTAGTGTTAACGGGAGGGAAGCCGCGGGGTACAACTAGTTTGCGTTTAAAGTCAAGGCACATTTTAATATCGTTCTTATCCTCCTCCCAATTTAATAAGGGTCAGCGCATGTCTTCTTTTTCCATACAGTAATTCTAGGCTTAACAGTCATTTTTGAAATCCTTCTCCTTTTTAGCGTGACAATGGTAATCAAGTCAGCCCAGAATTTGGATTCGAGTTTAGCACCCTTTTTAACCTTGTCATTGTCAAGACTCTAATCTGTATAGATTACAGTAATTTTAAATTGTCTTGACCTATATACTCAATCAATCTGCCTAGCCTTTACCCAACTATATTGGGGTCGGCTTCCAGTCTTACCGGATTCAGCTGAGCACTAGTGTTTTACGTGGAGCGACTACCTATCGGACCTCCACAACCCAGTAACTGGGTAACACGGTACCCCTTGGCAAGACTGGTGTCAGATCTCAAGCTTCTGACTACCCGTAACGACTGTCAAAGATCTTCAAATGGCAGCCGGGACCAACTTGTGAAACAGAACCGAACACGCGTTCGATGTACAAAAAACATCAGATTAATCAGACGAAAAACGTTTGTTACGTCGGCACGGTTTCTTTGTATGGAATGAGGCATCTGTATGCTAGTATCTGTGATTATTATTATCCTAAATATTTAGTCTTACCCTTCCGTTCAGAGAGTTTTACTTTGATTCTTTTACTACCATCTCTTTTAACTTGCGCCAGCCCCAAAGATTCTAGGCAACAGTAGTAACAGATAAACACGTGAGCTATTCCGTCGGTACGTGTCGAACTGTCGATGCCTCCAGTAAGACCACAGAGCTTGGAGAAGCCTCGGCTTGAGGCGGCATTGTCAACACTTTTCATCAATCCATGCGTATCAGTGGGCGTTATTGATTACTCACATTACGATACTCATACAATCAATCTGCTTAGTATTTATTCATTTGTTGAGATTGGCTTCTAGTCTAATATAAGCAGATGCAGCCGAATAAGTAAGTAAGAAGTAAGTAAATATTTTACTTGGAGCTCTGACCTCCACAATCTTGTAACTTAAAAACATGATTCTTCTTGGGAAACCTGGTTGTCAGATTTTCGGGGTCTTGACTACGCGTATGAACCTTTATAGATCTACAAATGACATTCCACCAGGAACCAAATCCTTAACGTGCTTTCCATGGAGGGTTCTCATTCACGAGGAGTAGTCACACAGTCACGAACTATGCAAGCATTTATTAAACCTGAAGATCGCTCCAAGTGGCTTTTAATATTTAGCCTCAAGCCCCTCTCACACTACAACACAAATGACATATGAAAACTGACGGCTTTGTATAGAACTAAAATTCTGTCAGGGGGGCCTGACAAAATTTTTTGAGTACTGCCATCCTCAGTTGCTTCCATGTTCTGTATGTAAGACCTCTCCACACCATACTACAGACGATATTCGATCTGAAGGGTCTCACATTCGAACGTGTATAGCTTGAGGAATCCCGGAACGGCAGAGAACAACTGAATGGCATTGTTATGGGGAATAGCTTTGATGTATGACGTAATTTACGTTGTTCTCGCATCTTAACAATACCTTTTAAGTCCGACGTGGGGGCTGTGCGGTTGCAGCAGGCAGCCAGATCTTTGGATTTACCCTTTCCTCGTAGTAGGTATACCTATAAGGTAATCCTCCTCTTGGCATAAAATGTTAAGGCATAATATTGATTGGCATAATGTTTTCGTATAACTTTTATTAGTATAATAATACTTTGGCATAATAGCAAAACTGTCATTATGTCTAATTTGTTTTGGCTGTACAGAGGCTGAAGTTTGGCGCCGCGGAGCACTGAGCTGCCTTATGGCCGGGACCGTAGCGATAGCACTGCTCGCTACGTACATGTGAGACGGAACACTGGGGTGGTATAGTCAGAAGGAGTGACATTGACAGACCTCGCAGGGCGGAGGACAACCAATGGGGATTTAACACTAACAAAAAAATAAAAGTTTAGCTTCGGTTAAGGTGCTGCGAGGTGTTCCTTGGGCCGTAAAACATGTTTGTTTTATTCCAAAGCATGTTGCAAGTTTTTTTTATGTGTAAATATCATTATGCGTTAATATTACTATGCTTCCTAAGATTATGTTTCAATAATATTATGCCAACAGTATGTATGGCAATATACGTATGGCAAAACATTTAAGTCTAATCATTTTGCTGAGATTCGGTATACCAAAAAAAAAATGTGTCAATATATTTTATGCTTATCATTAGTAAACCTACCTATAATATACCTTTACCCATTAAATAATTATCAGAAAACATGATAAACTCCGATTTAAATAATAATAAATATAAATAAATATAATAATTTTTTTTTTTCAATCATGAACTAGTTGTGAGCGGACGTGTATACTTCTTCGTATTTTAAACATTATTTACTTAATTTAATTATTCATTTATTAAAGTCGGTCAGTTGTTCGAAAGTCGGTGCCTCTCTTACTATCTCACTGGCGTCCCCATATAGTCCAGGCGCCATATTGGAATCTGCTCCTGTGCCGGTGAGTGAAGACAGTTGAAATATAATTGGAAACATTAGAAAAAGTGATCTGCGCGGCTGAGATTTGAACCTGCGACTCGTCGTGTACAGCGTCCTCCGGCCGGTCTCGCCGCCACTAGACCAACAGAACGTGGGAACCGCGCAGCGAAATAGGTGAGCAGTATTGGAATATATCATCGGGCACGTCATTTGTTGCTGAGAGAATAGTTTTAGGCGCACAATGTTCGCATCATCATCAGACGACAAGTCCCAATCAAGTCCAGATCTTCGGTATGAGAAACGAAAACATCCGGAATTGGAGTGTAGGTGTGCTGATGCACTCGTAAAAATTTCTTACGACATATCCAAAATTTCTGACAGCGTGAACAACATCAAGATTGAGCTTAGCACCATTACTCAAGTTACTTCAGAAATAAAATCTGAGCTAAACAGTCTGCGTTCCGATCATTTCAACCTAGAAAAAAAGGTATGTAACCTAGAGTCTAAGCACCTTGTTGTGGCTGAGGATGTGGCTAGTCTTCAAAATTCGCTCCAATAAACCATGGACCAGCAAGCGGAACTCGCAAACCAGATGCGAGCAGTGTGCAACCAGACGAACAATACAGAAGCTTTGCAAAATATGATATCCGGTATGGAGAATAAGATCGACGCCCTTGAACAGCAGGCTCGGCATTGCAATCTAGAAATCTGCAATATCCCGGAAAAACGCAATGAGAATTTGTGGAATCTTATGGAAGATATTAGCTCTAAAATAAAATGTGCTTTGAATCAAAAAGACATACTTAGCATTCATAGAGTACCACACGCACACAAACAAAGTGCAAACCCGAAGAACATAATTGTGAAGTTGAACTCCCGTATTTTAAGAGATAATATGTTAAGTGCCTTTCGTTTAGCTAAGGGACTTAAGAACGATCAGCTGGGTTTGGAAATCAAAATCGTGTGTATATGCATGAACATTTAACACTGAAAAGAAAACAATTATTTCGTCAATCCAAAGAGGCAGCTATTAAAAACAACTTTAAATACGTATGGGTCAAGCATGCCACTATACTCATGCGAGAGAATGAGTCAGCACCATCCATTGCCATTCGATCACTTGAGGATATTGCCAAAATTAAGCCTGCTACGAGTAAACATCCTACGAATTCTAATAAACACTAATAACAATGATTGTAGTTCCCTTTGCTATTGTGTCAGTTTTATAGTTAAGTTGCTTCTATTAGGTATGTTTTTCTGTAAATTAAGTCAGGCGATCAGTTTAAAAATAGTTATTATTGCAAACTTTGCTCTTATTTTAATAACTTATGTCGTACTATGTCAAATTCAAATTTATAATGTTCTAAACTATTTTCATGTCTGTTGTAAGCGGTCGAATCTGTGGTTATACGGTGGTGAAGGTTTATCTGTGTTGGCCTTAAACTTTATTGTTTATTCTATTAGTCTGTTCTTTGGTCCCATTGCATGTCAAACTGCTGGATCCATACTGTTTGAGTTGTGTTTGCATCGTGTTAGATAACGTAACCATCTACTACCAAAACTGTAGAGGGCTTCGGACCAAACTGCATACTTTGTTTATGAACGTACTGTCGCACTGCTACGATATAATTGTTTTAACGGAGACATGGTTAACACCCCAAATATTCGACAATGAATTCATAGATGAGAGGTACACAGTTTATAGATGCGACCGTAATCGGGAAATAACGAACAAAAAAGATGGCGGTGGAGTTCTCATCGCAGTGTTAAAGAGCCTACGATGTACTAGTGTAACGCCTGAGTATCCGACATTTTCTCTTATTGAAAGTATTTATGTTCAGCTTCCTGGTTCTGGAAGTGACAAATATCTTATATCCGTAGTCTATATTCCTCCACAATCGTCTGAAGATATTTACCTTGCACACTTTGAAACTATACAACACTTAACAGATGAACTTGGCTTTAATAATTTTTATTTATTCGGTGATTACAAGCTACCTAACCTTGAGTGGCTTCCTGCGACTGGTAACAACGCAGCACTTACTTGCGATGACGGGAGTGCTTCATCTTCTAGTAGGCATATGACCAATTTTATTTCTCTAATTAATGCCTACCAGTTTAATACTATTAGAAATAATAAGGGACGTATTCTAGATTTACTTATTAGTAACAATGATTGCCCTACACACACACCTCCAAGTTTACTGGTGCCCTCTGATAATAATCATCCTCCTTTTTGTGCCATTATTAAGTATGAATCGTCCGTACAATCTATTAGACATGCTAAAATTATTAAATATAATTATTATAAGGCTAATTACGATCTGATTAATAACGAACTACTCAATGTAGACTGGCATGAACTTTTAGGCGGGTTGTCGGCAGAGGAGAGTGTAAATATATTTTATGATATTGTCTTTGGAGCTATACAAAAACACACCCCTAAGTCTAAACCACGCTCGTCTAAGTTTCTATTGTGGTTCTCTAAGTCATTAATTCGTATGTTTAAACACAAAAACAGAGCCTGGGTTAAATGGAAATCCTACCGCAACATCGCAGATTATGAACAGTTCTCTCTGTATAGGCGTCGATTTGAAATAGCATCAAGGGAGCATTACAATGATTACATTAAAACCACCGAGGAAAACATTCAGAAAAATGTAAAATACTTGTGGAGTTTCATTTCGAATCGTAAGGGCAATGCTGGTATTCCGTCTTCTATGTTTTGCGGAGATCAAAGTTCTAATGACCCAGAGGAGATCTGCAACATGTTTGCTAATTTTTTTACTCCGTTTATGAGAGCTCCACTTTTAATTCTGATACATGGTCGCCTCCTGAAGAAAGTAATGAACATCTTACTCATATCACACACATAAGTTTTACTGCTCAAGAAATTCTTAATGCTCTAAAAGCCTTGGATTCCACTAAAGGTCCAGGACCTGATAACTTACCCCCTTACTTTTTTAAAAAGACTGCGAATAGTGTGTGCACACCACTTCACATTATCTTCAATAGATGTTTGTCGGAGGGCACTTTTCCAGAAATATGGAAAAGAGCTAACATAACTCCGGTATACAAAACCGGTTCAAGACAGGACGTCCAAAATTACCGTCCCATATCCATTCTGTCCGCCTTGTCGAAGCTTTTTGAAAGGCTTGTCTATAATGAGATACACAAGACCGTTTATAAAATTATTATAGAACAACAGCACGGATTTATTAAAAGAAAGTCCACAACTACAAACCTGCTAATTTTTACTGAGTACTTATTTAACAACATGGATCAGCAAGTTCAAGTCGATGCTGTTTATACGGACTTCCAGAAAGCTTTCGACAAGGTAGATCATGAATTACTGCTTACAAAAATAGCATATAATGGTATCCGCGGTGATTTGCTTCGTTGGTTCTCATCTTATATTTTAAATAGAACTCAGAAAGTAGTTATCAGAGGTTTCAATTCTGTTACCATAAACCTTACTTCTGGCGTACCTCAGGGATCGATTTTGGGTCCCCTGTTGTTCATTCTATTCATTAATGACATCAATGATTGCTTCAAATTTTCAAAATTCTTATTATATGCCGACGATTTGAAAGTTTTCAAGTCAATTAAGGATCATACGGATTGTCAACATCTGCAAGAAGATCTAGACCATTTTTCAGCCTATAGTGTTAAAAATAAACTATACCTCAAAAAATAAAAATGAAATATCACATAGATATAATTTGAATGGAATGGATCTAGCAGAGGTTTCTATCGTTAGAGATCTTGGGGTACTGCTCGACGATAAATTACACTTTGACCAGCACATTCATAACATAATTAGCAGTGCCTATCGTATGTATGGATTTGTCATGAGAGCTACAACTGAGTTTAAACGTGCTAGTAGTTACATCCATCTGTTTAGGTCACTTGTAAGGTCTCAACTTGAATACGCTGTGGTAGTATGGAACCCTTATTATAATAAATATGCAGATAGTTTGGAGAGGGTCCAGCGAAAATTTTTGAAATCTGTACAATACCGCTGTTGCCGGAACTCCCCGTCGTACGAGTATAATGACTTGCTAAAAAAATTTAATGTAATGAGCCTAAAGTCTAGAAGATTATACCTGGAAACGATGTTCCTTTATGATGTGTGTAATCACAGATACGACTGCTCAGATATTACCAATACAGTACATTACTTTGTTCCTAGAAGTGTTTTGAGGCGAGGGGTGCGCGCACGCCTTGTTCGCTGTTTCTTCCTGTCGAACAAACGCTGGAGCCCGCGCACCTCTGCGTCGTATTTGTAATGAGTTTATTGAACTTTTTACAGACTTGGACATATTTGCAATGCCCACTAATAAATTTCGCAACTGCCTTATTGAAGCAATAAAGAGCCTTTAAATTGTTACTTAACATAATGTAAAATTATTTGTTTCTTTGTTGTGTATCGTTTGCTCAAAACTAACTTTCTACTATATATGATGTGGATAACGGTGTAAGTTGCGCATTAATTTTTTAATAAATTAACATATATATATATATATATTAATATATTAAATTTTTAATATATATACATATATATAATTATAATTAATTTATTATTTTAAATAATTATAAAACCATTTCTAATAAATTTGTATATAAATAAATAAAAAATTCTTAAAAATAAGCTAAAATTAAGCTTTTGGGTTCATACCCCAACTATAAAGGAAACCCTTTTTTTTAAAAATAAAGTGCCTGATTAAAGGATTATTCTGATAGGATAAATTAAGTAAATTATTTACCTTTATTATATTTTATAGAATTAAACTATATCTAATAATATCAAAAACTATTGTGCATCTTACACTAAAATATATATTTTTGAATTTTTAATTCTCAAAAGAAATATAATTATTTCTTATTTTAATTTTTTTTTTTATTTAATTCTAATAAGATATTTTTTTATTTTATTTTATTTTTTAGAACTTTAATTTCTATTGCTTCAAATTCATGATTTGGATGTTGAATTGGATTAGAAATTAATCTTCTAAGATTTATCCCCCTAATTTCTAATTCATCTAATTTATTATCAACTGAAGCAGCATTAAAATATTTTCTTACACAATCTATTGCCTCTATTAATTTTTTATTTACAATTTTAACTAAAATAATTTTAATAAAAAATTTTGAAATAAATAATTTTATTTCAATTATAATAAATTCTTCTATACTTATAAAAATAGGAAGAGCCCCCTTCCATTTTTGATTTCCAAATATTGTTGAAGGTTTATCATGATTAAATAACTTAATTTTAATAACTTGACAAAAAATTACCCCCATAATTATTTTATCTTATTATTTAAATAATAATTTTATTATTATTGTTATTATCTTAAATATTTTAATTGGAGCTATTGGAGGACTAAATCAAACTTCTTTACGAAAATTAATAGCTTTTTCTTCTATTAATAATTTAGGATGAATAATTTCATCTATTATAATTAGAGAAACTTTATGACTTTTTTATATTTTTTTATATTCATTTATAGTTAGAATTATATGTTTTTTATTTTATATTTTAAATATATATTTTATTAATCAATTATTTATTAATAATATAATTTTTTTTATTAAAATTAACTTATTAATTAATTTTCTTTCTTTAGGAGGATTACCCCCATTTATTGGATTTTTTCCAAAATGAATTATTATTAATTTTTTAATTAATAATAATATATATTTATTAATTTTTATTTTTATCATTATAAGATTAGTTATATTATTTTTTTATATCCGTATTAGATATTCAGCTTTTATATTTAATTATTTAAAAATAAAATGATTTAAAATTTTTATTAAAAATAATTATTTTTTAATAATTATTTTTTTTTCCTTTCTTTCTTTATTTGGAATAATTCTTAGAACCTTTTTTTTTATTAAGGTTTTAAGTTAAATTAAACTAATAATCTTCAAAATTATTTATAAAGAAATTATTCTTTAAGCCTTAATAGAAATTCTACACCTTAAAATTTGCAATTTTATATCATTTATGAATATAAAGCTTAAATTTAATAAAAGAGATTTAATTCTCGTAAATAAATTTACAATTTATCGCTTATAACTCAGCCATTTTATTATAAATAGCGAAAATGACTTTACTCAACAAATCATAAAGATATTGGAACATTATATTTTATTTTTGGAATTTGAGCTGGAATAGTTGGAACTTCATTAAGATTATTAATTCGAGCTGAATTAGGAAACCCTGGATCTTTAATTGGAGATGATCAAATTTATAATACTATTGTTACAGCACATGCTTTTATTATAATTTTTTTTATAGTTATACCTATTATAATTGGAGGATTTGGTAATTGACTTGTTCCATTAATATTAGGAGCCCCAGATATAGCATTTCCACGTATAAATAATATAAGTTTTTGACTTTTACCCCCCTCTTTAACTTTATTAATTTCAAGAAGAATTGTAGAAAATGGAGCAGGTACAGGATGAACAGTATATCCTCCTCTTTCATCTAATATTGCTCATGGAGGAAGATCTGTTGATTTAGCCATTTTTTCTCTTCATTTAGCTGGAATTTCTTCTATTTTAGGTGCTATTAATTTTATTACCACAATTATTAATATACGATTAAATAATTTATCTTTTGATCAAACACCTTTATTTATTTGAGCTGTAGGTATTACTGCTTTCTTATTATTATTATCATTACCAGTATTAGCTGGAGCTATTACTATACTTTTAACTGATCGAAATTTAAATACATCATTCTTTGATCCAGCTGGAGGAGGAGATCCAATTTTATATCAACATTTATTTTGATTTTTTGGTCATCCAGAAGTTTATATTTTAATTTTACCAGGATTTGGGATAATTTCACATATTATTTCTCAAGAAAGAGGAAAAAAAGAAACATTTGGTTGTTTAGGAATAATTTATGCAATATTAGCTATTGGATTATTAGGATTTATTGTATGAGCCCATCATATATTTACTGTAGGTATAGATATTGATACTCGAGCTTATTTTACATCAGCAACAATAATTATTGCTGTTCCAACTGGAATTAAAATTTTTAGCTGATTAGCCACTTTCCATGGAACTCAAATTAATTATTCACCTTCTATTTTATGAAGATTAGGATTTGTATTTTTATTTACTGTTGGAGGACTAACAGGAGTAATTCTATCTAATTCATCAATCGATATTACTCTTCATGATACTTATTATGTAGTAGCTCATTTTCATTATGTTTTATCTATAGGAGCTGTATTTGCTATTTTAGGAGGATTTATTCATTGATATCCATTGTTTACAGGGTTATCATTAAATCCTTATCTTTTAAAAATTCAATTTTTTATTATATTTATTGGAGTAAATTTAACTTTTTTTCCACAACACTTTTTAGGATTAGCTGGTATACCTCGACGATATTCAGATTACCCAGATTCTTATATTTCTTGAAATATTATTTCATCTTTAGGTTCATATATCTCTTTATTAGCTATTATATTTATATTAATTATTATCTGAGAATCTTTAATTAATCAACGAATTGCATTATTTTCATTAAATTTATCTTCTTCAATTGAATGATATCAAAATTTACCCCCTGCAGAACATTCATATAATGAATTACCTATTTTAAGAAATTTATTCTAATATGGCAGATTATATGTAATGGATTTAAACCCCATTTATAAAGGATTATCCTTTTTTTAGAAATTGCAACATGATCTAATCTTAATTTACAAAATAGAGCATCCCCTTTAATAGAACAAATTATTTTTTTTCATGATCATACTTTAATTATTCTTATTATAATTACAATTTTAGTAGGATATTTAATATCAAGAATTTTATTTAATAAATACACTAATCGATTTTTATTAGAAGGACAAATAATTGAATTAATTTGAACTATTTTACCAGCAATTACTTTAATTTTTATTGCTTTACCTTCTTTACGTTTATTATATCTATTAGATGAATTAAATAACCCTTTAATTACCTTAAAATCTATTGGACATCAATGATACTGAAGATATGAATATTCAGATTTTCATAATATTGAATTTGATTCTTATATAATTCCCTCTAATGAAATAAGTTCTAGAAATTTTCGTTTATTAGATGTAGATAATCGAATTATTTTACCAGTAAATAATCAAATTCGAATTATAGTAACTGCAACAGATGTCATTCATTCATGAACTATTCCCTCATTAGGAGTAAAAGTAGATGCCAATCCAGGACGACTTAATCAAACTAATTTTTTTATTAATCGACCAGGTATTTTTTATGGACAATGTTCAGAAATTTGTGGTGCAAATCATAGTTTTATACCCATTGTAATTGAAAGAATTTCAATTAAAAACTTTATTAATTGAATTAATAATTATTCTTCATTAGATGACTGAAAGCAAGTACTGGTCTCTTAAACCATTTTATAGTAAATTAGCATTTACTTCTAATGAAATTTAAAGAATTAGTTAAATTTATAACATAAATATGTCAAATTTAAATTATTATCTATAAAATAATATTCTTTTATTCCACAAATAATACCAATTAATTGATTATTTTATTTCTTTTTTTTTTTATTAATTTATTTAATTTTTAATATTATAAATTATTATATTTTTAATAAAAAAATTCCAAATAAAAATAATAATTTATTTTCTTCTTTTAAATTAAAAATTTTTTATTGAAAATGATAAGTAACTTATTTTCAATTTTTGATCCTTCTACTAATTTATTTAATATTTCTTTTAATTGAATTAGAACAATTTTTGGAATTATATTTATTCCATATTCATTTTGAATAATCCCTAATCGACATTTTTATTTATGAAATTTTATTTTAATAAAACTTCATAATGAATTCAAAACTCTATTAAAAAATAATTATTTTCAAGGTTCTACTTTTATTTTTATTTCAATATTTTCATTTATTTTATTTAATAATTTTTTAGGTTTATTTCCTTATATTTTTACTAGAACAAGTCATTTAACTTTATCTTTATCTATTTCATTACCTTTATGATTAAGATTTATAATTTATGGATGAATTAATAATTCTCAACATATATTTATTCATATAATTCCTCAAGGAACTCCTACCATCCTAATACCATTTATAGTATTAATTGAAACAATTAGAAATATTATTCGACCAGGAACATTAGCTGTACGATTAACTGCAAATATAATTGCAGGACATTTATTAATAACTTTACTAAGAGGAACAGGACCTAGAATACCAAATTATTTTATTATTATTTTAGTTATTATTCAAATCCTACTATTAATCTTAGAATCAGCAGTTGCCATTATTCAATCATATGTAATTGCAATTTTAAGAACATTATATTCTAGAGAAGTAAATTAATGAAAATAAACTTTAATCACCCATTTCATTTAGTAGATTATAGACCATGACCTTTAACAGGAGCTATTGGAGTTATAACTCTTGTCACAGGAATAGTAAAATGATTTCATAATTTTAATATAAATTTATTAATTTTAGGATATTTAATTGTTATTTTAACAATATATCAATGATGACGAGATATTTGTCGAGAAGGAACTTTACAAGGTAAACATACAATTTTAGTTACTAAAGGTCTACGATGAGGAATAATCTTATTTATTGTATCCGAAATTTTTTTTTTTATTTCTTTTTTTGGGCATTTTTTCACAGAAGTCTTGCCCCTAATATTGAAATTGGAGCAATTTGACCCCCAACTAGAATTATTCCTTTTAATCCTTTTCAAATTCCTTTATTAAATACTATCATTTTAATTAGATCTGGAGTATCTGTTACTTGAGCCCATCATGCTATTATAGAAAATAATAATTCTCAAATAACTCAAGGTCTTTTTATTACTATTATTTTAGGAATCTATTTCACTATTCTTCAAGCATATGAATATTTAGAAGCACCATTTACTATTGCCGATAGAATTTATGGATCAACATTTTTTATAGCAACAGGATTCCATGGATTACATGTAATTATTGGTACATTATTTCTTTTTATTTGTTTAATTCGTCATTTAAAAAATCATTTTTCTAGAAATCATCATTTTGGATTTGAAGCAGCAGCTTGATATTGACATTTTGTAGACGTAGTATGATTATTCCTTTACATTTCAATTTATTGATGAGGAAATTAATAATTATTTATATAATATATTTAGTATATTTGACTTCCAATCAAAAAGTTTAATAATTTTAATATAAATAATTATTTTAATATTATATATTTTTTTAATTTTTATATTAGTTTCTAATATTATAATATTTTTATCAATTATTCTTTCAAAAAAAACATTTTCAGATCGAGAAAAATGTTCCCCATTTGAATGTGGATTTGATCCAAAATCATCAGCTCGAATCCCTTTTTCTTTACATTTTTTTTTAATTACTATAATTTTTTTAATTTTTGATGTAGAAATTGCAATTATTTTTCCTATTATCCCCTTATTTAAATTAGAAAATTTTATTTTTTGATCTAAAATTAGATTTTTTTTTATTATAATTTTATTAATTGGTTTATATCATGAATGAAATCAAAATATATTAAATTGAACTAACTAGGATTATAGTTTAAATAAAAACATTTGATTTGCATTCAAAAAATATTATAAAATAATTTATCTTAAATAAGAAGCAATTTTGCATTTAATTTCGACTTAAAAGAAAGAGTTAATTAACTCCTTATTTAAATATATTAATTGAAACCAAAAAGAGGTATATCACTGTTAATGATAAAATTGAATTATTAATTCCAATTAAATTATTTAGTAAGAAATTTAAAGATTAAAATTAAGCTGCTAACTTAATTTTTAGTGGTTAAATTCCATTAATATTTCTATTTATATAGTTTAATTAAAAACTTTACATTTTCATTGTAAAAATAAAATATTTTTTTTTATAAATATTTAAAGATAATATTTATCTCCCTAATATCTTCAATATTATACTCTAATTTATAAGCTATTTAAATTAATTATTAAATAATAATATAAATAAAATTATTATTATTCAAATAATAAATCTAAATAAATAAATTTTAAAATTATTAATTTGATAAATATTATAAAAAACAGAATATTTTTTTAAAATTTTAGTTATTCCAAATCCTCTATATAATTCTCTTCAACCTAAATCAATATTTTTTAATAAATTTTGACCAAAATTTAAAAAATAATATCTTATTCCATAAGTTGATAAATTTGGCATAAATCATATAATACATAAAAAACTTCTTAAATTATAAGTTATAATAAATTTATTAATTGAATAAATTTTTATATTTCTAATTAAATAACCTATTATACCACCAATTAATCTCACATAAATTACTATTATTTTTAAATTAAAAGGTAAATAAATTATATAAGGGTAAGAAAAAATTAATCATCTTAAAAATCTTCCTCTAATAATTCTCATAAATAATAAAACAAATATTCTTTTCAATATAATGATTATATTATATTGAAAAGAATATTCTTCATATAAATTGTAAATTCTTACTAAATTATAATCATTTACCATTAAATATATTATTAAACGAAATCTATAAAATATAGTTAATCCAGTAGAAAAATAATATAAAAAAAAAACTATTAAATTTAAATTTCTAAATCTAACTAATTCTAAAATTAAATCCTTAGAATAAAATCCTGCTAAAAAAGGAATTCCACATAAAGCTATATTAGAAATATTTATACATAAAGAAGTTAAAGGAACATATAATCTAATTCCTCCTATAAAACGAATATCTTGTATATCATTTATTATATGAATAATAACTCCAGCACATATAAATAATAAAGCTTTAAATATAGCATGAGTTAATAAATGAAAAAAAGCTAAATCTGGTAATCCTATTCTTAAAATTCTTATTATTAAACCTAATTGTCTTAAAGTAGATAAAGCAATATTTTTTTTTAAATCAAATTCATAATTAGCTGAAATACCAGCCATAAATATTGTTAATCCTGATAATAATAGTAATAATTTAAAAAAAAATATATCAATTAATAATATATTAAATCGAATTAACAAATAAACTCCTGCTGTTACTAAAGTAGATGAATGAACTAAAGCAGATACAGGAGTAGGTGCTGCTATAGCAGCAGGTAATCAAGATCTAAAAGGAATTTGAGCACTTTTAGTTATAGCAGCTATAATAATTAATCTTCCAATTATTTTTATTTCTCAATCATTATTTATAAATTCTAAATAAAAAATATAATTTCATCTCCCATAATTTATTATTCAAGAAATTACTATTAAAATAAAAACATCACCAATACGATTTCTTAAAGCTGTTAATATACCAGCATTATAAGATTTTAAATTTTGATAATAAATTACTAAACAATAAGAAACTAAACCTAACCCATCTCAACCTAATAAAATTCTAATAATATTAGGTCTAATAATTAATAATATTATAGAAAAAACAAATAATAAAACTAAAATAATGAATCGTATTAAATTTAATTCAGATATTATATATCTTTTTCTATAATAAATAACAACAGATGAAATTAAAAAAACAAATATTATAAATAATAAAGATATTCAATCTAATAAAATAGATATAATAACTGTTATAGAATTAAAAGAAATAATTTCCCACTCTAATAAAATAGTCACATTATTTATAATAAAATATAATATAAAAAAAAAATTAACTATTCTTATTATAAATAAAAAAATAAAAGAAATAAAACAAATTGAATATTTTATATTATTAATAATTTAAAATGAATTTATCATATTTTTGACACCACAAATCAATATTTTTATTAAATTATTTAAATAAAATCAAATTATTCTATAGTCAATTTTTAAAACTAAAATATTTAAAGGTAATCAATGTAATATTAATATTAAATATTCTCGTGAAACACCTATATAATATCTATAAATACCTGAATAATATTTTCCATGTTGAATAAATGAATATAAATATAATCTATAACCAGCTCTAAAAAAAGAAATTAATATTAATATTAATATAGAAATTCAAGATCATCTTATTAAACTATTAATTAAACTAATTTCTCCTATAAGATTTAATCTAGGAGGAGCTGCTATATTAGAAGATATTAATAAAAATCATCATAATCTTATAGAAGGTATAAAATTTATTATTCCTTTATTAATATATAATCTTCGTCTATGTAAACGTTCATATCTAATATTAGCTAAACAAAATATTCCTGATGAACATAATCCATGTCCAATCATTAAAATATAAGATCCAATAAATCCCCAATAATTTATTACTATAATTCCTCTAATTACAATACTTATATGAGCTACAGAAGAATAAGCAATTAATGATTTAATATCTACTTGACAAAAACATTTTAATCTAATATAAAACCCTCCAATTAATCTAATAATAATTCTAATATAATTTAATTTTAAATTAATTTCCTGTAAAAAAATTAATAAACGTAACAAACCATAACCCCCTAATTTTAATATAATTCCAGCTAAAATTATAGAGCCAGAAACAGGAGCCTCAACATGAGCTTTAGGTAATCATAAATGTACAAAATATATAGGTATTTTTACTAAAAAAGCTAAAATTATAGAAAAATATAATATATAAATATTTATATTAAAAAATTTTAAAAAATAAATTATTATACAATATATTTCATTAAATATATAAAAAATACCCATTAATAAAGGCAAAGAAACAAATAAAGTATAAAATAATAAATATATTCCAGCCTGAATACGTTCAGGTTGATAACCTCAACCAATAATTAATATTAATGTAGGAATTAATCTCCCCTCAAAAAATAAATAAAATATAAATATATTTATTGTTCTAAAAGTTATATATAATATAATTAATAAAAAAATAATATTAAATAAAAAAAAAATTACATAAAAATTTATTTTATTTAAATTTTCACTAGCTATAATTATTAAAATAGAAATTCAAATTCTTAATATAATTAAACCATAAGATATAATATCACAAGATATTATATAACTTAAATTACAAAATAAATTTAATCTTAATCCTAAATTTATAAATAAAAATATTATTAAAAATAATATTATTTGAACCATTCAAAATATTTTTTTTATAAAACAAAAAGGAATTATAAAAATTATTATAATTAAAAATTTTATCATTATTTTTTTGAATAAAAAATTAAAATTAAATTTTTATTATTATTAATTATTTTATTATATATATATATATATATATATATATATGTATGTATATAATAAATAAATTACATTAAATTAAATCTTTGAAAATAATCATTTCCATGAGTTCGAATTATAGAAACTAAAATTGATAAACCTAAAGCCCCCTCACAAACAGAAAAAACTAAAAATAATATTAATATATATATATCATAATTAATAAATCTTAAATAAATTAATATAAAAAAAAAAATTCTTAATACAATAAATTCTAATCTAAGTAAAACAATTAATAAATGTTTATGTTTAGAAATAAAAATCAAATTTCCTACAATAAATATTAAAATAAAAATAATTCATATATTTAAAATTATCATTTTTGTTTTTATAGTTTAAAAAAATATTGGTCTTGTAAATCAAAGTTAAGTTATTTACTTTAGAAACTTCAAAGAAAAAGAATCTCTTTATCATAATCGCCAAAATTATTATTTTTATTAAACTATTCTTTGATTTGAAATTATTAAATTAACTTTATCTTTATTATTAATTATAATTTCATTTTTTATATTATCTTTAAATAATCCTTTATCTATAGGATTAATAATTTTAATTCAAACTTTATTAACTTGTTTACTAACAGGGATAATAATTAAAACTTATTGATTTTCATATATTTTATTTCTTACCTTTTTAGGAGGATTACTAGTTTTATTTATTTATGTTTCAAGAATTGCATCAAATGAATTATTTAAATCAATTATTAATTTTAAAAAAATATTCTTTATTTTATTAATTTTAATAATAATTATTCAATTTATATTTATAAATAATATTTCATGAATAAATTTATCAATAAATTCAGATATAGATAATTTTTCTCAATTAATATTTTTTTTTAATAATGAAAATAAAATTAACATTAGAAAATTATATAATAATCAAACATTTTTAATTATAATAATATTAGTAATTTATTTATTTATTACTTTAATTGCAGTTGTAAAAATTACTAATATTTTTTATGGACCAATTCGATCATCCTTAAATTAAATTTAATGATAAATAAATATATTAATATTCGAAAAACTCACCCAATTCTAAAAATCATTAATGGATCATTAATTGATTTACCATCTCCTTCAAATATTTCAACTTGATGAAATTTTGGATCTTTATTAGCTTTATGTCTAATTATCCAAATTTTAACAGGATTATTTTTAACTATATATTATACAGCAAATATTGAATTAGCATTTTACAGAGTAAATTATATTTGTCGAAATGTAAATTATGGTTGATTAATTCGAACTTTACATGCTAATGGAGCTTCATTTTTTTTTATTTGTATTTATTTACATATTGGACGAGGTATTTATTATGAATTGCAGCATTATCACGCTGCCTATTGATTCGGCTGAATAAAAACTATTCCGTTCGTGTAAGTCGACCTCATTTCTAATTTTTTCTTATTTCGGTTCAAACTTAGAAGTTTGATCATTCCATTGGATGACAGAGAAAATTTTTCTTGTGAATTGGCGATGTATCTACTTGGAAGTAACACGTTTAGTATTTTTTTTTAAGAAAATTTCAAGTGCAAATCGTTGGATTTATATCGCATTGCGTCCATGCAAACCAATATGTTGCATTTAGTTCTGCAGCATTATTGGACATTTCTTTCTGAGAGTGTCAATTGTTCACCAGGAATTTAATTTGTTTCCGAGTTACCGGCGCATAAGGCCGTCTGTTACAAAGAACCGGTATGTATTTAAAACATTTTAAATTTTAACTGTTTGGAAGGTTCTGTTTTGAGTATTGTGGTGTTTATTTCCTTTTATTTTCTCACCATAGATTCGCTCAGAATCGGTTCTTGGAATATATAACAAGCTGTGGACTGATGTTCCGAGTTATTTCAACACCGACTGAGTTCGGGAAGCGTGTGCTTGCGGGGGTGACTCCATAATATACGAGTGAAGACCCCGGGAGGACGTCGTGACATCGCTCCGCGTCAAGTGATCCCAAAATTTTGTTCCTATTCACTTTTTATAATTTGTAGCAATAGCGAAGTATTTATTGAATAGTTTTTTATATGTATCACCTATTCGTGTCAAAAGGTCGTGAAATGAACCGTTTTTAATTTTACATTTATGCACGGTTATATTTTAATCGCGCCTAGGGCCGGATAGCGGTTGCAACCCCTTCTCTCCTATAGGCATTATTTTCCAAAATTACAAATTTTATTCTAGACAATCCATTTCCCAACTTTACCGATAGGCTTCCTTTATGTCGCCATTCCTTTTTTCTTTGTATATTTTTTATGTTGAACAATGTTTGTTTTTATTTTATCTTTTATTCGTCAAAATTAAACGTGACACATGTAGTGACAATTTTTTTTTTACGCTACAAATTGGCGCCCGAACAACTAAAGTAAGTGTTTTTACCTAATAACTTTGAAATTTAAATGATTCGACATAATTTATTTTTTTTGCTTTATTGAGGATGGTCACTCCCTCTGGGAGCTAATGATTCTTAAGCTTATTTGTTTCAGGACGCTGATATTCTTCCATTCAAGAAAGGTATTCTAGGATTTATACCACCAGTACAGATCTGTGAAGCTGTTATTTTCCTTGACATATTTTTTTCATGAAATGTAATGTTTTTTAATGGAATTTAATTTTGTGAACTATAGTACACATAACCGTCTTTTATTTTTTCCACTTATGGCAGCAAATATAACGATAGGTTTCCTGATTTTTACTCCTTATTTAGCCTAGATCTTTGTTTACTAGCTTGGCGTTCGCTGACTGCTGGTTGCTGGATTATTTTTGTCCAGCTGTTCATGCCGTGCTTATTTTTCGCTAGGATTCAATCGTCCTTTGTCTGTTCTTTCATTCGTTATTAGGTCTATACTAGTTACATCATGTCAGAAGAGGAGTTCCCTATTGGTGAGACTCCACGTTGTGATAGTCCCATCATTTCGCGACCACCACCTTGTCCCATTCAGCCAAGAGCTTCTCGCGCTTCCTCACAAAGTGTTGTTCCTTCTCCAATAAGATCTGATGAACGCCCACAATTTACCAGGCAGTTCTCTCTTACTAAGTGGAAGATTGTTTTCGATGGAAAGACCTGCGTACGGGAATTTTTCACGAGTCTAGAAGAGTGCAGGGAGGCCGACAATTTGTCTGATGGTTACTTAGTTAGGCGATTCCATGAAGTCTTGTCAGGTGTCGCACTTCAATATTTTAGGTCAATCCGTCGTCCGGATCTTTCCTTCTTTGAGATCAAAGAAGCCTTTTTTAGGACATTCGGTACGACCGATTTTGAATTTAAGATAAGCCAGGAGGTCCGTAACCTCAAGCAGAGACCGGAACAGCTAATAAGAGAATTTATTATCGAGGTTTCTTACTTAAATGCTAAACTGAGCAAGCCTATTGAAGAATCGGAGTTGTTGCGGATCATCACTCACAACATGTTGCCAAAGTACACTCCTTGCTTGTCCATCCAAAAATTTCATGACATCGATAATTTAATCGAAGCTGTTACTCATTTCGAGTCCTTTCTAAAACCTCCAAAGGCGGTAGCCAGTTTCGATTGTGTTGCCGACCAGTCGACTTCTCAGGCTGTTAACTCACCAAAACCCAGGCCGAACAAAACTTCCCATCAACCAACAACTAGTAAGCCTCGGACTTGTCCTAGTTGTAGTCAGTCTCAGCTTTGCTTAAAATGTAACAAAGTTGGTCATTCTTACCGCTCTTGCCCAGAGATCACAGGCATGATTTGTTTTAAGTGTCGCACTCCTGGATTTATTACTAGAGAATGTCCGAAATGTAATCCAAAAAATGCATAGACCACTGGCGATACGCTTCTTTTCGTACAGTATCCCCAGTGTTTACTACAGATTCATTTGATAACCGACCGTTTATAGAGGTATTATTATGTGGTAGAGTTGTTAAAGCATTGCTTGACACTGGTGCTCAGATTTCGCTTGTTAACGATAATTTTATTCAGCAACTTGGTATTTCTTTGACATCAAAAGACGCTTGTCCCCGTGTTATATCGGCTAATAATTCACCGATTGATATTCTTGGTTCTGTACATCTTCCAGTTAAATTTAACGGTACAACTTTTATTCATGAGTTTTTAGTGGCAAGTTCGATGTCATCTTCTGTTATCTTAGGTATCGAATTTTGGAATAAATTCGGTTTGACGTCTATTTTTAGTCAGGCTTTCGATAAAAATATTGATGGTAATATGTTTATCCCTTCTGTTCAGCACTCTCCCCCTCAAGTTTCCTCTGTTAGTGAGGTTCGTTATATTCATCCTCGTAACATCCTATCGCCGGATCAAGAGTCTTGTCTTCAACAAGTTATTAAGGAGTATGAAGTTATCTCTTCGGAAAAAGTTGGTCTTGGAAAGACATCTTGGTTGTCCCATAAAATTAATACTACGGGATACCCTATCCGTCAAAGATATTATCCCTTATCCCCAGTCAAGTTGAAGATTCTCAATGAAGAGATTGACAAAATGTTAGATATGGGTGTTATTCGTCCTTCTCGTTCTCCATGGGCTAGTCCTGTGGTAATGGTGACAAAAAAGGATGGTTCTGTTCGGTTTTGTGTCGACAGTAGAAAACTGAATAGTGTGACGATCAGAGATTCTTATCCTCTTCCCCGTATTCACGATATCCTCGACAACCTTCGTGGTGCTAGATATATTAGCTCATTGGATTTTAGAAGTGCTTTCTGGCAAATTCCACTTGCTGATAGAGAAAGTTGTGAGAAAACAGCATTTATTGTCCCACAACGTGGTCTCTTTGAGTTTGTTAGGATGCCTTTTGGTCTAACGAACGCTGCTTCGGAGATGCAACGCCTTACTGATATGATCGTTAATTTCGAGTTTACTTCTACCAGTGACGACTGTATTTTTGGGTACGTCGACGACTTGATAATCGTATCTAAAGATTTCTTTGGTCATATGGCGCTGCTCAGGAAGGTGCTTGCTCGACTTAAAGAAGCAGGCTTATCTATAAATTTGAAAAAATGCGAGTTTTGCAAAAGCGAACTAAAATATTTGGGTTATATAGTTAATGAAAAGGGACTTCAAACCGATCCCGGCAAACTTGATGCTATTAAAGATTATCCTACTCCCACTTCAGCTAAGTCATTACGCGGTTTCATTGGTATGTGTTCCTATTATAGGCGTTTCGTTAAAGGGTTTTCTTCTATAATTGCTCCGCTTACTGCCCTTATCGGTAAGAGAAAGGGTAATGATCCAATAAGTTGGAATGATGCAGCCGATCAGGCTTTCACTAAGTTGAAACAAGCGCTAATCGATACGCCTGTTATGGCATGTCCTGATTTCTCCAAGCCGTTCATCCTGCAGTGTGATGCATCAGCTGTTGGTCTTGGTTCGGTACTGACACAAAAGATAGACGATGTTGAGCACCCAATCGCCTATTATTCGCGTTTATTCACTCAAACTGAACGCAATTATAGTACTACAGAACGTGAACTCTTGTCAGTTTTGGATTCAATTAAACATTTTCGATGTTATTTAGATGGGATGAAGTTTTCAGTCATAACAGACCATATGGCCCTTAAGTGGCTCCTCACTCTTAACAACCCATCTGGTCGTTTAGCTCGTTGGGCTACTATTATCTCCCAATATACTTTTGATATTGTGCATCGTAAAGGTTCGCAACATATAGTCCCCGATGTTCTATCCAGGATCTATGCTAATCCTGTGTCGTTTGACCAGGGTCCTGAACATACTAATGACCGTTGGTATAAGAAGGTGTATATAGGTGCTCGAGACACGCCACAAATGTTCCCAGCATACGCTATAAATAACGGTATCCATCATGAGACGCATGCCTGTTACTAGTCCTTTATCTTCTGAACCATGGCACGTGGTGTTACCAGCTGAAAAGGTTCCAGACGCTATTTGGGAAATTCACAATAGTTTTCCTTCGATACATCCCGGTGTTACTAAAACGTATCTAAAGCTTAGGGAGTTGTTCTACTGGCCAAATATGTTCCGTGACGTTACTTCGACGTTAAGTCAATGTGAGGTTTGTAAAGCCTATAAAATCTCGAACACGCAACCTCGCGGTCAGATGTGCTACCCTAAAGAGGTTTCCTTGCCCTTACAGATGATTTCTATCGATATAATTGGTCCGTTGCCCTGTGCTTATTATGGTTATAAATATATCCTTTCTATGGTAGATGTTTTTTCCAAATATGTTTGGCTAGTTTCTCTGAAAAGGATTGACGCTCTTTCTGTTATAAAAGCGTTAGAGTCTGAAATTTTCTTTAATTTTGGGGTTCCGCGTACTATTCTTTGCGACAACGCTACAGTTTTTCGTAGTAATCAATTCCTTAATTTTCTCAGATCTTTTCATATTCAATCACCTACTTTTACGCCATATTATACACCCCAAGCAAATACGGTTGAGCGATACAACCAAAGTGTTATTACGTGTTTAGGTATTTTGGTTGGTGAAAACCAAAGAAGTTGGGCTAAAATGTTACCTAAAGTTAAGCTTTACCTCAATTCTTGTGTTAATCTAGCTACTGGCTTTACGCCTAACTTTCTTATGTTTGGTAGAGAGGTCCTTATGGATAGCAGTCGTGTAGATAGTCAGACTCGAAGCTCTAATTTGGCAGACAGTCGGGCTCGTCATGCTTCAAACCTATCCTCTCTCAGCGAAGTTTATGCAAAGGTAGCTGATAATCTTTCTTTAGCTTTCCTCCGTAACTCTCGTGCATATAATTCTAATCGATCAGCTATCACTCTGAATATTGGTGATACTGTATGGAGAAAGAACTTTTCCAAGTCTTCTGGAAATGATTTTTTTTCTGGAAAGCTTGCTCCACGTTTTATTAAGTGCCGTGTAATAAGAGTCATTTCTAGGACCACATATTTGCTCCAGGATTGTGATTCAGTCCACTCCGGACAATATCATATCAAAGATATCTTAAAATAAATTTGATTGAATTCTCCTTGTTCCATTTTAACATTAACATTTGCTTTCTAAACCTTTTTCCTCTTTGGTTTATGGGAATATTTCTTTGCGTAAGTTTTTGATTATGTTAAAAACTTCATGATTTATCTGTTAATAATGACATCTATTTATTTCTGTGTTGTGTCAACCTGTGTTCTCAGGTTATTTTATTTCTTTTAGTTTAACACAAATGGTGTGTCATTCTACATTTAATTTGAATTTAAACTTGAGTTTTCTGACTTGAGTTCTCTGATTTGAGTTTTTTTGTCTTGAATTCTTCTTTGACTTAATTGACTTAAGTTTTCTTTCTCAAACTTGTTTTTTTGTTTTTTGTCCAACTTGTCTTTCGTTTCTATAACTAAGGTTGGACTTTACGTGTTGACGTTATTTATTTTTTGGGGATCCCCGGGTTTTTTCTTATTGTTGTTAGGTAATAGTTAAGTCTTATGTTAAGTTAGGCTAGCTTTACTTAGATGTATAGTTCCCTGGTTGTTCTTCATAGTTGTTAGGATGTGGTAGTTGTTGGTGTTTGTCTCTAATTGAACAATATATATTTAGATTTATGAGTTTGTTATTTTCTTTCATATTCTCCATAGATGTAATCGAGATATCGCGAGTTCGCGCGGATAACGTTTAGATGTGGTGGCCACCGTGTTTATTCAGTATCTTTTGCACTTCGATATCGTTTGATTCAGAAATGATTCCTGCTGTTGTCATTGCCTGTTCCAGCTTTATCTTTCTTCTCACTCGTACTTTCGTCCTTTTTTTCTTAGAAAGGGGGTATTGCAGCATTATCACGCTGCCTATTGATTCGGCTGAATAAAAACTATTCCGTTCGTGTAAGTCGACCTCATTTCTAATTTTTTCTTATTTCGGTTCAAACTTAGAAGTTTGATCATTCCATTGGATGACAGAGAAAATTTTTCTTGTGAATTGGCGATGTATCTACTTGGAAGTAACACGTTTAGTATTTTTTTTTAAGAAAATTTCAAGTGCAAATCGTTGGATTTATATCGCATTGCGTCCATGCAAACCAATATGTTGCATTTAGTTCTGCAGCATTATTGGACATTTCTTTCTGAGAGTGTCAATTGTTCACCAGGAATTTAATTTGTTTCCGAGTTACCGGCGCATAAGGCCGTCTGTTACAAAGAACCGGTATGTATTTAAAACATTTTAAATTTTAACTGTTTGGAAGGTTCTGTTTTGAGTATTGTGGTGTTTATTTCCTTTTATTTTCTCACCATAGATTCGCTCAGAATCGGTTCTTGGAATATATAACAAGCTGTGGACTGATGTTCCGAGTTATTTCAACACCGACTGAGTTCGGGAAGCGTGTGCTTGCGGGGGTGACTCCATAATATACGAGTGAAGACCCCGGGAGGACGTCGTGACATCGCTCCGCGTCAAGTGATCCCAAAATTTTGTTCCTATTCACTTTTTATAATTTGTAGCAATAGCGAAGTATTTATTGAATAGTTTTTTATATGTATCACCTATTCGTGTCAAAAGGTCGTGAAATGAACCGTTTTTAATTTTACATTTATGCACGGTTATATTTTAATCGCGCCTAGGGCCGGATAGCGGTTGCAACCCCTTCTCTCCTATAGGCATTATTTTCCAAAATTACAAATTTTATTCTAGACAATCCATTTCCCAACTTTACCGATAGGCTTCCTTTATGTCGCCATTCCTTTTTTCTTTGTATATTTTTTATGTTGAACAATGTTTGTTTTTATTTTATCTTTTATTCGTCAAAATTAAACGTGACACATGTAGTGACAATTTTTTTTTTACGCTACAGAATCTTTTAATTTAAAATATACTTGAATAATTGGTGTAATTATTTTATTCTTATTAATAGCAACAGCATTTATAGGGTATGTTTTACCCTGAGGACAAATATCTTTTTGGGGAGCAACTGTTATTACAAACCTTTTATCAGCTATTCCCTCATTAGGAGTAAAAATTGTAACTTGACTTTGAGGAGGATTTGCAGTAGATAATGCTACCTTAACTCGATTTTATACATTTCATTTTCTTTTACCTTTCATTATCTTAATAATAACAATAATTCACTTATTATTTTTACATCAAACTGGATCTAATAACCCTTTAGGATTAAATAGTAATTTAGATAAAATTCCTTTTCATCCATTTTTTACATTTAAAGATTTAATTGGATTTATTATATTATTATTTTTATTAACTATTTTAACTTTAACAAACCCATATTTATTAGGAGATCCTGATAATTTTATTCCAGCTAATCCTTTAGTAACACCTGTCCATATTCAACCAGAATGATATTTTTTATTCGCTTATGCAATTTTACGTTCAATTCCTAATAAATTAGGAGGAGTTATTGCTTTAGTAATATCTATTTTAATTTTAATTATTTTACCTTTTACATTTAATAAAAAAATTCAAGGAATTCAATTTTATCCAATTAATCAAATTTTATTTTGATCAATAGTTACTATTGTTATTTTATTAACTTGAATTGGAGCACGACCAGTTGAAGATCCTTATATTATTACAGGTCAACTATTAACTATTTTTTATTTTTCTTACTTTATTATTAATCCATTTATTAATAAATATTGAGATAAAATATTATTTAATTAAATAATTAATGAGCTTGTTATAAGCATTTGTTTTGAAAACTTAAGAAAGAATTATATTTCTATTAAAATATACTAAAAAAAATTAAATTATAATAATAAAATTTTAAATCCTAAAAAAAATAATAAAAAATTTAAAGAAACCGGTAAATATCTTTTTCAAGCTAAATATATTAACTTATCATATCGATAACGAGGTAATGTCCCCCGAACTCAAATAAATAAAAAAGAAATAAATCTTAATTTTAAATAAAAAATAATTCTTAAATTAAAACCCCCTAAATATAATAAAACAAATAATATTCTTATAAATAAAATTCTAGAATATTCAGCTAAAAAAATTAATGCAAATCCTCCTCTTCTATATTCAATATTAAATCCAGAAACTAATTCACTCTCTCCTTCTGCAAAATCAAAAGGAGTTCGATTAGTTTCTGCTAATCTAGATCTTATTCAACATAAACTTAAAGGAAATATAAATAATACAAATCAAATAAACTCTTGATAAAAAAAAAATTTTATTAAATTAAAATCTATAATTATAATAATTCTAGATATTAAAATTAAAGCCAATCTAACTTCAACCAGCAACTATTACAGTATAAACTCCTAATCTTGTACAACATAAAAAAAATAAAATCCCTAAATTAAATCTAATTAAATTAAAATAATAAGGAATTAATAACCAAATTATTAAAGATAAAATAAATCTTTCCACGGGAGAAAAATAATAACAAATATAATTAGAAAAATTAGGATAAGTTTGTTCTTTAGTAAATAATTTAATAGCATCTGAAAAAGGTTGTAAAATTCCTATAAAACCTACTTTATTAGGACCTTTTCGAATTTGAATATATCCTAAAACTTTACGTTCTAATAAAGTTAAATAAGCAACCCCCACTAAAACTCCAATAATTAAAATAATTAATCCAATTATAATTATATAAATATCAAATATATACATATACTATCTATATAATTACAAAGTAGAGGTACTGGAAAGTGTTTCTAGAAAGAACAAATTAGAGCTTGAATTAAAGTATTTCATTTACATTGAAAAGATATTAATAAATTAATTAATTTGAGGGGAAAAATTAATTAATTAAATTATAATAAAAAAAATTTTAATAAAAAATATTTTATGGGGGTTAAAGTATTTTTAAAGAAAAAATGAAATAATTTATAGTAAATTAGTATTGTAAAAGAAGTTTGAAATAAATGAAATAATAAATTAATTTAAAGTAATTTTAATTTAATGTATCTTGTGTATCAGAGTTTATTAAAAAATATTTTTGATTTAAAAATTCTCGAATTTAAAAGAGATAATTAATTAATAAAGTTATTGTAGCATAAATATTTAAAATAATTAATTTGAAATGAAATGTTAATCGTTTTTAAATATATCTAGTTTTTTTAGAAAAAAATTTAATTTTTTATTATTTTATAAAAAAATTTATTAATTAATTTTTTTATAAAATAATATTATATTTTAAGGGATAAGCTTTAATTTAAATTTATATAAATATTTAATTTTAAATAATTTGAAATTTTTATAATTTATATTGTTAAAAAATTTTAATTTATTATAAATAATTTCATTTACAATAAAATTTAATAAAATTTTATATTTTTATAAAAAAAAAAAAATTAATTTTATCAAAATTAATATAATGATAAAATTAGTATATAAAATTTTAAAGATTATTATTTTAATTATTTTATCTTATTATTTAAATAATAATTTTATTATTATTGTTATTATCTTAAATATTTTAATTGGAGCTATTGGAGGACTAAATCAAACTTCTTTACGAAAATTAATAGCTTTTTCTTCTATTAATAATTTAGGATGAATAATTTCATCTATTATAATTAGAGAAACTTTATGACTTTTTTATATTTTTTTATATTCATTTATAGTTAGAATTATATGTTTTTTATTTTATATTTTAAATATATATTTTATTAATCAATTATTTATTAATAATATAAATTTTTTTATTAAAATTAACTTATTAATTAATTTTCTTTCTTTAGGAGGATTCTTATAGTATTAGACATAAGTTTTAAATGTGTAACCGTTTGTTATTCCTAAATAAATAAATAAATAATAACCTTGTAGCCTCCGATATAAATAAATATAACCACCTTGTAGCCTCACAGACCCTTCGTCGTTAAAAAAATGCTTTAGATTTTTCTTTGTCTATGTCACGTTATCAAAATCGGTTGCTATACACCATTTTCTGAAATCAAATTGTAATGGTCTGTTTAGGTTGAACAGCAAAATGTGCTGGTTTCTGACTAATAGCTAATATCAAATGGTGTTATTTAGCACTTGTCTTCTAGGCAAAATAAATGTATTTCATTTTGATTGTTTTCATCCCACGTAATTTTGTAGTTGTCTAAATTTATACTTATCTTGCCAAATGATGGCCTTTTGTAAATCTTATTTTTTTTTGTAAAATATGGATAGTAATTTGTTTCCATAACTATCCAAGCAGTACAACAAATGGGCAAATTTAAATCGCTGAAAAGATTTAGAAACAATTTCGTACAGGCACTTTTGTAACTAAAATCGCACTTTTCGAGCGACAGAGTAGCAACACGTTTTCTTCTTCCATACCATCCTATCTCCCGTCACGCTATCACTGACTTTCTTTTCTTTCATGTCACTTCTCACACTATCCATCTTTTCTTTGGCCTCCTTCGCCATGTCCATCCATCAATTTTGATATTCATAGCTCAAGGGAGCTAGCGTAGTAAGAAGTAACATGCATTTTTAACTTCGGATTTTTTTTTAGTATAAGTTCGCGCTTGACCTCTATCTCACCTGATGGTAAGCGATGATGTGGTCGACGGTAAAGCATGCTTGCCTAGAAGTAACCAATTCACTCTTGACTTAAAGGCCCCAAGATTGTACCTATCGGGAAACACAGACTCCGGCAGGGAATTCCACTCCTTAGTTGTACTCATAATAAAAGTAATTAATCTTTGATTATATACTTGTCTAGATAGAGCAATGCAAACAAACGACGCGCTAAAACTGTCTCCAATTGCGCGATATGTGTGAGTACCGCTCTTGTACTTATTGTCGTCAAACTGTCAAGGTATGCGTGTTTAGGGATGCCTGCTCCAAATGATTAACTTACCTTTTTTACATTATTTAATATGATGAAAGTTAAACAAAACAGGTTCAATTAAATAATTATTTTGTAGATTAGTGTATCATTTATTTTAGTAACAATAAAAAACAAAATGAAAAAAATATACAGTAATTTATAGATCAAAACCCATCTCTTTGTGTTTGTTTTCGGAATAGTTTTCTCTTTCATTTTATTGCCTGGGCTACGTTATCTGATTTACAAATATGGTGACATCTTATTTGCAATTTTTTTTCAATTATTAGTGTTAAGCTTACACTAGTCGATCATTCTTCCATCCAAAAGTAGTCAGGCGTTACTCGTCAGGAGTTACTCCACTGTTTGACGATGTACGTTTAAAATAAAAAATGATATAAATTTGTCTCATCATTATCTAGCCATTTATGGAAATAAAAAAGTAAAAAATTATGAGCGTCAAAAGTTCCATATTTCAACACTAATTTTAACGCATCTTTGGGCGAAAAAAAAAACTAAGAAGGAGGAAAATTGCAAAACCGCCTTCATACAGGGATATATTAGTAATTCAACAATGCAAATGATTTTATTTTGAAAATATACATTTAGTCGTTTTTTCATAATATCTAGACCCCCAAAGCTCTGTTTATACAAATTCGCGCGCTCGTTTTCGTCCTAAATCATCATCCATTACGATACAAATTTGCAAAAGTGCTAATTCGTACGCGAACTAGGTTCTTACAGCTCATCACAGCATCTATCTCATTCGCACGTGTTGTCGGATGGGATAGCATGCATTTTAACCTCGCGTACAAAAAGTTCGTGCCGTCGACAAGAGGAACCTTAACATGCTTGTTTGGTGATGTTGACAACAATCACCGATATTTTTGAAAATCCGACGAATTGAAAACTTCCTCTTTTTTTTGAAGTCGGTTAAAAAGCCATACTGCATGGTTTTTTCACTCAGACATCGTACCTTGCCTAGTACCGATCCATTCTTTAGCCGTCGTAACCCCTTTTTGGTAAAATATAAATCATTATCAGACAAATGTTCGGAACACATGACTGAAGTCTTGTGAGGTTTCCACTGGCCTTCATTTCGAGTCCGTAATGTCTCTCCAGTAATTTGCTAGTATGGGATCCGTAGGAAATCTGAAACCCAAAATATTAGAAAGAACTAACAAATATACTATTTAGTGCATGACGTGGGGTTAGGTTTATTTTGCATAGGAAAGTTGTCATTTACTGATCAAATATAATATAATGTAATTTTTAAAATAATAATGTTCTTCTGATCGAAAGATTATGTAATGCTATTTGTATTTTGTCTCCCATAGTTTCTATAAATCTCCCTAGTAATAAACTGACAACACTGGCTAAATCAAATTAACCTACAAATAAAGAATTAAAAAATCGTGTTTTCTTATAATAATAATAGTTAAATAACAAAACTTACCGATGAAAAGTGATCTTGGTGTTATTATACGGTTTTCTCACATAATTGCGAAACAGTCTGACGGAACCAACCGGCATAATTTATTATTTTTCGTGAACACGTTACCCTTAGGTGTTTGGAATGACACTGACGTTAGTAAGAAGCGAGTCTACCAATTTTAGTAGACTTTATTTGGGCCGTTCAAGTAGGGTCAATGTGGCATCTAGACAAGTATATAATCAAAGTAATTAATTAATTAATTTAGTATATTGGTTCAATTCAATAGATATGATTTACTTATTCAGGACTTTAATTAAAGAATACATCTGAAGTGGGTACTTAAGTGGTCAAAATAATAACATTATGATTTATGATGAAAAGTCCTTCACAAACATTTCATGAACTGTTATTTTTCATAACAAAAACGTTTCAATTAGTTCCAACATAAACTCACGTTGTTAACCTACATTATTGCTTAAACAATACATTGCAACTAGCAAAAAACATTTGAACAAGCCATAAAAAATACTCTGTTGAGTATTTTAACAGAGCAAGCTTTTTTTTGTTCTCGGAGGGCAGCTTTCAAAAGGCGCCAGGAATTTTTGGGAAAAAGAAACAGTAGTGTGGGTTTTTTAGCTCACTAAAACCACCCCGGTGATCACTGTCAGCACTTAACCTGTGACCTCTTTAAAGACCACCCCAGAACCCCCCTCTGCGTAACCTCTGTTAGGGCACATTTCTGGGGAGAAAAAATAGGCACCTAATCAAATAGTAAAGGTGGTCTTTAACCTAAAAGAATAAATCCCTATGACATCATCCGAACTACATTAAAAGCTTACAAATCGTTTCGTTTATCCAATACAGCGTAATGCGGCGAACAGCCGACCGCGGCTAATCCGAGCGCCGACGTAGTGACGTCACTGCCCGCCAAATTGCCCAGAAAATCGACCACAGGCCCGCATGCCCGATGTTTTCGCTTATATACGTTGTGTTTTGAATTTATTGGCTGTGCTATTTGTATGTCCTATGTTTTGTGGATTCCAATGTTGTTTCATTTTGTGAACAAAACGGTCGTAATTTATATTTATTTTCATCATCATTATCTAGACTTTGCTTAGCTTGCTTAGCAGAGGGCGAATTAATATTCGCCCTCTGATAAGCAAAGGCTTCTCTATTCGTGAGCTAATCTTAAACTCCGCCAAAATAATACAGACACCTTAAAAGGCTTCGCGACAGTTGAGTTTGGGTCTTTTTCATGCTGTACCTGCGATGCTAACATTAACGTCTACCCATCTTACCAAAACTTCTTCCAGTCCTTGAAAGCTACTGGGTCATTTCACACACCTTACATCACCTGTAATCTATATAAACACATCAACACGGTCTAGGGATATTTCATACTCAATTAAATAACTCGAAAATAACTGGCCGCATTGGAATCTTCTAAACACCGATTTGTTTGTAATTTATCTCAGACTAATTCCAAATTTTTGAAAATTCTTTTGTTTCGGTGGCATAAAAACGTCTTGATGTGTAGGAGAGGGAATTTTCATTTGTGCGAAATTTAGAAAACAATACGAATTACGTTTAGTGACAGTTTTTTTTTTCATTTTTAAACGAAAGATAAAGTTAAAATTGAGGTATTGTAGCCATGCAACGCCAACATTTGACGAGGGCGGAGATGTTACGAGCTGTGGGAATGCTGGAAGCTGGGTCTGTTCAGCGTAATGTTGCTGAGGCCATAGGGACCCACCAAAATGTAATTTCAAGATTGTGGACACGCTATCGTGCCACAGGTGAAGTAGCGGAGAGGCACCGGGGGCCAAGTCGCATCACTACCCCCAGACAAGACCGATTTTTGCAAATTACTGCGCGAGCTCAACCTAATGCAACGGCGACTCAATTGGTCCAAAGGCTGCGAGTGACCAAACTGTAAGAAGGCGACTGCATGAAAGCAATCTACGCTCTCGTAGACCACTCCGGGTCCCACCTTTACGGAGAGGCAATCGTGGACGACGATTAGAATGGGTTCGGAACCACGTGGACTGGGGCCGTGAGCAATGGTCCAACGTGCTGTTCACGGATGAATCCAGGTTCGGCTTCCATCCAGATTCACGAAGGACGCGTGTTTGGCGAGTTCCTGGACGATGGAGCCGTCTTCAGAACCCTTAGGAAGTTCACCCATACCAAGGAGGAACAATTATGGTTTGGGCAGGAATTCGTCTTGGAGGACGGACGGATCTCGTTTGGGTGCGGGGCAATATGACGGCAGAACGATACGTCCAACAGGTGCTGGGGCCCGTAATCTTGCCCCACAGAACACAAATGGGGCAAGATTTCCTGCTCATGTACGACAATGCCAGGGCACACACGGCGAGAACGGTAGCAGCTTGGTTACATACACACAATGTTAGGGCCTTAGACTGGCCTGCTCAATCGCCAGATCTAAATCCCATTGAGCATGCGTGGGATATGCTGCAAAGAAGAGCTCTGAAGGAAGTTCCTGAAAATCTGGCTACAGAAGATCAACTTTTTGCGCACCTCAGAAGGACATGGGACAATATTCCGCAGCAAGACATTGACAACCTTGTTCTGAGCATGCCGAATCGTTGCCGATGTGTTATGAACATCATGGGCGCTTTCTCAGACTACTAACTTCAAGTTTATAAACACAAATTAAATGATTTTTCTATTTTTTTCAGTTTTTACTCATAAATTAAAAGTTAATTCATATACGGTTTCCGTCTATGCTTCATTTTTTTCCATAAAATCCTGAAATTTTAATCGAAGTACCTTAACCATTATTAAAAAATGGTAGAATATTAAATAACGTATCTTTTAAATATATACATGTCATATAAATAATTAACACATTGATAGAAATTCGCTTTTTTTAAAATATCCCTAGACCGTGTTGATGTGTGTATATAAAAGAAGAAACTGACTGACTGACTGATCGATCAACGAACAGCCAAAACCGCTAAATCTAGAAGCATGAAATTTGACAGGAAGGTTCCTTAAGTGACGTAAGTGAGCACTAAGAAGGGATTTTTGGAAATTCCACCCCTAAGAGGGTAAAAAGGGGGTTGAAAGTTTGTATGAAAAATCTAATTCCTTCGGCCAAAATTCTTGAAACTTGGTACTAATAGTAATAAATAAGTAAATACAACCCCCAAAAGACGAATTAGGGGGTGTTATAGTGTTTTTGAAGAATTTAATTTCTTGTGCTAATAAATTTGACAGTCGACATAAATACCAACCTTAGTCGACCTAGGGATGTAAAAGTGTTTTTAAAGAGTCTTATTTCTTGGATTAATAAAGTTAAAACTTGACATAAATACCAATCTTAGTAAGAGAAAATGTGGTCAAACTACCCCCAAAAGAACAATTTCGGGGGCTTTTTAGATATTTTTGAAGAATCTTATTTCCTGGATTGATAAACATGACACTTGGCACAAATACCAACCTACGTAAACAGTAATGGTTGTAATTATTAAATTTTCGAAACTACCTACAAATGATGATTTAAGGGGTGTTGATGTTTGTATGAAAAAATCTGATTTCTGGAGTCAATAAATTTTAAACGTGGCACAAATACTAACCTAAATGAAAAGTAAGTGTTGTTATTATAATTTTTTGAAACTAAAAGACGATTTAGGGTTGTAATTTTTTTTTGAAGATTCTTATTACTTCAGTTAATAAACTTGTTTATTATTAGTTTTTCGAAACAACCACCAAAAGACGATTTAGGAGGTGTTAAAGTTTTTTTGATGAATCTGACTGTGCAATCAGATTAACAGAAACGAAAAATAAAAAATAGAAGAAAAGAGTGAATAACATGTTTGGGTTGTTTAAAACTCGACCCTCAACGAGGCGTAAAGGGATTATTAAGTTTTTAAGGGAGGATTTTACTTTGTGGTGGTAACCTAAAATTCATTATTCTTAAAGTAAAATACCGAATAGTCCCAAACCAATAACCCTATATATCTACGATACCCTATTTTTTATTGATTTAATAATAGCTTATTTTTGGTCGCCTTCGGTAACTGAAAATATGAAAATCATTTATACATAACCGAAATCACGCGAACGAAGTCGCGGGCGGAGTGCTAGTCACTATATATACTGTGTTTTCTATAAGCGATAATGAATGTGACATTTCGGTATCGCATAATCGATCAATAATAGTAGTTTATGCAATGGTCATATAATAGGGGTTATTAAAACACGAGCATAGGTTCATCACATGAGCCGAAGCCGAATGTGATAATAATAACACGCGAGTGTTTTAATACACCGTTGCATACACTATTTTATCTTCACTCATACAAGTTGAAATAAAACAAAAGTGGAAACGGAAAAATATATGTGGTATGGCGGGCAATTTAGGGCGGCATACATAGAAAATGACACTATTTTTCTACATTAAGTCAATGAGCCCATACACGCCAATAAATACATTAAAAAGTAAAGGTGTGCTATAAAAATTAAAAAGTTTATTTATGATGCAGTTGTTTGAAAATCGAAAGAGAATGTTGCACTGCAATGGTTTTTTTTTTTTAATTTTACCTATGCACGAATATAAACAAAACATGTTTATACAATATTTTTTGAATTCATATTTGGAACATTACGTTGTGAGTGTAGGTAAAATGTATTTTGACCTCTTTGACAATCATTTTATCACTGTAAATAGAATATCAATATGTCTAAGTCCTTTTGAGGTTTCCTTTGGCACAACACCCAAAAAATCATTTCATATGTAATTTTTTACTATAGAGAGGCTCACGCTTGACCAAGGTCTCACCAATGGTAAGTGATGGTGGTCGACGGAGATGCACGCTTGACTAAAAGACCACTAGGATGTAGCAATCGGGGAATACATACTCCGGCAGTTTGATTTGAATGACCATAAAATCTTTCACCTGTGCAACAATACCTACATACCTAGTAGTTCTGTCAGCAATCAATTCAGAGTGTGTATTGCAGCGTAATATTCGGTAGGTATACAGCAAAATGTATGGGATAACCAGATAACGCTGCATTAGGCATTAGCGGGTTGTCAGTTCAGCGCTAAATGGGGATATTACAGGCAATTCCCATTTGGTTAACATACAGATAGGATTTGGCTTGTTATTGTAAACTCACGGTCGTGTGTTGTTATTGTTCAGTTTTGTGTGTTTAAAAATTCTGTGACTACACAATTGAAATCTATACTATCGCCGAAGCCCATTTGTATCCCGGCAAATGCACTGTTTCTTTGAGATACTCATCGGGATTAAATCCAGAAAAAGAAAGCTAGTAGATCATATAACAGCAAATGAAGTCACATTTAAATTATTATTTACATAGAGTCATTATTCCACATAATCTCATCAGATAGTGTGAATAAAAAAAAAATGTGTTCCATTTTTTCACACACCGAACTAAACTTTGGTTTTTTATTTTATTAAATCTAAATAATCCAAACAAATTTTAAATAAAGAATTTAACTTTGTACCTTTCCTTATGTATAGAACATTTTATACAACGCCATTGCTATCCTCGGGGCTATAAGCCCACAAAGGGTCGCAGGCGGCCTGTATGTCACATGTAATTTTGTTCGCATTTCAAACGTTAAGTAACTGGCCGGGTCTGATTACGTCATACCGTGAAATATTGCTGCTGTGTTTTTTATTAAAGAATTTTTCAAAATAATTATATTTTTCGAAGACTTTTTAATTTTACTAATACAAACTTAAGGGTATATTTAGCATTATTTTAGTGACATTAAACGATTTGAAAAATTAACACCAATATTCGAAAGCGTTTCTTCCATTCGACTCAACCTTGGTTCAGCCTCTCTTAATCAAATTGATAGTTATTTATAGCTTATGGCAAACCACGATTCAGGACTTTTTTCCTTGTTATGGTGAGCGATACGAGTCAAGAGGAAGACTCTTTCAAAACAACTTACAATAATATGGATATCAAATATTTTACCTACATTGTGTACCAAGTGGTATTAGGAGACACCACTTGGTATACAATGAACAAGACAAATAATTAAAAATTTAAGAAAACCCCGACACAAAAACCACTAAAAAGTAAATTAAATAAAAAGCATATTAATTTTATTTTATTGTTTTTTTTAAACTACGTTATTTATCTAGGAGTAGACGCATCACGACATCAAAACACGTTATTTTAACATTAAATCCGATTCATATAGTAAAACACCCATTACTTTTGAACGGCTAAACCGTTTTCAATCATACATAGCTAAAAACACTCCAAAAAAGTCACCTTTCAAAAAAACACCTAAATCAAAATCAGCCGTTTTGGAGCTATGATGCCACAGAAAGATACACAAATACACAGATACACACTTAAAATAAACTTACAACACCCCTGTTTTTCCGTCGCCGGTTAAAAATCAACCAAACCGAAATCCAGGACATTTCCTTTAAATAATAAAGCTGAAAACCAACAAAACTAAAAGACCCCAAATTAACCCATTCGAAAATCAATATTCCTTTACCAAAGCCCAAATACCCACACAAAATAAGGTAAGCGCGTTCATTATTCGACGCTTACAACTTGCAAGTTTTTGTGACGAAATTGTCCATAAAGACCCGAGCCTCGCCCTCCTACAGTTGGGTCTACCCCAAATTTCTATTAGTGCCCCGAATGGGAGAAAAACGTGTCAATTTTCCGTGTACCCTTGAGAAGGGGAAAATGTCCTATTGTTCATTTGGGAACAAATGTATTGGAACGACTTTAGTAATATAAAACAATCAGTGGAAATAGTTCTGGGCTCTATTGAATACGGTAAATTTTTGAGTTATTCGAATGGGTTAGACATAATTATGAGTATTTATATAAGTTTTTTAAGTGGTGTTTTGTTTAGAGTCACGTCGTTTTCAGCAGAATTGACCTCTGAGATTTTATAGTAGGTAGTCGCTTAAGGTGATTCAGTGATTTTTTGGCATTTCAGTATCACATTCCACACATTTTGGAATATTTTCTCAATGAAAACTTTATCGCTGTTAGGCCCGCTAGCACCATCCTTTTTTTTTTTTTAGTTTGTAGATATGCTCACGCATACTGCGCTACCACGGGGAGATAGCGCAGTTATGTGGGACTCTAAACCACTAAAACTCCACGGTGTCCACCTGTGCCGCTTACGGCGGGAACACGGGAACGCATTAGCATACAACCGCGAACCCGCCGCGGCTGTCCGTCTCCGGACCCTCCTCTGGGGTTTACCCCCCATCACCGGCGCACCAGAACACACTGTACACCGTGACCACCCCAGAGACCAAACCAGCACATGGGCGCCAGACGACCCCGAGTATGGCACCCTTGGTCCCCCTGTGACGGGTCAGGACAGTGGCCCCGCCACCTACCACTTTTCGGCCGCAGGGGATAGGGAGAGCGGCCAACGCTATACCGACACTCCTCGCGTTCGCCATCAGACGGTGGCGACCCCGCGCAGGCCGCGGTGGGTAGGGCGAGCGGCGCTTCGCAATACCGGCACTCCTCTCCTGCCGCGGCTTCCAACCCTCAGCCGCGATGCCTACTATACCACATCGCGGCCCGCCTCAGTTGCGATGGCGCCCATACGCCACCGCAACCTACTTATTGGCCGCTACGTCGTCGGCTTGTCGGCAAAAGCCCTGACGAGCGGCCCCTCCTCGGGTTCCTCTTCGCTTCACCGTGGTTGTCCAAGCCACGGTTACTGAGCCCCCCCGCCTCGACAATGCAGGAACCCACCGGGGGGGGGCTAGCACCATTCTGGGTTATCTTTCTAACTCCAAGTTAGAAGCTAACACAGCCAATGATGTACTGTACCTACTCGCCAAACTTCTAGGCCGCCCTGAAATTTGCTTTGCGGTGCGCAAGGCATGGTGCGGTGCTGTTTTTACCCGACTGCCGAAGTAGGGTAATGTGTTTATAAGTCTAAGTATGTATGTATGTTTGTTCCTTTGTGGCGTTGTAGAGGCCAAACGCGTGGGCTGATTTTAATGATACTTACGTCAATCGATTCGTCTTAGCCTTGCAAAGGGCTACATTAAAATAGGAAAATAGAAAAATGGCGGATTTTGTGTGCCATATTGTGGATGCCCAATTTTTTTTCTTCCATACCCATCGTGTGGAATATCAAAATAAAAGGTTTTAAGAGGAGCTTTCAAAAATATATAACACATATATGTTCAAGGGTACCTTATTCGAAAAAAAAATGTTAACTAAAATGTTATAAACAAAAAAAAGTTAATAAAAAAAATCAAAAAACCCGACTGCTTAAAAAGTGAACTAAAAAGACGTAAACAAGAAGAAAATCATGTTGTGCAGTCAGAGGATACATCTGGTTTTGGTCAGCCAGCTCGCGAAAATGTAGCCAACTTTAGGGCTGTGCAATGTTTGGCAAGTACTGTATGACATATTAGTCATCAAGTCGTTACGGTGGATCATTTACTGTTCGTGCTGTCCGCCTCTGAAATATTCTTCCTCATTCCATTAGGGATAGCCCTTCACTAGAGATATTCAGGAGAAGAATTAAGAAACATTTCCTGTCATCATGACACATAAATATATATGTATTTTAGATATATGTTTATGCATTATGTGCTGTACACATATTTGTGTAGTGTATTTAGTTAGTAAGAATTCAAATGTTTTTTAGTATTTGTTGTGCGCTTTTATTATCTGTCCTAATTTTGTAAATATCTCTTTAGCACTGAGGTTTGCTGTCAGAGAACCCAATTTTGGGTTAAGCTCGCCTTTGAGCATAAGTTTTCCTTTTATATTTATAATATGAATATGAATAGTTATTTAAGCTCGACTTAGCAACAGTCACTTTATCTTGGGTCTAAAGTACTCTCTACGATCATCTATGGCATCTGCCAAAGGTGATATTGTCAAATCTCACTGACTCGTTTCATGTGTAATTTCAGATCCTCTTACCCAATTTCCGTGATTTTAATTTATTGATACTAATTAAATTAGTCTGACAGGACATTTATATATCTGTCTTCAGTGAGAACCATGCCTAAGGGATTAGTGACGTCAGTCAGGCGGATATTGCTGCCAGTCTACCATAATTCCTTAGTGCGACCTACCTGCGACACTTATGTAGAGATGGAGATATATAGGTAGGTTACATTACAGTAACTAAATAATAAATACATGGGGTATAATTGGTTACTACAATTATATACATAACCACCACGTCCTAATTATTTTCATTTTAGTTACGTTGTCATTTCAATCAGTTGGAGAACTTCTTTAAAAATACTTTTTAGCTTAGATTTACATTACATACATAAGCGGAGCCAAATCATCAAAATCATAAGCATTTTATTTATTTGTAAAATACTTGATGAAGAAAATATATATTACTAGCTTTTACACGCGGCTTCGCTCGCAGTGAAGCCATTATTTTTTTATTTTTTTTTTAATAAAAAGTATCCTATGTTACTTCTAATAATATATGTACAAAGTTTCATGATTATCGGTTTGGTATGTTTTGCATGAAAGCGTAACAAACAAACTTACATTCACATTTATAATATTAGTATAGATGTATAACAAAATCAAAATCTAAGTATTTTTATTTCAACTAAACCTTAATAGGTACTTTGGAATTGTCAAGCAAAATATGAATCTAGTCGTAACCCCTTGGAATGGCGTCGAACGTCAAAATTAAATTAACTTCAACTTAAAACTTGCAAACCGTGTGTAGAAGACTGGACTTAAAATAAAGCTTTAATTTGGGTTGATTTCCTCCTTTGAAATGCGAAGATATGTGACATCCACCAATCCATACTGGACCCGCTTGGTGGGTTACGACCCACTCCTTTTTACAAGGAGGATTCCTGTGTCCGGGCAGAGAAGGAACATTATAGTCTGATTATTATGATTAAAGCGCCTCGCCTCTCACCTCTTGCCTCTCGTGCTTGAGGTGGTGGGTTTAAATCCGAGCAAGTACCAACGTGACCTTATGAAATCCATATGTACTTTCTTAGTTTATCTTGGGCATCATAGGTGGAGGAAAACCTGGACTTATATAGTTAACTAGCTGTTCCCCGCGGTTTCGCTCCCGTGGACAACCCCACAGGACCCGTTTTCAGGATTAAAAAATAGCTTTTTTCACTCAAGAATAATGTAGCTTTCTATTGGTAAAAGATTTTTTTAAATCGGTCCAGTAGTTTCGGAGCCTATTCGGTACAAACAAGCAATAAAAATCTTTCCTTCTTTTAATACGACGTAAGATCTTAGTCTTTTCCGTATACATGCCTGTGAACTCCATCGATAATTTGCCTATTTTCTCGGAGGTGTTAGGTGAGATTAGTGCCATTGAGGAGAGCAGTGACGTCGAGACAGTATTTTTGCTGGGTGATTTTAATGCCCATCCCAAGGAATTGTTTTACGAGGAACTTGAGAGGTATGGTTTGGATGGGTCGTGGGTATGTGCAGACGTGAAGAGACTTAGCACCGATTCGGGAAGTTACACATTTGTCGACCATTATCACGGCAGCAGGAGGTGGCTTGACCACTGTGTAGTCTCCCTGTCAGCTTGGAAAACCATTGTAAATGTAGGTATATTAGAGGACGTATATGTGTCCGACCACCTTCCGATATTTATCGAATGTGACCTGGATGCGATTAGGCCAAAGATATGTAATTCTAATATGCCGAGGAATGCAGTTCTCTGGGGAGAGAGAGATGATTCGCAAATCAGTGAATTTCATGACTTATGTCAGAAAGGTTTGCGAACCATTGATTTTCCTTCCGAGTTCACTGACTGTAGCTACGGGACTTGTAATCTAAGTGCCCATAAATTAATAATAGACTCTTTGTATGACCAAATTGTACAGGTCTTAAAAAAGGCGGCTATCCAAACCAAGGATATTAATAAACCTAAATGTCGGAAAAAGGTTGTGTGTGGCTGGAACAAAAACGTGAGGGAAGCTCATTGGGATGCCAGGCTTATGTTTAAGTCGTGGGTTTTGCATAATCGTCCACCAGTGGGCATAGTGTACGAGCAAATGCGTGAGTCTCGTAAGATTTTTAAAGGCAGGCTAAAGTGGTGTCGAAAGAATCAAGAAAAACTGAAAATGGATGTGATAGCGAATTGTCGAGCCACTAAGAACTTTTCCGAGTTTTGGAAAGCTACCAAAAAATTGGATGTTAGGCCTGGCCTCCCGGTGAGTGTGAGCGGCTTAAGCGGTCCGAGCGAGATCGCTAATATGTTTAGCAACCATTTTAGAGTTCGGTCGCCGATCGGTCCTCCAAATGCGATGTTTGACGCCGCGCCCTGCAGCCATGGAGAGGAGCCTCTGTTGCGTTTCCCAGCAAGTCAAGTTAGTGCTCTTATTAAAAGAATGACCAAAGGTAAATCTCCTGGGCATGACGGGCTCAGCGTCGAACACCTGAAATATGCTGGAGTGCATCTCCCGAGGGTCCTATCTCTCTTGTTTACTATGTGCATCAGTCATGCGTACCTTCCAGCTGACCTAATGAGAACCACAGTGGTGCCCATAGTTAAAAACAGGATTGGTGACATATCGGATAAGGACAACTACCGCCCGATCTCCCTCGCGACCGTAATAGCCAAGGTGCTGGATAGTCTGCTTGATTCTTGCTTGCAAAAGTACCTAAAACTACACGATGCGCAGTTTGGGTTTCAGCCCGGGCTATCTACTGAGAGCGCAATCTTAAGTCTCAAGCACACTGTCCAGTACTACACAGATCGTAGGACACCGGTGTATGCCTGTTTTCTGGATCTCTCCAAGGCTTTTGACCTCGTGTCTTACGAGGTGCTTTGGAGGAAGCTAGGGGATAGTGGTATACCGGTGGAGATGTTGAACATCTTTAAATTTTGGTATAATAATCAGACGAACAAATGGTCAGGCAGTCTTTCCGAGTCGTACAGGCTGGAGTGCGGCGTGAGGCAGGGGGGGTTATCATCTCCAAAACTTTTCAGCCTGTATGTAAACAACCTCATAGTGGAACTCAGCAGCATGCGTGTCGGTTGCCGGGTGGGTGGTATTAGTGTTAATAATATCAGCTACGCGGACGACATGGTGCTGCTGAGTCCCACTGCAGGGGCGCTCGGAGAGATGCTGAAAGTCTGTGAAGCTTACGCCGAGTCACACGGACTTATTTACAATGTAAAGAAAAGTCAGTACATGGTCTTTAAGGCCGCCGGTAGGTGTCCTGAATCTGTTCCACCCATTACTTTGAATGGTGTTAACTTGGATAGGGTGTCGCAATTTAAGTACCTTGGACACTACCTTACCGACGACCTTAAAGATGATGTCGACATAGAGAGGGAGCGCAGGGCTCTGTCAGTCCGAGGAAACATGTTGGCCCGTAGATTCGCCCGCTGTACAGACCAAGTCAAGATCACGCTGTTTAAAGCTTACTGTCAAGGTCTGTACACGGGGGGCCTATGGGTCAGTTATACCAAAAAATCCCTGGACACTCTGCGCATCCAATACAATAACATCTTCGGGATGATGCTGGGACTTCCTCGTTTCTGCAGTGCCTCTGAGATGTTCGCGCAGGCTTATACTGACGGTTTTCATGCCGTAATACGGAAAAAAGTCGTGTCACTTATGAGGAGGGTGCGGGGGAGTCACAACAGCATCCTGAAAACTATTGCTGAAGATGTACGTGCACCTGTGTTGAGGCACTTCGTCCGTCTGATGATCTACTAGGGAGGTATCTCGCTATTGTCTATCTTGACGGGGCGGAGTGTCTCAGCACAGGGGCATTTTGTACATTGTTGAACATAATATGTGTTGAGAATAAGATTTTAATTATATTTAAGTACTAACACTAGTTTCTCTAAGTACTTGTATACTAACCTTTGGATCCAGTTGTCCTTAATAAATAATTTTGAATTTGAATTGAATTGAATTAATATTATTATTATTATATTACGAGCACTCCGCCCGCAACTTCGTCCGCGTGATTTCGTTTAACCTATAAATGATGTTCTTATGTGCAGTTAGTGAAGGCGACCAAAAATAAGCTTTTATTAAATGAATAGAAAATTGGGTATCCTAGATATACAGGGTTTATTGGATTGGGACGATTCGTTATTTGACTTAAAGAATAATAAATTTCAGGTTACAGCCACAACGTAAAGTCCTCCCCTAAAACTTAATAACCCCTTTTTGCCCCGTTGAGGGTCGAGTTTTGATAAACCCAAATATGTTATTCACTCCTGTCTTCTTTTTTTATTTTTCATTTATATTAGTCAGATTGCGCAGTACGCTTCCTCAAAAAATCTTTAACACCCCTTCACCCTTTCTGGGGAGTAGTTTTAGGTAAATTTTGATTACTAACTTTATCCCCAAGAAATACGATTTTTCATACAAACAAATTTTGTCCCTTTTCACATCCTTAAAGGTTGTATTGCCGATAATTCCGGCTTAGTGTTCCCCTAGAACCCTACGTCAAAAACAAAACCCGGTCCAGTAAGATTCTTAGCTTGAGGTTAGTTTCGAAAAACTTATAATAACCTTACCCTACCTGCCTACCTACACACCTATTACACCTACCCTACCTACCCTACCCTATTTACCTACGAATTTGTTAAACCATTTAATTGAATAAGTTACAAGTTACTACAATACGAATGTAACCAACTTTTGTTTCTACCGGCGATCTAATTAAATTTTAGAACACAAAAGCTGCTTTTGTGACTTAACTATGATAGTAAGATATATTCTCTCGAAGCCTTTTTTGTAGTTCATAATGAGTACTTTAATCATATAGCGCATAATTTTTATGTATCATCAATAGATTACTCAGCACACGCCAAATAATGAATTTTATTGACAAAATTTTGCTACTTTGGGTTACATTATTGCAATTGTCAAAAGGATTTCATTTTCTTAATAAATTATAGCCTATGTTACTTGGGAATAATGTAGCTTTCCATAGGTGAAAGAATTTTTAAAATCGGTCCAGTAGTTTCGGAGCCTATTCGGTACAAACAAACAAAAAAATCTTTCCTCTTTATAATATTGGTTTGGTATAGATTATATCATTATAGTATAGAAGTAAGTCCGAAACAGCCAAATTAGAGGCGTTTGGGGTTCCCAGAGACGGTATAATTAACTCTGACACCAGAAGTGGCCTAACTCACACGAAAAGAAGAAGATTATGATTAATTATTTCGCAGTAAAATACAAATCACCTCAGTTGTGCCATATCATTACCAATTATCAACCACACATCGTAAAAATCACTATTCTATATCCTTCAACAGAATATGCATTCAAAAGCCCTCGTTCACAGGCATACGAGTACATACAGAATCACCTACATACGGAACAGCAATATTTTCCCTCGTACAACCGTCGCCCCGACATGAACGTATCGTGCCAACGACTGGAAAATGTTATTTCTTACCTCAATCCGAACTATCGTGTCACTCTGCTGAGCATTGTGGAAACATACAGGTGAATATTATTTTGCGGTAGTGAGAGATAGAAAGTCTGATGATCAATTTGACCGAATACGCATTGATTTGTTTTGCCGTACGCCCGCTCAGAGAATCAGAATATCAATATTGAACCTCCTTTTGGACAATTTTGCTTGCAAAATATTCTTTGATTTACATATGCTATTTCAGTTATGAAGAAATTCTAGTCATCAATTTTTCTGTGTAAAAAAAAATTAAACATCCAGGTCATTTTGGTGGAGTATACAAAAGTAGCGAAAAAATATCATGTTGTTAATTATTTTTTTAAAGCAAAACTATTAGTTGCACGAAAAAAAACATGTTTCACAAATAATGTACATGAATCCTACTAATATTATAAATGCGAAAGTTTGTGAGGATGGATGTATGTTTGTTACTCAATAACGCCAAAACCACTGAATGGATCTGGATGAAATTTGGCACAGAGATAGATTACAGTCTGGAATAGCACATAGGCTACTTTTAATCCCAGAATAATGTTCCCTTGGGATGAAAAAATACTTTTCACGCGGGCGAAGCCGCTGGCAGAAGCTAGTCAATAATAAATACATATTTTTTTTCAAATTTTTAACCTAACCTTACTAAGGAGTATGTTTTAGAAAACAACTGTTTTACGGCACTAAAGCGGTGGATTACAAATTCTAATTTCGAAGTGATCGTTAGGAAGTGCAACATAGTTATGAAAGAGACTAGGTAAGGCAGAGTCTGAAGTGGATAGTGATCGAATAACGTAAATAGTTTTTAGTAATCTTTTACAAGACATGCTTTTTAGGGTTCCGTACCCAAAGGGTAAAAACGGGACCCTATTACTAAGACTCCACGATCCTTCTGTCTGTCTATCTGTCTGACCGCCTGTCACCAGGCTGTATCTCATTAACCGTGACAGCTAGACAGTTGAAATTGTCACAGATGATGTATTTATGTTGCCGCTATAACAACAAATACTAAAAACAGAATAAAATACAACAAACGTGATTTTTTTGCCGTTTTTTTTTTTGCGATAATGGTATGGAACCCTTCGAGCGCGAGTCCGACTCACAATTGGCCGGTTTTTTATTGCCAAATGAAGTAAACGTTAGGTGATAATTAAAATTTTTATGCGTGAAATAATATAGCTGACCAAACTTTGGTAATAGCATAATGATATTAAAAGGCAAGAAGCAAGCTTAAAACCACTAGCATTATTATTATAGAAATGTAGTCAACACGAGAGTACCTAAGTAAAATGATTATATCAAAAAAGTCTGTTTCTGTAAAATGTTGCTTTTAACATTAACTTCTTTTAAGCCTCATCTGACAAAAGAATGGTTTGGAGGTGGAATGGAGGTTTACCCGAAGACCCATACCCAAACTTTTGCGAAAGATAGCACACACACAGACAGACAGACAGGCGTGTGTATGGTACCCAAATTTTGTTAGTCAAACAGACAACACTTTCATTTCTCTTATTTATTTTTGATTACTCGTTATGTGTAACAGTTTTCACAGTCTGCCTCGGTGGTCTAGTGGTCGCAAGTGCCACTACTGTGCATGAGGTTCTGAGTTCGATTCCCGGTTTGGACAAAGTGTTCTTATTTGGGACAATCCCACCGCACTATTCCCAAACCACTGCAACTCCTGAAAGCCAGAATCAACAGTGGCAACCACCAGAAAAGCGCCGAGGCAATGAAGCTCGACGAAGTCCCGGAGAATGAATTTAACTGTCTTGGACCCCGCAACGAAATTAATCAGAAAAGAGTAATGGAGGTGTAGGAAAAAATCAAATATCCACTTTCCTCCATATCAAGCAGGAGACAAAACAAACAAGACCAACAAAGCACAAGGGGTCGTTTACAACTGGGATAAGCCCAGTTGCCTAGCACCACGGATAAAAAATAGCATTAATATTAATGGGGTTGGGCAAAGTGTTATTGAATTTTTCCATTTCTTACTAGCAGACTGTCTGAATTTGGGTCCGGTTGATGGCAATAGGCTCGTCCCCTACTGGAAATCCCCCTCTTGGCATAACATTTAAAGGCATAATATTGTTTGGAATAACGTTTTCGTATAATTTTTATTAGCATTATAATATTTTGACATAATGCTAAAGTAATCCTAACTCTCATTTGGTCTAATTTGTTTTGGCATAATTTGGAGTTGCATACATTTTCAAGGCATAATATTTTATGATTTTGATTTATATATATCATTACGTCTTTATAACGTATAAATATCATTATGCATTTATATTATGCCAAAACAAACAAACAAAACTACAACAAACATTAAACATTTATGCCTAATAATATAACGCGTAATGATCATTACGCTGAATTTCGTTATGCCAATGTAAATTATGACTATATATTTTATGATTATCATCAGTAAATCCTCTCATCTACATGGGACTAAAACATAATTGGCGAGATGTGCGTGTACTATAATTGCATCTCTGCCCAACCCTTTGGGGAATACAGGCGTGATGTTGTGTAACAGTTTTCATGGATTTTGAGTATTTTTTATCAATATCTACCTAACACCTTACCATCTTCCGCGTGACCGTCCAACTTAGCGTCCCCGTATTTTTCCTCCAAAATAAATAGTACATAGTTAGAACAACACATACAAGCGGATAACACCGTCTGCTCACTGCTCAGTGTTTACAATCAATATTTACGTATGACTAGGTCGATGACGACGCGACTAGTCGGTTCTACGCTAGAGTCAAAGGACATTGGGACATAGTTGAAACATGTCGACATATCGTGTTAAAAAAACTTTTTTATAAAAAATTACTACCGACTTCTAAATAAGAAAACTACAAAGTGAAAAATTGTTTCATGATATATCTACAAGTATCTTTAAAGGGTGACTTTTTATTCAGGAAGAATCTGTCGGAGCGTCAAAGAATTCATAAATATTAACAACTTTTACTATGAGATCAATTTAAAAAAATATGAAAGCAATGATGAAATTTAGCTCATTCGCGATAGTTAAAGTAATGGAAAACCTGATCGTAATTTTGCAACAGACAGGAAACTAATGAAACACCAATGACACTACAGAATCAACGGTGCTTTAAGTTTATCTATAATCTGAAAACGCAGCATAATAAAATCACGCTTTTCACAGTAAACTTTTGACTCAGTACCGTGCAGCGTCCTTTGTCATAATCTTCACAAAACCTTGCAGTTTTCAAGGAAAATAGGTTTTTTTCTTCATTCCAAAACGCCACAACTAAGCGTGTTGTTGTCACCGAAAAAAAACACAACCTCCTTTGTTCTCTTGGGCGTCATAACAGGCAGAAACACTGGAAAGCCGGTTTTTATTAAAAAGTTCTAAAGTCCAACAGCTAAAATTCTCGTGGAACGCTTGCCTCCATAAAATGTTTTATAAACCACATATTTTTGAATTTTCTTTTAAGGGCAGACGCTAAATTAACATACAGCCTCGCTTGGCAATATTTATAATAAGCAAGTAAGAATATTATTTTGCAGCACTGGATTAAGGTTGAAGGTAGTGTATGACTTAATTTTGTATGTATACTTCTTAGAAAAAAAAAAGTTTTAAAAACACATTTTTACCCGGTATTTAGTAGGTCCTGTGCTCACGGGCTACATGTCCATTTTTTACAGGTTGAGGTACGTATACACTCTTCAAACGCATCTAGCAATGCTTCTAGAAAGCGTTAAAAATACCAAATAATAAAATCTATTGAAAATAAGATGAAAGAAGTTACGTTTATTTGACGCTGTCAAGCTAACGCAATTTTTTTAACATCTGTTTAACTGAAGAATTTAATTTAAATTAAAACACATTGTCACGTCGCTCTTGACTGCGGGAGCCTTAAGCCTTCTAAACCCAATAATAACCTCATAGGGAAAATAGACACATTCATCAGAATATATCGTTTAACCAACTGATTGAAAATGTCAACGTCGAGTTTCAAGACGATAATAATAACACGGCTGCCAATCTATTTAACGCAAATGACAGGCATAAGTACGGCAATCACCAATCAATTTTCCAAACGTTTTGCTAAGTTCATTTTCCTTTGCAATCATACAGTTTTATTGTAAGGTTGCTTTTACGACTTGTCTTCCACAAACCATCAGTATGAGAATATATTAGCTAGTTAAAAATAAAAGCCAGGCATATATACTGTAAGGTGTCCATACTATTATGGCCACATTCTGAGACGTGGATCAAAAAGGCCCTAAATATCCCCGATCGGCCGCGAGGAAGGGGACAACCGCCGCCACCAGGTGGTCAAGCATGCAGAAAGAGAAGTCCAGAGAGAGAGAACTTGAGCACTCAGACAACCTAGAACAGAGCCCTCTGGCGCAGACGGACAAGGAGACCAAACCCCAGCTAAACTAGAAAGAGGGTTTTAAAAAGGAAAAAAAGATAATATATAAGGTCTCGATGGATCTGACTGCCCATTATTCACCAGACTATAAATTCTAATTCACCATAATTAAAGCTAATATTCTAAATTAGCTTCTGCCAGCGGCTTCGTCTGCGGCTTCGCCCTCGTAGAATGTGGTATGTGATACCAAGGGAACGCACTAAAGGGGTAAAAAATAAAAATGTGCTTCCCAGGGTCTCAAGCTATTCATCCATATCGGTTCACCCGTGAGCAGTGGTGGCCCAGTTACCACTGTTACCCCACAGTTACCACTGGGCCACCACTGCTCCCCGCTGCACCTCGGCCGCGACTTACAAGTTTTAGGTCGTGGGTTCGAACCCAGGCAGGCGCTTTACTTTGTTTAAATTATTTCATCACCACTGCTCTCAAAACGGTGAAGAAAAACATCGTGAGGAAACCGGCATGTCCTAGAACCAAAAATTCGATAGAATCCGCACTGGGCCCGCGTGGTGGATTATGGCCGATTCCCTCTCACAGAGAGGAGGCCTGTGTCCAAAGAGAATATAACCACCGTGGTTATATCGTCGTTGCCTGTGTCCCAGCAGTGGGAATATTAATAGGCTGATGATGTGATGTGGTTCACCCTTATAGTCGGGAAAAGGTAACAGACAGAGTTACTTTCGTATTTCTTATATAATAGTATGGATTACAATACAATAATTATTTTTTTATTACAATATTATTCAATAATTTCTCTAGTCCAAACTTCATTTTCACAGATGACCTAGAAAGAGTAGAGAGTAAAATTCAATAAACTAACTGTTAATCCAGATAGATTGCCTTTCAGATAAGTGAGGAGTTGGGTACAATCCTGTAATCCGATTACTCCTAACGCGAAACCCAAAAAGATTATATTTGTTTGTATATATGTACTTGGCCACCCTTGCCTTAAACTGCTCAACCGACGCAAAGAAAATTATGTAAGAATACTTTTTGGGTCTCTTTTAAGTCCCCTGTGGCATTATTTGTGTCTTTTACGGTAAATATTGGAGATACTTATAATTTTGAGGAAAATGGATCTTTATTATTGATGTTCTACATTTATCCTTTTTTCAGAAGTGGAATGTAGACCGATAGGCTAGTGAGGGCACAAGCCCAGTCGTTATTGTGACTCTTAGAGGAGTTCTATAGAATAGAATAGAATATACTTTATTGTACACCAAAAAATGAAGTTACACATCTCTTTTACAATAATACTTATAACTACGGGTACAAAGGCGGCCTTATCGCTGACAGCGATATCTACCAGACAACCTTTGGATGGACATAATTATCTGAGAATAAAACAGGGGGTAGTTTGTGGTGTAATGCTACATTAAAATATAAATAAATAAATAAAAAATATATTACTATATAAAATACTATACATAAGCTCATATATAAACATACATATATAATGTTACTTGTCACATACTTTCATAGATAGAAAAAAAAAATGAAAAAGGATTGAATAATAATGGACTAAATTAGATCTAAATAGATAAACGTTAGAGAGAAAGAAAATGGTTTCTAACCAGGTTCTTAAAAGCAGCCAGCGACTGGGCTTCTCTTACTGACAAGGGCAACTCATTCCACAATCGCACAGCCTGGACCGTAAATTATTTTAGTTTTATTCATTCAGTAGATAAATTTTGGCGTAAATGACGATTTTGATAATATTTGTTGAAGATTTTATACAGGATTTCGTATATGATGGAATTACTAAATAATACTTGTCTCTGGTATGTGAGATTTTTTTTTTAATAATTTGTTTAAAAAAAATCTTGAACAGCGCCCGCGACACCTGAATTGAGTGATTGATGGGTAAATAAATTTACCTCACTTTCCCCAAGCCAATTAACTATAAAAACATCATCGATCAATTAATATTTCTACCAAAAATATCATAGCGTACTTCCCGTTAATAAACATGGGGATTTCTAAATGGTAAATCAAGATAGATTACCCTGTAGGTACTCTTAACAACGGAAGGTTGCCATGATAATTAAATCTTGTACAATAGCTGCAAACATTACAATTATAACCCTTTTAGGGAATATAATACAGCTCATATCTTGTCGGGTAGATAATACGGTCGTTTCTCCTAACAAAGGGCAAGTTTCATCATCAGCCTTTTAATGTACCCACTGCTGGGACACAGGCCCCCTTTCTGTGAGAGAAGGCATGGACCGTAATCCAGCACGCGGGCCCAGTGCGGGTGGATAGATTCCAAATGTCTTCGAATTTTTGGTTCTAGGACGTGCCGGTTTCCTCACGATGTTTTCCTTCACCGTTTTGAGAGCAGTGGTGATGAAATAATTTAGACGAAGTAATGCGCCTTGTCTGGGTTTGAACCCAAGAGCTTGTATATTGCGGCTGTTACCACTGGGCCACCACTGCTCGTTTGATACTGTACACTGTGCTTTGTTTTGATTTACTATCTGGGAATACTTACACATAATCTATTAAAATTCATTCATCAGTCTTGCCCTGATTTGGGTCACATCAAATGTTCTCTCATCCTTGCTTTATGGAGCTTGTGGCTAAGTAAAAAAGTCCGCCGAAGTCGGTCTGTATATGAGTGACCATCAATTTCATACCGAGATATCTCCGAGTCTCAGAGAGCACGTTAATCTGTTGGTTCCGGCTGTCATTTCAATTCACACAAACACAACACTTCTTTTTCTTTTCTCTATTTGTAAAATTTTGACGGCCATGACGGATAGTCAGAAGTCTGAAAATGAGACTCCAGGGAAAGTAGGGATGCAACGATGCAACCGAGTTATCGATACTTTTACTCGATAGAGTATCGGTCGTAAAGTATCGATACTTACTCGGTATCGACAGAAAATTATCGATTCTTACTCGCTATCGACAGAAAAGTATCGATACTTTTTCGTATCAAATAATTTTGTTGTAGAATTAAGGGACAAATAAAATAACAGCAAGAATTAATCTATTGATATTGTTTATTGATATTATCTTGTTTTCAGACTTAAGTCATTAAAAAGAGGCCTTTGAAAAAAATCTGTATTCGTAATGCGTCCCAAAAATTTTATTTTCTTCTAAATATTTGCCTTTAAGAAGATTTCTGAATGCAGTGATTGTTGCACCAGCTCTAAAAAAAGCCTTTCGTAGGCTACAGACGTACCGACAATATTTAAAATTTTTCGCGTTTGTTTGTATACACAATGGCCCCGTTATTTTAATGGATACGTTTAAGGCGAAGGCCATGAAAGACAAAGTATTAATAAGGCAACCGATCGACAGTTCGACACCTTTTTTTCTCTCAAATTAATTTTATCAACACAGATGCATCGCATAGGTAGTTAATTAATGTATAAAAGTAAAATATTGACTAGCATTTTATGCATACAGATAGTCCGTTTCGATACGAGTACTTTTGATCGATACGTATTTGGTACTCGGTAGTAAAGAATCGATTCCAAAACTATTAAATATCGAAACAAAAGTATCGAGTAACTGCTTGTATCGTTTCATCCCTACTCCAGACTTAATCATGATTTAGTAACGGTTTGTGCACTTCTGCGAATCAGATATAGATATTCCTCTCAAGTATATTCCTTTCTGGGGGAGGCCTATGTCCAGCAGTGGACGTCTTTAGGCTGAAATTTTGATGATGATGATGATACCTCTCAAGTACAAAACTACTACTTACTCAGCTGCAACCAGCTGTATTGGAAGCCGACTCCAAAATTGTCGGCGAAAGGCTGGTTTGAATAAAACCTTAACTTATTCCCGTAATGATTAAAATAGCCTTAGTTTGATTTATTTCTCAAGCAATCGAGGAGCGGTAGATGTTTACAAAATAGATTAGATTTCCCTCCCAAAATCTTCCAATCTACACACAATGACGCCTCAACACATAATGGTGTTAGTTTGGCAGGAAGATTGTGACCATAATCTTGTGTAATCTCTTTCTCACCTTATGACATTGATAAGCAAAACCCATCCGTAGCCGACAACCAAATTATCACGCCTGAAATGTTGTCTTACAAAATTATAATATAAGTTAGTGCGTATAATTATGGATGCGAGGCGCATATGACCGATCAGTATGGCGACGCTTAGGGAAGGTCTTTGTCCAGCAAACATCTTTAGGCTGAAATTATGATGGTGGTGATTATGAGTGTAATCAGTAGCTTTAATTTAATTGTTTATTTTATTAGTTACTAGTTTTTACCTGCGGCTTTGCTCCCGTGGCGTGTCCCGCAAAAATCTTGCATTTTTCAGGATAGCAAGTTAAAAAGTAGATGTTCCTTACACATACAGGTCGAAAAAAAATTAAAAATTAAGTAGCCAATCAATTGACACCAAAAGAAGAAGAATCAAAAATAAATCGTAGTTTCTCCCTCCTTATCTATTTTTTAACAAAACATTATTAAACTGACCGTTCATCAAAATTACAGAACCGATTTGTTCGACTGCTTTTTTTGAAATTCGAATAAAACTGGAAGCCGTTGAAATATTTAAATTCATAATAGTTCCATTCCAATTTCAAATCATCTACCTAAATCAATTTTCATAAAAATTCGTCACTTCCGCGTACCTATTTCGGTTTTTACAATTTCGTTTGGATACCATTTTAAATGTTTGTTTGTTTATTATATTAGTTATTACCTTTTTCCCGCGGCTTTGCTCTCATGGTCTGTTCCGCATAAATCAGAGGCCAAAAAAGAAGAAGTTCCATGATCTGAACGTGGCAAATTATAGAGAGTTTTTACTAAATCTTTTTCTTTCTTTCTAGAGCTGTCTTAGTAACCACATACCTACTGGTTGGACAAGATTTGAAAAGTGGAGTAGACAATCAATCGGCACGAAAATAAGAAGAATCAATAGCATATAATTCCCCTTCCATTTAACAAAACTTTAATAAATTGACCGTTCATCAATTACAGAACCGACTTGTTCGACAGCTTTGTTTAAAATTCTAATAACACTGGAAGCCGTTGAAATATTTTAATTCACAACAGTTCCATTCCAATTTCAAATAATCTACCTATATCTAATGCGTATGTCACTTCCGCATACCTATTTCCGTTTTAACAATTTCGTTTTGGATACAATTTTGAATACATGATTTGTTGGGCTTAACTTATATTGGCTTTTAGGATTCGAAATAAACAAATTATCTACTCTATTTTCAATTCGGATTGAGGCTGCTTTGTTAGAAGTTGGGAATAATTTCATATTTTGTAGTTTGTGCTGAAGCCAATAGTTTACACAGGATTTGTTTCATAATATTGTAAAGTTAATTAGCGTGTGAAAAGTGAATGTTTAATAATTTAAAAGCGACATACTATATAGGTGCCTACACATCCTATATTAAATAGTATAAACGCACGCGCACGCACGCACGGTTGGCGCAGTGGTTGAGCGATTGACTGCTGCGCTGCGTGTCGCGGGTTCGATTCCCACACGGAACAAATATTTGTATGACCTACAGATAGTTGTTCCGGCTCTGGGTGTTGTGTATGTGAGTTTATATGTTTGTAAACGCACCCATGGTACAGGAAGAAATTCCTAGTGTGGGGGGCAACGATATATAAAAAAAAAAAAATAGAATTGTACTTTTCATCATTATCATCATCATTTCAGCCGAAAGACGTCCACTGCTGGACATAGGCCTTCCCCAAGCGTCGCCACACTGATCGGTCTTGTTCGCTTCGAATCCACCGGACGCCAGTAGCCTTGACCCTTCTAACGATACGTCTTCCGGTACGCGGTTGCCACTCTAGAACTTTTCAATACGTTCTGCGAGCTGTGTGCCCGGCCCACTGCAACTTAAGTTTGACAATTCTTCGGGCTATGTCGGTATCCTTTTTCTTTTAAATCTAATTATTTATTTTGGTGGTAAGGACATAATCGTTTTAAAGAAACCAAACTGAAAAGAACCCCTCGACAAGGTGACATTCTATCGATAGCGATTGACAATAAATCAGCGGTGCTATTCTGTAAACATCTCACCGTGATAAGTTAGGCGAAGTGAGCTTGAAGTGTGTTGTTAATTTCTAGCATCAATTGGAATGACACCTTTTCACTTACATTTTCACGGTGAGTTTTTGTACAGAATCGACTGGCAGAGTTGTATGGGATTGACAAGCACTATCGAAATGTCTCGTGATCAATCTCTGACATTTTGGCATTTTGAAAACAGCTGTTAGAATTACACTTTGTGTAGTTCCTCTGGTAAACGACTTGGTAAGTTTGATAGGGTTAAATACATTCTCAAATAATATGGTCTTATATGTTTTTAATAAGTCTTACCAAAACACAGGCTCTTGGGTGCACAGTCGGCGCAGTGGTTGAGCGATTGACAGCTGCGCTGCGTGTCGCGGGTTCGATTCCCGCACGGAACAAATATTTGTATAACCTACAGATAGTTGTTCCGGCTCTGGGTGTTGTGTATGTGAGTTTATATGATTATAAACGCACCCACGATACAGGAAGAAATTCCTAGTGTGGGGCAACGTTTTTAAAAAATAAAGAATAAAAGAAACCAATACGTAAACTAGTTTGTAGTCTCAAATCAAAAAAAAACAAACAGTTTTAGACAGAAATAAATATTACATAAAAAATTAAATCGACACAAAACAAATAACAAACTGTGCTGACTATTAATCAAAATAATTCTACCGTGAGGGATACTTTTATTCAAAAATCAACAAATAAAAGTAAATATTTTTTCACGTTCCGTTACTGACGCGAACTTTTCCGGATAGCGATACATTTTTTTATCCAAATAGCTTATCCAGCATTTATTAATCAACCCGTACTAGATTCTGTCATTGGCTTTGCTTGTTTGTTTAAAATGTTTGTGTATCAAAAATGTTATTTTTTTATTTTGAAACTAGCTGTCCCACGCGGCTTCACTTCCGTCAACTGGCTACCTACCTACTCATTTACCCTACCTACCCTACCGTACCTACACTACATCCATTATTGTTGCGTAACTTTAACAGTTTTCGCAGCGCACGCAACGGAAGCTCCCAAAAAGGATTAATTTTTACCGTTTTGCAAAATTTTCATTTATGCTCCGCTCCCATTAATCGTAGCGTGATGTTATATAGCCTATAACCTTTCTCGATAAATGGACTATCCAACACAAAGAATTTTTCAATTCCAACCAGTAGTTCCTGAGATTAGCGCGTTCAAACAAACAAACTCTAAAGCTTTATAATATTTATATATTTTGAAATAAACGTTACTCAACTTTTTTTTGTTGACGGAGTGAAACCTTCTAAAGGTAACTGGACTTTTGGAGAAAAGACCAGGGAAGAGACTCCAGAATCCCCTCTGTTCAACGCCTGTTAAGGCACATCCCAGGGGATACTGAAAACAGCGCTTCCTCTGAACCTCGCTGTACACGGCAGCACGTGATCACTGTGCCACCGTCTTTCCTGGAATCACTTGGTGGGAGGACAGAGTCCCCAGTCTGAACGCCCGCAACCCCGGAAATCGCACCTGCCTATGATGCTGGTGGGGTTTCGGCGTTTTAGGCATCGACGCGATTGTCTTCCCGACGCCTTCTTCTCCATAAGGGATCGGCCTTCTCACGATCCCGTTCGGTGGCCGCCTGCTGGACCATCACGGTCTCACAGAAGTTCAGGTCTCACCCGAAATGTTATACACATAATATGGTTAAGAAGCAAAATTATTTGTTTGTTTGTAGTAAGAAATCTTACAGATTCAATTGGGCGCACGGCTGCGTGTCGCAGGTTCGATTCCCGTACGGAACAAATATTTGTATGACCTACAGATAGTTGTTCCGGCTCTGGGTGTTGTGTATGTGAGTTTATATGTTTGTAAAAGCAGGTTTAAAACAAAAAATTACGATATATCTTTCATGGCCAAAAGCTACACTATCGTTGAATACCATAAAGGTTACTTTTTATGCCACTGCCAGAATACACAGTTTCCGTGATTTGAAGCCTTTGGAAAAACTAGATACTCTCTCTCGCCTGTAATAATACTAAAACTGCAACACAGTAACACTATGTTGCAGTAACTGAGGGAAATTACTTTACTTGTACAGTAGGAAAGGATTATATTCGTATCCCAGTTTCTACCTAGGAACTTCAGAAATTGTTTTTTTTTTGCGCCAAGATATCAAACTCTCATTGGACGCCCAAGCTGCCCGACATACGAGCCAGTCTGGGCTCTATCGGACTCAGATGCCTACCAACTAAAACACCACTCCTTCATTACAATCAATACACAAACATGGCGTCCGTACGTTTATTTATTATTATAAAGATGGTTTGCTATGGGCAATTCCAAGTGCAAGTGGCGGTTACACCACAGCTAAAATACTGTTTGTTACTACATTGCACAATCAGGTTTCTTGAGTAGAAGAAAGATAATTTTATTTAGTCCGTCTATGAGATTGTCAAATGGTATTGGACCCGTATTGTTTGCTTTATCAAATAAATAAAAATTGACAAAGATTAAGTGCATCAAAGTTCATGAGTGGGGGTTTGTGACGCCACTATGTCAGTATAAAGTGTACTAACGGCGTGACGTCACACGATTTTTCAAGGCGTTATATCGTCGTTACTTTATGTTTACGTGTCAAAAGAAAAAAAACGAGTCCAATATGTTTGATTAATCTACCTGACGGACAAAAAACTAATTTTATTTTTTCATAAACTACTTGTTTTATTTCGTCAATTAATAAACATTATATCTTTAAATAAACAACACAATCGAAATAGATTGATTGGAACCTACAACCTACATTTATTATTCGTTGTGTTAATAATATACCTCGGGGACTAGAGTTTCACGAACGATTGGTTCGGTTGATTTAATACCGATGAGAATAAATGCTATTTATTTGTAATTTGCTCGAACAAACTAGTTATTTTTCTCTTTGCCGCTGGTATTTTTTCGATCAAAATAAAATATATTAATTTCTTTGAATATTTATTTACGAGTATTTATTTAATACTTCATGCACACACAAGTACACAGGCGGACAATGAACATGGACACATTGGGTAAATATACAGTATTGTAGTGGCCCAATGAATATGGACTAGTAGGTGGCCCTTTAAACCTTAATGGGTATAGGTGATCTAACTACTACTGAAATAAAAATATGGAACACTAGCTTCTGTGAGCGTGAAAAGTGTTTTATCACACCAAGGGAACATGTTTTCTCTATTTTTGTACTATAAGACCTTTTATACCATGTTTTACGCAAATAAATGTGTTAAAAAAAAAAAAAAACTCAGCTCTGTACTAAATTTTCATTCGAATAGCGCAATTTTAATAAAAAATGCTAATATTAAAATAAAAATCTTTTGTCAATAAAATTAAGTGTATTTAACGGCCTTAAAGTGAATGAATGGAACTCACTATCTGCGTCTGTGTTTCCGAACGCATTCAACCCGTATCTCTTCAAAGTTACAGTGAACTGGCTTCTTCTGGGTAAGCTCACTCCATCGTCGACTCTGTCTCTGTCATTGACCTAGACTAGAGTCAAGAGCAAACCCATCACAAAAAAAAGAAAAAGTGGACACATTGTAGACGTCATGGACCAAGTGATTAATCAGAGCACTATGTATAATACCCGGGCATTATAAATCTAGTCAAGTCAAATCGGGCAATGTAATGAATACTGATTTAAACTTCTATTTATCACATTTTCTAGTCAGAATATTGCTACATAATGGTTGGGCAATTCGATAAATATGCTCAATGAAATAGTCTAGGAGAACAAAGCGAGCTTGGGTGTTTAGGGCACCCTGACACGGATTGGTTAGGTTACATTCTAAATTCTACCCTGCAGGGGTCTCCTTGCAGAAAGAAATAAGAGCCCCGGCTCCGTCGACTTTGTTGCTTAAATAGTAATCGATGTAATACTTACATAATATATATAAAAACCAATGATAACATTAAAATAATTTAAAAAATCACATCTTTTTATTTCCCGGCACTATAAGTGATGGGCATTATGCAGAAAGTCCGGTCAATTTATAATAATTTTAATAGTTTTTTCATACTGCCTATACATATTGGGCATTTTCAAATTGCCCGGGCATAATGAAAAATGCCATATTAATCACTTTGTCTATTATATATATAACGTCCAAAAATTAAGGGTCCTATCCTAATCTACATAAAAATGTAAAGATACGATCCGATTAGGTACATAATACATGCCACTGAATTGTAAAGGAGCGAACAGATCATATCTGGTACAAAAACGTTCGGGTATTATTGCCGGTAATACAAGCCTACTTGACCGGAAATTACCTACCTTCACACACAATGGGACACAAATTGACAATAGATAGGTTTCAGGTGGAATTAACTGGTTGGGCCAAAAGAATAAAGTAGTTTGTGCGGTAGCAACTTTTCTTTCATGCACATTTTAATTATTTTAAAATGAGGTACAGGGGATAATCATAAGTACTTAGAGTAAGGTTTTTTTCAATGTGCGTAAGGTACAGATGTAAATGATTTGTATACATCTGTCCCTTTTTCCCAGTCGCACCATGATCATTTTGACACGTCATAGTACAGGGGCTGATATCTACAATTTAGGATTTTATACTCTTCAGTATACGCAGATGAAAATAGATGGATTACACCAAATATACTTTAAAAAAAAAAATTGTCCCATTATAGAAATTTCTCCTATACGGTAGGTTATTTACAACAAACATTTAAACTCACATATACAATTCGTCTGACCCAGAACAAATAACCCTAGTAGACCATACAAATATTTAATTATTTCGACCATAGAAATATAAAATACAGGAGAAGTAGCAAGGGGGCGTGTCGGTGTCCGCGCGACGTGGTCTGACTGAGCATGTCACAGGCAAATGGCCGGTCTTCGCTAAACAGTGCGCTTTCGACCGTCATCGTGAAAAATTACAAGAATGCCGTGTTGTTCAGTGGTTTCTTGTAAAAAGCGAAGCCTAAACCAAAACTTTGTAAATCATAGAATCACTTACAATAAGTGAGTACAAGTATTTCACTATATTTGTCTTTAAAATCATGAAAAACAGCAAATCGTAAAATATTTCTTGCTTCTACTATGTTATTTTTGTATTGAAATATCTCAGCGACTGTACTATTTTTGCATTAAATACATTGCTTCCTAACTATTACCTAAGTTTGTCGCTAAGTGACTGGACAAGCAATGTAAAAATCACAAAACGATACATCATTGAGCGGATGCATCGCGTAGTACGGCCGCTGCTCCTTGCGACGACTTAGTGATGTGCTTGTGCAGATCCACTAACGTAGGCTATCGATAACAATGCCGGTGACGAATGAAATATTGTTATTATATTTTATTTTCAATTTGTCAACCGTTTTCAACCGGTTGGAAAATCGATGCGAAATAATGTGTATTACTTATTTTGATTATTTTACAGTGTAGTAGAGAAATGCGTAACCAACTTTTTGACAAAAAATGCAACCCCAATAATATCAAAGTGTCAAGTGCTGCACAAATACCTCCACTTTACAGATCAGTGATTAAACACCATAGCACTAGCAGGGTTCAACAATACCTCCTGTTTCAATTCAATTCAATTTATTTATTTCAAGTAAAACAGACTCATAACATAATAACAATAATAGCAGCACAAAAAAATTAAAATTTGCTACATTAAAAATAAATTAAACATTACGCTATGAAAGCCTAAACCAAAGTAACCGGATTTTTGATTGTTTGAATTTTTTGATTTACTTAATAATTTATATTTTTAGCTGCATATTTGTTTTAACTATAAAATTTACTGGACAAACCGTTTTTTTATTTATTTTCAAGTAAACAAAAAAAATGAACAATAATAAATGGGTGAATCGATAAGTTTCCGATTTAGTCAATCACTAGCATGTATGTAAAATAAATTGCTTTTGCATAGCACAACGATAGCGACCGATGTTTTTGTGTGCGTAATTTGTACGGTGATTGGTATATACACGCTGTGCTTGAAGGGATAAGGTTTATAATTTATTGTGTAGTACGTTCTGATTTAAGAAATGCAGGTGTGTGCGCGGGGTCTCCCTTGTTTTACCGAAAAGAAATTGCCAAATTATCACTTCCCAAACAAATTTTCGCATAACTTCATTTGCCAAATTATTACTTACCAAACAATCTCTTTACAAATAATTGTTACGAAAACCTATGTTTGGCAAGTGAACGTTTGAACAATAACTTGTTCACCAACTAGTACTTTTACCATTTTTTATCTAGTCAAATATTTCAGTTGGTATAACATATTTTACGCAAAATTAAATAAGCCAAATATTTGGTGTCGTCAGTTTTAAACTTACCATTTCTGTTTAGTCGATTGCGTAGCCAATGACAAAAATTTTTAGTCGTTTCTGGCACTCGCCGGCCGCTGCCGCGGCACCGCTCGCTACGCTCGCTCGGCTCGTGCGTAGGTGGTCACAGTTTTAACCTAACCTAACCTAACCATTTTTTTTAAATTAATAACCTACTGTAAATTTTTGCCTTTATATTTTTTGTCATAACAATTCATTTGACTAAACGTTTATTGTCTAAATATTGTTTGCTGTAATAAATCATTTGATTAAAGACCAAAAACCTTAATGACATTATCCTTGGTAACAATCTGCCAAGTAAACATTTGACCAAATGAAAATGTGCGTACTAAAATTATTCCAAATATTACATTGGTATAAAAAAAGGTTGCTAAAATTTGTTTGGGTAATGAAAATTTGGCAAAATCTTTTCGGCAAAACGGCAGGATCCCGTGTGCGCGGCTGCGTATCTATTGCCTTTACTGAACTGCATGTGTAGTAGTTGCCGTGTGGCTGTGGTAGGGGCAAACTGGAGACACAGGTTTCCGATATATTTTCGTCTATCGGGCATATCTCCTTGTTTATTATATCTATGATTTCGACGGACTTTGAATGATGTGACAGAAAAAGAAGTCGATGATAGCGTCACGGTTGAACAAATGTCGACTAAGAGGGTGGTTATTTAAACACTGGACTTTGTATTAAGCGCGTAAAATGTAAGTATCCACAGTGCTTGATGCTCACAAAAAAAGAACAATTAGTATTTTTGACCTAGTTGAACGCCGGAGAATCTTAACACCGAGATTCAGGAATCGGCGTTCAACTAACAACGCCATCTATTGACAAAAATTAAAACTAATTCGAAATGAACGAATATTTACATGAACAACGGTTGACAGGACTGAGTAGAATCGCGATGCCAAACCTAAATTACACGGGAACAGGGCAGTCAGCTGATAATAAATATTAAAAAAAAATCTGTCCACATATTGATGGAGAAATCAGTGAGAATTCATAAAAAAAGATTGCTTTTTGGAAAGTTGGCTGAAAATTCAGCCGCATCACACGAAAAACTAACATAAAAAATCGATTTCAAAACTCATCAAAGTCCTACCTGTTTCAAACTTCCTGCTACAACAAAGAAATAAAAAAGCGAATCGTATCAACTTTCGATATCGTTACAATCGCGTGACTACCCTCACTTTTGACTTGAGGTAACTGGCGGTAACCTAACATAAACATGACAGTTTATCGCTGTTCCGATTTGTACTATGCATCGTATTCTGTGATTCACTTTGATACAGGGAGAAAGACGTATCGAATAGACGAGAATATATAAGTACTTACGTACTTATATTCAAATAATTTATTCAACGTACTGCCTCGTTGGTATAGTGTTTGAAAATCCCACTGCTGCACTGACGGCTTTGATGTCCGGGTCGGGCAGTGTTATAAGGTTTTTCGAACCAGGATCTGTTAGTATTAGCTCGGAGTCTGATATTATTGTCCTTTTTACCCGACTGCCGAAGGAGGGCAATGTGTTTATCAGTCTATGTATCTATGTTTCTAGAGACCAAACGCGTTGGCCGATTTTGATGATTCTTATGTCAATCGATTTGTCTTAACCCTGCGGGTGTCACTACATTAAAATTGGAAATTAGAAAAATGGCGGCTTAAGGCGCCATATTGTGGGGGACCAATTTTTTTTTTTTTCTTTCAGTCCCATCGAGTGGAGTATTAAAATAAAGGATTTTAACAGCTGATTTCAAAAATATATGAAACTCATATGTTTAAATGTATCTAATTCTAAAAAAATAACTTAACAGTTATAAATAAAAAAAGATAATTCAAAAAATCAAAAAACCCGCCTGCTTAAAAAGCGAACTAAAAAGACGTAAACAAGAAGAAAATCATGCTGTGGTCAGTCAGCTCGTGAATGTGTATCCTCCGACTGCACAGCATGATTTTCTTCTTGTTTACGTCTTTTTAGTCCGCTTTTTAAGCTGGCGGGTTTTTTGATTTTCTAAATTATCTTTTTTTATTTACATGGGTCCTTCGCGGAATTTTGTTAAGCGCGAAGGTGGACCTAATGCCGTAAGCACTAATCTGGCGTAAGTACAGACACAATAGTAAAACAGCATTATCTAAGTTAAGTTGACCTTAAGCTAGTGCAAGTCCAACTTAAGACGCATATACCCCTCAGTAGCTGATTTTAAAATGAGATTCACGTCTAAACGGCTAGTCGTAATTTTTTGGAAAAATATATGTAACATAAGATAATTTTCTTAATATTTTGATATATGAAAATTTTAAGTAATATTCGTATTACATAGTGTAAATAATTTGTAAGTTTATGTCTAACACGAACAAAAAGGACAATCGCACCAAAATCACCAGGCGTATTTTAATGAAATGTTCACCATTTCAAGGCAATTTAATAGTCAAAATTTTGATCTGAGGCTTTTTTTAAGTCCAATAATCTATACATCCAAAAATCTATAGGTCACGCGGGTGTGAAACGAATGCGCGTTTTATTTTCTCAAGGTCGTTGGCGACTGTCGTCTTCTTAAATGAAAGACGTTTCTCAACGTCATTGAAACCATATATAGCCAATCTCTTTATTGCTTTATCACTCTGAGTTTGAATGTCGCTTGCATCTCATAAAACTTGGGCTTTTTTGCTTTAAAAACAACTTAGCCCCCGTACTAACACTATTGCGAGAAATTTTCACTGTTATAGCTGATCCGAGCTGTTGTATCGCTGAATGTTGTTCTACTTTTTATCCAGTGAGATAAAAAGTATATGTACAGTTCCTATTGAATAAGCCAAGGGAGCAAAGCCGCGGGAAAAAGTTACAGCAATATAACCTGAGTTATGATAAATTGTTTAGAAATTATGAAGTGACTGACACTCGGGTTAAAATCATTGCCCTCCCTTCTGGCTTTGCCGTAGGCAGTTAAAAACAACCATATTTCTAAGAAAAACGATTATGGGTTTTAATAATTCTACTCTACAACTCAACACCTAAATGCGAGTCCTCATCCACCGGTTATCTGCAGAACCTTTGAATGAGTAATGAGGAATCTGCGCCAACTCCCAATTACACTGCCGGCAAAGTTTCTCTAGTCAAATATTAAAAAGGCAATTCAAAGTTTCCAGTTAAAAGCATCGTGTCCACGATCTGACGAGAAATGCGGGCATCATCGTCATAATTGGGTAAGTATAAGTTCATTTTAGAAAACTGTCAAAAGCAAATCGTGTATGCCTTAGTAAATTAAGCTTGATATTGGTAATTGCAATAAAATCATGATCTCGCCCGTAGAGTTTAAGACATAACTACACTGCAGGGTAACTTTTAAATTGGCTGTAGTGAATGTACTACAATGTACTATTATTTATCTATGGAAAATTATTAACCGGGCGAAAAATGGTTTATGGTTTCCTTTTTTGACTGTATTTATTAGCTGTAAGTCCTCCATGTACTGAAATAAATAAATAAAATATACTGAATATACTAAGTAACCATTTATGAGGTTTGACCTTTTAAGATATTTTTGTGAGCTGCGGTAATAATATTGTTACATACTTTAATTTGTATTCGCACACTGTTTGTCGCCCACTTAGTATTTGAGTAAGTCATATTTAATATTTTTTACACCATTAATTTGAATTTATTTTCGCTCGTTTAAACACTATCCTTTATTTATTCTGTGGTACTATATATGTGATGTTTGTCATATTACAGAGTTGATTGAGTTGTTTCATTAGTACTTTCTTCCTTTACATACAAGTTTAGTATTTGTTGATCCCAAACCTGAAAAGAAGTCACTGTACTCATCATTATGATAAATGTAATCTCGTTATAAAGGACTGAAAGAAAGCAAGAAAACATGATATTTATATGGCACACGAAATAGAAAGTAAAATACATTTCCATAAAATAAATACATATTGATGTGTTCACATAAATCGACAGATCGTATGAATTATTCTGTTTCTCTTTATTTGGTATGCAATAAATACTAGGATCCATCTATCTGTCTAGTATAGATAGCCGTTATCGCCTATACTGCCTCTAGACAATCATTGTTTGCCGTTGGCAGATATCCAGGCCATTCCCAATCGTTGAGTATGTTCGAAATGGTATTTATACGTCTAAGATAGTGAAGTGGTACATAGACGTACTAGAATACTAAACGGCCTATAAATCTAATATAATAAAGTTCTTCTTACATCCATTCTGAGAGCGAAAATTAATGAACATATTGACAATAACGCCATCATGTCTGCTTCTCAGAATAGATGTAGGAACGGGTCCCGCGGTACTAAGGAGCTGCTCCTCATCAGCCAACAGGTTCGCCGTTCCCACAAGGACTGGCGACATGTTGGATAGATTACAAGAAGGCCTATGACTTAGTGCCACATACATAGCTCATGAGGGTGCTGGAGTTGTATAAAATTGATGCAACTCTGCGCGCCTTCCTGACGTCATGTATAGGGCAGTGGAGGACGGTCCAGGGCGACAGTCTGAGTCCTCTGTGGTTTTGTTTAGCCCTGAACCCTCTCAGTACACTGCTGGAGGGTTCAGGCCTGGGCTATCGGTTTAGGAGAGGTGGTCAGGTCATATCACACCTCCTTTACATGGATGATCTGAAGCTCTTTGCCCCCAACAACTTGCAACTGATGAAGCTACTGCAGGTAACAGAAATCTTCAGTGAAGTGGATTCCATACACTTTCGATCCTTTCCTCAACCGAAACTTCCAAGTATTTGGGTATGTTGGAAGCACGGATCAGTGCTACTGCTGTGAAACAGTTGTTGAAGGAGCGCTTCTTTGGCCGCCTGAAAAAAGTACTAAATAGTCTTTTATCAGGCGGGAACAAGGTGTGCGCCTTCAACGGCTGGGTCATGCCGGGTCTTGATGTATTTTTTCGGCATACTCAAATGAACTCAGACAGAACTTGACGCCCTAGATAGGAGAGTCCACACATTGCTTACCGCAAATCGTATGCATCACCCACGATCATCGGTTATGAGACTGTATATTCCGCGGAAGTGCGGCGGTCGTGGCTTTTTAAATGCTTAGACCCTGCACAACCGCGAGGTATGCAGTCTCAGGGAATACTTCCAGGCCGCCGACGTGGGTATGCATCGAGATGTGGTAGCGGTGGACAAGGGCCTTACCGCACTCTTCTTGGCTAACGAGAACTGGCGCAAACCTATAGTATTAGATACGAATGACCGCAGGGAGTTATGGCAGAGCAAGGAGCTTCACGGACGCTTCTACCGGGTCCTACCTGGGCCCGATGTAAATCTCTTAGCGTCCGTGGCCTGGCTGCGATTTGGTGATCTTTTCGAGGAAACCGAAGGTTTTGTCTTTGCGATTATGGACGAAGTTATGTTGACGAACAACTACCGGAAATACATTGTGAAGGACGGCACGGTTGACATCTGTCGGGCATGTCATCGGCCGGAGGAATCAATCCGTACCATTATCTCCGGTTGTTCTAGTCTAGCTAAAGGATACTATTTGCATAGACACAACCTTGTAGCCAGGATTATCCATCTGCAACTCGCTCTTGAATACAGTCTTGTGGAATCGGAAGTGCCTTACTATAAGTAAGTACCCGACCCAGTTCTCGAAAATGGCAATGTCACATTGTATTGGATCGGTCTATCATCACTGACAGGGCTATTGTTGCCAATAAGCCTGACATAGTGGTGATAGACCGACTAGAGCGTCGCGCAATGATTGTTGATATAGCGGTCCCCCATGACGAGAACCTCCTGAAGGCTGAGAGAGATTATCAAGTATCTTGATCTGGCTCGCGTGGTTGTCGACATGTGGGATGTGAATACAGCAGTCATTGTGCCGATAGTCGTGACGGTCAATGGCATAATAGCCAAGAGCCTCGACGAACATCGGAAGAGGCTCTCGTTGGGCAGCTGAATCAAGGGCTTGATCCAGAAAGCGGTATTCCTGGACACGGCGCATATCGTCAGGAGGTTTCTCTCTCAGGAGCCCTGACCACCGGTAGCTTGGACCCTGTTCCCGATACCGGTGGGCTACTAATTTTGTATTTTTAAATGTCTTTTTATTTTAATTTTTATAGAATAATATTTAAAAATGTAGAAATATGTATATAAAATGAATAAATGGAATATAATAAAAGCGAAAGTAACCGCCTGTTACCTTTTCACGACTAAACAGCTGAACCGATATGGATGAAATTTGGTATGAAGATAGTTTGAGACCCTGGGCAGGACCTGCTATAGTTTTTTTATTCCGGTAGTGTTCTTGGGATGACAAGAACACTTTTTACGTGAACAACAGAAGTTTGTAGATAAAATTTCTGCGTATTTCTGTGTGTTAGCCTTGCTAAGTTATAATAAGCAATCAGATTGTTATGTTTTTATTCATTTATTTTGTGTTTAATATTCATTTCCATTATGCGCTTAAGCTCAAGTGGAAATGGGCCGGACACCTAGCCCGTTACAATGACAAGAGATGGACCATTGAGGCATCTCGGTGGACAGGACCCAGTGGCAAGAGACGACAAGGGAGGCCTAAAAAACGCTGGACCGATGACATCATAAGTACTGCTGGAAAACACTGGATAAAAGTTGCTGCCGATAGAAATAAATGGAACAAGCTGGAGGAGGCCTATACCCGAGAAGGGGTTCCTATCCCGTAATAATTAGTAGCAGTAAGAGACATCTTATATTTAAGTGATGGTATTAAGAGGTAAAATGTAAAAAGGAAATATTGTTTAGTAAGGATAAGAAATAAATGGCTTTTTATTTATTTATTTATTTATTCATTGCCAGCACAAATAATCGATTATTATTTTGTGCTGGTAATCCTACTGAAACTCTGAAAAATGGCGTACTTTGAAGCAAGCCTTAACTTTAATAAAGTTATGATATATACGATCCCCTGCGGCCGAAAAATAATAGGTGGCGGGGCCATTGACCCTGACCCATCACCGGGGGACCAAAGGTTCCATACACGGGGTCGTATGGCATCAATGAGCTGGTTTGGTCTCTGGGGTGGTCACGGCCTACAGTGCGTTCTGGTGCGCCGGTGATGGGGGGTACTCCCCAGAGGACGGTCCGGAGACGGACAGCTGAGGCGGGTTCGCGGTGAGTGCTAACGCGTGCTCGTGTTCCCGCTATAAGTGGCACAGGAGCACACCGTGGAGTTTAAGTGGGTTGGAGCCCAACATAACTGCACTATCTCCCCGTGGCAGTGTGGTATGCATGAGCATTCCTGCAAGCAAAAAAAGGAAAGGTGCTAACAACAAGACTCGAAAAAAACATCCACCTCCACGTTATCCCCGAATTCATTACGGCCGTCGACACCATCACTAACTCGTTAACACTTCTTTGCACTAAACCAGATTAACGTGTCAATACCAATTCAATGCATTTAAATGTCCGCATTTGAACGCGTATGGGATGCCGTAACCGTAAGTTAAACGCGCGTTAAGCCGCTTTGCCAAAATTGGGTTATGTGTTTGCTGAGGTGTGTGTCGCTATGGGTTTATCCTCGGATGATTAGAAGTGATATGAATGTACTATTAGGATATTAAGGGAAGATAATGTGTTACACATGAGCTGATTTATGAGATGTTAGTTGTGTGTTAAGTTTATTTTATTATTAGCTTTTACCCGCGGCTTCGCTCGCAGTGAAGCCATTAAATTATTATTTTTTTTTAATAAAAAGTATCCTATGTTACTTCTAATACCTCCAAAAATATATGTACAAAGTTTCATGATGATCGGTTTAGTAGTTTTTGTGTTAAAGCGTAACAAACAAACTTACATTCACATTTATAATATTAGTAAGGATGGGGTTTAGTAATCTAGTAAATTGTTGTGATGAGTGTGTCTAGGTTTATTTATCGTTTAAATGTAAATGTTTATGCATTTTACGGTTCATACTAATAGTAAAAATAAAAAAAATATACTTTGTTTTATTTTTCAGCTTTCGTGAACTCGGGACTTGTAACAATTTATTTTAAGGACTATTGTAAGTGAAAGTTTTTTGTCAAATACACACAAAATCAGTCAGTCAAATATCTACAAATGTCAGTCAAGACCAACAGCTTAACGTGCTTTCCGAGGCACGAAGAAATCTCGGTATTTAATCCATCGTCCATCCACGGAACGAACTCGGCACTGAAGTACTAAATAATAGTAATAATACCCGGTATAAAATGTTACAATAAAATACCTCCCCATATTCTAGAACTGCATGAGACGAAATCTAAAACTTTTATAAAACGCACACTATGCAGGCAGTCATTTAAGATGGGGGCTTACATCGCTGATAAAAATGCTTGGCTCAATGCTAGTCCTGCTCCACAACCACTTGGGCGCAAAAACAAGTGATAAGCAAATCATGATTGTTGGACCTGATGCAGACTGTATGGATTATATTTGTATTGCATAAACTCAGTTTATTTTTGTATTATAAAACTGCACAGTGGACATATGTGAGTACTATGAACCTGCCAACTGTAAATCTAACATTTTCTGTACCTGTTATATAGTTCATTGACTTAAATGTGCCCTAGCAGTTAAGAGTGTGTCATGCTCTCTTGGCACATGTGTTGGATTATTCAGTTCCCTTCATGATGGTTGAGCTGAGTGGTGCCAATCCATGCGTCATGTTTGTGAACGGGCGCCATCAGTTTGGATGGGTCATAACTTAGTTGCCTCGGCCTGTTTTAAATGAATTATTGAATTTTGGGGTTGTTTATTTTATTCTAGACGCTTTACGTGCACGTCTTTTTACATCGCTCTCTATAAATGTTTATGTAATTTTCCAACTAGAATGATGCAACCAAATACTTGTAATTAAAACTTATTGATAGCAAAGAGTGTCCGTGAAGTTTCTTTCACGTTTTTCTCCATAGAGACCAACTGACGCTTGCATATGCGCATCTAGCTTAACTTATGTTCTTTTTTCTGACTATCCAAAAGAACCTTAATGGTTTAGTTGAAATCAATTATTTTGACCCATTCACTGAAAATTGAATGAAAAGATAATCTGATTTTTTTCTTTACATACGTAGGTACCGCTTCTGATACCTACCGAAATACTTACCCAAATTACATATTCGACCTTCCTTTACAAATCTGCTAAAAATAATCCCGAACTCGCTTAAAGAGAAAACAAGCGACGTTTAACGTAAAAGAGACCACTAACTTAGAAAATTCTCCTGTCCTGAAAATTTTGACTTTTAATTAAGAAGTAAATACACAAGGAAATAGGGACCTTATTATGATAGGTACAGGTTCCGTAGTGGAGTGTGGGGGGTTGTTTTCTTAAACGGCCTTCGGGTTGGGAGGATTGCCCGCTATGAAGTGATCACGGAAGATTATTCCCATCTCAGCGGTTTGTGGGCAATTGTAAACAAACGGAGGAAACGAGTAGAGGTAGCCATAACTTCTGCATAATACGGAGGTTCTAGACAAGTGACATACCATCAACGAAAGTATCGCGATAACGATTGTAAAAACTGTCAATAAGGTATGGCAAAGTCAAGCGCTTCCGCTTTTGTCTGAGTTTAGCAAAGCTCAGACAAAAACTGCTAGAGACTGATTCGTGGTCAACTCCTCCTCATTAGTCAATTTAAAAAATTAAAAAATCAAGCCGATTTGTCAATAATGTACTTAGATTACCTAATTTATAATTATAATTAAATCAATTGTTAACTATTATAAAAAATTTAATGCAATGTTTTTAAATTTTCAATATATTGTCAATTTTTTAATCAAATGTTTTTCAATTATTAACTATTATCAATTTTTATAAATTTTATATATAATCCATAATTAAATAAGTTATGGTAGCGCTATCTCTTGTAAATGCCATAAATCAATGACCGAATACATAGACAAACGCATTTGAGATTTCGCGGGCGATCGATATCCTAATTATCTCGTTCCTTCCTCATTCATTTTCCCTTGCCTTGATGACTATTGAAAACTATGTTATGAACATTCCTTATGGCGCAGCGCAACATTAATTGCGTCGATATGCGATATCGCGTATTTTCTAAGAAAATTCTAAGTGCAAATCGGTCGAATTGCATCGAATTGTGTCCATGTGATAGTACTTGCAATATTGTTAAGTAAAAATGATTTTCGGTGTGATATAAATGCAATAGAAAAACGTAATAATAAGGAAGGTTTAACAACATTGTAAGAGCCTTTATGAAAAAACAGGAAGGGTGATTTTCGAATTACAAGAGTTACCATTATGAGTTTGACTATGCAACGACCCCGTTTCAGGGTAAGCAAAAAACATTATTATAGAACTAAATTCAATAGAAAATCATAATAATAAGGAAAGTTCAGCAACATTGTAAGAGCCTTTATGAAAAAACAGGAAGGGTGATTTTCGAATTACAAGAGTTACCATTATGAGTTTGACTATGCAACGACCCCGTTTCAGGGTAAGCAAAAAACATTATTATAGAACTAAATTCAATAGAAAATCATAATAATAAGGAAAGTTCAGCAACATTGTAAGAGCCTTTATGTAAAAAACAGCAAGGGAGATTTTCGAATTACAAGAGTTACCATTATGAGTTTGACTATACAGCGACCCCGTTTCAGGGTAAGCAAAAAATAATGTTATAGAAATAAATGCAATAGAAAATCATAATAATAAGGAAAGTTCAGCAACATTGTAAGAGCCTTAATGAAAAAAACAGCAAGGGCGATTTTCAAATTACAAGAGTTACCATTATGAGTTTGACTATACAACGACCCCGTTTCAGGGTAAGCAAAAAACATTACTATAGAACTAAATTCAATAGAAAATCATAATAATAAGGAAAGTTCAGCAACATTGTAAGAGCCTTTATGTAAAAAACAGCAAGGGCGATTTTCGAATTACAAGAGTTACCATTATGAGTTTGACTATACAGCGACCCCGTTTCAGGATAAGCAAAAAATATTGTTATAGAACTAAATGCAATAGAAAATCATAATAATAAGGAAAGTTCAGCAACATTGTAAGAGCCTTTATGAAAAAAACAGCAAGGGCGATTTTCAAATTACAAGAGTTACCATTATGAGTTTGACTATACAACGACCCCGTTTAAAGGTAAGCAAAAACTATTATTATAGAACTAAAAAAAAAACGTTATATCAAATCCCTTCGTCACAGCTGTGTATAGGTGCATAGTTGGGTACATAACAAGCTTAATAAGCTAGGCCGAAAGGTTAAAGGGCCGAAACCAGGTCGTCCAATGTTCTGGGCACGGGCCGCGTCACAGCGTCAACAGTAAACAAATTACTGGATTGTAGTTCGGTGCATACCAAGCTGATATTGAGTGAAAAATAGTGGAACGTATCTTTATGAACCACTATTTTTTGCTAGCGTCTTTGCTCGCTTTGCCGGCGGATATTTTACTAAGGGAGCTACCAGTATAATAAGTATTCCTTGTCTTAATCCAGAAGCACTAAGCTAATGACATTTTAACAATGAAAGCTTCACGATAGGGATTGGAATCATTTAAAAAATGTATGGGTATGTCAAGTGCTATTGAAATGTCACGTAACCAATCCCTCACATTTTTGGCATTTCGACCATCGCTTTCACTGATAGAATGACTCTTCCTAAAGCCTCAGGACATGATCTACCCGTGTTTATTTTTAACCACTGCCCACACAAGGAATTTCTTCCTGTATCGTGGGTGCGTTTATAAACATGTAAACGCTCATACACAAACACCCAGAGCCGCAAAAACTATCTGTAAGTAATACAAATATTTTTTCCTTGCGGGAATCGAACCCGTGATACGTAGGCCTAGGGTTGCCAGGTCTTGAAACCGAAAAGCTGGACAGCCGGACATTTGGGAAAAAGGCTGGACATCAATATTTTTTTAGTATTAGTATATATACACGACATTTAAAAAAATGTTAAACAATTTTTTTTTTATTTACTATAAAATCTTCTTAAATTCTAAAGAAACAACAATAAAATTGAATGAATCAGTCTTCTTTTATTCATTATTTTTCTTATTATCTACATTTTTAAATATTTTTATACAATAAATTAAAAAAAAAAAACATTTAAAATATAAAAAATAAAGGCCCACCGGTATCGGGAACAGGGTCCAAGCTACCGGCGGTCAGGGCTTTAGAGAGAGAGAAACCTTCTAACAATAAGAGCCGTGTCCAGCAGTACTGCTTTCTGGATCAGGCCCTAGACCCAGCCGCCTAACAAGAGCCTCCTTAGGTGTTGCTCGAGGCTCGTGGCTATTAAGCTATTGACTGACACGACTATCGGTACAATGATCACTGTGTCTACATCCCACATGTCGACAACCTTGCGAGCCAAGTAAAGATACTTGATTTGCTTATCTTTCTCGGCTTTCATGAGGTTCCCGTCATGTGGGACGGTAATATCAACAATCATTGCACGCCTCTCGATTCGGTCCACCACCACAATATCGGGCTTATTGGCTACAATAGTCCTCTCAGTGATAATGGACCGATCTCATCTAGCTAACGATAAGTACTTGCATAGGCACAACCTTGTAGCCAGGATTATCCATCAGCAACTTGCTCTGAAATACACTCTTGTGGCATCAGAGGTACCGTACTACAGGTATGTGCCCGACCCAGTTCTCGGAAATGGCAATATCACATAGTTCGTGATATTGCCATTTTCGAGAAATGGCACCGACCAGATGCTGCGCCAAAATGAACACATAGCGTCATCATCCGGCAGGCGCGTATCAGTCACACCATGGTCGGGTCGCTCCCAAGGCTGATAAACCCACCTTACATTGCTTTGGAATGTAAGATTCTTGGTGTATCGCTCCACTCTCTGCCTGTACCTACAAATACGGTTTGCCCATTCAAACACTTCTTGTTTCAGGAAGTCGATGCGCTCTGTGACATGGAATATATATTCTCGGGGGCTGACATCACTCCCCGAAAACGCCCGTCTCACAAAGCGCATCACTCTTGGGTGATTATTGCCTGAATGTGTATCAGTGAGATCTTCGCAGTCATCAAAATAGTTTGACAACTGCAAATCCAGAACAGCCACGGGTGCCCTATTTTTGTTATGCATGGGCAAACGAGGTAATCGTGGCCTAAGTTCGGGTGGCATGTAGCAATATTCCCGAATAGCACACTGCAAAGCACTCCTCAATTCGTGGGTACTTACGTTTGTAACCCTGTCACTACTCTACTCGTCAGTGTGGATGGGAATATGGTTGGACTGTGGTGGCACCACAGCTTGCGACATGACATGGGGCAGTGACACGGTAACCCATTTCCGATCGGAGGCGATCAAGTACAGTATGATACTGACAACATACGATTACGCTGGATGACCCGCACTTGATCCGAAAGTCGTTGGGCCGAAACGTTGACGGCTGGCTGAAGCACCTGAAACAAAGAGTGTTCTTTACTATTAATCATTCGATATTCATTTAAATAATTGCAATAGTAGTTTGCAGTAAGTACTATTTCAATTTGCAATGGAAAACAAAATTAAACAATACACTAAATTAAATGATTAGTTCATAAACTTAAATTCATTGTAACATAAAGTAATTAATATTTACGAGTATTAAACCTTTAAAATTTAGTTCGGTGGGGACAGAACAGTGCTAGTTCAGACAAGCCGCACACCGTCTAATTTGGCTGCTCACGCAACCAAAAGGCCTGACTATATCCTTATGTAGTGATATCATTTTTCACAATGAGAAATTGTGTGGAAAATAATACCTTCGTTTCTTCGGTCTTTCTATATTTCCATTCTCATAAAACTTGGCTTAGCGAAAATCTAGACAAGCTTTTGACATCATTTTTGTTCCTTGGGCCCATTTTAGGTACATTACTGTCCAGTCGAGAGTGTGCGTGAATTTAAATTGCACTCAAAGTGCACCTCACAAACAGATTAGAGTCTGCACTCCAATCTCATAGCAGTCCATCATCACCTAGAGACTGATAAGCCGGCTCTCTTTTTCCTTTTGAAGACGCAGAGATGAGAGAGATCTCAGATGAGAGAGAGATCAGATGTCCGTTAGACGTATTGTACCTTATATACCCATACCCACCCAATTTTAATCAAAGCGCGGATGTATGTATGTACGCCCGAGACGACATCTGTAATCGGCGTCTCCAAAACACTGAGGACCTAGGTTCTCTGTGCTGTGGGCTATGGTGGACACGGGCCTTGATTAAATTGTCTACGCCTGTGTCTACCGCTCGCACAGCGGCGAACAGGAGACAACCAGGCTCACAGAGTAACTTAGTGAGGCGGCTGCTACGGCACAGCAGCGGTACCCTTCCGCCAAATTAGTGTTACTGGGGAACTTCAATGCCCACCACTAGGAGTAGCTTTTTCCTTACCAGTGCACTGATCATGCTGGGCGAGAGACGAGAAAGCTTGCGCTTGCGTTAAATCTCGCCCAGCTGGTCCAGGGGGCAACGAGGGTGCCGGATGTTGATTCGCACACAGCCAAGTGCTTGGACCTTCTGCTGACAACAGATCCAGACCGCTATTCGGTGTCGGTATCTTCACATTTGGGTAGTTCCGACCATTGTCTGGTGAAGTCTGAATCCGTCTACTCCCCACCCGATCCCAGCCCAAGAGGCGCTCGGCGGGTTTGGCGGTGCGATGGGATGCGTTCTTTTTTCGCATCTTATCCTTGGCAGCCTACTTGCTTCTTTCGGCACTTGGCTGATCCTTCGTCGTGTGCGGACGCCGTGTCGGATGTGTTGTATCAGAGAAAGGAATACTACATTCCGTTCTTTGAAGTAGCAATGTCTAGCGTTGATCGGTCATGGTTTGGCGCCGAGTGCAAGCGTGCCAACACGCTTAAAGATGAGGCTTACCTGGCATGGGTCGACGCCGACGGTCGGACGCGAAAAGCAAGCGACGCGGATCAGCGGAGGAGAGCCTACAATAGGGCTGCCAAGTCCTGCAAGAAGGTGATGCGAACATCTCCATCATCACTGCGAAGAACCGGTCCATTCGAGTGGTTATTGATGGCCGCTCGTCTGACCAACTGGGTCCCTCAGGCCCCTCAGGGGTCGGTTCTCTCAGCAACATTGTTCTTGCTTCACATAAATATAAATGGATAAATAAAGGAAGGAACTGTGGGTTTGGGTTGAGGTTGGTCGGTTGGAGTCCGAAATAACCCACCGTTTTCCTCAGACAGAGGTATCCTTGGAGATTTTCCCACAAAAAAAAGAAAGTTACATTTGACATCATTGGAAATATTTTAAATTCTAACCTGATTTATTTCTGAAATAAACCATTATTTTTTGGATGAAAGCTAGGATACAAAAGTTAAAGTCGGGCTTTCACGTCAATTTCTTTTGACATAATGATTGATAGTCTCATTTATTGGCTTAGTTTTTTTCTATCGGATAAGGGTTCCGTAGCCAAATGTGAAAAATGGAACCCTTAAGTATATTTTTTTCCGGTCTGTTTGTGGTTTTAACATTTTACTCGAACGATGAAATTTCGATGGGAAGTGAAATCTGTGTACCACTAAACCATGATGTAGAGTAAATGTCACTCCTCATACGTAACGTATACGGGAGATGAAAAAATATGTACATACCTAATAACTTTGTATTTAAAAAAAATCTTTGAAAAATAATTGATATTTAAGTATAAAATCTGAATTCTGCAGATGATCAAATTTATTGATTCATAAAACAATATTATTGTTCATGCGTAAATACTCATGTTGACTACGGAACTCTTCACTGTGCGTGGTCCGACCCAAACTTGGTCCACATTTTTATTGGCTTAGGCTCGCTACCGTTTTTTATCAGGAGAAATGCCGAAAGAAGGAAATAAAAATACCATCACGCCTGTATACCCAAAGGGTTAGGTTATAACTAGAATACCCACACTTCGCCAGTTATATTTTAACTACTATGTCATACGAGCAAGTCTATTGCCAACATTGTGAAATTATAGAATTAGTTCAACGGAAGTACCTTTGAGCCATGGAATATACATGTTTTCGAAAAGAAAACGTCATGTCAGTCGATTCTCAAAAAGTGTGGTCTCCTTAAATTACAGTCAAGGCGCGCTCCTTGGTAGGGCAATGACAACAGTGTATGCCGAAACAAATTTGATTGCCCCGACTTGGTCAACAGTTTGTGTTACCTGGTTCCTTGAACAGCGCTGGGGCGGGAGGTGCACACCAGGCAAATATTCGCTACTAACTCTTGCAAATTAATGTTTGTGTGCGCTCCGTTGTTTAGTCAACACATACAATAAGCTATTTTGTGCAATTGACATATTATTTGTAAGCAAATATACTTTTAGAACTGACATCATAAAAAATTTGAAGGATCAACAGTAGCTTCTAATGTTTGTACATACCCTGACTACAATAACGTTTGCTAATCAATTTGTGGTTCCACGTGTAAGTCAAAATTATATGGCACGTCCCTTTTTCACACGACGATGGCGTTGAAAACTTATAGTACCGAGAATCCCAGGTGGAAAAACCCAATAAAGGAGGCACAACCAAATTCTTACCGCGTCGTACATTGTTTTGTACATTTTTAGATTGAATTAAGCAATTAAAGGAGAAAATTCGTCTCTGTCGACAAAAATTGGTTCTGAAGATTGGCCTAAAATATAATTGACTTAAAATTATGTTAAATTGTTTCCAATAAGTAACGAAACTTGATATTTATTACAGGAAAGAGCCGTTTTATATAAATATTTGAATCAAGTTGTCTAAACAATGCAATTAGTTATCAAAAGCAAGTTAATTCTGTGAGTATTCTTGTACATTAAGGTATATATTGACCTAAATTTTTGCTGTACAAATACTGTATTAAGAACTTAACGACAGTACCAAAGCTCCAAAAAAAGGAGGTTGATCTCCCACTTTTTATCGAATGCGGGACGTTATGTTCAACAATAGCGCTTGTGACCTCTAGACCAACGAACCAGGTCATATTTATTTACGCGGAACGCCTAAAAGGAATAAATAAAACTGAAAAAATACTACAACATTAATTGATTCCATGTCTATCGTGACCATTGACCCGTGTAAGGCCGGAGTGCAAAATTCAATCAAAACTGCGGTGAACATGCCTCAACTCAATTGGTTCGTAAGCGAATTATTTTGCCTCACTCCAGGGTTCAAAATTCATTGGACAATTTAAATAAATGGCTTTAAAAACGGCGAGGGATTCAAAACTGTAAGGTTGGAATATTTGGAGGTTATCCATTTTGTGGCTTATTTTATATAGTTAGGGCGAATTTGTAGGTACAATTGATACGTATAGAAATGACTCTATACCGATCGCCAAAAGAGATATTTGGCCAAAGAATATTTTATTTAGTTTAACTTTTTTAGAACTTTCTTTATTATGATATTCTAATCGTTTTAACCAAGTCGTCATATTAACTGGCATTGTGTTATGTTTTTAAACAGAACCTAACAAACTTTCTAACTTAATATCGGAAGTTAGAATCAGTATTAAGTTAAAATTTTATTTTTAAAAGAAGTTTTTCGAACTGAAAGTTACTAAATATAATATCACTTGTCAATATACATCCAGCCCAGCACCTGTAGCCAATTTGACAATCAACAATCGACAACACTAGTAGAAAAACTATATTTTTTAAAAGAGTAATTATGGAGTTTCTTGTGCGTTCTTCTCCATAACAAGCTACTTTCCGAATGCACGGTAGAATCAATTTTTATTCCTTGTAAATTTTAATGTAACGTTCAAAAGTGCCGCTTGGGGCCACCAAGCGGCACTTTTGAACGTTACATAGTTGAAACAAAATATCTTTGTATTTGTCGTCTTTATACTATCGCTAGTGTGGTTAGTTTCTTCTCATCCCAGATACAATAAATATCCTATAAAATATAAAGATATAAAAGCAAAACCTTCCTAGCTTCCCTGTTGAGAAAACTAACAACAATTTATAGATGTCGAACGGTGTTCCAATATGGAACAATAACTGATGAAAAATACTAGTTATAAGAAATTGTAAGTTATTTGAGATGCACTTTTTACGGTAGCCCATCCTTTAAGAACCGTTTATTTTTCCCGAAATAAAGGAACTTAGCACTGGCACTCAGTGAATGTAGCTTCGTGTCAGTGAATTCAGAATATGTGTATCAGTATAGGATCAATCTTTATACTCATATTTAATAATTAGATTAGATACTGTAATAAAAATAAAAGCCAGTTTGCAAGCAGGTATCGAGGCTGACTAAAAAAACATAGGTGAAACAAACTAGTTCGAACTGGTATACCACCTTTTTCTTAGAAAATTTACATTATTCAGCACAAATTTGTTTTAAGCTGTCTATATTTAAGCGAAATGTAATAAAAATCCTTCATCATTTATTGAAGAGGCACCAAATAAATCTGACTATAAGGCCCAGACCACAGTGAACGCGCAGTAACTAGAGCGGTTGCGGACGCGGTGGTAGGCGTGTTGTTGTAGCGGGCAGTAGCTAGACGTGTTTCCTCAGGGTTAAAACAATAGACGATATCTCGCTAGCGTGCTCGGTCCGTCTCGTCGCTTAGGCGCCCACCATAGTAACTATCATATGGACGCCTGGTAGTATTGATGGATGTCTGGTACTTAGTATCGATTTCTAATTTCAAACGTTATTCTGTACAGCATCCATAAAAATCTGCTGGAATACTTACCGTGTTCACTTCATTAACCCCCAGAGTGCCCGAAACCTGGATCCACGCGACACCTTGGCTTTTAAATTGTTTCAGAAATGATGGAATTCACCCGCTTAAAAGTGAGTGCGGTTTTTACGTATCTTTAGCACCTGATCCCTGTAAATAGGCTGACAATCCAAGCTTGCAAGTATGCGTATACGTTTAAACCACATATTAACACTTCTCAATTCCACAGTTTTTATGATTTATTATTTGTACAGTTTATTTGATATTTCATACTTCTACATTCGATATTTCGTACCCGCCATCGCCACCGCGCAAGCCCCTCACCCTGGTCGAGGTTTTACTTCTACAACGCGGACGAACGGTACTTACATATTACAAGATTTCGTTTACAATAATGCTTTAATTTTCTACTTCATGTAATTTGGAAACGAAATGGAAGACGACGAGACAGTTTTATTGAAAAAGTCGAAACTGAAAGATAAGGTTGTGACACAGCGAGACACAGAGGAGTGTGAAAACATTAAATTTAGCTTATTTTTCTATACATGTCTGCTTACCTAGCTTCGTTTTCATGGCCTATCCTTGATAAACCGTATAATTTTCCATGATAAAAAAAAACATTGGTTTTAGCAAAACTTTTGCAGTCTGTCGATGAAAGGATAGAAATGAAATGAAATACATGACCCACACACAACAAATCACACATCACATCATTGCTTACCATCGGGTGAGATAGTGGTCAAGCGCGAGCCTATAGATAAAAATAAAATGAATGTGAAACTGTATTACGACGTACCTATATAATGAAGGATAAATCCCTTAAAGCCCACCATGAAGAATCAAGCAAAATAGGCTTCTTACGCTTACTCAAATACTACATTTACTTAGCTAAATATCTGTAATTTCTCCTATCATTTATTAGTCATAGAGGAAAGGTTACCGTACATAGAATTCTTTGTATTACAATGAATCTTCACTCATTCTTCTAGTTTTATAATGAAAAAAGGCAGCAACTTTTACGCTAATACACTGCGTGTACTCCAGTCATAATTTCCTTTACACCATTCGTTTTAGCACAATACCAGAGTTATTCCAAATTATTGCCAAGATACCGACTCACTTGATTAAAGATCGCACAGCATTAGATCGTGGGGGATGGAAATATAGAAAGAATCAAAAAGTTAATACGGGAAAATCCACAAGTTTTACCGACCGACGGGTACGGATTACTCTTCGTACACTTATTGGTACCATAGCAGAAGGCTGACTCTATACACTGAATGAAAATGTACATACACTTTTCCATGCCGAATTTATTACACAATAAGGTTTAGATGCGTGTAGTGCGGAGACACGATGACCATATCGTAAGGTACCTTTTCATGACGACACAAAAGAGAGGGAGAGGTAGACCGCTGACATCTTTGATGACAAGTGCCCATAAGGAAATGAAGAAGAGCGGTCTACCTACTGACGATGACTATCAGCGGAACAAGTGGTGCCTCAGGACTAGGAAAGATGACCCCGAGTAAAGCGAAGTGGCGAGGTGGAAGATATGCGCATTACAAAGGCTTATCATCCGACAAAAGCCGCCTCCAAAGACTGCTACCTATCTCCTATTATGCACTTAAGACTCTATACAGACGGACTGCATTCAATTTGCAGTTGGCACGCAGTCGTCGTTGGACCTGCACGCCAACTACACACCGACTTATTGGACTGCAGGGATCGTTTGCAGCTTTATTGCAGTCGTAATAACAGCATTCAAACTGCGAATTTGCAGTCGGAGTGCAGTTGAAATGCAGTTCATCTTTTTAGAGCCTTAGACGTTTTAAACACGAGTACAAAACACAGAAGAAATTATGTTTTGAATTTGGAATTATGCGATACACGTAGGCTCAAAGTACGCAACGTAGGTACATACAGCCAGTGCTAACGCAACTTTTTTTTCCTGGAGAATTGCTCATGCACATTGTGCCACCACGGGGAGATAGCGCAGTTACGTGGGACAACCTGTGTCCACCTATGTTGCTTATGGCGGAAACACGTTAGCACTCATCGCGAACCCGCCGCGGCTGTCCGTCACTGTACCCTCCTCTGGGGAGTGCCACCATCACCAGAGCACCAGAACACACAATACGCCATGACCACCCCAAGGACCAAACCAGCACATGGGCGCCAGACGATCCCGTGTATGGCACCCCTAGTCCCCTTGTGACGAGTCAAGGACAATAGCCCCGCCACCTACCATTTTTCGGCCGCAGGGGATGGGGAGAGCGGCCAATGCTATACCGACACTCCTCCTACCCTGCGGCCCCACCGCGTCTGCCATCAAACGGTGGCCACCCCGTCCAGGCCGCGGAAGGTAGAGAGAGCGGCGCAATACCGGCACACCTCTCCTGCCGCGGCCTCCATCCCTCAGCCGCGATATCGTATAGGTATGTATGGGAGACCCCATACGACATCGCAGCCTGCCTCAGTTGCGATGTCGCCCAAGCGGCACCGCAGCCTACTTGTTGGCCGCTACGTAGTCGGCTTATCGGTAAAAGCCCTGACGAGAGGCCCCTTCTCGGGTTCCTCTTCGCTTCATCGTGGGTGATCAAGCCACGGCTACTAAGTCCCCTCGCCTCGATAATGCAGGAACCCACCGGGGGAGAGTACTGACGCACCTGCGATTGTCATTTGTTTAAGATAGTTTGTCTCCGGATGGATAGTTTTTTTTTGTATTTTTGTTGTTCTTTTTAAGAATACGGTCAAGAACTCTTACAAAAAATTCGAAGACATGTGACATTTACCAATCTGCACTGGGCCTGCGTGGTAGATTATGGCACGTGAAACGTGAAAATTTTACTTACTTTGTTTGACAGTTTGGTGACGTCAGGTATTCCGGTCCACGTTACATGAGCATGTCAATGACGCGGTCACAATAAGATGTCACTGATGAGAAGCTATAAGTTTTGTCCCTACTAAATAAAAATCGCTCAACGCGGTTAAAGAAGTTTTCACTTTTTCACACTTTTGAGAAGGCACAGCTGTTGCTGGTTAATTGTGTGGAGCCGACCTTCTGTACCTATCTATTTGTAGGTTCTATGGAGGTCTCATTTCTTTAAAAAGAGTACGTCCATAGTTACCTATTACAGATACTTTTCTGTATAGATTTGATATTCTTTTTCATTCAGGCGTGATCTCAGCTTATTGCAGGTCTGCATTGCTGAAAGAAAATGAGTATTGAAGAAGCAATTTTAATGCTGGCAGTATGGATTCCAGATTGAATATGGAACGAATATCATTTTACCGATAAGAATATGAAACATTAAAATAAATTTATTAAATTATAATGTTAGTCTAGAAATGATAACTTTATTGGGAAGACGAATAAATTCTAAATCGTTGCGTAACTTGGGCCGGTATCCGTAACATCAAAATATAATCATCATCATTTCAGCCGAAAGACGTCCACTGCTGGACATAGGCCTCCCCCAGGCGTCGCCACATTGACCGATCCCGTGCGTCTCGCATCCAGCGCCTTCCCGCAACCTTAAGCAGGTTATCGGTCCACCTAGTGGGAGGCCTTCCAACGTATCGTCTTTCGGTTCGCGGTCGCCATTCCAGAACTTTTCAGCCCCATCGGCCATCCGTTCTCCGAGCAATGTGCCCTGCCCACTGCCACTTAAGTTTAGCAATTCTCCGGGCTATGTCGGTAACTTTGGTTCTTCTGCGGATATCATCATTTCTGACGTGATCACGCAAGTAAATTCCGAGCATAGCCCTCTCCATTGCCCTTTGGGTGACTTTAAGCTTAATCAAATTTATGTTGCGCTTTTTACGTTTTCAATTTTCGGTCACCAAACCTTACACAGGCATTCCTTTGGGTATCTCTTAGTGTTAGTGAAAATAGATGAATTCTGTAGCCTGAATTCATATAAAAAGTGTTTATTTTATAAATACGAATATAAAACATTTATTAAATGAACCAAAAAAAAATATAACTCTGTCTTTGTTTTGGGTCAAAACGTACTTTAAACTTATTCTTATTTTCGAGTGCCAAAAGGGTAAAAACGGGACCCCATTACTACGTCTCCACGGTCCGGCTGTCTGTCTGTCAGTCAGCAGGCTGTATCTCATGAATCGTGATAGCTAAACAGTTGAAATTTTCACAGATGATGTATTATCTGTGAAATATATATCTGTTGCCGCTATAACAACAAATTCTAAAAAAAGTTCATTCAAAAATTCTAAAAGCCCGATTGCTTAAAAAGCGAACTAAAAAGACGTAAACAAGAAGAAAATCATGCTGTGCACTCCGAGGATACATATTCGCGATCTGGCTGACCATAACCAGATGTATCCTCCGACTGCACAGCATGATTTTCTCCTTGTTTACGTCTTTTTAGTTCTTTTTTAAGTAGTCGGGTTTTTAGATTTTTGAATTAACTTTTACATTTACAACTTTTTTTATTTTTTTATTTAAACATATGAGTGTTACATATTTTTGAAATCACCTCTTAAAACCCTTTATGTTGATACCCCACATAGGTTTGGAAGACAAAAAATATTGGTCCCCCACTATTTATGGCACCCAAAATCCGCCATTTTTCTATTATCCAATTTTAATGAAGCTAGCGACACTCGCAGGGTTAAAATGGATTGACGAGAGAATCATCAAAATTGGCCAACGCGTTTGGTCTCTAGAACGCCACATAGGAGCAAACATACATACATACATCTCTCTAGGGGGTGACCATAAGCTCTTAGAGTAATGTTACTTTGAATGTGCGTAAGGGACATTCTACCTGCGAAAGCGTCACGATTAGATAGCGATTGCCAAAACGTCAAAAAAGAATGGGATTGCCAAGCACTATCGAAATACGATAATCCCGTTTTGGCATTTCGACCATAGCGCATCGCCATCGCTGACAGAACGACACTTTGTCTAGAGCTGGGGCTACCAAATGGCGGACCGCGGTCTGGATTCGGACCGCCAACATATTTTGTGTCGACCTTAAGAAAACAGTACAATATAATTTACTTGTATCACTTGAGTAAGGGCCGATTTTTAAATATTCTGAAGACTTTTAACTGAGGAATAAAAATGGCCGTTTGAAATATTTTGTATATAAACCGCCATGTTTATTCCTCTGTTAAAAGTTATCAGACTATTGAAAAATCGGCCCTGAGTAATTTAAAATTATCCCGCGCTTTTTATTCTTATTGCCTTCGATTCGACAACGGACGATTCATCTTATCAAAATCTTCATTGATATTGTATCTATATTTACAATTTAAAAAACGAACCCCAAATGAAATTAATTTGTGATCACTGGGCTAGAGCCTCAAAAGTTCTTCTTTATTTCAAAATATAAATACAAATGAAACTGCTGCGCTTATTCCCTGCCGGAGTCTGTGTTTCTCGAAAGCTACAATCTAGGGGTCTTTAAGTCAAGAGTGAATAGGTTTTTTCTAGGCAAGCGTGTTGCACCGTCGACCACATCATCGCTTACCATAAGGTGAGATAGTGGTCAAGCGCGAGCCTAAAGAATATAATAAAAAAAACCTTATAACTCCTTTACGGGACTCGCTTCTTCTCAACTATTAGGTCCTTACCTATGAAATTGGCGTTTTGTCTTACCTTACACTTTGATCTCAAATATCTCCTCTTTGGTCTGGAACTCCAATTTTAAATTTATACAGCTATTTACTCATGCTTTTGTGTTTGGAAAACCGTAATTAATTTGTTTTTTCCTCTTTTGGTTTTTTTTCTTTGCGTCTGTTTACAAAATCAAAAACTTGAAATATTGTGTTATTTACGAGTTTCATCTTGGCACCGGTGCTGCAGAAATGGCTCGAAGGATTGATGAAGGATGTGTATGGCGACGGTATCGCAAAAGAAAACAGTGCGTGTTTGGTTCCAACGTTTTTGTTCTGGAAATTTCGACCTGCAGAACAAGCCCCGTGGACGGCCGGAGACCAAAGCTGATAATGAAGAATTGAAGGCTATTGTGGAAGCGGATCCATCGCAAACCACGTCCGAGTTAGCTGCAGGCTGCGGTGTTAGCGATAAAACTGTTTTAATCCACTTGAAGCAAATTGGAAAGGTGAAAAGCTTGAAAGGTACCTCATGAATTGAGTGCAGCAAACCGACAAACGCGCGTCAACTGCTGAGTTATGTTACTCAACCGGCACAATAATAAAAGGATTTTAAATCAAATCATTACCTGTGATGAAAAATGGATCCTGTACAATAATCCGAAACGCTCATCGCAATGGCTGAACCCTGGCGAACTAGTCGTTCACTACAGCTTTCTTAAATCTGGCCAGACGATTACGGCGGATGTCTATTGTCAGCAATTGCAAACCATGATGGAAAAGCTAGCTGCTAAACAGCCGAGGCTGGTCAATCACTCTAGGCCACTGCTGCTTCAGGACAACGCCAGACCACACACTGCACAACAGCTTCAATTGGAATGTCTAAGACATCCACCGTACTGCCCGGACCTTGCTCCAACAGATTACCATTTTTTTCGAAATTTGGATAACTTTTTGCAAGGGAAAAAATTCAACGCCGATGGGGCAGTCTAAAGCGCCTTCAAAGATTTTATTGATTCCTGTCCGAATGGCTTTTTTTAGTAAAGGAATCAATGAACTACCTATGAGATGGCAAAAGTGCATAAATAGCAATGGTACATACTTTGATTAAATAAATATATTATATTAAAATAAAACGACTTTATGTTCCTCCCTTACAAAACGCCAATTTCATATGTAATGACCTAATATATCTCAATTCCACTCTGATAGCAATACAATCGGATACAAGTTTAAAAAGGCCCTTAAATAAACAACATAGCGAGCAACATTTCATGAATGTCAAAGAAAAACTTACATTTCACGACATCTCGAAACTGTAGCGAGCTCATTTAAATGTACCTGGAATTCAAAGTAGCCTGGCACAATTTTAAAAAGCTTTGTTACCGCTGGAACATGGGTACGAAGTGAAACTTCCAGAACGGAGACTTTAAAACTGTAGAAAATAAATATATAGAAAGTTGTATATTCTTTTGAACTGTAACTGAATTTGAATAAGGTGATTTACTTTGCCACTGTGGCAGTGATTGGATTGGTAGTAGAGAGAACTTTTCTGCCTTAGGGCCTACATACGCTTTAGTGCCGTAAAACGGTAACTTTCTTATGCATACTCCTTAGTAATGGCTTGGTAAAAAAAAAAAAAATTATTATTGTTTGACGTACATTATTTTTTAAACGTGTTTTTTTTCGTATAACAAATAGTTTTGCTTTAAAAAAATAATTAGCTACACGATATTTTTCGCAACTTTTGGATACTCTTCCAAAACGACTTGGATGTTTAAAAATATTTTTACACAGAAAAATTGATGGCTAGAATTTCTTCATAATTGACATGGCATATGTAAAACAAATAATATTTTGCAAACAAAACTGTTCAAAAGGAGGTTCAATATTGATATTTTGGCATCGAGCGGGCGCACGGCCAGTACTGCGTTTTCATTGGGGCGTATATATCGACTTAGAGAGTGTACCTGACTCAATCAATTGGCCGCCAAAAGTAAATGGTTAGTCGACTCTTCACGTGACCAGAAGGCTGGGCTTTACTTCGGCCAAAGAATCAGCTTTGCTATCCAACGTCGCTATGCTGCCAGCATTCTGGGTACTTTACCCTATGACAGCGATTTTTTTGACACCCAATGAGCCCCTTCCCCTCTTCCCCGTTTTTATACGCACTTGTATAAAGGTTATGTTAAGTATTAGATATATTTTTTTTAAATTGCTGTCTTTTGTAAATAATAAAGCCCACTTCGTTATTTATTTATTGACAGTAACACCAACTACACATTTACAATAAAATTTACATATTATAATTGTAGGCACATAAAACATAATTCTGTACAAACATGTCACTTATGGCTAACTTTAACATATTTGGTTTTTAAATAATACATTAAATTAGATTTTAGATTGATAAATTAATTAGAACGAACATAGCATTACTTATTTAATTATTGATTAGAAATAAAATTAGTAAAAACATTTGATATAAAATTGCATAGTTAATAATTGAAAAACATTTGATTAAAAATTGATAAAATAGTTATTAATTAAAATACATTTGTTTAAAAAAGAAGTTAATAATTGATTTAGTTTTAATTATAAATTAGGTAATTTAAGTTTATTACTGACAAATTGACTAGATTATTTTATTATACGTAATGACTAGTGAGGAAAGGTGACCACAAATTAGTCCCCATCTAGCCTTTTCCCAACTATGTCGGAGTCGGCTTCCAGTCATACTGCCTATCTACTATTTGATCTCTATTAAGGGTACGTACACACAGAATATTCATATTTCCTGGATCGTTTTTAACGGATCCGTCGCTATTGGGGGACACCAAATAACTTTCTACAAAGATGGACGTCCGATAAAACGGATCAGTATTTTAATACTGTTGTATGTGAACGCTCATAAAACTACCTACGCCATTGTCGAATAAAAACATATAAGATAAAGCGGTCCTGTAAAACGGGCTGCTTTATATTTTGTCGCATCGATATTTTATACTGGAATCGGAATACTGTCGTGAGTGTGAACTCGCACACACAACTACATACGTCAGCGCCGAATAAAAGCGTAAACGATAAGGTGGACCTTTAAAATGCACCTCTCTGTGAACGAGCACTTACCCAGTAACTGCGTAAAAAGATATCCCTTTGTCAAGACTGGTGTCAGATTACCTGGCATCAGACTATCCGTAACGACTGGCAAAGACTGCGGCTTAGCGTGTTTTCTGAAGCACGGTAGAATCTCGGCATGAAAATGATGGTTACCCATCCAAAGAACAACCTCCACAAGCGTTGCTTAACTTTGAAGATTGAACTATTTGGCTTTTATTACTTAACCACGAGCTTCGAAATACTATACAATAGATAAAAAAAAATGTAAAACAAAAAACCCGACTGCAAAAAAAAATAACAAACTAAAAAGAGAAAAATAAGTTTTAAGTATGCTGCCAGCGGTTACAAACGAAGTTTTGATAGGTTTTTCTATAATTTTTGTAATGTTATGTATTTTTCTGTAATATTTGGAAAGGTCTATTTAGTAGCTTTAATTTGATACCCATATTGTTATGACGACAAAAAATGTAGCATACCTTTTTTTTGGGGGAGGAGGCACCATATTTAAAAATTATATAACCTATGTCAGTTCCACAATTGAGACGGATCCAATGATACCTTATATGTCATAATCCGTCAAGCCGTTTGGCTGTAGAGCGTAATATAGAAATGGACAAACATACATACACACATACATACATTCGCTCGAAAATCATTACCTTTCCGCAGTCGGGTCAAAATACGCTAAAACACTGAGGGTCACTGAACAACCTAACAAAGACATCTAAATGCAAAATGTTTATAATTTTCTTTGTTAATTTAGATTGAAAAAGTTTGCGAACAACTTTTAGATGGAGGACAGTAAGCAGATAAACATTCACTCCGGGTCAGTACCGATTATTCAAAACAAGTTAAGAAGTTATTTTTCGAATAAATAAATTTGTTTACTTAAGAGAATTATCGTTTTGTGCCTCAGTTAATATGACGCATAGTTTTCCTTTTGCAGTGTGCCTGGGGAACCTATACACCGTGAAATTTAAATGGTTGTTTTCCCGCAGCGAAATGGTTTTGTCTATGTAATACAATCGTTTCGTAGTTATATAAAATATTAGAAACAAAAACTGGCATATTTAACATTGTGAAAAACTAAACTCGAAAGCGATCACGAACCAATACAATAGTATACCTCCCGATATCTACGGCCGAACGACAGCAGGCCGTTGACCCGGGTGCTAGGTCACCGTCGAAAGGATTAGGTTCGAAGGCGGCTCCGTTTGATCATGTTACGCGCGGGCTAGATTATGCCGTATAATTACACGCGAGAGCTAATTTTACTTTGAACATTTCTAAATTGGTCTTTTCTTTGTCGGTATCGCGGTGATTTTTTGTATTGTTCCGTGCAAACATTTTATGCCTTATCAGTACGTGCGAGAGTTTATTTTGGTTTGACATTATTTTGTGCATCGGTTTTCTTTGTAGGTGGTGACACGAGTAGTATCTAGTACCTACAAGTTACGTCTAGAGTTACTATTGTTACTCACTTTTTCGAGTTGATGAATATTTTTGCAATTATTTTAAAACAGAAACATCGTTATTTATTTACTTTAACTCTATACTTCGAAAGTACTCCTTAAGGCAAGTCGTTCTGCCGCGGGAAAACAACCTATTAAATTTCAGGGTGTATAAGTCCTAAGATTTTTTTAATTTTTATTATAGATTTGTCTGCTGTCGGTGTGACGAAGCAATAACAGCGGCACGGATCGAATTTCAGAGTAAAGTAAGGGTGGCCAAGGTCAGCTAAGCTGCGGAGATCACAAAGAGTCATGGCCGTCAAGGTAATACGTGCATATCGCACAATTTCGGAATTGTGCATGTAGCGTTTACATTAGCAGAAACATCACCGTAGGATCTGGAAGCGCGAGTGCTGCCCAAAATGTACCATCGACGCGACGTGCGGAAGTTCGAGCGGCGAGCGGCAGTGGCCAACTCATCACCGCCTGAAGTGGTGTGGATTTGGCGCAGAGAGGCACAGACTGCCATCATAAGGCAATCAAATGCGCGAAGAGGCTGGAGACTCTCAGCGCCGGTCACTGGACTGTTGGGCTAGCCAATCCTAGAGGAGTGGATACGGAGGCGACACGGGACGTTATCCTTCCGTTTAGTGCAGGTTTTATCGGGGCATGGCTGTTTTGATAAATACCTGCACACAGTGGCAAGACGGGGGGGGCGACCCCCGTGTGTCACCAGTGTGGTTGCAACCAGGACATGACCCAGCACACTCTCGAGTAGTGCCCAGCCTGGGATGCGCAGCACCGTGTTCTTGCGGCAGAATTTGGGGCAGACCTGTCACTGCCGTATGCCACGTACATAGTACGTATATTCTGCTAAGTAGTATACGACCGTTATACTCCGAACACCACTATGAATATTGTATGAAATACAGTAAATTATTTGTTACATGTAAGTTGTTTATTTAACACCCAATACATATCGAATTGTACATAACAATTTCAGATGAGAATATTTTCTTATGTCATACATTTTAGAGCGTGATTTTTCAGTAGTCGGGTTTTCGTTTTTGAACTTGTCGGGTTTAGTCGATAGTACGGACGTCAAAACAAATCACAAGCACGCCCCTGGCGGTAAATCAAGAACAAGTACGCATTGGCGCGCTTTTTCTAAGCACTTGCGTGGTGGGGACAGCAAAATATGGCAGTTGAGAACTGACCGCCTCAGAGCTAAAAGTATAGTATTTGATCTGGGAAAAACGGCAAAAAATCACGTTCGGGAGCCTCACTTAAATATTTATTTAATTTTGTTTTTAATATTTGTTGTTATAGCAGCAATAGAAATACATCATCTGTGAAAATTGCAGCTGCCTAGCCATCACGGTTCATGAGATACAGCCTGGTGGCAGACGGGCAGACAGACAGACAGACGGACTGCGGAATCTTAGTAAAAGGGTCCCGTTTTTACCCCCTGGGTACGGAACCCTAAAAATATTATTTTTTTTAGCTGGAAAGACAAAGACTGATTTATTTCATGCAACTTGTGTTGCTCAATTAGAAAGACGACTTATTTTTGTGCTAATGACTCAATCCATTAATTAATCTTGTCTTGCTGGAAACAAAAGTTTTGTTAATTTATTATTTGAACTAAATGACCCGGCAAATGTTGTTTTGCCATATAAATTGTTTCAAAGATTCCCAAAAATTTTGCATGCACTCAGTATTATAGAATTAATTGTCATTAACTGAATTAATTAACTGTCATTTAATAATGGAATGTTTTATACAGTTAACACAATGGTCGTTGTTGGCGGGAGCTCATGACACGTGTTGAATACTATTGATTTATATGAGATCATTTGATTAACTGTACGTGAGAAGTATCTTGAGCAAAATGGCACCAACCACCTACCCTACCTACGCTTGTTGGCCGCTACGTTGTTGGCTTAATTGGCAAAAATCCTGACGAGCGGCCCTTCCTCGGATTCCTCTTTGCTTCACTGTGGGTGACCATGCCACAGCTACTGACCCTTCCCGCCTCGACAATGTATGACTTACGGGGCGGGGGGGGATTGACTACTAAAAGCGAAAACAGAATCAAAATTGAACAAAATACGAACGAACGAGATAAGTATAACAATTTAAAGAAATCTATCTGTGGGGAATATGAAAATATATCTCTATTACGCCTTTTTCTATGACCATTGTATGGGCGTCGTGATATCTGACGTCAGATGGCACATTGAACTTTCCTTTCTAATTTCCTCAACTTTTATAAATTTCACTTACTACTTATCTTTTTTTTCAACTCTCCTCTCGCAGGTATGCTTGAAGAGATTTCGTTAGAAATAGGCGTTCCTAGGTATGTACCTATTTTCTGATCCTTCTTCTTGTTTACTTATTATGTGTGTGTACATTCATGGTTCAGTAAATAAACATTGTCTCTGATTATATATTTACAAAGTATTTCATATTTATTTATTTAATACTTCATGCACACAAACGTACAGAGGCGGACTTAATGCCTTAGGCATTTTCTACCTGTGGACCTTTGGGTGATGCAGAGACAATTAGCTTTAGGTGCAATATTGACAGTTAAACGAATCAGGTTTATATAAAAAATATATAAAAACTATAAATACGATATAATTATACCATATATACTCAAAAGAATAAACTAAATATACAGATATACTTAAACATTAGTAATAATAAGCTTATTATTGAAAAACCTAATGTTTTCGCTGTGACGATACTACTGCCATCTTCTTGCGAATGTACTCGCGAACTTTAACTTTGAAGGTTAACCGGTTTTTTGTTATCCTCATTTCCTGGGGGAGCGCATTCCTCAGAGAAATAGACTGAACGAAGAAAGAACAGTGAATGAAGTTAGTGCGGTGAGTGGGACTCTGAAGAAGGCGGTTATGGGATGACCGCAGATTTTTTGTTGTGGTTGGCGCAAATGTATTTATAGTGAGGGGCCAGATAATTAGAGGAATTAAAAGAGGCGAGAAATGAGAACAAGGTCGTTAGTGCCCTTTGCTCTCTGCGCTAGCGTATAGGCAACCACTTTAGAAGCGATCGAAGCTCATAGAAATGATCATATTTACTCTAATTGAAAACAAATCGAATGCAGTTGGTAGCGCCATCTCTTGTAAATGTCATAAATCAATGACCGAATACATATTTGAGATTTCGCGGGCGATCGATATCCTAATTATCTCGTTCCTTCCTCATTCCTTTTCCCTTCATGTACGCCTAGATGACCGGTCGCCAGAACGAACCGAAATTTCAACGTGAACGGGCTTCGTGTCTCAACCGCCAGCTCTCCAAGCCACATGGCTGGAGACTGATGCATCTAATTAGTTAGATTGCAGAGAACCTTGTGAACCGTGTCTATTAACCCGCTTCGCGGATATAAAAACAATTGTGTGAAGTGTGTGGATCCTGAATGATCAGAAAGTCGTCGTCGCCATTTTGGAGTTGAAGAACACCAGCTCGCCGCCACACGTGGGCTAGCATCGATCACCAAAGGTAAGGCGTACTACTTCCCTCATTCCCATACAAGATCGCCCGAATTGATCCGCGAATATTTTCCCGCTTGTTTTCAACGCACTATTACCAGAAACCTTCAAATACAGTCCACTTTTTAAAATAGACACAAGGATGATGAGGTTTCTCAAACCGCTATAACAGCAGTAATTTAGAAGACGGTCAATTTTGTTAAGAAGATCTGCATTCAGGTCATAGTAGCACACATAACCATAATCGATGATAGAAAAAATTGGGGCCTGCACTAGAATGCATTCGTGTTTAATGGTAATAAGTTTTTCATACGATACAGAGCTCGCAGCGCTCCAGTGACCTTTCGACTCACACTAGCGACTTGCAAACCTAAGTCCTTGACATCAGTGCTGAATGAAACAATTTTACTATCAAGCAAAATAGGTGGCAAAGTTGTACTATCCATTTTAGCGATGCTTCGGTGACTCCCCATGATGATCGCCTGACATTTATTGGGGTTTACTGCCACTGGTTTTTATAGCTGATAAGTCCCTGTTTATTTTACTGATAACGTCAGGTATTTCGTCAAAACTCCCCTGATAGTACAACTGCAGGTCATCTGCATACAGATGATACGCACACTGAAGTTCGAAAATAATGAGATTTATGAAAATACAAAAAAGAAGAGCAGAAATAATGCCGCCTTGAGGAACGCCAGTTTCCAATAAACACCAGTGAGATGAAGAATCTCCAACGTGAACCGACTGCTGACGTTCCCGAAGGTAATAGGTGAACCATTCCAATGCTTCGGGAGAGATCATCAAATAGGACAGAATGGCCAATAGGATGTCATGACTGAAGGTATTGAAGGCGTTCGAGAAATCGAGCAACACTAGTACAGTGACTTTGGTGTCTTCCAAACCTACCCTCATATCGCCAGTAATTTTAAGGACACAGTGCTGTGCCCAGGCCTGAATCCAGATTGAAGAGGACTAGTAAGTGAATTACACTCCACAAAGTTTGAAAGTTGTAAATTACGGTATATGGTGTAAATTTACGGGAATATTTTCTTGTTGTATACTTTTTAGAGCATTATTTTTAGCAGTCTGGTTTTAGTTTTTTGTACTTATTTTTTATTTAAAGTATTTTGGGGTTTTTTCAAAGCCTGAGGAAATAAATGCATACATACATACTTACGTAACGATCAACAAACACTTTGCGATGCCGTAGTCGGGTAAAAAATAGTTTTCATGACTTTGATGGAATACGCCTCAGCCAAACGGTACGCTTGATAAAAATATAATGTATCAAACCCTACCTTCATTTTAAAATTATATCAATCGTTTATTATACTAACTAATCACTATATCGAATGAAATTAAAGATTCAATTGATAGATCTTGTAAATATTAGAGATTTTGTAATTATATCGTTTGTTACTTACCCCGCAATTAGCTGCAAGCTGTGTGCTGCCAGTTAACCTGCAAAACCTGGCAACCCATAAAGGGCGGCTAACTAAGAGCTGATTGATATACGTACCTACAATATAGTAGAAATTCCTAGAGTTGGAGAGAGTTAAAAAAAAAAAAATACATAAACTAGTTGCGGCAAGATGCGGCCAGGCAACCCTGCAGTAATCTAATCTATTGTCAAAAATAATTCATAAAAATCATGTTTCATCAAAATCAAAATACCTACAGATTTTCGTAGTGGGATCTCAGTATACTAGGAGAACTTAATTAACACTTTCCACTCATTACTTAACATACGAGAGGTGAAGTGAAGTAAAATTTCATTTGCGATCGCAAGAGGGCTGTTAACTTTATATTAACGGAATTATCTCGCAATAACGCAGATATTAATGTGGCCCTTCGCGTCGCGTAAAGACGCATATAGAAGGCACCGGCAGGCAGGAGCTACAATGAGACGAATGATGCGAAGACAATTTTTAAATAAGTATTTAGTTAAAAAAACCGCCCAAGTGCGAATCGAACTTGCGTACGAATGGTTTCGTACGATTATCACAAAAAACGGCAAAAAAATCACGTTTGTTTTATGGGAGCCCCACTTAAATATTTATTTTATTCTGTTTTTAGTATTTTTTGTTATAGCGGCAACAGAAAAACATCATCTGTGAAAATTTCAACTGTCTAGCTATCAAGGTTCATGAGCCTGGTGACAGACAGACAGACAGACCGCGGAGTATTAGAGATAGGGTCCCGTTTTTAACCTTTGTGTTGATGTGGACGAATTTTTTGACGCCCTATGACCCCTGCTCTTTTATACGCGTTCGTAGTTTTATTTTATTTGTATTTAAGTGTATATATAGGTAGTTATTGTTAATTAAGTATTTTATACTTTGTTACATGACGGTACTTTATAAAAAAAAAAGTAGAAAGGATGTAAAGCTGACTGATAGTTAATGTGAGCTATCTTATATAGTTTTGCAGTGGGGTAGAATCGTGGTTTAGAAAGACCAACTTTTAGAATCAGCCTTTGGGCTCTTGCTATCTCCAACATTTTAGTTTTAACGGCACCTCCCCAATTTGTTACACAATACATCAGGATGGATTGAACAAGGGCAATGTTTTCCATTTTTAGTGTTTTACCACTTGCTTCAAGTCTAAGCTGTTTAAAAAAATGAATTCGTACTCTTTTAGATAAGTTGTGAATGTGTTCGTCAAATGACAATCTTTTATCAATGATTACGCCCAAGTAACAAATACTTTTTGTTGGCTGTATATTTGAGCAGCTACATAGATTCAAAGGAGGAAATTAACACTGATGAACATAAATGGGAGGCTTGTATTGTAAGAAGGTCTCTGCGCTGCATAAGGTATGTATTTTGTTTTATCTTCGATAATTGTGGCAGAGTTTGCGGTGAGCCAGTGGCAGACCGTACTCAGACTATTCAGAACTGACTGAGACTGTTCGGAATATACTTCTTCCCAATAATTGTCCATGAAAGTAAGAGTTGTGTCATCTGCTAAGATATTGTTTAGCAGTTTTCAAGATTAAGCTGACATAGCTCATTTATATAGCATAGTAATAAAGTGGGCCCAAGAATACTTTCCTGAGTAACTCCATACTCGAAAGGAAGTTTATTCACTCATTACTCATGGGGACACCACACATCTTTAATTACTGTCTACGGTCCGATAAAAAGTCAGGTATTGATAACAATTCGTTTCCCCGTATGCCGTAATATTACTTAATTTATGAATGCTGCTGCAGCTCCGTCCACGTGATATTACTATTTTCTCCAATATCTTCATATATTACGAGTATACCCTATTTTTGTTATTCTGATGTATGAGATATATACCGTAAAGTTTAACAAAAATCCGTTCAGTAGCTTTTGCGTGAAAAATTAACATACCTCCATCCTCTCAAATTTTCACTTTCATTTATAATGTTAGGCACATTTGCACTTAAAACTCAACTCAGAGTTAGTTCCTAAAACGAGGTTATATTGACAGTTTATCATACAATATTGTCAGTTTTTCGTGCAAGTGGGCCTTAGTGGGATTATGCCAGCCTAACCTAATACGCACTTCCTTTCAAAGTAAACTAAACTATATCATGTACCGTAAGTGTAACAATGTCTGTTTTGTTTATTGTAGTGAGAAGTAAATAAATAAACAATAACTATAATTAAAAATCAGCCAGACTTGTACGAGTATAAAACCATCTACCACTTGACATGGTATATTATATTCATCAGAACATAGCATCTAGACTAAATAAGACCTTTCAGTATCCCGTCATTCCCTTTTTAATTTATTCACAACATCGATCTACCTGCTCTCAACAATGAAACACTTTTATACCAAGCTTTTAAACCGAGTATTACTAAACAGGAATGGATCAAAAGGTCCACTTTTTCGAGAAACTAAAAGTTAATGATATAATAACTACTAAGCTAAAAAATAACTATTATAAATTTATTCTTATCCAAAGAAGATAGGTAAATGAATTCGATACTTCAGTCGTTCGCCAGAGTTTAACTGCAGACAAAACGGTCAACTGTTGGTGTCAATGCTCTGGTGCTGGATTAAAAGTTGAAACGGTCCAGCCTTATTCGAAGTAGAGTTCAGGGCGACGTGTCGTTAGCATCACATAAAAAAACGGAGCATAACATAAAAAAACGGGGCATTACATAAAAAACGGAGCATAACATAAAAAAACGGAGCATAACATAAAAAAACGGAGCATAATATATATGCTTTACGTATAAAACACGTACATTAGTATAAAGTCACGCCTGTTTCTCATGGGGTTAAACAGAAACTACTGAACGCCAGCTGTTACAATCATTACATACCCCATTAGCCTCATTTACTTTCATACATCTGTCTAGACAAAGAACATCACCAATTAAATCCGTGTATGTCCTTCTTGATCTAGGGTGACCCCTCCTGGCGTTTCCACTCACGTCTGCCTTGTAATACCTTTTTTCAAATGCCGTTAATTCAACCTAATGTCCTAATAATTCATAATTTTACAAGCTTTAGCAGTCCGTCATAACCACAGATTGATTAACTTACACTTCTTTAGTAGGTATCTCTAATTTTTTTTTGAAGGACCGTTGAAACGTGGAGCATACGAGATTTAGAAAAAGTGAAAAAACGCTTAATGCGACTTTAATACGTATAATTTTGTTTTAAAATAAAAATACACCGAAAATATTTCAAAGAATACATAAGGTAAAAAAATCAGAAAAACCTTAGGTAACAAAAAAAAAGTGAGGAATGAAATTTTAACTAGGTTTGAAAGTATTACACGTATTACACTGAACACATTTGCCTATTCTCAACGCAGTTGCAACCGGTTAATTCCGGCTTGAGTATTCAGTAGGAAACGAATCCTTAACGATAAAAAGCTAAGTTTTAATCCGTAGAAAAGATAAAAACTACTATGTAATTGCTAGGCTGATTCTAACACAAAAATAAATGTTAATAGAAAATGATACGTCAGCCACTCGTCAGGGATCCGTGCCAGACGGAAAAAAGACCACATTCAGTAGTACCGGTCAATATTTAACGCTAGTGTCGATCAAGGAGTTTTTCCGGACCTCATGAAACACAGTAAAGTAGTTCAATTGTTTAAATCCGGGAATAGTAAAAAATAACAATAATTATAGGCCAGTGTAAATTTTTTCGGTTCTCAGTAAGGTCTTCGAAAAGTTGTTGCGTCTTTTTAACAAACATTCCATCTTTCATGATCAACAGTACTGTTTCACCAAAGGGTTGTTGCACTACTGACGCTGGCGCCATCCTAATAAAAACACATCTTTAACGCCTGGGAAGAAGCACAAGATGCCATTGGAATCTTTTGCGACCTCTCAAAGGCGTTTGATTGCATTAACTATCAGACACTACTGTTGAAGCTCGAGCACCATAGGAGTAGACATAAGGTCCTTGAGTTACTTAGACCATATTTGAAAGCGAGAGAGGTTAAAAAACAGGTAATTGGCGTAAACTAACTAGGGTCTGAAATGACAATGGGAATGCTAGAAAGCTCGATATTGGATCCATTAATCTTTTTAGTTTACATTAACGATAATGGAAGATGGTGTTATATGCTAATAACACATATTTTCCTAGAAATCCCTCTAGACGACAAATTTTAATGGTGTCCTCACTTATGTTGTTAGAAAGATAAGACAGTTAACAGATGTAGAAACCGCGCGTTTGGTCTATTTTAGTTACTTTCACAGCATACGGTATTTTGCTGTGGGGTCGAGCGGCTATCATTGAATACATGTTTATATTGCAAAAGAGATCTTTCAGAGCCATATATAAGTTAATTCACTGAGAATCTCGTAAGGAACGATTTAAAAAGATTAATATTATGACAGTTTCATGCCAATTCATTTATGAAAATATTATGTATGTAAGGAAAAATATAGTGAATGAAAAAATAGTAATAGACACAATTTTAATACTGGAAATAAAGATAAGTTAGATTTTTCAATTCATCTTATAGATTAGCTAAAGTACAAACATCTTTCATTGTGCTAAATTCTGTAACAAAATACCTTGTGATATATTAAAATTTTAAACTTTTGTTATAAGCACATTTTGTAAACAAGCATATTATAATCTAGGTGATTATATTCAAATTAAGAATGTTTGGAAACATGCTGATCCTGCTACATAGGGCAATCTAATTAATAATACTGGTTAATTTATATTATATTCATAATTATAGTAATGTTTTTTATTCTTCTCTTCTTGTTTAAGAAATTGACTCGAACACGGTTCCGTTGTTATTTAGTTGGGTAATTTACCTATGTTGATATATGAATTTAATGTATGTAAAATACTTTTTTTTTAAGAGTAAGTGTGGGGTTTCTTGTCTGTTCTTTTCCATAACAAGCTACGTTTCCGAATGGACGGTTGAATCAATTACTATTACTTGTAAATTTTAATTTCTGGCGTTCAAAAGTGCCGCTTATTGGCCTAATCAAAATAAATAATTTTGACGTTGATTTTATAATCTATCTTTGTGCCAAATTTCATCTACATCCGTTCAGTCGTTCCGACGTGATTGAGTAACAAACATCCATCCATACTTTCGCATTTACATTAATATAGATAGATTAAACGAGTCGCGCTGTAGTACTACTCTATAGACATCTCGACGTAATGGCTCAGATGAAGTGAGCTTGAAGTGAGTTGTCAATACCTTGATTTAAACCTCAAGCATGAAAGGCGAGGTCTTATCTCGTTAGCCCAATGGTCACAATGACATCCTTCCTAATTTTATACATACGGAAGCGATATTGTTTGTTCGTTACATCTTGACACCTAAACCGCTGAACCGACTTTGCTGAATTTTGGTACAGAGATAGTTGGGACTGATAGATGGGACCCTGTAAACGGCTATCAGCTACTTCTTTTTGCATTAAACTAAAAGAGTGAGAAATGGGGAGTTGTATGAAACTTCTTATTATATCGTCCGATTCGCTTACTTGCAAAGTACCAGGAGATCAGAATCATGAAGTGAGAATCCAGGAATGGAATCATGAGTGGTAAAGACTCTCAAACTACCAGGAGACCAGAAGCATCTGTGGTAAAGACTTACAAGTTAGCAGGAAAACAGAATCATGAATAATCTTTTTGTTTTTAGCGTTAAGCAGAATTGATTGACAAAATCTACACTAGCGAAGCCGCGGGCAGAAGCTAGTATTCCCATAGTTCATTTAAACAAAAAATCTACACATAAATAGTACCTACGGGACCTTCCTTCTGTATTTTCTTATATTGTGTATGTAACACATTTAAGAATGTTGCATAAAACGAGGAAAAACAGTGTGTTTTATGATCCTTATTATCGTTGGTAGCCGAGAACGTTTCAGTAAAATGGGATCCCTGTTCGTACCAACTCTGAGTACTATGCGTTCTTGACACTGAATATATTTTATGTACATGTTCTGCTATACTTTATTCTTATGTAGGTTGGATTATGATAAGCACAAAATGATATTTTCACATTTCATTCACATTTTCTAAATAAGCTGTATCTAGTCTTATAATAGAAACAATTGGAGTCATGGTGGCCCAGTGGCTAGATCTTGCCTCTCAAGCTTGAGGTCGTGGGTTCAAATCCGGACATGTACCAATGTGACTTTTTCAAATTAATATGTACTTCCTATGTTTATCTCTGACATCACAGGCAACAGTGAAGGAAAACATCTTGAGAAAACCTGGACTTGTATGTCTAAAAAAGACGTATGCTATTTTGACTTGAGTGCGGTTCTGCTGGATAAGCTTGATAGACTCCTAAATAGCTGCATTCGGTTCATATTTAACTTGAGGAAATATGACCATGTGTCGAGCTACAGTTCTGAGCTCAAATGGATGCCCATTCGCCAGAGAAGATGTTTGCGTGCTCTTACTACGCTTTTCTCCCTACTCAACTCTCCCACCCCACCTTCTTACCTTATGTCTCACTTTCAATATTTAAGTACTTCTCACACTAGGAATCTGCGTTCTTCCAACAATCTTCTCCTACTCTGTCCTTCTCATACTACTGATTTTGTTCATTCTTCCTTTTATATTCAGTCTATTCTTCTTTGGAACGCGCTTCCCCTCGAAATCAGGACGTCCACCAGTCGGTATTCTTTCAAGCGGAAATTGCGGTTTTATTATCAGCGGGAGGGAGGGTCATCTCGATAACTTATTATCAGTTTATTAAATATATATATATTTATATAAGTATGTATTATATAAAATATGTATGTATGTGTATTTTAAGCAATCTATGATTATTATTTTTTGTTACTAAGTCTTAAATAGTGCACCTGCCATGTTATCTCTTCACCACGCTTGGTTGACTGGTAGAGAATGCCTAAGGCATTAAGTCCGCCATTGTACTTTTGTGCATGAAGTTTAAATAAATAAATTTGAGGCCTGTGGGGTTCCTAACGGCGACACCAGAGGTGGCCACATCCTCACATAAAAAGAAGGAGAAGAAGTGAAAACTTCTTAAGCCTCTTTGCCTTAAGTGATGCTTTGAAACTCGATGAAACGAAAAAGGTACAAAAGGTTATTTTTTAAATCACATACAAATTAAATAAGCCTTGTTCTCGCGTCCGGGGTACGCAAATGTTAACTGCAATTCAGATTTATAACATGAAAGAGGATATCTCTAGAGCCATGCATGGTTTCAAAACTCACTTCACCAATTTCAAACAAGACGATGATGAGCTGCAAGTGTGCCCCACTTTGGAGTGTCCAACTCCAAATTGCCTTTTCCTTAATTAACCTGCTCTATTTCCAAGAGTCAGGCAGTCTCAGGGTGGTGTCGGGTTTATCGTCCACAAGTCCCTTGTGAAGAACGTGGTGAAGATCGAGAGTGTGTCGACCAGGGTGGCGTGCCTTATACTCAGAATATCCTCGAGATATTCGCTGAAGGTCATACATGTCTACGCCCCGACCTCGTCGAAACTGGGCAAATGAGATAGGATGAGCTACAAGTGGGGCAATTTGGAGTTGGACGTCGGAACCACCGGGGTCACCTACTGTCCAGTTTTATGGAGAAGGAGGGCCTCTATATAATGAACTCCTTCTTTAGAAAGCGTGAACACAGAAAGTTTACCTGGCAGAGCCCCGATGGTGCAAATAAAAACGAGATCGACTTCATCATAGCAACCAAGAAGAAAATGTTCAATGATGTGATTGTCATCAATTCGGTGAAAAACGGGCGCGATCACCGCATGGTAAGAGGTACATTGAATATTAATATCAAGCTTGAAAGGTCTCGACTGATGAAGACTGTACTCCGTCCAGCACAGACCCAGATCCAAAACCCCGATAACTTTCAGCTCGAACTCCAGAATCGTTTCAAATGCCTTGGGAGCTCCGTGGATGAATACAGCGATGAGTTCGTGGAAGTGATGACGGATGAGGATACGGTCAGGTCAATGTTTTTCAAGATCCGCTGTACATATAGAAACAAAAAGCTCTATGATTCTACTCTCTAGCTCATGAAAGAAAGGCGTGAGATGATCCTGCAGTCTTCAGACGATGCGTTGAAATACCGGCAGCAAAATAGACGGATCTCAAAGTCCTTGAAAAGCGACCTCCACCGCTTTAATACCGAAAGTATTAAAGTCGCAATTGAGCGGAATAAGGGCTCTAAGGTCTTTGCAAGAGATCTGACGGGAGATATATATCACGTATATTGCAAACGACCCTAGAGTTACACTGACCCGACACTATACCGAATACATTCCGGACGTCAGCCTGTACAAGATAAGGATGCTCTTAAACAGCTTAGGAACCGTCGTGTTAACCTGTCATTACATTTTTGTACTACTGTTTTACATGTTACTATGGAGTGGCTCAGCTTGGCACAGCGTTTACATACCATTCTTTGGGCTCTTGAAAAGCTTCAAGAAAATTGACCGTTTGAGACAAAAAGTCTGTTCAGTGGTAAGGCGCATTTCTGGCGTAATGCTTATGTCAATAAGCAAAATTGCCTTATTTAGGCTGACGAGGAATCTGAAGAATTCAAGAGCTATTATATCCAGATTAAATAATAATGTAAAATAGGCTGGTGGAATCATCAGTCCTTACTTCGTGATCTTTATAGAGGCCCTAGACAGGTGAGATCCTGTCATCGAAAGCGTGGCGACAGCGAATGGAGAATGTCAAAAATTTATAGGAATGTCAAACGCTATCGAAATACCACGTGATCAGTCCCTTATATATATTTTTTTATTATTCATAGGCTGGCCCTTTCATTTTGGCAAACAAGTTTTTTTTTTTTTAACTTAACTTAAGATAAGATAAGGTAATGATTTATTTTCTCAGCACAATATAGATACATTTAGAGAGGCATACAATACAAAGCGGGTACGTAACATCAATAATTATACCGTGGGAGACTGGTGCCTAAACTAGACGTGAGGTCTGTATTTCAGGACACCAGGTGATGATGAATATTTTGGCGTTCCAGCTATCGCCATCGCTGACATCGAATGCCACTTATCTAGAGCCTCAGGTCATTCAGTACCAACAAGTCGGCACCCAGCACGAAAGAAGCCTAAATTAGCTACTTTCATTATATATATATATATATAATACGTACAGATTTAGTACAAAAAATAAACATAAAAATATGTTTTGGCAAATATCGCGAAAAGTAATGAATAATAGTGAATCTTATGTAGGACTTTTTTATGCATAATTTAACAAGGAACAAATTTTCTTGGAGCACAAATTCTTTTAGAACAAAACTTTCCGATAATTAAAATTTGTGGGCCCCTTGACCTTGAATAACTTACGACGCAGATACGAGATTTTATGAGACTTTTAAGACGGGAATTCCCCTCTTGATATAATTTTTTTAGGCATAATGTTGTTTGGCATAACGTTTTCGCATAACTTTTATCAGCATAATAATACTGCGGCATAATAAGACTTTGGCATAATGCAAAGGTTTGCATTGTTATTGGGTTTAATTTGTTTTGACATAATTTGGAGTTGCATAAATATTTAAGACAAAATATTTATTCGTAATAATAATTTAAAAAATATCAATTTTCAAAATATCGAAAATTTTAATATCGATTTGAATCGATTGAAAATTGTTTTACCTAAGCTTAAAATGTCTAATGAAATATTATATATCTGATATAAGGACTCAAATTTTAATAGGTTAAGGTGCAGCGGTGTGGCCCTGGGCCATACTTGAGCCGCGAACATGTTTGCTTTATTCCAAAGAACATTATGTGTAAATATAATTTAAAAAATTAACATATATGTCGTGGTGGAACAGTGGCTAAGACCTCGCCTCTCGTGCATGAGAACGTGGGTTCAAATCCGGGCAAGTACCAATGTGACTTTTTCAATTCATATCTACTTTATAAGTTTATCTTGGTCATTGCCGACAACGGTGAAGGAAAACATCGTGAGGAAACCTGGACTTATAGTTAGTATTTATAAGTTTGTGCTCCATTGGTGTAATTGCTGCAAGGCGTTCCATTGCGAGGGTAAACAAATAAATAAATTAATAATCATTATGTGTTTATAACATTATGCTTAGCAAGATTATGCATCATTATTATTATGCCAAGGGAATGTATGGCAATATAAATTATGGCAAAGCATTTATGCCTAATAACATTATGCGTACTGATCATTAAACTGAATTTCGTTATGCCAATGTAAATTATACCAATATATTATATTATGCTTATCATTAGTAAACCTTTTGAGACAACTTTTAGAACGCTTAAATGAAGATGTATACGAGATTTTCAGCTAAAATTAATAGGCTTTATGTTAACTTTTGGATTTTAGCTTCCACTCGGTGTCAATGCTGCTAGATACTAAAAGTCCGAAGTTCGTGAATTGAGAAAGCTCCGTCCCTGGTAGGTATTGAGGATTACAAGGAGCAAATAGTAAAATAGCCATAAAAAAAATCTTTATTAAAATAGATCAGAAAAAACTCAGTAAAATAAATCGAGTACTATTTTCCATTGTTGTAGTCATCCAGGTAAGGCCAGCCAAAGAATTCTACAACACAGCGACCATAGCCGACGATACGCCAATACCCTGAAAACAGTTATAATTACATGCGTCAAAAAAATATATTGAATGGTTGGGTCTTGATTTGTCTTGGTCGATCTATACAAATAAATAGACATGTGAGTGATCTACGAGTATTTAGGCGCAAAGCACGTAAAGACAGAGACGAAGCAACGCGACGACGCGTTAAATTCTGTAGTAGGTACACGTGTAAATACACGCGTTTTTTTAACCGACTTCCCAAAAAGTGGGAGGTTCTATGTTCGACATTACGCAGGTTTTTTTTTATGATTGTTCACCGATATCTCCGTCAATTGTGGTAAATTTTGAAAATTCTTCTTTTATTTGAAAGAATTGGTCTGATTTTAATTTGGTGAAGATCTAATGAACAACTTCGTAGATAAACAACAGAACTCTTCAATAGATAAAGGCAAATCTCTAGGGATTGCTGCTGTTTATTGTTCATACTATTTCATAACATATCATCACGCCAGTACGCTCTTAAGGGGTACGCAGATCTCTCATTTCACTGGTTATGTTCACATTTCATGATATTCGGGTAATCTCTTCTGGCGTTATAGGCACCTTATTAAACAACTTGCCTATTAGGCGGGTACAACTAAAAAGTTGACATTTTCCAAAAAAATACTACCGTCTTCCAAATAAAAAAACTGCAAAGCGAAAAATAATTTTATTTAAGGAAGTCGGTGTCCATAACGCAGTAAATTGGTAACTATGAAAGACACCGACTTCCAAAAATAAAGTTATTTTTCACTTTGTAGTTTTTTTATTTGGAAGTCGGTAGTATTATTTGGAGTTTTTTTTTGTTTATCTTGTCATGGATTTGTACATTATCTACATGCTAGAGATAGGGGCCAAAATGCTATTTTTAGACTAAGGTACCTTCTTGCATCAATAGACAATAATGCACACGAATTTTCTTAATATAGGGGTATTAAACTATCTTAAGATCAATCTAAGAGTCTATATGATAATGTAATAAAAACATACAATCATTTTGTATTTGATAAAAAATATGATGATCTTTTCGTAGTGATCCTAGATATCCCCCCCATCGGGCACCATCACCACCCACCCTCCTATGGCCTCGTGGGGCGTCGCGCTTCTAGTGGAGCGTGGTGTTTTTTTCTGTTTACAGATATATAGACAGGCGGCGCGTGCACCAGCCCGCGTCATCACACGCAGAAACACAAACATGTGATAATTTACGTTACGATGTTGTTTATGAAAACACGGAGTATGACGCGGTGCGTTGAGCGGGGCCTGAAGAGTAGCGATGCCCACCACTGCGCCCGCGGCGGATCCTCTAGCGTGTAGCGTAGCTCGCGGCAGCGCACGCGACTAGCATAGAATTATCTTCTAACATTATGTCGAATTGTTGATGTTGTCGTACTCCATTGATGCCGGTGGCTCAGATCTACGTTGTTGATTTCCAAATAAAACTAGCAGGATGTTCCACCTCGGGCACCACTTTGGGTTCAGTAGCGGGTATTGCGTGTATGTTCGTATTGGCGCGTGCGACTACGCGGGCCCCATCTACGTTTTACCGTGAAAGGAGCATTGCAGAGCTGGTCGCAACGCTGCGTGCGACTCCGCGATAAAGGTCGCGTGCGACGCGGCGATGCCATCCGCGGGTTCCGCCTGCATCTCAAGCAAACGCGTGTAAAATCGCCTCTCCGTTAACACTCTTATGCAACGCCACATTGTGTCCTTCGTCTATCACATAATTTTGTTCCGAAAATTATTTTAACTTCTCATTGAAATTTGGTGATAATTTTTATTATTGCGCATATTTTAACAACAAATACCAATTTATTAATTTAATACTTCATGCACAAAAACGTACATAGGCGGACTTAATGCCTTAGGCATTTTCTACCAGTCAACCGTTGGGTGATGCAGAGACAAATAGTGGTAGGTGCAAAATGGAAAGTAAATCACGACAAGGTGGGTTTATTCAAATACAAAGATATACATACAAACTATAAAATACGTACAATATATATTTAAACAAATAAACTAAATACACGAAGATACTTTAACAGTTAGTAGTAGCAGATATTTGAAAAACATTTAACGCTGTGACGATGCTACTGCCAGCTTCTTACGAACGTGCTCGCGAGCTTTCACCTTGAATGCCAATCGGCCGGTTGCCATCCTGATATCTTGGGGGAGCGCATTCCACAGAGAGATAGACTGAACGAAGAAAGAACAGTGAATGAAGTCAGTGCGATGAGTGGGACATTGAAGAAGACGGTTATGTGAAGAGCGAGTTGTTGCGCAAGTATATTGAAAGTGAGGGGCTAGAAAACTAGGGGTATTGGAAGAGGTAAGAAATGAAAACAAGGTAGTAAGTGCCCTTAGCTCTATGCGTTGACGTATGGGCAACAACAAAAAAAAAAGATTTTTATTTGGTACGGATCCCTAAATGTGCATAGTCTTTCAAATTCAAATTCATTTATTAATTTTGTGAACACTGGGTAAAATTACAGATGATATAAAAAAACAATGTTGGTCCATACTATGTCCCGCTAGAAGGCATACAAAATATTGGGCATATAAAGGTAATCTAATGTCGCATTAATAAAATAAAAACAAAAAAATAAAGTCAATAGACGTCACAATTTCATGTCAAAAAAATAATAATTATAATTAATAGTAATGTGTCAATAAATTAAGATGGCACATAAACAAATAGATAGTAACTAGTCACAGTTTCAAAATACAATAATAATTGAAATAAAAATGTCTAAAAATAACGAAAGATACTTACGCAGTCCTTCATTGCAGTTATAGAAATATGCATCGCAATAGGAGTCAAGCATCGTAATTATGCTTGTGGTCCTCATTACACAAACGGGATGTGGAGCAATTCTGCACATAAAAATACATACTACATAAATAACATAATAAACAAACCCAATAATAAAAAATCTTGCGCACTGTTCCACGGTTGGCATTTGCATTCAGAGAATAAAGTTTGGTGAAGTGGAACTGATGAGGAAGACCCATAGATATAATAAACAAGGGATGACCACAGATGGACACTGGCACTTCTCAATGAGAAGTATGTTTTGGGTATAAGATATATCGAATAGTTCAATGACTGAAGCAAATTTAAATAAATGGTTCTAATGAAAATGGTACCATCGAAGTGATCTGGTGATGAAGCCGGAATGTAGGCACCAGACCTCCGTAATAAAACAATGTATCCCAGTCGTGTTTAGGCTTGTTAGAACTATTATGAAAAGCAATGAAATGATTTATGATTTTTTGGTACCACAAATAAAAAGAGAAAAATAAAAACATTTTACAAAAAATTAAACCGACTTCCAAAACAAAACACTACAAAGCGAAATATAACTTTCTTTTCGGAAGTCGATGTCAAAAACGATAAAAATAGGTACCAAAGACACCAACGTTTTGGAAGCCGGTTTAGTTTTTTTTGTTATAAAGTTTTTTTTTCTATAACACAAAAAGTCATTTTTACTGTACGGCGCGAACACACTACTTTGGTGTCTTATGATATCATACGCATGTAGGTAGTGGTTTCTGTTCACCATAAAATTTTTAGACAAATTCACCATTGGACTTAAATATTTGTACATTTCTACACTTTATACCTAGATTACGGATAAAACGTTTGATCAGACGAACTCTATTTACGGTTTACTTACAGACTTGTGTAGCACTTGGTATAATCATCGTAGCATAAATCGTAGACTGGCATGGTGGTTTCTTCCCACTGATGGCGTTCATAATGAAAATCAATGACGGAATAACGTCCATAATCCAAATTTAAAGCCCTATCCACTGCACTCTCAGCCAAATCCGTCACAGCTCTGATCGGGCCATCATCTTCATCTTCAACATCCTCTGAAAAGAAAAATACATAAAGATCAAAGCATTTAAATAGTAAGCTAGCAACCACCAAAATAAAATGTTATACACCATTCTCTACAACCTATGTAAAAGTAAACATCAAAACAAATACTTTCTTGTTAATAAGTCAATGTTTATTATTTACCAACACCAACGAGTGTTACAAAACAATAGCAAGTCACACAAAATAAAATAAAATCTTACACTATATATCATTTTCCTGTAATGCACACCCAAGTACAGGCAACCACAGCTTACATATTATAGAGTATACATATTTCTACATAATTTAATATTAATAAGAATAAATACACTACATATCCCATGTCACAGAGCACATCGACTTCCTGAAACAAAAACTGTTTGCATGGGCAAACCGTTTTCGTAGGTACAGGCGGAGAGTGGAGCGATACACCCACAATCGTACATTTCAAAGTAATGAAAGGTGGGTTTTTCGGGCTTGGGAGCGACCTGACCAAGGTGTGACTGATACGCGCCCGCCGGATGATGACGCTATGTGTTCATTCTGGCGCAGCATCTGGTCAGTGCCTGTCAGTCGTACCGAAGGTGAATGGACTCATCGACGATCAGCCCGCAAGAGCCCGTGCAGTCCGTCCGTTGCCGATCTGGAAATCACCAGGGCCGGGCGGGCTGCACAACTTCTGGATAAAATGGCTACAAAGGTCTCACGCTCGTTTGGCATCTCAGTGCCAGGCAGCCTTAGAGTCTGGTTCGCTACCCAAGTTCCTTACAACAGGAATTACCCACCTGCTCCACAAGTCTGGTAGCACCGCGGAACCCAAAAATTATAGACCTTTACTTACTTTTACTTACTTTGTTTACCGACGTTCTATAAGGTTCTTACATTTTGAGAGTTAAAATTAATAAACACGTCGATAATTACTCCATCATGTCGGCCTCTCAGAATGGGTGTAGGAACAGGTCCCGCGGTACTAAGGAGCTACTCCTCATAGATATGATCATTTGCCAACAGGTTCGGCGTTCCCGAAAGGATCTATCGACATGCTGGATAGATTATAAGAAGGCCTATGACTCGGTGCCTCATACATGACTCATAAGGGTGCTAGTAATCGTATAAAATAGATACAACTCTACGCACCTTCATGATGTCGTGTATGGAGTAATGGAGCACAGTCCTTCGCTATCCAGGATGCCAAAATATCCAGAGGAATAGCGAACCTGTAAGGATCGAGCGAGGTATATTTCAGGTCGATAGTTTGAGGCCACTTTGGTTTTGTCTTGCCCTGAATCCTCTAAGCACGCTGCTGGAGAATTCAGGGCTGGGCTATCGGTTGAAGAGAGGTGGTCAGATTATATCTCACCTTATTTACATTGATGACCTGAAGCTCTTTTCCCTCAACAATTTTCAACTGATGGAGCTACTAAAGGTAACTTAAACTTTTAGTAGCGCCACCAGGATGGAGTATGGTGTGGACAAAAATGTCATGCATGTAAAGCGAGGGGAGATTGTGGAATCTGTAGGAGTTCAACTCGCGGATTCCATAAACCTGAGATCTCCAAACGAAATTTATAAGTATTTGGGTATGTCGGAAGCGTTAGGTATGAGCACTACTGACATGAAGCAATCGTTGAAGGAACGCTTCTTTGGCCGCCTGAAGAAGGTTTTCAATAGCCTTCTTTCGGGCAGAAACAAGGTGCGCGCCTTCAACGGTTGGGTCATGCCGATATTAATGTATTCTTTCGTCATACTGTAACGGACTCAAACGGAACTCGGCACCCTGCATAGGCGGGTCCGTAAACTGCTGACTGCATCGAATGCAACAACCACGATCATCGGTCATGAGATTGTATATCCCGCGGAAGTGTGGAGGCCGAGGCTTTTTAATTGCCAAATTCCTCCACAAAGAATTATTTTAAAATATTTTAAGTAAGCCTTTTAACGGAATATAAAGTTCCATATAAATTTACATCCCTCCGTCAAAGCATTCTGTTGGTTAAGCATTCACTGACGTAGAAATATGTTGGAGAAAAGTTAGTGGGTGAAAAATCCTTTGGATTAAAGGTTAATGGTTTAAAGATAATGTTGACCAATGGTTCATGGACTAATTGACTGTTAGTAAACGGTTTCAGTTCCCTATGCCCACTTTTTTTTTTCTATTTTTGGTCATCAACTTTCTTGGTTTCATTGACTGGTTCATTCTTTTTTACTTTTTAATTCAACGGGATTGCCATAGCTTACGCGTAAATTCAAAAGTAATGAATTAATAGTTAGTCCGAAGTGATTCCATGTTTATTAATAACATTGCTACAAATAAGTTAATCCTTAGTTACTCCGGGAATAACTAGTCCAAGAGTAACTTCGGAGTAAATTGGTAATACGCCATTTTTATAAATAAGACAGTTCATGTTTTATTTGGGTCCATACAAAGACCTGCTCTTACCCAGTAGTTTATACCGATTTCCTTTAAAAGTTATTTTAATGCTAAGTATTGTCATAATAACACGTTTAACCTAAGTAGGTTAAACGTTAGTAAGGAATAATAAACCTTTAGAACAGGTAAATAGTCACACATCGATTTCCCTCTTTCAGTCGTCAATAATTTGACTTTTGAAACAAGAAGACAAAGCGTTGTGTAACTGTTGGTACAGACGCTACACAATGTTTATTAGTAAGGTGCTAAAAGATTAACAAACAAGCCTCTGTAACAAAATAAATGACGATTGGTCCACAAATTGAATAAGATCACAAAATTTTGAAATCAACACTGTATAACCGTGGCGTTTCTTGTCCGTTGTGGAGTTTCTTGCCCGTTCTACTACTGCTGTGTATTCTACTACTGTGTACTTTTTCGAATGGACGGTAGAACCAATTATTACTATGTTTAAATTGAAATTTTTGAAGTTTAAAAGTGCCGCTTAATGGCCTAGTTGAGATAAAAAAAGTTTTGATAACCTATGTAATAATAAAGATATTTAATAGTAGAAATAGTTTACCTTCGTTTGCCAAAACTGCTTTTTCAGCGGCATTATGTGGCTCTTCTGGCACTTTTGGTAGTGGTAGTGTTTCTGTCTCTTCGGGAACTACGGGATTATTTTCTTGTCTCCGAGAGGCTTCTCTGATACGTAAGATGCCTAGACAATCGATTGGCACCACAAAAACTAAAACGCATAACATATAAAACAGTAATTTATATTTTTTTAACATATCCGCTATTTAATTATCTTAGTTGCTTGAAATCTCTCTAATACAGTTTCAACAAAGAAAATAACTCGTAACATCAACCTTATATACTCAACTATTACCTACTTAAAATTCAATTAAAAACTAACGAAGAAGTAAACACTCTGCCTATTTGCGATAACTGTAATGATGTCTGAGTTATAGTGATTTGGTTTGATTAAATCACTTTAACAGACATAAAGTTGAGAGACATAATCCATTTTACTAATGGATTATGTCTCATTTGACCAAGTCTTTTGTACATTACACTTACCTAAGAAGTACAAAAGAGCCTATAAGTATATCCAGCGTTAAATTAAAATTGAAACAGGTTGCAATAAGAATATTTATTGATGAAAAAAAGCCTTTTACACTGTCTGTCACCCCCTGCTTTTAATTAAAGAAACTGGAGAGTATTGACTTATATGGAAACAGATACGGCATTCTCAAGTTTTATTTAAGTGATCGCTACCAGGCTGTTAAAATTGGATGCTATCAGAGTAGCTTCATACCTTTAACATGCGGTGTGCCCCAAGGTCCAATATCGGACCCTTATGGTTTCTAGTTATGTAAATAATATAAACTAAGCAGGATTGTAACATTTGTCACCTTTCTCTTCACGCAGACGATGTAAATATATTTATTCTATTCTGGAAAAGAAATTAATGAAATCATTAAAAGTGCACAAGAATAGTTAAATATTTTAAATAAGTGGTTTCAGTATAACCTTCTGACAATAAATACTTCTGAAACCTCATACATAATACTTTGCAGAACCAGAAATAAAAAAAAAGGCCAAGTGCGTGTCTGACCTGGCAAAGTATTAGGGTTCCGTAGTTGCACAATAATACGGACTAAGAAGAGGGCTTTTTGTTGTTACATGAGCATTGAAACGGTTTCAGCGGCTCACGTCTAAAACGGGCCCAATAGGATGATGGTAACTGAAGAAGGAGTTATAAATTCCAACTTCACATGTGAAGTTAGAAAAAATATTGTCTAAGTATTTGAACACCACCACGTGAAGAGACAAGAGTTTGTAATAAAGATTGATAACCGGCGTCAAGTAATAAATGAATACTGCAGTATTGCCGTTACGGAGATAGTCTTCGTTACAATCTCCAAATATTAGGTATGCAAGGGCTGTTAGGCGATAAAAAATACGTAAGAAACCTACTGCGACACTGTAAGGGCATTTGCATGATCTATACAAGGCTACTATCTTCACATTGTTAACTTCGACAGATACTGCTTTACAATGTTCACTTCCAGCAGTGTCACTGTAGGATCGCAGTTTGAGTCGCGCAAAATGCGTCGCGAAATTTAAGCAGCTTTCGGTTTCATGCTAAAGTCCTGTTTGTGCCACATGGCGACGCAAAATGAGTTGTCTGCTGACTCACACCAATTATTTACCCTAAATAGGGTATACCCTATTTACCCTACCCTGCCTACCTAACCACCTACCCTACCTACCCTACCCTACCCTACCTACCTACCTACCAATTTATTAAACCATTTATTTGAATAAGTATTAATACTACAATACGAATGTAACCAACTTTTGTTTCTACCGGCGATCGAATTAAATTTTAGAACACAAAAACTGCTATTGTGACTAAACTATGATAGTGAAATATATTCTCTCGTAGCCATTTTTGTATTTAATAATGAGTACTTTAATTATGTAGTACATATTTTTTAAGTATCATCAATAGATTTCTCAGCACACGCCAAATAATGAATTTTATAGGCAAAATATTGCTACTTTAGGTTACGTTATTCCAATTTTCATAAGGATTTCTATCGTTTTTTTAAAATAAATTATATGTTACTCGGCCTATGTGCCTATGTTACTCGGGAATAATGTAGCTTTCCATAATTGAAAGAATTTTTAAAATCGGCCCAGTAGTTTCGGAGCCTATTCGGTACAAACAAACAAACAATCAAACAAAAAAAAACTTACCTCTTTATAATATTGGTAAAGATTTGATACACTAGCGCAATTTTGAAAAGTTATTATCCCTGTTTTATTTGAGATCGATATTGTTGTCAATTCATTAACATTTTGAGTATTTGTAGTCTTAGTTTCAGACTGGTAATTAAGAAAAGGTACAGAATCCTTTGATGTAGAAGGACGTGGCAAAAATGTCATTGGCAAATTGTCTTTAGGTCTTAATTTAATATTTTCTACAATGCGGGTGCTAGTTTTTTCGTTATTTTGAATCGAATCTTCAATGTAAGTTTCTGCTACAGAGCTGGATTGCCACCCTCCGTGCTTAAAACAGTAAGGTCCGCTCCAGAATCTGCCAAAAGTGTAGCGGACGTTCGGCGAAAACAATGTCCTGTGTATAGCTTGCAACTTCAAGTATGTAGCGATTTCTAGGGGCATTGAAGATATTCTAGTTTTTTCCATAACCTGTTTGAAGCACTTTCCATTTTGATAAATAATAAAAAATCTATTAGATGTTATATGAGAAGGACGCAGGCTCTGATATTTTCCACAGTTCGTTTGTAATGGCCACGAATGACGAATGACCGATTAAATTCACTAAAAGTAATTCATCTGAGTGTTTTTTGACATCGTCGATTGTTATTTTTATAAGCTCGTTACTATGACAAGCTCCATGTATGCCGAATATTAGAGCCACCTGTAACAAAACAGAAAGGAAATCAGACAAGTAAGTACAATACGTACACGTTTTAAAACACTCTGTTTATAGATTACAATGGAGAAACTAAAAGATACATTCTTTTATTGAGAGAAATTCCTTATCAGGCGCGTCATTTAAAAAGTCTCAACGTTTTGATGAGACAATACTTTTGATTTCTTTGGTTTGTGTCCTTCGGATGGGATCCCTTCTTTTCGCATAATGTTCTTTATCCTAATATACTTCGGCATAACGATTTTGGCACAATTTGTTTTGGCATAATAATACTTCGGCATAATTTTTTTAGGCATACATTTTATGTTGGCATAATCACCTTAAAGACTAATTTGTTTTGGCATAAATTTGATTCGCATAACGTTAGTAGGCCTAATGACTATTAGCATAACGTTAGTAGGCCTAATGATAGCATAATAATATTTAGGCATACAAAAAATATAAATAACAAAAACAATTTTCATGCAAATGATTTATTATACAAAACATTATGTAACTTAAACGATTTTTCAATCGCGAGATAACTTTTATCTGGAGAATATATTAGATGTTTTGACAGTTTTTGTATAAAAAACATGTCAATCAGTTAACTTCTATTATGAGAAATAAATATGGCGGTTATTCCTCAGATAGAAGTTAACTGATTGAAACAGTGGTCCTTAATTATGTATAATTATTTATTTTAGGTGTATATTTTTAGCAATTGCTTGTAAATATGTTAGTTTAGAAGTATACTCATCTTTTTTACTAATAATTTTTTCAATTCTTTTGGTTTTATCCGTGTTTTTTTTCTTTTTTTTTGGTATAAGTAATGTTCCGACATCCAGTTTATCTATTTCAATGGTTTGATGTTTTATTTCTTGAACGATCTTTTTTGCCAAAAAATAAAATCCAGGGTGGTGTTTTCCCACAAAATGTGCAATTCTATTGTGCCATACCTCTGCATGATTTTGTGTCCTAGGTCTATTTTCCTTTTCTAGTAAATACGTACTCCAGACTTTGGGTGGAAATGGTGGTGGTGAACTTGTAGTGCCCCATACATAATTCTGATCAAACAAATTTGCTATAGTTTCTGTAACAATTAAATAATATTGTTGGTTAAAAATTTAATATGATGTGCAACAAAAGTTAGTGACACAATCGAATTGCTGCAAAACCGACTCTACGTAGTCTTGTTTGTCCTACCCCTAGAGTGTAATTTAAAATCGCGTAGGCGCGTGGAGCCGCCGGAAGCCCGCAGCGCCGGAGCCGAGACAGAAACCCTGCCTGCTGCATGTTGCCTGCTCGCTTGAATGCTGCATGCTTGCTTGCATGCTGCATGCTTGCTTGTTTGCTGCATGCTTGCTTGCATGCTTGCTTGCATGCTGTATGCTTGCTTGCATGCTGTATGTGTAAATAAATTTATGCTTTAGGATATTATGCTTAAAAAAATTATGCTTTAGAACTTTATGCTTAATAAATTTATGCTTTAGAATATTCTGCTTAATCATTATTATGGTTAGAGAAATTATGCTTAAAAAAAATATGCGTAAGCTGTTATGCGTAATTATATTACGCGAAAATATAATTATGCCAAACAAAATTATGCTAAGATATATTAGGTCTTAAAATTTTATGCAAACGGATAGGGAACCCCTTCGGATAGTCTCTTCAGATAAGCAAGTAATTTTGAGTAGCTATCAATTTTAATATTTTTATTGGTATTTATTTTGTAGATTTCAGCATTGAGTATATACTCCAAAGGGTAGAAGGTTGCTTAGTTTTGGCCAATTCATGTAAATAGGCCAAAAACACATTTTCCTAAAACATTTTCGCTCCTTTTCTGTTTTTCCATAGAATGAAATTGTCACAGGCCCTTAAATATTTCTCTCGGGATTTCTTGGGTAATAAGTTTTGTACGACGTTGTTAGCTTCTATAGTTATTGTTTCAGGAGTAAATGCATTGTCACTTTCATAACTCAACGTAGAACGCATTATTTTTGCGAAATACAATAAAATATGTACTGATTACAAGAACAGAGACGTAATTCGCACGTATTTGTTTTTTTTTAGTAAGCACGGGTCCTCGTGCCCTGCAGCCATCACGTACCAGCCAGTTGTTCATACAATTTGTGTTCGATTTCTATGAATGAAGATCCAAATTCAAATCTCATTTCCGCCCGCTAAAAAGATCCTCTCAGATAAAAGCTATTTTGCTCCCAAATAAAGAGGAACAAAACGACACTTTTCGAATAGAAGGGATGAAATAGTACATTTTTTACCTAGGCAGCAAAAAACTATTTTAAAGGCGAGAGTGTTTCTTTTAATCCCGAGCGGAGCGAAGGATTCTATTGTAGAACGCCGTGCGTAGCGAGGGGTTCTAAATTAGAATCCTGAGTGCAGCGATGTATTCAAAGTACTCGAGCTTAAAACAGTGTTGCTCCCGAGGTGGACACTCTACTTTTTATCACCCTCTATGAGAAAATAAGTAAGAGCAACTTATGAACAAGAACGTTCTGTTTATTTATTTACATAAAATTAAAAACCATAAGACATAAAACAATATAATTAGAGGCTAATGTTTATATTTGAACAATTATGGAAGTGCATCGTAACAATTTTATTAGTTTTATTAGTACCATCCGTTACAGTTGTAGATTTATTTACAGCTTGGGAACTAGAAATAGTCTCAGAAAACAGTGTCTCTGAATACATTTTTTGAGAAACTTGAGTATAATACTTTCACTTGAGAAGACGCACTCATTTTTTTTAATTCTAAAATCTGAATTTGAAACAACTGCGAACGAAGGCAGAATGCATTTAATTTCGCGCGTTGTTTATTTTTCATCAACTTTTTTTTTTAATTTGGCGCTCTCGCAATTTTCAGCCACTCGCTTATTCAATACATTGTTCCCGCATGGTTTGTGATTCATCTCTTTGCTGATTGGAACATTTTCTAACAATATCTACATTCAAAATTCAAATCAATTTTTGTCCCTAAGGGATTAATGAGCTATTTTGGTCCCTGTTTACAAGGAATAAACTAGCTCTTTTTGAATAGATGTGATAAAAAAATAGATACCACTAACATGTATAAAAGTAATTCGAAAAAAAAATGAAAACTAAAAAGTTGTAAATAAAAAAAAGTTATTTAAAATCAAAGACCCGACTGCTAAAGAAGCGAACTAAAAAGATGTACAACAAGAAGAAAATCTTACTGTATCAGGTGGTCAGCCAGCTCGTGAAAATGTATCCTCCGACTTTATTCCTGTTAGCATCTTTTTTGTTCGCTAGTAATCGGGTTTTTTGATTTTCGTTTTGTAGTGTTTTGCTTTAGAAGTCTAATTTTTTTGTTACAATGTTTTTTTAATATAAAGCATAGTATTTTTTTTTAACTTTGCCTCACGTTAGGATTTTTTTTCTGTATCGTGGGTGCGTTTACAAACATTAACACTCACGTACAAAAGACACCCTGATCCGGACAACCATCAGTAGGCCATACAAATATTTTTAGTGCGGGAATCGAACCCGCGACACGCAATACAGCAGCCAATCGCTAAACCACTACGCCAACCGTGTCGTCAATAGAGTTAATTGCCGAGGGTTGAGGCACGCTCTGCCGCAGGATTAAGGCGTCCGGCTTGATTGATAACGGACACAGCGGATAGAATTTATGGAAACGCTAAGACGCTCCCTGCCCTTCGTTTGATTTATTCGCCTGCGGTTTCAGTGCCAAGCGGCGAAGAGACCAAAAATTAAAAAAAATCGTATTGCTCTCAGCAAAACCTTTTATTTGATATCCATGGGTGCATAAAAATAATTGGTCCACCATTTTAAGGGTTCCGAACCCGAAGGGTAAAAACGGGACCCTATTAGTAAGACTCCACGATCCGCCTCTACGTCTGTCTGTCACCAGACTGTATCTCATGAACCGTGACAGTTAGAGAGTCGAAATTTTCACAGATGATAAATATTGAATTTCGCTTAATCCAATACAGCGAATCCCAAAAAAATGGCATTCGCTGTAAAATTTATAAAAACCATGCATCAAATTAATCAATACATACTCGTACATACATTCTAACCCCTTACAAGACAAGTTAAACAAAAGCTGGTAGGATGATCCTTACTGACCCTCGCTTCACCCTTGCCTATTCATTTCTACCTTTTAAGTCATTGAAATTAAGACATCCTCGGCGAACCAGGGTTACCGACAAAGCCCGAAGAATTGTTAAATTTAAGTGGCTGTGGGCAGGACATATTGCTCCCAGAACGGAATACTTCACCACATGGGCCCAGTGCTTGTTGGTAGATATTACAAGTCTTCAATTTTTTTATGAAAGCATGCAGTAGTGACGAAAAAATTTACTCAAAGTAAAGCGCCTGCCTGGGTTCAAAACCACGACCAAGTAACATGTAAGTCGGAGCCGTTACCAGTGGGCACAGATTACCTCCCAATAGAGTCCGCATAGAAGACATCTTACGCGCACCACACATCAGCCTATTTAGGCTGATATAACTCAGTGCACGGTATGATCTCTTTAGTATTTACCAGACATTAGAGCTGTAGGGACGCAAGAGATTTCTAGTTTTAATTCAGTTTAAAAAATAGTTATCAACGGTTTGCCTTAATAAAACTCGAATTGTGTAGTAAAATGGTTGGAAAATCAACCAACCCTTCAAGTTAAAAAAAAGATGGGATAACATTCCACCGGTACGCAAAGTAATAAATATTGACCAATCTAAAAAAGGTCAAGTTATAATGGTTAGTAAATCAAAATAGCACACTTTACAGTAGCGCCCGTTGATATATTTTGTGAAAGTCCCTTTCACTCTTACGGCATTATTATATCGCTATCTTTTTCCCACAGAAGTAAAAATGTTGAGAAAAATACGTTTATTGCTTATCGAAAAATATCAATGATCGATATTTAATTAGGTATTTATGAAAATAAAATAATGAAGTTGAAATTGATTATTTAAAGAATTACAATTAAGTTTATTTTTACTTTGAACTAATTATTTTACATAGGTTTTTTATTAAATAAACAAACTCTTATTTTGTATCGACAGTCCTATACAAATTGGAAGCCGCAATAAAAAGTTTAATATAAAGATCAACTTGCCCCATTTCACCCCTTAAATGTGAATTTACAAAAATCCTTTCTTAGCTAACGTTATTTTTTTATCCTCTATATGCTTGCACTTGACCACTACCTCACCTGATGGTAAGCGATGATAAGGTCGACGGTGAAGCACGCTTGCCCAGAAAAAACCTATTCACTCTTGACTTAAAGACCCCTAGATTGTAGCTATCGGGAAACACAGACTCCGGCAGGGAATTCCACTCCTTAGCTGTACGCATAATAAAAGTGTCCCCAAAACGTTTTGTGCGTAACATTTACTATCTATAAACTACCCACCTGCCAAATTTCAGCTTCATGAAGAGAATTTCTACATCTTATCTTTACTATCCCAACCATGTTTAAGGGCTAGTACTCGTATAAAAAACAAACATGCACACTTCAATTATTTGTTATAAACCCCAAAATCCACAAAGTCTGAAAAGTTTGAAACTAATCGGACCATAATAAGAAGTTTCATACTAAATTAACTCCTTCTCCATTTCTCCCACTTCGTGTTGTATGAAATAAAATAGCCTGTCCTTCCGAGGATCTCAAACTATCTCTGTACAAAATTTCGTCTACATCGGTTCAGCGGTTCAAGCAATATTAAGAAGTTTCACACAAAACTAACCACCTCCCGATTTCTCCGCCTTCGTGTTTTATGAAAAAAAAGTAGCATAGGCCCTGCCCTAGATCTCAAACTATCTCCATAGCAAATTGTATATAAGTCGGTTCAGCCTTAAAAGCCATGATAATAAGTTTTATACAAAACTGACCCTCCCCCCTAAAGTAGCTTATGTCCTTTCCAAGATCTCAAACTAACTCCATACCAAATTACATCTAAATCAGCTCAGAGGTTTAAGCCTGAAAAGGTAAAAGACAGACAGACAGAGTTACTTTCGCATTTATAATATTAGTATGGATTTCAAGTTTATTATCCCAAGAAATAAGAATCCTCAAAAAAAAATTACACACCTTAAATCGTCTTTTGGGGGTAGTTTCGAAAAACTAATAATGTCAACCTTTATCATTTACATAGATTAATTACTATTTGAAGACATTGTATATAGATTTCAAGAATATTAGCCGAACGAATTAGATTTTTCATACAAACTTTCAACCCCTTTTTTACCCACTTAGGGATGGAATTTCCAAAAATCCTGTCTTAGCGTGTCCTTTCTCACTTACGTAACTTGAGAAACCTTCTGCCAAATTTCATCTTTATAGGTCAAGCGGTTTTCGATATTTCGTGATGAATGAGTGAGTGACATTTCGCCTTTATATACTTAGATTTACCCTACTATTTATTTAAATGCATAAGTTTGGATGAATGGCTAGATGTTTTTGTTAGTCAATCACGCTTGAATGCCTGAATGGATCTGGATGAAATTTGGCATCGAGATAAATTATATCCTGGAATAGCACATATGCTTGCATCCCGGTATAACTTTCCCATGGGATGTAAGAAAACACTTGTCATGCGGGCGAAGCCAGAGGCAAAAGCAAGTATCCTCCTCCTACTAGTCACACCAATGACACTTAATCACACTAATATTATAAAGGTGAAAGTTTGTGAGTGTGTTTGTGTGTGTTTGTTTGTATGTTTGTTACTTCTTCACGCTCAAACGGCTGGACGGATCTGGATTATAATATTTTGCACAGAGACAGATTATAGTCTGTAATAGCACATAGGATACTTTTATCCCGGGAATATGCTCCCCTGGGAAAAACTTTCGACATTCACGGGGGCGGAGCCGTTGGCAGATGCTAGTAGTATTATAAATACGAAAGTTTTGGATGGATGGATGCATGATTTGTTACTCAATTACGCCAGCACGGCTGTACGGATATAGAAAGAATTTGACACAGAGATGGATTATAGTCTGGAATAGCACATAGGCTTTTAATCCCGGCAAATTGCATGATTCCTGTAGGACAACCTCCGAATTTCACGCGGGCGAAGCCGCTAGCAGAAGCTAGTAACTACAATATAAATAAAAATAATTACAACATGAATAAAACAAAACAAAATTACCAACCAAATAAAACAAACCAACTTCAACGAAAAAATCATCTTCAGCGTTTTAATGTTCCCACTGCTGGGACACTGGTTTCCTCTCTATGAGAGGGAATGAGCCATAATCTACCATGCGGGCCTAGTGCGGGTTGGTGGATGTCACATGTTTTCGAAGTTTTGGTTCTACGACATGCTGGTTTCTTCACAATGTTTTCCTTCACCGTTTTGATTGATGAGAGCAATGGTGATGAAATAATTTGCAAGTAAAGCAACTGCTTGGTTTCGAACCCACCACCTACAACTAGTAAGTCGCGGCCGTTACCACTGGGCCACCACTGCTTACAAGACCACCACTGCTCATTGGGCCATCACTGCTCAAAAAAAATATATTTCAAATTAATCTCCAATACCTTAAGTAAAGCCAGTACTAGACATCGCTAGTTCACTACGGCCCGATCGTTCGCGCTTGATTAAGAAATGCCTGCATGCCTAGCGCAGTATGTGTGAACCCCGCATAAAGGTGTTTCTCTACCGATGATGAGCGAGATAGCTAGGCGGAGCGAGGATGTATTAAGAAACGCGGTAACAAATTAAAACTAACGACTACCATCGTTGCCGAGTTGCCAGCTTGTCAGGTTTTATTGGTTACATATCGGGGAGTGTGCAATGGAATTGCATGATCTAATTCCGCCAAGCCCGTTTCCAGACCAGACGTACGGCGGTGCACCATTCATAAGTTCTAAACGTTTTGGGAACATCTTTATTATGCGAACAGCTTAATAATAGAATTCCCTGCCGGGGTCTGTTTCCCGATAGCTACAATCTAGGGGGTCTTTAAGTCAAGAGGGAATAGGTTACTTCTAGACAAGCGTGCTCCACCGTCGACCACATCATCGCTTACCATCAGGTGAGATAGTGGTCATCATCATCATAATATCAGTGGATAGACGTCCACAGCTGGACATAGGCCTCCCCAAAGCGTCGCTACATTGACCGGTCCTGTGCGATTCGCGACCAGCGAATCCCTGCAACCTAGTTGATAATGGTCTAGCGAGAGCATAATAAAAAAAAATAATGAATGACCTTGACCAGTTATCGACGAGTACCAAACTAGACAGAGCCTGTATTCTGGCGACCCAGACATTACCAGAGTTTGTGATTTTACGAGTCCTGCTAGCGCTACGTGATAATCTAGGACGAAAATAAACATAATATGAATAGAGATAAAGAAGCGTATTAATATGGATACTGCTAAAAACAATTAAGGTGCGTCGATATTCTTGTTTTTGTTTCTTCGCTTTTTGACACCGACTTCCGAAGTTGAAGTTATTTTTCACTTTGTAGTGTTTTTATTTGGATGTTGGTTATATTATTTTGTAAAAAAGTATTTCACTAGAATTGTGCTAGGAGCTTACGCGGTCCTAGGATGCGTAGCGAAGCTGGGAAACGGTGTGTAGTTGAGTGGTGCTAGGATGCATAGTGAATTCTTTTCAGCGGTGCGCAGATATTTTATCGCATCCCTTTCGTCTCTCACACACAACTCTCCCTTTTTTAGTGTATAGTAGAAATACCCTCTGTCCAATCCAGGCTGAGAAAATATGATGGTAGATTCATCTTAGCGCACCATCTAGCTACTTCGCAACGTTTCATGTGGAAAATCACCCTTACTCACACTGCACAGAATCTATTGAACTGAAAAGAAAAGGCCCCCATTACGAAGATGGGATGTTATCTTGTAGAGCGCTTTGAGTATGAAGATCTGTACCATTTTTGTTTTTAATGTTTTTCCTTGTAGACTGGAGCCCATACATCTAGACGAGGTCGCGGCAAACCAAACAAAAGATGGTGGGACTCCCTACATGACTTGACATGAAGGAATGAGGGGAGGATTTTGTCCAGGTCTAGTCTCTCCCCTCTTACCTCTTGTTTTTATCATTCTTCGACACCGAATTTCGAAACGAAAGTTATTTTGCACTTTTTAGTGTTTTACTTTTGGAGTCGGTTTGTTGTTTGTGAAAAAGTTTTTATTTCTCTCTTATTAGTTTTAGTACACCATCACTAATAAAAATCAGTAATTTCTTTAGTATGGTACCTAAAGGATTGACAAAATACCCATAATAACTCAATTTACACATTCGTGCTGCGTATCGCTTGGGAGTTCGGTTCTATGCTTTGATGCAACTTGCAATATTCCCTGAATTTAGAGATGCTCAAACCAACACAAAAAGAATAAACACGATCTGTTAGCAGCTTCTGCGAAATACGTGGACAAACATACAAATATACAGACATACAAACATACAAACATACAGACATACAGACATACAGACATACAGACATACAGACATACAGACATACAGACATACAGACATACAGACATACAGACATACAAACATACAAATATACAAACATATAAACATACAAACACACAAACATTTTTTTTTTGTTCAAACTACATTATTTTGAACATTATTTTCAACATTATTTTGAACAAACAAATTATTAAAAAGTCTTATCTCACGTGTACACTATCAAATTTCTTTGAATACCTTGAAGTTCAAATGAAGTTATATAGCGGTCCAACTGCATTTGAACTGCACATCGACCGTGTAGCTATCTTGCAGTCACCTTGCAGTCGTTGGAACTTCACGCCAACCGCACACCGACTGCAATCGGCCTGCACGGTTGGTTTGCAGATTTATTGCAGTCGTACTAATTGCAAATTTGCTTTCGGAAATCAATTGAAATGCAGTCCGTCTGTCTAGCTCTAGAGCCTTAGTCATGAAGCGCCGTTTGTTGTAATCGTCGCTTCAACATGTCCTTCGAGTCACTCGTCAGTCTGAATTATATCTATAATGCGTACCTACGGTTGAAATATATTGAGAACCAAATACAGGTATATAAACAAACCATTGACGATACGGTTGGCGTAATGGTTGAGCGATCGGCTGCGCTGCGTGTCGCGGGTGCGATTCCCTTACGGAAAAATATTTGTATGGTCTGCAGACAGTTGATCCGGTCTGGTGGTTTGTAAATGTGAATTATATAATTATACTAGCTGTCCCACGCGGCTTCGCTCTCGTCAACTGCCTACTTACGTACCCATCTACGATAACAACCCTACCTACCCTACATACATGATTGTTGCGTAACTTATACCATTTACGCAGCGCACGCAACGGAAGCTCTAAAAAAGTAATAATTTTGCCCGTTTTTGCAACATTTTTTATTTATGCTCCGCTCCTGTTGGTCGTAGCGTGATGTCTTTCTCGATAAATGGACTATCAAACACAAAAAGAATTTTTCAATGCCAACCGGTAGTTCCTGAGATTAGCACATTCAAACAAACACTTCAGCTTTATAATATTATTATAGATTTGTTAATGCATCCACGATACAGTAGAATTTCCAACGTTTAAAAAAAAACCTTGAAAGAACTTTCTTACACGCTACCTATCTGCCCCCGGTGGTATATCATTCTCAGTCAAAGGCAAACACTGTATGTCACTTCCAGGTTTATTGTCAAGGCCTTCACAAGAACATGTCATGTGTTTTTGTGAACATTCTCGGCAAAAATTCAATTTAGGAATATACAAAACAAATCTCTTAACTGTAGTCATAGACTAAGAATGTACAGAAGCGTGTTTCCAACTCTGATTGCTTCTAAAGTGCCTATTATTATTACTTTGACCTTAAACTGACTGAGTGCAGAGTTTCCACAGAATTCATGATCCATGATGTGTCAAAACTATCATGGTGCGACTGTGAAAAAGATGTATATGAGTTTTATACACCTGTCCCTTCATACAATGGAAATAATCTTGCTCTAAGTGGGAAGTTTCCTGTATACAAAAATATAATTCTATTAAATCCGTCAGCGAGATTATCAAACATTATTGGATACGTATTTTTTGCGTCATCAAATAAATAAAAATTGTCAAAGATAAAGCGCATCAATGTTCAGGAGTGGGGGCTTGTGACGTCACTTTGTCAACTTGGCAACCGTTTTGGATCCCAGGTGATGACATGATACGACAAGGATATGCCTTAACAGGCGTTGCACATAAGTGATCTTTTAAGAGGTCCATCTGCTGATGGTGATCCACTGAGGTGGTTTTAGTGGGGTAAAAATCCCACACTCTCTGGTCTTTTACCCAAATGTCCAGACTCCTTTTGAAGTTTTCCCCGGATAGCAAAAAGAAGGTGATAGTGAGGAGTGAAAATGTTTTCCCTGGAACAGTACGTGGAGCTTGCGCTGTTGTTAAACGTTTTAATCTATACACCAAACATCTGTGTCGAACTTATTCCTCTAGGTATATCTTATTAGTTTTGAAAAGTGCTGCGGGTGTGAGGAGAAAGAGCCTTAAGTACAGCTCAGGGTCAAAAGTGCAGTCACACTCTACCAAAACAGTAGCGGCCATTTTTATTTTGGGCAAAGTATTTCTACTTTTCACGGTTAGTAGATATAATCAATACTTTAATTTCTACACAACATATTAAACTAGTTGTGGATAATTCATTTTCTTCTACAGAACTATTGGTGACACGGTTGGCTTAGTGGTCGTAATCGGCTGCTGCGCTGCGTGTCGCAGGTTCGATTCCCGCACGGAACAAATATTTGTATGGCCTACCGATAGTTGCTACGGAACTGGGTGTCTTGTGTATGTAAGTTTAAATGTTTTTAAACGCACCCACGATACATGAATTTTCTATTAAAATAAAAATAAACTCGCCATTTGAATTTTGGGAGAGTACGACTGCACTTTTGACCCTTGAATGAACATAATAAAAAGGTATATATTTATAAACTCACGCTTTTCCCTCATGCGAGTGGGCAAAAACCAATACAATGTTTACTTAGAGACTCCTTATGCTTACTTTGTATTTAAAACGATCAGATCATAAACCGAGAACCGGCGCGCATTCCGATAAATAATATTTCTGGAAAACTTCACCAGTGAGATCAGCGTTTATTTATTAATTTATTTAGACTTCATGCACAAAAAGATACAAAGGTGTACTTAATGCCTTAGGCATTCTCTACCAGTCAAACAAGGGTAGTGAAAAGATTACAAGGCAGTTGCATTGTTTATCTCTCTAGAGCAAAGTTTTATTACTTTTTTTCTACTTGATTATTTCGTTCGGCGCGCCAACAAAGAAAAGTAACATTTCTATGCGGTTTACTTATTCTATGGTCCAGCCTAAAGTATTTTCAGTGACGACCTGTCATAAGCAAGACAAATTCGCAACACTTGACTGTGCGCAGACAGACTTGAGAAACTATTACCAGAGCCCTTCACTTGCGATCCATCATTCTTAGGAAATTATCACATTTTTTTACTACAATATATTCTTGCAGATATGTGTAGCGTTTCATTGGTGAAAATTTTGTTGATAATGTCGTTTTTACATAGACAACATGACAAGAAATCAGTCATCTCGCTTTGAAGTCACACTATGGCGTCCACCTTCATGACGTCTGACGTAACCTGCAGTTTCCACATACGATTGGGTATACGCGCCGAACAAAATATCTGCTCAAATTGAGCTATCGAGCAAGTTCAGTTTGATTATAACAAGAGATTTGAGCTGAGCTGGTGTAGTATCCATTTTTCAGTATCTTAAGAAACAAACCTTCATTACGCTCACTACAGTTAATGCGTGCATGTAATTTAAGAGAGTACTTTTGGACAAAGCCTCAGAACTGTGGAAAATACCGACTTTATACACAAGATTAATGTTTCTCAAAACCGCATACTGTTTTATTTGATTATTAAACTTTATTTTCTCATATCTGCGAAGTAATTTTAAAATAGGATGCCTGTGCAATAGTCTTGTTCTCAAGTGAATTTAATTGGATTTGTTCTACAAAATAACAGATCCTTTCTCATTTTCATAATCTTCAAATCTTACTAAAATCAACCCAAATAAATTGAAAAAATTGTAAAAAAAAACTTGCTGAAATCGCAGAAAAATAAGTAGGTTTATCTATAGAATGCACCTTGGGCGAGAAACAGGAACCGATTCATTTTTCTTTCTCAACGGGAGAGGAAAAAATAAAAAAGTTTACGGAATCGACTCCTTATCGACTGCTGCCGGTCAACAATAGAAAATGGATTACTTTGCTCCAGCCAGCACTGAAAGATTGGCTCTAGTACTTTTACAATTAAACTAGTGCTACTCTTTTGAAATATTTTCTTTCTTTATTTATTTTGAATAATAGATACCCACGTGTATGATTTTTGCGGGAACTTATCTTTTTGTGGCGAAGTGGTTGGCCGGTTTTTTGTCAGCAACTGGTTCGTTTATTGCATTTAGGTTTTGAATAGGCTTGCTATAGGGATTATGTAGCCTAAACTATGTGGAATATATTTCGTAGTCATCTGGTTAAATTAGCAATTATCTCTTGGCTGAGTCTTGGTCAGTCATCTTCAAAGGGCTGATTTTCAATAAAGTTGTTCAACGTTGAATGATTCTAGTTCAATTATTATTATAGACCAAGGCATCCAATTGGTTACGGGCGTTTAAGAAACGGCCTAGGCGTCCAATTAGCTGGCTAATTTAACCAGATGGCTGCGACACATACAATTTGTCCGTTTTTGTAGTAATAAAACTTTAGGGTCGTTAAATACACTTAGTTGTATCGGTAAAAACATCCATATAATGGGTCCAACCCCAATACTTTCAAAGATAGAGCAATTTTAGTATCTAACTTACGATACTTTCATAGTCTAATGACCATAACTTTGGATGTAGGTCTCAGAGACGCGTACATTTTATGTTATTTTTACAAGTTTTTATTTAATTTGCAAAGTATATAACGAAGGAGGAAACTTCGTGGTGTTTTTAAAAAGTGTCGTGACAACAACAACTGTAACGTCAGCAATGCTGGCGGCATTGCTGACGTTACAGTTGTTGTTTTCACGATGTTCACTCATTTTAGGTCTTCGAATTAAAACTTCACAAGTACTTGTAGAACTTTGTTAATTCAACGAGAAGCGTAACGACGTTACAGAGAGGTCCGTACTGTTCGGCGGCTCGAGCGTGAATGACTGACCGCCGTTTTGTGTTTTTTTTTTTTTCTACGTGGCGTCTCACAGTTCGGTCAAAGTGACCGGATACTGCTTAACCGAACTACCCTGTAGAGACTAAGCTATATTATAGCCTCCAGCCAGGCTTGCAAAATTTCTAAAGCTAAGCGACTGCGCCGAGGGCTACCCCAGTTAGGGTCAGACCTCGGCTCAGGGCGTCGCTGGGGGGACAACAACTAAGGCTGGATCTTAATAAAGTGATTCTACCATCCGTTCGGAAAAAGCCTACGTGGAGAAGAACGGACAAGGACTGACCGCCGACGGTGCGGCCGTATTTATAGGGTGAGGCGCAGGCACACATGTCCACAAGTTTTTAGGTTAAGTATTGAAATAACATTGACATGCTGTTGCTTTTACATCGTAATAAATTTAAAGTACTCGATTGATGGTTTATAAGTATTTTTTAGAACAATCAACTAATCAAACTTAGTTATTCTAGATTTTATAACAGACAAACTGTTGTAGTTGCACCGATATATATAAATGTATTTTATAACCTTGCAACTGAATTTGAAAGCAGTTATCCGACACCGAAAAGGTGAAATTTTGCATACACGTTTAGTTTGGATGACAATGCTAAGAGCGGATGGCCCATGATGGCGGACTAGTTATTTTTTGTGCACTGCCATGATATGGATATCGAATGAAAGGGTTTGCTGAGAAGAATACGAAAAAAGGTTGTTTTAAAATACGATTTTTAATGAATAAGTTTCTTTCAGCCATAGCATAGAAAATCTAAAAATTATTCAACTAACACACCAGAGATAAGACATTTTTGTATTGAGCCGTAAAGGTCAATTTTTAAACAAAATTTCACAAAACACACTTACATTTTACATTTCCTAAAGTTCTGCAATTTTTAGGGACATTTTTTATGTCTTTTTTGTCACGGGGTTGTATGGGGTGTTTTTAATCAGTAAAATTAAGTGTATATAACGAACTCAAAGTGTAATTACTACAGAAACGGACACATTGTATGACAACGTAACAATGCTTTGAGTGACATGATTACTTAGGAATAAAACTTAAAACTATATACCAGGCATTCCACATTACAACAAAGTTGAAGTAATAAATGACGCATGGAAATGCCGCTGCCTCGTTGGCGTAGTGGTTGCGAGCACTACAGGTGAGCATGAAGTCCTGGGTTCGAGTCCCGAATCGGGCAAAGTGTTATTGGGTTTTTTCATCTGGAATTGCTCAGTAGCAGCCTGGTTTTATTCCCGGTTGATGGTAATAGGCATGGTGGCCGAAGAATTACGAAACCGAAATGGCAGTGGGCAGGGCAAATTTACGACCGGAAGACGATGCGTTGGATGGCCTCCCACTAGGTGGACTGATGACCTGGTTAAAGTTGCGGGAAGACGCTGGTTGCGAGACGCACGGGATCGGTCAATGTGGCGACGCCTGAGGTAGTCCTATGTCCAGCAGTGGACGTCTTTAGGCTGAAATGATGATGGTAATAGGCTTATTACATAACCTGCCCCTTATAACATGGGACTTAAACATACCTGACAAAATGTGGATGCAATTTAAGTGCAACTCTGTTAAACCCTTCGGTGAATACAACCATAATGTTATGTTATAACTTACTACTATTATAAATGTAAAAGTTTGTGTGGATGGATGGATGTTTGTTAATCTTTCACGCAAAATCTACTGAACGGATTTTTATAAAACTTTACCGAAATATAGCTTATACATCAGAATAACACATAGACTATGATTCATAAAGACATTTCGCGAAGTACTACGCCGGTGGAGCCGTGGGCGCGCAGCTAGTATGGAAATAAATGTGCGAGGGTAATTCCCATGAAGGTAATTTCAGATATTCAAAGTGCAACGTTCTTCAACTCTATAATTATGAAATCCTTATGTATGGCGTAACCTTTCACCTTATTAACTGCCTTTAGTCTTGGCTCATTTGCCTAGGAAACGCTCCAACAATGCTCGAGAAACCGGTAATGACGTGACGCGAATTATAAGAACGAAAGAGAACCGAACAGTTTTAGAACCGAAGCTCATGTAATGTCGAAAAGGCTTTTGATATCTTTCTTTGATTTATTTAACGTGGACGAAGCTATTGGTCAAAATGTATTTTTTATTTGTTTTTTGTTTAAAAAAAAGAACGTTGTCCCACTTGGATTTTTCCTCCTCACATACACAAACACTCAGAGTCGGAACAACTATCTGTTTAGTATTTAGATACGGCCTTTTTGTTTTGTGACATTATTTTTAATGCTCTTTTTTGCTGTGGTGACGGATTTTTTTTATTTTAGGAATTTACTCTTTAAAAATAGATTTTCATTAAATTTATAAAAATTTGATTTCATTCCTCAAAAAATTAATTTCACTCCTCATAAAATTTTCTAACTCCTCTAAAAGCGTTACGTTTTTCTGCACAACGTACCTTACGCACCTTTCTTTTTGAAATCATGTATGACAGCGACAGCGGACGTATGTAAGTATGATTGTATAATAACAATGGCAATCGTACTTAAGAAGTAAACTCCAGTAGTGCGTCAGAGCTACACACATACAGTTTTTACCCGACTGCAAGGAAATGGTTAAGTTTTTCGCGCGTATCTTTTATGTTTGTATATAATTATGTAATATTCTTTATTACCTCATATCTTGTGAACCGCTAGAAGAATTATATATTTATGACATCGTTAGATACGTCTTCACCGCCCAAGTGTTCTTAGATAAGTGACGTTGAATATAAAACAAAAATGGCGGATTTCGGGCGCCATATTGTAGGGTTCTCATTTTTTTTTTCTTTCTAACCCATCGAGTGTAGTATCAAAATGAAGGTTTTTAAGAGGTGGTTACAAAAATATGCACCACTTATTTTTAAAAGTTATTCGAAAAAAATATGCCTAAATAAAAAAAAAATGGAAAAAGCTAATTTAAAAATTAAAAACCCGATAGGTTAAGAAGCGAACTAATGTGATGTAAACAAGTAGAAAATCATGCTGTGCAGTCGGAGGATCAGGTGGTCAGCCAGCTTGCGAAAATGTATCCTCCGACTGCACAGCATGTTTTTCTACTTTTTTACATAATTTCAGTTCGCTTCTTAAGCTTTCGGGTTTTAAATTTTTATTTTATAACAATGGCTGCTACAGCCTGAAATAACTTAAACTAACTCCAAGGCAACAAACATACTTCCATACTTAATAATTATATTATAAATTCAAAAACAACTTTGTCTTTCTTAACCGACTGCCCAAATAGGAGGAGGTTCTCAATTCAGATGTTTTCTTCGCGCTTTCACGCCAAAACCACTGAACCAATTTTGTTGCATTTTGGTGTAGAGATAGATTGGACTCAGGGAGAGGGCGGAAGCTTTATATTCTTTATCCTGGGTGTACGTTCCCTTGGGATAATTTCCGACTTGCAGTCAGACGAAAGCCGCTGGCAGAAGCTAGCCAAAAAAACAATTAAACTCAACAAAATGCACACCTTGGCTATATTTTATCCAAATCCAACAAGTTATCAGAGCAACACATATCCGATTTAATATAAATACCTTTCATGGAGTCTTAAGTAAAAAAAATCGCTTACTATTAATCACGAAGCCTTAAAAGCCGAAAAGGTTTTAAGAAACAGTCAAAATCTTCTTGGAATCTATAAGGTCTTTGAAAAGACAAATCTGGGGTGAAAATCTGTCGTGTGGAAGCTTAAGGAGGCCGGGATGAAGCACTCCGATCCAACGAGGGCTATTTATAAAGATTACTGAACCAACGTATATCGACTTAAGACTAAATAAACTGGAAATTCGTTTAAAAAGGAATCTTATTGAATTATAAAAAATGTTGAAGTTGTAGATTTTGTTTTAGAATGCATTTATGTATTTGGTATTTCCGAAGATTACTTTTCCTTAATATTATTTATTTATTTCATTCAACTTCGAATCATACAATTAAACTAAATTAAAAATTATCAATCAAATTACAACCATATTAACTCACAAACAGCTTTATTATATTTTGAAATCCATACACATAAGTATCAGTGTATTTTTTTTTAATTTTCTAGGTAGACCTGTTCATATTCTTAGGTACTTTCAATCCCTGAAAAAAGCCAATGAATTAAAAATCACTCTGAACATTAAACGGATCATAATATTATGAATATAACAATGAAATATTGTGCCAAAATTAGATGATGACAGATGTACACTGATCCAATCATGTATTGATTACTTCTAAATATTGTAGAATTTAATTAGTAGATACGTTCTCTTGTTTACTGAGCCGTGAAGTTGGTTACCAGTTCGCCCACAGACCACCAAAACTCCGTTACAGGTCAGGGTGAAGAGTTTGTACGAGCAAAGGCAGGGGCGATGTATCAAACATATAACACGGTCAACTCAACTGTCCACCTGGTGTCTCGACTCTAGTTGTTGGCGCACGAGGCGATCGTGGGGTGCCATACGGGTAGTCGGGAGTGGGGTCGCATTCCAACGAGGTGCACTAAATTGACCGTATTGTATGAAACCGCCGTTTGCGTCCATACTGAAATGACAATGGCCATATGGTCTTGCGAGCACGTGATCGTCTATTGTTTTACCCTAGGAAAACATGTTTCGTCACACACAAACATGCTGGGGTGTTCCAAGTGCCCCTTGGAAGACCTTATGCTCGCCACTTACTACTGGGCCCAAAATATTTAAACCAATTAAAACAATCGACTCGAAAATGATGAAAAAAAACCGTTTAGTTTCTACGAGCAATGCTCTATGGCTACCAAATCGAACTCGCCCTAGGCATCGCATGTTCACTCTAGTTAAGGCCCTAGAGACAGCTTTATCAACACTTTTCATACAAACCATACGCTTGCATACAGTGACACCACCATTTACTCATACAAAGTGAAGTCCCGTGACATGGCTAGAACTATAGCCGAAACTTGTACGAATATTATTTTAGTAACTAGCTATTCTCGCGAGTCAAACTAATCAAACTAAAAAAAAGGTGTGATCTTTTTACTCGAAATCCTTATTCTTTTTCTAAAATAAAAGTAAGTAACCTTATAACATTAAAAACATCCAGTGAAAAATTCAGTCAAAATTGGTCTAGCCGTTTCGGAGATTAGCCGGAACAGATAGACAGACAGACAAAAACTTTTTACTAAAAGTACCGTATGCATATGAAAGCATTTAGTTATGAGATGTTTTTTTGACATTACAAACAGACACATTTATTTATTTGTATAGCTATCCGTGGAGTCTTTTGCACATTCGTCAAATTCAATTTTTTTCAAATTCAAATTATGATATTATTATTTTCAATTTCGCTTACCAACGAGGTGAGATGGTGATCAAGCGCGAGCCTATAATAAATAAAAAAAGTCAAATAACTTCTGACGCTTGCGAATGTGCAACTAGATTCATTTTTATTTGGGTTCCGTACCCAAAGGGTAAAACGGGTCCCTATTACTATGACTCCTCTTTCCGTCTGTCTGTCTGTCTGTCACCAGGCTGTATCTCGTGAACTGTGATAGCTAGACAGTTGCAATTTTTACAGATGATGTATATCTGCTGCCGTTATACCAACAAATACTAAAAACAAAATAAAATAAATATTAAAGGGGGCATACAACAAACGTAATTTTTTACGGAACACTTCGTACGCGAGTCCGACACGCACTTGGCCGGTTTTATTTATTTTTTGTTTGATAATTCAAAAGTACCTATAAGATTTATTTGAAATAAACTATTTGATTTTAATTTTGTATAGACATAGAAGATGGCGTCTTTAATTGCTGATTCCATGCTCTGTTAGTTAACCAGTCAGTGTTAATGAGTAGCTGTCAATAATCAATATCAAAAGCTTTTGACGAAATAGCTGTGGGAACCAATTAAATTGATAATAATTCTAAGAAATAATGTTGGTTGTTTGAAACCCAATTATGATTGACGTTTGCCAGTATAAAACATTCAGTATTATCACTGAACAATATTATTATGAATATAACAACATCACCCATTTATTCATGAAGGGTTAAGTAGAATGTACCTGTAACACGCTTACATTAATGTCGCCAGTTAAGTTATAATTCGATAGAATGCGAAGCAAGCCTGTTGCCATTAACCGGGCATAAATCTAGACTTCGGAAAGCTTATTACGTATCTTGCAAGAACAAATGGATAGCAATTATTGCTCTTCAATCGCAAATCCGAATTATGCATCAGCGCACACACCATAGCAGTTTTTCGACTGTGATACTACAATAAGTTAACTAAAATGTTAATTTTAACGCAGGGTGATCGCGATTATGACGATCAAATGTGGCTATAAAATTGTGATTACTTTTTCTCTTGTTGTTCATCGATTGCCAACCGCTCCCAAATTGCTAAGTACAGAAATCCATGGCGGATTTTTTTCGAATTAATTGCTTTTGACAAATAGCGAGCGATTAGCAAACAATTGGTTACGTAATCCCGATTTTTATGACATATAGCGATCGATAGTGCGATGAATACGCGATCGCTGCGCAGTTATTGCTGATTGCTATTTCATAAGTAATAAGCTTACGGGCTGCTACGTTAAAATTCCAGATGAAAAATACATTGCTCGACTCGGGAATCGGACACATGACCTTATGCTCAGCAGTAGCACTTGACATCACTGGAACAATGAGGCACCAGTTTATTCCAAATATAACTTTGATAATAGAATTTTTCATCATTGTTATTACTCAATTTTTCATAATTCGACTTTTTAACTTTTTTTATGTATTTTCGGGCATAACTCCGTCATATATAAACGGATTTGCATAATTTGTTCGAAAGAGGTTTATTTCAAAAAGGTCCCGTTAAAATTTGGTAAAGATTTGATGGAAAACTTCGCAGATATGCTACAGAACTCTTGAATGAATGACGGCAAATGTCTCGGAATTGCTGCAATTGCATGTCTGTTTACACCATTTCATAACATACCAACAAGAATAAGTACACTCTAAACGGGTACGTAGAGGTGTACAATTCACCCTGGTACTCTCATTCTTTAATGTTTTGTATATGTTTTTGGTTATGTTCAAGTTACATGTTATTCGGGTAATCCATTCTGGCATCACTGTGGTGTTAAATACTATAATATCTAAAGTATTCTGTATTAAACTAAATTGAATCGCACTAACGATTAATCTAATGATATTTTAAGATATTGGATATTTCAACTATGTATGAAATACGAAATGTACGACTCGCCTACAGTTTATTAATACTGCGCGCTGGATTGATTTCTTAAGTGGCAGGTAGTTACAATGTCAATGAACGACTCGCTTACACTTGCTTCTGCATCGTCTCCAGCGCTGCAGAAAGTGCAACCCCTTCGCCCTTACGTAACAAAGGAAAGGCACCCATGCTCCTCTCCGCAGCTTTGGCTTGCTGGTCGGTTGTTACAGCGGCCGTGTATTGCTCTCTTTTCGCGCCTTCGTTTTGTATATACACTCTAGGAGTAGCAGTCAATAGTTCTCATATACCACAAATGATGATATGTTCCTGTTTTAGTTTCGTATTTTTTTTGGTTTTATTACACCGGCTTCCGAAATTGAAGTTATTTTTCACTTTATAGTATTTTTCTTGGATGTCGGTTGTATTTTTTGGTAAAAAGTTATTTTTTTTCTTCCTAGTAAAAACTTATTTACCATAAAAAAAAATATATATAAAATAAAAAAATAATTGAATCCTAAGTCCGTCCGTGACCTTGGTCAAAATTCGTCATGAGTGCCATTCTCATATTTTTTATCAGTTTTGAGAAAAATGGGCTCCAAATCAAAATCCAAGTTGGTGCCAACAATAATTTGCAAATTTTTTGTCATGAAGATCTGGTTTTCGGGACGGAGTGCTCTTCCCAAAAACCAGAGCTGTGCATGTCCCGATACGCACTTGTTCAGTTCTTTTTGTTCACTCTAACCTATTTCAATATTAAGAGTAACGAGCTTAATTAGATTAGGTACCTACTAATAAGACGTGTACTCTTCACTTTAAGTTGTTAAGCCTTAGTTGAATTAACAGGCTCTGAGAACATTTTAGCGAAGAATTTCATTATCTAAGTTCCATTTAGTATTTACTAATTAGATTACTAGGTTAATTTCTAGTCATGTCTAACCTTGCTGATTAATATTAAAGAGAAGTTCCATTATATGTGTGTAGATGTAGTGTCTTTTGTGTATTTTTCTTAATATCAATCACAGACAATATAATACTAGCATAAACATTGCTATTAATAAACTAAATGTGTAATGTTATATTACGTATTTTTAAGTCGGTACAATATTATAGCCTTATTTATGCCACATAATATAATATGGAATCTACATTATATTATTTCCCAACCCTACAAATTCATGCTTTTAATTCTTTCAGATTTGTTTTGTTGTAAACTCAACAGTCAAAATTAAATCATCGGGAATTCTAGAAAAAGTGACATTAATTCATCTGCGAAAGACCACGTCGCATTTCGGTAGCGCATGTCAATCCCATATATTTTTGATTTTCGAAAACCGGTTTTAGGGTTCCTTACCCAAAGGGTAAAAACGGGACTATTACTAAGACTCCACGGTCCGTTCGTCTGTCTGTCTGTCACCAGGCTGTATCTCATGAACCGTGATAGCCATGTAGTTGAAATTTTAACAGATGATGAATTTCTGTTGCCGCTAACAACAAATAGTAAAAACAGAATAAAATAAATATTTAAGAGTGGCTCCCATACAACAAACGTGATTGTTTTGCCGTTTTTGCGATAGTGGTACGGAACCATTCGTGTGCGAGTCCGACTCGCATTTCGCTGGTTTTGTTGATAGAATGTAATTTTGTCTAGAAGGTCTTAACTCGTCTAGATAACCAACAAACTTCATATTTCCAAGTAATATTATAAATGCGATAGTTTAAGAGAGTGTATCTATGGAAGTTTGTAACGCATTCACGCAGAATATTACATCATCAGAATATTACAACGGCTATAATTTAAAAATACCTATATAGGAGGAAGTATTAATGACAAGCGAGCCAATCCAAATCTATACTAATATTATAAAGCTGAAGAGTTTGTTTGTTTGTTTGAACGCTCTAATCTCAGGAACTACTGGTTGGAATTGATAAATTCTTTTTGTGTTAGATAGTCCATTTATCGAGGAAGGTTATAGGCTAGATAACATCACGCTACGACTAATAGGAGCGGAGCGTAAATGAAAACAGTTGCAAAAACGGGAAAAATTATTCCTTTTTGAGAGCTTCCGTTGCGTGCACTGCGTAAGCGGTTAAAGTTACGCAACAATCATGTATGTAGTGTAGGTAGGATAGGGTAGGTAGGGTAAATGGGTAGGTAGGTAGACAGTTGACGGGAGCGAAGCCGCGTGGGACAGCTAGTCTTAAATAAATCAGAAAAATACGCCGCAAATATACATTTTATCAGATAAAATATCATAGATAAAAAAACTATAAGTAGGTACGCTTTAAAACACCGTTAATTTGAAATATCCAGCGATACCTAGAACTTCATTGTTCGTCAAGTTTTGAATACACAGATGTCAAGTACCATGCTAAAGGCTGCCAGATTGTTCTGTGGTCAGTCAGGTACAGGTCAAGCCGTGCGTGCTTTGTGGAACTGATCTTTTGTGAAGCTGACAAGTAAATAAGGTATCAAATACGCTAACGTTGTTAGAGTTCCGACGGTGACGCTGCGCTCGAATGTTCATCATTTCTGTACTTTAAAGTACTATCGCTCTATCGCCGCGTTACTGTAGCTGCAACAGTGACGCCGGAGCCGCTCTGTTCGGAAGTATAGCTTTAACTGTCTGTGTTTAACCTACATACACTTCAGTGCCGGAAAACGGTAACTTTCTAAAGCATACTCCTTAGTAACGGCTAGTTTAAAAGGTTTGAAAAAAATATATATTTATTATTGTTTCATGTCCATTGTTTTTTAAACATGGTTTTTTCGTATAACAAATAGTTTTGCTTTAAAAAAATAATTAGCAACACGATATTTTTCGCAACTTTTGGATACTCCTCCAAAACGACTTGGATGTTTAAAAATATTTTTACACAGAAAAATTGATGGCTAGATTTTCATAACTGACATAGCATATGTAAATCAAATAATATTTAGCAAACAAAACTGTTCAAAAGGAGGTTCAATATTGATATTTTGGCATCGAGCGGGTGCACGGCCAGTATTGCATTTACATTGAGACGTATATGTCGCCTTAACTTTTAATTTCGATATCGAGCTTGAATTGAGCATGCGTCATGCTGCGGAATACGGGCTTGAGTGTTAATCTAGCTTTTTATCGGTGAATTGCCGTGAGTGGATGCACTATGATTCCAGAAATTATCTTTTACAAACATTAACATTTTTTGCCTCCAGTATTAGTTTAGTTACCAGTAATACAGTCATCCACATCCATCGTAACAACTGGCCACTTTATTTCGGGGGTTCTTTTTATAGTTGTTCAAGGGTTACACTATAAGTTTGACTGGACTTACCATTTATTATTTTATATTATCTTTTGCCCTTGACTTCCTCTGCGTAGCATTATTATGCAGTAATATTGTAAGTGCGTTAGCCGCCTTTTTAAGAAAGAATTGTTAACCATACAAAGATCCCCACATCCCTTTCCACCCCATTTAGGATTATATCCGGGATAAGAACTATATCCTTCTTATGGTCTCAAACTATCTCCATATCAAATTGCATCAAAATCGGTGCAGCGGTTTAAGCTTGAAAATGCAAAAGACAGACAGAAAAAGATAATTTCGGCTTAATAATTATTATATTGATTAATTTTATTATTATGTCACATCACACTAATATTATAAAGGCGTTTGTATGTTTGTTACTTCTTCACGCCAGAACGGCTGAATGGATTTGGATGAAATTTGACACTGAGATAGATAGTCAGGAATAGAACATAGGATTTTAATACCGGGAATAGGTTCTCTCGGGATAAATTTCGATTTTCACGCGGATGACGCCGCCGGCAGAAGCTAGTTGATTAATAAAATATAGATTCCGAATTTCCCATACCGACGCGTATATAACGTGGTATAGTTGTATTTATGTATATAAAAACTTACAGCAAATCCTTTTCCCTGAGAAGAAACGAAGTCCCACAATAGAAGCTAACTCGAAGTAACAGATTACCGCTTGACATACATTCTGTTTACCTGTTGTGCACAGCACCTAAGACGGTGCTGCCAACGGTAAATTCGTGTTTCCGATTTTAATGTTGTTTTCTAGCTAGCTTTATATTTTCTTTCAGAAAGACAAATATATTTAATTTGTTGCCAATATGAACAAAAAAATATTGTTGTTAGTTTCAAGATTTTGCTGTACTAAACGAGACACCAAGGTAGACCTGTCATAAAAATCGAAGGTCCATGAATAAGGATCTTATTTGATCATTTGCTTAATTAGTGCCATCCAAATGACTGCATCTTACTTCTAATTTCATAGATCACATAAACCCATCAAATGTATGGAAATGGGTTTCATTTGACCCTTTCCGGATTTATATTTAAATTTCTGTTTCATTTAAAATAATAATATGGTATTTATTATAATATTTATTAGTCTATTGTTTTAGAAAATATTTATGTATTTTATTAGTTTCATAGTTTATTAATATCAGATTTTAATAATTGTTCTTTTTTTATTTTGTACTCCTACCTCTGTTGTGTCCTTTTTATCCCAAAGGTTGACTGGTAGAGAATGCCTTGCTGCATTAAGTCCGCCTATGTATCACCATTGTATATGAAGTTTAAATAAATAAGTAAATTTTAAAGACGAGTCCCCTTGTACGATTTTGTGTATACTAAAAGTACTTATATAGCTATTATGTCCAGATCTATAAATAACTAGCTTCTGCCAGCAGGTTCGCCCGCGTGCATGTCGAAAACTATCTCGAGGGAAAATATTCCCGGGATAAAAATCCGTCCAGCCGTTTGAGCGTGAAAAAGTAACAAACATACAAACACACACACACAAACTTTCTCATTTATAATATTGGCCTTTATAATATTAGTGTGATTACACAATTACGTAATTTAAATAAGTCAATTAACAATAGGAAATACTGGTTTTTAGGTATAAATGTAAAGAAAACGTCAATAATTAATAACAATAATAATCCATTTATTTACATATACATAATCGTAGTTTTAGTAACAATATAAACTTATATGATGTTAGTAACACATTAACAACAGACAAACATCTAAATATTAGATTCAGATGTTTGTCTATTATCCGATTTGAGGTTATTTGTATGAATACAAGTTCCGGGAACTGTGAACAACGCAATGAATGCTACACGGTACATTTTTGTGTTGCAACAAAGTCCAGTGAATGTAGGTAAAATGCTTTTTTATGTTTTTGTTGATGTGAATGAAGCAATAGAAGTATATAAGGATCGTAGCAGGTGGCGTTCTGTAATTTCTGCCTGCCGCAAGGGAAAAAGGCTTGAGTTTATGTATGTTTGTTTGTATCTTTTTATTTCTGACAATGTAACATGCTCGTACTAATATTCAGCGGCATCTGATAAGACTGAAAGCCAACCCCAACATGGCTGAGAAAAAGCAATGCAAAGTGGTGGATTGCTTCTCACAATTTGGTCCACAAATTCAAAAGCAGCGCGCTAAAGGGTGAGTTCTGTTCTATGGAGAAAGAAAAGAAAGAAAGCAAAGAAGATAAAGCAAAGAAAAAAAAATAAAGAGAGAAAAGATAGAAAGAAAAGACGAAAAATGAAAAGAAAGGAAATAAATAGAGAAAGACAAGAAAGAAAGAAGAAAGAGAAATGAAAGAAAAGATATTTATTGATTGTTTTTTTAGGATGTAATCTAAAATGAGACTTCTGAAACTACCAGAAATCATTGACATAAATAGCTGTTAGCGAGATAAGGAAGCAGCGAAAGTCACATACGCATCCGCAGTCCCCGACGCAAGTGCGCGAGGGTACATGGGGTCTGCATTCAGTCATAAAAATTTGCTCTGTCCAACCCGGGGTGGAGAAGTCTGACATCTATTAGGATAACAAATCGTTTTATTGTATTGGATTTTTTAATATAACTTTTTTTATTAACAAAATTACTATCTAAATTTTATCGAATTACTTTTAAAAAAACTTAAACCTTTCATTTTGATACCCCCCGACGGGTTTTGAATTAAAAAAATTGGAGCTCCCACAATATGGCAAATGCACCATGTTTTTTTTTTTAACACCACTCATCTAAGAACGATCAAGACGTTTTATCTAACGATGTCTTAATAGATAAAGATAAATCCGTCTGGCAGTTTGAAAGACAATTAAAGAATATTACATACATACTTATAAGATACGCGCGAAAAACACAACCCTTTCCTTACAGTTGCGTAAAAATGCAGGGTTAGGAATCTGAAGTAGTAGTGGACCGACCATGTTTGAAGGTCGATGGACCAATAGCCGGTGAAGACGCCGAGTCCTAGAGCTCAAACTACACAATTGCAAGCGTAACGCGGGACGCCCCCAGCTAAGTAGACCAACGACATTCAAAAGGTAGCTAGGACCTACCAGATATCGAATGTGATAGACCGGGAGTGTTTTAGTATGACTTGGAAGAGGGCGTTGTTCAGTAGTGGACTGCGATAGTCTGAGTAGATTAATCGTAGTTATTTTGCAAAACAGTTGAAGTCCGACGGCTAGATCTAGAACTGAATGAGACGAAATTTAAAACTTGTATAAAACGCACACTATGCAGCTAGGCATATTATAATTTGGGGGATTACATCACTGATAAAAAAGCTTGGCTCAATGCTAGTCCTGATTCACAGCCACTAGGACGCAAAAACAAGTGATATGCAGAACATTACTGTTTTGAAATATTCTTGGACTTGCTGAAGACTGTATGAATATATTTGTATTATGTGAACTCAATTTCTTTTAATATTATATAACTGCACAGCACATGTGTGAGTACTATGTACCCAACTGTAAATATACCATTTGCTGTACCTTTGTGTCGTTCGTTGACTTGTGTGTGCCCTGGCAGGTGACTGTGTCATGTTCTCTCAAATGTCCCTCTGATGGTGGCGCGTGTGTTGGATCATTCGGTTCCCTTCATGATGATAGAGCTGAGTGGTGCCGATTCATGCGTCATGTTCGTGAACGGGCGCCGTCAGTTGGGATTGGTCATAACTTAACTGCTTCGGAGGTAATGTTTTTCTAGTAACTATTATATAACTGCACAGTACACGTGTGCATTCTTTTAATTCTTTATATCTGTATGTTGTATAGGGTGTAGTAATTCTGAGTGCATTGTCCTCACATATATTAATTTATTAATGTATGTACTTATGTACCTAAATATTGTAAAAAAACTTTTTTTTAAAGAGTAATGGAGTTTCTTGTGCGTTCTTCTCCATAACAAGCTACTTTCCGAATGCACGGTAGAATCAATTTTTATTCCTTGTAAATTTTAATGTAGCGTTTAAAAGTGCCGCTTAGTGGCCTAGTTGAAATAAAATATCTTTGTCTTTGTCTTTGCCCTTTGTCTTTCATAACACTGAAAGCCTATGGGATCGTTTAGGTATTTACTTGAATAGAACTTCAAAGAAACCCCTGTCAATACAATACGTAGGCAGTAATAATAAGTAGGTATTCTAATATTCTATCATTACGGCTCACACAAATATAATATAATGCTTTAAGCAGGTATCCTAATAGTCTATCATTACGGCTCAATCAAAGTGGTAGGTTTGACGAAAATAGAGAAAAAAAATCATGTAATAAAAACATAATGGTTTTCTGTTTCTTACCTCTTGAATGTTTTAACTAAAACCTAAGACAAAAAGTTGTTATTTTTTTTTCAATTGAAACATTCTGTAAATGGCCGGTTGGTTGAAGGACAGACTACGCATAAGCTGAACCTTTGTTCTGTTTGTTTTTTTTTTAAGATTTTAATATCATCATTATTTCAGCCGAAAGATTTCCAATGTTGGACGAAAACCTTCCCAAAGTGTCACTACGTCGATCGATCCTGTGACTAGAAAAAATGTTAGAAATAATTAATCGATCTATTGAAGTAGAGTTGAAATATTGTTCCAGCTAGCTTATACTTTTGACAACAGTTTTTTATTATTTAAACTAAGAACTTATGTCTAAACTAAACTAAGATTAAGATGAAGGTCTCAATACAAAGTTGAATTGGTTGAAGAGTTTTTGTATTAAGAACCAAGTCTTAGATGTCAATGTTTTATAACATAGATAGGATGCACATGCAAAATGAATTTTCTACCAGGCCACCTTTATAGTAGTCATTGTAAGTTCGATTTACAAAAAATGCCTAGACGCCTGAAGAATTTAAGTTAGAAATTGTGTTATAATGCAATGAGACAGTAACCCTCTCGGCATTACCATTAGACGGAAGATCCTTCCGAGCCTCGCTTACATCGTAAAGATTACCTTCAGGAGGTATGCATTCCTCCGGGAGCTCACGATAATGATCTTGAGGGATTTGCTAACGTTACGTAAGTATATACCTAATATAAGACATATATTTACGGTATAATCTGATCTCGCGTTGTGTAGACTTTGTTTAATTTCAGAGGTCAGTATAAGCTGGAAATCCAGATACTTATTGCGTAACGTACCACTTTGTGACATCTACCATCCCGCACTGGGCCCGTGTGGTGGATTACAACCCATTCCCTCTCGTAGAGAGGAGGTTTATGTCCCAGTAGTGGAAACATTAACATTCCTCCGTAAGTACGATCATGTATCCGAATATCGATCACTTTTAAAATTCGTCAGCGTAGAGCGCTGAGGGCCTTGACTACCCTGTTTTATTTTGTTGATAAACCCCCTTCTCCTTCTTATCAGTCTTCTCATGTTCAATTCTATTTTTCTGCTCACAGTAAAAATCTTCGTTCCATTAATAATCGTTTTCAACAATGTCCCCCTCACCGCTCTGGTTTTATCTACTCGTCCTTCAGGCGATCTCCCTCTGGAATGCGCTCTCTCAGAATATCAGAATGACAACCAGTCGGTTCTCTTACAAATTTAAGGCACGTGAACACATTCGTAAGAAGTTTGTAGAATCATCACAGAATTGATTTGTTGGATTCGGTTTCTCAATAACATTGTTAATGTATGTCATCATCCTCCTCATCATCCTTATACTGTACTCAAATTTGTTATTTTATTTTAATCTTACTTTTCTTTACTAACATAATTTAAGTATTTACTAATACTACCGTTAAGGGTTTAATTTAAGGAAAAATCAAAAATTTTGTACGTCGTTTTTGTGGCAAATAAACACTTTTTCTTGCTTTCTTCCTTTGTATGTATCTAAGTATATAATATACACTCATTTTATCCGGTTAAGTATATATATTTCTTTTTCTCTATTTATATATATATATATTCCTTTCATTTAGTTGCACCTGTCTTATTTTATCTCTGCACCACTCTAAGGTCGACTGGTAGAAAATGCCCAAGACATTAATTCCGCCTTTGTACTTGTGCATAAAGTTTTAATAAATAACAATAATATTGAAATTAATATTATTGACTGCAATCCCTTCAACCGGCATTTACTGTATGCGGTTATTAAAAAAAGGTAGTATTATCTGCCGGCGTTAACCGGAAAAGGTACTCTTTTTTTGACTTACGTCAACCAGCGAAACAAAATCCTATTCTAACACTTTCAAAGTGTAATTGTAAAGGACAAGGATGACAAACTCTCCTTCATTTTCGACTAAGCGCAGAACATATAGCATGAAACAATACATAAACGTGCATAAACATCACGCCTTTATTTCACGAAGGATTAGAGGGGTAGGCAAAAGTGCTCCTATAATAAACCCATATATCGCTAGTTATATTTAAGCACCATTTAATAGTGGGCAAGTCTAACTTGCATGCCCTAAATTGCCATCAAATGAGCACACGTCCAGACTCCAGGCACAGATTAGAGCCTCCCCGGTGGGTTCCCACATTGTCGAGCCAGGGATCTCAGTAGCCGTAGCTTGGTCATCCACGGTGAAGCGAAGAGGAACCCGAGGAGACCCGCTCGTCAGTGCTTTTGCGGATTAAGCCAACGTAGCGATCAACAAACAAGTAGGTTGCGGTGCCGCTTGGTAACAGAGGCGATATCGCAACTGCGGCGGACCGCGAGGTCGCATACGGTATCACGGCTGAGTATTGGAGGCCACGGCTAGAGAGGAGTCACCGTCTGATGGTGGACGCGCAAGGGAGGTCCCTGTCCTTTGCGGCTGAAAAGTGGTGCGGTGCCACTGACCTGACCCGTCACATGTATATTAACCGCTTAAGTACGGTCGAGTGAAGGAGGCCTGCTCCAGGTGTCAACTGAGTAATTCTGGACGATAAAACCCAATGATACTTTTCCCAACCCGCGAATCGAACCCAGGACCTCATACTCAGCAGTAGCACTTGCGACCACTAGACCAACGGTAGTACTAGTCTCATTTAGGATGATATTTATGTATGTCCTACTAAAGTTATTAACGTGACGTTTCCTGATAGCTACAACCTAGGGGTCATCAAGTCAAGTTTGAATAGGTTACTTCTAGGCAAGCGTGCTTCACCTTCGACCACATCATCACTTAACATCAGGCGAGATAGTGGTCAAACGTGAGCCTTTAACAAATAAAAAAAAAAACTTGAAAGTTTGTAAGGATGGATGGATGTTTGTAACTCTTTCACGCAAAAAATACTGAACGGATTTCGATGAAACTTTACAGAAATATAGCTAATTTGTTAGAATAACGCTATAATTTATACTGATGTTGGGAGAAGCACTAATATCACACGGGCGGAGCCTCGGGCGCCAGCTAATATGTTTTAAAGAAGAAGATACACAATACAAATTACAGCCATTTTCACGTTTATTATACATATGTAAACCTGTAAAGTAATTACTCGTCACTTGAATAGCTGTTTACACGCGGCAACTAACTTTACATCAGTCATATTATTAGTAAACACAGCTGACATAATAATGTGAATTTTAGTTTCAAAACTTGCTCATACATTGTAGTTAGCGGAGGTTCTATAGTCCCAAGTAGTAAGTAATGTTAACTCGATTAGACAGTATTAGTACGAGATCCCAAAAATCTAGAGACAAATAGTTAAACCTAATTTTTATGAAAGATACTTGATAAAAGAATATATTACAGCTAGCGTTGGCCGCTCTGCAATCCCCTGGGGCCGAAAAATGGTAGGTGGCGGGGCGATTGACCTTGACCCGTCACAGGGTCTGCGTGCGGAGTCAATTAAGAGTTTTCCAGGTCGACCATGGCAACGCGTGCCCAGGCGGGAGACTCTCTTCGTCGGCGTTAAGAAAGCGGGTTGTGTTAGGGCTCACCGGTTGGTCATCTGTGTAGATGTTGAACATCAGTGGTGCCAGGACGCTACCTTGAGGCAGGCCATTCTTTTGGGCTAGCCACCTGCTCCTATCATCAAGAAGGTGCACTTGGAATCATCGGTTACTGAGGCGTTCTCTGAGAATACGAGTCAACGTTCGGTACGTTCGCCTCTGTTAGATTGGTAACCTTCCACAGCAAGCTTTGAATATTAATGGGGCTGCCAACAAATCTACAAATACTGCACCCGTCACTTTCCTTGTTTCGAACCCATCCTCAATATTTTGTGTAAGGTTAAGGACTTGACCACAGCAAGACTTTCCAGGTCTAAATCCAGCTTGCTCTGGTATAAGTTTTGGATGTTAAGGTCTGTGAGACGAGCCAAAAGTAGCCGTTCGAATAGTTTGTATGTATGGCAGAGGAGGGATATAGGGTGGAATTTTTTTGGGTCGTCATGAAGTTTTCCTAGTTTGGGTATAGCGATGACCTTTGATTTCCTCCAAAGGCGAGGTATATTTCCAGACGCCAAACAGTGGTTAAAAAATTGTAGCAACCACGGCACGGATGCAGGACCGAGGTGTTTGATTTGTTTCACCGATATGTCATCCACTCCGGCCTTACAACAGCTCAGCCGTTGTATGGCTGAGATGAATTCCGTTAGTTGGAATGGGTTGCATATGTTGGAGGTGGTGGAACAGGAGTTGCTGTTTTTCGGAGTCCTATCTAGGCGTTTTGGTAGTTTTCCGTTAAGGAAAAGTTGATGAGCCACTTAGCAAGCCGTAACCGTGATAGGTGTATGAGCTGGTGGTGGTTCGCTGGTGAGCTTGCAAATAGTGTTCCAGGCTTTTTTACTATTATGGGTCATGTCGATACCAGTGACGATGCCCATCCATTTTTTTCTGGCGTCGCTCCCTTATCTGTGCCAACAGTTATTCGCCAGCTTCAACGGTCTCTTCCGACAAAGGGTCGTTGTCGTAGCTCGTATGCTTTTAGGAGGTCACTGGATTCCTGGGAGATGACTGGAATGTACGAAGTACGGCATCCCCGGGCGATACATCCGGAATGTTGCCGAAACTGCACTCACGAATCTGACATAATTCTGTGGGGTGGGCGGGATTTTAACTAGTTCGTCATCTACAGACTTTGAAAATTGTTCCCTGTCAGCTTTTAAAAAGTTGAAGCGGCGCTTAAATGGTATGGTAACCGAGTGAACGACGGACCGGATATAGCACATGATAGGTCTATGTTGTGTTCGGGGGATTGGAGGGCATGTGGTCTTTTTGCTCCGGGTGCCTATACTTGAGCTAACAAATAAGAGGTCCGGATTGTACCCACGCCTCCATCGTCCGCTATTGAATGAGGCTGGTTGTTTTGTGTCATGGATTAATGCCAAATCGTGGGCTTCTGCCCATGCTTCGACAGTTTGGCCTTGGTTATAAAGCAAAAATTACAACCACGAAGGAGACGGCAGGACAAACTAGATAGATTGCGTCAGAACTGAAAGGAGGCCTAGAAGTGGGACAGTACACGATACAAAAAAACCAAATGTAAACCTCTACGTTTTAAAATGTGCAAGGGATAAGTTTGGTGTTAAAACAAAGGTCCAAAGTAAACTTTGTTTACTTGCTTGAAAAAAGTTATCAAGTCGTAATTATTTTTTCATTGTATCGAAGACCACAGTAAACAATGTTATATTCAAAATGTTTGCCGCAGTCAGTTTAACTAGGAGTATCTAACTAAACGAATAACACAGACTCATCCAATATAACTGTAACGTTACATCAAATTAAGCGGAAAACTACACCACTACAAATGTATGCGAGATGCGGCTTAGGGTAGTTACAGACTACTCTCTGTATGGTCTCTTTTTCCACAAAAAAAGGAACGAACACCACGATTTCATGTTAATGATTTCAGACCATCATAAGTCCAGAGGCCCTAGAAAAGAGACATTCTACCAACGAAAGCAATGGCGATAGTGATTGGAAATATGACAAAATGTATGAGAATGTCAAACACTTACAAAATGTCACGCGATCAATCACTTGCACTTTGGCATTTCAACCATCGCCATCTTTGATTGAATGACACTGTCTATAGACTCAGGTTTTCTCAGTTTCTCTAAAATATACAAACATAAGGTATGTTGGGCATCCAAAAAAATACATTATTCAATGTTATACCTTTTTGATTTGCGGCCAAAAGTAAATCTTTAGTATATTTCTTAGGGGAAAGTCAAAGAAGGTTAAATAACGGAAAGTCTAATACACGGTTTTTTAATTAAGTACTCGTCAAACTGTAATGCATAGTTTTGACAATTTTTAATGCTGAAGTATCTTACTATCCTACTAATATAATAAATGTGAAATTTTGAATGTACGGAGAGACGGATTGATGTTTGTTACACAATCACGCCAGAATGGCTGATAGGATCTGGATGACTAGCATAGAGATAAATATGGTCTGGGATAGCACATAGGCTACTTTTTTATGAACGAAGGCGCAAGCAACAGCAAGTAACCCAATACTCGTAAGTGTACACACAGCCTTATGTAGCTGATGTGGCTTCATGAACGATTTGCAATTGTTGCATAGCTTACGGACGCACTACAGATGGCAGCACTGGGTGCTAGTTAGGCAATACTAATGACATTAACATTCGAAGCCCACTGTTGAATTAGCTATGCTAACTAGAATATTGTGGGCTGAGGATTATTCAGCAATATAATAGTTTTATAACGGTAATGGTTTATTGACTATGAGACACTAATTCCTACTCTTAATTTTGTACACAACGTAGACAGTTACAAAAATTCATTTTTTTTGGCAAGAACATTACCAGCTGTGGTGGCCGTTTGGTAACAACGCTATCAGTAGTGTCATTTACAATTAACGAGACTACAATTCTACAGTAGATCGGTTCCCGGTAGAATAATCCGAAAGATATAATTATATACTTATGAAAATTTTAACTTTTCATGGCTGTTAAGGTTAAACAATTTTGTTCAACTTTGTTTTAAATATAGCATTAACTGAGCAAGAAAATTAATCTACAAAGAAGCTTTCAAAGTTTGTAGCTTTGTATAAAAAATCTGGAAAACTCCCTATCAAAGCACTTATATGGAAACGTTTGACCCATTTCTTATATAAAAGGTAGCTTATTAAAATTATTAGCCAATGAACATACTGTGACTGCTTTACGTACCAAAAATACGTTTTTAATTAAAAAATAAACTGTAAAAAAGTCATAAAAAGAGTATTAAAATGCCGCACAAATGGCTTTACGGACAAAATTGTTAAATTTAATAATATTTTATACGCACATAAAATGCTGTTACTTTGTTTATCGCGATTTTGGGCCTGCATCTTTTCATTTGTGTTGACCATACTTTTATAGATGGGCCGATGTCGTTGTTACGGTTATGGGCATCCACTGGATGCGAGACGCACAGGACCGGTCAGTGTGGCGTCACTTTGAAGCAGCCTATGTTCAGCAGCGGATTTCATACACCTGAAATGAGGTTGACGATGATGAACTCTTATATTACTGTTTGTAGTTTAAAATTGCAAGAAAAATTTGAATAACGAATCTTTATTATTTTATCCTGTAAACCTTTTTGGGACAGACTTGTCTACGGGTAAATTCGTTGAATCCCCCTTCACATGATTATATCCATACTACAGTTTTAATGCGAAAGTAATTTTGTTTATCTATCTGTATGTTTGTTTGTTACTTTTAAACGCCTAAACCACTGAACAAATTTTGATTATCTTTGGCATAGAGGTAGGTAGGATCTCGGCGAAGAAGATCAGAATATGTTCCTTTGGAATAATAATTATGCAAATATCACGCAGACGAAGCAGCAGACAGAAGCTAGTTATAGTACAGCTATTTTCTTAATGTAACTCGGCAAACTTCGTGTTTAGTCAGTCTTCGGATGTCTATCAGTTGCGCTTTGCACTTAGTGCAGACTGGACGCTCTGAATCAACTTGGAAGTATATAGAGTTGTTAATACTCTTTTAACGTAATGGAAATCATTTTAAAAATGCGAGAAAAGCTGCCAAAGCTGCTATTTTCCAGCCTTATATTTCACATATAAAAAAATAAAAAATAAACAACAATAAAATGCTTCGTTCTAAATTCAATTTAACAAACACGATAAATCTAGTAATTGATGGACATGGAATTTTAGCATTCGTTTGTATTCGGAAATGCGATGATTGCCGAGGGTGATTAAGAAAATAATTTTACGGAACTTATTTTATCAATAGTATGAATGCGAAACTAGATACCTATTCTTCATGTTGATGATTCTTTGTTACTTAATTTTAATTTTCTTCCAGCTACGTCGTTAGTCTCAGCCTAGCGCTAGCCTCGCAAAAGTATCTCATGGTGCAAAACAAGAGATGGGGCATCGTTTGTCTGTTTGTTTGTTACGCTTTGATTATTCCTTGGATAAGGTCGCAGGAATATTTTTATCCCAGGAATTTTCCCCTGGGATATTTTCCAACTTTCATGCGAGTAAACCCTCTAACAAAAGTAAGTCTCCTTAAACAAGTTTAGAGTGTAAAGAGCGTAGCAAAAAAATAAAGTAAAAAAAGACACAACGAGAGAGCTTCGATAAAATTCTATATTGTGATGTTTTTATTGATCTTGTAGGAAGGGCCAGGGGTCCAAAAGAAAGTTTCAACACTTAACTTCTAAGTATATCGTTGACAATCCCTTTGTATGTCCTCTTGACCTACAATCGGGAGGAATCAAATCTGATTACTATGTTAAAAGTACTATGTAGGACGAACTATAAAAGGAACAAAGAAGTTTTTGGTTGTTACAACTTGTAAATGGTGAGAAACTCTGCTATGATTTAGATATGGGTTGAAATGTATCGAAGAATTGGTCTTGGCTATCCTGCATTTGTCTTAACTAATATTAAACAGAGGTAAAATTGTCGTTGGTTTGTGTGTAGTCTCTGTAATAAGGTCCTACACTTGCTATACTGTAAGCAGTGTAAACAGCTTACCTTGAAAACTAAGGTGAAGTGAGTTGTCAATCAATTACGGTGACATTTTACTAAATAGACCAACTGATCAGATTACTAAAATTATTTCACGGATACAAAAGAAAGCTGCACTATTACTGGTTTCCATATGCTACTTTTAAATCCGAAAATAAGCATGGATCTCGAAGCTTTTTCGCCCCGGCTTCACTGACATAGCCTTATGTCAGTGAAGCCAGGGCGAAAAACCAGTTGGTATAAAAAAAATATACCAATTTTTATTATTTATTCATTTATTAAAGGCGACAAGTCTTATAGAATAAGTTAACCTAGATGTACATATTTATAGTGTTACCATATAATGCCTATGTTAGTAACAAAATAACAACAGACAACATTTAAACACACCAACATATAAAATTTACCGTCAAATGAAACCGAAAACGAACGGGGTGCTTAGGAACGCAGGGGTGAATAGAAGCAAAACTTTGAAGGGAATTTTAACTGTAGTACCACTATATTGGTTTCAAACAAAGCATCGTTTTTTTTTTAAATAATTATTTAATATTTTGGAGTACCTATTAAAATGCTACAAATAATTTTTAAATTACGTGAAAATTCCCTTCAAAATTATGTTTCTATTCACCCCTGCGTTTTTATTCACAACGTTTCACTGTACACACAGACAACTATCATTGCTTCAGTATTCCAGCTGAAATACTAGAGCAACTATTGAACACAACACAGTCCAGCCTGTCAGCAATCATGCTCAGAATGCTGTAGGAGCTGCAATAAAAGTATCTTACAAAACAATACAGTTGACTCTAATCTTTTAAGTCATCAAGTACTAGCAGACTTCTCAAATATTACTTCTTAGTAATCTTAATAATATTGTAAAGGGAAAAGTTTGGATGGATGCTTGTTTGTTACTCAATAACGCAAGAACGGCTAAACAACGAACGGCTAAACGAAATTTAGCACAGGGATAGATTATAGTCTGGAAAAGCACATAGGCTAATTTTCATCCCGGTATAATACTCACTTGGGATAAAAAAACACTTATCATGCGGGCGAAGCCGCTTTGGCAGAAGCTGGTATTATAAATGCGAAAGTTGTGTGGATGTTTGTTTGTAACTCAATCACGCCAAAACGGCGGAACGTCTCTGGATGAAATAAAGATAAATTATAGTCTGAAATAGCATACAGGCTACTTTATTGCCCGGTATAATTTTCCTTTGGGATGATAAAACACTTTTCACGAGGGCGAAGCCGCTCGCAGAAGCTAGTATCCAAATAAATTCCTTCTCAACATCAGCCCCATATTATCATGTTTATTACTCAAGTGATAATGCAAGGCTTTGACAGGCGCCATCTTCCTCGCGCCTCGAGGCATAGGAACCTCCTCTCACAGCCTTATTGGAGACAGTCACTACTTGTTAGCATGTCGAATGAGATTGTATGTGACTGCAGCTCTTTGTTGGTAAGTGCAATAAGGTGGCGAGGAAAATATCATATTCATGGAGCTTTCCAAATAAGGATGGTGTATGGTGTAAAATTATGTTGGACCCTATGGCAAAGTTGGATAAAGGACTCTTGAACATAATTACAGAGAACTCTTTATTTAAGAGATTTTTTTATTTAAGGTTATGTATTATTTATTTATATATACTTTATTGTACACCAAGACAAATACAATACATAAAGAAACCTTAAAACATACAACAGGCGGCTTTATCGCGTTCCGCGATCTCTTCTAAGCAACCAAGAATGGAAAGAGATAGCCTGGACACGATATACACGATTGAATCTCAACAATCTTATAAGTTTGTATAAAATAAAATTTTTTTTAGATAATAATTTCGAGCCTTTCGCAATGTTAATTCGTCTGAAATAAGCTGATTCTTTTCATCCAATTTGCTTTCATATACAATCCCTCTAATTTCTCATTTAGCCCTAAAATTAAAATAGAAGTGGACCTATACCTACACATTAGTGTTGAGCAGAATTATATTTCAAGCCGGGACCGTATGTACCTTCAGCGACCCAAATAACAACTGAAATACGCTTGTAATTACAAAAGTCCTATTGTTATCTTTAATTATAAGGACCGCTATAAATCACCATTTGGATAACATAAGTTCTCTGTGTAATCACCAGAGGTCAGTATCAAAAGGGATGTAAGAACAGTTATTAAACGTTTCATAATTATTTTTAGTAAAGAATAGAAATCTAAAAATAATTTAATGTACACCAAAAAAGTTACACATCTCTTTTACAAAAAACTTAACACTATGGGTACAATGGCGGTCTTATCGCTGACAGCGATAAGTACCGCTACCAGACCCACGTCTTCTATCTATCTATGTCTTTATTTTTTTAATTATTTTTTATAACACCTTAACAGCTACAAAGCGCGAATGCGATGCCATTACTACAAAAAGCATGCAAATAAAAAACTCGTAACATATTTTCAATGCGTGATGAGCAGCGGTACTTCTGTGAACCTCAATGTGTGCAATGAAAAATATATATCTCAGTAAAAGTAATTATCCGCAATGGGGCACTGGTCAAGTCAAAGCTTGAACATCGCTGAGTTGCCAGCTTGTCGGTTTTTCATCGGTTATATTTCGGGGAGTGTGCGATGGAATTGCATGATCGAATACCGCCTAGTCCTTTTCATCATCGGACTATCAGACGTACGACGATGCGCCACCGATACATAGTGGTTATCTCACCCACGCGCACTTAAAGTTTTGGGAATACTTTTATTATGCGTACAGCTAAGGATTGGAATTCCCTTCCGGAGTCTGTTTTGTAAGACCCATACACCCACCAGTAGATCAAGGGGCATAGTGGATCCTTAGGCATTTATGCCGCAGATGAAATTGCGAAAAGGAGCTCCGAGATGTTAGTGTTAGGCCCGTACCCACTTCTCCCCTTGCCTTTCTCGCAATTTCGTCAAAGATTAACAGAACTACACACAATAACAGATGGTCACGGGCAACAGACAGTAGACAGTTAAAAATGGCTTTTCCAAACGTACACACGCGTCTTACTAAAAAGCTTCTCAGCCTGAGTAGAAATAACTTCAAAATAATTATAGGGACAATAACGGGTAACACCCTTCTTAAAAAACATCTATTCAACATAGGCGCCACGGATCTATCACACAACATCTTTCATGCTTTCGTCAAACAATATCATTCAATCACACGTAGGGGATATGGTTCACATTCGATGACGCATACTCCACAAGGAAATATTTATTTAAGATTACTAAGGCTTATTTTTTTAATTGGGTTTCGTAACCCGCACCTGTTTGAAAATATTTATACACGAGCCCACGCCTTTGGCTTACTTTAAAGACTTACGGGACCGCTCTTTGCACATAAGGCTTTCTGAGTTGTGCAAACCGCTCTAAGAGTTGGGAGTACAAGAGGAAACCAAAAATAAGAGGAAACCTAAGTCTAAGAAGTACCTACCTAAAGTTAAGAGGTACCCCAAGTCTAAGAGGGACCTAAGTCTAAGAGGGACCTAAGTCTAAGAGGGACCTCAGTCTAAGAGGGACCTCAGTCTAAAAGGGACCTCAGTCTAAGAGGGACCTCAGTCTAAGAGGGACCTCAGTCTAAGAGGGACCTAAGTCTAAGAGGGACCTCAGTCTAAGAGGGACCTCAGTCTAAAAGGGACCTCAGTCTAAGAGGGACCTCAGTCTAAGAGGGACCTCAGTCTAAGAGGGACCTCAGTCTAAGAGGGACCTCAGTCTAAGAGGGACCTCAGTCTAAGAGGAGGGTAAAACATATTTACAAGAGGGAAGAACATATTTACAAGGCATTAGGGGCTTATTTGAAGAGTTGCCATACCGCTGTAAAGAAAATAAAACAAATAGAGGGATAAAAAATGCCTAATAGTTTAAGGGTTAATTGTGAAGAATTAAAAGAAAAGTGCTAGCAAAAGTAAAAAAAGAAAATTGATGATGAAGAGATGGAGGCCTGAAAGGGGAACCAGAAGTTAGCCTATGTACTTGTGCAAGTATGGTTTTAGAATTTAGCGAAAATGAAAAATCGAGCCCACGTTAAAAATAAATAAATAGAGTAAAAAGTAGGTAGAGTGTGGGTGATGGGGTGAGTTCTAGAGAAGAGTTGGGCGCCAAACTGTAACGTTACGTATGACTCCGACGAGCCAAAAGTAAGTCACGTTAATAAAGATAAAAAATAAGGGCCAGCTTGACACGACGTGCCGACCGCGTCTTTCGAGTGGCGAAGGGGCAACCGGGCAACCGCAGACCAGGGCGGCGTGATACGGTGCGATGGGACGGCTGGAGGAGCGCTACCGCGAGATGTTCGCTCGTGTTCAGCGTGCACACCCTGCTTGTCCTGCTGGAGGGCTCGCGCGGCCTTAGCGTGCAAACCACCGCGCCGCTGAGGACCTGTCTGCCCCAGTTCATACACCATGTGCCAATCTGGCACAACTTGTCATTATAACAGTAAAAAGTTCTCTTGAGAGTATAATTGTTGTTTATTTAAATGCTTCAGGGAATAATAACACTCACACAAACTGAAATTCATTACAATTTTTATAAGTTCGTTGTGGATAAGAATAAACTTTGTAATTTAAGGCTTAAATCTGTGTTTCAAATTTCGCAACCAAAACCAAACTAAAAAAACTGACGCCCGTTTTTCCCTCGTTCTGTGTCATCTGATCCGAATTTCAAAATCAAAATATCAATTATATGACCAGAACCAATAAAAAACGGTTTACAGAGGTGCAGTCTACCGCTGCCCTTACTTTGATGATAATGTACAACGAGCATATAGAATGCCTAGTCCATGGTATGTTATGTCTATGGCTTAAGAAAAATAAATTGGACAGACAGATGTCAATTGGCGGGATTTTTTCGAGTGTAGTTCAGCGGCTGTTAATATTATTTTCAAATTGATTCCTAGTGGATATTGTGATATAAAATTGGTGTAGTTTTTTGTCTCAACTGTCTATGCAACTGGACAATATGTGAAATCATTGATAGAAGCGATTTCGGGATAGTGGAGCGGAGAATTTTATTGTAGTATTGACTACCTCTGCAAAGCTTACTGGGAAGGCTGATTCGATACAATTTGCTGCCAAATACTCCAAAAAAGCATTAGAATCTGTTACATCCGCATTCTAATGCATACTAAAGAATTCAAGAAGAGAAAAATACTGATGACTAGGCAGCATGGTCTCAGACCTTAGCCTGTTCCGTTAGGAACTAATAAAAAAAAAAAAAGTCAATTCAGATGAAAATGTCAGAGTATAAAATATTCCAAGATTTTACAAATTAACGATATAAATAAGTTATGGAATATTAAAACAATCAGAGATAACTAAAAGTATGCTTATCAGGTGTTAACAGTTACAAAGGATACATAAAAATGAGATGTGAGTTGATACAAAATCAAAAGATATGAAGGTTTATATAGTATTATTTAACGTAAAAAGACTAAAAGACGAGAGCAGAACACCACACTACTCGCCACTACCACTTCAAAGACCCGTAATAAAGATGTGAGCTTATTGCCATCACCTGGGCAAAAATCCATACTGTGGGCTGCAGTGTTGACAGGGTCATAACCCTGCTTTTGGCTTCCCCGTAGTCGGGACAAAAGCTTATTTTTTTTACCCCCGACGGAAAAAGAGGGGTGTTATAAGTTTGCCGTGTGTACCTGTGTGTTTGTGTATCTGTCTGTGGCATCGTAGCTCCTACACGGATGAACTGATGTTGATTTCGTTTTTTTTTGTTTGAAACATGACTTTATCGAGAGTGTTATTATCTATGTTTGATAAGAATCGGTTCAGCCGTTCAAAAGTTATGGGCGTTTTAATGTTTGAATCGGGGTGTTTTCGCAAGATAGCGTGTCATAATTGTTCAATTGATTCGAAAGCGTAATCGAAGCGTGTCTACTACTAGATAAATTATGTAGCATGAAATAAAAATGTGTCGGGGTTATTTGATTTTATAGCGACCCTAAGGCGACTGCTGAATTACATTTTATGATACTGTAACCGATCGCCAGCGGGTAGCCCGCTAGTCGTTTACATGCCTCCGCCCCTCCTCCCCTCCGGCCACGTATCGTTTTATATTTCTAACTCCATATCGTGTAGTTTGGTAATAACCTTCATACTTTTATAGAACTCAATTGAAATAATCAGTATATTTCAACCAAATTTATTTGCACTTCCTTTCGTCGGAACCCTAAACAGAAAACGCACAACAATTTATTTTAATTTTTCTTGTGTTATAATACCAAACCCTTAAACTATCCTATCCTCAAGTCATGCTTTTCTCATAAACTTTAAATAAAACCCTTTTGCCTGAAATAAATGCCCAAAATTATATTTTTAGGGTTCCGTACATCAAAAGAAAAAACCGGAACCCTTATAGGATCACTTTGTTGTCCCTCTGTCTGTCTGTGAAAAGTTCAAGACCCTTTATTTCGGGAACGTGCAGAGATATGAAACTTCTAGTTCAACGCAATCAAGAGATACCACCGTTAATGACGCATATTTACACCTCGCCAGAGTATCAAAATCTACAGGGTACTTCCCGTTGACCTAGAATAATGAAATTTGGCAAGAAGCAATATCTTATAACACAAGTAAAGGGAAAGATCCTAAAACAGTAATAATGTATCTACATAAAAAAAATATAAACTTTTTTGTAGTTGGTAAACAGACCGCGACTTATGTCGATGTATGGGGACTACAGTTTGCCAACGGCAAAGTTAATTTTGTCCCTCAATTCTGTTTATCTTATCATTAGAACAATGTTCGGTGCCCTCATAGTTTATGAACTTCAGTAATGTTATTTAATTATTTTTGTGAATGGTAGCTTTTTGTACGGAACCCTCAGTGCGCCAGTTCGACTCGCAATTGGCCAGCTTTTTGTTTACGATATAGCTTTTAAAGTTGTAGATAAGTACTTTAGTGGTCGGACCTGAACAAACAGCTCGATGTGTACTTTTAATTTAAGAACCTGTAAACTTTCAAGTACCTACCTGCGTAGAATAACCTAGAAAGTAAAGAATAAATCATTTTTCGTGTGCTCAAGAATACTTGATATTTAAAACATATAGGTTGAACCAAAAGTTCACTAGAGCGAATTCTCCATTTTTATTTCATTCCATGCTGACACGGCTTAAATAGAATGACGTAGAAAAGAACATATTTCCTGATGTCCTTCTGCTACAGGACGCAAGACAACACGGCCGAATCGAGTGGACGTTCTGTGTGTTCAGACTGTTCATTCGGAGTGGATTGAAAGATGCCGAATGCCAATATCCAATTGTTGGATCGATTCATTCATGAATTCATTCCGCACTCTTGTTTCATTTTGTATTCAAAAGTTTCATTTCGAGTGAAAAGTGCCGAATGAAAGACGAAAATGAACGAAATTACACTGTCTGATTCCATCTTTCTGAATGATTCTGTTTTCATTTGTAGGCAGGCATATATTTCATCATCTGCTTAGCCTTTTATGTCGAGGTCAATTTCCATTCTAACCAGATTCTTCTGAATGGAGTTTCTGGCAATCCGACGTCCATAAGTAAGTAACGGGATAATACGATACCCCTTGGTAAGACTGTCTGACTATCAGTATTAACTTTTAAAGATATACAAATGGTAGCCGTGATCAATGGCTTAACGTCACCCATCCTCACACTGACCTAGGAAAGCTTGAGCTTCGATTTAGCCGTGGGCCTTGTAACGGACGCATGATTTTGTACTTTGCCTGGTATTTTTTAACCTATGGACACTTCCCATGATAAATTTGTTAACGGTTGTATATGGCTTACATATGTTTGGGATTTTTTATGAGCAACCGTAATATAGATCTCTTGTCGGCATTTAACAGTATTGTAAAAAATAAGTTACAATCAATGCTTAATGTTTTTGGAACGGTAAACTGAACCGTCATATAAACTGATTGAATAGCGAGCCCACCCGTACCCTATTACGTGCCTCGATTACCTGGACTTGTCGTGGGAAAATATTGTGTACCGTTTAGTATTGTCTCATTGTCTTCGTGTGACTAAAATATCACACGTTGTAGTTTAAAATAGGTTACACGTAGGTTCGTGCCTCACTTACCGCGCCGTGCACATCGAGCTTGTCGCTTCACTATCCACCGACTCAGCAATCATGGCGCTGAGACGAATGGCCGCGCGCAGGGGCTGGCCGAGAGTGATGTACTCCGACAACGCGACTAACTTCCGCGGGGCCGACCAGGAGCTACGCCACACCTACGCCGAGTGAATGCCTGCCCTGCGAGATGAGAGCTACTGTATCGCTTTAAGTGGCGCTGGTCTTACAGCACACGGGAAGACATGGAAAAAAAATTTTGTTGCGCCACAAAAACTGACTAGATCTACCCTCCTCCCGCCTTAAATTAGAATGTTCTAGTCCGTATGCTATGTCAAAAAAATATACAACAAATACTTTACTAAAACATACTTACATAAACCATGTAAGTAAAACGAATATTGTTATTAATAAATTAAAACAATTCTTAATTAGTAAAAACTATTGACGAATATCTGACGGATAAATTCAATTAAAAATAATGAACCCGTAAACTCGTTAAGTAAAATGACATTAATAAATAATTGACTCAAAAAATAATGTGGGCATTTTAAATTTTATTATATTTTTATTAATAATTAATTGTTTTTTTTTAATTATTATTTTTTTTTTTTTATTTATTATATTTTAATTAATTTTATTATATTTTAATTTATATTTTATTTTAATTTTATTTTATTTTTAAATTTTATTATTTTTTATTTTATTTTATTTCATTTTTTTGTTTTTTTTTTAATTTTATTAAATATAAACTAACTAAATCAAATATACTTATTGTAATATAAAAACTTAAACAAATAATTAATATTTAAGAATAATATTTAATTTGACATGCGAATATAAAGGAATACGTATTAGTGCATTAAATCAAATAAAAACAGATAGAAAGGGATTGGATAACTAAAATGTTAATAGATAAGGAAAATATTGAGCGCTATTCCTCTCTCCTAGACACTGACTGTATCTAGAATGTTGCTGTGCCCGACAGGGCCCATAATTGTTTCTGTTACTTATATTTACCACCTGTATGTACATTATGGATGCAATAAATTTAAATTGAATTTGAGTTTACGTGTTAAAAAATAATAACAGATATGTTTCAAATATGGCTTTATTCTCTTGATATGTTTTTTAAGGTAGTTCAGCAAATTGCTCGTCAAAAATAGTTTAATCCAATGTCGAAGATGTTGAAGAAGAAGAATGAAAAATATATTAAAAGACGTTTGACTCAATTCACAGAAAGACTCATTATTCATTTGTGATCACAATAACAGCGTGTTTTTAAGCCTCAGTAGAATGTAATATACATACCCGATTGTTCTACGAATTTTGTTTGGGATCGAGTTGCACAAACGATAACTTTGTAGCGTGTTGAAAGCTTATTCATTACAAGAAAACCTCTGCAGTGAATCCAATATTCCATATTCCGATATGAATGCAGCTTTACGAACAGTCGGACAGTAAAACCCCAGAGATCGCTTCGCTCAGATATTCGGTTTCGTTAGTCTTTGTTCGTTTTTTTAATGCTTTCAAAGGCGCTGCTAGATTGTAACGCGGTTTCCGAACGCAACGCGGCCATGCTTAATTTACTGTCAAATTCGATGTTCGATTTAAAAAAAAAAAACTTCTTCCGTAGACATCATATTTATTTCTAACGGAATTTGGATAACTTGGCGAAAGAAATGGAATTTTTCAGTATATTGCATGTCGTTTTGAGAATAAATTAACGCTCAACTACGCAAATAACCCGAAGGTCTTCATATGTTTCCATATATTTTACCAAACGTTTTCCACATGTGTGCCCTTTTTTACACCCACTTAGAGAATATGAAAATGATGATGGTGTTACTTCCATCACTTTCGTCTCTTGTATCGTTATTTAAATGGCTTGTAAATGTATCTTCGCAGGAGAAAAAAACGCGTATTTGAGGTTAAGAATTTTGTTTGCTTGTTATGTCGGAAATAAAAGATAGCTAGGAACCTATTATATACAAGGTGTAACGTAAAGGTACGATTATATTTTTTCTAAATCATACTTGGAAATCTGAGCATTATTTTTACAACCTTCTTCGAGATAATTTACTGTACTGGCCAAATACATGCAAGCAGCGGCCGGAAAAAGTTGGTTGAAAATCCGTATCTGTCGTGGTTTAGCGGCCAAATAAATTACATAGTAAACTCATATCTGTCGTGTAATTTAAAAATGGAACGATCTTTCACTCCGAAATATGGCAACTGGTAACTTATCAAAGCTTTTATTTAAATTTTGAACTGGCTTGCAAATAGAAAGCTTGCAAAGAGACGAAAAACAAATGAACATTTAAACACGGTAGAAATTATTGTTGTTCGTTGTTCGCCATTGATTTTGAAAAGTAATTGTATTTGACAAAATGAGTTCTAGGTTCTACTTAGTTTTAATTTCCGCGCATTATTTGAGAAAAGAACTATAATATACAAGCCTTGGCTACAACTAGGCATTGATGGACTTACGTATATGTTTCTCGGCCCACATTAACACGATCGTCCATAAATGCCTCTTTTGCTGGCCGCTGCAGTAATGTACTATAAGAACTGCTTCTACCTATGTATAAGAACAAACCTCTCTAACGACGCAATAGTCCATTCTCAAAAAAAAAAAAATCTTCTTTACAAATAACCAATTTCATACCATTCCCCTTCTAAAAAGCTTATTTGATTCACTGAAAACAGTGAATAAAAAGCACTTATCAATTTTTTGAGAACCAGAATCGGGAGCGGATCGGATCGCCGCGTGCGACGCTGCGGGTTTCCGCCTCGGGCATCTCAAGAAAACGCGTGTAAAATCGCTTTTCCGTGAACACTCTCATACAACGCCATATATTTGAATTTATTGCAGGCCGCCACGCCCGACGCGCCGCGTTTTCAGAAACGAGCCCTAATAAGGAGGGTAGTTAAATAGATGATACCAATCAAAATAACTTTGCCCTTTAAAATAAGTAGATATTATAATTGGACATCTACGCTCAATTTAAAGTTACAAAAGTATAAGTATATATTTAGTTAGAAACTTACGAATACGTACGAGAACCTCTCTGAATACCTATGAATTTGGGTGTGAATGTAGACTTGCGATAACATAAAACTGTGAGAGATTGGAAACTCCTCTTTTATTCTTTCCTCTCACATTGTTCTACCTTTCATTACTCTCTTTGTTCATTTTACTCTGCAGTCCTGTTTCGAATCCTCTTCATCCGGTATCTACGGTCAGAACTACATTCTAAATTAGATAGAATTTCCATGAGCACAATGTGGTCGTTGAAATCTTTCCATCCGATAATTCCGTAGCATTTTCAAAAAAAAAATTACACATTGGTCGTTCGCTACATTCTGTTCTATGTAAGAAATAGGAATAAAAAATAGTATTATTATGATCGTTTCGTATCGCCAGTCGCCATTTGCAATTTCGCTCCATTTCGTAAAATGCAGCTTCATTACTTATTTTTTAATTCGCTTAGGGCAGTTACGCAATACATCCGACCAGAGTCCGTGATTTGAGTTTCGAGTCCTATCCGGATTGAAAATGTTCTGAATTATGACGGATAGTGTTCGGATGTAGTGCGTAAGCTTCCCTACAAGAAGTACTACTGTTATTTGGTACCGAATTTTTTCGGCTTCGAATCGGATGCAGTGCGTAACCACCATCCATCTCTCATTAATATTAGCAAATAATGTTATTTGTTTCTGGAATATTGTAATGCAAATTGTGTATTTGTTTTTCACAGAATTGAAATACCTGTATTAGGCTTTCACGAATTATTTTATTTTTGTACAATTTCGTCTTTATTACCAATCCAAATTTAGATATTAAACTCTTTTCCACGAAACGCTTTAATTATCCAAACAACATCAAAGCTTCTCTTCGGTAGTACGTTTAGTTATCGTTGGAATAGAATTATGGAGACCTTTTTTCCATAGAAGTGCAAGGTTATGTTAGAAAGATCTAGGGGCTAAATATCGTGTTTCTTTTGCGATTTCAGTTTCAGTATGCACTTTCTGTTCACCAAATGTTTCAATAAAATGTAAATTTTCTGTTTTGTTATGCGGACACTTTCTAATAAACTACCTCATTAATTAAACGGATTTCCAGAAATATACCCTCTACGTGGCTACGCCATACGGGTATTTTAATTATCTACGCGGCCAAAAGTCAGAATAACAAAGTTAAAGACATGCTACTGCATTCGACTACCTGAGGCAGGGGACACTCCAACGAACAATAGGCCGCCGTCCCCGCCCCTCTCCCGTTGCGCGTTACCCGGCAAACTCACTCGGTACTTGATCATCGAACTTTGTGTACGTGTCAGTTATCGGCGATTTTTAGAAAGCGTTAACATTGTGAGCTAAACAGCAGTTTTTTGTGTTAACCTGGTGCAAAGAAGCAATGGACTCGGAGACTACAGGTATGTGGCAATCTAAATGTAATATATTTACTAAAATTTGATCCCGTTTAATATATTTTTAGTGATCGAGTAGTAATGTCTAAAATGAGAAGATTTTTTTAAAGAAATTTATCTTTGAAGATGTATTTGTTTTAGTATCGGGGTAGATCCGGCTTTTTTTGTCATTCATGTTTAAAATGTAGATTCTTAAGTAACGAATGCTATGTAAATTAGCCGCGGAATAGCGCGGATACACTAAGCAGAGTACTTTGATCTTTTACAGTCGAAATTAGTGAAATATTAATTTATGTTTAAATTTTGTTTTAGGTTCAGGGGGTACCTCTGGAGTGAGAATAGTGACTCGTAAATCACTCTTCGATAAGATGAAGAATGAAAATTTACGTAATTTAGAAGAAAAGCTATGTTTTTTGGGAAATCACCTTTTCACTCAAGACAACCTTACTGAAAGTCAGTTAAATAAACTAAAACACAATTTTGCACATTTCAAATCAGAAAAGAATAAAAGCGTTCTACACTTAGCGTATAAATTGCCTGTGAAAAAGTACCGGCAGAGAAAATCAGAAGAGGAAAAACAAATGGAGATAAATAAGAAAATCGAAATACAGACCAGGTTTCGCAATGCAACTGGCTTATTAGTTGACATGCCGAAAGCAAACTTCGGAAACACTAATGACGGCAACACCAGCAGGAGATTTTTTGAAGATCCGAAACTATCCTCAGATATTACAGGAATAGATTACGAGTTAATATATAGATTAAAAGTGATTTTGGAAACGATTTCGAGCGGATACGAGATAAATTTTGAAAAATATGAAAAATATGCAGAAGAAACTGCTTGCTTGTACGTGAAACTTTACCCGTGGCACCCAATGACACCCACACTGCACAAAGTACTTGTGCACGGATCAGACATAATAAAAAATGCATTGTTACCCATAGGGCAACTATCTGAAGAAGCAGCAGAGGCACGCAACAAGCATTTTAGGTCATACAGACAGGATTACTCAAGAAAATTCTCTAGAGAGTCCTGTAACAGAGATATTTTGAATAGGCTACTTTTAAGCTCAGATCCCTTTTTTAGTGCCTCAAGGGTAATACAGAAAAATAAGAAGTCTTCTTTTCTTCCTGAAACATTGAATATGCTTGTATCTGCAACACCAAACCCAGCGGACACACTTCAATCAGAAAGTGAGGATGAGATAAACTGATTATTGACTGATTTAATATATACTTATAGTTAGTAACATAAAATTGTATGTGTCATAATCATCATTATGTAATATTAGTGTAGACATGTGACCGAATCATATTTTTTTAATTTTTTTTTCTCTATTTATGGCAATTATAAAAAATAAACATTATTTATTACTGTTTTTAATGCGCTTGTTTTATTTCCGTCATTAGCAACTCAAAAACACAAACAAATGTTTTTGGCCAGCTAAATTAACTAAATACCCCTATGTGCGCCGTAGCACTCATAGGCGTTTCGTAGACATGCGTAGACGTGTCTTAGCAATCCGTAGAATAATAGAGGCTTTGACGAAGCGTGTGTATCATCGCACTTTATAACAAAACTTTGTTAATATGAAGGTTCCATACGACCGCAACACTTTGAGCTGTCCTGGCATAGCACACAGTTTCAACAGAATAAGAGATCAGCTTAAACTGGTTTCGTATACTGATGTGAAGGATTCAGTAAGGGTCAAAGACGGACTTTGCCATCCTTTTATAATTTTACATGTTTGTTTTATACACGCTATTAAGTATACCTACCCCCTGTGGCACGAATATTGTACAAGAAACAGTCATAAAGCGACATATCGTGCGTTTAATAGCTCGTTGTGCGACTAAGGGCGTAATATACACTGGTTTATTGTCATACCCGCTAATACAAGGCTGTATTTGTTATTATGCAACGTTAAAACAACGCTTAAGCATTAAGTATGGCGGCGAAATGAGGTATTTGCGTTGTTGGCTTATGTTAACCCCGCTGTTAGGCAAGCTATTATTTTCTTTAGTTGCCTCCCGTGGCTTAGATCATGACGTGTAACTGCTTAGTCAGAATTCTGCAGAGTTCACACTGAAAATTACTATTTTGAGGTTATCCTTTCCCGTTAGCAATAAATCGGTAGTCTTACATAGTTCAAAATATACAGTTTAAAAGCCAAAAGGGGAACCACGAACACCTACACGAATGGACGTAACTAACTAATCATTGTTTTCCAGATGAACTCAAGCGTACAAGACAGAGTGATGCTTTCCAGTTTTGACAAATACAGCGAAAGCAAGTAGATAACTACCCTCGAAGGTCACACTCTCACCGTGGAACCCAGTTCTATTTCGGTCCCTACTTATAGAAAGTATAAAAGTACACAATCTCTTTGAATAGGGTCTCTACGGCACATGTGGCTTCTCGGAGCTTTATTAACTATTTACTTATGTATGATGTTCACACTGCCGTCCTCAAGCTAGAGTGCCTCTATCTGACAGTTGGCCGATTTCAGTTTTTTGTTGCCACCATTATCAGCAAAAAATTCGATATGTTTAGGCAGTGTTTTTCTACTATCAATACGAGTAAATTAAGGATATAAAATAAAACACCCCAGATTGCTGTTAACAAAGATATTTTTGATAAGATTAGGTCGTTGATTTCTAGTTTTAAACCAACTATGTGCCTATTCGTAAGTGCCCAATAAGATCTTCTTTTTGGCACCGGAAACTCTTGCATATGTAGCATCAAGGCTGGCCGATAGGTGCAAACCATCGGGAAGTCAGGATGTATTCCCTTAGGTTAAGACATCGTGTATGGGCAGGTCGGTGGATACAGTCGTGCAAATGAAATAACATAAATTATTCGATACACTGGGTTTATTTAAATAGTTCACAGTTACAATCTTGCTCACTAATATTACTGATCGATACTGATTCTACAACGTCTTAGCTCCAAGGCGGTCAATACTCAGCTGCCCTCTTACAGAAGAGGGCAGTTGAGTACCCTACCCCCGAGGAGTCCCCACCTCGCAAGTCGTTAGAGAAAGCGCGCCACAGCGTAGTTGTTCTTGATTTGCCGACAGGTGGCGTGCTCGTGATTTGTTTTGACGTCCGTACTATTGACTAAACCCGACACATATGATTTATAGTTGATAAACAGCATCGATTTATTATTATTTCGCGGTTGTTGTTTGTCGTGTATACCACAGAATATGAATTTGTCAGATAGCGGCACTACAGATTCAGGACGGCAGCACAGCAGGCCTTCTGTTCATGAAACCCAAGCGTCGGTGTTTCGGGATCCCTTGCCAAGGTTATTGAGATAAATTGACGGCGAAATTAACGTTCCTTATTTTGATGCGTGTTAGTTTAAGAGATGGTTTATTATCAAACGTCACGAATGAGTGAATGTTATTAAAAAACAAGATATTATACTAATCTAAAGAATGAAATTACTGATGGTAGCACAAAAGTTGGAATAAATTAAAACTTTTACCTGTGTGCACAAGTATAATATTGAGCAGTTTATAAAAATCTATCTCTCTCTCTTAGATGTTCAACAATTTTCATAACATTTTTTTTTGCATCATTTTTTTTCAGTGAAACAACGTTTAAACTTGTTATTTTGCCTCAATTTCTACGTCTCTTAAACTTTGTGTTCTCTTATCTCTTGAGATTTCCTGCAGTATAAAAATAATCATCTTTTCTACTTTGGCGCCCAGCGTGGACAAAACATTGATTCGAATACATAGTTTATTTATTCTGTTAACGTATGTATCATTTAGCGACAGCTTTGAGAAACGTGTTGACGTCTTATGTCCTTCGATCTTTATTCAATAAGGTATTTTCCTATTTCATTATAAATTCTGGCGCCCGACATTGAAACGTTACGTTAAGCTCCGAAGAGCTTAACGTAAGCTACGTCAATATTATAGGATAAAAAAAAGGGCCAGCTTGACACGGTGCGGTGGGACGGTTGATGGAGCGCTACCGCGAGATGTGGACCGACGTGAACGCAGTGCGCAACCTGCATGTACTGCTGGCGGGCGCGATGTAGTCTTCAGGGATGTATAACACTCATTCACAAACTGAATTCATTACATTTTTATGTACTTAGTGAATAAGAATAAACTTTGTAATTTAAGGCTTACATATGTATTTCAAATTTCGCAACCAAAACGAAACGGAAAACTGACGCCCGTTTTTCCCTCGTTTTGTGTCATGTCTTCTGAATTTCAAATTCAAAATATCAATAATATGACAAGAACGAATGAAAAACGGTTTACAGAGGGGCAGTCTACGCTGCCCTAATTATAATATACAATTAGCTTAAGGAAGGTCTAGTCCATGATATGCTATGTCTATGGCTTAAGAAAAATAAACTGGAGAGACAGATGTCAATTCAGAGGAAAATAATAATATAGTAATATTTTATAGTCTGACGACTATAAAATATTACAAGATTTTACAAATTAACAATATAAATTAAGTTGAAGATATTATATCAATCAGAGATAACTAAAAATACGCTTTTCAGGTGTTAACAGTAACAAAGAATACATAAAAATGAGATGTGAGTTGATACAATATCAGAAGATATGAAGGTGAGATTTGTATAGTATTTATTAAAATGTAAATAGATTAAAAGACGTGGGTATGTAGAGCAGAACACCACAACATGAGACTATGTTAAACACCTAACGAAAACGTTAAAACTTGTTATTAACTCATTTCCAACGTTTATACATAAGAATAATACTTTTGAGAGTTTTCTACCTGATGAGTCGTTTATACAATGGCACCCAGCGACACATTTAAGAAATTTTTGATATCTCATATCCTTAAACAGTTTTATACTAACACAATTTTCTATTCACTTTAGTTTTGGCGCCCGACCTGGGCCAAAGCTTAAGTTAATTTCAAGACTAGCCGCCGCCGGCAACTCTGCCCTCGTGGTTAGTACTTCGCCCAATATCTTTGTAAATTATAGCCTTTGTGTTATTCTGATGTATAAGCTATATTTTCGTAGAGTTTAATCAAAATAAGTTCAGTAGTTTTTGCGCGGAAGTGTAACAAACATCCATTTATCCACACAAAATTTCACTTTTATAATGCTCGTAGTAGTAGGATGGAATGTGAGCGCATATTACTATTGTTTCTAAATGAATCACTGCTTAATATGGGAGAAGTAGCGTCTTTTTATTTTTTTAATACCCAATAGCCTTTCAAATTAAAACTGTGATGATTGACCTCATTACCTTCCATATAGTAAACGAAACACCTCAATTCCTTTCTTTACGTATTTATTACGACAAGATACTACGAAAAATCTTGTGAAAAAGCACTGGTTATCAAAAAAAACATTCTGTCGAATAAATTCCCTCGGCACAGGTGGCGATAACTACTAAGTTATATCAATAAATTCACTTTCATAGCAACAGACATTGATAACTTTATTACTTTTGTAGACGCTATCGAGTTCTATTGTTACATTACAACTGTCTTGTTGTTCAGTATTGTTTAGATTTATTATTGCAATCAGTTTCGTACCTTTAGAATTATTTTAATATACGAAGTTTGGTATATGGTTGGATATTATATGTAGGCGTCCAAGCAGAAAGGGTCCAGTTGTGGGGTATTAAGATAAGACTTATTCTGATAATATTAGTGAACGTGCACGAGTGTGGCCAAGTACAACAAAGCGGTAGAACATGAATTTGTTCATGTTGTCGACAAAACTCCGTAGAAGCTGCCAATAAAGTTACCGCCATTTTATTTGGGCCTAACTAGGACATTGGACTAAAAACTAAAGAAACTAGAACTTCTAAACGTGACACTGGATTAATACACAAACCTGCGAAGACCAAAAAAAAAACTGTCTTGTGGTCTGTTTTGTGGTCTTTGCTGTCATTTTAATTAATTGAACCTTCCTTTTTTCATTAAATGTCTATAATTGCTTAAATCTTTCTTTTTCTCGTAGTCATGGAATAAAGTATATTATGCAACTCTTGAATAAAACGGATTTATATCGAGGACCATGAATCACTAGCATCGAATCACTCGGATTCTGCCACTTGATCACTTGCTACGCTCGTGATTTTACTTGGTGCAGATCGGACGCTTTCAATCAACTTGGAAGTATAACAATATAGAGTTGTTAACACTATTTTAACATAATGTAAATTTTGTATAAAAAAATACAGCTCATATATTTCACACGGAAATCAAAACAAAACAACAATAAAGTACTTAGTTCTGAATTAAAAATATTATACACGATAAATCTAAAAAATGGACATGGAAATTAGCATTCGTTTGTATTCGGAAATGCGATGATTGCTGACGGACATTAATAAAATAGTTGTACTGTAAGATAATCTTTTTTATAGTCACTAGGTAAAGCCACCCAATATTTCACCGCATTATAGTCGACAATAAATCCCACTATTTTCCACGCAAGCCAATATAAAATTTGACTTTTATGGGTCAGTGTGAGCCCTTAAATGCCTTCCTGTGTATAACAAAGGCTGCGTCACTGTTGTTTAAGGGTATGACGTCATTGGAGTGGCGGATTTATTAAAATTTATGTTTGTAGGAACAGGTATGCCTGATAATAGCCTGATAAGAGGTGTTGGACGTACTGTTGTAAAATTTTAAATTACAAGTAAGATACATATCAAAGACTCCAAGTAATTTACGAAATAGAAAGCTTGCCAACACCGAATCTGATTCAGCTTTACATTCCGGCAATATAAAGGTTTTCGTTAAGCTAGCAAAAAGAAAACAAAGGTAAAGTAACAAAGCTTTTCGATAGCCAATCGCTTGATTTTGCTCGGTATCGCAGAGAATCCGTTTAGATAATGACTCGTTCGACACTCGATTCAATGGCATCCGATTATTCATGTAAAGCGTAATCGACGGTCTCAGTTCCGAAAGATGGCAGCACAACACTGAAGCTACCATTGATTAATTAAGCGATACGTCAAGCCCGCGCCGTAATAAAGTTGCTGTGTAATAAATTGCTGGGAAATATATTTTTTACCGTTACGCTAAGAAAATCTGGTTAAAAATGCAGTCATTCGGTAATCCGATTTATTTTGTAGCATAACTCGTGTTGGTAATCCGATTACGACAGCCGCCAGCATGCAGGTAGCGGGTTTGACAAATTGCACACATCTTTTTGTAAATAACTTTTCGGGATCCGGGAATCACATTAGTTTTACTCGGTAAGACTTCTGCAATGTTTTCGAAGTACAGTAGCTTTTCTGTTATGCTACAAAGGGCAAAAAGAAAATTAGTTTACTCGATTTGGATTGAATTTATTTTACTGTAGACCAGACAAAGAAAACGTTTCCTCTAAAACTACATACACGGGGTAGATAGTACAAGGAATTATTCATGAATTCGAAACGGAAAAAATATTATTTTTGAGGAACTCTGAATTTTGGTCTCGCTAAGAAATTATTTGACTCCGAATTGCTCTTTAATATTAAACGAAAACTGCTTTTCTTATTAATAAACTTACTTATGAAATAGGAAAAGTTTCTTGTAACTCACAATGAAATTACGTTAAATACCTGTCTAAGAGTTAAAATTTGTTAATCTGCATCTCATCTGATTATCATATTATATTTAAAAAACTTTCTAGAATCGTGAACTTAAACTTAAACGTGACTGCCAAGAAGGGGAAAATAATTTGCGTTCCAAGAAATAACCGACCAATTTTTTGCCCTCTAAGCCGTTGAACGAAAAATAATGAAATTAGTCGACGATATGCGACTTTCCTGTGTATTTAGAGTAGATTATCACTTGAGTCTGCCTTGACTAATAAAACCTATACTCCGGCTTCAAATTATACGAGTAATAGCTAATATTACTTCTAATATTTTGTCGGCAAGCCTGATGTAAATCGAGTTTATGAGTCGCGGCGACGACTTGATCACATTTGAGCGCTTACCCAGTTGGCTCATAAGAGGTTTATGAGAAATATGATGAAGAAGAATTTTTTTGAAGTAACAAGTTTTCTTTTCGGGTAAATTTAATTTTGTTGAAGTAAGTACTTAATGTTGGTAAGTCTTTACTAAGTATTTTTTTACCAAAATTGAAGCCTAAAATAAAGTTATACCTTGTAGAAAAATTATAGATAAGTACTCACAAGGACATTACTACCCGTCACTGTTATTATTTACGCATAAGTAAGTTCCTATAATTATAATAATAGCCAAGTACTGATGACAACTCTATGAGTCTACAAATATACACACATGCGTGTCCCAAAATATGTATAACACACAAATTGAAATGATTGATCACTGGGAACTTAGTTAGGCTTGTACAAAACAATGCTAACGGATTGCTTTAAAAGGTGTGTGAAAGATTTAAAGAAATCTATCGGAGTTGCTGGTATTATAAAGTGTATTTCTTAAAGTTTAATGATTACCTAGTCTTTGCCGAACTGTTTAGTTGTAGGCGCGTATTTAGACCATAGTCTAACTTTTAAAGACTTAATTTTTAGGCTTCCTTCATAAGTGTTTCCTAAAGCTTCAAATATAATAACAGAAATGTTTCAAATATGGTTTTATTCTTTTGATACATTTTTTTAAAGGTAGTTCGGTAAATGCGGCTTGAAAATAATAATGTAATCCAACGTCGAAGATGTTGAAAAAGAAGAATGAAAAAAAATGCTAAAAGACGCTGGACTTAATTCACAGAGACTCATTAATCATTTGTGATCGCAATAAGAAACTGTTTTTAAGCCTCACCTGAATGTAATATACCCGATTGTTTCAATCAATTGTTTGGGTTCGAGTTGTACAAACGAAAACTTTGTAGCTAGTTGAAAGCTTATTCACTGCAAGAAAAACACTGCAGTCAAACCAATACTCTATATTCCGATATGAATGCAGCTTTACGTGCTTGGCCGAGCAGTCGGGCAGTCAAACGCCAGAGATCGCTTCGCTCAGATATTCCGTTTCGTTAGTTTTTTAATGCTTCCGACGGCGCTGCCAGATTGTAACGCGGTTTCCGAACGCAACGCGGCCATGCTTAATTTACTGTCAAATTCGCTGTTCGAATTTCAAAAAAATTTTCCTCTTCCGTAAACGTCATATTTATTGCTAATGGCATTTGGATAACTTGGCAAAGGAAATGGAATTTTTCAGTGTACTGCATGTCGTTTTGAGAATAAGTTAACAATTAACTATGCAAATATCCTGAAAGGTTTTTAAAATCTTTTCAAAAATATAAAAGTCTTTTCCAAACCGCCACTTTGCAAATACATTTTTAAAATGGGGTGTAGGTAGGTAGATAAGGAAGCAAACATATTTATTCCAAACCCATTTAAAAAAACATTGCCGCTATACATATTCAATGTGTTCTAAATATACCAGCACGATCGATTGTCACTTGCGAAAAGCTTTGGTTATTACATTTTCGTGAATCGAATCCGAACAACACCGTACTCCGATTTATTCGACGTCGGTTTTATAAATGAATAATATTTTTGTAGGTGGCAACGATTGATTTAACGGTTTTTAACTAGAACTGGCAGCGAGTCCAATTTTAACCGAAATGAAACAGGATTTCGGGGGACGGGATTTTTAATTGACAACCAAAATGACTCAATCACGGACATGTAAACAAGCCGTTTTGAAAACTGTTCGAATACTTTTTTTACTAATCTCTCTTTTTTATTTGCCTTGTATATTTTTTGAGCAAAAATTCACTCTTTTATCTTCAAAAGTTTTTGTATACTGAAAGTTTGTTTGCCAAGAAAAACGTTTTCATTCTTAAGAATTTACTTTGTTAAACAAGGGTAACTGAAAGGTTCAATTATATTTTTAAAACTGCTTCTGCCTATGTATATGAACAAATTTCTACAAAAAAAATGGATTTACCATTCAAAGTTGTCGTCAGCTGACCAAAATTTATCAATCAATCTGCCTAGCCTTTTTCCAACTATATTGGGGTCGGCTTCCAGTCATACCGGATTCAGCTGAGTACTAGTGATTTACGTGGAGCGACTGCCTATCTGACCTCCACAACCCAGTAACTGGGTAACACGGTACCCCTTGGCAAGCCTGGTGTCAGATCTCAAGCTTCTGACTAAGCGTAACCACTGTCAAGGATCTTCAAATGACAGCCGGGACAAACGGCTTATCGTGCTTTCCGAGGCACGGAGAAAACTCGGTATGTTGTTCTTTTTGCTGACCAAAATTTGTATGGGAGATATTTTCTTCTTTGGGAATTGACTTCGACTTCCTTGGAGAGAGTTTATCGTGTACATGGGCAGAAACGGTATCATCAATACATCAATCAATCAACAATAATTCTGTAGAAAAGACGTTTTTGTACATAGTAATTATTTCCAAAAAAAATAGCCAGGGTGTTAAAGGATAACCAACAGAACTCATTGCCAGCACTTTGGAATTTTTGTCTGTTTGTCGGTTGATAGAGTCTGTCAAGCGAGTCGTGTCCACAACCCTTTTACTGATTTCTTATAATGGCAATACTATGATCTGTCAAACAGATTGTCACAAATTCTGTTATAACCTCGTAATAATCCGGTTTTTGTTGAGTTTTTTAATGTTATAATGCCGAAACCTATTAAAAGTAGTGTCAGGAGCTTGTTGTTTACAATGATTAATAAATATAATCATGTACAGAGTGAATCTGACGACGTGTTATCGCAAAAACGACGACTTTTGGATGAAATCGTTTCAACATCAGGTAGGTTGGCAACAACATATTGATACTTTCAGCACAATAAACTTATCTGACTTTTTTTATTTTACTGTGATGTGATCACGATTTCCATTTTGGTTTAGATCCAGACGTCTTGTTCATGACCGTGAAACTTACTGAGGCATCTGTATGTGAAAACTACTATAAAGATTGTTGTCAGTGTTGACACCTGAAAGATTTTTGAATTTACCGCCTTTTTCATGGGACTAGACTCGCTTGACAGACTCTATGTCTGTTTATCTATTTGTCTGTTTAGTTGTGCATACATCACGTAAAATGTACGAAACCAATGTAGTTCATACATAAAAACCGTAACTTGAAGTATTACTTAGTTTTTGTTTCATCGCAATCGGTTCACACTATCAAAAGTTTGATGAATTAAAGTATTCAAGGAATTAAATATCACAAAACACGCAATTCAGATACTCGGACAGTTGGAATCCATATTCGATAGATGGCGTTGTGCATTTGAATGAATTTTCTAAATGGCGGTGTTAAGATTCTCCGTGAAAGCATGACCCTAAAAATAAATTGGAAGGTAGGGTAGGCAGGTCTAGGTAAGTAGGATAGATAGAAAGATAAGTAAGTAGGGTAAGATAGGCAGATGACGGGTGCGAAGCCGTAATCACAACTAGGTTCATATGATCGCATCTTTCCGTTGCACCTTGAAAGATTCCTAGCTATCTTTTATTGCCGACATAACAAGCAAAAATACGCGTATTTTGCCCCTCCAAAGATACTTTTATAAGTCATTTAAATTACGATACAAGCGACGAAAGTGATGGAAGTAACACCATAATCATTTTCATATTCTCTAAGTGGGTGTAAAAAAAGGCACACATGTGGAAGACGTTTGGTATAATATATGGTAAAAAATATGATGACCTTATTGTGAACATCGAATTTTCTGAAAAGGAAAACAAACAAGGTACAATAAAATCTTCTTGGTTATAAGTTGGGTATCTTCTTGTTCTTTTGTTTCGGTAGGAATAATCATACTTACCTTAATTTTTACTAATACTAGCTTTTAGCCGCTGCTTCGCTCGCAGTGAAGCCATTTTTTTTTTTTTTTATATAAATATTTTCCGATGTTACTTCTAATACCTCCAAGAATATATGTACAAAGTTTCATGATGATCGGTTCAGTAGTTTTTGCGTGAAAGCGTAACAAACAAACTTACATTCACATTTATAATATTAGTATGATTATAAACTTAAATGTCTGTTTGTTTGAATTTTTGTTAACTAATCATGCACATCTAAACGGTTTTAAGGATTTTGATGAAAATTGAGACATAGGCTGACCATGAGCTGGTTTTGAAAATAGTATCTATAGATTTATCCCGGTATAACGGGGCAGTTGCCGAGATTAACCAAGTGTACTGCGGGCGAAGTCACTGACAAAATCTAAAGTTTCGACCACACTTGGCGTAACCACGTGTCAGCAGGGCGACGCGACGCGACGCGATCACGCGACAAAATATGCTAAGCGGCACTGGCGCTACACTACGCAGCAAATTTTGCTCGTCCATCGATCGGCAACTTCTGAGCAAGATGGAAGAACGCTATTTGTGCTTACCAATGTTATGAAAAAGTTAAAAAAAAATACCTGTACACAGAAAAATACGAAATTTATTTAACCGTAACTCCAAATTGCTCAGCAATCTTCTTCCAAACGTTATTTTTTTCTGGTAATATACATGTTACGCTGATTTCGGAGGTTATACATTTCTGGATATTGACTAACAAGAATAATAAATTGTTCCTCGTTTATTGGCATTTTCACAAAAAAAACTGAAAATAAAACAGTCGAGTTTTTGTTTTTATATTTTTTTTTTATTTCAGACTTTTTAGTTTTATTAATGAACGAGTTCTAAAAAACAGTTGTGTGATAAAAGGTTATTTATTTAGCTACCAAAGTTACGCTTATCTTAAATTGGTGCCAAAATAGTAACTTAAAAGTGTAACTATATATAAATTGTGGGAATGGTCTATTTATTAGCTTTCATTTGATACCCATATTGTTACGATAACGAAAAAAACGCACCACAGCGCGTCAGTCTCGGTAATTTGGTCTACTTTGTCACGTAGTGCCGCTACGCTTAGTTCCGCTGTCGGGAAGTGCGTTATATCTCATACAATTTCATACAAAGTATATTTAGTGGTGTCGCGTCGCGCCGCTCCGCTGAAGCATAGTTACTAGTTACGCCTAGTACATATAAAAATAAAGTTCATATGTGGTAGATAATAAATGATAAAGTTGTAAAGGGACTGACCGTAACGCTTCGTGAAAATGCTGTATAAGGTGACTTTTAATTAGTTGATAATGGTTTTATGGGGTAGTCATAAAATTTAACAAATTTTATTATCATCATTATATAGTCAGTTGACTTAATTAAATCCGCGTAGTTCAACAAAATCACGAAAAAAGCAACAGAAGCTTATTTTCGCGATTCCGCCCCCTGAAAGATTGTCTATGAATTGAAAGGCACCGTGTAGTAATAATTATTTGATAGTTATAAGTAGGTACCTAACTTAGTAACGCATTAAATGGCTTAATTGCTAGGATGCCATTAATAAAATAAGAAACACAAACCAAGTATCATTTCACAATTAAAAGTAAAACATCCAACCCTAACCCAGAATACTAACAAATATCGTCAAATCACATTTGTTCCACAGATTCAACTATAAACCGTATACAATCCTTTTGTCCCTAAAACATAATGCGAAGATCAGTATTGCTCCCATATCCGTTCCAACCTTATCGTCAGTCCACAGTTAAATTCGCTCGTCGACTCATGAATAACCCGTAAATATTCATCCTGCTATTGTTTTCGGATCATTTCGGAAGTATTCAGATCAGTTCCGATATTTGGAACTGCTCCGGTACTTGGAACGGAAATAATTTAGATGCTGTAACTGTTTTTAGGAACGATAGCAGTTTGATTCATTTGTTTTGGCTTGAATGAGATTTGTCGTTATTTAAGAGGTGAATGGGTTGCCGTTTCATTTATTTATCGCTTTTGTTAATACTTGGAATGGTAGGTAGGTAATTATAGCATTTCCAGATCCAATCAAACGTGCTCAATCATTGTCTGTGTTCAAAAGACTCGTAAACATTACATGTGATTATGAATAGAGTTATTCATCATTTATTTTTATTGCCATTATATTTACTATGTATGTTTTCAGGGTGGCCAAAAAGTCGTGGATCAAACGAAACAGGGAGACAAAGGAGGTAATTTCCAACAAAAAATCTTTCTCCAGCATGGCCATAACTTCATTGCACGAAAAGATATGAATTATTTTTGTTTTTTCCATGAAACTACCGAGATTTTTTACAATTTAATCAGTAGACAATTAAATTGATTAAAAACAATAAAACAAAAGGCGTTGTATTATGACTCGATTATGTATCAATACTACAAAAATTGTATTGCAGCTCTTGGTATCAAACTTAACGAGCAATGAATTTTTTTCCGTAAATTTTGAAGCGTTACAAAAAATTACTTCTCACTTTAAGACCACCATTTGAAAAAAAAATGTATTACGAAAAAATGACCTTGTATTAAAGCTTGCTGGTTTAATGCTGATTCGAATGAGGTACAACACTTTACTCTTTGATCTTTAGTTTTGGTTTTACGGTCGTTTTTTCATATCAAGGTGCAAATTTAATAAAATGGTAAATTTAAAGGAAAGTTTAGATTTTTTATAAAAACAACGATTATGCCTTAGTAATTTTATTTAAATACAAATTTTTACATTAAATGCTCAAAGTTCCTACCTCTGACCATAATACACAATCTGCACCGCCTAATAAAATTAACACGTAATCGGCGGAATGCACCTCTGTTATTTAGAATTTGTAACTTAGCAAACTCGAGCTTGTGTCGTAGTTCTTGTTCGGTGTTATTCTCTCCTTGATACTCTATTTCTTTAAAATAGCCCCAAACAAAAAAGTCTATGGGATTAAGGTCGGGCGACCGGGGTGGCCATGCAATAGGTCCGCCTCGACCAATCCACAGGTTAGGGAAGCGCTCTTTCAAATGTCCTAGAAATTATCTCCTTTGTCTCCCTGTTTCGTTTGATCCACGACTTTTTGGCCACCCTGTATATTACATAGCATATATATTTATCTGTGTATCTATTATAATTATTGTATTTTAACAATGCTAATGTCACACCAATGACAACCCCACTTCAAGTCCAGACAATACTGTCCATACCAGATTGCCTGGAAGAGAACGCGGAATGCGATAAGGCCGTCCTTTGTATTTGTACTAATTTTAAGTTTCTTTTTATAACTGTATTTTAAGGTGTACAATAAAGCATATAATAAGTAAATATAAATTGAGAATAGGTGGATCGTTTTGATAGTTATCACTTACATTCAAACTGAATAAATTTTTAGTAGCAGCTGTAGAGATCATAACAACGAGCGATTTAGTGGATTCAGGAAAAAAATATGTAATATTAATGAATTAATCAGACATCTATGTAGTCTAAAATAGTACACCATTTGTAAGTTCTCAAGTAAAGATATAAGTATGAAGTATTAGGTAGGAACCGACGACGGTGACGATGTCTTTGAAATTGTACGATGATTTTTCTTCTATGGTCGTATTTCACTACGGCAAAGACATTCCATCATGCAAAAAAAAAAAACGCATGTAGTTTCGTATTGTATCCTCCATAATTGTGTTCCAATCACAGCTCCAATCGATCAAAAGCACAACCCCGAGTGAATCGGGATGATCTGTAATTATTTAGCAGCCATTCTGCGCCCGCAGAGCTTCTCCCGCCCTTCGCGCGAGTCCACCATACCCTCTCCGAGATTGTTCTAACAGCTGCGGGATTATTATCTCAATAAGACTGACTGGGGCTTAGAGGGTTTGAAATATCTGAAGAAAGATGGCTGGGATGTGGAATAAATGTTTTTGTTTAGGGTTGGTTGATGAGGTCATGAGATGCACTTAAATCGTTGTTTGAAAGGGCGATAAAATATTTAAGCAATAAGGAAATAAGGAAGACACGAAAAGCCTTTTAGATGATCTGTTTTTTGCTACGCCGAAAGTGCTCATATGTTTTCCTACTAAAGTTTTCATATTAACAATTCATTTTTGAAAAAAGGCATATCTATTAAGAGATTGCTTTCAGAAAAAGATTGTCTTATGACTCAAATACTGCAACAAATGATTGCTTAGCTTTTCACTTCAGCTTGCAGCCTCAATTTAGAATATTCTCAAAATGTCCTTAACTAAAAAAAAAGTTAATGTAAAAATCAATAAACCCCAATGATTACCCATGTTGACCCATTTAAAATATTAGCCCTGTCTACCCACCACCATAATCGCAGCTGTAACCATGTAACCACTTGAGTGATCGCTTGGAAACCCACAGCAACCCAAACAACCCACACATGGCACTGATAAATTTCTTACAATCTGTTTTTCGACATTTCTGCGTGTCGGCCATTAACTTTGCTACTTCTTTCACACCATCTAACGTATATCCTACCCTACAGCTTTCGTTATAAGGTTGTTTTCTGAGTGTAGGCTAGTTAAGTGCCTATTTCGGTACTTGTTGTGTCTTGACAGGTGCGTGTAGCCGCTGATAGTAATAAAATATGAGAACGTTGCGCTATCAGTTATGTTTAGCAATAGCTGCTGGCTGGGATTAATTGTGGTATTAAAAATTATCGGGATGCTTCTGATAAATGATGAATAAAGTGCCAGTGCACAAAATTAGAATGAATTAATAAATTAATTCTGTTATAAAAAATATAAAAATATTTTATTGCAGACTCAAAGGCCCATAGTTTTGTTAGTATTGCAAATTACTTAAAAGTATTACACGCTTAGACACGACATTCTATTTATATTGTTAGTACACAATACTTACAAACAGTGAGCCGTATTGGCCCAGTGACAACGGCCCCGACTTGCGTATCGTTGGTCGTGGTTTCGAACCCAGCCAGGTGCTTTACTTTTTATAAATTACTAGCTGACCCCCGGTGCTTTGCTCCCGTCAATTGGCTACTTACCTACCTACACTACCTACCCTACCCTACCTACCCTACCTACCCCACCCTACCCTACCTACCCTACCCTACCCTACCCGACCCTACCCTACCCTACCCTACCCTTCCCTACCTACCCTCCCTACCCTACCCTACCTACCCTACCCTACCCTACCTAACCTACCCTACCCTACCTACCCTACCCTACCCTACCCTTCCCTACCTACCCTACCCTACCCTACCCTACCCTACCCTACCCTACCTACCCTCCCTACCCTACCCTACCCTACCTACCCTACCCTACCTACCCTACCCTACCTACCCTACCTACCCTACGCTACCCTACCCTACCCTACCCTACCCTACCTTACCCTACCTACCCTACCCTTTTAAACTATCCTATCTCTCAAGTTGGATCGAACTGCACATGGTGTGCGAATTTTATTATAATCGGTTAAGTGGTTTAGGAGTCCATTGAGGACAAACATTGTGACACGAGATTTATATATATTAAGATAGCTGACCCCCGGTGCTTCGCTCCCGTCTATTGGCTACTTACCTACCTACCCTACCCTACCTACCCTACCTACCCTACCTACCCTACCTACCCTACCTACCCTACCTACCCTACCTACCCTACCTACCCTACCTACCCTACCTACCCTACCTACCCTACCTACCCTACCTACCCTACCTACCCTACCTACCCTACCTACCCTACCTACCCTACCTACCCTACCTACCCTACCTACCCTACCTACCCTACCTACCCTACCTACCCTACCTACCCTACCTACCCTACCTACCCTACCCTATCCTACCTACCCTACCCTACCCTACCCTACCCTAGCCTAGCCTACCTAACCTACCCTACCCTACCTACCCTACCCTACCCTACCCTACCCTACCTACCCTACCCTACCCTACCCTACCCTACCCTACCTATGTAACATCCACCAACCCGCTCTGGGCCCGCGTGGTGGATTAAGGCCCATTCCCTCTCTCTCAGAGAGAGAACTGTGTTCCAGCAGTGGGAACATTACAAGGCTGACGATGATGATACCACAACGCGTCAGTTTCTCTTATTATCATCATATTTTCAGCTGAAAAGCATCCACTGCTGGACACAAGCCTCCTCCAAGCGTCACCACATCGACAAATCCTGAGCTTCTCGCAACCAGCCGATTCCCGCAGTCTTCATCTTACCTACCTACACTACCTACCCTACCCTACCTACCCTACCTACCCTACCTACCCTACCTACCCTACCCTACCCTACCTACCCTACCCTACCCTACCCTACCCTACCCTACCTACCCTCCCTACCCTACCCTACCTAACCTACCCTACCCTACCTACCCTACCCTACCCTACCCTACCCTACCCTACCTACCCTACCCTACCCTACCCTACCTACCCTCCCTACCCTACCCTACCTACCCTACCCTACCTATCCTACGCTACCCTACCCTACCCTACCCTACCCTACCTTACCCTACCTACCCTACCCTTTTAAACTATCCTATCTCTCAAGTTGGATCGAACTGCACATGGTGTGCGAATTTTATTATAATCGGTTAAGTGGTTTAGGAGTCCATTGAGGACAAACATTGTGACACGAGATTTATATATATTAAGATTTCATCACCACTGCTTTGAAATCGGTGAAGGAAAACATCGTGAGGAAACCGGCATGTCCTAGAACCAAAAGTTTGAAGATATGTAACATCCACCAACCCGCTCTGGGCCCGCGTGGTGGATTAAGGCCCATTCACTCTCTCTCAGAGAGAGACCTGTGTTCCAGCAGTGGGAACATTACAAGGCTGACGATGATGATACCACAACGCGTCAGTTTCTCTTATTATCATCATATTTTCAGCTGAAAAGCATCCACTGCTGGACACAAGCCTCCTCCAAGCGTCACCACATCGACAAATCCTGAGCTTCTCGCAACCAGCCGATTCCCGCAGTCTTCATCATTATCATTTCAGCCGAAACACGGTCACTGCTTGATAAAGACCTCTCCCAAGTGTCGCCATAAGGACTGGTCCTGTGTTTTCCGCATCCAGTGCATTCTCGCAACCTTCAGTTTCCCTGTTTCGGTGCAGTGTTTGCAAAAGAAACTCATAAGCCCCATATATTTGATTTCAGTCACATACTTTTAAAAGACAGTAACAGTCGAAGAATTAAAAACACAAAACATATTCTACATTTTACTATCTATCAAACATAATATAAATACCTTGATGTCTTACGTATTAATAGTAGAGAGTATTATCAAAAAAATACCTGGTAAAAATACGAAAAATAACAGATAAGTTATACATGTTTCTACATAGATTTAGTACTAGCGAAAAAACATCGGGTATGTTTTCTTTTACCTCTAAATCCAAATCGAAAACAAGAACCCTTACAAAATATTATGTTAGCGTGAAAGAAAAATAGGTCTGTTGTGTTTGTCAAAATCCTGGTCATGAGAGTTCGAAAATTCATTGGATTTATAACCTGACTACGCGGTTTTTGCTATTCTTTTATACAAAACTAGCTTCTGCCAGGGAGGAGACTTGCTCCACCACAGACATAAATCTAAGTAGATAACGCATTTGTATGTACTTCGCGTGCCAAAAAACGGAGTAATGATACGACAAATGATCGTAATCTGAGCTTTTCATTTAGCAATATCAGCACCGGAAATCCACCGAAATCTAGAAAAAATGCCTTTTTATGCCATATTGAGCTGTAAAGAATGTGTAGAAAAAGTTGGCCGAGGCATTGTTTGTGAAAAAGTGGCACGCTTAGTTTTCACACAGATGGAGGGACTTGCGTTATCTATTTAAATGAATGTCTGTGAGCTTCAACCACGTGATAATTATACCAAGGGAAAATATCGATGTTTTGAACACTCGTCGTATTTATTGAGTGCAGGATATATTGAATGCTCGTTTTATTAACCATTCGATATTAAGAACTTTCGAGTATTTAGAAGTTCGATTTAAAGTGGTCGATTAATTGACATTTGCTTATTTGGCATTGGATTTGGCATAGTACACCTGGGATAAAAGTATCCTTTGTAATTTAATCCTAATCCAGCTCATGATAAAGCCTGGTGCTAGGTTCACCCAAATTCGTTCAGCCGATTGATAATAGTCTTGTGAAGGTGTATCGTGTGACCCACAGGAACCGGGTTATGGAGATCAAATACAGGCAGACGCTGCATGTACAAGTGAAATTAAAAAAAAAAACATTGACTCATTTTTATTTCAAGCTACATAATTTATCTAGTAGTAGACACGCTTCGATCGACAATCTATTGAAGACATCATTATGACACAGTATAATTATGGACAAACAGTATGGAAACTACCTACAAACGCCAGAAATTGCAAACTCACACAAACATGAGCATCGACGAGACCCCTAAGCGGCTGTCGCGGTGCTGTCAGTAGTGCGTGCCGCTTACGCGTCTCGTCGATGCGCATGTTTGTTTGAGTGCGCCGTTTCGAGCGTTTGTAGGTAGTTTCCGTACTGTTTTTCCATATTTATACTGTGATTATGACACGATATCCTTTATAGTGTCGAGGTTTTATAATTTGGACCATCTTGAGCTTCTTGGCGTTACGTTGACATCGACTGTCGAGTTTAGGCCATACATTGAGGCAAAGGCTTAGCTGGCTTTCAAAAATTTGGGTATCCTTGCGAAGGTGAGAAAGTACTTTACGCCGGAACAGCTGCTCAACTTGTATCAAGCGCAAGTTCAATCGTGCGTGGAGTACTGTTCTCATCTCTGGGACAGATCTGCCAATTACCAGCTTGATGCAATAGAGTCGATAGAAAAGCGGGCCAAGAGACTCATCGGCAATGAGGCACTGGTCAAATCAAAGCTCCTGAGCCTTGAAAATCGTCGCCGAGTTGCCAGCTTGTCGGTTTTTTATCGGTTACATTTCGGGGAACGTGCGATGGAATTGCATGATTTAATTCGGCCCAGCCCGTTCCATCATCGGAAAACCAGACGCACGGCGATGCGTCATCGGTACATGGTGGACATCCCACCCATACGCACAAAACGTTTTGGAGACACTTTTATTATGCGTACAGCTAAGGAGTGGAATTCCCTGCCGGAGTCTGTGTTGCCCGATAGCTACAATCTAGGGGTCTTTAAGTCAAGAGTGAATAGATTACTTCTAGGCAAGCGTGCTTCACCGTCGACCACATCATCGCTTACCATCAGGTGCGATAGTGGTCAAGCGCAAGCCCATTAATAATAATAAATAAAAAATATTTTTTTAAATTTTACTTGTGTTTGTTTCAATCTCATGAAAATCTAAACTTAAACAAAAGAGGCTTAGTAGAACGTTTTCAGTAAGTACCCAGGCTTTTTGATTACTTAATTCTTAAATTAAATAGAAATTATGAAGTCTTGTTAGTTTTCACGTGAAAACATCTATTTGATTAAAATTATGAAATAAACAGAATCTAGATTACTTTAGATAATATTGAAGTCATTTATAATGTTAATGAAATCAACCTGCCTCTTATTAATAGAAGCATGTGCTTAGTGGATTTCTAGTTAATCTGATTAGCTCGATTTACATATCTCTTTGTAAGCAAACAATACGGGACTCTATTTAAATCTGTCGACGCTTGAATAATCCTACTAACATAATTATACATGTAAAAGCCTGTATGTTTAGATATTAATAAATTTACAAACATACAGATTCATTCACGCCGTCAATGTCTGAACGGATTTGGACAAAATTAACGCATTCAGCTAGTCTATGACCGGGCAGTACCAAACCAAAGTTCTCAAGAACAACTCAAAGATCAAGCTGAAGTGATAATGAGGCGGTTATATTAGCTATAGAACCGATGACCGTTGGGGTAGATGTGTTCTTGAATGGAGACCGTGAACTGGTAATCGTAAGGTTAGGACGCCCTCAGGCTTGGTGGAGCGACGATCTTCGCAGGGTGGCTGGTAGCAGCTGGATGAGAGTTGCCGAAAATCGAAGTAAATGGCGGGCAATTGGAGATGCCCTCCAGCAGTGGACTGCTATAGGCTGGTGATGATGATGATGACCTGCAGTGGTATTCTGTTAACACCTCACCGTGAAAACTTGGGTGTAATAAGCATAAAGTTACTATATTACACCTAAATTTATGAACGCTCTCTCCAAGCTCACTTCACCTAAGCTAGGTCTTTTCAGAATAGCACTGGTAGATTAGGACATAATAATTTTAATCGTGGTAGTACTTTCCCTTGGAAACATTTTAGACTTTCACACGGACGAAGCCACTGGCCAAAACTAGTTTTAATATATTCAGTAAACTTTAAAGTTTATCTCCACGTAAATTGAACCAGTGGATTTATTATAATGCCAAGCTAGACAAAATGCTGAAAATCCTGAAATCTCGTGCATTGTGTGCTGATGAAGTGCTTACCAACTGCAAAACTTAATTAATGTAGTTGGGTTGACTATTCATTAAACTTACTTAGTCTGGGATATAATTATGTCTCACCTTAAATAGTTGAGTTCTTAACCTTTAAACATTCTGTAATAATGATGGATATTCACAGCATCTAACGACTAGTAATTACGTGTTAGCTATTGCAGTTCATAAAAACGATCCTCTTTTCCTTATGATGCTTGAAGACACCTAAACTCAGTATTAAGTATTTGCTTAATAAAGGCAATTCAAAGATCTAGTGAAAATGTAAGAGTTGCCATACATTTTGATGGAATTGAGATGGCTGATGTGTGATTGAAGAGGCTAAGTCCAGCAGTCAGACAGCTGTAGGCTGGTGATGACGATGATGAAACACTAATGACGATGATGAAACACTAAATAAACAAAATATGCGTGGTATTTGCATCCTGAAAGTGTTAACACCATGTTTGTATTAAGCGTTAGGTAGAAGAGAACCTATAGTATACCACTGTGGTGGTGGTGTAGTAAGGCTTCTCTATATTTAAGCCCCATTTAGGTGGGGAACAAGTTTTCCGGGAATAAAGCCGGACTTCAGGCTGCTACTGAGTAACTGGATCCTAAAAATCCTGGATTATATTTAGTTATTGCCAAAAAGTTAATTCTTATCTCCAACAGAATTAAAGTCACACAAACACTAAACATTATATGTTATTAAACACGAGGGTGTCAACCTCGACATCTATTTAACAACATAACCTAAATACGGGAAAGAAAACATCGAATGTGAGAGGAAATAGGTCACTTATGTCACTTCCTCGTAATTTAGGCCCCGGACATAGCTACATAGCTAAGCGATGCGACAAGATAATGTGTAGCGGCGATATGAAACTGTGTGACTGTTTACACCAAAACTGTGTGAGAAGCTTGCGCAGTACGAGGCTTTTCTTACCAGAGGTGTGACAAAGTGTGTAACTGTTTTACGAGATTGCGCAGTGGATTCATTTCAGCTGTGCACGCACCCATCCCTCACAAGCTTTCCTCGCACACATTCATCGCAGACGCACTAATTTTTCGCCTGCACTTTTCCACACATCTCTCTCTTTTTTGCGTGTAAAAATATCTTGCTTGGTAAAATTAAATGATCTCAGTGGTCGATTTAGTCCTTGTGCACCGTCTCACACATTTTTGGTCAAAAAGCACCCAAAGGCAGGTGCGAAGTACCAAAAATATAAAAACGCCGCGCTGTTTGCGTCCATATTGTACAGCGAACGTCTATTGTTTTATCCTGAGGAAACTCGTCTAGGTTCTACCGCCCGCTACAACAACTCGCGATTATGCGGGCACAGTACCAATCTGTGGCAACATAATTGCGCCCGCCACCGCCCTTGTCACTCTGGACAAGGCCTTACACCCCTGAGACGTGCCTGCGTATGGAAGCGTGTAAAGGCGTACATAAATTATAATCAATTTAGCTTAACAAAGACTTTTGACATGAGATTTGTTTACTTTGCAAACGATGGCAGAGTCAATGCTTTGTTTTTAGGATCTTTAAATAACGTGGATGGATTATCTAGAAATATTAACCAATATGGACGCAAACCTACAAGTCATTCTGGTTGATTGTTGCCACAATAAGCAAAATGCCTCATAGTCTAAGATCCGAACTAGAACGATCTTCACCCATCTGTTTAATGGATGAAAAGTACTTTATATCAAATTTAATATATTAGAAGATATATTTCGAGGGGAAAGGGAAGGGGGGGGGGGGTTAAGCGATGTTTAGCTCGGACCTCTTTGTCACAAGTTTCCACACGCATAAAATTAACACCTTACGAAACTCGACAATCGTCATTCAGGCCAGATTTTTTACAGACAACCCTATATTTGGCGTTTGGTAATTTCAATGTACGGGGTAATGCGGTGTTGCAACAGAATTAATTGTAAAATAAAGTGTTGCCGCACATTGAGAACATTGCAGTTTTTGTATAACCTATCAGTTGGATAAATTAGTGGACGGAAGGTAGCCACTTTCAGTATGGCGCGATGTGCAATTTTTGGTTTTGAACGGTTTAAACGAAAAGAATGAAGGCTACAGTAGGCTGTAAATGAAGTGTAATAATATCAAGAGCCAATAAACTTAATCATGATTCAATGACCAGATTCCTAAATTTTGCGTAAGAACTATCAAAACTAAGATATTTAATGTCTAGCACTTCGCTCTCGACTTCGTTCGCGTGATCCGTATTTCATCCTACAGATGACATTTTAGTTTCACCCCCTTAAAGGTTGAATTTCCAAAAATCCCTTCTTAGTGCTCCCCTACATCATAAAAAGAAGCCCTGTACAGTAAAATTATTTAAAAATCTTTACCACCCTCTAAATCGTCTTTTAGGAGTAGTTTTGAAAAACTAATAATGAAAAAATGTAATATTTACTTAGGTTAGTATTTATGCAAAGTTTCAAAAATACCTATAAGCCCAGCAATTTTCCACCTTTTCACCTCCTTAGGGATAGAATTTCCAAAAACCAATAAACACATGAATTATTCTTATCAACCAAAAGCGTAAATCTTTAATTTCTCGTGTCACACTTAAAAGCGTACAAGTTTCACACAATCTATCAACCCCCTTTTTACTAACCAACAATTGTTTCCTGTGGCGCCATCTGAGCTCACTTTTGCGGATAGATCCTTAATATTGCGCCTTAAAAGTTAAGGAAAGCGTTCTTAAAAAGTTATTTTGGTTTTGAACATTGATTAGTATATACATGATCTAAATTTACTGTAGGAGGATTCTACGATTCCCGGGGAGTTCATTGTAGAAGTTGCTATTTGGGAAGGGCTAAAGTATAAGCCAAATACTGGGTTGTAAAGGTTAGGTAAGCAGTCGCACCATGTACAATACTGGTACATAGTAGAATCCGGTTAGACTGCGAATCCGACTCCAACATAGTTACACTATATATTAGCAGGCACAGCAAGGACTTACTTTTTGCCAGCAACAGCTATGATATTGAAACACAAACCGCTAACTCGCCTCTGGCTATCTACCATCTAGTACAGCGTGCATCTACTCTAAACAGGTATGCACACGCCACAACGTATCCTCTCTCTTCGGCCCCAAAACTCTTGTGTAACGTGTTAATAGTGACGTCAGCGTGTCTCGCCTCGCTCTGCTTACAATTAATCACACGCGACGCAGACAAGCTCCGACGTTGTTATCGCTCCGGCACACGCCCCCACTTCACTTGCTTTACACTTAGTCGAGGAGAGGAATTGGGCGACATGCTTTTTAAAAACATTACGTTAAGTAAGTTGTTTGGTTTGGAAATTGCGAAGGAAAAAAATATTGAGTTGCACTCTGTCGGAGTCTGGGTTTCAACAAATTGATCTAAAATGTTTGGGATTGGCTAAGTGACATTTTTGTAGTCCATACATTTTGTTATTATTGGCAGTCGTTGTAACTATAATAGGTATATGTATACTGAAAATGGAGCGTTGCTCATAGTTTCGGAAAGCACGTTAAGCCGTTGGTCCCGGCTGTCATTTGAAGATTTTTGACTGTCGTTACGGATAGTCAGAAGCTTGAGATCTGACACCAGTCTTGCCAAGGGGTATCGTGTTATCCAGTTTCTGGGTTGTGGAGGTCAGATAGGCAGTCGCTCCATGTAAAACACTAGTACTTAGCTGAATTCGGTAAGACTGGAAGCCGACCTCAATACAGTTGGGAAAAGGCTAGGCAGATTGATTGATAATTCTGTCGTGGTATAAAACTTACATTTTTGTGTAACGAAACTTTATCGGCATTTTAGCAATATAATGTGTAGTAGCTATTTAGTACAGCCTACATAATTTTGTAATATAAACCACTCGCCACTGGATGTCTTCTGTGTGGTCCACGCTACATACACTCTAACTCACTCTCTCTTCGTCTCCGAAACTCTCGTTTAATGTGTTAATAGTGACGTCAGAGTGTCTCGCCTCGCTCTGCGTACAATTAACCACGCGTGACGCAGACAAGCTCCGCATAACGTTGTTATCGCTTCGGCACACGCCCCCGTCTTCACTTATTTTACACTAAGTCGAGGTGAGGAATGGAGGCGATATGCTTTTTAACTATTGGTAAGTAGTTTGGGCTTCGAGAAGAGAAGGCAAGGAGGTTGGGTCTGGGTGTGTGTATGGTTATCGGCGTGCTTCTTATTATTATAATGTATATGGGGCGGGAGTGATATTACGAAGACTGCCGTCCATTTAAGGAATAGTCTTGTTGTTAGTTGTCATGTAGGAAAAATAATGCAAGCTCCGCATAACGTTGTTATCGCTCCGGCACACGCCCCGACTTCACTTGTTACGCACTTAAACTCCATTTGAAATAACATTAGACATGTTTCCAAATCGTTTTACAGTCCGTTAAACCGATTTTGAGTTCTATCCCGTAAACATAAGGATGACGTATAAAGCATAAACCTGTTACCAAAACCAACTGTTCACTACAGCTACCACTTGTCGTATCATCAACGCAATAGAAGTCAAAATCGGTTGAACGGGCTGTAAAATGGGCTAATTTAAACGTCTAATGTTATCGCAAATGGAGTATAGTCGAAGAGAGGAATGGGGTGTTATGCTTTTTAGATAGTGGTTAGTTGTGATCCCCAAAAATGTCACTACACCCAAGAGACATGGAGGGAATGGTGATCGTTTTTGCCCAGGAGTGGGCTAATTAAACAAAATGTGTAATATTAGTGGTAAGGAAAATACAGTTCCGTCCTGTTGAAGACTGGTTTCGCTATGATCAAATGGGACTTACAACTCAGTTTACATGGTAATATAGGAGTGATTATACTGTATAATAAAATAAGAGTAAATAAATATACAAATATTTACAATTGAAAAATAATTAGCATTATGAGAATTGCTGTCGCTTTGTTTGGATATCCATTGTTGATCGCATTTTGTTTAATCTACTTTGCCGTCAGCAGTTTGATTGCTGCCTGCTCTCCTTCTACTTCCTGCCTAAGGAGCAAAGAGCGTCGATAAGAGGGAAAACAGTTTAAGAGGAAATGCGGTCGCAGACCACTAGATTCGACTGCACTATTAATTATTCTGTGTTTTTGGTTTGGCTCTCGCTTATTTCCTCCTCCAATATTGGACCAATTTAAAAGATATTCTATAGACTGAAAAAGAAAGATAAATAGTGCCCCGGTTTTCCTTTTTGATGATACCATTATCTTTACAAGGACTAGAATCCTCAAAAAGCAAAAAGTTTAGTAAAAACTGTACCGGGATAGTACAGTACCACGGATTTTTTTAGTATTTTTTTTTTACCTTTTTACCTGGGCCATAATAACGAATCGATTGACACCTTATTCATCAAAATCGGATGAATAGTTTAGGCGCTACGGAGGAAAATACGTAAATACAAACATACATTGCTAAAATCATAACACTTCCTTTTGGCTTCGCCGTAGTCGGGTAAAATTGCGCTTTAAAAAACGCTCAAAATTGCACTGCCAACAGATGCCTAGTGTACGAATTTGACAACTATAAATGACAAGACAAGACGAAGACAAAGATATTTCATTTCAACTTGGCCACCAAGCGGCACTTTTGAACTATACATTAAAATTTACAAGGAATAAAAATTGATTCTATCATGCATTCGAAAAGTAGCTTGTTATGGAGAAGAACGCACAAGAAACTATTTCTTAACTATTTTTTAACTTTTGAAAAAAAGTTTTTTTTTACAATATTTAGGTACATAAGTACATACATTAATAAATTCATATATGTGAGACCAATGCATCCAGATCAGTACACTCTATATACTACGTACAGGCATAAAGTATTAAAAGTACTCGCAAGTGTACCTCCTGTGAAGATATATAATAATAGGTACTATAAAAACATTAACATCCGAAGCAGTTAAGATATGACCAAGCCAACTGACGGCGCCCGTTCACGAACATGACGCATGAATCGGCACCACCCAGCTCAACCATCATGAAGGGAACCAAATGATCCAACACACGCGTTACTATCAGAGAGACATTTGAGAGAGACTACACAGTATCACACACTCAACTGCTAGGGCACACACAAGTCAACGAACGACACAGAGGTATAGCAAATGGCAGATTCACAGTTGGGTACATAGTACTCACACACGTGCTGTGCAGTTACATAATACTAAAAGAAATTGAGTTTATTTAATACAAATATATTCATACAGTCTTCAAAAGGTCCAACAATACTTTAAAACAATAATTTACTGCATATCACTTGTTTTTGCGCCCTAGTGGTTGAGGAGCAGGACTAGCATTGAGCCAAGCATTTTTATCAGTGATGTAATCCCCCAACTTATATTATGCCTACCTGCATAGTGTGCGTTTTCTACAAGTTTTTAATTTCGTCTAATTCAGTTCTAGAATGTGGGGAGGAATTTTATTGTAACATTTTCAAAGATGAGGCTACTTTAGCCAGTCTGAAACCTGGTTGAACTAATTGGTCCCTATTTCACACAGTACCTCCCTATCTCTATCTATCTCTATCTTTCACCTATTTCTAGTAATGTTATTATGTCTGTCTCCGTTTTTACTAAAAAGATGTAAATTCTTTCTCACGTACATGATGTTTTCATAAATATATTGACACGGAATTGTCATGATGTTAATATCCTTGAACAGTTCCCTTAGAGAATCGCGCCGGCGAAGATTGTATAACGCTCTGATGGCTCGTTTTTGCAGAATAAAAATTGACTCAATGTCTACAGCCCTTCCCCATAGTAGAATACCGTAAGACATTATACGAGTACTATGGAAGTAACTAAAATAAACCAGCCTCGCGGTATCTACATCAGTAAATTGACGAATTTTTATAACAGCATAAGCTGCCGAACATAGCCACCCTGCAAGTGATATTAAATGAGGACCCCATTGTAACCTTGAGTCTAGCGTGATCCCCAGGAAATCCGTTTTATCGACGAATTCTAGCTTCTCCCTGTTTAATATAATGTCATTGTCACAATCAGTACTTTTGACATTCGGCAAGGAAAATTTTACACACTTGGTTTTTTTACCATTTAAAACTAAATTATTGGCAGTGAACCAATCCTGAACCTTCCGTAGCGCGTTATTTAAGTTGTCAACCTGACAAGTACGTCTATTTATTTAAAAAATTAAAGATGTGTCATCAGCAAATAACACCATGTTTTGTTTGTTTTCCAATAAACGGTTAAATCGTTTATGTATATTAAAAATAAGCAAGGACCTAAAATTGAGCCCTGGGGTAACCCCATTTTCACGTTTTAACCCGAATTCACACCGTTCATTTGAACTAATTGCTCTCTATCATTCAAATAAGATTTAACCAAACTTAACGCTGATTGACCTAGCCCGTAATGCTCAAGCTTCAGAAGTAATGTTTCATGATTAACGCAATCAAACGCCTTCGACAGGTCGCAGAAGATACCTATGGCATCCTGTGACTCTTACCACGCATTAAATATGTGTTTAAATAGGGTGACACCAGCGTCAGTTGCACAACGTCCTTTGGTGAAACCATACTGTTTATCATGCAAGATGTTATTCGTATTAAAATGAATGAGCATTTGATTTAGCATTATCTTTTCCAAATACCTTGCTGAAAACCGGCAACACGGATACTGGTCTATAATTATTTGTGTCTTTACTGTCCCCGGATTTAAAAGTGGTACAACTTTACTATATTTCATGAAATCCGGAAAGACTCCTTGATCTACACACAAATTAAAAATTAAAGCTAAGTACGGTGATATAGTCTGAATAATGGTGGTACAAGCTTTGATGGACTTTCCACACAGATCTTCAGTGGGTTTGATCTTGATTTGCTTAAAAGCTTTTATTACTGTTATGGGGTTTATACGTGAAAAGTTAAATAAATACGGGCAGGCTGAAACGTTAGCGTTTAATAATCCAAAAGCAAGCGAGGGTGAAGAATTTAAGGTTTCAGTAGTTTTAATTGGGATGTTGATAAAGAAATTTACAAATTCTTGTGCAACTTTTTTGTTATCTCTCATAAGTCCGTGTATGGTCTCAAGCGTTTAATCAGTATTATTTCTTTTATTCCTGTTCGTTTTATTGTTAATAATTTCCAAACGAAAAATAAATAAATAAAAAAGAATAACATTTAAGCACAACATAATACATCTGAATTATATTACATAATACATTTGAAGCAATATGGGGTTTACCCATTCTACCCGTTGATGTATCCGAGTCTGTTTGTATTGCGCATGGTTGGGTACACTAGGCTGGCGGTTAGGAGGGACGTCGCTTTAGTAAAATATGTGCTGCGCGGGCTGGTGCATCACCCAAATGTACTAGAGGCGCTGCGGCTGCATGTCCCGGACGGGTATGTGGGTGCACTTCGCCGCCCCACTTTGTTAGATGTGCCATGGGCTAGGACATATTTATTAAAGTTTGTCCCTTTTTCAAGGACAATTATAAATAATATGCCATCGGAAGATGTGTTCCATAGCCTGCCGAAATTTATGTCAGGAGTACAAAGGTGCATTGAAGGAGGCATACAAATTTGAATTGTTTGTATTTTTTAAATTAAATTAAAATTTTTGTTGTTAATTTTTTATGTTTAAATGTAGTGTATAACATTATATATTCGGTGGTATAACATCGTCTTGGAATACTGTAAGATGTTGTACTTATTGGTGTAAATAAATAAATCTTTTTTATTCAATTTATGGCATTTTTTTTTTAATATGTCCAATGCTGGAGGAGGAAATAGGCGAGAGCCAAATCTCGGTTTATGATATTCTACTAAGAAATTCAGTCGGAGGAGCTCGTTGCCCGCATTTCCTCTTAATTTGACCAAATAGTACCTGTCTAGCAACACTGACGAAAAGATTTCTATCCACTGAAACTCATAAATTACACCGTCTCGAGGCCATTTTTGCTAGGGTCGGCCGAAAAAGTAAAAATATCCTCGTAATATTGAATTATATCTTTTAAATTAACATTTTATCTACCTGTGTGTCAACTTAATCCAAGTTAGCGTCGTCTGAATACCAAGTGGTACGTGGCCTTCATAAATAAGTTCCGCTTTGGATAATTTTGGTACAGAATGTGATGAAAATATTAATTTTCGAAGAGATGAAAGGAGATAGTATTGCGTTAATTGTTTTTAATATTTGGCTGCTGTAAGCTTTAAAACCCAATACTTTGGGGCTCACATAACCTGTTGTTGGTCAATGTCTGTCGTTTGTTGTTGTTGGTCTGTTGTTAGTCCCTAATAAATACAGAGAAAAACAACCCCTATACTTTCTAGAACCATAAAACCATAATTTATTTATTTATTTAATTAAGGATAATAATGCTATTCTATGTAATGCTATTCTTTAAAAACCTAACCATGATAGGTAAAAAGCATATGTATCTAATTATGAACACACATTTATTGAACAGTCGTAATAATTAATGTATTTATTTTATTCTAAAAGGGAATTAAAATATGAGAAAATAAAAGAATCAATCTGTGTAACAATAAAAGGAAAGATATGACAATTCTTACTTAAAATACACATTGAATCCTTCAAACCCCTAGTGTAATTTCGTTCTCTTTATAATTTGGTATTACAAAAATATTACAATTTTAGTTCGTTTAATAATAAATGTGCTACAGACCGCCATTTTCAAATAAAAGTTATTTTGTTTAACAAAATAATGTTCGAGCTAAACCTAAGTGTCCCAAGTTGATCGCGAGTGAATTTTACACGAACTCAACAGATGAGTTAAATTATAAATAAAAATTATGGATTGTAAATATCTAAGCAGCCAATTTAAATAGATTTCAAACCATCTTCGAACTAAGTAGAAGGCTATACAAATATTATGTAGAGTACCTACTTACTTAGAGTTGAACTTAATTGTATGTCATTGTGTATGGATTGGAAGGATTACTAGCTTTAAAAGTGCTCTCATTAGAATAATAGTTTTTGTTCGAAACTAGGTTTAAGTATATTATGAAAATTATTTTATTTGTATTGTTTTGGGTGGCTTCAGGCAACAATATTATAAAGATAGCAGAAGAATTGGCAATGAAGAGCTATATATATAAACCTCCACAGTTAGCCAATGTACATAAGCATGGTCAATATAAGTTTTTAAGCCTTTTTCTTCACGAAAACTAGTTTAGCGAACGGGTGGTAAGCTCTGTGAGCCTCAATGTGAATTGATTGACAAGCCTAATTGATATAAATACCCAGTTTTGTCTTTCTGTGCTTTTCTTCATAAAATCTTAACCTTATACACCACATACATAGGAACTCTGATACATAGTAAATAACCAACAACCATATTGACATTCCAAGCTTGCTATCTTCGTAAATATCGATACTTTTATATGGAGTTACTTCATGATTCTAACACAACCCAGTTACTGTGTAACACAATACCTCACCCATACGAGAATAATGTATAAACATAACCTCGAGACATTTTTGCAATGGATATTAAACCACATGATCTCCAAGTAATTCTTTTGAAGTAGAGCGTTGTCGAGAAATATTTTAATTTAGCGTTCTTTGGAGGCCCGGCATTATATTAATGAGATCACAAAAATTAAATGTGTAACGTTTTATAAAGTCAGCGACTCGGCGTTGTAATTAATTCCATTAGATTTTATGGAATTAGTTAACACTTGTTTGATAACTTCATGCTTGGTGCTATGCGTAGAACGTTCTCGATACTATAGGTACTAATACATAGTAAGTATATGATAGACTAGCTTCTGCCAGCGGCTTCACCCGTGTGAAAAATGTTTTCTTATCCCAAGAGAACATTATACCGGGATGAAAAAAAGCCTTTGTGCTCGGAGAAGGCTGGATTGACCCAACGCGAATGTATACGTACACCCGGGGCGATCCGGACTGCCAGGCACTTCTTCTCATGCAACCGGCGTGCAGGTTGCGGATAGCCCACCCCGGCTGCGGGACCGACCGCTGGCGGGTGCATCGCTGCTAGTGGGTGATCTCGCGGTCGGGGCATCTTCCAAAGAGATCCCGGACAAGAGAAGTTCCCGAAAGCCAAAATCCCAAAATCCTTAAATCCCTAGGGCAACTCCCAGGCCTAGGGTGGCCCCCAAGGAATCCACACCCACTTGCATAAAATTCCTGCCCTCATATCCCTCAGTCCCGTCGCTCCCAGAGGAAGGGTAACCTCGATTCCAAAAAAGCCCACCCCCCGACATCATGAAAAATTAAGAATGACAAAAATATTACCCAGATGAGTCTCGGCCAAGAATAAATACCCACTATACCCACTATACCCTGCGAACCACACGCACAATAATTAATATATTTATTAATTGACGCACATTATAATATGGACATTTTAAGCATTAATTTTGTTAAATATAATCTATGAATATCAAATAAACTAATTGTAATAAATACAAAAATTTAATCGAATAAATAAATAAGTAAACATAAAACATAATTTAACATTCACAGAGAAAGACACACACATATCAGTACATTTAATCACATAAAACCAGATAGATGGCAAATAGATAACTGAAACGATATATATAGGAAAATTATTAAGCGCTGTTCCTCTCTCCTAGACACTGACTGTATCTAGAATGTTGCTGTGCCCGACAGGGTCCATAATTGTTTCTGTTACTTATATTTACCACCTGTATGTACATTATGGATGCAATAAATTGAATTTGAATTTGAATCCGGCGGACCCAAGCGAGCGCGGGAAGGTACGCGAAGGGGCAATCCAATGCGAAGAGCCTCAGCACACGAAAGCACCTGTAGGGACCGCCGCCCGACCCCAAGACACCGACAAAACCCACATTCGACTTAGACGCACCAGGAGCAAGCGCTCCTATGCCTCAAGCCAGGCGTTGCTAGCATCCAACGCCCTGCCAAGCATCTCAAACCCGAAGCCTATACCGAGTGGGACGGGGCCGGGGATGAGGACGCGCCCCGACGACACGGCCTCACCTAGCATACTCCAGAGGAACGCCAAGCGTGTGAGGGTTCACTCCGCACAGGAGGGACAGAGGACCTACGCGCGGGCTACAAAGGACATGCCTGCGCGGCTAGCAGTACCTGCCTTCCCCACCCCTGTAGAGAGCTAACTAGGGATGAGGCCGAGCACATTAAGACCGCCCTGGAGGACAGACTAATGGACTCAGAACCGTCGACGCCATACATATGCATTCTGCGGATACCCACGGGTAGCGGAAGGCACGGTGCAGATATGGTGCGAAGACGATAACACCCTGACCTAGCTGACCCAAAATGTGCTCCATATTAGACTCCCTGACAATGACCAGACAGTGACGGTATAAAATCATATTGTAAATTCACACAGGATTTCGTTACAGAGTGACATGAACGTGTGGCGGACCTCTAATTAGGTTTATGTTGTACACTGAAACACGGTACCTATCCATGAAAAGTAATAGCCGACATCAATTAGCCGTATTTATTATATTGATAATATCGCGCGAATTTTATCGCCATTGCCTGAGGTGTGGTGCTTTTAGGGTTGTTACACTGAAATTTCCTTTTTATAAGCAGTAAGTTCCGAAGGTAAACAAACCAAAAGGAGTTAAACAGGCCGAGGCAGCTTAGTTATGACCAGTCCCAACTGACGGTGCCCGTTTACGAACATGACGCATGGATTGGCATCACTCAGCTCAACCATCATGAAGGGAACCGTTACTAGCATAGAGATATTAGAGTGAGAATGAGACACTTTCAGCTGAAAGAGGCGCAAGTTTACTTATCCAATTGCGAAAATAATTATTCTACTTAAATCACAGACTCGGAAACTCCAGACAAAGAGGCATTTCAAACGAAATTTCTCGGAATCGTTGATTAAGGGGATAAACTTTCCATTATGGGCCGCTGATTTAGAAGTTCGTTTTTTTGTACATAATACTCATAAATATGAAGCATTTTACAAAGTTTCAAAACTCGGAGTATCACGGCTTACGAGAAAACAAAAATTAAAGTTCTTTTTTTGTTGTGCGTTTTTGTTAACTGTCCTAATTGTGTAAATCTCACTATTAAACACTGAGGTTTGTTGTAAGTGTACCCAATTATGGGTTAAGCTCGCCTTTGTGCATAAGTTGTCCTTCTGTCTTTGTATATGTTTGTTTTGTGTACAATAAAGAATATGAATATGGATATTTAATAGTGTGAGGTGCTGCATGCGGGGACAAACAAAAATTATAGAGAATCCTATCAAAACTTCGTTTGTCACCGCTGGCAGCACCTGGTTGGCCGGGTCAGCTCAACTACCCTTCTTGGACACGGGTTGCACGTTAGCTTGCTTCCAAGCCTTCGGCACTTTTCCAGTCACTATCGAAGGGCGTTAGAGGCGTGTCAGATTTCGCATCTCTCGTCCAGCATGGTCAGTGAACTGGTATGGGACGAGCCACTCCTGGTGGTGGGGATTAAAATCCTTCAGTAACACTAATTGGGTGGAAGGGTACCGTTGCTGAGCCAGACCTGTATCACCAAAGCACTGAGTAATTTGAGTCTTCAAGATCACGGAGACGCCGATAGCAGATCTCGCCACGGACGTACATGAACCTGCGCGTGGCATGAAAGTGTGCTCCAGGGTAAAACCTGGGTACGATAGGTAAGCTACGTTTGACGGACATCCGATATGCGTCTCCGTAAAGAACAAAAGTGCTGGCTTCTCAGTCTCAAGGTAGTGATGGACTTCGACAAGGTTCGAGTGCAGACCTCGGATGTTGCAGAAGCGCACCTTATGTGAGTATTGGTGCTGCGCTGTTGAGCGTTTTGTCTTTTGTTCCTTGGAATTATTGTTGTGAGTGAAGAAGGAGAGGAGAAGAAAGAGAGTGAGAGATCATCGCGACCTACGGACACGCGCTGACAGGACGCCATCACGCATCTTTTATTTCTCAAAAATCAGCAAAAGCCAAGGTCATTAATTTTTACAGTGACAACCCTAGCCCCAATTAATTATATTGTATCGTTTTTACGGTACAATTCCAAATCTCGATTATGGAATATCGAATATTCCGTACGCCTAAGTGAACAGTATTGCAGGAATCAATTTCATTAAATGCCTCTCCATTGTGGAATTCGATAAGGCTTTTCTTTTTTGTTAAAATAAAATGGACGCTGATCAGCTTGATGTGAAGTATTGATTTCTTAAATAGTCATTGAGTACGAGGCTTAAGTTCCCAAAGATCCTATTGTAATGTTTGAGTTAAATTTTTTGGCCTTTCCGTAATATCACGGCTGTTTTCTCCGAAGAATCGACATGTACTTATAGTACATAAAGCAAACTAGATAGGTTTGCAGGGCACACCAACATAGATGTTCGTGTGCGTGAAATCAACTCGTGTATTACTTCGTCTATTTATTAATGTTTGCTTCACAATACATATGAAGCGAAGAATATGAAGCACAAAGGACATGGCCAAAATGTGCCCCACTGTGAGCAAACATACGTTTATTGCAGTTAATTTGAATTAAAAAAAATATGAATTTGAAATGGCTTTTTAAGCACTATAGCAGCAGTGGAGAAATAATATTTATTAAAAGTTGTTCTGTTTGATTTTGCTCAATAATACCTTTTAATGTTGCCATATAATATTAACAAAGTTCACACCCAGGGAAAAATAATAGCTAAACGACACATAAAAAAACAACACTGTTAGGAGTTTTGTTTTTTAATATGCACACAAAAAATATATTCGTAAATTACTCGTAAACTAATTATTTTTGTATGTTTTCTTAAGTATAAATAGAACCACCTTTGATTTATTGAAATAATTATAAATATTAGTGCAGTTACGGATAGGATTATTTTACATTACTACTGGCAACACCGCCGACAAATGTCAATCAAACTATTGACTCAAACGCCTGGCATAGATATTATCTATGCCAGGCGTTTATTAGATATATGTACATTAGTTGATATAAAATACCTTACCCGTAGTGCAGAAATCAACTATTTTAATCCTTAATAACTTTTGTTCACGACTGCTAAGCAATATGCGCCTTTTTAATTTTGTTTTTAGAAGATCAGTACTATTAACAGACATAGATTTTATATCTGTCCATTCTGGGGCACAAGCCCATACAATTTTTGGCCATGTCCTTTAACTAAATTACCAACTGGTTCCGTGGCATGAGTGAATAAACAATCGTCTAGTAAATCACATATCTTAGGATCAAATCTCACCAACGTGTCAACTTTTTGCATTATTAAAAACAATTTTTTTTCATTTTCTTAAATTGTTTTATTTTTGTATTTTATCTCACAATAAAAACATTATTGGAGAAAAAATATATTAAAGTAAAAATTAAACAATTTTAATAAGAAATCAGCAATATTTATTGACTAGGTTTTTTTAAAATTATAATCACAAATTAGAAAGTTTTGTGCATGACAAATATTTTAAGTCGGACAAGAATTAACGTTATTTTTTAAACTCGAGTGGGAAATTAATTTATTAGCGATATGAGTAAACATGTTAGTAAGTTACATTTTAAGATACAGGTATCCTTAATGATTGTAATCTCACTAACAATAACTTTACTAACATAAATCAAATTTAATATGTTATACCGCACGCTCGACTAATGCGCCACGGAGACGATTGTTATATTAGCTAAATTTATGCCTTATATTCCCCGCAACATTACAGTGACAAGTTGATTTTACGCACACTAACATCTTTGTTGGTGTGCCCTGCAAAACCTATCTGATTTGCTGCGTGTACATTCACATTTTGGTATGCTAAAGTGCTATTTACTGGGTGCGAGCCTGTTGTCATCAAACGGGTATAAATCCAAGCTCCGGCAGTTACTGAGACATTCCAGATGGAAAAACCTGATAGAATTTTGCTGACATGGTAATCGATTCCAGGAACTTATACTTAGCTATAGCACTTGCAACCACTACCACTAGATTACAAGGCAGTCCAAGTTCATAGTTTTATGACTTTGATCGTTTTACTAGTCTTGCTTAGAGGCAAGAACAATTGAGCAATATATTTGCGCCATCTTCTAAAATCGGCAAGATATTGAATAAAGACAGAACTCTTCCTTATTTATAGCTAAACATTTCGACTATCGAAAGCTATATCCTATACGCTGGAGACGTCGACAGATAGTCTAATTTTATAAAGATATATCGCGTGGAAAATGTAAAAGATATTCCGACTTGGGACTTCCAAGATGGAAGTCTCGGATGTTATAGTGACGCGGAAAATTACAGAGAGCGGTCGGGACATCACACTTACAGGATTACTTACGTTGCAAAGTTGAAGGTTCAACGAAAAGTTTAACGTACGGTTTCAAAACATGTTGTTGAAAAGTTCAAATACATGTTTTGTATTTGAGAAGTTTACTGAGTTTGAGGTGGTTGCATTTTAAACGTAGCTTATTTTATAGTTCTGAGAATGTAAAAGTGACGATATTATTTGTTTATTTTTGAAGGATTATTTTCTTTTAATGCAAATGAGTTGTTTAACACCGCCGGTAAGCATCGCATAAACAACATATTTTATGATGTGATCATACAATTTTTGGCCATGGTCATATAATGTAATAGCCAAGTGTTTAAAAAAAATATAAAAATAGAACCAAAGTTTAATTGTTTATATTAAACAACATAAATTTCATCGTTTTTTTCTAGCGATTTAATGACCTTTGGCCAAGTTACTAAGTGTGTGTTCATGATTTGGCGCATTTTGTCAAAATGACTGGCCACTTCATGAATTGGCCAATTTAACGAACTACGAATACAATGAATACCAACTGAATAATTAATCGGACATCGGTTCATTTCTTCTTTTCATTTGCGAAGCTTAATTAAAATTCTCTCATTACGCTATTCTTTTTGCGAGTTGCCGTGACACAATTCAAAACAAAATACATTTTGTTGAACACGACATTTTTTGTGGTGGGTTATTAATTTTATTGGTCATACTGACTACATACATACACTCACACCTTTTCCCCATGGGGGTAGGCAGAAACTATTACATACTCCTTTTGTTTCATTTACGTTCATACAACTACACTCTATTCGCTGGAGCAAAAAATAAAAGATAAACAAACCATAAAAAAAGTATTTACAGTGTCTCATTTGCTGTCACTAAAATCTTAAATAAAAAATATCATGCGAAGATGTTTATTCCATTGAACGACCAAATACACACATGCACAAATATGTCAAACATTTAAAATATTAGTTTCGTAACTGTATTTTACAATAATTTCAATATTTTTAATGTAAACATAAAACATTGTGTTATTAAAACCAAAACCAATAGCCGACAATAAAAAGCATCTTGAAAGCCTGGAGTTGGAACTATTATGATAAAAAATTAAAGAGTGCTACAAAAGTAACCATTTTGCGTTGTAAGGTTGTATTTTTTTAAATTAGCCAGATTATAACCGTTTGACGTTTGTTTGTTTACCTGTTATTTTTTGCTCCAGCGAAAAGATTATAGTCATATGCGTTATGAGTACACTTGGGGGGTGAACATAACCTCTTAGAGTAAGGCTTTTTTGAGTGTGCGTAAGGGACATATGTATACAAGTCATTTACATCTGTTCCTTACACACACTCAAATTAACCTTACTCCAAGAGCTTATGGTCACTTCAGGCCTTTTTAAGGCCGTAACCTGACCAAAAAATCTTGAGCATTCATATTGCCCTAGCGGCATACTGATGGCGCATGAATTTACAGTAGTGAATACGCCCAGATTTTAGAATAAAATCATAAAAAAATAAAACATTGGTGCTCTGAAAAAAATAAAGTTACAAAATGTTCGTTATCAAATTGTCTATCCATTAGTGTTAGTACAAAAATTAATTAATGTACACTTTACGAGGAGATGCATGCTAGCAATTATTATTTCTCAATTTTATGGTTTTGTTGGAAGGAGGTTACTGAAACATATACTTATTAAAAAAATATATATACTACCATTTTGGAATCAATATTATGTAGAAATTTAATGTATTTTTATTAATTGATATTTATTTTCAAATAACTAGTAGATAGCTCTTAAAAACTGCTCCAAAATGGCTAGCGCGGCGTTTTGCTCGGGGAGGCGCCTTAAGAACATCACCAATCACCATTGACTATAACAATAATTTAGGAAAAACGAAAGAAAAATTAAGTAATTTAAAACTTTTGATACCATTCAAGTTGATAAGGTCGGATCAACTTGTCTAGAACTAGCTTCCGCCCGCGGTTTCACCCACGTGGAATGTGTTTTAAAAATTATACTATATAAAAAGTTGTGCCAAAAATAACATGATTGAAGCCCTGAAACATAGAATGCGATGTCATGACACGAAAGAGCTGACGATATCTATTTATAACCAACTGCATAGTTTCTGTAAGATAAACCATGAAGTTAGGTCTCCTGAAAGTGCCAATACAAAAAAATACAAAAAGCATTTGGTACTCTATTTTACTCTATGCTCAACATAACCAACTTCTTTTCATCCGTATTCTTATTTCAAAAGTATCATTTAAAGCAAGGTATACAAACATAATGGATATGTGAACTGTGACGCCACATGTGGACAGCTTTGGAGCCGGAAGGGGAAAGCCGGCGCCGCAGCCGTGCGGTCTCTCCATGACATCCGGTAAAAGCTACGCTTTCCACGACACTATTCTGAAAGTATTCGTTATAAGATGGTGGTGGATAACAACGATTCAGTTTGGAATACGGAAGAAGTGAAAGTTTTGTAAAGATCCATTTGAAAATGCGCATACATTGAAAGACACTAGTAGATAATACCTAATTATCGGGTAAATTGTTGCAACACAGATGTTCGAGTAATCGTTATTTAGAATCTTCTTCTTGCGTGATCACTTCAGAAATGATGACATACGCAGGAGAACCAAAGTTACCGACATACTCGTAGCCTGGAGAATTGCCAAACTTAAGTGGCAGTGGGCAGGGCACATTGCTCGCAGGACGGATGGCCGATCGGGCGAAAAGTTCTGGAATGGCGACCGCAAACCGGAAGACGATACGTTGGAAGGCTGGGAGGCCTTCCAACGTATCGTCTTCCGGTTTCTAGGTGGACCGATGACCTGGTTAAGGTTGCGTGAAGGCGCTGGATGCGAGACGCACGGGATCGGTCAATGTGGCGACGCCTGGGGGAGGCCTATGTCCAGCAGTGACGTCTTTAGGCTGAAATGATGATGATGATGAATCTTCTTTACCTCTGTGGAGTTTGGCTTGCAATTATAATAACTACGTGATATATTCTTGTACCAACATTTCTAAGACAATTCAATTCTAGACAGGTTACATCAAACAATCTGCACACAGGCCCGCAAGGTGCATTACGGCTCCCATGCTCTTAAGAGATGAGTTACTAAATCTCACCTGTTTTATTTTATCTTTGTGACAGAATAGACCCCTGAACCACGTCAGCTATTTTTTCGTTACTTCGGTTGCGTGCTACCCGTGACAAATCTTTTTAGTTTAGAGGTTTATTTTCAGCATTAGATGTTTTTTTCTGTTTTGAACATAAAAACAGTTGGCTTCTTCTTTTGTATATTTTTATGGTAGTACTCAATTTCATTTTTATTTAAAAAGACGGAATTTATTTTTCACTCTCCAAAAAGTTAACTTGTAACGTGGCTGCATCTCAAAAGGGCTTTGTCAATCGTGGTGCCAAATCACTTTGTGTTTGCCCCACGTCATGTTGTCATTGTTGCATTAAATACGTATTGTCTTTGAAATATACAAGTAAAGACTTAACATTATAAGCGGGATATTTACCATGTTTACTGTTTGTTGCGAGTTTCCTAAGTTGAGGGATACTTAATCGAATATAAATAAGAATTATCACGATCTGATTACTAGTTTCGGTGAAATGCGTGGACAAACATATATACACTTAAAATTCGGCACGCATTTTTAGAATCCCACATAGTGTAACGTATGTGATTATTGTGCAAGGCCAACAATATCACATACATACACATCGAATTAATAACCTCCTTTTTTAAGTCGGTAAAATGCCATAATATTAAAGTGGGACTTGTTTAGCCAGCTCTGTCGCATGTCTGCCTGAATCAGTCAGATGCCATAGTTAGCACGCAGTAGATGGCGCGATGAGCTGGAAAAATTAATAAACAAAGGGCCCCACTAGCCCCGTTGAGGTCTGTTTTAACCATCACGTTGAATTTCACAGCTCAGATATTTTCAAAGAAAATACTGTAACACTGAAGTAACCTGACAAGTTTTTTTTTGAACTTACATAATATACATCTCCTTTTTGGCCGACTTCAAAAAAGTAGAATATTCACAATTCATTTGTATGTTTTTTATTTCCTCGAACTTTTGGATCTCCCCTCGTTTATTGTCCGATGACTGGGCAACGATCTCTTCACTCATTTGTTCTGACGCATTCTGTTACGACGGGTGTCAGAGTGTTTAATTCCAATTCAATATTAATCTTCTGCCAAACTAACACTGAATTCCATTGTGTATTAGAAGTTCATTAACACCAATACAGTTAGAGCTAGATATCTATTGCCCTGAGGTATTGTAGATAAACTAATCAGAATTGTGTCAAGAACTTGGGCAGCAATATCCATTGTGTTATCAACTAGGAAAATCTATCTATCTAGGTTAATCTATCAGTCATTCTTTGTAAGTAATTATTCAATAGGAGGTAAGACCGTCAATAAAACCATAGTTTTTGCCACCTTCTGGACCAAATTAATATAAGAGAAATATGATCATAGATTAATAAGAGAAAAAACAATCAATCAAATCACTCTATAAAAAAAGCTTATTTTGACCAAACAATACTATACATTTTTTTTTTTGTTAATAATAGAGTTATTTTTTTTTTTTGTGTCTGGTTGAGCGTGTGATTGTGTGGGTACGCCGGGTGAAGTGTACATAATGATGTACCTAACGTAAGAATGGGTCGGCCATGTTAGAATGCGCGCGCGACGTGCTGCTGTCGGTCGGGCGGCCGCCGTTGTGTCTCACCCGTGTTGGATTGCTCGTCTTCCATCGAGGGGTGCAGCGGCAGTGGTCAGGACGATAGGGACATGTGCGTTCGCCGCGCGTGCTGGCATGGCGGGCAAGCCGATATGCCGTGTACATGTACGGATACTCGAGCTGTAGGTAGATCAGTATAATTATGTATAAGTCTCTTTTTTAATGTTAACTGGGCAGCTCGAGTATGTGTGGCGTACAAGGCGATGTACTGACCCTTAGATATACCCTTGTCATAATAAAACTGTCCCCTTAAGTGTATGATATGATAGTTTTGTTTTAACTAAGAACTGTATTCACGAGAACACTACCGACAAACTGTCCTGCAGTTTGGCAGAAGATTTGTATAATACCCACTCATGTAACATTTGTTGAAAAAAAAAAATACACACACATACACGCACATACACACACACACACACACACACAAATACACTACTATGGCACTAAGGTTTGCTGTTAGAGAACCCAGTTATGGGTTAAGCTCGCCTTTATATATAAGTAGAGTTGGGTAAATAGCCGGATGCTTTGAGTTATTATCGATTATAATCCATAAGTGTCCATTAATAGCCTTGCAATGGATGATAACTCTGCTATTAATGTATTGTTAAAAAAATAAATGCTTTTTTTTTGTTTAGTGTAAAATCTGTGGGTGTGAACATAAATTGTTGCTAATAAATATTATTGCTAAATAATATATAAATTGTTGCTAATTAATAATTGCTTTATTTGGTCTCAAGTCGAAGAAACAGACGCCCTTAGCTGGTGGAAGGGTATTTGCAGTTCTACTAAGCTTCATAAAATTGCAGTTGCTATTTTATCAGCTCCTTACACGTCAGCAGCTACGGAAAGGACCTTTAGTACTCAAGCTGATGTACATACAAAAAAAAGAAATAAACTAACTACTGAACGAGCAGGAAAAATAACTTATATATCACACAACTGGAATTTGGAAAACAGACCGTCAAGTAAAGATATGGAAAGTGATTTCCACATGGATTCAGAACCTTTCTCTCCAACATCAGAAATCGATGAAATATCCTGTGACTGTGATGAACCTGTTCTTCTTAATACACCAGAAATAGATCCATTAGCGTCCGATCCAATCGATGTAACAAACTTAGGAGATTTTGAAGATTCCAGTGTTTCTAGCAATAAGGCTGAAAATTATTTTTGAGCAACAAATATAAAAAAAAAAACTAAAAAAAAAAAAAAAAAAAAACCCAAAGAAATATCCCAAATAAATGACTGATTATGAATAAAAAAAAACTAAGTACATAAAAATCTAATTATCAAAAATCAATGTAAATAGCTGATTGAAAATTTTTAAATGGGCCAGATTAGTTTTAAATAACACATTTATTTACAACAAAGAAAGATGATGAAAATGAAGTCTAATCTGACAGTCCTAAGCCTGAAAACCATGAAGGGAAATTTTCAATCACTAAAATAACATTAACAGCAGGGTTATCATCCATAATTGCTATTAATGGCTACTAACTGACTTTTATTCGATTATTAGCCAAATGATATTAACCGGATTATTATCATTGCCCAACACTATATATAAGCTATCCTATCGTTTTATATCTGTTTGTTTTGTGTACAATAAAGAATATGAATATAAAAAATCATTTAATTGATGATAGTACATCAGACTGCTATGTTATTTGTGCCAATTTTGCGTAATTTTGCTATAGTAGGTAGCAAAATTACGCAAAACAAGATAAATAGGTGCTGTCTATCTAGTTTCTAAAGTATAGTAAATTTATGACGTCGTATATAAATCAGGCTTTTTCAACACACTCACTATTATGAAAAACTATTAAAGACATTAAAACCTTTTTACATATCAACAAAATACTAGTACCAATAAAAAGCCTTGTATACAACCTCTTACAGTACAGTACCCAACAGTACCAGTTGCCCGCTCTGACACCCTTTGTGTACTTGATCGGCAACCGGCAAAGGATAACAATTTTTTAGGCTTCCCTTTGTGAAGCTCGCGGCTTCTACAGTACAGAGGGATTTTGTTCGTACCTACAAATATCGGGTCTCGACTTTATGCCCCGAGGAGTGTAAAGATTTTGGCTCTTCATTTATTTCGTTTGATGTAGATGTCTTTTAATGCTTTTTTTTTTCTTTTATTGTGTTCAAAATACGAGGAAGAACATTGAAGACATTTTCTAATTAAAATGTTTTCATTGGTTGATTTCATTTCATTTCATTTATTTATTCTCAAACAATTTACATTGTGTCGAACATTACATAATTATAATAACAAAAAAAAAATAGAATTATTATGATACAATTGAAAGTAAATTAAATCATTAGAAAATTGAGTCACATTCATTAATATTCACATATTGCAGTAGAAAATTATATAGTTTCAAATTTATCCCATACATGCCTGAAGATAACATTTTAGTCAAGTTTATACTGTATAAGTCGCAAAAAAAAACAATTCCAAATCAATCCAATGTATGTCACAAGAAAAAATCATGTATTAAAAGATATGTTAAAGTGTTTACTCAAAACAACAAGGCTCAAGTCAAGGATTAGAACCGTTTAAAATAAATAAACAGTTATTAAATGTTTTAATCGGTTTTATCGTTTATTTTTGTCGTAGTCTAAACGTTAAAAGAGCGTTATTGAAATCTGTAATTAATCGGTTTAGGCAGGTCGCGCGCCTAAACCTGAATAATGTTTGTTCTTTAGCAAGGTTGCCCATTGAACGTAGGCAAAAAAACCATTCATAATCGATTAATTTCACAAAACCTGTTTACGTTAATGGTAGAACAATATCGAAAGAAAAACTCCCCTATGTACTTTCGATTTTTTTTCGGTTTGCAAGACTTGCCAAGAAACATGATCCAATTCCAACTATCATTTGAAAACTACCTTGAAACACACACTACCTTGAAAAGGGTAAAAAAAACACACATGCCTGACATTTCCATTGTTTTTCACCTACCCGTATGTCACGTCAATATTTGTTCTATTTCGGATGAAATATCAAGTTTCGACGAAAAGGTAAGTGCTTGACTATCCTGCTAATATTATGAATGTGAAAGTTTGTAAGTATGGATGGATGTATGTTCCTCTTTCACCCAAAAACTACTGAACAGATTTTGTTGAAACTTTACAGTAATATAGCAAATACATCAGAATAATACGAAGGCTATAATTTAAAAGATACCTTGCCCCTGTTTTTGTGTTTGCACGGTAAAGATCATGAACAAAATTCTTCCTCGTTTATCGTTCTTTAAATTAGTGAATAAAAATCATTAAAAAAAACCGACTTCAAAACAAAACCTTTTGAGACCCTATTTTTTCGTTATTGACACCGACTTCCGAAAAGAAAGTAATTTTTCGCTTTGTATGGTTTTGTTTTGGAAGTCAGTTTAATTTTTTTGTTAATATATTTGAATTTTTCTTTTTCTAGTTTTGGTTGGTACATTATATTATCATGAGAATCATATATACCCCGAAGACTTCTCATAACAATTCCAACAAGCCTAAACACGACTAACAAACATTGTTTTATTACGGAATTCCAATGCCTACCCCCTCATCTCATCCTGACTTGGTGACAATGTGACCACCTCGAGAGACACCCATTCAAACAACAAATGAATTTTTAAAATCGGTTCATAATTGACAAAATAATCGGTGAACATACAAAAAATTAATAAAACAGACTTAAAGTCCAACTTGGAACTACTTTTTCGGAAAATCGGTTAAAAAATAAATTCAAAATCTAAAACCCGACTACTGAAAAGTCACACTCTTGAAAGTATGAAACAAGAAAATATTCTTTCCTGAAATTGTTATGTACAAACTATTCAAAATGTATCGGGTATAAAACGACTTACTTGTAATAAATATGCTTTGTATTTCATACACATTCATAGTCGTGTTCAGAAGATAACCATATTTTTTCAGTGGTTTTAGTTTTTACCGACTTCAAAAAAAGGAGGAAATCAATTCGACACGTATGTATGTAATATTGTTGGAATTGCCCAGTATTCAGATATACAGGGTGTTTGGAAGGGAGCTGTACATACGCCTAGGGTAGAAACTAGGGATAGTCTGCTACCTACCCCCGCCCATTATATTGACCTTGGCCTCAGGGTTTTTTTTTAATTTATTATTATTTTTTATTTGACTTTTTTATGATTTTTTGACTAAAACTACCTGTAGCTCAAAATCTATCCATGGGACCGGTCGGCTAATGGTCTTGTTTTAATCGTTAGAGTCTTAGGGTCCTGCAAAAAATTATTTTACACCAGAAAATTGTGGAGAAGAAAAGTTATGGGGCCTGAAGTACCGTAGTAAGGTAAAGAAATAATTTTAAGGGCAACTTTCTATGGGGTTTAAAAAAAAACTAACAGGGTTGGAGTTCTTCTGATTTTTTTAAAACATCCTCAGTCCATGCCCTTTCTAACGATATGCTAAAAGTGTAATTATCACTTTTAGTTTTAAAGTTATTAATTAATTTCCGCAACTAGGGCACTTCAAGCAAAAATTTCAACTAATGAAAATTAAATGTGTTCGATCGTAAAAGGATGGCAAATGAAACAAAAAATTTGGTAATGACTAATGTCATTAAATTACAAATTTTAATTAATTACTAATTTTAATTAATTACAAATTTTGTTCAAATTGATGACCATTGACCTGTAAACATGCTCGGCACCTCTTCCTCATCTCCACGGTCACCGTTCTAAGCAGCAGTTCCTCGCGCATTGTATCGAATGCGGCGTGGATCCTGTTAATTAGAACCTCCCTTGTTGGTACTTCTTCTGCGTACACCAACTCTTTCGCCCTTCCCCAGACGTAGAAGTCGAGTGGGGTAAGGTCAGGCGACCTTGGGGGCCAGGGAATTGGCCCACCCCGACCAATCCAAGAATTAGGAAAGCAGTTGTCCAGAAGCTCCCTCACTGCTAGGCTCCAATGAGCAGGACAGCCGTCGTGCTGGAAGACTATGGGCCGATCTTCGTCAAACACTTCTTCCGCTAAATCAGGCAAATCGTTTTCGAGGAAATCTAAGTAGTTTTGCCCGTTTAGGTTGTCTGGCAAAAAGTGCGGCCCTATCAACCGATTACCGATGACGCCTGCCCATACGTTCACGGAGAACCTTCGTTGAAAACCTCTGTGCCTCTTGACTCTCGGGTTTTGATCTCTGGGTGCCCAGTGATGGAGATTGTGGTAATTTACAATTCCTTCCTTGTCAAACTTGGACTCGTCAGTTGCGGAAATTAATTAATAACTTTAAAACTAAAAGTGATAATTACACTTTTAGCATATCGTTAGAAAGGGCATGGACTGAGGATGTTTTAAAAAAATCAGAAGAACTCCAACCCTGTTAGTTTTTTTTTAAACCCCATAGAAAGTTGCCCTTAAAATTATTTCTTTACCTTACTACGGTACTTCAGGCCCCATAACTTTTCTTCTCCACAATTTTCTGGTGTAAAATAATTTTTTGCAGGACCCTAAGACTCTAACGATTAAAACAAGACCATTAGCCGACCGGTCCCATGGATAGATTTTGAGCTACAGGTAGTTTTAGTCAAAAAATCATAAAAAAGTCAAATAAAAAATAATAATAAATTAAAAAAAAACCTTGAGGCCAAGGTCAATATAATGGGCGGGGGTAGGTAGCAGACTATCCCTAGTTTCTACCCTAGGCGTATGTACAGCTCCCTTCCAAACACCCTGTATTATTCTAATTAAGCTTTTAAACATATGTGCTAAATTTCATAAGTGTATGTTTCTTTCAATATATGTATGATTGAGTGTGAGCATACATACTTCTTATCGGATCATGACCATTCTTTTTTATTACATTAGTTATCTTTTAACTTAGGTAACAGTGCAAGTTTTATCCAAATCAGTTCAGCAGTTTTCAAGATATGGAACATACAACCGAACTCCTTATCGATAAACAGCACGAATGTGTAAATTGAGTTATTATGGATATTAAAGAACTTGCTCACTTTTTTGTGACAGTAGTGTAACAAAAAACTAAAAACCTTTTTACAAAAAAATACCAATAACCATTATGTATGTAGGTTCATCTGTTCCCTCATAACTTCTAAACGCCTACCTAAGTTTATGCACTTAGAACAACCTAACTGTTATTTTTAAGTGCAAATGGACCACTTTAATCACTTATTATTTTTTTTACTATATTTTTGATATTCTAATGTGCATTTCAATTGTCTAATTGAAATAAATTATTTGACGTTGACCTAATTATTTTTCAGACTATAAAATACGTCACAAAACGCTGTTTAAATCAACAACAAATCAAGAAATAAACTTCAGTGCCCACTGGAATTTACGAGTCCCGTAATAAAACCTCGCGAGCCATCCAGAGGCCGAAAGTGTTTCCTCATAAAACTGCCCTTTTTTCCATCCGCGGGCGTTTCAGGCATCATGGGCGACATAAAAAGAATCTCCACTAACCGAACAGTTCACACAGTAAATACGAGATAATAATTCTGCCCGAAAACTCGTGAAGCCGTAAAAATGTTTCTCAAATGAGATCGAGTGCCTGCTGTTAGGTCACAGAATAGATAGTTGGACCAAACAACTGCAGGAAGTCAGTCGTAAACTGTTTGCATCTGCGGGCTCCCTGAGACGACTTCGTAATTTTCTTCCCGTAACCACTAAAATTGCTATTGCACAATCTCTTCTCCTTCCTATTCTGGACTATGCTGATGCCAGCTATCTTGATCTCACCCAAGACCAATTGGACAAGCTTGAGCGACTTCAAAATCTCTGTATCAGGTTCATATTTGGCTTGCGCAAGTATGATCACGTTTCTGAATTCCGTATTAAGCTCAAATGGCTTCCTATTCGCCTTCGCCGGAATGCCCACATACTTTCTTTGCTTTATAATGTGCTCTTCAATCCTCTTACTCCTTTTTATCTTAAAGAACGCTTTCAGTTCCTCTGTGACACACATTCTAAGTCCTTGAGATCATCGGAGAATCTAAAATTGAGTATTCGTATGCATTCCACTTCCTTCTTTGACAAATCTTTTACGATTCAAGCTGCTCGGTTGTGGAATGTATTACCTATTGAAATAAGACGTGCTCAAACACTGCCAACATTTAAGAAAATGGTAAAGGAGCATTACCTCTCACTATAATTTGTATTCTTCTCCTTTCTCTGTCATATATTTGATATTTATTAGTATATTATATAGTATTGTATTTATGTATTTAATTTTATTATGTGTAAGTAATATTATTTATGATATATTGTACACTGACAGCCCTAAATTCATCTCCTCTTGCTCAGTCCATCCAAAGGTTGTCTGTAAGAGATTGCCTAGTGCGATAAGACCGCCCATTGTACACTTGTTTTTTTTTTAATGTTTGTCCTGTATGTTTTTTGTGGTGTACAATAAAGTATATAATAATAATAATAATAACGTATCGTTAGGAGGTTCCTCTCTCAGGAGCCCTGACCACCGGTAGCTTGGACCCTGTTCCCGATACCGGTGGGCTACTATTTTTGTATTTTTAAATGTTTTTTTATTTTATTTTTTATAGAATAATATTTAAAAATGTAAAAATATGTATATAAAATGAATAAATGATATAATAATAATATTTACAAACTCATAAAAAACATCAAACTTAGAAACCATTTACACCAAAATAAACCAGTTATAAAATACCTATAATATACAGTTGAATAAATCCACAAGAAATACAATAAAAATCTCTAAATTACAAGAAACCAGTTGACGTCGTCACTGACAGACGTCAACTAAGGAATATATACAATGGAAAAAGTTAAAGAATGTTGACCAGAGCAGCAGCCTATCGCGCACGCCATCCACCCCCGGACCCGTCGCTCAGCTCCGCCTCGCCGCCGCCGGACCTCGGATCACCAGTATCATCGGCGGCTGTTTCGGGACCTAGAACCAACAGTAAACGTCTCGGCCCAACGATTGTCGGATCAGGTGCGGGTCATCCAGCATAATCACAGGTTGGACGACGCCGCACTTGATAGGCTGCGCTCAGAAGTGCTGAGCAACCAAATCATTTCAACCCCGACACAGACCGTGGCACCGCCAACCACTATTGTAGTCCCGCCACGGTCCATTCAAGTTGATGTTGAGGAAGATGATAGGGTTGTTTCAGTAAGTAACCAGTGCAATGAAAGGTTGAGGATGCGCTCCGCGAGTACAGGTCCACTCCGTCTGAACTTAGACCCCGATTACCACGGTTGCCTATGCACAAGAAAAATAGGGCGCTGGTGTGTGCTTTGGACTCGCTGCTTGAGAACATCTTTGAGAGCAGCGAGAAACTCGTTGATACGCACTCAATCCTGTATTGTGGGGCTGTTGCAGCATGTCGTTTAGCCAAAGTTAATTTCCCAAATGAGGATATTCGACCAAAGCCTGCTGTGCCAGCCTGGCAATGCAGGATCGAACGGCGTATCGATGGGGCCAGGGTACTCATCGGCAAACTATACTGTTTCAGGGAGGGCAATACACGACCACGTGTGATGCGCTTCGTGAGGCGGGCATTTTCGGGGACTGGAATCAGTCCTCGAGAATACATGTCCAGTGTCACGGAGCGCATCGACTTCCTGAAGCAGAAAGTTTGTGCATGGGCCAGCCGTATTCGGCGGTATAAGCGGCGGGTTGACCGGTACTCGCAGAATCGCATGTTCCAGAGTGATGAGAGGTGGGTATACAGAACCTGGGAGCGACCTGAACAAAATGTGACTGACGTGTGCCGCCCGGATAATGTCGCCACGAGTACATTCTGGCGAAGCATCTGGTCGGTACCCGTCTGTCACACTGAGGACGGCTGGATGCGTGATGTGGAGCGCGTGTGTGAAGCTATACCATCAATGCAAAAAGTGATCATCAGTCCATCTGATGTAGCCAAAGCAGTTCGTCCACTACCGAACTGGAAGTCTCCGGGACCAGACGGACTGCATAACTTCTGGCTAAAATGGTATAGCAGCTCACACGCGTTTCTGGCATCTCAATTCCAGTCATTTTTAGAGTCTGGGTCGCTTCCGCAGTTTTTAACAACAGGCGTTACCCATCTGCTCCATAAGACAGGTAGCCCCGCGGAACCCAAAAACTATAGACCGATTACATGCTTATCGACGGTTTATAAACTTCTTACATCCATCCTGAGAGTAAAAATTGTTAAACACATTGAAAATAACTCAATAATGTCTACCTCTCAGAATGGATGTAGGAATGGGTCCCGCGGCACTAAGGAGCTACTCCTCATTGACATGACCATAAGCCAACAGGTTCGTCGATCCCGCAAGGATCGACGAACCTTCAAGAAGGCCTTCTTGTAGTCTATCCAGCATGTCGACAGACATGCTGGATAGACTACAAGAAGGCCTACGACTCTGTGCCACATACATGGCTCATGAGGGTGCTGGAGTTGTACAAAATAGATGAAACTCTATGCACCTTCCTTGAGTCATGTATGGGTCAGTGGAAGACAGTCCTTCGATATCCGGGATGTCGACCGATTCAGGGGGATGATGAGCCTGTATGGATTAAGCGGGGGATATTTCAGGGCGACAGTTTGAGTCCACTTTGGTTCTGCTTAGCCTTGAATCCTTTAAGTACACTGCTGGAGGATTCAGGTTTAGGCTATCGGTTGAGAAGAGGTGGTCAGGTCATATCTCACCTCCTTTACATGGATGATCTGAAACTCTTTACCCCCAACAAATTCCAACTGACGGAGTTACTGAAGTTAACTGAAACCTTCAGTAACTCCATCAGGATGGAATTTGGTGTGGATAAATGTGCAGTCATGCATGTAAAGCAAGGGGAGATTATGGAATCCGAGGGAATTCAACTCTCTGATTCCATACACCTTAGACACCTCTCCTCAACTGAAACTTACAAGTATTTGGGTATGTCGGAAGCGGTGGGCATCAACAGTACTAACATGAAGCAACTGCTGAAGGAGCGTTTCTTTGGCCGCCTGAAAAAGGTATTAAATAGCCTTTTATCAGGCGGAAATAAGGTGCGCGCCTTCAACAGTTGGGTCATGCCGGTTTTGATGTACTCTTTCGGCATACTCAAATGGACTCAGACCGAGCACGACGCCCTCGACAGGAGAGTCCGGACACTGCTGACCGCAAACCGGATGCATCACCCACGATCATCGGTGATGAGACTGTACATTCCGCGGAAGTGTGGGGTTCGAGGCTTTTTAAACGCCAAGACTCTTCACAACCGCGAAGTGTGCAGTCTCAGAGAATACTTTTTAAAAGCTGAAGTGGGTATGCACCGGGATGTGGTCGCAGTGGACAAGGGATTCACCCCGTTGTCCATGGCTAAAGAGAACTGGCGCAAACCTGTAATACTAACTACTGATGAACGCAAAGAGGTATGGTAAGGCAAGGAGCTACACGGGCGCTTCTATCGGGCTCTCCATGGGCCCGATGTAGATTTTCAAGCGTCTGTGTCCTGGCTACGTTTCGGTGACCTTTTCGGGGAAACTGAAGGTTTTGTCTGTGCAATTATGGACGAAGTTATCCTGACGAATAACTATCGGAGACATATAATGAGGGACGGGACGGTTGACATGTGTCGGGCATGCCACCGTCCGGGTGAATCCATCAGACATATAGTCTCTGGTTGTTCTCGTCTGGCTAACGGCGAGTACTTACACAGGCATAACCAAGTGGCCAGGATTATTCACCAGCAACTTGCTTTGAAGTACAATCTAGTGGATTCTGAGGTACCGTATTACAAGTATGTGCCCGACCCAAAATCTCGAAAATGACCATGTCACATTGTACTGGGATCGGTCTATCATCACTGATAGGACTATTGTTGCCAATAAGCCGGATATAGTGGTGATAGACCGATTAGCGCGCCGCACAATGATAATCGATGTCACCATCCCGCATGACGAGAACCTCGTGAAAGCTGAGAAAGAGAAACAAATCAAGTATCTCGACTTAGCACACGAGGTTGTCGACATGTGGAATGTGGACTCGGCAATCATTGTGCCGATTGTTGTTACGGCCAACGGCCTGATGGCCAAGAGCCTCGACGACCATCTGTCGAGGCTGTCATTACACGGTTGGATCAAGGGCCTGATACAGAAGGCAGTACTCCTCGATACGGCTCGCATTGTGAGGAGGTTCCTGTCTCTGGAGTCCTAACCACCGGTAGCTTGGACCCTGCTCCCGACACCGGTGGACCACCATTATTTTTTATATTTTTAAATGTTTTTTTTTATGATTTGTTTTTATAAAGAAATATTTAAAAATGTAAAAAGTAGATGTGTAAAAAATTTAATAAACGAAATAATAATAATAGTTGCAGAAGGGAAGGAGTCGCACTTATGACGTACTGGCTTCTGCACGCGGCTTCGCCCAAATGAAAAGTGATCCCGGGGAACATTATACCGGTATATAAATTATAATGGGGTTCTTGACGTTACTTTTTTTAATATTTTCTTGACAGATATTGGTTAAAGTAGTCATTTTGAAAATATCTTTAAAAGCACCCCACGCTTTTTTATAATAGATTTTTTTGTTAATCTCTCTATTCTTAATTTAAATTTATTGAAAATTATTTTCTACTTTTTGGTTTGGTTTTCTATTGAAGACTGTTTTTAAGTTTTTTTTTAACTATTATTTATTTTTTACTTTTTAGTTCAGTCGCTAATCCTGAACATCCTGGTAAGGATAATGGGACAAACTATTTAAATTATTGCATTGTCATCGGCCCTAGAAAACTGTGCAAAGATTCAAATTAATCCAACGTTTTGAAGGCGGTGAAAATCACGTTCAAAGATTCTGTTACACAGATACATACCAAACTGATAAAAGCGTGTTAATAACATTAAATCTCGAGACTATTTGTTGTGTGTAGATCCGTATAATAGTTTTGACACGGTGGGTGGTAAGGTCCTAGATCTATATTACGAGCGAAATCGCACGCACACAGACACGCTTCATGTGCAGAGTGTAAGCGCATCTTACGACCGGCATTAGTTTGAGATCGCTGTCCAGCAGTCCATACGCGTCTATGAGTGCGTATGCCTGTTTTCGCTCGTTGTATGCAGTAAACCTTCTGAGGACCCCGTGACTAAATAATAAAACGGGTCACGCACGATTCGATCTTCAAGGTAAAGCAATGCTTGGCAAGATCGGCATCTATACAGTATATATATACGCGCGGCTACAGCAGCCGCAATTTTCGCGCAAGTGCGTTGTCGAAGTCGTCCTGCTGCACTTCGAAGCCTGGCAGAAAAGAGAGGAGCGCATCTCCTACAGGCTCACTCAGGTACTGATCGGACACGGTTGCTTCGGTGAGTACCTGAATAGGATTGGGCGAGAGGCCACGTCAAATTGCCTCGATTGTGGAGGTGACCTTCTGCACAGCACACGCTTGAGGAGTGCTCAGCGTGGCCCTCTCAACGGCAGGTCTTAGTCGCAAGGATCGGACATGATCTGTCTCTGCCAGCATCTGTGAGGGCCATGCTGACAGAGACATAAAATTGGAGGGAAATGGCCTCCTACTGTGAGACTGTGATGGCCCAGAAGGAGGCCGCTGAGCGGGATCGTGAGAGGGCCGATCCCGCTCGAAGAAGAAGGCATCGGGGAGGCCACCGCCTCGGTGCCCAAAACTCCGAAACCCCGTTTGCTTCATGAGCAGGTGGGACTTCGGGGTCGCGGATGGTCAGTTTGGGGACTCTGTCCGCCCTCAAAGTGACTTCAGGAAAGACGGCAGCACAGTGATCTCGTGCTGCCGTGCACAGCGTGGCTCAGGGGAGGCGATTCTTTCAGTCTTCCCTGGCGTTGCACAGAGTGGGCTCCGGGGTGGTCTTTTACGTGGTGACGGGGTCCCTTCTACGTGCTGATGGTGATCACCAGGGTGGTTTTAGTGAGGTAAAAATCCCACACTCCCTGGTCATTTCCTCAAAAGTCGAGGCGCCTTTTGAAGTGGTTCCCGGTGGTTTCCCGCATTGTCGAGGCGAGGACGCTCAGTAGCCGTGGCTAGGTCAAACACGGTGAAGCGAAGAGGAACCCGAGGAGGAGCCGCTCGTCATGGCTTTTGCCAATAAGGCGATGATGTAGCGGCCAACATGTATGTTGCGGTGCCGCCTGGGCGACATCGCAACTGAGGTGGGCTGGCGATGTTGTGTGGGGTCTATACCCTTACGATATCGCGGCTGAGGGTTGGAGGCCGCGGTGGTAGAGGAGTGCCGGTATTACGGTTCGCCCCTCTCCCTACCTTTCGCGGCCTGGATGGGGTCGCCACCGTCTGATGGCGGACGCGGTGGAGCCGCAGGGGAGGAGGAGTGACGGTATAGCGTCGGCATCCTCCCTATCCTCTGCGGCCGAAAAATGGTAGGTGGTAGGGCCATCTACCATTTTGCCTTGCAGCATTTACCTTGACCCGCCACATGTCCTGGATGCAAGGGTGCCATAAACGGGGTCGTCTGGCGCCCATGTGCTGGTTTGGTCCCTGGAGTGGTCACGGCATACAGTACGTTCTGGTGCGCCGGTGATGGGGGTTAGGCACTTCCCAAAGGAGGGTCCGGTGACGGACAGCCGCGGCGGGTTCGCGGTGAGTTTTCACGCATGCCGTGTTTCTGCCATAAGCGGCACTGACGAGTTTTAGTGAGTTGGAGACCCACATAACTACGCTATCTTCCCGCGGTGGCGCAGTATGCATGAGTATTTCTCTACGTTAGAAAAAAAAAGGTAGGGTAGGTGAGTAGATAGGCTGGATGGGTAGTTAGAGTAGGTGGGTAGGTAGGGTAGGGTATATAGGTTAGGGTAGGTAGGGCAGGATCGCTGAACAAGACCGAGGCCGTGTTCTTCCACGGGCCTCGGCAGCGCTGCCCTCCAGATGCCCACATAGTCGTGGAGGGCGTCCGAATAGCGGTGAAGGCCCAGATGAAATATCTGGGCCTAGTGCTGGACAGCAGGTGGCGCTTCGGCCCGCACTTTAGCGGGCTGTCGACGCGCCTGCTGAAAGCCGCGGACGCCCTCTCATGGCTCCTCCCCAACCTCGGGGGGCCGAGCGGACGGTGCCGGCGACTGTATGCCGGCATCCTGCGCAGCATGGCCCTGTATGGGGCGCCCATCTGGGCGGACTCCCTCCAGAGGAGGGAGAATGCAACCGCCATCCGCAGGCCGCAAAGGGCCATTGCACAGCGGGTGGCGAGGGCCTACCGCTCAGTGGGCTTTTCGGCGGCGTGCGCTCTGGCCGGCACCCCTTCCTGGGAGTTGGAGGCATGGGTGCTCGCCAGAGTGTACGATTGGACGGTGCGGCGTAGGGCGCTGGGTGAGCGCCCCGCCATGGAGGAGCGGGAGGCCGTGCGGCGGGAGGCGAGGGACGCCATCGTCCTCCATTGGGCAGAGGACCTCGCCACCGCCGCCTTTGGACGCCGGACGCTGGACGCGCTCGGGCCAGTCCTGCAGGGCTGGCTCGAGCGGCCACATGGTTTCCTCTCGTTCCGTCTGGTGCAGGTGTTGTCCGGACATGGTTGTTTCGGAACGCACCTGCACCGGATCCGGAGGGAGGAAACCCCGGCGTGCCACCACTGCGGTGCGGTGGAGGACACGGCGCAGCACACCTTGGAGGTGTGCCCGGCTTGGGCTGAGCTGCGCCGTGCCCTGACCGATGTGATCGGGCAGGACCTCTCACTTCCCAGCGTGGTCTACTCCATGCTGGGGAGTGAGGAGGCCTGGGCGGCGGTTGCCTCCTTTTGCGAGGTCGTGATGTCGCAAAAGGAGGCGGCGGAGCGGGCGCGGGAGGACGATCCTCTCGCGCCGCCGCACCGCAGGCGAAGAAGGGGTGGGAGAAGGCGGTTGCACGATCGTCTCCTCCCACCTCCTGGTGGTGACTAGCGGGCGACAGGCGCGGGGGCGCCTTCGCTCGCATTGCACGAGTCACCACCCTCGTCGGGCGGGAACGGCCGAGCACTCGCGGTCGTTCCCGGGCCCCTCCACTGAGGGAGGGGCGTGAAGGCCCCGCTGTAAAGGCGGGCGGTCGTCGGCGGGGGACTGGACGTAAAGGCTCTGCCAGTTTCCCAGTCCTCCTCCAATTAAAGACGATGCGGGAGTGCCGCTGGGTTATTTTAGTGGGTATACCGGATTCATTCCGGGGAGTCCCACATACCCCCCCCATTCCCCCAATGGGTGGGTATGCGTAATGCATTTTTTCCCAACGAGATCAAAAAAAAAAAAAAAGGTAGGGCAGGATTCCATGGTCGGCAGTGAAGGGGCATGGGAGGTGGTTGCGTCTTGCGGCGGAGCGGGTCAGGGAGGCAGACTCTCTCGCTGACCCGATTCGTCGCAGAAGAGCTGGACGGCGCAGTTGGCGAAACGCCGACCTGATGCCTCCATAACAGGGGTCAGCGGACGATGGATTGGGGACTCTGTCGTTCATGCTACACGGCCCCTGGAGTTGTGGTGATGTCCCAGTGCAGGACATCGCCAAAGTAGGAGGGAGCCCGGAAGCGGGCAAAGAAGAGGGAGCCCAGAAGTGGGCCACGCTGTATGGGTCGCGAATGTCATGCGTAGCAGTTCTCGCGGCGGAGTTTTTAGTGGGTGCAAGCCCCACATAACCGCGTCGTCTCCCCAGACGGCGCGGTATGCGTTAGGCATTTTCTTCGCTGGAAAAAAGAAAAAAAGGTAGGGCAGGATCCTCTCGCGCCGCCGCACCGCAGGCGCAGAAGGGGTGGGAGAAGGCGGTTGTACGATCGTCTCCTCCCACCTCCTGGTGGTGACTAGCGGGCGACGTTCGTTCGCATTGCACTAACCACCAACTCCTCGGGCGGGAACGGCCGAGCACTCACGGTCGTTCGCGGGCCCCTCCACTAAGGGAGGGGCGTGAAGGCCCCGCTGTAAAGGCGGGCGGTCGTCGGCGGAGGACTGGACGTAAAGGCTGTACCAGTTTCCCAGTCCTCCTCCACTCGGACGATGCGGGAGTGCCGCTGGGTTGTTTTAGTGGGTATACCGGTTATCCGGGGAGTCCCACAGAGCCCCCCATTCCCAATGGGTGGGTATGCGTAATGCATTTTTTCCCACCGCGATCAAAAAAAAAAACCCAACGTAATTGGGAAAAGGCTAGGCAGATAATTTTTATGCAGTCAGCCTTCTGTATCTACCTTCTCTGTGGTTAGGTGTTATTGCATTTCTACAAAGATTTATTGAGGCTTGTTTCGTGTGCGTTTTTATTAGATACATTGTTTGTTTCAACGAGTTATGGTTTGGATGTTCCCATTATGAGGAATAATTGCGATGGGTCAACGCTTCTTCAAGGGCAAACCGAAAAGAGATGAATTTGAGTACGCAGCGTTTTACCTTAAAGGCTAGTCAAAGTGACATTGATGAAGTGTGTTTATGTGTGTGTGACACCTATCGTCGAAATGACAAACGGCATTGCATGTAGTTCCATATATTTTGGACATTCCCACGATAGTTATCGCTGATGTCACTTTGTCAGTAGTAGAGACCCTTACTTCTGTAGTTCATGTAGCCTCTTTCAGAAGCTGTGTTGGTTATTTTTACAATTTTTTTTATTCACTTGCAATGTATGCATGTATTTATGTTCGGGTTAAATCTTGCAACTGAATTTTAAAGCAGATATCCTCAACCGAATAAGATGAAATTTTGCAAACACGTTTGGTTTGGATGATCATGCACGGTAAGCTAAAAATATGTTTAATTTTAATTTTGTTTATTAAAACAAAAATTATGCTGTTTTTCGTACATTTATGTGACCTACTTTCTTCGATATTTAGCAACTAAATAGAGCTTAAGCCATGAAAACATTTTGCCAAAGTAGACTTTTGTCAACAACCAAAGAATAACTAAATTGAAGTGAATATTTCAGCAAACGTGCCTAAAAGTATTTACACAGGAATGATGTTAAGAGTTCGAAAGCCGAAGGTCTTTGTTTACAAGCCATTATATAAAAAATGTTGAATAAATTATCTACATTTGAAAGCTACTGTACTCACTTTGGGGTTAAAGTCGTTAAGTACATAAGCCTAGAATTTAAGTAAATATTCCTTGGAAAATATAGCAGAGCAGATGAAAAACAAGTTTTATGATAAACGACAAAATAAACTTTTATTAAGTTGGTCTGGTGGTTGCATGAAAGTAGGTATATTACGGAACTGATGATATCGGAACCGAAGTCGGAATCGGATGTATTAAATTTGGTTTATCGGAATCGGAATCGGAGGAGGAAGCTGAAGAAAGATGTTAAGAGAAGGTAGGTTTAATAAAATAAAATAATGCAGACATTGTTATTCAGCCTTTTTAATTTCAGCTCATACACTAGGTGTATTATTCTAGGCGTTGAAAAAATAATAATCAGTTTTCTTAAATCGCAATCAGTATCACATCAGTATTATATAAACAAGTTTATACGCGTTGACTGCGGCCGCGTGCCGCCGCGGCCGATGCACATCGTCCTCCGATAACCACCGATTTAAAAATTACAGAAGTCGAAATCGGGAATTTAAGAACAATCAAGGAGGTTCGATTCCGATTTCAAAAAGTCAGATCGACCGACTTTTCGGAATTGGAATCGAACCTCCCCGACATCCCTCGATGCAAGCGCTACAGCTAAGCGTGAGCTCCAGAGTTCGATTCTTGGGTAGGGCAGTGAAATTGGATTTTTTCCATTTAATGGCATAAGGCTTGTCTTTTTTTACATGGAACTTAATATAACTGGCGCAACGTGGGTGTATTATTGGTACCTTTACCTCTGCCTAACCGTTATTTTCTTCGTGAAAACTTAGAAGATAATGAAGGCTGACTTAACAGGAAAGGTCATAGAATTCCTTTTTAGGGTTCCGTACCCGAAGGCTCCGAACGTAGTCTATTGCTGTCACTCACATTTGTGGCCGTTTGTGTATTCGTTGTCTGTCACACAATTTTGTACCGAAGAATTTGTTGTCCATTGACCTGTGAACTTGAAATGTGGTGATAATGTTTATTATCTATACTTATAATACTATAAAGAAGAAAAGTTTGTGAGGTTATAGGGGTTAAACTCTGGACCTACTGAACCGATTTAGATGAAATTTGGTATGGAGATAGTTTGTATCACTTTGGGATGATAAAACACTTTTTACGCGGGCGAAGCCGGGGGGGAAAGCTAGTTACAATTATATTTTACTAAAAATACCAGTATATCAAAAAATCTGATTTTCTTTGGTGCAGAACCCTAAATGAGCTTAGTCCGACACGCACTTGGCCGGTTTTTTGTTTCCCGTTTCCTTATCTGATTAAATTACTTGCGGGTTGCAGACTGTTAAATCATTCCCTTGAGGGTGATTTCAAGTATCTTTACTCGTGACTTTCCTCCCGTCTTCACTGCCGTGGCCTACACCACAACAACCCAAGTTTAGTTTAGTTTCGACGGGCTGTTGCCGCAACTCCACGACTAAGCGCGTATTTTGCGTATGAGTGGGATACAGTTACATCATTTGATTTCCAGCTCTTCAAGGAAGGCCAGCAGCGCCCTGGAGCTGCCGACTATCGCCTGCAGGGTTCCTGGGTCACCGAAGTATTTGGCCCTGTAACTTGCGGTTACAGGGCAGGTTAGGAGTAGGTGTGCTGCTGTCTCATGATCCACCATACATGCTCTGCAGAGTGGGCTGTCCGTGATTCTTATGACAGAATAGTACATTTCGTGACGAGCAAAAAAGTTGAGATTTAACACGAGTGATGTAGCCAATTTTGACGTTCGCCTTCGGCTCACATGCAAAGCTACATGCGAGTGTTAAAATAAAGCCTTCTTATGTTATATACGAATGATTTTTTTCCACTACCTGATGAACTTACTTAATTAAATGCAAGTTCCAACAAAAATGTATTAGAAACATTTTAGTTTTTCGTTCACACTAAAAACCACAGACTATATACCTTTTTTTTTGTCATACACACTATATACGCGCGCTTTTTCGAGAGGTAACAGATTCAGTATCATTCTGCCGGATGGGGCGGTGGTAAAAGCGCGGGCGTAGCGGCAGAATGCTTCTATTAACAGTAGCCTAGCTTAGTATAGCTTTTTATCAGTAAAACTAATGTCGAAAAAAATATCATCAGCCACTGAAATGTTCGTCTGTGTCCAACGCAACTTTAGTAGCTTAAGTCACTAAAGTGACGTTGGACACTTGACACTTAAAGCTTATTATCTACTTAACTATTGCAGTTACACCAAAATAAAAAATGAGTTTGTATAGCTGAAACTATACAGAATCGACATGTGTGAAAATTTAATTACATCAACTTGTTATAAGTACTTTAATATAAATGTAATCTTGAGAATATAGGTTGAATACTAGTGAAATATATAGGAGGAGCTCGTGGCTAAATAATAACAGCCGCGCGGGTCGATCTTCAAGGTTAAGCAACGCTTGAAGAGGTCAGTCCGTGGATGGGTGACCATTTTCAACATACCGAGTTTCCTCCGTGCCTCGGAAAGCACGTTAAGCCGTTGGTCCCGGCTGTCATTTGAACATCTTTGACAGTCGTTACGAGTAGTCAGAAGGTTGAGATCTGACACCAGTCTTGCCAAGGGGTACCGTGTTACCCAGTTACTGGGTTGTGGAGGTCAGATAGGCAGTCGCTCCACGTAAAACACTAGTACTCAGCTGAATCCGGTATGACTGGAAGCCGACCCCAATATAGTTGGGAAAAGGCTAGGCAGATTGATTAGTGAAATATTAAATTAATAATTAAATAATATGAAACGGATAAATAAAAACCGGGCAGAGCTTTGTTCAGATCTTGTATTCACAATCGAAAAATAGACCATTTTATGACTGATAATCGATGATATTGACACATCCCCCGCTTCTTGACGTGGCTTGACTGGAGGGGATGCTTCAATATGACGTGTCAATAAAACCTATTTAAAAATAAACTGGACTTTATAAGCTTTTTTTTTTGATATCCCTTAGTCATTACTTGGCATTTTTGGAGGTTTTTTGGAGTTGCATAATAAACCAAAACAAACAACCCATTCCCTCTTGAATTTGTGTTATTGTTTGTGTTAGTGTTATGGTAGCCGTAAGATTTGACCTGTGAATGACATAAATAAAATCGTTGCATTTTTATTTCATATTTTTATAGGTTTGGAAACATAATCCTTTAGCCCACAGATGCTGAATTTAATACAGAACCATAGAATATTTTTTTTTGTAAGCTTGGATAGAGTTACGATTCTTTTTTGTCGATATATTCGGCACAAGTCGAAGCCGCAACACGTGTTGCTGCGACATTTAAATGGCCTTCTCATTTGTCTAAGGACAGGCAGAAGTAGTGTTGGTCGTCCGGTAGCGAGATAGGCAGACGACAAGTTGCCGCATCACGGGTAGATTCTGGGTAAGGGATGCACAGGAACGTCAGGATTGGAATAAGAAAAGAGATGCATTTGCCCAAGCGTGGGCGAAGTCAAGTTGCAGATGATGATGATGACGATCCTAACCTACTTCCTATTCCTATTATCCTACTTCCTACTAATATCACACTTCACACTTATATTATAAAGGCGAAAGTTTGTAAGTGTGTGTGTGTGTTTTTGTATATTTGTGACTTCTTCGCGCTCAAACAGAGAGTTGCCCGATTGCTACAATCTAGGGTTCTTTAAGTCAAGAGTGAATAGGTTACTTCTAAGCAAGCGTGCTCCACCGTCGACCACATCATCGCTTACCATCAGGTCAGATAGTGGTCAAGCGCGAGCCTATAACAAATAAAAAAAGACAGCTGGACGGATCTGGATGAACTTTGGCACAGAGATATATTGTAGTCAAGAATAGCACATAGGATACTTTTTATCCCGGGATTATGTTCCCTCGGGATAATATTCGAGTTCCACGCAGGCGATGCCGCTGGCAGAAGCTAGTAATATTATAAATGTTAAATTTTGAAAACATGTATGTTTGTTACTCTTTCAAACAAAAACTACAGAACGGATTTTGATGAAACTTTACAGTAATATAGTGTATATGTTACGGCTAATACCCGAAGTGCGGCTACACCTAGTATTAGCCGGTTGGAGCTTACCCCGACACGAACAGGTTAAATTCGAACGAGATGACGGGAGCTGAAGTGAGCGAGCAAAGCGAGCGAACTCAGCTCCCGTCATCTCAGAATAACACATAGGTTATAATTTATGAACATAATGTGTTTTTTACTAATTCCACGTGGGCGAAATCTATGGCAACAACTACTCGCTCAACCATTAACAAGCAAACTATTTTACGTGTGTATTAAATTAGTTTATAGTAGATTAGAGTATCACAAAGCCTGGTTCACAGAATTTGGTATCGCGGCTGTGTAAAGCTGCGGATTATACGATGTATTGTGTGAACTATAGAAATAAACTTTAATTCTAGCGTCCATTATTAAATTAGAAGGGATTATTATATACAGAGGATGAATATATTAATCTATTGTTAGTCAATCTAAGTTCATTTAAACATCTATATCTATACAAATAAGTATAACTGAAGAGTATGTTTGTTATATCAAAATAATAGCTTTTTAGTATTTTTTTTTATTATCAATACGCTCGCGCTTGACCTAGTGATGGTGGTGAGATAGTTCTCACCTGATGGTAAGCGATGAAGAAATGATGTAGTTAATGCATAATGAAGAAATTCGTGGATGTGACATTCGAAGACATGTGACATCCACCAATGCGCACCGGGCCCGCGTGGTGGATTAAGGCCCGTGCCCTGTCTCACAGAGAGGATGCCTGTGTCCCAGCAGTGGGAACATTAAAAAAAGGCTGATAATGATGATAAAATGCCTTTGAAAATATATATACAATAGGTACTTATAATTTAAAAACTATATTTAAAATGGTTATCTGTCTGTCTGGTTCTGCCGGGTAACCTGCGAAATAGCTGGACTGATTTGGACGGGACTTTCACTGGCATATAGTTGATATTATAAGGAGTTCTCCACAATTCTTAACTGGAACTAACCGGATCTGTTTGAATTGTTTTTCTATTGTGTATGTTATTACGCCGGATGAAGCATTACGAAAGAGGGTTCCGCGTAATTTTTTTTTTTTTGTTTTACGCTTTTGACGCGAATGAAGTCGCGGGTGACAGCTAGTAAGTTATAATGTAGGGTTATTTATACCTTCAGATTATTCTCAGATGTTTAAAGGGTTTATAAGTTGAGAAGGTATTGTAACTCTTTCATATTGAGATATAAAGATATTAATTTCATTAGCCAACTACAAGGACGGTTCATATTCAGAAGCCCAACAAACTTTTTGAAGGTCACTCTCTGTTTAACTTTAATGGCTAATGACACGAAGTACCATCTTTTTTCATTTGCGAGCTCGTTATAATTACGCTAATGAGTTCGCACTTAATTATACAAAGCTTTTTGTCCGCGATACACGGAAGTCGCGTTAAAATCCAAATGGAAAATTATAAATTTGAAACTTTTTAAATCTGTGTGACTTTGTGAGTTTGGATTCCTGTTTGGTAGGTTAAATCACGTGTTAGGTAATGGATGAGAAAATTTGGTAATAATTAAACACACTGGTAACTTATCCAGTGACCCGAAGACCTACTAGACAAAATATTATTTTGTTATTTGGTAATGATTGGGCTTTTCAACAATCGTTACGCAGTGATTTTTCGAAAGACAAACCATTGATTGACACTGTTGCCAGTCATAATAAAATGTCACTTTGTCTCTACCGAGTCTTCACAGTAGGTAATTATATCCTTTAGGATGCGAATGAAAGAACAGACGGCACGTAGTTTTATTCAAACGGGCTTTGCGAGACTTTCCTGTAGTGCACCTCATATCCAACGAAGTATGTAGTTGTTCAATTATTTAACGACCACTTGATGTGTACAAAAGATAATATTATACTGCAAGGCTTACAGCGGCTGTAAACCTCGCATTAATCATCTCCTAACATCGCTCCAGGGAGGGTTATTCACGATACTCGGTTGCACACTCATATCATATCGGCTTAAGGTATTACCTTTACTAATAAATTAAGCATTTATAGCTATTTGAAATTCATCCTTAACGTGTTTATTATGTTTAAAGATTTAATTAAAAGATATTGAGAAAATATTGAAACAATAAAAACGTCGAAAAAATGCGAGAAAATATAAAAAAATACATTGCTTAACATCACCCATATTTTTCCTGAAGGGTTATTCGACGTAAACTTACACTCTCTCACCACTAGTTTGTCGCAGCGAGAGCTATCAAAGATAATTCTCGCTCAGCGATGCTCGCTTGGGGATCAGAACTCACGCCGAGAGACCAACCGGTCATTTCTACTTACAGTGCGGATTTGGCCGTCCCGAACGAATGGTGCGAACAATCGCCCGTTGCACAAGAACACTCGCTTATAACCGAGCGACAAAACTATCGGAACTAAACACTCGCTTCTCGCTGTTCGCCAACTCGTATCTAGTACCAGCTCAACTCGATTCTCGCTGATCGTCGGCGGTTTAACAAATGCCTAAGTTAGTTAAGTTTTGATACAACAATTCATTAAAAAAAATGTTTAGAACTTTTACAATTTACACTTTATTCAACATTACTATCTACAGCCTCTTCCATCCACTAGATACTTAATCCTCTACCCTTTCGTGTACCTAATACTTCCCTTTTTTGCGCCATTTTTGTCTGTCTAAAGACTTTTCGACAGGTTTGATAATGTCGTCGACCCGCATCGGTCTACCCACGCACAGAGTCCCACGTTTCTTCCATTTTTGTATAAACCTGTCAAGGATTCATTGTCTAAAGTACTCAGGCATAGATTGCCACAAGTGGTTGAGTGACAGACACGATGTTCTACAAAATCGAACTTTTTTATCACTCTTTTACTAAGTTTTTTTTAAATAAACGTCCACCACGACACTCGAATCAATCACCGTGATAGCGGAAAAAAAACCCCTTGATAAATAAATAACAAAGTATAACCACGGGGACCTAACGATATGAAAGAAAATTTGGTTCAAATAAATTCAAATAGATATAATTCTTATTGAATTTTGTCTAAAATTATGATTTTAGAATCAATCTCATAAAATGTATGTTCTTGTTTAATTAACCCTCTTAAGCACACAATTATGGAATATTGGGCTCTTAAGGTTACACTAGTCGAATATTCTTCCATACAAACGTCGTCTGGTGATTACTCCACTGTTTGACGATGTACCTACGTTCAAAATAAAAAATGATATCAATTTGTCTCATCATTATCTAGCCCTGTATGGAAACAAAAAAATAAAATATTTGAAAGTTATGAGCGTCGAAAGTTCCATATTTCAACACTAATTTTAACGCATCTTTGGGCGGAAATAAATACCATAAAAGGAAGGAAAATTGCAAAACGGCCGCCATACAGGGATAGATTCGTAATTCAACAATGCAAATAATTTTATTTTGAAAATATATATTTAGTCGTTTTTTCATGATATCTAATATAATCTAGATATCTAAATATAAAAATTTCGCGCGCTCGTTTTCGTCCTAAATCGTCATCCATTTCGATACAAATTTGCAAAACTGCTAATTCGTACGCGAACTAGCTTCTTACTGCTCATCACAGCATCTATCTCTTTCACACGTGTTGTCGGATGAGATAGCATGCATTTTAACCTCGGACAAAATAGTTCGTGCCATCGACTAGGGGAACATTTAATCTCATTTCAAAGATTATTTAAACGGATTATTTAATGTAAATTCCAATGGATGGCACTGTATTAAATTTTTAGGTTTTCTTACTTGATTTTTTAAATTTGTGTTGTAACACATTTCGGTACAATGAAATTGTAAAAACTTGCAAAAAATACTATAAAACAAATCATCAAAGTATTTATTTAAAAAAATATTCACGGACCGAGTAAACCTTTTTACTTGCAAGTCACTGCTGACACCATCTATCACCATGAGACGTAACTGAACAAGTTATAAGAGACTGTCAATTAGATTAATTTATACCCGGATTTGAGAATTTTGAATTTAAGAACATGTCAAACCCTACTTTAATGACAAAGTTACTCGTAGTTAGTTGTTAAGTAAAGTTTGACAAGTATTCAATCCTATTAGTTTAAAACCGGCGATGAGTCGAAATTGGGTCAAGTGGTCTGATGGAAATGACTTAGAAATACGGTTGTACAATTCAAACTGTCATTTGATTGACTGGTTAAGAATACCTAAGGTATTAAGACCGTCATTGTACCTTTGTTAGAAGTTTTAAATAAATAAATGTGCCATAGCAATAACCGAATAGTAAGTTAAATTTAATTTTGAACACCGCTACGTGTTTCTAGATAAAAATAAAGACCAGTGCTCAAAAGATAGCACCACTTATATCGGCACATATGACCGTTGCCTAACAAAATAGATGTTAGTTTAAATAAGCAATACACTGCTCAGCCGAAATGGGGTAGTAAAAATAACCATTACACTGAACGAGCAAGATATCTTCTACAGTCTTTGGTAATAGAATCGTTCAGGAGGCCGTTAAATATTGTATAGTAATGTACATAACATTGTTTTGTTAAATATGCCATTTTCTGGTTTTCTTTATAAGCTTTTAATGTTCTAGAAAGATTGTTTGACAGTTCTTCGTGATGTTGGCTGGGTTTTTGGGGTCATAGAATTTCAAATTATTTCTTTTAAGGTTGTTTTGAAAAGTCTGAATAAAATTGTCTTACGCTGTTAATTGATGTCAGTTTGTTCGCTAAAAAACATTTACTATCATAACCCGAAAGACTTTTCATCGATTGGATGATTTATATTTGAAAAAATCGCCAGCTCAATGGCGTCAAGAACGATTTGATTTGTCAAAATGGAAAGCATTGGCGTTAATCGCGAGCCTTGGATTCTAAACAAACGCTAATGTTTACCTTTTACATCTTAAACATAACCAGAAGTAACATCTAACGAAAGCATTTCCACCACAAAACAGTCAACAAGGCCTGTATCAAATTATGAGTGAATTAGTAACACGAAACCTCAGCGGATTGCGTAACATTTACCCAACAGTTAGCTACAGTATGTTTGCTGAGAACCCTTATCTCTGCGGTCACCCCCTTTTTGTCACAGCCTGGTTAAGGGCACTTTGCCATCAAATTTGCGAGGCAGCTAGGCGATGCAAGGATATGTAGCGGCGCTGAAAAGATGTATGATTGTTTCCACCAAAGACTTATACTGACTTAGAGAATACCTTCGTTAATGGTTTATTTTAAGCATAATGTATGTATAGCCATGTCGGTTATTGTGACAATTAACACCTTTCTTTCTTTCTTTTTCTTACAAGTATCAAAGCTGTGCGAGGAGCTTGCGTGATGCATGGATCCGTAGCAAAGATGTATAAGGTGAGTGCTCCGAGGATGCGTAGCGGACTCTTTTCAGCTGTGCGTAGGTGGGATACGGTGTGGTGGCGTGACCAGAGACACCCATTTCTCGCACACATCGCTCGCTTTGACAAACAACATCACGCGTTAATTTCGAGAGATGCTCCTATAGCACTCTTCTCCGTTCCTACCTCGCTTTTATTAATGACAATATAAATACCTAGTGCAACTATTTTTTCAACCAGAGTTGCGCTAAACCAGCCTAGAAAATGAGGCAATCCATTGATGGATTTTTTCCTCGCGCACCGCCTATCTGCATCGCACATCTCTTGTGGAGAAGAACCCTTAATGATCTGGTTATTTTCTTTGAATATTCGGCATTTGTGCTGTGTGTACACAAATTAGCGGAGTTCCTTGTGATTTAATATGGAATTCTGTGGTTTTGCCGGTGATTTTGTTAGGTATGGTTTGTTTATTTTTGTTGAGCTTTGTTGGTTCTACAAAATACAACAAAATACTCGTAGTATAAATTAGGCTTTGCAGTTTGTGTAGTGTATGTTAGTGTTTATAATTAGTTTGGCTGTAATTCATAATTTTAATTAGATCGCAAACAAAATGGTTTACATCAGTTTAATGCATACAGGTATGTATGTATGAGCGAGCAAGTTGTATTTAATGAATGTTAATTATCTGAATAGGTTGAACCTTGAATGCACAAGACATAGACAAAGTAACATTCTGGCAACGATAATAATTATCAAGAAGTCCAAAATGTATGAGATTGGCATCCGCACATGAAAAAGAAGAAAGAAAAAGTATTTAATTGCCACAAAACGACATACAAGCATTATATTATAGGAACAAGAACAGTGGTAGTAACTACTTTTTTGTGGTTTTGGTCTTTTTTTTACATGGACAATCCCATTTATTTTGAAAATCTTCTTCTTGTCAATGATACATCTAAATTGTAATTATAATACTACGCCACTTCCATATAATCCTCGGTGGCAGCATATAGGTCGCTTCGGATCCAGGTTTTGAGTACAGAGAGCAGGAAATAAGGTGAGACATAGACTGCGTCGAGAGTAGAAGTAAATCAAAATCGCTGTATAATGTCGCTTTTTGTAGAGAGTTCCCCCCCCCCCCTCCCACATGTTCATCAGGGCGCCAAAGTTTCACTGTAATTCTGTCATAATAATTATCCTCCATAATGGTAACATAACAATGCATTTTAAAAGGACGATAAAACGCGTTGGGGGAAAGCAGAACCAAAAATAACAAACATGAAAACCAACAAGCGTAGGGGAGGAAAGCGTTCTTTAATTATGAAGCATAGCAAAGAACAGAGCACTCAAAGTGTGCTTAAATGCGATGCGTGTCTGGGGGCTAAACTTTACCAGTAATAAAACTAATAACTTTAACATGTTTACTTCAACAGCTTTTGTTATTTTAGAGGCTTTGTCTTCGAATGATGATGGGGTAAAATAATGTGGTCCATGTGTGATTAACGATGACGAAGTATTAGGTCTGGCTAGCGACTTTCCACGCATAGACATCGCTTACCATCAGGTGAAATAGCGGTCAAGCGCGAGCCTATCAATAATAAAAAACCGGCCAAGTGCGAGTCGGACTCGCGCACGAAGGGTTCCGTACTTGGTAAATTGCGGTTTACGATTTATGACGTATTAAAAAAAAAGTACTTACTAGATCTCGTTCAAACCAATTTTCAGTGGAAGTTTTCATAGTAATGTACATCATATATTTTTTTAGTTTTATCGTTCTCTTATTTTAGAAGTTACAGGGGGGGGCAGGATTTTACCACTTTGGAAGTGTCTCTCACGCAAAATATTCAGTTTAATATCAATATCATTTTTGAAGACCTATCTATAAATACCCCACACGTATGGGTTTGATGAAAAAAGTTGAGTTTCAGTTCTAAGTATGGGGAAACCCCAAAATGTATTGTTCTTTTTTTTTCTATTTTTGTGTGAAATCCTAATGCTGTTCACAGAATACATCACTTACCGAGTTTCAACAGCATAGTTCTTATAATTTCGGAAAAAAGTGTGACATAAGGACGGACAGACAGACAGACATGACGAATCCATAAGGGTTCCGTTTTTTGCCATTTGGCTACAGAGCCCTAAAAATATAAAAGAATATTATCAGGCGGTATCGAGTAACCGGTACAAAAATATTATTTAATTTCCGGGAAATTTAGGCCATGGTCTAACTGCGTTCCAAATTTATCAGAATTCAGTCTGCTGGTAAGGAGTGTTATATTATGAAACATCCAAAAGCACAGACTCACATTAACAATGTTAGTATGATTGCAAAGAATACACGAGCACTCAAAGTGTGCTCAAATGCGATGCGTGTCGGGGGGATAAACTTTGCCAGTAACCGATTTAACACGCTTACAACTGCTTTTCTTACTTCAGACAATGTTTAAATGGCTTTGTCCTTAAGGTTTAATGGGCAAAAATGTTGTTGTCTGTGTACATATTATAATAAGGGACATGAGGGATAACTGACGTCTTCTGGGCCGGAAGCTTGTGGCTTTGAAATTAAGTATGAAAAGTGTGACATAGGAACTAACGATGTTGAATTCGACGAATTAAATTTTCTTTTTATTTGTAGTTCTTCTGCATTTTTCTCGTACACAAATAAAACATAACAAGGGGACGGCTTTTGGCTGGGGCTATATAAGATGATGGGGGAAAGATAAGTAGCAGGTAATTTGTTTTCTTTCAGGTTTTTTTGTGAGCTGAGAGGATAATGATTACGCAACCCAAAACGAACGATTATTTCCTTATATATACGGAGTTTTCCTTTACATAGGCAGAGTCCTCACATGGACTCTGCCTATGTAAAGGAAAACTCCTTGCCTATATTAAGACTGGAAACAAATAACATTGTCTTGAAAGGTAACTGAAATTCGAACATAAAATAAATGAAGATGTTTTTGCTAGGCTTTTTCTGTATATATAAGGGCTCCTCTGTGCTTTGAGGGGCTATTAGATAGTAGCCGCCTTTGGGCAGGCATGTTGTTCAATTAATACAAGTTTAAAAGTAATTTCTAAGTTTATTTATTAGCTCTCTGAGCTATCCCCTTCACATTTTGGTGGAGGCGATTGTAAATAAAGACAAGTCAGAAGAGTATTTAATTTCATCAAAACATATACAGATAAATCATTCAAATAATTAATCGCATTACGTGTCTTTCAATGCCCAGCGCGCATCGCAAATCCCTTCTAGGTTGGATCGTATTCAATTGCAAGACGAGAAAAGAAAAAATTGGTTAATAAAGCACAAAATATAAGACACATCACAAGTATCATAAATCATTTTACATAATACATTATTCACAACACTTTATCCCTAATCTTCTTTCTAAAAAACTTGCATTTTACAAGATCGAATTGTTTAATGTGATCACAATGCAAATATCCTAGTACAATGTTACACCTAACGCAAATATCATGGGAATTCATCTTTGCCACAATTCTAGTAATCTTCGTTCTCCGTAAACTCATACACCCGTAGATGGGGCTTCGCGCACTGTTTTCGCCGTGCACACGCGAAACATATTTTATAACTTCTTTACTTTTACTATTTACCGAGATTTTACAGTACCAAAATGTGATAGGTGGTAGCCGGGGAGCTACGTATTAAAACGCAGGAATTACTTTTATCAGATATATTTTTAGCAACCATGTGCCTGCTCTCAGGCGGCTTCTCTAGAATTGACAATCAAACCCTAGCAAAAACATGTTCATTTATTTTTATAATTTCGAATTTCAATTCCCTTTCAAAACATAGTTTTCTGTTGCCAGTCTTATTATAGACAAGGAGTTTCCCTTTTAATGGGCAGAGTCCTCACAGTACCCAATCTAAAGGAAATTAATAGACATTATCTCAAAATAAACTGTTTAATTTTTTTAACCTAAAACCTACACTATAAAGAACTCTACATTGGTGACCCGACGTCATTCACTAAGAAATATTCATAATCTAGTCATGAAAGACGAACAGACTCACTACCACATGTATGAAGATATGACACTTCTAACCACTCACGGGAAAAGGCCTATTGTCAGACCGGGAGCACGGTGCGTGAGTAAAATGATAAAGATGCATCGTATCGAGTGTCCCTCACTATTCTCTACACGTTTTGTTAGCTCAGTATTGTCATGACACGTTGTCAGTATTTTTGAAGACGATCCTGTAAACATTGGTCTAAGAAACAGCTGCCGAACTTGAGGGGTCGGACATTATCTTGAAAGGGGAAAATAAATAACACAATTTTAACAGAATGCCATTTTGTAATGGATGGAGAGGGAGAGGAAGGCCAAAAAAAATATGGATGAATTGTGTGAGGAATCAGTGATAGCGTGACGGGGGATACGACGGTATGGAGGAAGAAAACGTGTTGTGCCGACCCCAAGTAGCATGGCATAAGAGCAGGAAGATGATAAAGATTGTTTCATTTATGATAGCACAACTTTTGCTCAAATATAAGCTTGTACTGCGATTATCTACCTTCAAGTAATAGGCATGGTGATTGTAAAACGAAGGGCTCCCGTAGACACGAGGGACAATTATACGAAAACGATGTGACAACTATTCTTCCAAAAGAAATCTGTAAAACGCGTTCTCGCATCGCTGTTGCAGTGCCGCGTTACGCCTGTATGTGGAAAAATGGCTTTAGCCGATCAGTAAATTGAAGTAAGTATTGGTTCGCCCTTAAAAATGCTAGAATACAACTATTTTTCGTCACCCAGCATAGCATATAACAGATTTAATAAAAAGTTGATAATTCTATTATATTTTCTCACTCAAGGATATCACAGTCACCACCAACGTTCCATATTTCACTCCTTCCCACTCGTAAAGGTGTCTATTCACAGTCAACGTGATAAGGATTACAATACACAAGGATAAGACGACAGAACACGGAATCGTCACGCCGACAAACGCTATAGATGTCAACTCTAATAAAATCCGTGTCAGCCATCCCGTGAGCGTAAGTTTCAGCTCTCATAGCCATAATAATAATTGAAGATCATTCAATCTGCTTAGCCTTTCCCCTCCTTTACCTATGTAAGAGTTGACTTGCTATCGAACCGGATACAACTGGATTATCTATTACTATTTTTTAATATTATAAAGCTGAAGGGTTTTTTTGTTTGAACGCGCTGATCTCAGGAACTACTGGTTGGAATTGAAAAATTATTTATATGTTAGTTAGTCCATTTATCAAGGAAGGTTATAGGCTATATAACATCACGCTAAGACCAATATGAGCGGAGCATAAATAAAAAATGTTGCAAAAACGGGGAAAAATTATTCCTTTTTGAGAGCTTCCGTTGCGTGCGCTGCATAAGCGGTTAAATTCACGCATCAATCATGTCGTGTAGGTAGGGTAGGGTAGGTAGGACAGATGGGTAGGTAGGTAGCCAGTTGACGGGGGCGAAGCCGCGTGGGAAAGCTAGTTTATAATATTAGGCACTAGCCTTTGTCCGCGACATCGTCTGCTTAGCATTAGTGCTTTGAATAACCTATTTTTAATTATCATCATCATTTAAGCCTAAAGACGTCCACTGCTGGATATAGGCCACCCCCAGGCATCGCGACATATTTTTTTAATATCGCGCAATAATATTGTAGGCCACCTTACTTGAGAAATTATTGGTTCCCTATACAAACTGTAACACCTTTTTTTTGTTAGATAAGAATCCTTCTTAAGGGAAAATTGGTTACGTAGTTCTTATCTGGGATAACTGTATTTCATTCCTTTTCATGATGCATCATTGTTCTCACTTCGTCGCTGGACTATGGAATCACTTAGGAACTACACTTTGGGGTAATACTTTCACTTAAGGAACACATTCTGGCCGCAAATGAGTTGGTGATGTGTCAATGTAATTGTCAGAAAGTCTCAAACCTGAAGGCTGTCCAGCCTGAGGCAACGGAGGGCCCGGTCCAGGCTGAGAGGGTGTCTCAGCACAATGTCTTGGACCAAGACCAAGACATAACTGATATTACACAGGAAGTGTCTCAAGTAGACCAGCCTGCGACTGCTACCTTTCCAACTAATATTAGTCATCATGGTTTTCATTCGGTTATGTTTGCTGATGGTATTGGAAGAGGTTTAGGTAAATTATTGAATGGCAATCAGAGTTATTCAACTTTGAATTATTGTATGCCTGGGTCATCTTACAAGCATATCATGGAATCTGTAACAAATAAAGTATATAAATCAGATACCAATGTAACTGTCTTTGTAGGTAACAGTTTGGATGTAAAAAAAGATGACATCACTGAGTGTGTAACAGAATTGATTAAGTTAAATTGTAATAAAATCATATTGTGTGCTTTTCCATATTTAGAAAAATTGTCTAGTAGACAAAATAACTATATTCACATGTTGAATAAGCATGTTCATTTCCTTGTCAGCCATTACAGCGACAAATTAGTTTTTTTTGACATCAACATTTTTGTTGATAAATTAAAAACGACAGGCAATACAGTGTATCTGCCTATTAGGGTAAGACGTCAAATAGCGAGGCTATTATCTTTTACTATAGAGTCAGAAATAAATAGTATGTCGAAGGCATGTACTGTAGTTGATATTAGTAGTAATACTAATTTACAGGTTGTCAATAACTTTAATAACGTTAGCACTTCTGCTATTAATATTTATAGTTTAAACTAGTTTGTAGGACAAGGGAGGGTACCAACAACGAAATAGTTAAGAGTACATCCACCGTCAAGAAGGTACCTTCTTTCTCACACTTAGTTAATTTAAAAAAAGGGGCTAAGCAGAATTCCTTGAAATTATTCCATCAAAATATTCAAGGTTTTTCTGCAAAGCAATTGGAAATAGAACTGTTTTTAGAAAAAACAATGTTTGAAATTGTTTGTTTTACTGAGCATTGGCTGAAAGATCATGCAATGCTAATTAACTATGAAAATTATACCGGTGGCAGTTGTTTTAACCGAAATATTATGTTGCGTGGAGGTTCACTCATATTAATTAAAAATGGTATCAAATCAAAACCTCGTAAAGATATTGTAGATCTATCAGTCGAACATAATGTTGAACTGTCCTGCGTTGAGCTGGATAAGCATGTTATAGTGTGCGTTTACAGACCCCCCAATTATGGAAACTACTCAATATTTGAATCAGTGATGGAAGATGTTTTGGCAAAACTTGCAACTGGTAATAAACTAGTCATAATCTGTGGTGACTTTAATATAAATATTTTAGAAAATAATTCAGAGAGCAGTAGATTATTAAATCTCTTCAAATCATTTAATTTGTCACATGTGTTTATGGAACCAACCCGAACAACTGTGACTACTGCTACATGTATTGATAATGTTTTTTGTTGTTGCGACTACTTAGACAAAGCCATTATAAATTGTCTGCCTTCGGATCATAGTGGGCTACCGGTAACCTTTGAGGCCAACATATCAATACAACAAGTGCAGATTCAATCCAGACCAATAACATCTGGTAAATTAAATAAATTTAACAGCATTTTAATTAGTAAGTTAAGTGATCAAGACCTCACAGTGAATGATGGTAATATTTTATATAAAAAAGTTTTCTCAGTAGTTCAAACAGAGTTCAATAATACTTTTAAGAAGAAAACTAAAACTATAAGTCCTAAGTTTTTATTCAGTGACTGGGCGACTAAAGGACTCAGGAAAAGTAGGGAAAGACTTTACGAGCTGTATGGCCTTAAGCCTTATATTAACACTGAAACTTTTAATAAGTATGTTGCTACATATTCAAGAATTTTTAGAAATACGTGTAAAGTAGCTAAGGCTTTATACATTGGCAATAAGGTTAAAACCGCAGAAAATAAAATCAAGACAGTTTGGAAAATTATAAACAATGAAACGAATAGGAACAAAAGAAATAATACTGATTACACGCTTGAAACTACACATGGACTTATTAGAGATAACAAAAAAGTTGCTCAAGAATTTGTAAATTTCTTTACCAGTATCCCAATTAAAACTACTGAAACCTTAAATTCTTCGCCCTCGCTTGCTTCTGGTTTATTAAACGCTAGCGTTTCAGCCTGCCCGACTGAATTTTACTTTTCACATATAAACCCAATATCAGTAATAAAAGCTTTTAAGCAAATCAAGATCAAACTGACCGAAGATCTATGGGGGATGTCCATCAAAGTTTGTACCTCCATTATTCAGACTATAGCGCCGTACCTAGCTTTAATTTTTAATTTGTGTGTAGACCAAGGAGTCTTCCCGGATCTAATGAAACATAGTAAGGTTATACCACTTTTTAAATCCGGGGACAGTAAAGACACGAATAATTATAGACCAGTATCGGTGCTGCCGGTTTTCAGCAAGATATTTGAAAAGATAATGCTAAATCAAATGCTCATTCATTTTAATACGAATAACATCCTACACGATAAACAGTATGGTTTTACCAAAGGACGTTGTACGACCGACGCTGGTGTCACCTTATTAAAACACATCTTTGATGCGTGGGAAGAGGCACAAGATGCTATAGGTGTTTTCTGCGACCTGTCGAAAGCGTTTGATTGCGTTAATCATGTAACATTACTTATGAAACTTGAGCATTACGGGCTAGGCCAATCAGCGTTGAGTTTAGTAAAATCTTATTTAAATGATAGACAGCAATTAGTTCAAATAAACGGTGTCAATTCGTCCGGGTTAACCGTGAAAATGGGGGTACCCCAGGGTTCAATTTTGGGTCCTTTCTTATTCCTAGTCTACATTAACGATTTACCCCATCTATTGAATAACAATTTAAACATGGTGTTATTTGCTGATGACACTTCGTTGATTTTTAAGATAAATAGACGTACGAGTAACGTTGACGACGTAAATGACGTCTTGCGACAGGTTCAAAATTGGTTCACGGCTAATAATTTAGTTTTAAATGCTAAAAAGACTAAGTGCGTAAAATTTGCCTTGCCGAATGTCAAAAGTACTGATTGTGACATTATCTTGGGTAGGGAGAAGCTAGAATTTGTCGATAAAACGGTATTCCTGGGGATCACGCTAGACTCAGGGTTGCAATGGGGTCCTCATTTAATAGCGCTTGCAGGGCGGCTAAGTTCGGCAGCTTATGCTGTTAGAAAAATTCGTCAGTTTACTGATGTAGATACCGCGAGGCTAGTCTATTTTAGCTACTTTCATAGTATAATGTCTTACGGTATCTTACTATGGGGAAGGGCTGCAGACATTGAGTCAATTTTTATTCTGCAAAAACGAGCCATCAGAGCGATATACAATCTTCGCCGGCGCGATTCTCTAAGGGAACTGTTTAAGGACATTAACATCATGACGGTACCTTGTCAATATATTTATGAAAACATCATGTACGTTAGAAAAAATTTACATCTTTTCAGTAAAAACGGCGACAGACATAATTATGTTACTAGAAATAGGAACCAATTAATCCAGCCAGGTTTCAGGCTGGCTAAAGTAGCATCATCTTTTATGGGGTACTGTATAAAATGTTACAATAAAATACCTCCCCACATTCTAGAACTGAATGAGACGAAATTTAAAACTTGTATAAAACGCACACTATGCAGGCAAGCATATTATAAGTTGGGGGATTACATCGCTGATAAAAATGCTTGGCTAAATGCTGGTCCCGCTCCGCAGCCATTAGGGCGCAAAAACAATTAGTGATGGGCAGAAAAGTGTTGCAGTATTGTTGGAGCTGCTGAAGACTGTATGAATATATTTGTATTGTATAAACTCAATTTCTTTTAGTATTATATAACTGCACAGCACATGTGTGAGTACTATGTTCCGACTGTAAATCTACCTATGTGTCGTTGGTTGACTTCTGTGTGCCCTGGCATTTGAGTGTGTCATGCTCTCTCTAATTTCTCTCTGATGGTGGCACATGTGTTGGATCATTCGGTTCCCTCCATAATGGTTGAGCTGAGTGGTGCCGATCCATGCGTCATGTTCGTGAACGGGCGCCATCAGTTGAGATTGGTCATAACTTAGCTGCCTCGGCCTGTCATTGCATTTTTATGTTGAAATTGTTTGTTACTCTAGACGCTTTTACGTGCACGTCTTTTTGCATCGTTCTCACATATATGTATTTATTTTTTAACAAGAATGATGTAACCAAAAACTTGTAATTGAAACTGATGGAAAAGAGTGTCCGTGGAGTTTCTTGCAAATTCTTCTCCATTGAGATCTACTGACGTTTGCGAATTTGCAACTAGAGTCATATTTTTTTGTTGTTTGACAATTCAAAAGTACCTTTAAGGTTTATTTGAAATAAACTATTTTGATTTTGATTTTGATTTTTGAAACTCTAAACACATCCATTTCACTAAAATTACTTTAAATAACTTCACATCTAACCTCTAATGATTTATTTACTTTGATTTGTTTTGACAGATTGACAGCGCGAATTCAGTTAGAATTTTCTGTTGGATGAATTGTATCGGGTTCAATTCGGGTTTTTTTTTTAGGATTACAAGAGATTACTGTCCAGGTTTAATTTGTGTGTCAATTAGGTGATTGCATTTACTTTATTTAATAGTTTGGCTTAGAATGTTTTGTAATGGTCGGATAATTTAGGTGAATTGGAGCGGCGTTTTGCGTTTCGTTCTTCCGTCAGTAATTTCATGGAAGATTAATGTTTTTTTTATGGAATTTAATTATAAATTGAACTTAAATGATTTGATGGATGTGATTAGGATGGTGTATTTTAGTGAAGGGTAATTGTTCCGTGTGATTTCTTTAAGAATTAAAATTCTTGAAATGGTTATTTGAAATTATATTGACGTTTTGCTCTGCCGAGGCCGAGGCTGAGGTTTATCTTCCTTCTTGTGTCAGCGGGGGATTCGGTCAGGTACCGGCCCTCGCTGTCCACGGCTTTTTTTGGGGTGAAGCCCTGACAAATTCGTGATGGCTTGTTGATTGTTGCTGTGAGAGTAGCCGGTTTTAGCTTTGGGACGCGTGAGTACGTCCCGGCAACCAAAAACGTTACTCGTGCGCTGTTGGTGTGATCAGTGTCGCCTGGTCCACGTGTGGACGGTCACCTGAGCTTAGTGATTACTTTTAATGTTAATGTTATGTTTTATGATGTCAAAATTTCAAACACAATGTATATTGTAACTGAATAAATTGAATTGAATTGAATTGGTGTGTTGCTTTGTGATCTGGGCGTGGGCTTCTTCTGTTTTTTAATTCTTTTATTTTTATTTTGTTCTTCCAGCCTCAACTTAAAATAGTTGATAAATATTCTATCTATAAGTTTGACCAGCCAACTGAACCAGCGACCCTATATACATATAACTTTACCTCCTTTACTGTACAATCTTTTTATTGTGACGTGTTTCGGGGAGTACCGCAGAATGACACCTTCAAACTGGTATTTGGCGCTTTATTATTCCCGAACCGATCCTACGTTACAAAACATCTACCCAATTAAGGATGATTTCCTGGCAAAATCTATCCTATGTCTTTTCCAGGGTCTCCAACTATCTCCATACCGAATTTCTTTTAAATCGGTTATGCGTGAAAAGGTAACAGACGGACAGATAGAGTTACTTTCGCATTTATAATACAAAAAAATATTAGCATGGAGTATGGATGGATATGGATTTATAGTTCTGTCCCCCTAGCCAAGTTACAAACGTTCCGTATCGAATCTCTTTCTACAATCGTTAACGCCTTCTATTTGTTTGGTCTGACCACGAGACTTAACGTTCCGATGTGTCATTCCCATACATTGATTCATTTTCTGCTAGTTTTATTGATTATAGATTGTCAACATGGCTACAGGTGCTGATTACTGCTTATCTGACCTTTCTACAATATAGTCACTAAGTAACGATACCATTGGGAGAAGTGTTTTCAGATTGGGCTTGGGCTTCTAACTACCCATATCGACTGTCGAAGATCTACGAATCCTAGGCACGATACCATACGACACATATGATCAACAGCCTACCATGATATCGATATGTAATGGATACTTCATAGACCGACTCCAGCAAGTGTTGCTTAAGCTTGGAGATGAATCCGTGAGGCTGTTAGAACTTAGCCACAAGCTTATATGAGCTGATATGAGCCGTTAATTTCTATGAGTACCTACGCGATGATACTCTGTGGATAAGATCTTATCATTCCTATCATATTCATCTATATGCACTGTAAGTGCATTGAGTAATTGTTGTAATAAATAAATAAGTAATAATATATAGTAAACTGGAGTCAGCAAATTATGACTACGGAGTCATAAATTGTCCCGAGCCGTCATTTTATATGAGTAAGCGGTGACACTCACTGACACGCTTGGTTAATTTGAAAGTCTTGTCTTAAAAGTTTTGACAATGCCGTCTCTAGCAGTGCCCGCTCAGGCGTCTTGCTGCTCTGTGGCTGAATCATTTGACAGCTGACACGCTTGATTTGAATGGAACATTTTGACGATGCCGTCTCTAGGATTACCCGTCGAGGTGTCTCTATATTCTGTGGCTAGAACCTTATCATTCGTATCATATTCATCTATAACCTGCAGTCAACCGATGATGACTATAGAGTCTTATATTGTCATGGGCTGACAATTATTATGAGTAAACGGTGACTCTCACTGACACGCTTGGTTTATATGGAAAGTCTTGAGAATGCCGTCTCTAGCAGTGCCCGCTGAGGCGCCTCTATGCTCTGTGGCCGAATCTTATGATTCGTATCACGTTCATCTATAGGCTGTTATATTTTCACGGCACGTCGGCTATACTTTTGATGTCGATTGTAAACATGAGAACGTCTTTCGGCAGTATGCTGTCTCTTAACGTGAGACCTTTATTGACGACATGCTTTATAGTTAAGATGAGATGAGAGAAGTGACCTTTAATGAGGGTATAACGTATACTTATAACGGGAAGACCCGGATTAATTCTAATGGTTATTAGTAGCCTTTTGTTTTTGGATTAAAGCACCGGGTTCGCACACTGCAGGCATAAGATTGTATTGCCAGCTGGTCAATTCTGTGGACATCTCACCGCTATAACTTAGGTGAAGTGAGTTTTCATTCTAACTAATGCTCGGGATTGACAACTCACTTTAAATTCACTTAATTTTAGACATCGCGTTGAGATTTATATATAACTAGCTGTTCGCCGCGGCTTCGCTCCCGTGGACAACCCCACATGATCCGTTTTCGGGATTATAAAATAGCCTATGTCACTCAGGCATAATGTAGCTTTCTATTGGTGAAAGAATTTTTAAATCGGTTCAGTAGTTTCGGAGCGTATTCGGTACAAACAAACAAACAAAAAATCTTTTCTCTTTATAATATTATTAATTAATAATATAATATGAGAAAGATAAGAAATAAGTATAAGTATAGATAGCACTACTGTTTTGTATGCTTGGTATTGAAATTAGTTGTTTTACTTCCTACCAATTTTATAATCTGGCGTCTCTACGGCTGAACGATTTTGGCACAAACACTCTGCTATACCATTATCTAGATTAGAACATAGGATACTTTTAATAGTATAAGGATACTGTGGATTGATTGCCGAAACCAACGCCGTTTCATACCAAAAGAGTCAGAATGATGTCAATACACTCAATTTGTGTAATACACATTATGTACTTTCTATAATTTACAATGGGTTTTCAAATGCTCACTTTCCATTAACGAAAAGTCAATTAAAAAGTTTATTTCAATTTATTTTACGAGCCTCTCAGGCTGATTGATTTAAATATTCCACAACGAAATGAAGCGAACCATCAACGGGATACTTATTATTCCCATTTCGTCGAACGGTTTGAACTAAATATTCTGCTTAGCGGGAAAGCCTTCGTTACAAACATCCTTTTCAATTGTGGACTTAAAAAGGATTAAGATACAAATTAGAAAAAAAAAAGCTATAAAGTATGGTTAATTCTTTAAAAATTCAAGATCACAAATAGTTACGTGTGTTTTGTAGTATAGATCTTGTAATTGTACACATACCTTGAAAAAAGTGTAGTAAAGAAAAAATAAAAAACAAGATTGGTTGAACACAATGATGCATAAAAGCTTAGTGTAGCGTAGCCACAAGTGTAGAACATGGCTACGCCGTAGGTAAGGCTATGACGTAGTGAAATGCTACGTTGTAGGGTATTGCTACGCTATAGCGTCAGGCTATGACGTAGCGAAATGCTACGTAGCAGAGTATTGCTACGCCGTAGCGTATGGGTATGTCGTAGCGAAATGCTACATAGTAGAGTATTGCTAGGCCGTAGCATAAGGCTATGACGTAGCGAAATGCTACGAACTAGAGTAGGGCTACGCCGTAGCGTACGGCTATGAAGTAGTGTAATGCTACGTAGTAGAGTAGTGCTACGCCGTAGCTCAAGGCTATGTTGTAGCGAAATGTTAAGTAGTAGAGTAGTGCTACGTCGTAGCGTAAGGCTATGACGTAGTGAAATGCTACGTAGTAGAGTAGCGCTACGCCGTAGCGTGAGGCTATGAGGTAGCGAAATGCTACGTAGCAGAGTAGCGCTACGCCGTAGAGTATGGTTATGTCGTAGCGAAATGCTACATAGTAGAGTATTGCTAGGCCGTAGCGTAAGGCTATGACGTAGCGAAATGCTACGTACTAGAGTAGGGCTACGCCGTAGTGTAAGGCTATGATGTAGCGAAATGTTACGTAGTAGAATAGTGCTACGTCGTAGCGTGAGGCTATGACGTAGTGAAATGCTACGTAGTAGAGTAGCGCTACGCCGTAGCGTAAGGCTATGACGTAGCGAAATGCTAAGTAGTAGAGTAGTGCTACGCCGTAGCGCAAGGCTATGATGTAGCTAAATGTTACGTAGTAGAGTAGTGCTACACCGTAGCGTAAGGCGTAGTGAAATGCTAAGCCGTAGCGTAATTCTAAGTCGTAGCTAAGTGCTATTTATAGTGTTGACTTGACTACATGGTCAGCGTAGTAGTTGAGCGGTCGGCTGGTGCACTGCGTGTCGTGGTTTCGAATCCCGCTCGAAACAAATATTTGAATGGCGTAAAGTTAGTTGTTGTATTGTTTGTTTATTTATTAAATACTTAATATACACACACAGTATTAATACATAAAGACAACACATCAAGACAATAGAGTACAAGGGCACTGCTTGTATCTTAAGAAATTTCTGCCAGCAGACCCGTGAAACGAAAAAATGAAAAAGAAATGTAGACACTAGTGTGTGGGAACAGGAAAATAAGAGAATCGAACGACTTAAATTAAGACATAAAAATTAGCGCACCTACACAAATAGTGTAATAGTGGATATATACAAATATAAATACGTAATTGTAAAATATATAGATACTTATGTATAGTATATATATATGATTTAGTATATATATATGAGATAGTATTTAAATCTCTGATGCTAAGTGAGATCCATAAAAGCGTTTCTCATCTCCTTTAACACTCATACCGAAATTGGAGAAAGAAAACGTACCCATTGATATCCTACCTCTATATATTTCATTTGAAATACATTTTCAGGTATCGAAACAAAGGTCAAGTATACTTGCAGCGTACAATTCCAGGTATCTCTCTTATTCATACAGAGCTGTATCGATTTACATCACCTGCAGCAAGGATCAGATGATAGGTACTAAAGAATTACGATCGGATCGAGTACGGAACCCTCGATTTCTGAATTGCATCGAATTGAATCGAATGAATACTCGATGTCGGGCGAGATGAGATCGTTGACATGTATGTTTTGATAGCTGTATAGGAAATTTGTGTTAAGTTTTTTATTTGTTGTTATACTGGTTTCGGGATGAAGGGCTATGTTTGTATTGTTTAATAAGAATTTATTTTAATAATAACATGGATATCATGTAAGGTGAGTTACAGTTAAGCGGATTCATCTCACTTTCTTCTTTTCTGTTACTTTATATAAATATATGTATGTATATGAGTATACATTATTTTCAATATATATGTATGTGTATTTTACCTATTTTAATATGTTATTCAATAAGTGGTTTTATCTCTATTATTAAACAATGCACCTGCCATGTTGTCTCTCCACTACCCTGGGTTGACTGGTAGAGAATGCCTAAGGCATTAAGTGCGCCTTTGTACCTTTTGTGCATGACATCTAAATAAATAAATAAAGGATATATGATTAGGTTTATATATATACTTGGTTATTTATTATTATTATTAGCAGGTACAGTAAGAAAATAGAGTTTTGCTTTTGATTTTGATTTTGCATTTTGGACATGAATAGATGTTTAGAGCATGGCGTTGATGCTTTAAAGTTAGAATAATCTTATTTGGTTATGAGAACATTTAACTATAATATTAACTCGAAAAACGAAGAAATATTCAAAGCTCTATAACTCTGTGATGCCTCGTTTGAACTACAATAAGATCTGATGGCACACAAATGCTACATCGCGTAATCAAAGTTTTCCGCGCGATTTAAACATAGTACCTGGGTGACCGAGCTCTGGTCGCATGAAAATAGAGAAAGCATTTTTTACGAGAAGACGAATTTGCCCAGATATGAGACCTAGCTAAATCGAGTTTTCGACACCGAACCCTCCACATTGTAAATTTTATCGAAATCTTTAGAGCCGTACAAATATTGCTTGTTTAATAATATAGGATAGAATATATATGACAGTCTGACAACTAACATCGGCAACTGCCCGACAATATTCTCAGACTGACTCTAGACAAAATTTCATTTTATCAGCAAAAGCACTAGTCGAAATAACAAAATGTATGGATTGGACACGGATAATGTTTGACATTCCCGCACATTTTTGTCATTTTTCCAATCGCTGTCGCGATGCTTTCGTTTGTACAATGTCACTCGTCTGGAGCCTCTGGTCGGAGGATCCTGCCTTTTTAATAGAGGTTGCGGGTTCCGCATACCTCTATAACACTTTCAATATGCATGATGCATTACTTTCCAAGCACAAGTTCGTCTTTAAACTTGCCCACGTCGTTACCACTTACCAGCGGTTTTGCTCGCTAGTTTCCAAACATGTTATAACTTTGTTTACTTCGACCTACGATACGCACCTGAAGATGAAAGTTGGCGGTGTAAAAAGTATACATGTGCATGAAGTTACGTTAAGTTGCATGGGCTTGAAGTTTTAAGGACTCGAGTTAGCTATCGAAAGCTACACTAATAGGTTTTTAATAGTTTCGAATGCTATAGTTTCCGGAGCATGCATCCGTTTCTTAATTTTCTTAATTGTAAATAAAACATACATTTTATATAGTAATTGATATTTTCCATGTACAATATTGTACAACTCAAGCTTAATTGAATATTGTTTTATCTTAAAATACCCGTAACCAGCACACGGTCGACGCTGTGGTTGAGCGATTGACTGCTGCGCTGCATGTCGCGGGTTCGATTTCTGGACGTAACAAATATTTGTATGACCTACAGATAGTTGTTCCGACTCTGGGTGTTTGAGTATGCGAATTTACATGTTTGTAAACGATACAGGAGGAATTCCTAGTGTGGGGCAAAGGACATGGCCAGAATTTGTATAGAGGTGTATCATAGCAATAAATATTCATGACAGACATACAGTACGTCGTATTAAAGCTTAGAGGTATGGCTTTACAACAGTTAAAACTCTATGATTAGAGAAGAAGCGAGAGACACTATAAATAGGATAAGATCGTGATAAGATCAACGCGAGACTCCACCACAGACTATACTGCACCAAGGCATTGCGCGCGCGTAGAAACGTCAAAATGACAAGGACGTTCGGATACACACTCTGGAACATATTGTCGATGCATTCAGCATTATGACATGACGCTCGGTAGCTCGAAAAATGTTGCCTGCGATAATCGTATATGCTTTTACGATTACCGCAGACACCATTTTTCGAGCTACCGATCACTTTTATTTTAGAGGTATTTACCTGAGCAATACGTTCGTGCAGTTGTAGTTGTTTTATATTCTAATGTGACCTACAGGCGTACCTCAGAAACAGTGTTTGTCTTGAGTGTGTATCCAGACAAAAATGCATTGCATATAAACCGCACAAAAACAACACATATTTTTTTGGAATTTTTTGTCGCCTGTTCTAGATAAATGTTATCGTTGCGATTAATTTTAACCTTATATACAAGTAATTTTCACATATAAATAATAACTGTACATTTATGTATTCTGATTGATTTGGAGGGCAGAATCTGGCCATGTCCATTATTTAAAAAAAAAAGGAAAAGGAAGTAGACTTTTATTTTGTGCATGGGATACCTTAAAATATAGCAATTGGGTATAGGTTTTAGTTAAAGCGAAAGTTTTACAACCATTTAGTTTCCAAGGAGTCTACACAAAGTATAATTCTAAAAGCGATAACGTTTGTGAAAATACAACATGTATGGAATGTAACACCGACCACCCTGCAGCCGCATACATTTTGAACTTTTTGATTATCGTTAAATTGACGTTAATAGAATATAAATGTCACATTCACAAGCAGGCTTCAGGACAATTTTAAGTATCGTGGTGGCCCAGTGGGTATGACCTCGCCTCTCGTACTTGAGGTTGTGGGTTCAAATCCGGGCAAGTAACAATGTGACTTTTTAAGTTAATAATGTACTTTCTAAGTTTATCTTGGACATCACAGGCAACGGTGACGAAAAACAGCGTGAGGAAACCTGGACTTATATAGTTAATACAGGCCTGCCAAGTCAGAGGCCTAATTAACTCTGATACCAGAGTTGGCCACAACCTCACACGAAAAGAAAAAGAAGGGTAATTTCAAAACTTCTATGGGATACCAAAATAAATAGAGTCGACAGATAGATTGTTAAGATACAGTTCATGCCTAGTTACTATCACAAGTCCACACATAAACCCACAATCATTTCCTCATTACCATATAATGACGTCACTTGGCACTACGCGGGCTGTCAGCGAACAAAAATAAAGCTTATTACCCACAGTTGCGAAGCCCTCGCGTATTCACATCGGTTGAACAAATTAGTTAGGAGTGTTCTAACGAGCAGGCCATGCTTGTGGCGGCCGCGAAATATGCGCTAAGTATGGCGTACCATATGTAACGTCCCTATTTTAGTATTTGGAATTTAAACGGAATTATTTAAAAATATGTAGATAATAATTATAACGGTCTATTGGTTTAGTGAAGCCGCGGGAGTCTATTGGACGCAGGACACATTGAATTGGTTGACGACATTTGGGGGAGGATTATGTACTGCAGTGGACCTCTATCGGCTGAAATAATAATGATGGACGGCCTAGTATTGTCAAAATCTGTAAGGCATGTAAAAGGCATCAGCAAGTATTAAAATTGCACAGAAGTTGATCGGAAATTGATAGGTACTTTTTTTTTTAAATATAGCCGGCCATATGATACGAAAGAATGGGTGTAACAAATATCTAAAAAATAAAAGCTAAGAAAAAGTACATGTTTTTACCCAATAAATATAAAAACAATATTGAAAGAAAATAAAGTGATTCTAAATAACTTAACAAATAAAAAAATATATCTTATAATCATTATAATCGGTAAAAGGCCAGAAACCAAATAAATGGCCGTATAAATTTTATTTCAAAAACAGTAAAGTTTATTTCTTAGAGTTATTCAGAAATTATTTCCAGTATTTCCTTTCAACTATACTAGTCATTCCCAGATTGTATTTCCAGGCTATCCGGTAGCGATTCCTCTTTAAAGAAAAATAGAAAAACCCCTAAAAACATTTAAGTGATTGCTACGAGTTTCCGATATTTTGGTGCTGTTGCAAGTATCATGATCACGGATAAACTGAAGTTATTGCAAGTGGGTGTTTATGAGGAGACAAAACGGTCTGCCCTCTTTCTTGTTCGTTTTTGCACTCAGTACCGCTACCACTGTCACTCACAACTCGATTCTGTTCCCGACATACGAAACTCACTGTGCCCGCTCGCGAACTTTTTTCGGCACTTTTTCGGATTTTATAAACAGTAAACGTGGTAAATATCCCGCTTATAATGTTAATGTTAGTGTTAGTGACCATGACAGTTTAAAAACTTATAACATTTAAGTGTTTTTGTTGGTGCATCAAAACCTTTTTCTTTTTTTAATTGACTACGGCAACACCGAGGATGAGATTTTAGCAGTCTATGTATGTATTTGCGAATGCTCCACCGTAGTATCCAAACTATTGAGCCGACCTCGGCGAATAAGGTGTTAATCGATTCGGTATTGTCCGGGTGACACAGGCAACATTATATACGAAAAAAAACAATATTACGGACAATAAACAATATGATACATCCAAAAAAAAGTGGCGGTCTGTTGTTTACTCCATTTCACCATTTATGAATTATACTACTGGCACTATCTATCGGCAAGTCCTTTTATTTTTTTGTAGTCGTGTTTTAGTTTTTAACTTCTACTTGTTAAAAGCAGGAATGTGACGTTACATTACGAACATAGTATTATAGTACATACCTATCCTCATCCAATTGTTTTCAAATATCTCGTTAGCTAAACAAAGAGCCACATTCTCTCGCACATTTGTACAAACTAAGTACCCTGCAGAAATCTTAACTCAATGTGGAATGGTTAACAAGAAACTACTTGTAACACAAGCTTGGGCAACTTTGCTAATGGTACCGACATACTGGAAATACCCACAAGCATGTAGGTATAGAAAACGTAGAAATCTTTGTGTTAGTATTGGTAATGGCAATGAACGAGGTATTTAGAATCTGTTTCTGAAGTTTTTAAAATATCCTGTGCTAACTAAAGCATTGTAGATTTTTCATCTAGATTATTTCATCCGATTTTATGCTTTGTACAGTTTTGGAAGCATTTACTGGCAATTATTTAATTAATGTTTATTGATAAAAGAACAAATAAGATATTTTTTAATTTCATCAGTCATCACAATATAATATTTGGGTACGAGGATGAGAAATAGGAATAAATGCTGCATCAGGCCAAAATAAATACACAAGGTACAGTAACAGTATATTTTATTTGTAATCAGTGTTGTATATTAATTAGTTAAGAATTGTTTTATGTGTTAATTTTTTCCCCCTCTACACACTATGTCTACATGTCTTTTTAGGGTTCCGTAGCCAAATGGCAAAAAACAGAACCCTTATGGATTCGTCATGTCTGTCTATCTGTCCGTCCGTATGTCACAGCCACTTTTTTCCGAAACTATAAGAACTATGCTGTTGAAACTTGGTAAGTAGATGTATTCTGTGAACCGCATTAAGATTTTCACACAAAAATGGAATAAAAAAACAATAAATTTTGGGGGTGCCCCATACTTAGGACTGAAACTCAATTTTTTTTTCATCAAACCCATACGTGTGGGGTATCTATGGATAGGTTTTCAAAAATGATATTGAGGTTACTAATATCATTTTTATCTAAACTGAATAGTTTGCGCGAAAGACACTTCCAAAGTGGTAAAATATGTACCTCCCCCCCTGTAACTTCTAAAATAAGAGAATGATGAAACTAAACAAAATATATGATGTACTTTACCTTGTAAACTTCAAAACCCTTCGTGCGCGAGTCCGACTCGCACTTGGCCGGTTTTTTCATATTTCTTTTCGCAGGTATGCTGGAAGAGATTACTACAGAAATAAGTATAATCTCTGTACCTATTTTTCTGTTCCTTCTTCTTGTCTGTAAATTAAGTGTTTGTGCATAAATAGTTAAATAGGGCATGAGGACGGTGATTAATTGGTTTTGTCTGAAAACTGTTACACATACAATTATCTACAAATCATCATGTCGAGCTTTTAAAATGACGTAATGATCAAAACAAAATCATCTTACGGTCCCATCATAATATACTACACGAGCGATCCGACCCGGCTACGCCCGTGACAAATTATACACAAAACTATTTTCGTTTCTAACTTTTTCTATTGGTGAAAACCGCATGAAAATCCGTGCAGTAGTTTTTGAGTTTATATTGTATAAACGCAGCGAGGGACTTTATTTAATAATATGTAGTGATTATCGAACACATCTGCTTACCCCAAGACAACAGACGTGTAACTGTTACAGCGGACGGCTGTAAAAGTTACACGTCACCGAGGTTTATAAAGTGATTCATATTTCTTATAGCTACAGGAAGGATTATATTATTAACAAAGTTAGGAATTCAAATTGTTTAATGGATGAAACTCGAGCTGATGGAACCCATCCATAATAATTGTAATGTTTGGAAAACAGTTTCGGTCTGTCTGTTTGTTTGTTACGTTATCACCCCTAAGCCGCTAAACTGGTTAAGATGACCTTTCTTACAGAGACAGTTTAATCACTGACGCAAAATGTACGCATGCTTTATTACAACAAATCGGCCTTTAAACAGGTGAGATAGGATATTAAAGAGAGAGTATATTACATAAATCTAAAATAATAATACCAAGAGGTTACATTTTTATTTGTTATTTTGAAGTAGTTTTTCTCTGAAAGTAAGCAGGTCGGTTCTGTAAAAACTCATCGTGAAAACTTAAGTGAAGTGAGAATGATAGGAGCCACAGTCTAATTGCATAAGTGAATTCGGAAGTGCAAACGGTATGACTTCATGAAAGAGTATGACAAATTCCCTCTAAGTAATTAGGTATTGTCAAAAAATTGTGGATGCTTTCATTAGTGAAGATACTCTTTGGTCAAATAATTTTTGGCAGATTATTTATGGTGCAGGTTTTTGCACTGAGAGAAAGCTACACTATCACTGACTACAGTTTATTTGACACTCCGCCATCGGCTTCGCTCGCGTAAAAAGTTTTTTTTTTATCCCAAGGGAAAATATTCCCGGGATTAAAAGTATCCTATGCGCTATTCCAGACTATAATCTATGTGTGTGCCAAATAAAATCCAAATGCGTTCTGTAGGTTTAGAGTTAAAGAGTAACAATTATACAAACACACACACCCACAAACTTTCGCCTTCATAATATTAGTGTTATAAATATATAATATATAAATATACTAGCTTCTGCCAGCGGCTTCGTCTGCGTAAAAATTGTTTTCTTATACCAAGAGAACAATAATACGGGATGACGGGAAGTCTATGTGCTATTCCAGATTGTAAACTATCTCTGTGCCAAATTTCATCCAGATCCGTTCAGCCGTTCTGGTGTGATTGAGTAACAAAGATACATCCATCCATCCAAAATTTCGCATTTATTATATTAGTATCAATATCTGTGCCATATTTCAATCACACCAGAACGACTGAACGTCGTTCTGGTGTGATTGAGTAACAAACATACATCCATCCAAACTTTCGTATTTAAAATATTGGTAGGATAGGATGTCACGGGAGGAAAGCCGCGGGAAAAGCTTAATCAAGAGTAAATAAATAAGTCTTTGGTATGTAAATTTTTGATATTCTGTTCCATAGCATGCAACTTTCTCAAGATTAATTCCCAGTTAAGAGAAGTGAAGACATTTATAGCATAATTAGACATCCGGAATAGCTTTACCAAAGTTTACTGAATACTTCAACTTATTTATATTGCTGTGGAGGACTTGTTTAAAGTTTTCTTGAGGATAATAGCGTTATGAACGTGGATTTTAAGTTTAATGGCTTTGCATGAGAATGGAAAAGTCTGTGGCTTTTGAAGTGAAAACTTCTTTAGACGATTAAACGATTTTTGGTAGGGGAAAAACTTATGAGTTCGCGTAAGCGACATGCTAATTGAAAGCGTCATCGATATGCTAATGTGACGTACTACAAACAAAACACAATTGTTCCAAAATTTTAAGTTTTCACTTCTGTCGGCAGTCTCCTAAACTGCCTGTTCTTCTCAGTGATCAAGGATTGGGCACTTTGATGCCTCACTAAAGTTTCAGGTATTTGGAAGTGCCTTCAAATTGAGAAAATTTTGTATTACTATATGTAGTTGAACAGCTGGTGATTTGCCTAACGATATACCTACCGCAGAAGAAAACAACATAATGTGTCTACTGCAGATAAGTTTCAATTCTAATAAGGTTCCTTAATTAACTTGACAAATGAAAATACAAATGGTTTAATGTGAGAAAGAAAAAATCTCTTGTGATTGAACTCATATTTATTAAAAAGCTATTGTATCAAATCAAAAAAGCAAACTGTATCAAATCACCTTGCATAATAAACAACTAAAAATAAACCTATCGTACATTCACACTTGAACCGTAGTTTGCAGAGTACGGTTTGTAACGCAAATAGTATAAAACGAATGACTAAAGGAGAAAAATTCGTAGTGCCCACCTACCAATGCAGAGGGCACACCACTTGAGAGCTGGAGGACCCTGCACGGAACTAATTTGCTATCTGTACATTGAAAAAAGTAGGACAATGATGTAGCTTTGTTTTTTTTATGCGAGCGAAGATTATTCTAAATTATTTTTTATTGTATGGGTTTCACATACTGTTTTAATCAAGGTAATTGAATTAATTTTTATAAATCGTATATATCGAAACATTGTTTAAGAATATCTTATTAGTAACTGAAACAATAACTTCAATAATCAATTTCAAAACAATTAATGACTGCAAAACCAATCATACCTCCGCACTTGAGCCATCGACTGCAGAGTACAATTTGTAACGCAAAGAATATAAAACGAATGAATAAAGCAGCAACAATTAGTAGTGCTCACCAACCCATGCAGCGTGCACGCCACTTGAAAGCTGGATGACCCTACACGGCACTAATTTGCTATCTGTACGTAGGAAAAAGTAGGGCAATGAAATGTTGTTTTTAATGTGAGCGAAGATTATGCTTCTTTTGTTTGGCGAGGAGCTCCTGGCTAAATAATAACAGCCGCACGGATCGATCTTCAAGGTTAAGCAACGCTTGACGAAGTCGGTCCGTGGATGGGTGACCATTTTCAACATTCCTCCCGAGTTTCCTCCGTGCCTCGGAAAGCACGTTAAGCCGTTGGTCCCGGCTGTCATTTGAAAATCTTTGACAGTCGTTAAGGGTAGTCAGAAGCTTGAGATCTGACACCAGTCTTGCCAAGGGGTACCGTGTTACCCAGTTACTGGGTTGTGGAGGTCAGATAGGCAGTCGCTCCACGTAAAACACTAGTGCTCAGCTGAATCCGGTAAGACTGGAAGCCGAACCCAATATAGTTGGGAAAAGGCTAGGCAGATTGATTTTTGTTTGGCGAGGGATTTAGAAATATGGGTTTCATCCAAGGAAATTGCAATTTTTTAGTAATTGTGGGCGCAGCGGAAAAAGGGCAGTAGGTAGGTACTTACGGGTGCAGGATTGGAGCTTTGAATAATAATGTCCTTCGATAGTTTTAGCAGTGGAGTTTTCACTATAGTTGAATGCTGGTAAGCCACCCACAGAGTCTGTTTGTCACACACAACACTTATATTTGAGTTTTCTTTGAGAGCGAGAGGAACGGGAGCGCACACGCGTTACCGGAGTTGCGATTTTTTGACAACTGAACAGCGGAATGAGATGAACAGCGGATGATGGAAGTAGGAATGGGTGTGCGCGGGAGTTAAGGATTGGTCCTCGTGTATTTGATTGAATGATGTGAAATGAATGTAAGTGTTGCTATTTTAATAATTTGTGTGCGTGAGTAAATATTTATAATATTTAATTTATATTTTCAATATGGCGCAGACAACTCCCCCGGACTAGAGGTTTCCTCTAAACAATTTAAGAATTAAGATATTAAAAGAGAATAAGAGTAGTAATATTAAAAATAATATTGAGTAATATTAAATTTACTGCGAAGGTAACGGACAAATCCGAACCACTGGCCTTATATATGAACCAGTCGCGGTTTTTACTTTAACTGTTCTTATAATTTTGTCCTTTCCAGGATAAACCACATCTACTATCCCTAGAGGCCAACTAAGAGGATGAGAGTGATTGTCTTTAATTACGACAATAGTACCTAACTCGATAGGTTTTGAGGGAGAGTTCCATTTTTCTCTTTCTTGCAAAGACGTAAGATATTCTTTATTCCAGCGTTGCCAAAATGAATGCGTTATTTTATTGAGTAATTGATAGCGTGATAAACGATTATCAGCGATGTCGGTAACATCTTCAGCGGGTAAGAACTTGAGTGGAGTTTAAAATGTATAAAAAATGATTAGGCGTTAATGCGGTAATATCGGAAGGATCCGAATTCAAGACACATAGAGGTCGGCTATTTAGCAAGTTTTCGATTTGAACAAGCACAGTACTAAATTCTTCGTAAGTGAGTATTTGAGATCCTATGACTTTGTAAAGATGAGTTTTGACACAACGAACACTTATTTCGCTGAGTGCGTTAAAATGCGGACCGTAAGGCGGACTATGCTTAAATTGTACGCGATGCTCAGACAATAACTGTTTACTAATATAATTAATATGCGATTTGGACTGTATGAGAGAGTAAATTTCATTGAGTTTACGTTTTGCTCCAATAAAATTGGTACCTCCATCGCTATATATTAGCGAAACAGGACCTCTGCGAGATATAAAGCGCTTAAAAGCGGCGAGAAATAAATCAGAACTAAGATCAGAAACAAGTTCCAAGTGTAATGCTTTAGTTGTTAAACATACAAATAAACAAATATAAGCCTTTTGGCTTTTGATTCCACGTTTGCGAATATGAGTTATGAAAAAAGGACCAGCGTAGTCAACAGCGGTGTGAACAAATGGTTTCACGTCTGAAACTCGAAAAGCGGGCAGATCACCCATTGGAGGGTAAGTATTTTTTGGATTGAGTCTAAAACACTTATTACATTTGTGAACTATTTGTCTTACTAAATTTCTAGCGGAAATTATCCAAAATTTTTGTCTTATCATAGATAATAAAAGAGCGGGACCTGTATGAAGGTTAACGATATGATAATAACCAATTATGAGGTTAGTTACGCGATCTTTTTGCGGTAGTAATATCGGATGCTTTTGGCCGTAATCGAGTTGAGAGTGAGTTAATCTTCCACCTACTCGTAAGATATTAGAAGAGTCGATAAATGGATTAAGCTTTAAGACTTTTTTATTTATTGGTTTATTTAATTTTAAGTTGACCATATCTTCCGAAAATTGTAAATTTTGGACATATTTCATGAGATATATTTCAGCGGTATCTAAATCTGAGACTGTTATAGATCCATGAGATTTAAGACGTTTAGAAAAGCGTAGAATAAATACTACGATGCGAAGTAATTTTGAGTAACTAGAGACGCGATCAATTAATTCTTGAATAGGACGAGTAGTTTCAGGTTGAATGACCTTAGCTGATAGAGTAGTAGTTTTCATTTGCATGAATTCCGAATTATTAGAATTTACATATGTGTTGCCATTATTTATTTACATAGGTACAAGTATATACAGTGTATAAAATACTTAATTAAATATTGACTACAAATATATACACTTAAACCAAAAAATACTCACTAACTAAACCTCAAAAAATATACTAAACTAAAATATGGCGTCGAAAAACTCCTCCACATCGTTGTCCACTGGTAATGTACCCAAAAGACTGGCAGCATTGCCACGTTGTATGGCAATGCTTATTCTCTGACCAAGGTAAAAGCCAGCTCTTGGGTCACGCGAAGTGTCAACTAGGCGTTTGGATAGATCTTTAAACAACGCATGAGCACTCGGACCCCACGGACCAAGAGTTTCAACCCCAAACGGCTCTAAAATATAACTACCGATAAGGTTATTATATTTCCGCCGCTTGAGGTTCTCTGCAGCCGCAGCGGCAGCGCCAGCACAGCACGACGAGCTAGGAAGATGGGATGGCGCAAGAGTATCGACACAAGTAGCGTCCCACACTAAAGGCCTACCCATCTTCCATGGAAACAAAGACATCCCGTCCGGTCTTTTGCCATCGTCACGTGCCAGGCCATGGGGTTCCAATACGGCCGGAACGCCGACGGTGACAAGAGCACGTCGGATGATGTCGTTTAAATTTCCGTGACGCGCTATGCGACCGGCACTTCGGCTGCATGAAAGACCGTGGTGACCGAGGCTGTTGACAACTTCGCCACAGTGACAACGATGAGGAGTACAACAGGGAGCGCCAAGACGTAAGGAAGCAGCGAGGCGGAAAGTAGTGTCGTCAAAAAAGGTGCCTATGTTCGACGACGGTAGTGCGTGAAGCCAGAGGCCCGACTCCGACTCACCTACAGCCAGCAGGCGAGCGCGCTCGGCAGGAGTGGCAGAAGTGGCAATTTGGTGCTCCTGAACTGCTCTGCAGAGCGGCTCATCCCACCGTCTCTGGGATGATGGGTAGTCGGGGAGATTACAATTCGGGGAAGCGAGTCTCCAAGCATCAATAGCCTCGGTGAAGCACGGCACATCAAAATTAATCAGTATGGGTGCTAAGATATTCCTGATTAATTTCTCAGTACCGTGGACCGAGGATATAAATGCCGGTAAACTAATGCTAGAAATTTTGCGGACACCGAGGCCTCCCATACGGATGGGAAGAGTAGCTTGAGCCCAAGCTCGGTCGTCCATGGCCACATTTAAAATTAAAGTTAGAGTATGACGGATAATTTTGTCCATTTTTTCTAAAAGAGGAGGGTGCTTCCATAGATGGGAAGCACGAAAGAAATACTCGTATGTCAATTTGGGGCCAAAACAACAAAAGCGAATTATGGTGATAGCCGAATGCATGTTACTTTGGAGCAATCTTTCCGAAATGTTGTTGAAATTTTGAATTTTTTCCTCAATAAAATCGGGAAAAGAATCATCGAAGACTGGGGACCCAAGGAGACGAAGAGAGCTTTTTTCAATAATTTTGATTTCAGGGGCTATTTTATTGAATTTTGAAAGTGTAACTTGTCTGTCGGTACTGTCAGATAAAAATAACTCACATTTAGAAAAATTTAGATCCAGTCCTATAGATTGTAGTTGGTGTTTTAAAAATTGCAGGTCATCTAAAACTGTGTCTACATCGCCTCCCAGGGTTCCATCATCAAGAAACCAAACGTTAAATTTTGAATTTAGCTGTCGAATAATTGGGTGAATAGCCAGACTGAAGATCACTGGCCCGAGAGGGTCACCTTGTTGACAGCCAACAGCAGATTCCAGAAGGTTGTCCTGATAAAGTAATTTAGATGGATGCCTATAACATTTCCAAAGAAAACTAAAAATTTGAGGTATTTCTTTTTTAGTTTCTGCCAGCAAGGTGTCCCTATTAACCGAATTAAATGCATTTTTAATATCAACCTTCAGGATGACCTCGCCTTTGCCAGAATTTAGATAGGTCGATAATGCATGTACGGCAGCCTCACAGCCCCCTTTGGAGCCGTAACCAAGTTGCAGGGGCTGAAATTTATCCGAAACTACCTCACCATACAATTTACAGCAAATCTTGGCTGCCATACGTCAGTAGTTCCTACGGCAATGGGACGAATCCCGCCATCCCTCTTGCGCAGGGCACATAAATTGGCCCCGTACAAGATGTCGATGACGGACTCGTTTACCTTACCGGAAAGCATAAGGTTCATCAGAGCCGTAAGCTCCTTCAAGAGCAACTCACCAGCTTCCCCAGCGCCTGAACACATAAGATCTTTTAAGTGCTGAGGACTCAGGTCGTCGAGGCCGCCAGCAGAGCCACTCCGGAAGGAACACACGGCTCTAATCACCTCTCGACCTGTAATGGTGAGGGTATTAATATCAGGATCGGGGGGGTCGGGAAAAGAAAGACCATCCACTGGGGCAGGGTGTTTGCTCTCCAGAGCTGCAAGAGTCTCTGGAGAACACGGCGCCACCACATCACTTCTAAAAATAATCCTGGCTGCTCCGCTAATATCACCTTCCCCTAATTTCGATTCGACCAGATGGGATATACCTCTTGAAGAGGTAAACCTCTGTGTCGATAATTTTGAATCCAAATTATGGGCCGAAATGTTACAATTTTCTTTAATCTGTGACGTTAACGTGTTTTTGCTAGCCAAATTCTTTTGCACGTTTAAAATTGTATAAGGGAAGGTGAGAAGTTGTTCCCAAGCACTTTGTGAGTTCTCCCGGACAGCAAGGCGGATGCAACCTGCAAGATGTTGTGCCACTAGAGGTCTAGCGCCGCGGGGAACTCGTTTTAAAACCGGAACACAATTTTTCAATTTTGATAGTTTTTTCCAAAAAGGGTCAAATATGGATGTAGCTGGTGTAGGAGTAGAAGGTGTAATAACAACAGGGTCTGAAATGGTTGCATTTTGGGGCTTATGTGCCTTCTCAATATGCACGTTCAGACCCCGCTTACCTTTAAAGAAACGTGCCTGGGTGCACAGAGGACACCTCTCCAGGATGTTGAGTGATGAAGAAGGTTGACTCGCACTATTTACCACCACATCACTGCTACTACTTAACATTTATCTAATTTTATTGGAACACTTAATTAATATTTACAATTAAAATTAAAAACTAAACAATAAGTAAAAAAACACTAAAAATGAGACAGAAGATGACAACTTGTGTCAAAGCGGCGCACATAGACTAATATATATAGATTGGCGGCGCAGTCGCGCTGGCGGCCTGGGGCGCCGCGAAATCCAGAAGGCATTCCGGCTGCGGCGCCCAGGAGTTGCCGAGTTGCACGCAGGCTGGCGTCGCTTCGTCAGCTCCGCCCGTTTAGAACGAGCGCGCAGTGATGAGCCCTATTTTTCTGTTCCTTCACGAAGATGACGCTGACTGATAATTTATAAACAAACCAATATTGGTTTTATAGTGAACAATTAAAGTTAAGGATGTAGCAAATCCTAACTGAATTTTCACTCTCGGGAACACTTGAGTTCAATTATCATTGTTCGAAGAGTTTGATTGAATAACTGAGATGTAAAATCAGAAAAAAAATAGGCTTTTTAGATCGTTATTTCATCGGTATTATATAATTGTATTAATATATTATTTTATTTTATCAGAATTTGATATTGCATGACGTCTCTGTCCCATGACGTCTCTGTCTTTGTAATTATTAGAATTAATTTCAAATGTTTTAATAGGCCATTGCCATCTGGGAGATGAGAACCAATGAGGAGCGTTAAACCAAAATTCTAGTTTTGAAAGTAAATTCGGCGTTATAGGACGAGAAACAATATCAGCGGGGTTCTCTTGTCCATTAATATGAAACCAATGTTTAGCGGGTAATTTAGAATTTATTTCCGTTATCCGATTTGCGACAAATGTGTGAAATTTATATGCGGGTGAGTGTATCTCCACGTTATTTATATATCCACGTTAGTGTTACGGTTGAGTCAGAGAATGCGTAAATTTTGTCAATTTGACAGCGTTTGCTTAGAGTATCTTTTACAGCGGTGAGAAGATTAGCTAATAAGAGTGCAGCGCATAGTTCCAAGCGAGCCAGCGGCATTTTATTGAGTGAAGCGACGCGTGATTTCGAGGTGAGTAGAGTAACAGATCCGTGATCTATATCATTAGCGCTAACCCTTAAATATACGGCTGCACCATAGCAGCGCTCACTAGCGTCTGCGAAACCGAGGAGTGTCACGTGAGTATCCGAAGTTATACCTACATGACGCGGGATTTTAATTTGTTCGAGATAAGTGAGTTCGTTGTGGAATTGATTCCACTTATTTTCAATATGCGCAGGTACTGGACTATCCCAGTCAAGTTCATGTTTCCAACATTCTTGAACGAGTAACTTCATAAATGCTGTCACGGGAGCGATAAGACCTAACGGGTCGAAAAGACGAGCGGTTGCGGAGAGAATTGTGCGTTTTGTGCATATGAGAGAAATAGCGTTAATTTTAAATTGAAAGGTGTCTTCTACAGGATTCCACTGCATACCTACAAATTTCACGTTTGAATTAGCGTCTGTGTCGAAATTAATATTTTGTGGATTTTTATGCGAAGCGGGGATTTTATCCATTAATTGAGAACTATTTGAGACCCATTTTATAAGATTGAAACCTCCGGACTTAAACATAGCGACCATTTCGCGGTGAGTTTTTTCGGCTTTATCAACTCCATCTAATGAACCTATATAATCGTCAATATACATATGATTTTCAGCCTCGTATGCGGCTAGTGGGTACTGATCTTTATTTTCAGCAGCAAGTTGGCGAATCACCCTCATAGCCAAGTATGGCGAACTTGAAACACCAAAAGAAACGCTATTGAATTCGTAAGTTTCTAGTTTACTAGCGTTATCGAACCTATATAAAATGCGTTGAAAGGCGTGATGTTTTGAGTCGAGTTTTAATTGAAAATACATCTTCTCGATGTCAGCTGCAACAGCGACGGAGAACATGCGTAAATTTATGAGTAAGTCAAATATGTTACTTTGTAAATTAGGACCAATATATAAAATGTCATTAAGAGATTTACCTGATGAAGTTTTACAACTAGCATCAAGTACTATGCGTATTTTAGACGACTGTTTATCGGGGCGATAAACAGCGTGATGCGGAATATAATAATGCGGAATTTCAAAGGAGGGATTATCAACTTTGGACAGATATCCTTGATCTATGTAGTCTTGAATAGTGGCGTTATAATTTTTACGAATATCGGGATGCGAATCTAATTTCTTTTCTTAATTAATGAGACGTCGGTGAGCAATAGCGTAAGAATTTCCTAATTCAGAATATGGAGTTTTAAACGGTAACTGTACAGTATATCTGCCAGTACCATCACGTGATTGCGTAGCGTTAAAGATAAGGTCACAGGCCTCATCATCAGGGCTCCTGTGAACTTTATCAGGGACGTTTTCTAATTCCCAAAAGCGTTGAGTGAGATTTTCAAGTGAGTTAGATGCGGTAGCGCAGAAAAAAGATTTATTATTATATGTATTATTATTTTGGAAGATAGGAGTGCGAGTATCTAAGCGGTTATCACAATCTGCCCTACCCATGGCAATGTAACCTAGTGTAGTCTGTACAGCGACGACCGATGAACCGGGTATTGTAACCTTTCCACTTCCTAATAGTAACGGGAATAACTCGTTGCCAATTAGACAATCGATCTCGGCCGGTAAATGGAATGCATCATCAGCCATAGGTAAGTTGCGTAAGTGAATTAGTTTTGACGTATCTATAGGTAGACTAGGTAAGCCGTCGGTAATATTTTCTATTACGCGAGCATGGATAATATACGAGCAGCGTGAATCAAAGCGGGAAAATATTTTAAATTTCGTAAATCCAATAGCAGATATTTTAGATTGGCCTATACCAAGAATGGTTGAGTTATCGGGAGTAAAGACTAAATTAAGGCGATCACAACACGACTTTGTGATAAAATTACTCATTGAACCTGTATCTAGAAACACGCGAACCTTATTTGGATTCTTATTTTTATAAACGTATACAGAAGCAGTAGGTAATAAAACTGTAGTACTATTACTATCGATATTACAAGTAGAAGCGGTCATTGATAACGCAAGATCATTTAAATTTTGGCGCGCAAACTTATCAGCGGCGGCGGCGACCGAAGAAACATTCGACACGATCGCGGCAGGCAGAGCGGTAGTGAGGGGAGCGGCGCGGGGCGCGGGCTGCGTGTTGACACACTGATAGTTCAGCGGCGGTGCGTTAGGTTCGACTTCCGATCGCGGGGACATCGGTTTGGTTTTGAAAATATTATGAAAGTTTTCTACATGTAAGAGCGTATGATGTTTGCGTTGACATGTGGAACAAGTATTTATTGATTTACAGAATTTAGTATCATGAAATCCTAGGCAATTACGACAGAAATGATGTTTATTTACTAGTTCAAATCTAGTACGCGGGTCTTGATTAACAAAAAATGAACATTTATATAGAGGATGCGAGTTATTGAATTTGATGTATTATTATTATAATTATTTGAGGAGCGTTGAGTCCAGAAAGGTTTTGTATTTGAGCTAGGATTACGGAGCGTTTGTATTTTACTTTGTTCTTTAAGAAATTTAGAAAGATGATCGAATGTAGGTATTTGAATATGTCTATGCCATTGCTCGAACAAGTTCACTACCTCCTTATCGAGTTTAGTAAGTGCGACGTGAGTAATAATAAAGTCTGAGAGATCTTCAATATTTAAACGGCGTAAAGCGGCTTCTGCAGAGTAAAATTGTTCGAGAAATGTATCGATAGATTGATTTGGTTTATAGTTAATTATTTGTTGTACGTAAATGGAAGCTTGTACTCGAGTATCTTGGTATTTTTCTAATAGAGAATTCCAAATTATAAGATAATTATTGGCGGTAGGTGTAAAACCTGAACAAACTGTTAATGCTTTGCCGGACAAAGAACCTATTAAATATTGAACTTTTTCGGCGTCTGAGAGATGCAGATTATCGTGGATAAGACTTTTAAAATTCTCGTAAAATGGCAACCAATTATATGGTGAACCATCAAAAGAAACTAACTTGAGAGGCGGTAACTTGCGGCTCAACAAATCATATTTATGAGAATTATCTTGAGTGTTTTTAATAGAATTATTTTGTGTTAGTGTGGATGCTGTATGTTTTACGTAACAATACAGTTCATCAAAGGATTGTAAGGCGGCGTAGTTCGGTTTTGTGGATGAATCATTTTCTAATCGAGCCATAACACACGAGTCTAGAGTATCCATGAAATTTGATCGTATAATACTCGTATCTACCGATTGAATGCGTGCTGGAAATTGCGATTGAAATGTTGGATCGGAAACCTTTAGGCTAAGATCGTATATATTCTGCATAATCTGGTAAAGATTCTCCATCTTAGATTCGAGAAGAGATAGTTTTGAGTAAACCTCGTGTTCATCATCACTGGCTGTCTTCTTTTTTGGTTGTCTTGTTGACGCCATTTTGAGAATAGGTATCTAGTAATAATATAACGTGCGTGGATGCGTTAAATGTTTTTAAATGCGTGAAATAAGCGCTAAATATATATGCGGATATCAAAATATGAATAAACAAATAATTAAATATTGAAAAGAGTGTGCATTGGATGCGATTTAGCGAGGTTGCGGATGCGGTGCGAAATTCGACAATGGCTGCCGTAATTTCGAAATAATAATTGTGTGAGGAAAGCGTTAGCGTATTGTGTGTGGTTAGATGAGTGATTGAGAGAGTATATTATGTTTTTTATTCGGCGAGAGGGACCAGAACTTGTGGGCGCAGCGGAAAAAGGGCAGTAGGTAGGTACTTACGGGTGCAGGATTGGAGCTTTGAATAATAATGTCCTTCGATAGTTTTAGCAGTGGAGTTTTCACTATAGTTGAATGCTGGTAAGCCACCCACAGAGTCTGTTTGTCACACACAACACTTATATTTGAGTTTTCTTTGAGAGCGAGAGGAACAGGAGCGCACACGCGTTACCGGAGTTGCGATTTTTTGACAACTGAACAGCGGAATGAGATGAACAGCGGATGATGGAAGTAGGAATGGGTGTGCGCGGGAGTTAAGGATTGGTCCTCGTGTATTTGATTGAATGATGTGAAATGAATGTAAGTGTTGCTATTTTAATAATTTGAGTGCGTGAGTAAATATTTGTAATATTTAATTTATATTTTTAATATGGCGCAGACAGTAATAAAATTGCATAGTAAGTGATGTTTGTTTGTTGCTCTATAATATCGAAGCTGCTCGAAGAGTTCTCAAAAAACAAAAAGGACATTAATTTAAAATCCTGCAACTTTTACTTTAAGTCGTCGAATTCAATAAAATACGGAGAGCGATACTTAGGCTATTGTTATAGTGTCTTATCTTGAGTCGAGTATGCTTCGAGGATGTTCCTTTAAAATGAATTAGAATGTAGCTTAGTCTAGAAAGATAATATGGAAAAAATTGTTTAAGTTATAAACAAGGTTTCCACAGGTTTCTTGTGGGTCTCAGACAATGGCTAGTGGTACTTATACAAAAATATCAAAAATAAGAAGTATGTAATAAAATCCACTTATTAAAGAAATTGCTCAATTACTACCAACCCGTGTAAACCTTAAAACAGTAGGTCACGAATTTCAAATAGCTATAATAACTTAATTGTTCGGAATCCAGTGCTTAATGTAATTGGTGCAATTATCGTGTAAAACAAAGGCCACGATGGCGCCTTTTAGATTTAGGATAACCTAAAGACATACATAGAAGAATGGACTGAGCATTCTCTATGTGGTTGTGGAGTGAATACGGTCAGAAAAGTGTGAGGGAGACGGTCGTGTTGAACGTGCGATAAGGTAAATAAAAAAGAGAAGAAAAATAAAAAAATATTTGCGCCAGGCATGGCTCATACCATTGTAAAATAATAATCGTAGAAAAACTTAAGTATAAATAAGTCACAATATACGTCACATCCATGCAAAACTTGCCTTTTTCTTTAACACTAATTGTTGCACATCAAATGCTATTGCATATGAATGCTATTACTATACTATGAATGCAATCATATGATATTGCATATAATTGCATTCATAGTATTTCAAGACAGACATGTATTGGCCGCACAGTCACCAGTTACCTTGGAACGGTATTGCTCAGTCCATACCTCTGTGTCTATGGGATAGCCTTGACTGATTTTATTAAAGCCTGTAATCGTCTGGTCATTAAAGATTAAATCGAGGTCTGAAGTTTGAAAGTGCTGTAAAATTATAATAAATTCTGTAAAGGAAGGACGGATAATGTTAAATGAAGTTGTTGTTTGTGGTTGCTTTTATAAGGTACTGTCACTTTATCATTGCGATAACACCTAGCCGTTACGGTACCTGATACTAGAGACGGTTTTGTAAAAACTTTCCATAGAACTCAAGTTTAAGTTGGTCTTTGACAAAATACATAAATAAATGACTAGGTTTTTATAGCGGCTTCTCTCACATGTTAGTCGAAATTATCCCACAAGAGCGTAGTCCTTGGATAAAAAGTCAGAATCCAGGTCATGGTATACCTGTGTTCTATTAACCGAAATCGGTTGAGGCGTGGTTGATTAACAGACATCCAATCAGTTCACTTTTTCATTTATATAATTGTTAATATTAATAAGAATTAGGAAGAGAAAGAGAAGAGGATTGGGGATTAGTGATTATGACAGATAATCTTATTTATATGACTTGTCAATTAAGTTCGTGTACTATTTCTATTAAATAACATCAGTAACAATTATTTTTGTTCTTAAAATATTAGTATTTCGAAACATTGTTATCCTACACATACACAGCACCTACAAGCTAATTACCAGCCCTGCAAAGCCTCTAAAAGCTACAGCAACGTTGCCAAAATCCCAAGCAGGCAATATTGCCGCTAACATAAAAAGAGCCTTCAAGAATTAAGCCTCACCGTCAGACGGTGAGCACATTTCAGCGCTCGAATAACTCTGCTCGGGAGGAATTTAGCAAATCTCCCTTCATAGGGATAATCTGCCGTCTAAAACGGCGGTACATGGAGAAATTATGAAAATGGAGTGCTGCTCAAATTCGTTTGGTCTGCCAATCAATTTGAGTTCATGATCACCATCGTTTTTATGTGATTTGAATCCTGATGATATTTTGTAATTATACAGGCTGTCCCAGAAATCGACGTCAAGCCGTAAATGGGTGATAGACCAAGTTATAACAGTTCTCAGAAAAATACGAAAAAAAATCTATCGCATGTTTTTAAAAAATTATGTTCACTTTAAAAATTTACTAAAAAAATCAATCCCTGTAATGGTTCTTTAACTCCAATTGCTACAAATCCCATAATTTATCTAATTTTTTTATTATCATGTAATCTTGAATAATGCTTGTGTAGATTTTTGCCTAAAATTCAAAGCCAACTCCTCCTACTTGGAAGAAAATTAAACTTTTTCAAAACCAAATTATTCAAATTTACTATTTCGCCCAACTTTAACTGACTGTACTGAAAAAAAAATGTACTACGCTAGTTTGGCAAGTAACATGAAAAATTGGCGCATTTAATAAGGATTCAAAAATGGTGTAACACTTGCTAGATTACGTTTTCAATAATTAATCAAATTTTTTTTTGTAATTAGCCTCGGTTTTTACACAAAATGTCCATACTTCCTTAAAATTACTTTAGCTTACCTAAACCTTTGCTAAACTCCGTTTCTAGTTCGATAGAGACGTTACGTAATTTAAGAGCAAAGTTATGATAGTGACTCAACCTTTTTACTTTAAGTCAGGACCAGTTTTCTCATCTTAGAAAAAAAAACAAATTATCAGATTTTTTTTTTTTTTATTACAATAAATGTTCAAACTGCCTTCCTTCGACGGCAATGCAAGCACGACATCTTCTTAAAAAAGATCTGGTTATTTTTTTAAATCTGATAATTTGTTTTTTTTTTCTAAGATGAGATAACTGGTCCTGACTTAAAGTAAAAAGGTTGAGTCACTATCATAACTTTGCTCTTAAATTACGTAACGTCTCTATCGAACTAGAAACGGAGTTTAGCAAAGCTTTAGGTAAGCTAAAGTCATTTTAAGGAAGTATGGACATTTTGTGTAAAAACCGAGGGCTTTGAATTTTAGGCAAAAATCTACACAAGCATTATTCAAGATTACATAATAATAAAAAAATTAGATAAATTATGGGATTTGTAGCAATTGGAGTTAAAGAACCATTACAGGGATTGATTTTTTTAGTAAATTTTTAAAGTGAACATAATTTTTTAAAAACATGAGATAGATTTTTTTTCGTATTTTTCTGAGAACTGTTATAACTTGGTCTATCACCCATTTACGGCTTGACGTCGATTTCTGGGACACCCTGTATATGATTAAAAAAATACATTTTTCGTCTAATAATATTTTAGAACTTGAAGGGGTCGGTGTTTCCTACCCTTCTTATAATCAGAGAAGAAACACAGGGACAACCTAAGATCGTGTTTTAAGGGCCTACAACCGCTTTAGTGCCGTAAAACGGTAACTTTCTAAAGCATACTCCTTAGTAACGGCTAGGTTAAAAGGTTTGAAAAAAAAAAATATTTATTATTGTATCATGAACATTATTTTTTAAACATGGTTTTTTCGTACAACAAATAGTTTTGCTTTACAAAAATAATTAGCAACACGATAATTTTTCGCAACTTTTGGATTACCCTCCAAAACGACATGGATGTTTAAAAATATTTTTACACAGAAAAATGATTTATTGATATATTGATGTTTTGGCATCGAGCGGGCGCACGGCTAGTACTGCGTTTACATTGGGGCGTATTTATCGCCTTAAGTAAGTAAGAATGATGCCTGTACAGGCGATCAAAATAAATATTGCATGTGGTGGCACTAGAAATTTTGTTTAGAATTTGACGTTATCACGACTGTTTCAGGTACAGAAGAGTTTTTGGTTTTCACCAAACCACTCTGACAATTCCAGAATGAATGAGATAGACGCACCGGCAGTGGCCACCGAGGCGTTGAGTATCCGTGCTTTATGATTGGCACTGTTCACCGCATGTTATCACTCCATTTGTGCATCCTCCGTATTTTCAACCGTGCGGTGTGTCCTCGGCTTAATTATAGTATTTGGTGGAATCACGTTAAAGCCGTAACGTTTGTGCTAAGAGTTAGTGCGTGTTGTTACAAGTTGTTTTACTGAACATCTGATTGACTTGTTTGTTGCTCCTTTTACGTGATCCTCCTTTGTTTTGGGGTTAATGGTGTCATTAGTTAAGACAATGAAAGCTGTTAGTTGTGAAGGAAGACGTTATAATCTTTATTCTTTGAGTTGATACTGCATGCCAATTGACTCGGTTGCATGTATTTAGATTTTATTTTTGACTTTGAGATGTGTTAGGGCAATAGAAAAAGCTATAATTAATACGCACGACATTCTAGATCAATTAGCTATAAGGGTTGTCAAAAGTATTTTTGTTGCATTTCGATATTGCATGGCAATTTTATACATTTAGGACATTTTTGCTTTAGGAATACCCCTTTGTCCAGACCCTTTTGTCAATCCAACGCCCTTATGAACGATTTAACTAAAATGAACCTGAACCAATCGCAGATTTTATTTTACAACTGTATATCTGTATTTGCACAAAATGATACAACATTTAAAACGTTTTCTAATATTAAAAATGGAAACACCACAATTTCATCCATTCGAACAATAAACCACGATCCAGTAAAGATATAAAGCAGATTGCATTAATATTTTATCTCGTTCAAGTACATAATACCAATCGCAGTCCACATTCAGAAAACAAATTGAAATCCATTATTCTATAACGAGTGAGATTTTCTCCGGCTCTCGGAAATTCAATTGTTCAAGAATTCTTGTTACTATCCCGGAGTAACTGAAGCCTACAGGTACAGAAGATTGAAGGAATCGATTGGTTACTGAATTCTGAGTACAATTTATTTTGCAGATGTTTACTCTGTAACTTGAGTGGCGTAGTTCCTTTACTACGCCGTAGCTGCGTGGAGTGCTACGGCGTAGCAGATTCGTAGGCGTTGGTAAATTAATCTAATGTTTTTGTTTGTTATTGTTATTGAGTAAGAAGGCAGCTAGCTGATGGTTAGTGGACCGACGCCTGTAGACATTTATAGGTAACAGGCGTAGACACAGGTGCGGCGCTATTGTAAAGGTTTAGAATAATATTGCATAACGTCACGCTTTTTTAGAGTTCCCGTTCCGTGATACTATAAGGGTTCCGTTCAAAAGGAACCCTTATAGTATCATAACTTCGTTGTCTGTCTATCTGTTCATGTGTCATGACTATTTTCTCTGAAACGCCTGAAGGTATCATGTTGAAATTAATATCGTACTCGTATAGTTAAGTTTGCAACTGTGAAAAAATCAAATTTCTACCCATATTTGACACTCGCAAGGGAATCAAAACCTATAGGGTACTACCCGTTGACCTAGACTCATGAAATTTGGCAAGAAGTAATGTCTTATAGCACACATCATATCAGCTGAAAGACGTCCACTGCTGGAAATAGGCCTCCTCCAAGCGTCGCCAAATTTACCGGTTCCGTGCGTCCCGCATCCAGCGAATGCCCGCAACCTTCCCCAGGTCATCGGTCCACCTAGTGCGAGGCCTTCCAATGCAACGTCTTCCGGTTCGCGGTCGCCACTCCAGAACTTTTCTTTCTCATCGGCCATCCAGCCTGCGAGCAATGTGCTCTGCCCCTGCCACTTAAGTTTGGCAATTCTTCGGGTTATTTCGATAAACCTCGGTTCTCTTGCAGATCTCTACATTTTTGATTCGATCACGCAAGGAAACTCTGAGCATATCCCTTTCCATTGCCCTTTGGGTGACTGTAAGCTTTCTTATAAGGCCCATTGGCAACACACACTGGTCATAGAATTTCGTCTTGAGACACTGTATTAAGTTGGGCGAGAAGATACCGCACAACTTCCCGAACGCTGCCCAGCCGAGTCGGATTCGACGGTTGACCTCGATACATAAACGAATTTGCAAATTTTTTTTTGTTCGATAGTAGTTTATTCCGAAATGGTCTCATTTAAATTTGGTAAAGATCTGATGAAGAACTTCGGAGATATACAGCAGAACTCTTCAACAAATGACGGCGAATCTCTCGGGATTGCTGCAATCTTATGTCTGTTTATTGTTTACACCATTTCATAACATACCATCAAGCCAGTATGCTCTAAACGGGTACGCAGATGTGTATAGTTCACCCTGGTACACTCTCATTCCACCGGTTATATTCAAGTTACATGTTTTATGGGTAATCTATTCTGGCATCACTGTGGGCATTATAGGTACTATAAAACTTGTCCATTATGTACCACTAAAAAGTGGAAATAAAAACTTAGAAAACAATACAATCGACTGCCAAAAAAAAAACACTACAAAGAGCAAAATAACTTCAATTTCGGAAGGCGGTGTCAAAAAATTTTGAAACGAAAACAGGAAGATCGACTGCCGAAATTGAAGTTATTTTTCACTTTGTATTGTTTTTTTGGAAGTCGGTTGTATATTTTTGTTTGACTTTTTGTTTTATCTCTCGGGGCTCCTATACAAAAATAAACTTTCTTTATTTATTTTAATATTTCTCCGTATAAGTTCCTTCGTTAAGAATTCTACTAGTAGGTCCTAAAATCATCAAAATTTTATTTATTAATCAAATTAAAGCCGACAAATATATTCCAAATACAAATACATTTGATTATTTTTTGCTGCGCTTGTCGCGTACAGACGTGCCCACAAGCAATATTTAGTTGAAATAAATAAATTATTAATAATAGTGACCTCCTTAGTGTATTGGTAACTTTGCACTTTTAGTTTAGCTTAGTATGTGTGTATTTACAAACTATGAACAATTAAAAGTGATTTAGTGTACGCATGAAATGGAAAACAGACCCTCGAATTCAAGGGGGCCAGTGCTCTCCTTTGCTTCGCCTGTGACGGCGCCACCTGAAATCGTCACTACGCCCGAGATTCAAAAATGGATGTCTTCTATTGAGCTGCATCTGAATGAAGTCTGCTCTATTGCCGCGGATGGGAAACTGAATTCGGAGCAGAAAATGAAAATCGCAAACCTTTGCCGTAAAATAGGATCCGGTACCTCACAAATGGCAGTACTATACCAGTCACTGAAGGCTAGATCTCTTTTAATGCACAATGCGGTTGAATCCCTTACTGAAAAGTGTGACCTGTCAGACCACATTATGGACCTAAAGAAGACGATACAGGAATCAGGTACGGAAAATGTTTCTTTTGCCGAAATGGTAAAAAAGGGAGCAAATAACTTTATTCGCCCCAATAATTTAAGCTCGGTAGCAATTTATCCCCAAGATAAATTGAAATCGAGTGACGAAACAAAAGACCTCGTGAGAAAGATCATACGCCCGGAGCAAATGAAACTGCATGTTCGTGGTGTCCGGAAAACAAAAAACGGAGGCGTAATTATCAGCACCGAGACCAAACATGACGCTGATAAAGTAAAGCAAGCAGTCCAGCTCTCTACTTCAGGACTTATCGCCGACGAACCCAGCAAGCGCAAACCCCGGATCGTGGTCTTAGGAGTGCCGACTTCCATGTCTGAAAATGAGGTCTTCAGATGCATTTTTGAACAAAATGTAGCCGACAAGTTTGAAGAAATGTCCTTAGAATCCTTCCTGGCCTTGGTAAAATTAAGCCACAAATCTGGGAAGAGAGATGCGTCGACCTGCAACTACGTCATTGAAGTACCAGCTGATTTACGTAAAGCCCTAATCGCTCAATCGAGACTTTTTATTAATTGGACGTCCTGCCCTGTCAGGGATTTTACACTGGTCACTCGGTGCTACAAGTGCCATCAGTATGGTCATGCAGCAAAAACGTGCAGAGAGGTCAACTCGACGTGTGGGCATTGTGGTGAAACAGGGCACTCGATGACAGAATGCGCGAAGAAAGCTGATGTACCAAAATGTGCAACTTGCTCACGCTTTAAAAAGCTCAGCAGTCATAAAACAGGAGATCCTGAGTGTCCTGCAAGGAAGATAGCGGAATTCAGATACATCAACTCTGTCGATTACGAGGGCGCCTAGAGCGTCACACTCAAGGCCAGACTTCCGTGTTTAACACGTGATGCCGACTCAACAAGAACAAGCCACTGCACTGACCTACTTCGCCTGGATTTGTTGCTGTCTTAGGAAATTTTCCGCCGTTCGTACTTTGGCTTGAAAACATTTTGCAATAGTGGTTAACCCAGCTCAAATATCTGCTGACGCTCAAAGTTCGTTGTCCGTGTGTGTAAATAATTAAGTACAATCAATTTAACGTTATCTAAGCTAAGTTAGGAATCATATGTTTATCATTATTAATAGAATTTAATTTTAATCTGTTTTAGTAATTAAGATTATCAATAAATCAAAATATCTCTGTCACTATTCTAATGTTAAGAAAATATTGTAAAAATTCCTTGTCCTTCCAATTACATTGTTTGAGCCCCGCCGCCTGTGATACAGGATTACCTAGTACAGGCACCTAACATTGTTGTACCCACTTTATATATAAGACCTATTAGTATATTTTACCAATTTCAAGTTTGAATAAAGATTATTATTATTATTATTATTCCATTTATTTATTTTATGTACATACTTTTATATTTTTAAATATTATCCTATAAAAATAAAATAAAAAAACATTTAAAAATACAAAAATAGTAGCCCACCGGTATCGGGAACAGGGTCCAAGCTACCGGTGGTCAGGGCTCCTGAGAGAGGAATCTCCTGACTATGCGCGCCGTGTCCAAGAGTACCGCTTTCTGGATCAAGCCCTTGATCCAGCTGCCCAACGAGAGCCTCCTCAGATGTTCGTCGAGGCTCTTGGCTATTATGCCATTGGCCGTCACGACTATCGGCACAATGACTGCTGTATTCACATCCCACATGTCGACAACCTCGCGAGCCAGATCAAGATACTTGTTTTTCTTATCTCTCTCAGCCTTCACGAGATTCTCGTCATGGGGGACCGCTATATCAACAATCATTGCGCGACGCTCTAGTCGGTCTATCACCACTATGTCAGGCTTATTGGCAACAATAGTCCTGTCAGTGATGATAGACCGATCCCAATACAATGTGACACTGCCATTTTCGAGAACTGGGTCGGGCACATACTTATAGTAAGGCACTTCCGATTCCACAAGACTGTATTTAAGAGCGAGTTGCTGATGGATAATCCTGGCTACAAGGTTGTGTCTATGCAAATAGTCCCCGTTAGCTAGACTAGAACAACCGGAGATAATGTGACGGATTGATTCTCCCGGCCGGCGACATGCCCGACAGATGTCAACCGTGCCGTCCTTCACAATGTATTTCCGGTAGTTGTTCGTCATCATAACTTCGTCCATAATCGCAAAGACAAAACCTTCGGTTTCCCCGAAAAGGTCACCAAATCGCAGCCAGGCCACGGACGCTAAAAGATCTACATCGGCCCCTTTTTCTTTATTATTATTATTATTATTCCATCCAGAAATATTTCTTCTTATATACTAACGAAAATTTTCTAACTTTATATCGAAGTCAGGAAAGTTCTTAAAACTCCAGACTGCCAGTTTCGCGATAATTAACACATAACATGGAAAAAGGCCGCTTATTAACAAAGTTTACTTGAATTATGTCCTTGTTCAAGTATCTCTTTGAATATTTTAAAGAATTAAATTTTTTGACACTGTATATGTAAATACGATGAATTGTGAGCCTTCTGGTTCAAGTAAACGTATTTTTTAAATTTTAAACAATCTTTTTATGTTTGTCATATTTCAATGTTCTTGTTTCATCTTATTTAACTATATAAATAAACAAAATTTATTGAAAATTTTCTTTGAGAATCTGGTCATCATTGAAGGGGTATTAAGCTACTAATAATTTAGTAATTGTGATGAGTTCTGTGATAACCGTTTTGAAATTTTGGCCAAGAAAATCTAGCAAGTTTTTTTATTTACGACTTGGTTAGCAAAAAAATGTATCATCATTTTTACTACCTATTTATTTATACTTCAAATACATGAAGGAATTTCCTGCAAATCAACCATCGTATTAAAAAGTCTATACCTAAAATCTATACAAAATTGAACCCAATACAAAATTGTTAACTTCCGTTCATCCAATCTTTATCTTTTACAGCATAAAGGCGACCTTGGCCCAAATCTATTCTAAACTGCATCGCCCATAAAATGTATATGTATATAGACAGTACTTTACATAAGCAGGTCAGGTCGACTCATATGCAGCTAACATTAGCATGGCTAATTCTATACGAACTCGTTTTAAGTAGCCTCTTCGGACTTACTTAACGGTTTTTGTTCATGCCTGGTTTTTAGAGGTTTTATAAATATGTATGACAGTGCAGCAAGCGGTGGCTGGCATCACCGAAAGGCTATCCTGGGACATTATATTTCACTTGAAATAAGGTAAGTATCTTTTTAGGGTTCCGTATCCAAAAGGTAAGACCTACCTTCACAGGATAAGCATACTTACGACCTTCTAATAGTCGCTTCAACATATTAGGTAAAATTTACCCACTCCGGGATAAAATACATACTTCATATTAACACGACCAATCAAACATTCAAAATAAGATGACTTTCCAACATTAGACGGACCATACAGATACAACTGTCTACGTTTTAAACCAACAGTACGTAAATAATCATTCCACCACATACAGACTTCCATGGTCCAATTACCATAACATTCATTCATAGGCCGCAATACTACATTAACAACTGGTTCTTTAATATCAGCAAAAACTTTTTGCAAAAAGCGATAACAAAATCGATGCTCAATAACAAACGGATCATCAAAGCGAAACCTCGAAGTATCCTAAACCGGGACCCTATTACTAAGACTCCACGGTCCGTCTGTCTGTCACCAGGCTGTATCTCATGAACCGTGATAGCTAAACAGTTGAAATTTTCACAGATGATGTATTTCTGTTGCCGCTATAAAAACTAATACTGAAAACAGAATAAATAAATGTTTAAGTGGGGCTTCCATACAACAAACGTGATTTATTTGACGATTTTTGCGATAATGCCACAGAACCCTTCGTGCGCGATTCCGACTCCGACACTTGGCCGGTTTTTATCAGGTATCTTAATATAGTAATTTCCCCGACTGTTTCCAAATGGCGAGGCCGATTTACATGATTCTATACTAATAAAATAACGACACGATAAAAAGTCGCTGTGTGCCGTTGTATGTTGTAAGTACATACTTACATTTGTGACCAATTCTATCTCGTTTCTATACAAGCCCGCGAGCTAATTATTATGTTTATGTTCATTTAGAAGAAAAAGCTTGCGAGCTTGTCACAAACCATTTTAAAACTATTTATTATACAGTCCTATCCCTAAAGCACGTAAATATATGATATATAATAGACTACTTACTTGTAATTCAAGTCTAATTAGATCTGTGTGTAATAAAATCTGCAGTGTAATTATTCTATTGTTTGTTATTATTATTGTCAACAAATCATAATACGCTGATATGCGATATGGTGTCTCGTTAACTAATCAGAGACTATCAGGCTTTCAGTATTCAGCGGGTAATTATGGCTGGCCGAGATACTGGACCGAAATTGCAGCGCGGTTACCAAGTAGAAGGGGAACTGGCAGGGTTTTTGAGCAAGCATATTCTAGGTTAAAAGTTGATAGCTGAGTAGGTGCCGCTTGCTCAGACTTGAGCTAAGATATTATTATAACGTATGATATTTTCTCAAATCTGCCGATTTGAAAGCCGTCGTTTCAAAGCCGTCGTCGATTTAGGGAAAACTCACAATTTCTGCGCTAAATTTGCCCATGTACGTCATTTTGCGTCAAGCAGCACCCTATCAAATAAAAGCCCCGCCTGTTTAGTGTCCTTTTTGGAAATGTAAAAGTGGATCCCTGACCAAAGATATCCAATCTAAAACTTTTTTTAAATACTCTCGATGTTCACTCAGCAAGCCGCACCTACTCAACTATCAACTTATCGTTTTGAATATGCTTGCTGAAAAACCTTGCTAACTCCTCCTCTAGAGTGGACATAATTATGTTACAACTAGCGTTTGCACTAGCGCCGAGTCCCCGACTAACGAGCAGGCACTGTGTAATTTATTACGGCACCACTACTCTCAAAACTGTGGAGGAAAAAAGCTTAGAAAACTGGCAGGTCCTGGAACCAAAATTTTGAAACCATGTGATATCTATCAATCCGCATTGGGACCGCTTGGAGGAATACGGCTCACTCCTTCTCACAGAAGAGCCCTGTCCTACTAGCTGAGGGAATTTTTGTGTATGTTGTATAAAAATCTATTTGCTTCAAATGCCCGTCTAAATTGTGTGTTAATTTAAACCAAAACCGATTAGCTGTTAAAAGCGTGATGAAGTAACAAAAACCTGAAAAGTGTTAAATATATGGTTTCTGAAAAAACGGTTTATATAGAAAAACCGACGGGTATTGCTACTAACAAATGTTTATTATTTATTTATTTAAACTTCATGTACAATAGTGGTACATAGGCGGACTTAATGCCACAAGGCATTCTCAATCAGTCAACCTTTGGGTTAAAGAGGACAACGTTGTGAACGGGTACAATTTTTTTTTTAAAGATAACAACTTTTATACGAAAATGTATATAACCTATTAATAATTATTTTGACTAAACTTCTTTAAATTCTTTTTTTTTTTCTTCTTCTATTCTATTGCACCAAGATTGTGACCCGGATTTATTATGAGGGAATCAGAATTCTGACTTTGTGCGATAAGTTCTCAGTTCTCTCTCTATGATAACAATAAATTTTAATTTGAAATTGAATTTAGGAATTCTGAGACATATTTAATGAAATCGACAGGCAAAAAGTGGCAGGCGACAATCCAACAATTTTACAAACTTGTTTTATAATCTTCTACTTTATTAACCGAGTTTATAAAATGGAGGAGGTTCTATGTTCGACTGTATGTTTTAAACATCTGTGGTCATTTTACTCGTCAGCCACAATATGAACTCGGTCATACTATTATTACATAGATTGGTGTATTTTTTGTCTTTTTGCTTTTTGCGATCAACAATAGCCATACAGCCTAGGTGGGTCCTGTACAACTAGTGACATTATCGTGCTTGGAACACAGTTTCTGTCACTGTAAAAAATCGCGCGGGTAACGCTCTAGATGTTACCTCAAATATTTTGTAAAGAACCGTTCCAAAGCAATGTCAGACGCTTAATACAAAATCTTGATCCCTGTAAATATTTTCGCCGACATTTAACCTCCGATCATCAGAAAATCAAGATTAAAAATTCATAATTCATCTGTTGCACTCCCAGCAAGAGGCTTCGATCGAAGGAGGTCGGTCGCTCAGGATTAAAATTCAGTGGCCTCCATTAGACTTTGCGCTTTGTTTGAGTGGGCATTAAACTGCCGCCATTTTCCAAACAACTTTTTTTATTACCAAGTCTGGCTGCAAAGTTCCGCCGTGATTCCGATCAATCGCGGTGAACGTTGAAAATGCGGTGTTAAACGGTTTTTCATGTTTAGGTCGTGCCATTGTTTATAAAAGTTTGAACATTAAGGTCGATATTGCATAGAAAAAAAAAGATAACCTAACAATTTTCTACCTGTAAGCAAACTATAGGTATCAATCAATACATAAAATAAATCTGTAGAAAAGTCATTTTTATACGTCAAAAATATTTCCAAAAGAAATAGCCAGGGTGTTAAAGAATAAACAACCAAACCATCGGAAAGTTGAACTCCGTACTCGATAGATGGCGTTGTGCATTTGAAGTCATTTTCTGAATGGTTAAGATTCTACGCGAAGAATGACCCTATAAAAAATGGTAGGTAGGTAGGGTAGGCAGGAAGATAAGTAGGGTAGGGGACGCAGGCACTAGGCAGTCAGTTGACAGGAGCGAAGCCGCGGGCACAACTAGTCAAAAATAAACTTTAATAAATTAAAACAAACCAAGTAGCAAATAGCAAAAGTCAGTTTTGTTGTTCAAAGAGATAAAGACCGGCCTTGTAATTGATCATAAAGTTTTAATAAATAAATTAATCAGACAAAGTTCGCTAGTCCCAAATAATTTCGTAACCAGCAACTAAACATTGTTATCAGACAACCAGCCTTACCCGGACTCGGAAAAATCGTCCGTGAAGTTACTTACTCTGCCATACTTCCCTGCGATCGTTGGTGTCATGCACTATAGGTTTGCGCCAGTTCTCATTAGCCAAAGAGAATGGGGTGAGTCTCTTGTCCACCTAGTAACTGGATTATGGGGGTTAGCTAGGCTATCGCTACTGGTATTCAGCAAGACTTGAAGCCAACCCGAACATATTATAGGGAAAAGGTTAGGCAGATGTTGTTGATTAATTAACCAAGAGTCTATAAGGGACCATAAATATGGCGCAATGCAATTTAAATTGCGTCGATAAGAATCATAACGCTTGTTTTAAACCGACTTCAATAAAAGGAGGAGGTTCTCAATTTGTCTGAATCTTTTTTTTTTATTTATGTTTTCCGACTACTCAAAACCAATTTCAAAAAATCTTCTTTTGTTTGAAAAGGTATACTTCACAGGTGGTCAGGGTCAGATGGTGGGATCCTAGAGAAATCGAGGAAACTCCTCAAATATTATAGGCATACATATAGCGATTTTGTTATTTTCATCAACAATGCAAACATTTATACCCAGAAAGTATAATTTGATGAAGTGGTACTGATGAAAAAAACCACAGATAGACACTGGAACTCCTTAACGCTAAGTTTGTCTCGGGCATAAGATTTCTCGAATAGTTAACCGACTATGATGAAGCAAACACTTATAAAAAAACGGTACCCACTGATGAAAATAATCGAACTGATCTGATGATGAAGCCGGTAGGTAGACACTGGAACTCCAAAATAAAACAAGTTATTCTAGTCGTGTTTGAGCTTATTGGAATCATCATGAGATGTAATTTGGCTATAAATGATTTTCATCTTAATTGAAGGTACCTGTCAAAATTAAAAAGAGAAAAATAAAAACCTTAAAAAATCAAACCGACTTCCAAAGCCAAACACTACAAAGCGAAAAATAACTTTTTTTTCCGAAGTCTGTGTCAAAAACGGAAAACAATGGGTATGTTACGGCTAATACCCGAAGTGCGGCTACACCTAGTATTAGCCGGGCTTAGGGCACCCCGACACGGTAAGGTTACTTTAGACCCTGCGGACGGAAATAGGAGCCCCGCGCAGCGGGGCTCCGTCGACTATGTTGCGTGGCTACACCTAGTTCTAACCGGCTAAAACTAGGTGTAGCCTAGTTCTAACCGGCTAAAACTAGGTGTAGCCGCACTTCGGGTATTAGCCGTAACAGGTACAAAAGACACCGACTTCGGAAAAGAAAGTTATTTTTCGCTCTGTATTGTTTGGTTTTGGAAGTCGGTTTTTTAAGAACATTTCAAATGTAAATCGTTCGAAATAAATCGCATTACGTCCATGGAATGTACTTGCAATTTCAATAAGTAAAAATCGCTTATCGGCGTGATATAAATCAAACCGCGTAGGGATGGGCAAGTGAAAATAATACGTCGATATTATCGTATCGATATTTCAAAACAGTATCGATAATTATCGAGTGAAAAATATCGATATATCGTCAGTTTTCGTATGATTATTCATACATATTCCCAAAGCATTCAAAATTAGTAAAAAAGAATAGACATGAAGAAATTTTTATTTATTTTTAATGGTCGCGCGATAGAGTAAACGATCCGCGAAGCTCATGCAAGGAGTTTCTAGTAACATTTAACACGAAACCAAAGATGCGTTAAAAAAAATTGATACGGATTCGATACTCTAAAATAAATATAGAATATCGATATATAGCAATTAAAAATAACGACGATATAATATATCTAATTATACAATACATATACAATTATCGATATAATCAATCGATAATTGTATATAAAAATATCGATATATGATATATCGTTATTTTTGCCCATGCCTAGAACCGCGTCGCGCTATCAAGAAATTCGCTAAAAGTCTGAGAATTAAATAAGTATTTAAAATTAGTGTTTTAAAGGGATAATCATTACACCCTCATATTTATGCATCTACAACATATTTGGTAAGAAGCTATATCTTCAAAGTGCTATATTTGTTAACAAAATTAATAGAGCTGCCTTGCGCGATACAAATTCCATTCCTGAGATGCTTAGACGATGTATTTAAATGATTTGATACGTTAAAGGTACACATGACAAGTTTCTATATTGTGTTTTATATTGTAGAAAGCTCTTTAGATTAACTTATTTGGATAAAGGATTTATTAAATCTTGTTGAAATAAATAAAGCATTTATATTTAAGCACAAAGTTGAATGACAAACTTTAATATGACTTTATACACATAAGCTATTAACAATAATAGCTTTTATTCTATAGATATTAGTGGTGTGATTCTTTCACACCTATAGTTAGCGGTCAGAGCTCTTTCTTTAATATCTTTTCGTACGAACCCAAATATCTTGCCCATTGAAGCCCATTGTATATGTATTAATTTTAAGTTTCTTCTTATAATTGTATTTTAAGGTGTACAATAAAGCATATAATAATAATAATAATAATAATAATCTTTGATTTCAAGACAAATATCTGTTCAAGAAAGCCATATGTCTTTTATCCGTTTTATAAATTAGAATGCAAAGAAATATGCGTCAGTGACCGCTATCGCTATGCTTAAACGAAAATGGTAACAAACAGACAGACAGCTATGTAATTTCCACCGTTAATTTATTTTCCACTTCAAATTCAGAACCGATCAAACCAAAAGACGGGAAGCATTACAACATTACAGACACCTAAATAAACTCCGTCATTCATTTGTTCTCTATTTAAATTTAAAAGGTCTCTATTTTCAAAACGAATTTCGGGACCGAAAACCTATCAATAACAAATGAAAACTTTTGACAGGGGACGATAACGCTCAAAGTTCGGCTTTTGTGTTCCAATTTTAAATATTAATAGCAGATACATTTATAAATATCTATATCTAAAAATTTGTGAACAAATGCCAGTTAAACTTGCGCACTAAGGGTCCAGTACAAATAAAACTATCAATGTAGTTTACCTTTCATTATTATCTATATCCATCATCATCATCCTGTCATAATCCCTTGCTACTTGGGGTCGGCGCAACACGTTTTCTTAACAGTCGCACGTTTCGATCTTCAAGGTTAAGCAACGCTTGACGAGGTCGGTCCGTGGATGGGTGACCATTTCGAACATACCGAGTTTCCTCCGTGCCTTGGAAAGCACGTTAAGCCGTTGGTCCTGGCTGTCATTTGAAGATCTTTGACAGTCGTTACGGGTAGTCAGAAGCTTGAGATCTGACACCAGTCTTGCCAAGGTGTACCGTGTTACCCAGTTACTGGATTGTGGAGGCCAGATAGGCTGTCGCTCCACGTAAAACATTAGTGCTTAGCTGAATCCGGTAAGACTGGAAGCCGACCCCAATATAGTTGGGAAAAGGCGAGGCAGATTACTACCTTCCTGTGCTCTGTCACGCTACCACTGACTCCCTTTTGTTTCATATTACCCATACCCACACCAGACTCAGATACTCAAATTATATTATAAATGCGAAAATAACTCTGTCTGTCTGACCTGTCTGTCTGTTTCGTCGGTTCTAGTGTATCGTGACACGACATTAGGTTGAGATCCCACCGTAAAGAGGTATTTTGCTTTTGATGAAAATTTTATTTATGATTATTTCTTGATAGAATAGATTACTGCGGAGTTGCCCGGTCGAATCTGGACGCAAGAAGCTTTGTCAGGTATAACAGGTAAACTACCCACACGTTGCGGCTAACTGAGAGCTGGCAACGTTATTTATTCCTATCTTCTACACCACTTTCTTTCAAATGAAATTCCATTCACTTGAAAAACTTATATTCGTATTTGTGGTTAACTATCACACTAATCACATCACAATAATAATATTAGGGTGAAAGTTTGGGAATGCATATGTGTGTGCGTTTGTATGTTTGTTACTTCTTCACGCTCAAACGGCGGGAAGGATCTGGATGAAATGGCACAGAGATAGATTATAGTATGTAATAGCACATAGGATACATTTTATCCCGGGAATATGTTCCCTTGGGATAATTTTCTTCATTCACGCAGGCTAAGCCACTGGCAGAAGCTAATCAAACATAAATTTCCATTTATTTGATATGTAAGATAGTTGTGGCTACCTATTACCAGACAACCCTGCTGCCGAATAGATTGCTATTTTATTAACAATTATCATTCATGAAAATTAAGTTTAATCAAAAACCCTGATTCCTGCAGATTTATGCATTTGGATCTTGGGCTACAAGCGATCATCGTTACACATGTCCATACCCGTTTCAGATACACATTTTTTGTGAAAATTGTAACTGTTTCGTTATTACAGTTCTAGCGATAACTTACGATGGATGGTTAGATGAAAAGAGGCAACGGCTTCAGGTAATAATTGGCTTCGGATCTCGTTTCCTGTCTTTTTGTACGGTATCCTAAAAGGATTTTCTACACCAAATTAAAATACAGCGAGAGAGCCACTCCATCATCTGAATGGATACAAGTGTTTTGTTTAACAATACTTCGCCATTATCGTTTTTATTAGAACGAATCGAGAACGTTTTCCTCGATATCTTTGAAGGAAAGAAATAAAGCTTTAATAAAAGATGCTGAGATCTTTTTGTTCTGAGAATGTAATTCGATTCTTTTAGTAATGGAGGTGTTGATGAATTTATTTATTTCTCAACACACTTGCTCATTAAGTGGCACTAATTTCACCGCAATTAGGCGCATAATGACAACTGTAATCAAACTGGTATTAGAGTCTTTTTATTTTTTTTATTGGTTGAGTTGCTTTGTTCTTAAAAAAGTTTCGACACCAAATAAATTAATGTGCTCCAAAAAGCCAATATCTGGCTAATAAGGTTAGTTAAAATAATTTGTAACTGGTGCTTTTAGGATACAAGAATTAACAAATATAACTGTAAAAGACGTAGAGAACCATGGCCAAAATAAAATTCATCATACACGGTCCATTTTATGAAATTGTTAAGAAGTATGAAAGTTTGCGTTCGCCAAAAGCAAAAAAATGACCGTTTCTTTCTAAATTACTAGAATGATAAATGTACCTGTCAGCCCATAGATATAAACAAATTTGGTTCTATGCCTAAAGAAATCGCTAAGTGTTTGGGTTAAGCAGATGCTGCGAGCTACACTGGACATAGTTTCAGAAGAACTTCAGCTACATTGCTGGCTGATTCAGGAGCCGATACAATGTCTTTGAAGCGTCATGGTGGGGGTTGATCTAGCAATGTAGCAGAATCATACGTAGAAGATTCCTCACTAAACAAGAAGGAAATTTGTGCAAACATCACAAAAAGAATTAGACTTGATTCTGAGGCGCTTCCTACTGGCGAAACACAAAGTACAAAAAATTATTGGATTTCACCTACCTACACGATTAATGAACCATCTTAAATAACAATAAAACATGAAAGTATTTCAGTAAATAATCTATCTGATGAGACCGCTATGCTACCAAAAACAGTTTATTATAATTTTACTAACTGCACATTTACTAATTGTTTCTCTAAATAAACTTTTTATCTACTAAATAAAATGTTTTTTTTTTTTTATATATTATTTTCTTCACAAGTGTGTTGAAAAACGTCGTATTATACACGTGTGAATTGATGATTACCGTCCTCGGCTCTCTTATGACCCTCACCTGACGGTTCGGGTCTCAATGGCGCCTCAGCGGTAATCACCAACATTACACGCTTGTACCTTAATGTACTATTATTTTGCATGCTATTAGCATCAATGCTCAATTTAGTGCCACTTTGCATATGGCATAGACAAAAATATAATGTAGAACCACTTTAAATTATTTGGCAATCTTTCAAGAGGTGTTACTACTTGTTGTTGTTTTGTTAACTATAAACAATCTGATTTTGATTCCTTTTTTAAAATTATCTAAAAAATATATTGGGCTATCGATTAAATCAAATTCAGAATACCTTTAGTTTGAAAAAAAAAACGGCTTGTACTTTTATGTAGGTATTTTCAAATAAGTTGACAAGTATTAGGAGAAACAGATTGTTTTCAAAGAAACAAATGAATAGGTAACTAATTTTAAGTAATAACATTTCTAGATAATAAAGTTTATTTGAACTTAGTCCAAGTCAATCCGAAGTTATCATAGTTCAAAGTGACCCGTTTCATAAAACGATTGTTTTCATGTATAGAACTAATGTAATAGATATACATTTAATTAGAAGAACTTACGTTGGTTCCTACTTGTGTTACTACAGACCGTTTACTAAAAGTTATTCCTTGCCGCCTTCCATGTAGCAGTTGCTTCTGTCGACAGCAAAGTGCAAGTTATCATAGTTCAAAGTGACCCGTTTCATAAAACGATTGTTTTCATGTATAGAACTAATGTAATAGATATACATTTAACTAGAAGAACTTACGTTGGTTCCTACTTGTGTTACTACAGACCGTTTACTAAAAGTTTTTCCTTGCCGCCTTCCATGTAGCAGTTGCTTCTGTCGACAGCAAAGTGCTGCTCGTCTGTTTAGTTTCAATATTGAAACTAATAATATCTCCTAGTAACTGTGCTACCAATCGCGTCACGGGACAAGTTATAATGGATGCACTGTACTTATGTAAAGGCACCTACACACCATTCCTCCGGCATATTTGCCTTGTGGTTCGCCGCCACCGCATTATAATCTTGATATACATTAGATTATTGACATGTCAGAGCGGTTGCTAATTGGGGCTCCACGGTCGCAGTATTAGTTTACAAACGGAAAAGTAATACGAGTATGTAGTCTACACTTAAATATTGTTTACATTATTTATATATTAATATTATAAATGCAATGGAGAAAGGCAATGGAGAGGGCTATGCTCGGAATTTCCTTGCGTGATCACGTCAGAAATGATGATATCCGCAGGAGAACTAAAGTTACCGACATAGCCCGGAGAATTGCTAAACTTAAGTGGCAGTGGGCAGGGCACATTGCTCGCAGAACGGATGGCCGATGGGGCCGAAAAGTTCTGGAATGGCGACCGCGAACCGGAAGACGATACGTTGGAAGGCCTCCCACTAGGTGGACCGATGACCTGGTTAAGGTTGCGGGAAGGCGCTGGATGCGAGACGCACGGGATCGGTCAATGTGGCGACGCCTGGGGGAGGCCTATGTCCAGCAGTGGACGTCTTTCGGCTGAAATGATGATGATGATTATAAATGCGAAAATTTGGAAGGATGGATAGATGTATGTTTGTTACTCAATCACGTCAGAACGGTTGAACGAATCTGGATGAAAATTGGCACAAGAGAGAGATTACAGTCTGGAATAGCACATAGGCTAGACTTTTCATCCCGGTATAAGGTTCTCCTGGAATAAGAAAATACTCTTCACGCAGGCAAAGCCGCTGACAGAAGCTACTTAGGAATAAACATAACAAAGCATCACGTCGTATCTGTAGGCGAGGCGCATCTATAGTACAGACAAATTTACAAAAAATCCGACTGCTAAAAAATAATTAACTGTATAGAGAAAAACAAGTACTAGATATAATAATATACATTAAATATTATGAGGTGCTGCCAGCGGTGACAAACGAAGTTATGATCGGCTTTTCTATAATTTTTGTTTGTCCTCGACTGCAGCACTCTAGTTTTTTTTTTAGCAGTCGGGTTTTATTGTTTTTATAATAATTTGTTTTAGTTCAGACTTTTTAGTTTTAGTAGTGAACGAGTTCTCCAAATAAGTTACGTGGTATAAGATCATTAATTTTGCTATCAAAGTTACGCTTATTTTGAATTTGTGCCAAAATAGGAACATAAAAGTTTCACAACATATATATATGTGGGCTATTAAGCAGTTTACATTTGATACCCATATTGTTAGGATAGAGAAAAAAAAAATCATGTTTTTTTTGGAGGGGGCAGCGGCACTATTTTTATAAATTATATAGCCTACCTATGTCATTCCCACAATAGAGACGATTCCAACGACACCTCATATGTCATAATCCGTCAAGCCTTTTGGGCTGTAGAGCGTGCTATAGAAATGGACATACATACATACGCTCGAAAAACATTACCCTCACGCAGTCGCGTAATAAGGGGCGATCCTATTACCCTCAACTGGTCTCAAGTCCAGGCTCCGGGCTACTCAGAAATTCTAGATGAAAAAACCCATTATCATCATCATTTCAACCGAAAGACGTCCACTTCTGGACATAGATCTTCCGCAAGCATCGCCACATTGACCAGTCCCGTACGTCTCGCATCCACCAGATCCCCGCAACTTTCACCAGGTCATCGGTCCACCTAGTAGGAGGCCTTCCAACGCAACGTCTGCCGGTTCGCGGTTGTCACTCCAGAAGTTTCCTGCCCCATCGGCCATCCGTTCTGCGAGCAATGTGCCCTACCCACTGCCACTTAAGTTTGGCAATTCTTCGGTAACCTTGGTTCTCTTGCGGATATCTTCATTTCAATAACCCATGATTTAAATTTGTTCATTTCAAATTTATTGGAAAACTCAATATAATACTTAACTAGCTTCTGCCAGCAGCTTCGCCCGCGTGAGAAGTCTTTATCCCGGGAGAACATTATAATGGGATGAAAAGTAGCTTGATTCTGTTCAGAATTTCATCCAGATCCATTCAGCCGTTCTGGCGTGATTGAGTCAAAAACATACATCCACACTTCCACACACACATCCATCACAAGTTTCACATTCATAATATTAGTAAGTAAGATTAACCGGGTATAAGTAAGATTAACCGGGTGTAGCTGATTACCAGTAGGTATTTTACATTGAGTGACTGCCTGTCTGAAATCCACAACTTAGCACTCACACAAACACAACAACACAACACACACACACACACACACACAACACAAAAACAAACTCACAACAAACACTTTTTCTTTCTATTTCTTTCTTCACTCCTTGGTAATACTATTTGTGACACTAATCGATTGCTTGTAAAGGCTACCAAAGATCAATTAAAGACAGTTAGGATCAACGGCATAATGTGATTTACAATGCACTGAATGTTCTCGGCAAGCGTTGATCTCGTGTGGCTCTAATAAAACATGAATGTTTGTACAATAAGCAAATACCCTTAGCAATATCGGTGTGCACAAACAGCCATTCTTATTTACTTACACTAAAAAATTCCTTAAGCTACAAAAGAAATGTCGGAACGTAAGCATACTTAATCTCATCATTCATTTAACATACGAATAAGGGAAGTCTCTTATTGCGATTTTTCAGCGATTCAGTAGCGTTACAATCGCAATAAAATCGTGATGCTGTCGTTCGTTACTAAAAAGAAAGTTTTTTTATTTTATTATGAGTCACACAGAACAAAAAATAAATAAAAAAAATGATTAAAACTACCGCGATACACAGTATCGATACAATCGCGATGCAGTATTCTGCCTGTTTGTGTCTTCACAGCCGCTTAGCTGTGGCACCCCCCCCCATATCCGATGTCGCTTGAAACTGTAATAGCGGTGTAGAAGCGATGCTAACTCGCTGCAATTGCGACACCAAAAATAGCGATGCAGCAGCGCGCAAAAGCTTTGTTGTCTTGATCGGAACGCACAACGTTGCAGTACACGGTACCACACACATAATCCTCCTCACTGCAGACGCAAATTGGAACGGAACAAAAGACCATTTTGGCGTTTTTCATACGATTATGGGTTTGGAACCGCATACCGCAGCGTTCTGCGTTCCGATCAAGAGACCAAAGCGTTTCGAAATGCGCTACAGAATCGATGCAAAAAAGTTATTGTTAAGGACATCCCTTAAGATGAAAGATCTCGAAACGAAGCAAAGATTACCCTACGCAGTTAAATAAAACCTCTTTGTAACTGTATAATGTGAATAAATAAAGGTTACATTTTCCTTCGTAAATTACCTACATTCAATTTACTTCGAGAATGTTGCCATCTTCCGTTATGATTTGGAGGCTTTTTTTGTGCCACCGAAATCAAATTTGAGTGAGGCTTAATTTATTGCTACTTCATTATGGTAATATTTTATTTATTTATGTACACAAGAAAAAGTACGTATAAAGATGCAATTTCTGCCGGCAGACCTACGGACACTATTTAGCGAGACACGATATAGGATGGATGCCCGGCAGAAACGGGCTGACCTAACAAACTCATTAACCGACTTGGTTTTACTTTTAAATATTATTTTTTGTTAAATATTTTTTTTATTTTAAAGGGCTCGACATTATTGTGTTCTTCTAATGTAAAAATAAGTCGGTTAATTAGTTTGTTTTTAACCTAATTAATAAGGTACCTACTGAATAAATTATTCGAATTGGTTTTACATTCGATCTCACTACATTTTAACCGACTTCCCAAAAAGGAGGTTCTATGTTCGACATTATGTATGTTTTTTTTTTTTTTTTTTATTTATGTTTACCGATATCTCCGTCAATTGTGGACTGATTTTGAAAATTCTTTTTTTGTTTGAATGATTATTTTCCGAAATTGGTCCCATTTTAATGTAGTAAAGTAATAAATAACAGAACTCTTCAATAAATAACGGCAAATCTCTCGGGATTGCTGCAATCGCATGTCTGTTTATTGTTTATACCATTTGATAACATAACATCACGCCAGTACGGTCTTAAGAGGTACGCAGATCTCTTATTTCACCGGTTATGTTCAGGTTCCGGTTAGGTACCTTACTAAACAACTTGCCTGTTAGGCAGGTACAACAAAAAAGTGAAAATAAAAAAAATATATAAAAAAATACTATATAATACTAATAACGCAATAAATTGGTACCTATATAAATAAAGTTATTTTTCACTTTGAAGTTTTTTTATTTGGAAGTCGGGAGTATTTTTTTGTAAAATGTTTTTTATTTTTTTTGCGGTAGAAGAACTGCTTCGCGAGACTTGTGTTTTTTACATGTTATGTTTTTGATGGGATCTCATTTGTTTTTGTACGCAGTCTTTCGGTACTATTTCCAGTGCGTCAGCTACGGCAGCCACGGTCCTTGTTCCGTTAGGTACCTACACTAGGTACCTAGTCAATCTATATTGTAAATGTAGGTACGCTTCCAACATTTACAGTATAGATTGACTGGAGGTGATGAATAATTTTACAAACAGTCTATCCTAACCTAACTAAATTTAGTCTGCTATAAGATCGTTAAGATCATCTCATTACTTGCCTGCGACATATTGCGCCGACTCATAAGTTCCAAATTCCACAATTGTACTGCATGAACAGTGAAGGAGTGGGAATACATCGTAGATCGTAGAATAACCTTAGCAAGGCAAAATCATATTAGAAGGGAAATTTATGTTTGGTTGTGAAAACATAAAACGGGATGTGTTTGGTTAAGTTCACTTCAACTTGACCGAAAATAACCCTTTCGTAAAAAAATAAATAAAAAAAGAACAAAATATAAAAAAAAACCCGACTGCTTACGCACAGCATGATTTTCTTCTTGTTTACGTCTTTTTAGTTCACTTCCTAAGCAGTCAGGTTCTTGATTTTTTGAATTATTATTTTTATTTATAACTCTTTGTTTAACATTTTTTTTCGAATTAAGTACATTTAAACATATAAGTGTCATATTTATTTTTTAAATTAACTCTTAATCCTTTTATTTTGATACCCCAAACGGAGGGAATGGAAGAAAAAGAAATTGGGCCCTTACAATATGGCGCCCAAAACCCACCATTTTTTATTTTCCAATTTTAATGTAGACAGTGACACTCGCATGGTTAAGACGAATTGACGATACGAACGATTGACGTAAGAATCATCAAAATCGGCCAACGCGTTTGGTATCTAGAACGCCACATAGGAAAAAACATACATACAAAAATAGACTGATAAACACATTACTATCCTTCGACAGTCGGTAAAAAATACGGCTTGCATTTTCTTCGTTAATTAATTTTGAATGGTTATAAAATTACAAGATTTCGAGTCTATCTCTAAGCAAACTATTTCGCTGAGAAAATAGGAGCCATATAGATCGCAGAAATTAAATTTCCGTGTCCATTCATTGAATGAGTAAACAACAACAATCAAAATATGTATGTACCTTAGGTAAAAAGGAGATTTATTTTAAATCAGATTTCCGCTTTTCCGATCGTTCAACTCCTATTATTCTACAAAACACTTCCTTAATGACAATTTCCCATCACTGTTTACAGCCCAAGTGTTGTTTTCACGTCTGCGGTAATTTGAATGCAGATTACATCTGGATCGCCTCGAATGAGTCCGGGTGGCTATGACCGAGGGCCATAATTCCCCGCAATGCAGACAGTACTGCAACTACCATGTAGCGAACATGAGTTTTAAGTTATAAGCTTTTGCTTTGGTCCTTTTATGGTCTTCGCTGGTATCGCATGAACTATATGAAAATAGTATATGCGCAGTAAATAATATAAGCAATTGAACAAGGTAATGGCGGTGTTGACTGCTAGAATACTTTGGGTTTCTTCGGTTTTTTTTTGTTGGGTTTGCTCTTGACTCTAGTCTAGGTCAGAGGTGACAGAGACAAAGTCGACGATGGAGTGAGCTTACCCAGAAGAAGCTTGTTAACTCTAAGTTTGAAGAGATTCGGGTTGTATGCGTTCGGAAACACAGACGCAGGCAGTGAGTTCCACTCTTTTGCTTGTTTTTGTTGAATCACACACAAATACAGAATAGCAATGCCTTTCCACCACAAAGATGCACGAGGAAGCAGAATTTGTGCAAGGAGGCGCTATAGCCGAGCTAACAAAATGTTATGACTCTTTCCACCAAAACTATACAAGTGGTGCGTGAATGTGTGACGTATTCTGGTATGCGAGGACTTGGTTTTGTTTAAATAAAAAAGAGCGACCTGAGATATAACGCACAGATCCCTCGTACGCATTCCTTGTTCGTCTCACTCGCAAATGTTTCTCCATTCACTCGGGTACATACAATCAGCCGGGTACAGTCGGGCTTAAATAACGAAAACTGTTGCTTCTTTCAATAAAGTTAGTTACTACAGCACCATTTTTATTTTTAACTGCTTTCTCTTTTAACTTACACCAAGCTGTCTAGGACCGACCGGGCGCTGGTTTGATTACCGTTTTCCGTGCACCACGATCGACTGTTGTAATTTGCTAGCTATCATAAAACCATACGCCCTTATTTGCTACACGCCAATATATTATTATTTGTGTACCGACTTTACAGCCCCTGCCTATAAATTGTAGGAAATGCCGCTGAAAATGAATAGCGAAGCCGCTTCAAGCGATGTTTTATGCCGGAAGAGGAATAACATGATTTTTATAGTCTCTACCTCTGATATATACTTCGGTATGGCGTGTTCGATCGTATAAAATCGTTTAGGTCAGTGATTTTTGTTACAGTCAAGGCGTTTTAAACGGTGAAGGAAAACAGCGTGGGGAAACCGGTATGTCTGAACTAAAAAAAAATAAGACGTGTGATATCACCAATCCGCAATATATAAGTTTATAGATTAGTCCTTCTCACAGAGATGAGGCCCGTGGATTAGCACTGGGAACGTTGTAGCCCGATTCTAAAGGCGCTTTATGCAGCGAGTAAACCTGTACCTAGAGATTATCACCGAAATAACTAGACTGAGATTAACACGATTAACTCGCCTCTTAGAATTTAAACAAGAATCTCTCAGAAAGAAAGCTTATAAAATACTGCAAATGTTTTTGCTCAGTATTGATATACCCATACGCCATTTCCAGGCTTTATTTATAATAAATCGGACGCAGCTCAAATTCGATCTACTAAAAATATATCAACGTAAACTGAACTCACAACTGGGTCCCTTGTTACCAATTTATTGTCAAAGCCAGACATAAAAACCGTTGATATAGATTCTACCATTCGTAATGTTTTCAAATTTATTTTTGTTGGGGTTACGATGTTTTAAAAGGCTTTGAAGGGTTGCCTGTTGCTTTGTTTTTAAATTCAAATAATTTATGTACAGGTGGGTTTTTGCAAAAACGGGGATATGATGAATTTATGCATATATGGTTGCGAAGGGAAAAAAGCCTGGTCGCTATAAAACTCTTTACAAATTTAGGATTTTCTGTGCATGGCAACATAAAGAAGTTGGGTTAAAAAATATTGGTTTTATGATAGTGTGTCTTTGAAGAATACAAGAATATATTTATTCCATAGATAAAAATATCTTAGAACCAAGTGAAATAACAAGGTTCTTTTCGAAAAATATTAGATATAAGTTTGTACTTGTTAAAAATGAAATACTAAAATGTGGCGAGTACTACGTTCGTTCAACAAAAATAGTGTGGCTTTTTCTTTATTTTGCTTGGGGTAAAGAATACCTGTTGCTTGTTTTATTTATTTTTGTTTTCTAAAAAGATTTAGTTTGAAATTCAATTTCGTTACAGTTAATCCTATTTTGTTTGGTAGTACCTACAGCTGTTATTGTGACTATAAATACTTTCTAGTTCTTATTTTGTTTAAGCTTTTATTATTAAGTAAAGTTAAGCCATTTTTTTGCTACAAAGGATGAAGATGAAACGACTGGGTTCATTGACGTGGGTGAAACAAAATATTAGATTATGTCAAGAAGAACATTAGAACTTTCTCGAGTGTTAATACATCACCATCATTTCAGCCGAAAGGCGTCCACTGCTGGAAATAGGTCTCCCTCAAGCGTCGCCACACTGATCGGTCTTTTGCGTCTCGCATCCACCGGATTCCTGCCATCTTAACCAGGTCATCGGTCCACCTTCTGGTTGGCCTTCCAACGCTGCGTCTTTCGGTACGCTGCTGCCACTCTAGAACCTTTCAGGCTTATTTGCCAATTAAGCTGAATAGGCATTCATTTCAACTTTTATTAATTTTTTTGATTTATTGATATAATATATCAAGGCCATACCGTAGAATAGGGAATATTAATATTAGGGATAGATAATAATGTTATTTGCTTATTCAATAATAAAATCTATTAAGGAAAGCTTCCACACACTCAAGAAATTGCCGATAATCGACTTTTGTCTCCTACATTCCACAATACGTATCATTTTAAACCGTATCACCGTACTATGCAAATTAAGGGATTACCAAACGCTACGGAACCCTGGTCCAAATCTGTCTGTCCCGCATTGTATGCCAAGAGCCTATTGTGGATGAGTGCTTCTTTGTTACCAGCTTCCAGATTGGATTTGAATCCTCCTGGATTTAACAATATAGATGTGTGTAATGTTGTTCCAATATTGGGTCAAATAGTTGGACGGACTGTGAATGTTTATGTGGAGTTGTGTTGTTCCAATATTGGGTCAAATGTTGGACGGACTATGAATGTTTACATGTGGAGGTTCAACGAATCGTAGGTACGGTAAGGTTATGAATATGAAATTCTTGTTTTGACCCTAGAATTGGGTATGTCATACAGTATGTTGTGAAATTTGTTCTTTAGTTATGTTGGCAGAATAATGTACACTTTCATGTTGGAGTAGCACGAATCTTTTATTTTAATTATTCGGATGGATGGAAATTCTTTATCAGTGTTAGCCGCATTTGTTTCACTACAGTCTCCATACAGCCGCGATGGGTTGTCTGCATACGGAGACATGATTTTTCCTTGCCTAATTCAACGTAACTTTTACCAATCAATATGCCTTGCGTTTTCCCAACTGTATTGGGGTCGGCTTCTAGACTTACCGGATTCAGCTGAGTACTAGTGTTTTACATGGAGCGACTGCCTATCTGACCTCCACATCCCAGAAACTGGGTAACAAGGTACCCCTTGGCCCCTTGGCCTTGACCCGTAACGACTGTCAAAGATCTTCAAATGACAGCCGGGACCAACGGCTTAACGTGCTTTCCGAGGCACGGAGGAAACTCGGTATGTTGAAATGGACACCCATCTACGACCGACCTTGTCAAGCGTTGCTTAACCTAGATGATCGACCAGTGCGGCTGTTATTATTTAGCCACGAGCTCCTCACGCCACTTCACTCAACGTCACATTTACCATTACACATATATTATTATTATAGTGTACTCCCGCTTAACATCGTGTTTTACAAAAGTAGGTGCTCCATAAAGCGCATCTTAGAGAGTCAGTGTCGCTATCAAACATACTGGCTTTGTAATATTTCTACCATGGCAAAAGCTTCAATTATATACAAATACAGTGTTTACACGAAATGGGAAAGAAATTTTGCCTGTCATGATCCAAAGTGTACTCATTATTTTATTATTGTAAGAACTAACAAGTTCTTACAGCATAGCCTATTCGCTAAGAAATTAATGCTCACACAAATAGCAGTAATGGATTATAATGTCTTAAGCGCTGACACAGTACTTATGTCTAGTACAAACACACTAGTAGACAGATACTAATTGCAAACACTTAACTCCAGACCGGATTTTTCTAGAACATTCTAACGAAAATTCGACTAGCACTTGTCTTTGTTCTCTTTGAGTATGAATCACACAAGCTTTACAAAGATAACGCTGGTTCACAAGAACATAGGTCGTTTGATAAAAAAAATTTGATCGGTGGCTTATCTAATTCATACGCAAAGGTTTGTGCCAATACAGTTGTGAGTCAAGAGGTCATTGTGAACAATGTATTGTACATGTTAGAACAAATTCACTAGGATTGAACAAATCCACTAGGATCCAACAAAAGAGGCGAAAAAACTAAATAAAAGCATGTAAAAAGAAAATGTTTGTAGTCTGTGTATCCGAACGATAAGGGACTTTGGGCATATTATTGTTTGAATAGTTTAGATTCAATATAAAATCGGTAGCATTTTTGCAAATAGATACATAGTGTCCATAGTTGCACACACCTTTCCCTGAAATACCTTTTTGAGGCAAATGATAACACTGTCGACTTTTCGAAATTCTGGTTAATAGTACATTGTGTATTAAGGGCGGTAAGTAAGGAATTACGATTGAGGCTCTAGTAGAAGCCCGAAATCGATGACTGAGGGCTTTCTGAGTCGAGGTTCGTAATTCTCGTACCGCCCGTGAAACATACAATGTTATTGCGAGTAAATAATTATGAATTATAGCTATAATACACAAGTCAGTACAACTATTATTACGAAATACGTGAACTTTTTTTAAGCGGATGGCAGGCTTTTTGCCCACACCACACAGGCAAATACTTACGTAGGTATACAGCCATGACGGAGTGTAAAAAAAAAAAAAAATTCGACGTTTTGATACAAATAACTATGAAAATCGATTATTAGGAACATTAGTTGAGTATTTAAGTAACATGTAGCGAGATTGCAATGAAATTCCTGTTGAGATAACATTTTAAGACAATTTTTCAATTGCGTGTAAACTCCTTGCTTGAACTAGCATGACCTGTGTGCTGTGCTATAAATTAAAAAAAAAATACATACCGACCTTGGGTTTCATGACAAAAAGAAAGCTCGAGGGTTTTATATGGGGCATTACGGCCAAGTTAACCTGTATGTTTAGATACTGTTTACGTGCAAGTGTGATAAAAAATATATTTAATTTTGGAATCATCGATAGACGAAGAAGAAATGGCGTTATAGCGGAATGAGTTCGGCGCGCTGCCGCTTTCATACTTTTTGGTACTGGACACAAGTTTCGGTCAGAAGTCAGAATGTCTCGAGTCTTAAATTTATATGAGCAAACGGTGACACACACTGACCTGCTTGGTTTGTATGGAAAGTTATGAAAATGCATATTCTGTAAAAATATTTTTTTAATATAGCTTCGTATCTTTCTTTCTAAGAATGCCTGTTAAGATTTATCACTAGCACATAATAAATATTTTTAAATTTTAGTTTCCAGTTCGTATTAATTTTTTTTTAATGTTTTTATATTATGTGGAAAATGTCGCTGGATGCACATGTTTTTCTTTGTGCTCAAATTGTACGCATTGCTGTACTGTGCAGTTGTTTGTTTTCCCAAATAAATAAAATAAAATAATGCCGTCTCTAGCAGAGCCCGCCAAGGCGACTCCGTGTATTGTGGGGACCACAAAAAAAAGTACTGAGGCCTTATTATAACGTGTCAACGCCATCATGATTCTGCTGTAAAAAAGGGACAGTGCTTTTTGTCGTCTGTATGGCTCCTTCTCTCTCTCTCGCATCGGAATCATGATAGTATTGACATGTTTTGGTAATGCCCCTGAAGTTCATTCTAGCATTGCCAATCAAAGTGGTAATGTTGCCTGTCTTCTGGGCAAGTATCCGAATGAAAGCGATGTAGACGAATACTTCGACGTCTAGATGTACCTTGTTTATGTATAAATATGTACGTAGTCAGGTTTAGTATAAGTTCGTATACTATCAGTAATTACTTAAGTCTTATTTTTAACGATGTTCTTAATACGCTTGTGGCAAGGCACTTCATTTATAGTCCACATAATTACTATAACTGTAATACTTGCCCGGAATTAGCGCCCTTCTAGTATATTGGGGTCGCCTATTTACGTAGGATTGGCTATTAGGAGCAATTCTGGTCAGTAGTCTGTCCCTTATAATAATTGAGTGCCCTTCATTGCTCTGAACGTTATTCGATGCTTCGAAAAATGGTTTGAGTACGAAATGTAATTAGGGCAGGGGACCTCTAGCACTTACGTTACTGTCTTTTTAAACCCTTGGGACTGAATTTTGTGTCACTGGTTTAGATTTATGCTTGAACTTATGTATATCGGCTTAGGCATTTTATTACAGCAATAAATGCTACTGTTTTAAAGTATAATCCTAATCTATACATATAAATAAAATTGGAGTGTCAGTTTGTAATATTGAAATAACCATTTTTTACTACATGTATATGAATATATATACGGTACATACACCAAAATAACATTTTTTACAATTTTTGTCTGTCTGTCTGTTTGTTCCGGCTAATCTCTGAAATGGCTGGACCGATTTTGACGGGACTTTTACTGGCAGGTAGCTGATGTAATAAGGACCTGATAATGTTGCTGAGAGTATTGACTGGCATTAATATCCCATTGGTCCGACGAGCAGCTATCGATAACCACTCGAATAGATCGAACTCCCGGTAAGCCTGCAATCCAATCAAAGAGACTACTGGTTAGACCGAATCAAGTAAGCCTACCAATAAGGCTTTCGTGCCAAACCTTATCAAAAGCCTTCGAGATGTCGAGCGAGACGGCAAGTACTTCCCCGTACCTCTCGACGGCCTCACTCCATATACTCGTATGAATGACATACGCTATAAGATGTCCAGTAGACCAATTTCAGCGAAAACCGTATTGACAGTCACTAACACAAAGAATTTTTAGAAAAAATATTTTAGAAATTTGTTAGGCGGAACGAAGTTCGCCGGGTCAGCTAGTAGATAATAATGTCATCATTTCATTCAAAAGCATAGCGGCAAAGCCTATGCCTATAACAGTGGATGTCACTTTTATATATACCCCTCCCCCGGACCATTCAACTGTTTTAGCAAAATATATTATAGGCGCTTTGAAGTACAAGACATAATATTAGGGGTTAAAGTATGAAATGGCCGATTTGTACTGAAATTTTTTTGTTTTTTAATTCAACATATTTATTTAATCAAAATAATTACCATTATTATCTACACATTGCTGCTATCTACAAGGAAGATCATTTGTGCCTTTGCGATAGAACTCTGGTGATCTAGATTCGAAAAACTGTGTATTTTGCAAACAGAATTTTGTACTGCCTCCTGAGAAGAAAACTTTTTATCACGTAGAAAATTGTCCAAATCACGAAAAAAATGGTAGTCCATTGGAGCAAGGTCTGGCGAATACGGAGGGTGACGAATGGTTTCTAATTGCAGTCCCTGTAGAGTAAAACGGTATCTCGAGCTGTATGAGGTCTCGCGTTATCATGGATGAATAATAGTGAAGATCGATTCATGAGTCGGTGCTGTTTCATTGCTAGTTTGGCTATCATTGTTCAGAGTTCGGTACAGTAGACATCTGCCGTTATTGTTTTACCAGATCGGAGAAAGCTATAGTGAATAACACCATGCTGAGACCACCAAACAGTTAGCATACTTTTTTATTGGTAAGCATTGCTTTAGGACACTGTTGCGGCGTTTGACCTGGGGTCAGCCATTGCACTTTTAGCTTACGATTATCGTAAAGAATCCACTTTGCATCACATGTCACAATTCAATCCAATATTCCTTCATTTCTGAGTCGATTTAACAAGGCAACAAAAGTTTCAACACGCGTTTCTTTCTGCAGATCAGTCAAATCATGAGGCACCCATTTTTCATACTTTTTTATTTAATTGATTTGACGCAAATGAGTCAATATTGTTGGTATGGTAATGTTAAACCATGCCGCTAATTCCTGGGTAGTTTGGCTCGGATCGGCTTCCACCATCTCTTTCAATTCATTATATTCACCTGTGTGGGTGGTCTTCCACGTGGTACGTTATTCAAATCAAAGTTTCCATCACGAAAGTGTTTATGTCAATTCGAAGTACCTATTACAATAAAACGGCAATTTCATACTTTAACCTCTATTATTACACCCGTTTACCACGAAAATTTTGGTAGAAGTGTATGTACAACTGGGGTAATGTGATTGTAATACATATACTACCCATAATTTCGATTAATAAAGTACGAAATAATAAGTTAGAGCTACAACCTTTACCCTCTTTCGTTATAAATATTCTAACAGCATAATAAGCTGTTCTAACAAAGTATTTGTACCGCCACATCCAACGCGAAAGGTCATTCAACTCTTTAAACTTTTTATCCAAAAGTTACAGTTACAGGGATAAAATGTTTTAATATCAGCCAAAATGTTGACAAAGGATATTGAGGATATGTGTGTATTTTATTTTATTATGTCTTAGTAATATTATTGATATTTTGAACACTTATAGCCCTATATTCTTCTCCTGTCGTTCAGTTCATTCCTAAGGTTGTCTGTAAAAGTTTGCCTAGTGCGATAAGACCGCCCATTATACACTTGTTTTGTGAACGTTTGTCCTGGTGGGTGACCATAAGCTCTTAGAGTAAGATTATTTTGAGTGTGTGTAAGGGACAGATGTATATGACTTGTATACATCTGTCACTTACGCGATCTCAAAATAACCTTACTCTAAGAGCTTATGGTCACCCACCTGTACGTGTTTTGTGGTGTACAATAATAGTACATAACGATATTAGTGCGTTATGATGGTTATAACATGCGAGGCGGAATTTCAGCCGGCTTTCGTAATTGAGCCGAGCATGTTATAACCAATACGCGCGTATATCGTACGACGTTTTTTAACACATTTGCGAGGAAACAGAAAAAAAATCATTTCCACTTCAAAAAAATTTCATACGTGGTTATGTATCTGTCTTTGGATATTGACGGCAGCAAGCTGTCGCATGCGGTTCGCGCTTCTGTTAGTATATCCGGTGGAGTTGAAGTAATATATGGCTCTTCTTCATTATTGAAAGTTGTCATATTTAAATTTTCACAATACAAGTACAAAGAAAAGAAAATTTGAGAAAATGGCGCGAGGATTATTTTCTGCCGTAGCTGCGTGAAAATGTTGGCAAAGACGTTAGAGCATGCAGCCAATTTTTTTATTTTAAATAAACTGAATCTGTAAATGCACACTGTTGCTTTCCCGCCATTTTAACAGCGCGCTAGCCGCGCGGCGATTAGTTCGAAATTTGAATAGCAACAGCGCGCGAAATGGCAAATAATACTGTTATGGAATTTGTATGGACTATAACTTAACTATTTGCTTTGATAACACACGCGTTTTTTATGACCCGCTTTACATATTTAAAACCGGTGGAATTACATCAGCTTTACGAGCAACGGTTTTAAAAAATATATAACAACAATAAGCCTCTCCATCATGAATTTCGTTTCTTTGTTCAGTTGTAGTTCTTTTAAAGTATATCACTCAATTCAGTGTGCCTCCGGACAAAGGCCTCCTCTAACAGCAAAAAAATAACATCTAAGTCTATGCCGTTTTATTTCAAAGGCAAATAATAATAAGGAAAGTACTAACATCGGCAAAATTTTGGGACCCGCGGGTGTGAAGCGAGTGTCCGTTTGTTCCCTCAAGGTCTTTGGAAGATAGTGTCACCTTAAGTAGTGAAGTTTGAAGTTAATTTAGAGTTGGACAAAGGCTTGGTAGCTTTTGGCAGACTAGACGTCTGGAATACACGTGTAGAACGTCTCGATTACACGTGCAGAAGAAAACTAATGAAAAGTCTGGAAAGAGTTGTTAGATCCTCGGAATAATATTAGTAGAACACACTGTGCAGGGATGTATCTTTACCCGAACGCACGACGCAAAGGATAGTAATGTATTTAGCAGTCTGTGTATGTATATGTTACGGCTAATACCCGAAGTGCGGCTACACCTAGTATTAGCCGGAGCTTAGGGCACCCCGACACGGACAGGTTAGGTTCGAACGAGATGACGGGAGCTGAAGTGAGCGAGCAAAGCGAGCGAACTCAGCTCCCGTCATCTCGTTCGTGTTAGGTTACTTTAGACCCTGCGGACAGAAATAGGAGCCCCGCGCAGCGGGGCTCCGTCGCGTGGCTACACCTAGTTCTAACCGGCTAAAACTAGGTGTAGCCGCACTAATACTAGGTGTAGCCGGACTTCGGGTATTAGCCGTAACATATATTTGTTCCTATGTGGCGTACTAGAGAACTAACGCGAAAGCCGATTGTGATAATTCTTACGTCAATCAATTTATCTTAAACTTGCGAGTGTCATTAGAATTGAAAAATAAAACCGACCAAATGCGAGTTTGACTCGCGCACAGAGTGTTCCGTATAAACAGTTATATTGACCAAAATAAGCATGTAACATTAATAACGTTTATAAACAATGAAAGCACCGAACATTGCTCTAACGAAGGGACAAAATTAACTTTGCCGTTCGAAACTTTTGTCCCCATACATAAATAAACAATTTTTTTACTTTTCGAAGTACATTTTATAATTTGGTCGACTATTACTCTTAAACTTGTACAGCCTAATTACTATTTTATTACCACTTTGTCAGCGTGATTAATACGTATATCCATGCCAAATTATTGCTTTCTAGTACTAAGAGTCTCTGAGCCTTAGCTCAGAGACACATGCCCGTCCGGATGACGGGAATGGCGAAACTATAAGGTTTCCTTGTTGACTACGGAACCCTAAAAATAGCGGATTTTGGATTTTTTTCTGATCCCATCGTGTGGGATATCTAAATGAAGGGTTTTAAGAGGTGATTACAAAAATATATAACTCTTATACTGCTTATACTTATACGAAAAATTTGCACGCTTATAATGTTAAGCAAAAACATGTATGCTCTGAATTTTAATTTTGTACTATCTTCTATACCATGTTTTTATGCAAATAAATGTTATTATATTCTAAAAAGTAATTCGAAAAAATCATTACATATAAATAGAAATGATTTAAGTAAGATACCAAATCTAAAAATGAAATCAATATTCATTTATTTGCATAAATAAGGTACAGGAGGTTGGTAAAATGTACAAAATTGTTCTCTTATTCTGCCTTTAATTTCGGCGTGAAAATGTTAAATAGTAGTTACAAATTTGATTTAAATTTGTTACTGATACATAACATAATATGATCATGCATTCATGCATATTCATAGTTAAATGGAGAAAAATGTGCAAGAAACACCACGGACACTCTTTACTTCAGTTTAATTACAATTATTTGGTTACATCATTCTTGTTGTAAAATACGTCTCGAGTAAAACTAACAGTTCAAAAATACAATAAGTACGTAACTAAAAGCAGGCCGAGGAAACTAAGTTATGACCAATATGGCGCCCGTTCACGATCATGACCTTCATGATCAGGCCCTTGACCCAGCCGCCTAACGAGAGCCTCCTAAGGTGTTGGTCGAGGCTCGTAGCTATTAAGCCATTGCTTGACACGACTATCGGTACAATGATCGCTGTGTCCTTATCCCACATGTCGACATCCTCGCGAGCCAAGTCAAGATACTTGATTTGCTTATCTTTCTCGGCTTTCACGAGGTTCCCGTCAAGTGGGACGGTAATGTCAACAATCATTGCGATTATATATATTTTATTATTATTATATTATTCTTATTCTTATTATAACTTGTTTTTGAGCCATGGTTGTGGAGCAGGACTAGCATTGAGCCAAACATTTTATTAACGATGTAATCCCATAACTTATGATATGTCTGTTTGTCTGTTTTGTCTGTTTTGTCTGTTTTGTCTTTTTGTCTGTTTGTCTGTTTGTCTGTTTGTCTGTTTGTCTGTCTGTCTGTCTGTCTGTCTGTTTGTCTGTTTGTCTGTTTGTCTGTTTGTCTGTTTGTCTGTTTGTCTGTTTGTCTGTTTGTCTGTTTGTCTGTTTGTCTGTTTGTCTGTTTGTCTGTTTGTCTGTTTGTCTGTTTGTCTGTTTGTCTGTTTGTCTGTTTGTCTGTTTGTCTGTTTGTCTGTTTGTATGTTTTTCTGTTTGTCTGTTTGTCTGTTTGTCTGTTTGTCTGTTTGTCTGTTTGTCTGTTTGTCTGTTTGTCTGTTTGTCTGTTTGTCTGTTTGTCTGTTTGTCTGTTTGTCTGTTTGTCTGTTTGTCTGTTTGTCTGTTTGTCTGTTTGTCTGTTTGTCTGTTTGTCTGTTTGTCTGTTTGTCTGTTTGTCTGTTTGTCTGTTTGTCTGTTTGTCTGTTTGTCTGTTTGTCTGTTTGTCTGTTTGTCTGTTTGTCTGTTTGTCTGTTTGTCTGTTTGTCTGTTTGTCTGTTTGTCTGTTTGTCTGTTTGTCTGTTTGTCTGTTTGTCTGTTTGTCTGTTTGTCTGTTTGTCTGTTTGTCTGTTTGTCTGTTTGTCTGTTTGTCTGTTTGTCTGTTTGTCTGTTTGTCTGTTTGTCTGTTTGTCTGTTTGTCTGTTTGTCTGTTTGTCTGTTTGTCTGTTTGTCTGTTTGTCTGTTTGTCTGTTTGTCTGTTTGTCTGTTTGTCTGTTTGTCTGTTTGTCTGTTTGTCTGTTTGTCTGTTTGTCTGTTTGTCTGTTTGTCTGTTTGTCTGTTTGTCTGTTTGTCTGTTTGTCTGTTTGTCTGTTTGTCTGTTTGTCTGTTTGTCTGTTTGTCTGTTTGTCTGTTTGTCTGTTTGTCTGTTTGTCTGTTTGTCTGTTTGTCTGTTTGTCTGTTTGTCTGTTTGTCTGTTTGTCTGTTTGTCTGTTTGTCTGTTTGTCTGTTTGTCTGACATCTGAAATCGGTTCGGCAGTCTTCGATATATGGAACATTGAACCGAATTCCTTTTTTTGCAAAGGACAAGTAGATTAATGACTATTACATGAACAGAAATAATGTAAACGGAACGAAGGAGCCTGGATCTCACGACACAGGGAATCCTAGTGTGAGTTCCAGGATACAACGCATTTGGAAGCAATTTTTAAAAAATAAATCATTCTTATTCTTATTCTTATTACTCCTAAGCGACAAGTAGCACGAGTGTGCAAATTGAGTTATTATGGGTATTTTGACAGTCCTTTAGGTTCTTTAGTTTAGAACTTGTTCACTTTTTAGTGATAGTGTACCAAACCTCAAAAGAAATGAAGTAAATATTTTTCACACAAAAATAAACCGACTTCAAAAGCAAAATACTAAAAAGTGCAAAATTAATTTATTTTCGGAAGTCGGTGTCGCAAAACAATAAGAATAAGAGGTGCCAAAGACTACGACTTCCGAAAGGCTTTGCACCTTTTAGTGTTTTGCTTTTGAATTCGGTTTATTTTATTGTGAAAAATATTTTATTTATTTCTTTTTCATTATTTTTTTTCAATTTTATCTCCGGAAATTTATATTTAGTTGCACCAAAACACCAGTTGCATGTTACCTAAAACCGAAGGATAGGTACTTGTTAACTCCCTTAATCCCGGGCTTTCACCAAAATGAGAAAAGCGAGCGGTGAACGGACGACTTTTCTTTTATCTCGCCCAAGTATAAACAGTTTAAGGGGAACTCATTAAAACTTTTAACTGTTTCTACTCAGAACACGTGGAAAGTGAGTGGTTATGGTCTTACGGGATGAAGTCTTAATTAGACGCACTTCTTATATTACAAGCGAGGCTGGGGGTTCATCCAGGGTGAGGGGTTCCTGAAATATTAAACTATACTTTTTGAAAGCGGCTACGCTCGCTTTAATATGGGAAATTTGTCAACGGTAACGTACTACAACATTTCAACAACAAATACTTTCACAGTGATTATTTTTTATTGTAAATAGGCTCGCGCTTGACCACTATCTCACCTGATGGTAAGCGATGATGTGGTCGACGGTGAAGCACGCTTGCAGAAGTAACCTATTCATTCTTGACTTAAAGACCCCTAGATTGTAGCTATCGGGAAACACAGACTCCGGCAGGGAATTCTACTCCTTAGCTGTACCTACGCATAATAAAAGTGTCCCCAAAAAGTTTTGTGCGTATGGGTGGAATGTCCACCATGTACCGATGACGCATCGCCGTGCGTCTGGTTGTCCGATGATGGAAGGGGCTGGGCGGAATTAAATCATGCAGTTCCATCGCACACTCCCCGAAATGTAACCGATAAAAACCGACAAGCTGGCAACTCGGCGACGATGTTCAAGGCTCTGGAGCTTTGATTTGACCAGTGCCTCATTGCCGATAAGTCTCTTGACCCGCTTTTCGATCAACTCTAGTGCATCAAGCTGGTATTTGGCAGAATCGTCCCAGAGGTGAGAACAGTACCTACTCCATGCACGATCGAACTTGCGCTTGATACAAGTTGAGCAGCTGTTCCGGCGTGAAGTACTTTCTCACCTTCGCAAGGATCCCCAACTTTTTGGAAGCCAGCTGAGCCTTTGCCTCAATGTAAGGCCCAAAATTGAGAGTCGATGTCAACGTAACGCCAAGAAGCTCAAGATGGTCCGTTATTGGCACGGTTACATCACGAAAAGTTGGAGCCGGGTGAAATTGGCTCTTTTTAGCGGAAAAAAGACACGCCTGGGTTTTAGTAGCATTAAACTTGACCAGATTGGCATCACCCCATTCGGAGACTGCCTGCAAGGACAAGTTCAAGCGCTCCACCATGGCCTCACGAAGAGACCGGATCTATGGCCCGGTAGCCCGTGCGTTGGACAAGTATCTCTCAGCAACAGTGCTGTCGTCTGCATACCCAAAGGTTTTAAACCCAGGGTTTAAGCAGATCGTTAATGTGCAACAAGAACAATGTTGCTGAGAGTACCGACCCCTGAGGGACCCCGGCATTAATATCCAATTGGTCCGACGAGCAGCCATCAATAACTACTCGAATGGACCGATCTCTCAAGAAGTCTGCGATCCAATCACACAGACCACCGGGCAGACCGAATGAAGGAAGCTTACCGATAAAGCTTTCGTGCCAGACCCTATCGAAAGCCTTCGAGATGTCGAGGGAAACGGCAAGCGCTTCCCCGTGCCTCTCGATGGCCTCACTCCATATGTGAATGGCATACGCTAGAAGATCCCCAGTAGACCGATTTCGGCGGAAGCCGTACTGGCGGTCGCTAAGGATATCGTTACCTTCTAGGTATGCCAGGAGCTTAGTGTTTAGTACACGCTGTTAGCCGGGTCAGCTCGACTGCCCTTCTTGGGCACGGGCTGTACATTGGCTTGCTTCCAAGCATTCGGCACTTTTCCAGTCTCATATGAAAGGCGGAATAGGCGTGTCAAGATCGGAGACAGTTCGTAATATTAGAAGAAAGAAAAATAGGAATAGTAGTAAATGTTGAAACCGTCGATTGTCGTCGAAAACTTCTTCTCTTCTTCTTCTCCAAGTTGCCTGTAAGTCACAACCCTTAGCGGCTGGAGTTCGTTTCGCGGCTGGAGGTTGTATTCCGTCACTCTCTTACCGGCGCCTCCTTTGCAATCATCACTTCCTCACAGGAGAAGCCAACGGCGTTCCACGCTCTCGCCACCAACCATGAACTGGACCACGATCGAAATTGACAGGTTATCCGCAGTATCGATCGCCACGGTTGGGTCACGGCTCTGCACACTTCAAAGGTGAGCTGCAGCGTGTCGTTGAGGCACTCTCCACAATGGTGGTGAACGGCCGTTGGCTCCCAGCCTATGCGGCACAGCTACTTTCCGAAGCACTCATGTCGATACGCTGTGACCATCTTATCGCACCAGCCTACGCCCTAGTCACCGCGGTCGCTCTGGACAAGGCCTTATTTTGTTTATCAAGTTTCATGTTCTATTTTCTTATTTCGCTGAAAGTTGAGGTTCGGACGATACGAACAAGCTTCGGAATAATTGAAAAGAAAAACAAATGAGAACAGGGTTTGGCTTGAAGCGATTTGGAGATGAAAGGTTTAGGATTCTATTGTTTATTTTTGAAAGTTTTATTTTACAAGGATTTTATTCTGTTTTAAATAATACTAACATTACATAAACATGAAAACACTTAAAATTAAAATATTTTTATAAAGAATTGATATTTTTTGTAAAGAATTGATAGTTTTTTATATTCAAAATGCAATTTATATGGTCTTATTTTTTTTTTTGAAAATTTTTTTGCAAATTTCTGATCCTCATAGCATCATAGCGTTATTGCATCCATTAGCAATCGAGAAAGTTTTACTTAAAATCTGATGACAAAGTAAATATATATTTGGATATAAATATTTTTGGTAGGTACATTAAAATATTATTTGAGTTAGAAGCAGTGCTCAATATTCATAGTATTTAGTTAATACCAACCCACGGTTTGTTTAGTTTAATTCATAGAACACATTTAAAACTTCGTTTGACGTAAATTTTATCTCGCTTGGGAGTTTGTTTTAAAGCTCCTTTTAAGTACCTTTTTAAAGTACCTATGGTCTATTCTTTTTGAAACCGTCTTTAAAAAAAGGAGGAGTGTTCTAAATTCAGTTATTTTATTTTTATTTATATCTTGATGAGTCAGCTCTCGACCTCAATCGCACGTGAAGTGGTGGATGAGGTGATGCGATCTTCCAATATACATATTTATTATATAAAGATAGTATTTGGTATAAAATAATATATGTATGTCTGTTGAGCTTATCGTAGATTGTTTTTGTGTTCGATCCTAGTTCCGGAATTATTGAAATTGACTGCCTTGTTGGTCTATTGTTCGCAACCGCTACTGGTGAGCATGGGTTCGATTCTCCATTCGGGCAAAGTGTCATTGGGTTTTTCCATCTCTTGGAAGGATTGGAGCCTGGATTTAGGATTGGGGGCATAGGCTCGCCCCCTTGATAATCTTTAGTGTAGACAAAATCAAACTGGTTAAATAATATTATACTAGCGACCCGCCCCGGCTTCGCACGGGTGCAATGCTAATACTAAATATACTACAGAATGTCCTTATATACAACGTTCACTGCTTTTAAGGGTTCCGTACCTCAAAAGGTCACTCTCTTGTCCGTCTGTCCGTGTGTCAACACCGATTTTCTCACGAACGGGTGGATCTAGCACGTTGAAATTTATTCCAGATACTGAGGTCCTTAGTCCCTATTAGGAATAACCAGCTCCTGAGTTAACACGATAAAAAGATATGGGCAAATTTAGATTTTCGCGAAAACTTGTAAGTACCAAAATTTATGTTATCAATGTCGGGTTAGACATTGTTCACCAATTCTTGGATGTTGTCTATCAAAACACAAAGGTTTTCTAGGTTAATCCTTCCATCACTTTTTGCCAACTTTTAGCAGCATCTCTGAAAAAAGCCTGTTCTCATGTGAGACTATGAACTCATGTTAGTTTTAAGCTCTGATCTATTGACGTGTGACCAAAGGTTGGATCTTTTTAGGGAAGCATTTATTTCGTCAGCACGTGTTCCTCGAGTCATAACTGGTAGGATTTGACGATCCAGTGCTTCCTCAGACGTCTTGTTTGACATGGTGGCTTCGTCCCAGACTACTAATGAGCAGCCACGCATCAATTTTCTCTATATACTTATTCTCTCTATATATATTGCTCTGTTTAGAAACACTACAGACGCTGTTGTTATCATCGATGGCGATTTTCAACGGGAGCTTGAATGTAGAGTGTGCGGTTCGGCGTCCTTGTAAAAGCGTAGCGGCAATGCCGGATTTCGCGACAGCTAATGCAATTATTCCGGTAGATCCAACTTTTGTTAAAAGCAAATTGATTAAAAATGTTTTTCCTGTACCTCCTGGGGCATCAAAGAATAATATTTTTCTCAAAAATGGTATGTAATGTTGTCATAACATCTCCAAAAAGTATCCAGAAAGTGAACTCTACTGGAGACTTATTCACAACTGTTCAGTAAGAAGCGAGATTTTAAATTCGGAATCTCCTTCTGTCCAGTAAGTAAGTATGTAATTTACTTACTGGACAGTAAGTAGTGTTTAGAAAAAAATAACATAGTACCAGACACAGATTACAGCTATCTCTATTTTTGGTATGACATTTTATGAGATAGATATATTTTTGGAGCCAAAAACATTTGCCATTTTATAGTCTGTGACACTTAACGGGACGCAGAAAAAGCACGCACGCTGCGTTTTGTACTTAGTAATGTTGTAGAACTATAGTGTGGGAGTTTTATGTTTGTTTTTAGTAATTTCAGTTTATAAATCATGTTGAATTAAAACTTTCCATTTTAAAATTAACATAGAGTTTCAAAAACAATAATTTGTTGTTAAACTTTCTTTCATTTTTGAGAAAATCATTATACAAGCCTCAACCAGTAAGAATTCCATCCTGGCCTCGTATATAACCGGACCTCACCTGCGGTTCGGTCTGGTTAACTCATACTTGGCCGGGAAGGCTTACTTACTGGATTCTACAGTAATGTACTATTCCTTCATTGTTATCAATTAATGTTAGTAATGTAGTGAATAGTTTTTTTCTGATCGATGTTCAAGCGTGGCTCATCTTGAGCTATATTTTGTAAAAGTCTCGATTGATCATATGATGTTTCTCTTGTATTTTCGGCAATATTCGTTAAAGGGGAATGCCCACCGACCATAGACACTTTGGCCCGGGGTGCACACAAATAAAAGCTTACGGAAATGATAATATGCAATCCAATTAATGAAATGGTAAAGAAATTGGTTCAGAAAAAAGTCCGGATTGTAAAGATATTAAATGTTTTTTTTAATCACAAATACAGTTTTTTAACAATCATTTTACTATAATAGAAACATAAAATAAGAAAGTTGTCTGAGTCCATTTAACTTATTAGTTGGTGAGATAACAAATCCGCAAGAAAACAAACAAAATAATACAAATGCAAACGAAGGCGAATTTTGAATTACCAACTTATGGCAGACAGCCGCCATGCTTTCATACTGTCAGACTCGATGTTGCCGCTTATCAGGTCGACATAAAAATCGATATCGATTTTATTCGAATTATAATTCAACAAGAATTAATTAACAAACGAATTAATTAAAGTGCCTCAAATATTATTATTTTTTTCTTTTAGTTTTTAGAATTCTATGTTTATTATATTTTGAAGAACAGATAAGAAATACAGTTAAATTGTGTTGTAGCATTTTTGTTATGATCTAAAGAATTTATGGTAAATCAACTAGGAATTCGCTCGTTTTATATCATAACATCACACATTATTGAAAATAACGAATATAATATTGGCATTATAATAACTATAATATCATAAAAAATCAATTGGAGAAAAAAGAATCGATTATATTTTGAACTAAATTAATAATTGGCAACACTTTTTATTTTATCCACAAACCAATGGATTCCGGATTTACCTAATTTCATTTTATCTTTTCGGTACTTTTTATTTTGTGCAAAATGTTGCAATCTTGTTTGGATAAATAAATACCGCGATTAATAAACATAAAACAAGATGTTTTTTTTTAACAAATGCAAATTGTTGGGCGTTTTATGGCCAAAAATGGGCATTTTCCTTTGAGGAAGTAGTATTAGCTGGCATCGGCAGCCCAAAATCCTTGATCGATTTATCCGAAAGTAATTGCACTACTTTGTTCAATTCAAATAACGCTTCGTCAAATATGTTTTGTTCATATTGTAAAGGGCCATATTGATCTATATTAAATGCGCAATGTATTTAAGGTACTTAATTTGGTAAGAATAATTGCTGTATTGCTTAAAATCGCTTCGTAAATAAACCATTATTTCTCGTAAAAAGTAAAGGATAAAAAATGGTTATTGTGGGTTATCCCTAAGGGATAGACATATACCATGAACCTTTTTTGTAGAACTTTTAAGGTGTACAATACTGTAGTACATTATTTTGATCTATCTCGTAGGGTTCAGCCAGCGTTTGCAATGAAAGCGCAAAAATGTATTTATTTACGACATCACATTCGAAACCTCTAAAATTATCAGTGTTTCTCTACTATATTATGCATGTATTATATATATAAACCTAAACCGCATCAAAATCCATTGCGTAGTTTTAAAGATTTAAGCATACATAGGGACAGACAGACAGCGGGAAGCGACTTTTTTATACTATGTAGTGATTTATAGTTACAGTAATGCTTTATTTTTTATTTTTTTAGCAATTGACTCGCACACTATTCCGTTGTTGTTGAATTAGGTAATTTACCTATGTTTGCAATATTTGTAAGTATGTGAGAACCATGTTCCTATTTATCAAATGAAGGTATTTACCTGTTAGTGCTTGTAATACTTTATACTTAAACATAGTATACGTAGTAGTGCTGGGTGCATCGTCCTCACGTGTTTATGTTTTTTTTTTTTTGTTAATGTTCAAAATATATATCGCAGAGTTTCAATTATATTATAAGTTAAGAACCACAGAAGCCGTTTATGGCTTATATATGGCTAATGAGTTCGGAATAATTAATTCTGAGACAAACAATTACGAAACAATGATAAAAACTGTGAGTTTTACATTCAAGCGATACAAAAGGGAAAACAAATATCTTTAAGTAGTTGATAATACCGGAGGTAGATATATCAAACTAAATTACATACTCATGATGTGTAATTTGCATAAAATGCTTCTTTAGTACATTTTTTGCTTTTTTAGGGTTGCAGAGGTATTTATTTTGTATGTGCGCAGGTAGTTCGTTTATTGTTTTTGGTAGTATGTAGGTGTATGTTCTCATACCATATGTATTGTTGTATTTAGGCAAGGTAAAAGTTTTCATGTTAGCTAACGTTCTCAGTTTAGGGTGACGGGTCTCCTTAGTTATATTATTTATATTGTTATATTCGTCTTTTAATATTGAAAGTTTGATCATGTTTTGTATTGGCAATATGTTGCAATAAAGAAATAGTTCAGAATAATCATTTTGAAATTTTGTTCTTATTTTGAGGGGTACAATATTTTTGAGAATGCGTTGTTGTAGTTTGTAAATTTTGTCTAGATTAGTTCTATAAGTTCTCCCGTAGCTACTGAGTCCATAACTTATTATGGAGTGAGCTAAAGCTAGGTACAGTAGTCTTAAGGTTTTGTATGGCATTTTATGTTTAAGTATAATTATTCGTCCCAAGATAGATCTTAATCTATCACATATATAGTTAATGTGGGGAACCCAATTCAATTTGTTGTCGATTATGAGTCCAATGTACTTGTGTTCTGTGACGAAATGTATTGATGCACAGCTACAGTTTTTGGTACATACAGCATGAAGGCAGTCATGGATATGTGCCTTGATGGAGGGTGTGTAGGTGGCTTTATTATGTGATGAATGTATGTGCATGGCTTTTGTTTTATCGGCATTTATGACGAGACCGACATCGTGCGACCGTTTACATAATAATTCAAAGTTAGTTTGGAGAATACGCTCGGCCTTTTTAATATCTTTATCAGCCACCACGATGCAGGTGTCATCGGCAAACTGGTATACGGAACCTTCTCCTATGGTATTGCACATATCGTTGACGTACAGTAGGTATTCAGTAGGCCCGAATATTGACCCCTGTGCCGTGCCTTTAGTTGTTAATTTCATGTCGCTATACGAGTTTCCCAGCTTGACAGTCGTATATCTGTTGCTATGGTAGCTCATAAACCACTGAAGAAGAGGACCCCTAATACCATTGCATTCTAATTTCTGAGAAAGTGTATTATAATTAAGTGTGTCAAAAGCTTTACTAAAATCAATAAAAAATATTAAAATATGTTTTTTTTCATTAAGGAATGTATTAATTTGGTTTGTAAATTGACACAATAGTTGAGCGGCGCTTCGGTCTTTCTGAAAGCCAAATTGCTTTTTATTTATTATATGGTTCTCACTTAAAAAGTGATTTATATTATCATTAATACAACGCTCAACTATTTTATCGATGCTTGACAAAATTGTGATAGGCCTATAATTATTGTAGTCTTTTAAGGATCCCTTTTTGTGAATGGGACGAATAGTACCTATTTTTAGTTTATCAGGGTAAGTGCAGGTTTTTAGGCTAGTATTAATAAGGTGTGCAATGACTGGTGACATTTTTTGTGATTATTATTTTTAGGTCTTTTTTTGTGATTATTATTTTAGATTATTATTAGTATTTTAGGTCGGAAACTCGTATTTCGTCATAGCCAGGACTTTTATTTATATTTAAGTTATTTATAATTTTATGAATTTTATCACTTGATATGTTGTTAATTCGCATGGACATGCCGCAGTCACTAGAGTAAGTCAGAGGGTCTAATATGGTGGTGTCGCAGGGTTTTGTTATAATGTAGTGAAACACTTTTTTTTAAAGAATAAGTGTGCTGTTTCTTGTCCGTTTTCCTCCATAACAAGCTACTTTTCCGAATGGACGGTAGAATCAATTATTACTAACTTTAAATTTATATTTTTGACGTTCAAAAGTGCCGCTTAATGGCCTAGTTGAAATAAAAAAAAAAATGTTTTTGTCCCTATTACATGAGGCTTAAATCACATCACATCATCAGCGTATTAATGTTCCCACTGCTGGGACACAGGCCTCCTCTCTGTGAGAGTGAACGGGCAGTAATCCACAACGCGGGCCCAGTGCGGGTTGATGGATGTCACATGTCTCCGAATTTTTGGTTCTAGGACATGCCGGTTTCCTCACGATGTTTTCCTTCACCGTTTTGAGAGCAGCGGTGATGAAATAAGTAACACAAAGTAAAGCGCCTACCTGGGCTCGAACCTACGACCTACAACTTATAATTCGCGGCCGATACCACTGAGCCACCACTGCTCTCCGGCTCTCAGGCTTAAATATGACAGGCGAAATGTTTTGCACCTCTGCCTAACCTATCGGGGAATATAGGCTTGAAGTTATGTATGTGTATGTTATGTTGAATTGATGTTTTACCATAACATAATTCTCAGGAGCAGCCCAGAGTTTATGCGTGACAACTGACATAAAATCGAACCGACATCCAAAACAAAACACCATAAAGTGAAAAATAACTTTCTTTTCCAAAGTCGGTGTCTTTGGTACATATTGTTTTCCGTTTTTTGACACCGACTATAGTGTTTCGTTTTGGAAGTCGGTTTGATTTTTTGTTAAATAGTTTTTTATTTATCTCTTTTTAGTTTTAGTCGGCATGTCCAATTACAATAAAAAAAATTATAGCCAAAGTAAATCTCTTGTCGATTCCAATAAATCCAAACGCGACTAGGACACATTGTTTTATTTCGGAGTTCCAGCCTACCTTCTGGCTTCATCATCAGATCAGATCAATGGTACCATTTTCATCAGTACCATTTACATATAAGTATTTGCATCTCCATAGTCTGTAAACTTTTGGATATATCTTATATCCATGACATACTTAGCATTAAGTAGTTCCAGTGGCCATCTATGGTCTTCCACATCAGTTTCACTTCACCAAATAATACTTTCTGAGTGCAAAATATTGCGTTGTTGACGAGAATATTAAAATCGCTATATGTATGTCTATAATATTTGAAAAGTTCCCTCGATTTCTCTATGATCTCACCATCAGATCTTGACCTGATGACCATGGGGCCACCTGGGAAGTATACACTTTCAAATAAAAAAAAAAAAACCAAATCAGTCCAGGCGTCTTTTTAGTAAACGGGGCAAATAAAAAAAGATTCCGCCGAATTGAGAACATCCTCCTTTTTTTGAAGACGGTTAAAAAGTATGACAAAACACATCAACCTAGCTATTCGGGGAATACAAGGTAGTGTTAAGAGTGCATGAATAATTTGATATTGTCAAACGGCGACTGTCAAAGTGACAGCTTCTGAAGAAACAGCTCTTAAGCGCCATGTTGGAAAATTGTTTATTAATATAGGTTGCGCCGCCAGTTCGAGGATGTCAGGTGTGACGAGACAATATATTATGAGAAAATGTACTGTCGAGTTACAAGTTACATATCTTCATAAGATTTAAAATTCTTGCCTAGATATACATTACTGAGAAAACTATTGCCTAGTTGATATTAAAATAAATCATTTTTAATGGGCTGACCATTTTATGATACACTTTTTTCTCGCGTGAATTTTGTAGAATATTCCAAGGGAACACATTCCCGGGATAACAAGTATCATATTATGTCCTTCACCAAGGTCCAGTCTCTATCTCTTTACCAAAAATCATCAAAATTGGTTAAGCGATTTTGGCGTAAAAACATAACAAACAGACAGAGTTATTTTCGAATTCATCATCGTCGTGAACAGAGCAAACAGACCTGAAAAATGACGGACTTATTTCTACTGTGTCTGTACACGGTTCAATATAAATGTCTTTTTAATATTACAGAGCGTTTCAATGGCGTTGAACATCGACGTGCAATATCCGTCTTTCGTACGCGGAAATGGATATACATTATACATACAGGCGTATAATACATGTTTACTTACACCGGTTCCACGGGTTCGCAAGTATGAGTTGTGTTGAGCCATTGAATAATATTTGTTGATCTTTCCAACGTAACTGGGTTTAAGATTAATTTCTTTTTTTTCTGAGTGTACTTACAAAAGCCTTAATTTCTATTGATATGGTATTTGCTTCCAGCTAAATATTAGTAGGTTACATGACTATAATTAAATTAATAAATAATGATATTCTGCTGTCTCAAATAATAGTGAGGACTAGAGAATGATTTGGATCTGAATCAGACCGAATTTTGGCCACGGCGGCCAATCTCAGCAGATACTAGTCATCGGCGCGGGAGATATCATAGTACACAAGTAGGTGCGCAAACACAGATGCACTCTCTGTTCCAACACTCGCATAGTCCGATGGGACGGTAATCCTACATAACCAGAGGGAGATCAGAGTATTCTCTCTTCGGTCATGTCGAATTAAGCAGTTGGTAGTATTAGCTTTTCTGTAACCAGTTCAGAAAAATACAGCAATTTCTGAAAGAATTTAATACAATATTCAAGTTTTGTTCATCTGCATAAGGCAGAGGTCTCATTAGTGCGTTGCGTCGTCGCAGCGTGAACTATGCGTCGTTTCGCATGTATTTTTTTAGTGACATGCCCCTTTATGCGTTGCGTCATCGCACGCGATGTTTCAACCGATCGACGGACGAGAGACGAAGCGAAAAGTAGTTGCGCTGCGCTTTCGCAGCCCCGGTACGACGTCGTGTCCCACTTGCGTTGCGACATCGAGTGTTGTCGCAACGCAGGCGTGGCATAAAATGCGTTGATCCGTTGCGAAGACGCAACGCAACGCACTAATGAGGCCTCAGCCCTAGAAGTGATTAAGTTTTCATTCGTCAGACGTGCTCGGGAGTACTTTTAATTAAGATGAAGTAGTAAAAGCAAGAGACATGAAAGATATTTGAAGTCACAATAAAATGGAGATTTAATTTAATGTATTTCGTTTAATGAAGAGCAACAAAGACACTAAACATACTCAAAAAATTTGCATTTCTATCGTTACGGGAAGTCAGAAATCTTACCAGTAGGTATTGTGTTACTCAGCATCTGGGTTGTGGCCGTTGTGCAAGTCATATAGGCGGACGCTCCATGTAAAATATTGGTATTCAGCTGTATCCGGTTGACAAAAAGTGACGTCAACAAAAAGAAAACATGAATTGAACATGAATTGCGAAATTGCCGAAATATGAAAATTTTAAGACATAAATGTTTATCCCTGTATATTACCTGTCTGTTTCACGTGAACATGTTTTGAAATACATAATTATATTATTCAAACTATTGTATCGAACCCATATGACCTACATAACTAAAAGGTCAGCCTGTGTTGTCGTCTATTTAAACAAGAACTTTAAGGTCTATGAATAATGGAAAACTCTTGGGCCATGCAATACCTGTAGGAAGCATTTCCAGCCCCGGTTCGTTCCCAACACCGGCTTCTGTGGTTCGATAAATTCTCAAATGAAACTAACGTACAGTAGCCAACATAAATACCTTACACGTCAAGAGCGATTTCCATGTGAAGACTTTTCTCCAAAACCAAATAATTATGGAACAGGTCTTTGATGTTCGTCACCATACAATTTTAGGAGGAAATTGTGAAAGGTAATTGTCACTTATTTGTGCTTGTGACTGTACGGTTAACCGCAAGTCAACACAACAAAAACGATCTTTACTACAACTTAATACAGGCTCTTCTTGAGTATCATCAGCCGAGACTTTTGCCCATGTTTGTTGGGATTAGCTTCCAATCTGTGAGAATAGAGTGACTGCATTTTTGATTTTGGCCCTTGATAAGACTGGTCAGCATCATCACTACACACGGCTGGCAAAAGATCTATAAAAACAGCTGAGACTAACGGCTTACTTTGCTTTCCTAGCCGCGTGAAGTTGAATATACGTGTTACATTTTTACCCGACTGCCGAAGGAGGGTCATGTGTAAACACATCAGTCTATGTATGTATATTTGTTCCTATGTGGCGTTCTAGAGACCAAACGCGTTGGCCGATTTTGATGATTCTTACGTCAAGCGATTTGTCTTAACCCTGCGAGTGTCACTGGCTGCATTAAAATTGGATAATAGAAAAATGGCGGATTTTGGGCGCCATATTGTGGGGGTTATTTTTTTTTTGTTTGTTATAGGCTCGCGCTTGACCACTATCTCACCTGATGGAAAGCGATGATGTTCATCCAAACCGGTCTTGTGGGGTATCAAGAGGTGATTTCAAAAATATATAACAATAATGTTTATTCACTGGTAAGTTTTATTATAGACTAATTTTTATCCCGAACACACGCACGTTTTGTTCAGTTGTGGGTTTTGTTTATAGGAATTGCTTAATCCCCGGATGAACTGACCCGATAGCAAAATATTCTATAAAAATGTTACACTGTAGACAGGCAACTTTTAAAGCCGTAAAACACACGGTTTACATTGTAACTCCTCAAATAGACAAGATGGCACCATCGTGTTTGGCTCATTGGATGTGTATTGATAAGTGATATTACATTCAGTAAAAAAAACTTTGTATTAGAGATGCCGCGAATAGTTTTTCTGCTCATCGGCAGTGAGATACTGGTCGAGTCTAGGCTCCAGAACCTTGAACATCGGCGCCAAGTTGCCAGTCTGTCGGTTTTTTAACCGACTTACCAAAAAGGAGGAGGTTCTATGTTCGACTTCTTGTATGTTTTTTTTTTTTTTGCGTATGTTCACCGATACCTTCGTCAATTGTGGACCGATTTGAAAATCCTTTTTTTGTTTGTTAGAGTATGTTTCGAAATTGGTCCCATTTTAATTTGGTGAAGATCTGATGAAGAACTTCGGAGATATACAGCAGAACTCTTCAATAAATGACGGCAAATCTCTCGGGATTGCTGCAACCGCATGTCTGTTTATTGTTTATATCATTTCATAACATAACATCACGCCAGTACGCTCTAAAGGGGTACGCAGGTGTGATGTACAGTTCAGCTTGATACAATCTCATTTCACTGGTTATGATCAAGTTTCATGGCATTCGGATAATCTATTCTGGCATTATAAGTACCTCACTAAAGGCAAGTTGCTTAATAGATACAACTAAAAAGTGAAAAATAAAAATCTTTAAAAAAAAAAATACTTCCGACTTTCAACTAAAAACCCTACAAAGTGAAAAATAACTTTCTTTTTCGAAGTCGGTGTCCATAACGAAAAAAATTGGTACCTACCAAAGACACCGACTTCGAAAAAGAAAGTTATTTTTCACTTTGTAGTGTTTTTAGTTGGAAGTCGGTAGTATTTTTTTTTTAAAGATTTTTTATTATCGTTTACATTTCGGTGAGTGTGCGATGGAATTTCATGAACTAATTCCTCCTAGCCCGATCCATCATCGGACTACAAGACGAACGGCGATGCGACATCAGTTAATGATGGACATCCCACCCATACGCAAACAAACGTTCTGGGAATACTTTTATTATGCGTACAGCTGCAGAGTGGAATTCCCTGCCAGAGTCTGTATTTCCTGATAGCTACAACCTGGGAGTCTTTAAGTCAAGAGTGAATAGGTTTCTTCTAGGTAAGCGTGCTACATCGTCGACCACATCATCGCTTAGCATCAGGTGAGATAGCGGTCAAGCTCGAGCCTATCAATAAAAAAAAAACATGCATTTTTCGACAAACAAACCTCCGTATATTAAAATAGTTTTTCTGCTCCTAAATCAGCCCAATCATTTGGACTTTAAATATTTAATATTAATTAAAAAACCTAACTAATTGAATTCAACATGAGTGATTTTTGACTAACTTTTTATATTAATGTTAATAATAAGTGTGTTTTGATTTTAAAGATTAATAAAAAATATATTATTTTTAAGTCTATTATTTTTCTGTTCATTAAAAAAGTACCTATTATATATTTATACAACTATTCTAGGGCCCTATCAGAATATCAGCGCAGCGTTATTTCTTTTTAATATCGTTGCACATGCTGAGATAGGAGCCTTTTTGGTCTCGCACAGGGTTTATTATTTTTATTTTTTATTATTGTTTGTGTTTTGCTTATATCGTGTTGCCTGTGCGGGTCACAAATAAATAATTTTTCTTTCTTTCGTTCTATTCGCGGAATTACGAATAAATGACACTATTATTTGGTAACAAAAAAAATAGAGTAATACCGAATACCGAATAATAGCGAGTATTCGCAGCATATCTACTTAGTACTTATTTTAATTCAAATTGTTTCAAAATACCTCTTTTACTGACCAAAGCCTTTACGAAACCCACCTCATAATTCAAGTAGACATTATCAAGATCGAGAATCCCGTAAAGTCGATCTATCCAGGGGTCATAAACCACAATTTACACCAGCTAAATAATGTCAATTTGATATAATCGTCGAGCACAGTACAACCTGGCCCCACATTAATAACCTAGTCCCTTGACAGGGGTCGCACAACGATCATGGCTTAAAAGCCGTTAGATAGGACCGATACTTATCGATACCGGTGAGTATTTGCTATTTGCCGAGTATCATTTTGTTGTTAGAGGAGAGGCAGCATATTTGGAATACTGGTTTGTTTTTTGGAGATAAATTGAAAGTGAATCAGAATAGCCCTATAAAAATGCACTAAACTATTGGTAAATTATCAAACTTTAATAATAAAAAACAATCAAACAAAATATAATCCAGAAACCCTATCCAAATGTATATCAAATAAAAAACCTCCAAAATCGTGATTTCACATTGGGTGCAGTTAATTTGGAATATAGTATTCCAAATTATATTCATTTTTTTTAATAAATTATTCACAGTTTTTAAGAATATGTTAGTATTTCTTAAAAACTAATATCTTATTATAATCTTTGTAACAGTTTTTCAGACTTTGATCAAAATATAAGACTTTGAATCGGTGTGTTTGCTAATGCCATAAAATTTTAATAATAAATCACTAAATATATCCTTGCATATATTAATTGTGTAGTTAAGCATTTAAGAACCAGAAAATATGGACATCGGTACATACAAAATGACACATCACATCATCAGCCTATTAATGTTCCCACTGCTGGGACACAGGCCTCCTCTCTGTGAAAGGGAATGGGCCGTAGTCCACCACGCGGGCCCATTGCGGGTTGGTGGATGTCACATGTCTTCGAATTTTTGGTTCTAGGACATGCGGGTTTCCTCACGATGTTTTTCTTCACGGTTTTGAGAGCAGTGGTGATGAAATAATTTACACAAAGTAAAGCGTCTGCCTGGGCTTGAACCCAAGACCTACAACTTGTAAGTCGCGGCCGATACTACTGCTCACTGTTTACTGCTCACAAATGTACGTATAAAAAAAGTTTATTAAAACATGCCACACACGGAAAGTCAATTCACAAAGGACATTTTCTACTGGTACGTAATACAAGTCAGTAAATGAATGTATCTATTTATGGGTGGTTTATATAGGATAGATTTGTAGTACTATTTCTGTCTCAAATAATGCAATGACAAACCATTTATTAAAAGTCCCTCAGTAAATTTTATTGAATTCCCAAACCACCTGACCCAATTCGATAAGCTACCTCAAATTCAAATTGCTATCTCACCGACCCCCATCAAATCGACATCAAAAATGTTACTTCCCCTTATCTCTTACTGATAACGACACTGAAATTCCTGATCTTTATTATCAGTACTACAGCTGTTTCTGACAATTTCCATACGAATATTAATCGTAGAAAGTTTGAAGTCGTTTGTACAAAATGTCGCAGACTTGTTATGCAATTATGAAACCGCCTGTAGCTAAGAGTTGTCAGTTTTTTTATTGTTTTGTTTTTTTTGCGTGTGTTTTTTGTTGTGTTATTATTTAAATGGACCTTGGATCTTGTTTATGGGGTAGGTAGATGTCGACATCGCCTGAATATTTTCAGGTGCTGAATTATGTTGGAAACAAAAATGGTTTTGTACTTAATTTAATTTCGTTGTGGGATCTAAGATAGTCCAATCGTTTCTATGAGACCGTTTGAGCTTCATAGCATCGTCGCCTTGTTAGCTACTGTTGATTCTGGCTTTCAAGATTTACTTTGGTTTTGAATAATGTGGCGGGTTTGCTGAATTATGTTGGAAACAAAAAAAAACTATTTTTGTCCATAATTTTTTTTTTTTGCGGGATGTATGACAGTATAGTCGTTTCTATTTCAGTTGAGCTTTATAGTAGTGTTCTACTAGCGACCCCACCCTACCTTGCATGGTTTTTGCTACTTGAAAAAACACCGTGATCTCTAATAACTCTACACAAAAACCTTCCTTAGTAAATTCTCTAAAAGTTAGTGAAACCCGATACAGAAAGCAACTTTACTTTATAATTGTATGTAGATTATTGTAGTCACATGCCTTTTCCTTTAAATAGCTCTTAAATACTTCCAAGTACAAGGTAAACCATTAAAACTGGTAATAATTTTACAAAAATGTTAATCGCAGGATGCTATGTCCAGCAGTGTTTGAGTTTACGTGTAACCATTAATTTAGAATTATGTTTTCTAATAATAAAGCAATGCAATTATGTGACTCGAACATTCTCAGAAAAAGTAGCGCACCTACACAGCCTTGACACTACACCAGTGGCTCCCAAGTAGTGGGCCACAAGGTCGCGGATAAATTTGAAAGAGAGTTACCGCGGTTCTGACTTAAGCAATTGAAGGAACATGGTTGGGTTTTAGTCAGTAAAAGTCTGACGTGACGTGACCGCCCGCTTAACCCTGAGTCATTGGATGATATCCCACCATAATGAAAAACAAAAGAAAAAAGTAGTGAGCCACAAGAGCTAAACATGTGCATGTTTGTTGTGGCCCACAACTTTTTTTTTATTTAGCAAAGTCTCTACACACATTTAGCGATTGCTTAGCAAATTCTATATTCAAATTTTCTGTAATGAATTTGGATAAAAAATATGCTGAGCTGTTTAGCAACTGAATAAACAGCATATTCTCCATTAATCTCAGAGATTTTTATAAATAAGGCCCATAGTCCGCAAAAGGTCTAAGAGTCCGTTATACATGTTTGGTTTGTAGGACAATGCACGGTATGCTGAAAACATGTTATGCAACCTAACTGGCTTGTTTCCCAGCTAGCTTACTTTTTAATGTTTGTTGAAATTATTAGTTTTCAAACCGAAGTGGTTTCAAACCTGAAAGTGAGATACATAAGATTTTTTTCATTAAAAAACTTAGTTATCTCACGTTCTAAAAGGTTGGAAACCACTTCTCAAGAAATAAATGGCCATATTTTAGCAAAATAAATCACCATCTTGCTACGCAGACTACGGCGTACCACTTTCGTAGCGATGTTGCTACGCCGTAGACCGACTCCGGAGATATTATAGTGCATGTTGAATCTTGATTAATATTTGCTTTGAGCATATTTACTTAGGAGTCGAGTGTTAATACGTGATCACAAAGGATTTAGAATTAAACCGTTAGTGTTTGAACTAAGATTTAAAAGGCTAAGGATAAGCTGGTGGTATCTTATGAGGTTGGAGGATTAAATTAATAGGGGTGGGCGGACATGTGTTTAAAGATCAGAGTTAAGACTGTTTGTTTTCAGCAGTTTTAAATAGTCTTTAGGCCTCCTTATAAATGGTGTCATTGAAATAACTGAAAATCGACAATGACCGCTCTTCATGTTTTATTATTTTTTATTTACAAAAAAAATATAGTCTACACTTTCACAGTTCTCCCTGGTACACTCTAATTTCACTGGTAGTGTTCAAGTTGCATGTTATTCGGGTAATCTATTCTGGCATAACTGTGGGCATTATAGATATGTACCACATTTAAAAAGGTGAAAAATAAAAACATTTTTACAATAAAATACAACCCACTTCCAAATAAAAACACTAAAAAGTGGCAAATCCCTTCAATTTCGGCAGTCGGTGTCAAAAAACCAAGAAACAAAAACAATTTCACTGACTTCCGAAATTGTAGTTCTTTTTCATTTTGTATTGTTTTTATTTATGAGTCGGTTGTATATTTTTTTGTAAAATAGTGTCTCTGTGAAAAGATTGAATAAGCCCCATGTTATGGTTCGTGCATTTACACCCTGTAGTTTTTTTAATAATAAAATGTTTTAATAATAAAATGTTTATTATTGCAAAAAGATTACATTACAGTTTACGTACAGCTTATTGTAAGAATTATTCCATTGTCACCATTTTGAGTAATGAACCCTGCCTCTCAAACTAAGGCAACCTGTATCTTGAGAGACAGTATTCAGGTAGGATTTTATACAAAGTTAGCAATCATTTATACAATAGGTGGTAAGTACATAGTCATCGCAATCACAATTTAGTATAATGTTCATTACATATTAGGCTCTATAGAAGTGACTTTCTATCATTCATATAGACCGCAATAGATCCCAATGGGTTGAAGTGTCAGAGTTATTTCTCGGCCCCTTCACAAGATAAGATCATTCATATCAGAGTCGCTAGACAATAGTTTATTATGCAACTAGTGAATAAAGGACGGATTTAAAGCGAGGGCCATAGATGAATCACGAACAAGTGAAGGATTCTAAAACTGAATCACGACCGTAGGGAGTGATTCATGATGATTGAATCACGAGCATAGCGAGTGATTCAAGTGTTAGAATCCTGAGCGACGCGAGTGATTCATGGTCCTCGATATAAATCCGTTTTATTCAAGAGTTGCATACTATATTTTATACCATGACTACGAGAAAAAGAAAGATTTAAGCAAAAAGCACAAGGGATAATAATAAATAAATAAATGATTAATTACCTTCAAAATTTACAAAAAATGAGAAACTGCAAATTGCATTTTTTTTTGTAAATTTAAGCTGAACTCGGTGTGTTTCAGACGCCAGTGACCACCTCCGTTACGTTACATAATTATGATTAACGAAACGCCAATGCAGTTAATATTAGAATTACAATCCAAATAAGTATTCACTAAATATCCTAGACCAAAATCAACATCATTAATACAATCCTAAATATAAACGAACTCAAAATTAAATCGACGAAAGAGTTTGAAAGTCGAATATTCTTTGCATAAGAAGTTTGCATCAAGTATTTTATGCGCAAGGAGGTTGCATAGCATTGAGATGGAGGTAGAATACATATTGGTGCTTTTTATTCACTGTTTTCAGTGAATAAAATAAGCTTTTTAGAGGGGGAATGGTATAAATAACATTCTATCATCAAAAACGTGGCAATAGTGATTAAAGGAGAACGATCTCTGTGTATAAAAAAGTGTCCGTGAAAATGTACTAAATAAGGGTGGCGCTAAAATAGCCTCCGGGTAAATTAAAAAATAGCTCCATTATGGCGCACTTTACAAAATAAGAAAAAAATAAAAACAGCTAAATCAAATGTTTGCCTATCATTTTTAACGCCTAATTAACTCTTATAAAATGAGGGAATTGCATGAACAAAATTAGAGAAAATAAATTATTCGAAAGCAGAATAACAAAAATCAATTTCATAAATGTCAGTTTTTTCGATTTACGCCCATTATTGTTCAAATGTTTAAAAAAGTTTTATAACAGTAAGCACTAAAAACACTAAACGTATGATTCAAAGTTCACAAAAAATCTATCACTCTCCATGTTGTTAATTTTAGGTAATGTTATGCTCCATACGTTCGGCATTATTCAAACCGTGAACAAACTGCTCCATTCATACCACACATAGCTAGACAATTTTTCAACTTTCACCCCTTATGAGATCTTTCTCCTTTACTCAACCCTCCATACAAGCGATTTCGAAAAATCGCGTGATCACTCCGTTACATTGCGACATTTCGACTGTCGAATGCCACTTCTCTAGACTCTAGAGCCTCCTCTCCTATCATTCAAACGCAAGCATCGCAAAAGCGATTTTAAAAATGTCAAAAACATTTGGGATTGTCCAGCGCTATCGAAATGACAATTGATGAATCCCTTGCATTTTGGAATCTCGACCATCGCAATCGCGATTATAATGATACTATTCAGATTTAGGACTAAAGAATTAGGTTCTAAATGCAAGAACCATTAAATGACGCTCATTAAATCATTTCTCAGAAAATACGTTTATAGATCTATCTACAAGAACTCTAGACAGATCCATAAACGTATTTTCTGAGAAATAATTAAATGTGCGTCAAGCATAGAGCACGGCACGCCAGCATCAATGACATTATTCGTCGAGCCCTTATCACCGCCAGCGTACCAGCTGTATTAGAACCTAACGGCTTGGTACGTTGGGGTAGAAACGCTTGAGTCATGGGGCCCGAGTGCACGTCTCCTTTTTAAGGAGATCTCTCGCCGACTGATCGATACTGTGCGTGACCAGAGGGCTGGCTCTTTCTTTGCGAAAATAATCAGCATTGCCATTCAACGTGGCAATGCTGCCAGTCTTCTGGGCACGTTCCCGGATGATAGCGATGTGGAGGAGTACTTCGACGCCTAAGTGTACCTTTCTTTTATATATAGTGTAAGTAGTTAGCTCTAGTATAAGTTTGTAAAGTTTACATTTGTTTAGTGTTTAAGTAAAAAAATAAATCCACATTGAATGTGCGTCATATAATGGTTAGTGCATTGAAACCCCAAATCTTTAGTCCTAAATCTGTATTGGAAAATGAAAGTCTTAATTCAGAACCCTAATACTTAATTTCCAGTCTGAGTAAATAATTAAAATACATTTTCTCTTAAGCGAACATCTTCTTGAAAATGTTCTTCGTTAATTCATTAGTACAAGTTAATGTTTGATGGGGTCATGAGACGGATGAACTGTGTGTAGGTACTCTGCTTGATACGAGGATAAGCTTGTCGAATGTGTGGGTGGATACTATATTATTGAGGTTTAATTATTTAATGTACCCAGTATAATACATAGAGATAACACATTATGACAGTAGAATACAAAGGTACTGCTTATTTCTTAGGACATTTATACCAGTAGACCCGTGAAAAGGAAACGCGGGTAAGAAATGTAGACAATAGTTTGTGACAAGAAAAGTGAACGACTTACACTAAGTTATAAATGTATAGGTAGAGTTAAGGTTATTGAACTTTATTTTTTAACTCCTCAACTGTTCTTGCAGGACCAACTGCTTCCCAAGGCATGGAGGAGTCTCAATATTTAATAGGTGGTCACCCATCCACTGACCGACCTCGGCAAGCGTTGCTTAACTTCGCAGATCGAACCGTGCAGCTATTTTTATTCTTCCACGAGCGATTTAATTAATCAAATAATGAAGAATTTCAATAACTTTAAGTATTTAATTTGTTGACATAGCGAGTATTAAATGAGCAGTAATATTTGCAGTCGTAAAAATATTTGGCGTCTGTGGAATCTCTCCAAGTAAATGGTTCGGACAAAACAGGTGCATGAGAATAAATGGCGAAAGCGGTAAGATGGTGTTCTGTGGGGCCATTAAACTAGCGGCTCTTGGTTGGAATTGCTCATAATTGACGGTATCTTCAGCGGGCATATCCTACAACCATGATTTACTGTACTTTCTTATTATTGATCATCGTCATCTGCCTAGCCTTTTCCCAACTTTGTTGGGGTCGGCTTTCAGGATAACTGGATTTAGCTAAGTACCAGTGTTTTACGTGGAGCGGCTGCCTATCTAACCTCCACAACCCAGTAACAGGGTTACACGAAAACTCTTGGCTAGACTGGTGTCAGATATAAGGTTTCTGACTACCAGTAATGACTGTCAAAATCTTCAAATGACAGCCGGGACCAACGGCTTAACGTGCTTTCCGAAGCACGCAAGAAACTTGCTGTGTAAAAATGGTCACCCATCCACGGACCGACCTCGGCAAGGATTGCTTGACCTTGAAGATCGACCCGTACGGCTGTTATAATTTAGCTACGAGCTGTCACATGCTTTCGATTTTTGGTTCTAAAACATGCCGGTTTCCTCACGATTTTTTTCTTCACCGTTTTGAGAGCAGTGGAGTTGGTGGTGTGAATTTACACAAAGTAAAGCCAGGGCCACTACTGCTCCACCAACTTATTATTGATGATGAGATAATGCTACTAGTAGAATAAAATCGAACAAAAATTTTTGGTCTTTCTACTGGTCAGGCAATTTTTACTTTTTTGCTTTATAATATGATTTTTTTTAAAGGTATATTTAAAAAAACAGAGCATGTGCAGAACCGTAAACTTGATAGAAATAAAAAAAAACCAAAAATAAAGATTGAAAGAAATTTTAGACAGTGGGATCAGGAAGAAGTTATAACTTTCGTCTCCCAAATGTGCCCAAACGTGACGCGTATTTGTTTCATCCTGAATCCTCGACCAATAAGTAAAATTTAAAAGTTAAAACCTCGACGCATTTTTATTTTTGCTACATAATTTATCTAGTAGTAGACAAGCTTCGATCGACAATCTATTGAACACGTAATTATGACGCGATATCTTGCGAAAACACCCCGATTCAAACAGTAAAACCAAAAGTAAAACGCACATAACTTTTGAACGGCTGAATTGATTTTCATCAAACATAGCTAAGAATAGAATTGAATAGAATATACTTTATTGTACACCAAAAAATGAAGTTACACATCTCTTTTACAATAATACTTATAACTACGGGTACAAAGGCGGCCTTATCGCTGACAGCGATACCAGACAATCTTTTAGAATACTCTCGATAAGTCACCTTCAAAAAAAAAAAAATGGATTCGAAATCGGTTCATCTGTTTAGGGGCTATGATGCCACAGACAGACACACAAATACACAAACATACAGGTACATACGTCAAACTTATAACATCCCTCTTTTTCCGTCAAGGGTTAAAATACTCTTTTTTGCACTTAGAACAATATTTTAAAGTACCAAGTTACAAGTTAACAGCATGCCAGTATACAATTATCTCTTTACTAGCTTCTGCCAGCGGCTTCGCCCGCTCCGAATGTCGAAAATTGTCCCAAGGGAACATATTCTCGGGGTAAAAAATCCTATGTGCTATTCCAGACTATAGTCTATCTCTGTGCCAAATTTCATCGAGATCCGTCCAGTTGCTTGAGCGTGAAGAAGTAACAGACTTACAAACACATATACACACCCACACACACACACTCACATACTTTCTCCTTTATAATATTTGTGTGATATATATATATATATATTAGTGTGATTAGTATATATATATTAGTGTGATTTCACTGTATCCATTACCATATTATTATGTCTAACGGTCTCTTGCCCTATTCTCAAATAATATTCTAGATTTTCCCGCTACTTTGAAGGCCCTACACGATACATCAGGCTTAATACCAGGTTTAGTTATATTGCGCTTGTAAAATGTAAACGCTGCTGCGATATGTGGTGACGACCATATTCCGTGAATGTGAGGGTGGTTGAAAATACAGATATAATTGTTATGTCTAATGGAGACTCAGATGCGAGGAATATTTTGGCAATTGTCTTGCTATAATTGTGTGAAGTTCTTGCTACTAATATTAATTTAAACATTCAGCGTTGGCTAGTGGTAGTCTAGTTCAAACGACCGCAACTTACAAGTTGTAAATTATTTTATGGCCACTGCTCGCAAAACGGTGCTGAGGAACGCCCGTTGTGAGAATATGGACATGTTCTGAAACCAAAAATTTTATGATATCAACTGGGCCCGTGTTCTTGTGCTACAGCTTCTGCTCACAGAGAGGAGGCCAGGGTATCCCAGCAGTGGGAATGTGATAGGCAAATTATTATACTATGATTGTCTTGATCAAACACTCAGTCTTTTAAAGTAATGGGGGCTAACGTATTATTGGTCACCAGTTTTCGCCTCTGTTGACTAAGTTCCATAAAATATAGATGTTAAACGTTGTTGTAACGCGCACGGAAGCAAAGTTTGAATTAAAATTCATTTTTAATACCGTAAAAGTGCGATAAAATATAAAATCGAGTATACCGCGCGCTACCTCTTTTTTTGCAAAAAAAAAGTACGATAACATTTTTACGAAACTTTTTTTTTTTAATTCATGGCCCCCCCACTAGGAATATTTTCCTTTTCCTGTATCGTAGGTGCGTTTACAAACATTTAAACTCACATACACAAGACACCCAGATCCGGAACAACTATCTGTAGGCCATAAAAATATCCGCGAGGGAATCGAACCCGCGACACGCAGCGCAGCAGCCGATCGCTCAACCAATACGCCAAACGTGTCGTCGAAACATAAAAGACTGAAAGCAGTCGTTGGTAATTCCCGTAAGTACCTATCATAATCTGCCATATTTAGCAAATATTCACAACAATAAAAACATTTAAATAAACTCGCACTAAAAGCCAAAAAACTATAAAAATATTACATTTTGAAGACCTCAGTCTCTCCAGCTTAGCGGAAAATTCAAATGCGGTTGCCATCATACACAGGAAACCACACATTTATCATATTTTATACTTTTCATTAATTAGAAGAACTTAGTGTAGTAGTCTACGATCATAAAATTAATCGGCTACTTAAATTAGATTTCACTATAAAAACTAATCAATAGTTCAATAACTTTTATTAACAGATAGTTTTTAATAGAAAAAGTTTGTTCAGAACGCTATAACCGTTTGTCAAATGTGCAGCTCTTGTCCATTTCCAAAGTTTCTGTGTTATTGTACTGGAGAACATAAGAGTATAAATAAGATGTAGAATACTGATGCAAAGCCAAACAGAATAAAATACTTGGGAATTAGTTTGTGCAAAAGTTAAAATCTACCTAACTAACCTAAAAAAAAACGACCCTACAATATTTTAATGGCATCATAAACAAATATGGTCGGTGTAAAAGGTCATTAGATCAAATAAGGTCATAATATATTGATTTTTATTTTAAGTAGTAGGATACCATCTCATATTCGGCCCTCTGGAGGATTACCATAAGCTCTTAGAGCAAGGTTGCGAAAGGGACCGATGTATATGATTGGTATATATCTGTCCCTTTTTACATTCGCACCATGATAGTTTTTAACACGTCATGGAAAGGCCGAGGTAACCCAAAAACATGAACTTAAGTGACCTCTGCCAATGACGGATCTGCGAAGTGGCAAAGTTATGAGCCAAATACATTTGAAACACTCTCATGCCGACTTTATGAATATGAAAATCAAAATCAAGATTGTATACACTCCCATTGTCATTCACAACTTATAACCTAGTGCTGCCAACTTAGCGCTTTAAGCGCCAGATATAGCGCTTTTTTGTTCAATAGCGCGTTCTAGCGCTAAATCTAGCGCTTTTTGAAATCATATTATGATATGCGTGCTACTATTATTTATTCTGTGATGTGCGTAATACAGAACGAATCACTAGAACTGTTTAGAACTACTACACTTAAATGCTGGTATCTTAGTCCATAAGTTGGGGATTCCTCGAGTTGGCAGTACTGATTCCTCGCTAACTATTTAACGTAGTACTACGTAAGTAGTAGCTAACTTCTCTATTGTACCACAGTAATTTATAACTTTCCGGCTGTTATTCTGGGTTAGTTTTACGAGTTGTGCAGTGTGACGATTATTTATATTATTTTATTATACAACAACAAACGTTTATACATTCCTAGCCTCAAATTATTGGGCGTTTTGTTTGAATTTGGTGCCGAATACAGCACGTTTTTGACTGCGACAATTTAGCATTTTCTAGCGCTTTTTTAAAGAGCTAACAGCGCGTTTTTGCTTAGACAAGTTAGCAGCACTATTAAAACCTGACAAATAAAAAAGGAAGAAAAAGTATTTATCATCGTATAACACTTTTACCTTCACTTGCATAGCTTGTCCTATTCATACCTCTGGGACTATCGAAGGCAGCGGCCAGGGATATTTCTTTATCACGAGTAACTTTATCTTCCAATACAGACAGACTATGGGAGTTAACGTCGACTCCCAGGAGTTATTAGTTTCCATTGCGCAGCTGTTTGAGTTTAGTGTTATCTTCTACCTTATCTGTTAGACTTTGGGGGTGTGGGGGATGTTTAATTTAGGGGTATCGGAGGGATATTTACGTGTTGTCCATAACCTTCCTATATTTGGATATAGGAGCCATTATAATAGTATTACTATTCTGTTTGTTTGTATTTTGTACTTAAATTGTTTATTTTTTGGGCTTTAATTTCTTGGTGTGGTTACTGTTCTTCATAATACTTTAATAATTCTTTATTGTACACAAAAAAAAAGAAATACATATACAACTTGATTGATTATAAAGTTGATATACAAAGGCATGGAGGCTTCATGTATAACTCCTTGGCACAGCTTTTTGAGTTTAGCGTTATCTCCTACCTGATCTATTAAATTTGGGGGTCTGAGGGATTTTAATTAAGGGGTATTGGAGAGATTGAGATGTTGTCTTTAATCTAAGGTTTATGTATTTTTAGTTCGCTTCTTAAGTAGTCGGGTTTATAAATTTTTTGAATATTTTTAACTTTTTAGCTATCATTTTTTTTCGGATTTCTTTTTTTCATTTTTGATGGCGCCAGTGACACTCGCAAGGTGACACTCGCATCGTCAAAATTGACCCACGATTTTGGTCTCTAGAAAGCCACATAGGAACAAACATACCTACATACAAACACACATACATAGACTGATGAACACGCTACCTTCCTTAGCGTCGCACAGTCGGGTAAAAATAAACATTGTAAAGGTGCAAGCAGGTTTTCTTGTGACCAAAACTAAGTTCCTCTGGTTTTGTTATAGCTTATCACAAGGCCTCGGCCGATCACTCTTTGCATCGCCTGACCCAATGTTTGTACTATATGAAGAAAAAGCAATAACTTCAAATCATACAAAAATGTGAAAAATACCAATAACGCTAAAGTAAAGAGACGAGAAATATTCAGAAATAGTGTTGGATTCCAAAGCATTCACGTTTTCTGAAACCTGACAATATTAATAAAAAGATTTATTTACCGAGCTTATCTGCAGGTTTCTTAGTATTCAGCTTATGCCTTTACCTAGATTAATCTCCACTTTCTTTCACTGTAAAGAAATCTAAATATCTCTCGCACAGTTCCGAGTAGTCATTTGCTTTTTCAGTCGGCGCCTGTCTTTGTAAACGCAACCGGACACCCAGAGAGCGTTTACGAAGTGCGCTTCACTTCATTCCAAGTGCTGAACTAATAAACCGACGGCGGTAATGGAAATAGTGAGCTCATTAAATGAAATTATATTGTTTTACAAAGCATTTATTTGATATTGATATTTAAACAAGTAAAATTTAAAAACTTGCAACATATTTTTATTTCATGATTTTTAAACTAAATAATTTATCTAATAGTAGACACGCTTCAATCGACAATCTATTGAACACGCAATTATGCTACGATATCTTGCGAAAACACCCCGATCCAAACATTAAAACGCCCAAACTTTAGAACGGCTGAACCGATTTTCATTAAACATAGCTAAGAATACTCTCGATATAAACAAAAAATGTCACCCCCCAAACAAAAAGAAATGTAGATTATCGAAATCAGTTTATCCGTTTAGGAGCTATGATGCAACAGACAGCAACACAGGTACATTTTGAGACCTAACACATCCCTTTTTTTCCGTTGGAGGTAAAAAATTTAACTTGGGGCAATTGTTATTGAAGAAACATTCCTAAAGATAGATTCTTATAAACAGTCATAGAAATAAATAGACAACTACTTTCAGTACTCTCCAACGGGGTCGAGGTCAAAACTAGCAGACATTAATAAGGAAGTCGTCGACCAGAGTTGCCGGAAGCATCTCCGGTCCTTAAGAATATATCCAGAACTTAGCATGAATGAGATATTGGACTGGGAAGTCATACATCTAAATGTTTGAATGAAGAGCTTTAGTTAGATAATTATGACGTTACTAGTTTTGAATCTGTGGTTGATATTTCCTAAATACATTCGGACATATTTTTAGCAGCTCCCATTAGAGTTTGATAGTTTAAGTGAAAGTTTTAGTTTGTCGGAAACACGTTTGTCTTCAACATGTTGTCAATTGACTTTCAAGAATTACACACACTTAAATATAATTTTATAATTAATTAAATTATGGCACTGGTACATACCGTGGTCGATTCCAACGTAATTGGGAAAATGCTAGGCGGAATCATTTTAAATGCAATATTCTAAACAGTTAAATTTTTCTTTATACAAGTAAAATCTAAAAATTAAAAAAGTCTCCGACACATTTTTATATCATGCTACATAATGTATGTAGTAGGTAAAAGACACGCTATGATTGACAATCAATTGAAAACGAAATTATTACACGATATCTTGCGAAAACACTTAAATACAAACAGTAAAACGCCCGTAACTTTTGAACGGCTGAACCGATTTTCATCAAACATAGCTAAGAACAGAACTCGATAAAGTCACCTTTTAAAAAAAATCAAAATCTGTCCATCCGTTTAGGAGCCACAGACAGATACACAAATACACATAGGTACTCACGTCAAACTTATAAACCAGTCTCCAAACGAAAAATAAATTATAATAAAAAATCTGATTCTGTTCGAAACAACACCATCATCAGTTGTTTCTAAAACAATCACAACCGTTTGGTAACCATGTTCAAAAGCTACCTTAACAGCAACCTTTTATGATCTCAGTTGTGTTTTTCCCAAGAATCACACGTTACATTATCATAATCAAGTTCCCAGACAAGACAAGTTTCGCGAACGGCAACAAAAACAAAAGACGACAAGAAAATCAATTCAAATATTATGAAAGCAAGAAAAACTTATGCCGAAATGATACGTCCTTAGAAATCTATTTGAGCACATGTGTGGAATAACACAAAGTCTGTGTTGAAAAAACTTTTCCTATCTTACGTAACACGTACTTTTTCTTTTTCTTTTTGCTCGATCATCGTCTATGCCGTCCTATAGCAAGAGTGTCACTATCTGACAAAATCATATTTTGAGTTATACTTAGACACGGGCTCTCATTGCTAAGATAGAAAATTTGGTTCAAATAAATCTCACTAGATGGCGCGATATGCACCTATCTGCTATTGAATGTGTGTAAAATTAACATTTTCTGGCATTGAACATAAATATTGTATGTTTTCGTTTAATCAAACCTTCTAAGTACAAAATTATGGCATATTGGGCTCTTAATTCACATTTCATAGATTATTTGAACGGATCGTATAAAATTGATGCCAATAGATGGCGCATTTTTAAATTTCTGAGGCATTCCACTCGATTGTTAAAATTTGCATTGTAACACATTTTGGTGCAAAAAAAACACTGTAAAAACGTGCAAAAAATACTTTAAAACTAACCTTCAATATATTTAAAGAATAAAATATTCACGAACCTAGAAAACCCTTTTACTTGCAAGTCGCTACTAACATCATCTATCTATCACCGTGAAACAGAACCGAACGCGTTCGATGTACAAAAAAATATCAGATTAATCAGACGGAAAACGCTAGTTATGTCGGCACGGTTTCTTTGCATGGGATGAGGGATCTGTATGATAGTATTATGTTATCTGTGACTTAGACGAAAAACCACGAAATACTGAAATCAATGCGATGCTGTTTATCAACTATAAATCATATGCGATAGTTCGGTGTCAAAAATAGATCTAATTGTGCACTTTCGAGTAGGCACTATTTTAGTTTAAATCGAAATTTGGGGGCTTTTTATTTTTATGCGAAATCTATTGATATTAGAAATATTTTTTGCTAATTACGGTGATATTAAAAACTCAAAATCGGCCAAATGTCATATAGTGACACTCTAGTTAAAGGTCGACAGTATGTGTGCGAACTTCTCTAAATTTAGTGCTCGATTGTCGATTTTATCGAGTTTTTGAAAGTTTGGTAGCTGAATAGAAAACTTGAGGATGAAGAAATGGAATCAAAGTTGTCAAAACGAACCTTAGATGGTATTGTTATCTTCGATGATTTTGTATGAACATAATTTGTGACTGTGAAGTTACTTTTAAAAGTTTGTCTGATTTAGTTACGTTTGTATATAAGTGCGTGTAGCCGTGAAATATTTCAAAACTTAAAAGTTTAAATGGTACAAATTATAAGTTTAATTGTTCGGAAATACCTACATGTGTAGGTATGCGTGCTTAGCGCGCTTCACCGTTGACCACATCATCGCTTACCATCAGGTGAGATAGTGGTCAAGCGCGACCAGCCTACTGATAATAAATAAAAAAAATAAAAAATGTATTACATACACTCACGCCTTTTATCCCATTGTGGTAGGCAGAAACTGCAGAACGCCACCTGCTAAGATTCTTACATAGTCTGTTTGCCTCATTTACGTTCATTTTATTTTTATTTATTTGTTTAACCACGCACAGGAACGCCTTGCAGCAATTACACCAATAGAGCTCAAACTTACAAATACTATCTATAAGTGCAGGTTTTCTCACAATGTTTTCCTTCATTGTTTTTAGCGATGTCCAAGATAAACTTAGAAAGAACACATGAATTGAAAAATCACATTGGTACTTGCCCGGACGCACGTGAGGCGAAGTCTTAGGTCTGGGCCACCACGACCATCTAGTCATACACGCGCGCCGGTTATGAGTGCACATTGGCCTTTCTTAAGGGCCTACATGCGCTTTAGTGCCGTAATACGGTAACTTTCTAAAGCATACTATATATATACCTATATATATTTATTATTGTTTCATGTAAATTATTTTTTAAACATGCTCTTTTCGTATTACAAATAGTTTTCCTTTCATAATTAGCAACACGATATTTTTCGCAACTTTTGGATACTCCTCCAAAGCGACTTGGATGTTTAAAAATATTTTTGCACAGAAATATTGATGGCTGGAATTTCTTCATAACTGACATAGCATATATAAATCGATAACTACAATTTAGGGGTCTTTAAGTCAAGAGTGAATAGGCTACTTCTAGGCAAGCGTGCTCCACCGTCGACCACATCATCGCTTACCATCAGGTGAGATAGTTATCAAGCGCGAGACAAAAACAAAAAAAAAAAATATTATGCAAACAAAATTGTTCAAAAGGAGGTTCAATATTGATATTTTGGCATCGAGCGGGCGCACGGCCGGTACTGCGTTTACATTGAGGCGTATATATCGCCTTAATAACATCGCCAATAAGATCAGTGTATGTCTTTTTAGGGTGTCCCCGGCCAGCGTTTCCAGCCTCCATCTAAGCAAACTCTTGGCTGTTCAAGATATCGATTTAAAACATGATTCGAATAATTTGTAAATACAAAAAATGTACCACACCTACTATAATATTATGTATATGCCTATGCTCCGTAAAATAATAAAAACATCATTTTCAGCAAATATAAATAAACTACAAAACAATAAACCAACGAACAAAGCTCATTTATACCTTAACCTTTTTTATGACGTCATTCATACGTGTGAAGTATGCCTTAACAATAAGACTGGGACACAGAGCAGAGAACATCACGCCAAGAACAACTAATACATAAACCCGATACCTGAATTATAAATTTTAAAGTATTTGTCAAACTCTTCTTTAGCCTGAAAACTAGTCAAACATTGACAACACTAGTAAAAATTTCCAAAGACCCCGTCAATTTTTTTTATTTCATTCTTTTTAAACTACGTATCACACGCTTCGATCAACAATCGATCGAACACGTACTTATAACACGATATCTTGTGAAAATACGACTTACATACCCGATTTTCATCAAACATAGCCAAGAGCACACCCGATAATGTCTTTCATACAAAAAAAAACTAAATCAAAATCGGTTCATCCGTTTAGGAGCTATGATGCCACAGACAGGTAGACAAATACACATACACAAACACACAGGTACAGACGTCAAACTTATAACACCCCACTTTTTCCGTCAGGGTTTAATAATAGGGTTTGCTACGTTCTTAATCTATACTAAATATTATAAATGTGAAAGTGACTCTGTTTCCTTTTCACGACTAAACGGCTGCACAGTTTTATATGAAATTTGTTATGGAGATTGTTTGAGACTCTAGGAAGGAAAGAAGGACACAGGAGTTTTTATTCAGGTATTGCGTTCCCTTGGGATGGGGATAGCAGTGGTGGCCCAGCGGTGACTGCCGCGACTTACAAGTTGTAGATCGTGGGTTCGAACCGAGGTAGGCGCTTTACTTTGTGTAAATTATTTCATCACCACAGTTCTCAAAGCGGTGATGGAAAACACCGTGAGGAAACCGGCATGTCCTAGAATCAAAAATACGCAGACGTGTGATATCCACCACCCCGCACAGGGCCCGCGCGTTGGTTTAAAGTCTACTTCTCCTCTATGAGAAAAGGTCTGAGTCCCAGCAGTGGGAACATAAAAAGGCAAATTTTGCTTATTTTATTCCGTTCTGCTGAAAGAAAAGGAAGTCACTCCCTTTTCTTACATATCTTTCCTTGCAAGCCCCATCCATCTTTTCCTTGATCTGTAGAGAAACCATTGGCAATAGAGATGTTTCCCGGGTAGAAAAATTATAATTCTATTTAGTCCGTCAGTGAGATTATCAAATAATATTGGACCCGTATTTTTTGCTTTATCAAATAAATAAAAATTGCCACAGATAAGGCGTATCAAAGTTCAGGCGTAGGGGCTTTTGACGTCACTTTGCCAGTATGAAGTGTAGTACACCGTGACGTCATTCGATATTTCAACGCATTTTATCGTCGTAATTTTTTCGAATTCCATGTGACATTCACCAATCCACACTGGGCCCGCGTGGTAGACTTAGGCCCATTCTTTCACTGAGAGGAGGCTAGTATCCCGGCGCAGATACCCCTCAGTAGCTGATTTTAAATTGAGAATCTAATCTAAACGGCAAGTTGTACGTTTTTGAAAAATATATATGTACATTAAACCATTTCTTCAATAACTTGATCGAGGAAGATTTTGATTTTTATTCGTATAACATAGTGTTATTAATTTGTAATGTTATGTCAAAGGGGTGACCATAAGCTCTTAGAGTAAGGTTATTTTGAGTGTGTGTAAGGGACAGATATATATGACTTGTATACATTTGTCACTTACGCGATCTCAAAATAACCTTACCTAAGAGCTTATGGTCACCCCCCCGATACGGACAAAAAAAAACGACAATTGCACCAAAACCGAAGGGCGTATTTTAATAAAATTATCACCAATCTCAAAGACAATTTAATTATCTACATTTTGATTTTAGGCTTTCTTTTAAAATCATAGAATAATAAGGAAAGTACAAAAAACTACTGAATTTTAGGTCGGGCGGGTGTGAAACGAGTGCGAGGCCGTTTGGCGCCTGTCATCGTCTTAAAAGGCAGTTGATTATGCTACGGTAAAAAAAAAAACTTTTCATTTAACAATTCTTTCATGTTTCACTGGAGTTTTTGGCGGGATTTTTTCGAGTGTAGTTCAGCGGCTGTTAATATTATTTGCAAATTGATTCCTAGTGGATATTATGATATAAAATTGGTGTAGTTTTGTGTCTCAACTGTCTATGCAACTGGACAATATGTGAAATTATTGACAGAAGCGATCTCGGGATAGTGGAGCGGAGAATTTTATTGTAGTATTGACTACCTCTGCAAAGCTTACTGGGAAGGCTGATTCGATACAATTTGCTGCCAAATACTCCAAAAAAGCATTAGAATCTGTTACATCCGCATTCTAATGCATACTAAAGAATTCAAGAAGAGAAAAATACTGATGACTAGGCAGCATGGTCTCAGACCTTAGCCTGTTCCGTTAGGAACAAATATAAAAAAAAAAAAAAAAATCATGTTTCACTTTTTGCACTGATTAAAATTATTATTTATTTCTATCTGCCTATCCGTAGTCTCTGTAGAAAATCTTATTATTATATTTCTGGTCGCGTCCCAGTGAAGATACAAACTTCTGGACGGGCGCGGAATAATAACGCTGATAATAAAGCATTAAGGGAGGGTTTAAAAACTTATGGCGGCAAACAATTGGTTTCTCTAAACTTGAAGGGATCTTTTTCAGTTTGATTTGATTTTCTTCGGAAATAAAACGGTAATTTTGGTATAAAAGTGGCATTTGTTTTGATTGACAGATAGACTGATTTGGCAGATTATTTCGTGAACTTTTTTTTCTTTGATTGAATAAATCTTCTTTATTATTTAAAAATCGATTGCTCTTCGTTAGTCACGCTAAAATTCAAAATCGGTAAGACCGATTAAATATTTTTTTTCTTGTTTTGATTGCTCTAATACCAAAATCCCTGTATTAGAAACAAAGTTTTTCGTGTACCTAATAGTTTTGCTTTAAAAAAATAATTAATAACACGATATATTTTCGCAATTTTGGATTCTCCTCCAAAACGACTTGGATGTTTAAAAATATTTTTACACAGAAAAAATTATGGCTGGCATTTCTTCATAACTGAAATAGCATATGTAAATCAAATAATGTTTTGCAAACAAAACTGTTCAAAAGGAAGTTCAATATTGATGATTTGGCTCCGAGCGGGCGCACGGCCAGTACTGCGTTAACATTGGGGCATATATATCGCCTTAACAAATGTCCAAAGATCGAAATATACAGACTTTCAGATTTTAATATTAGTACGAAGACGGATTGTGAGACAGGCCCTTGCATGTTTTTTATTATTATTGTTAGGCTCGCGTTTTGTAACCATTTCATCTGATGATAAGCGATTGCATTGGCGACGGTGAAGCACGCTAGCCTAGAAGTAACCTATTCCACTCTTGACTCAGAGACCCCAGGTTGTAGCTATCAGAAAACACGTGATCCGACAGGGAATGCCACTTCTTAGGTGTATGCATACATTTGATGAGATGGCTGGGATGTCTACCACGTAATGAAGTAAAAACCTCGTAGTTTCTCAAATCACCAATACAATGTGATGAATTTGTTCTTCTTATTACAATTAATTCAAAAAATCTAAAAAACCGACTGCTTAAAAAGTGATATGATGATAGTATTTTTTTTAGAATTAGGTACAATTAAACATATGAGTGTTATATATTTTTGAAATCACCTCTTTATTTTGATACCCCATACGATAGGATTGGAAGAAAAAAAATCCCACGCCATCTTTCTACTATCCAATTTTAATGCAGCCAGTGACACTCGCAGGGTTAAGACGAATCGATTGACGTGAGAATCATTAAAATCGGTCAACGAGTTTGGTCTCTAGAACGCCACATAGGAACAAACATACATACATAGACTGCATACATAAACACATTACCCTCCTTCGGCAGCCGGGAAAAAAGTCTCTGCCCTGCTATAAAACAAATGCTAGCTAATTTGATTAATACTCAAACTAATTAACTAAAGTACTTATTACTTTTAGTTAACTTACTTTAAAGTAGTCATTATTTAACTTTTTGAAAGGTAAAAAACTAATATTTTTTATGAATTTGATGTGCACTTTATCATCAAAGGTCTCATAATTGTTTAATTTTAATTGAAAAATTGTTCTTTAAGTATTTTTTATGAAATTTTTGTAATATTTTACTCTGACAATATTTTTATGAATGCTTTGTTTCATTTACTGCTGAGTCACTGAACTTTCTACATCAAGTGAAACTCATACAGTTAGTGAACTTTTTATATTTGAGTAAAAAAAAATCCGCAGACGATCAAAAACGCATTTCAATAATGGAAGAAGAATAAAAATTATGTTCAGTTAAGTATATCTATAAAACAATTTTTATTAAAAGTCGTTGTCGAATTGTCGTGTAGCGCCTGGCTGTTTCCAAATAATATGCATATGGTAGTTATAAAAGCAGTAAAGAGTAAGGTATTTGATGGGTATTTTTTCAGCTCATCATGCCGGTATTTAAGTGGCCATCTGTGGTCTAAATCATTATTTCCACTTAACCAAAATGATACTTTCTGAGTGCAAATAATTGCATTGTTGATGAAAATACCAAAATCGCTATATGTATGCCAGGATCCCATCATCAGATCCTGACCTTATGACCATGGGACTACCTGGAAAGTATATCCTTTCAAACAAAAGAAGAATTTTCCAAATCGGTCCAGGCGTCTTTGAGTAATCGGGGAACATACATAAAAAAAATATTCCGACGAATTGAGAACCACCTCCTTTTTTGAAATGGGATAAAAAGATCTAGCAGACTACTAGCTACTAGATTAGGTGCGACGCGACATGTAACAGCATGTTTTTGAAGATTTTTCCTAAAATTGCTATAAAAGTACATTTGCTATAAAAAGGCTTTGTCGCGAGCTCCTATCTGTCGGGGGTCTTTTATGCATTTTACCAACCCGCACGTGTATGTTTTGTCTCGATGCAACAGTGCCTACTACAAGAATAGGTTAGACATTTTACTGAAGACCGGAAATATCTTTCAGCGCATCAACCGTGCCTTGTATATTTGTACTAATTTAACGTCTTGCATAGGAAGGGCTTGGGAAATATTCTGAAGGAGAATTGCTAGTAGGTAGTCTGGTTAGTTATATTGTAAGCCTAACCAAATACTTATACAGGTTGAGTTTTCCAAAGGGGCGTGGATGGCCAAATCCGAAACTATGAGAAATAGCGAAAAACACTCAAAAAGTCTCTACCCGATTTTGATTAAAAATAAAACTTATAGCAACACACGCATCCTCACGCCCAATCAGAGCGTCCCGCGGTCGTGTTCCGCCGCGATATTTGAATTGTGCGTCTCTTTCGCTCACATAGGCGTCGCCTACTCGCCACGTCCGCGCGGCGGATACGCATGGCGGGCAGTTGCGCTAGAAACTTAGACTCGTACGCCACGTTTGTTAACTGTTACCGAAACGAAGTAATTATTAGGTTTCGTACCCTTTGTGAAACTTAACTAGACTTTTAAGTGTGAACTTTATCAATACAGTGATTTACTGACTTTATGTAGTGGTTTTACTCGAACTGTCCCCCCTGAGACAAGTACCTCTCATAAACTGCATCATTGGATTTTTGAAAAACCAGTTTTCCTAGACAAGAACCGAACCCGTCGATTTTGGAAAACAATAAACGCTGTATTATTTACACCTTTTGATAGTGATGCAGAAAAATTCTGGGCAGTAATGATAAACGCCAAACTTAAGGGCCTTCCACCGCTTTAGTGCCGTAAAACGGTTACTTTCTAAAGCATACTCCTTAGTAACGGATAGGTTAAAACGTTTAAAAAAAAATTGTTTCGTGTACGTTATATGTGAAACATAGTATTTTCGTGTAAATAATAGTTTGCTTTAAAAAAATAATTAACAACACGATATTTTCTCGCTACTTTTGGATGCTCCTCCAAAACGACTTGAATGTTTAAAAATATTTCAATACATAAAAAAATAGGTATGGCTAGAATTTCTTTTTAACTGAAATATCATATGTAAATCCATACTAATATTATTAATTCGAAAGTAACTCTGTCTGTTTGTCTGTTACCTTTTCACGCCTAAACAACTGAATGAAATTCAATGAAATTTGGCGAGGAGATAGATGGCATCCTGAGGAAGAACATAGGCTAGGTTTTAGAAAAAAAAATTGTTGCTAGGAAGATAGGTAAGATAGGTACCCTACCTGGGATAGGGTAGGTAAGTTGGAAGGTTGGTTTGGTGGATAGCTAGGTAGGGTAGCGTAGGTAGGAAGGTAGGGTAGCGTAAGTAGGTAGGGTAGGATAGGTAGGTAGGTAGGTAATATTCTAATCAAGGTCATATTCTACCATTGTGCCAGTATCATTCAAGCCCATACAACCGTAGAAGCAGGATTTTATTTTTAAGAAACTTTCTGTCATTGTATAATAATAAAACATTTCCAATAGGTGTCATTTAAATTTAGATCAAGCTTTCTGAGACTGCAACACACTCGCTTTTGTATCGCCATTCCTATTTCCGATTACCACAGCTATTTCTACTGCAGACTGCTACGTTAATATTCATTCATTTTGTTTCAAGCGTCGTCGTCTGTACCTTTTCTTCTTTGTAGCATTTTAGTTGACTAAGTTAATTATTTGTCACTAGATTTATGTATCTTGTATCTAGAGCCTCTGAGGCTTTAGAAAAAGTGTAATTCTCTATTAGCGTTGGTGGTGGTCGATATGACAAAATGCAATACAAAGCAATTCGATAGCGTTTGACATTTCCATAATATTTTTACTCTTAAATAAATTTTTAATATTGAATATAAAAATAATATCGCTGTTGCGACGCTTTCGTTGATAGAACGACACTTTGTCTAGAGCAGGGGCACCAAATGGCGGACCGCGGTCCGGATCCGGACCGCCGACCTATTTTGTGTGGATCTTAAGTAAACAGTACAATATAATTTATTTTTTTAATTTTTTCAATTAAATTTCTTTTAAATTAGATAAAAATCATTTTTACGGACTGTACTTTATATCTTTAAACTTGTTTTGGTATTAGTTTGAACAATGGTATTCGTTCGACATAGAAAATAAATATGATTTGAAACAAATACCAGTGTTATTAGTTGTTTGTATTAGAACGGAATACAAAAAACCCAATACTTGAGTAAATAATTTAATTATTAATCCCGCCTTTTGTCTTTATCGCCGTCGATTCGACTACGGATGAATCATCTCATTCTTTCATCTCTCTTTTTAATTAATGCTCGATTGTTTGCCATATGCTCGCCCATCATCATCATCAGCCCTGGGACGTAGGCCTCTTCTCTGTGAGAGAGAGAGGAGGGGCCTTAATCCACCACGCGGGCCCAGTGCATGTTGGTGGATGTCACGTCTTCGAATTTTTTGGTTCGAGGACATGCCGGTTTCCTCACGATGTTGTCCTTCACCGTTTTGAAAGCAGTGGTGATGAAATAATTTATACAAAGTAAAGCGCCTGCCTGGGCTCGAACCGACGACCTACAACTTGTAAGTCGCGGCCAATACCACTGGGCCACCACTGCCTTCTATATATATAAATATTGTATCTATATTTATAAATTTCAGATTATTATTTCAGTTTTAACAAAGTAAATACACGTGACGATGTAAAGGCCGGGGGGAGGGTAGGTGGCTTTAAACCTTACGGGCCGCGATGGTAATATTATTTTAAGTAACATACCTCAAATGGAAGTAATTGGTGACCCCTGTTCTAGAGCCACAGGTCATCGTTTTACCTTGTGGCAGGCCTTCCAGCGCTGCATTTACCGATATGCAAGTGTTGAGCCAAAATATTCTGACAAGACTATCTCGTCTTGACATTTAGCGACTAGGGGGCATTTTGCGAAAGTAACGTATTGCGAAAGGGACAATATGCGAAAGGGACATTTAGCGAAAACGGCATTCTGCGACGAAGCCGACGCACAACATACGATTTGACCAATCTAGCTGGACAATAGGTATTTAAATATAATACTTAAAATAACGATTTACTGATCTCCTTACATCCTTGAATATATTACTTAACTGACAATAACAGTAAGTCATCCCTAGGCCGCGCGAAACCGGTTATAACAAAGGGCGAAAGCGCCCAAACCCTGCAAGTAGTCGGCCGACCCGCTCAGTGTGACCTTTAACGTTAAAGAGTGTACATGTTTTTTTTGTGTTTTGAGCGACTTCGAGTAGTTTTTTTCATGGATTCGTCAAATAGAGGTAATTATCTGTATATTAAGATATTAAAATAACCAATATTTTACTTTGACGAATGTGTGGCATTTGTGTAAAAATACATAGAAGATTTCTTATTTTTTTCCTCTACTTAATTTTGACTTGGAGTTTTACTTGGTAGTCAAACGCAGTCAAGCTGTGATAATAGTCTTAATAGATTACCTGTTTATTATACTTTGATGATATAGTACTCATTACTTGGGATTTTTTGCGATTATAATATATTTTTAATTTTCCTTCATAGATGCCCGAATGCAGCGAAAATCGATATTCGAATTTTGGCATTCTACTCCGGCCAAAGATCGATTAAATGAAGTAATTAACTTCGTAAAGGTGCAGTTTGGTGTTTTAGTTCAAAACGAAGAGCAAGAAGAAAAATTAAAAGCATTCTTGAAAAAAGAATGTGAAAAAATTCGCGTCAAATGGGTTCGCAAACAAAGAAGGTTAGACTTATTTTTAAAAGAACACGAAGATTGGTTGAACGAAGATTTGAATTTCAATATGCTTGTGGCACCTGAAGACTTATCACAACCAAGCACTAGTGGTGGCAGACCACAGAAAAGTTTTAAAGAAAGTTCCGAAAAATCAAAAAAAAGAAAAGTGCAACATTTGTTACATAATTACAGCAGCGATGAGTTAACTTTTGCGACGCAAGTGTCTCGCTTCCCACTGGCTCTGACACTTGTCAGAGCCAGTGGGAAGCGAGATGCTGCAACAATAATACAGGAGCTGTCTACATCCTCACCAAAGCGTGCCACCAAGTATAAGAAAGCTCGCAAAATTTTTAATACTCCAAAAGAAAAAAGACCGTATACTCCGGATGAAGCCTTAGCCTTTTTTATATCAAATAACTTGACAGTCCAAACTTATAAAAATATTCAGCAAGTAGCAAAAGAAAGGGGATTCAATGCATATCCTTGCTATGATCATGTGGCCAAAGTGAAGAAGCAGTGCTATCCTTCTGTTGAAAATATAACTGTTACGGATATATCAGCTGAAGTGAAACTGGATGCTCTTTTGAGCCATACTGCATTGAGAATATGCAAAGATATTATTGGAGAAAGGTTAGATATAAGTGTATTGAATTACACTTTAATATACAAATGGGGATGTGACGGGTCATCGGGCCATAGCTTATACAAGCAACCATTTGAAGATCCAGATAGCACAGATGAATATATGTTTATCATCTCGTTGGTTCCAATAAGACTCGTAAATGATGAACAGAAGATCATATGGGAAAACCCTCGTCCATCATCACCAAGATTCTGCAGAGTGATAAAATTTATTTATAAGAAAGAAACTGAAGCATTAATCAAAGAAGAGTGCCAAGTAATTGAAAAGCAAATAATAGAGTTGGAACCAACTCGCGTAGAAGTAAAGGGTGTAGCCATCTCCATAAAACACGATTTGATTATGTCAATGATTGACGGAAAAGTCTGTAATGTTCTTACAGAAAACAAATCAACACAGAGGTGCTTTATCTGCAAAGCAACATCCAAAGAGATGAATTCACTTCAACCAATGGTTAGAGAAGTAGATGCGAGCATGTACGGATTTGGCATATCGAGCCTACATGCATACATTCGGACAATGGAATGTTTGTTAAACATTAGTTATCGCATGGACATTCGCGAGTGGCAAGTAAGGGGAGAACAGAATAAGAAAATAGTAAAAAAAACTAAAGAAGAGATCCAGAAAAAGTTTAAAGGAATTGGCCTAATCATAGACAAAGTAAAGCCGGGTTTTGGAACCAGCAATGATGGTAACACTGCGCGAGCCTTCTTTTATAATTATGCCACAACGGCACAAATCACCAACATTGATGAAAATCTAATCCATCGATTTGGCACTATTTTAGCGGCCATAACTTCAGGCTACGAAATTAATACCGAAAAATTTTAAGAATTTTGTCATGAAACCAGAGTCATTTACGTGAATTTATATGCTTGGTATAATATGCCAGCCACAGTGCACAAAATTCTTGTACATGGAGCAAGCATAATAAAAAATTGTATAATACCAATTGGACAAATGTCTGAAGAGGCTTCTGAAGCCAAGAATAAAGAAATTAGGAAGGCCAGATTAGGCCATACAATGAAAACCTCAAGATACAGAACCAATTACGATTTAATGAAGCATTTACTGATATCTTCAGACCCCTACATCACGCTATTACGAAAACTTCCAAGAAAAAGTACATTGAGACATGACAAAGATGTACTTACTTTGTTAAAAGATTGAAATATATATTGTATACATTCCATTTGGCCTTTTATTAATCATATTATTATTTTAAATGTAACAAACAAAGCATTCTTTTAGTTCCTGAGTTTTGTCCACCTAGATTTGTCAAATCGTATACTGTGCGACGCAACATTTTTAAACGTAGTATTTATCATAAGGCCTCAAATAATGCGGTTGCCAAAACTTTTTCGCTCAATGTTAGTTCGACATTAGTACATTTAAGTTATCTTAACTTGTACTTACTTGAATTTTGGATTGTTGGTAGTTTCACGCCTGGTTGTATAACTTCCACTGTTAAGGTTTAAAATGGCGCTGCTACTTTTGAATGAAAACTGAACTTATTGGTGTCTTGCAGGCAAAACTGTCAACCAAACTGGCAATTTTAAAAGCATTTGTGGAGCTACACAATACTAAATTAATTTTGCTGTACGTACCGTATAAATGTAAAATATTCAAAATCAAGTCTGCTGTTGCTGGCGTAAATTATGAATTTTCCATCGAAAAAAAGCAGCTGGCTTATATTATATTTTGACGATTTATGTGTACAAAAATAAATGCGACAGCTGATTTTATTTCGCAATTGGAGGATTGATACCGAAGAAAACGTTTTCATAATGTTGAGTACAATGACTTCATTGATTGACGCTAAACAAAAATTACGTCTTCGATGTTTAATGCACGTTAGGGCTAATATTCAGCAGTGGGCGAAGTAAGGCTGCCAAATAGGATGATGATAAGCCACAATAATTTTCACAAGGCATGTTGTCTATTTTTACCCGACAGCCGAAGGAGGGTAATGTGTTTATCAGTCTATGTATGTATGTATGTGTATGTATGTATGTATGTTTGTTCCTATGTGGCGTTCTAGAGACCAAACGCGTTGGCCGATTTTGATGATTCTCACGTCAATCGAGTCTTAACCCTGCTAGTGTCACTGGCTACATTAAAATTAGAAAATAGGAAAATGGCGGATTTTGGGCGCCATATTGTGAGGGCCCAATTTTTTTTTTCTTCCAAACCCCTCGTGTGGAGTATCAAAATAAAGGATTTTAAGTGGTGATAACAAAAATATATAACACTTATATGTTTAAATGTACCTAATTCTAAAAAAAAAGTTGTATATTAAAAAATAACAAAAGACCCGACTGCTTAAAAAGCGAACTAAAAGGCGGAAACAAGAAGAAGATCATTCTGTGATTATTTTTTTTATCTAATCAAATTAATAATATTAACTCAATTTCTCCCTGTAACGTGCTTACTCAACCTATAACCAAATCAGATGGCTAACAAAGACGTCATTGTGCCCAAAACAATGACAGTGTATTCACTGATCAACTGTGTCACTGTTATATTGAGCAACCGACTTAGTAGAGTCGGTTACTCGCCGACGTAACCGATTTACTCAGCCACTGAGTTACCGGCAACTAAGTTGACAGGACGCGGCGCGAATTGCATTGCGTGTAGGAAATTGTCAATAGATGTAGGTGATTGGTTACGTTGATCGAATGCTGGAACCAAACAGTTAGTTTTGGTAGCTAGTTAGTGAGTTATGATGCGATTGTTTGGTTATTATTTAATCAAAATAGGTATGTAAGGATCGTAACAGGTGGGTTTCTGTAGTTTTTACCTAACCCCACGGAAAAAGGCGTCAGTTGATTTATGTATAATTTAGATAATCGTTTAATTTAGATCTTTATTACTTGCACTAGAATATAATTTAAGACTGATATGGACAATTTTGTAAATATGTTACTACGACCAAGCAAGCAACCTTAAGGCGATATATACGCCCCAATGTTTTTTAACGCAGTACTGGCCGTGCGCCCGTTCAGAGCTAAAATATCAGTATTGAACCTTTTGATCAGTTTTGTTTGCAAAATATAATTTCATTTACATATGCTATTTCAGTTATGAAGAAATTCCTGCCATTAATTTTCCTGTGTAAAAATATTTAATCGTTTTGAAGGAGTATCCAAAAGTTGCGAAAAATATCTTGTTGCTAATTATTTTTTTAAAGCAAAACTATTTGCTATACGAAAAAACCATGTTTAAAAAATAATTTACATGAAACAATAATAAATATATTATTTTTTCAAACCTTTTAACCTAGCCGTTACTAAGGAGTATGCTTTAGAAAGTTACCGTTTTATGGCACTAAAACTGATGTAGTTAAGCAAGCATGTTGATCGATGCTCGTGCCTTCTCGGTATGAGAAGAGGTCTTTGCCCTGCAGTGGGACAGTTACAGTCTGGTATGGTAGTTGTAGCTGTTATAGTTATTAATTTGGTTTGAGTTACATGTATTAAATTTAGGTATCACCTAAAAAAACGGTTACGAAACATCTGTAGAAATCTGAACAAATGAAAGAATTAGACAATAGATATTTTTCTATGGGGTTATTTTTTTTGGTTGGCCGTGTGATATAAAGGGCAGTAGGGCAGAGTGGTAACGGCCCTGACTTACGTGTCGTAAGTCTCGGGTTCGAACTCGAGCAGACGCTTGATTTTGTATAAATTATTTTCATCACCACTGCTTTGAAACGGAGGAAACATCGTGAGGAAACCGGCATGTACTAGAACCAAAAATTTGAAGACATGTGACATTCACCAACCTGCACTGGAGCCGCGTGGTGGATTACGGCCCATTCCCTCTCACAGAGAGGAGGCCTGTGTCCCAGCAATGGGAACATTAAAATGATGATGATGATGAGTTTCCAGTTGATGTCTCTTACCACATCTTTTACCTTCACTCGCTGAAAGTACCTATTTATTCCAGTAGCAATTTTACCTATCTACATACATAGATCATTTAATATTGTTGTCTAGCCTGTAAGCTGTTGAACTAAACCCTTTTAATACCCTAGGGAATAGGGCTCGAACCATAAACCAGTCCCCAACTTCATCAAATTCACTGACATTAACATTTTACTCCTACCCTCAAGTCGTCCAGTGTACGTCGCGCCTACCCTCAATAATCCTATTAATATCGTCTTGTCGTGCACTGGTCCATTATAGGTCATTGGGGACGGACGTGTATTGTGTCCGATTGTAATATGTAGATTGTACGGATTATTGTCTAATACAATTTAACTGTGATTGATTTGAGATAATGTGATGTGCTTGGCTTATTGTATGTTTTGGTAGAAGCACAGATAATATAATACTACGGGTAGAAATAAGTCTGTTTTGATGTGTAATTTGTGTAATGTGATATGATGTTAAGACTGCTATGGATTTAAATGCTTAGTTTTGATTGAACATTAACCAAATTAGGAACGACCATTATCCTAACCTTATTTCAAAATATTTGTGTCTGGTTGACTGGTAGAGAATGCCTTGCTGCATTAAGTCCGCCTATGTATCACCATTGTACATGAAGTTTAAATAAATAAATAAATAAATAAATAATCTCTATTGTATTATTTTTCCAGAATTATCTTTTCTGTAAAGATGTTTTCCTGCATGGTTTTGATAATGCTAACCTCTATTGTATTATTTTTCCAGAATTATCTTTTCTGTAAAGATGTTTTCCTGCATGGTTTTGATAATGCTAACCTCTATTGTATTTTTTTTCCAAAATTATCTTTGCTGTAGAGATGTTTTCCTGCATGCTATTAACATTACAACTACAGCTGATTTTCTGCATTTAAATTTTTAAGCAAGGCACGTTTACATTTGAATGACCTCCCTCATGGCGCGACACAATTCAACGCAAAATCTACGTTCATTAAATAACCGCCTTCTTCAATGTCCTACTCAATGCACTGACTTCATTTACTATTATTTACTACTATCTCCTAGGGTATCGGAATGGAAACCAACCGAATAACCTTTAAATTCGACAACGTCGGAAAATTTAACTCTGCAACAAGACAAAAATGAATGATTAAACAATTCCAAGCTGAAAAGAGTAAGTAATTGCATTCTAACAAAGGAGAAGTTTCATGCAGTAGCGCAACAAACACTGCTTCACTGTGACTCGTTGATTAATACAATGCAGCGCCTTTCGTTATTTGCAGCTATGCAGATGGAAATGATCTTGCAATTGTAACGGCTGGGGCTTCGCAGGGTAGGCGGCACAGGCCGCTACTGATAGGTAGGTAGTTAGGTAGATGATAAGTGAAACAGCTGGACAAGTTAAAGTAAAGTAAATAAGATCCACAGCTAGGTCGCGGGTAAATAAGGTCACTGTTCGTTTCCGAGCACTATCACACACAGTATATAGGTAGGAAGGGTACCGTGGCAGACGCGAGGGCCTGCTCAGTACAGGCTCAGCAGTAGGCCGGACGGCCTTCGTATCTCCATCAGGTGGTGCCTGTCAGAACCGGGTCGCGTGGCGATGGGCCGCAGGTAGGCAGGCCAAGACCTGGGCAGCGTGCGTAGGTATCAGGTATAATTACTTAACTGTGTTATTAATTAATTTTATTATTAATTAAGTATTAGTAAGTTATAGAGAATTGAATTAAAGAATTGTAATTATTGTTTGATAAATTATGTACATTTATTTATTTAATAACATTGTAAAAACCATTTATTTTTAAAATTATTAATGTTTATTTTATTTTATTAATAAAAAAAAAATTGTTAATTAATTATTTATTATTCCTAAGATAAGTTATTTATTGGACACTTCATATTCATTTAAAAATTTACTTTCGTGTTACGATTAGGTAGGCGTATCTATATTGATAAAGATTAAAGATTTATTTAAATTCTTTATTATATCAGGTACCTAACTTATTATACATTTTTACGGACATGACCAAGGTACTATTGGAATGCATGTTTGAACGCAATGTTGGTACGAATAATCTATTTTTAAGTCTTAAAATTTTTGTATGTCCTTTTTGTAAAGAATTCTGGGTACTTACGCACAAACTTACAAACTTCAAATAAAAAGAAAACCGCTTCTTTCAGGAACTAAAGATTTTGTCCCTGCACTGTCCGCTATCGGTGACTTAAATATTTACTAAGATTCTAATTAGGTGTTTTGTAGAGTAATTAGCGTGGGTGCATCAGTGCTGTTGCCCCATAAGATGACGCCGTATTTGAGCCATGCGTAAGCGTACGCGTAGTAAGTCACTAGATCAGATTTAAGGACTGTAGTTTTTTTGATCTCACAGAGGGCGCTCGTTGATCCTCCGTGGTTTATAAATTATGTAGAGCCTATGTTCTTCTGTTGTCTTAAGCTTTATAATATGTCCGATCCGGATTTTTTTCGTGAAAGAATAACAAATTTCCATTCATCCATCCTTACAAAAATACACAAATTTTAACCGAGCTATGAAACTTCATAATGAAACAACTGCCAAAACATTGTATTCGATATCATTAAGCAATAACATTCGTATTCACATAAATAATAGGAATTTATTCTGTACGTATAAGTGTTTATCTATACTATAATATTCTAAAGCTGAAGAGTTTGTTTGTTTGAACGCGCTAATCTCAGGAACTACTGAAAAATTCTTTTTGTGTTGGATAGCCCTACGGCCAATAGGAGCGCAGCACAAATGAAAAATGTTGCAAAAACGGGAAAAAAAAATTCCTTTTTGAGAGTTTCCATTATGTGCGCTGCGTAAACGGTTTAGATGGGTAGGTAGGTGGCCAGTTGTCGGGAGCGAAGCCGCGTGGGACAGCTATAGCTTCATATAATGTATCATTCAATTCCAAAAAGCTTTCATGCTCTTGCTTGTATATTCTTCTTAAGTAGTAATTTCAGCCGATACAGAAACGGAAAACAAAATTAGTGTATTTGTGTCTTTCATATAGCTGCAGAAATTATATTCCTTTTCGTTTCAAAAAACTGATGTACCATACCGTTAAAATGAAAAACAAACGACAATAGCAGAGTAAATTACCCATAAAACTGTTTTAATAAATCCCACCAATATTATCTGAACAAAAACCAGCGTTGAGGCACTTACAGTATTTCTGAGCGATTTTCGCACGCCTTTTAAGTAAATATTTACGGAATATTACATCGTTCTCAATAAGAATCGAGTAATGCTCAATAAAACGGTATCGATATTGGTAAAGCTTCATCGGTCTGACACGAAAATATCGAAGGACATTAATATTTATAGATATAATGATCGTGAAAGATATTCAATTGTTATTTTTAGAGTATATGCTGAGTGTATTGAAGAGGAGCTCGTGGCTAAATAATAACAGCCGCACGGGTCGATCTTCAAGGTTAAGCAACGCTTGACGGGGTCAGTCCGTGGATGGGTGACCATTTTCAACATACCGAGTTTCCTCCGTGCCTCGGAAAGCACGTTAAGCCGTTGGTCCCGGCTGTCATTTGAAGATCTTTGACAGTCGTTACGGGTAGTCAGAAGCTTGAGATCTGACACCAGTCTTGCCAAGGGGTACCGTGTTACCCAGTTACTGGGTTGCGGAGATCAGATAGGCAGTCGCTCCATGTAAAACACTAGTGCTCAGCTAAATCCGGTAAGGCTGGAAGCCGACCCCAATATAGTTGGGAAAAGGCTAGGCAGATGATGCTGAGTGTATTGATTGAATATATAATGAAGTCTACTTCGAAATAGACTGATTGGTTTTAAATGTACGGACATTAAAGTGGACATGTTGTCATGTCATGAAAAATGTATGGACATATATAAAACTTCCCAAAAAAAAAAATGTAGGTTTAGTTCAGAAGTGCAATTCAAAGTCAAAGTCAAAGTCAAATATATTTATTCAACTAGGCCAAAAAGCGACACTTTTGAACATCAAAGAATTAAAATTAAAATTTACAAGTAATAAAAATTTATTCTGCCGTGCATTCGGAAAAGTAGCTTGTTATGGAGAAGAACGCACAAGAAACTCCATACTTACTCTTTTTAAAAAAAATATGTAATTTACAATATTTACATTAGTAAATACATTAATAAATTAATATATGTGAGGACGACGCACCCAGAATAGCACTACACACTATACTACGTACAGGTATAAATAATTTCTTAGGTATTTGTTTATAAGACTCTGATTTTATTTTATGCACATATCTATTATGGTCGTTGATTTTGTGAAACTCGGGGCTGTTGTCCGGCAGTGAAAGTCTTTCTGTTGAAATAAATGATGATGACGACGATCTATTATTGTTATAAAAAGTGTGTTAATGCTTAAAAATCATGCAATCATCATAATGATAAGATGGTATCTACTTCGATGAGCGACGCCATATGTCTCATCTTGCTCTTTGTGAATTAACACCTATACCACAGATAATACAATACTAGCATACAGATGCCTCATCCCATACAAAGAAACCGTGCCACTTAACTAGCCTTTTTCATCTGATTATACTGATTATTTTTTGTAAATCGAACGCGTTTGGTTCCGTTCCACGGCGATAGATAGATCACCATCTAATAACCAATCGATATCGATAGATAAATCAAACAATCAGTATAATCAGTACAGTACGTCGGGACAGTTTCTTTATTTATTATTTATTTATTATATTCTTTATTGTACACCACAAAAATATATACACAGGACAAACATCATAAAAGCAAGTGTACAATGGGCGGTCTTATCGCACAGGGCAATCTCTTACAGATAACCTAGTTTCTTTGTATGGGATGAGACCCCACTGCCTATACCTACAATGAAAAACCTTTTCGAAGCCAACGCTAACGCTCTGCGCTGTCGCCGTGCAATTTTGTTAGAAGCTTATATTATCGTCGACACTAAGAATAAGATAATAATAATAAAAAACCTTATTGACAAGTGTTGGTGCAGAAAAGAAGAATGTGATTATGGGTGGAAAACGTGTGCATCATTATTTCAGCCGAAATACGTCCACTGCTGAATATAGGCCTCCCCAAGTGTCACCACAGAGGATCCCACAACCCTAACCAGGCCACCGATCTATTGGGAGGCCTTACAACCCAGTGTTTACCGGTTCGCGCTAGCCACTCCAGAACTTTTCGGCCCCATTGACCATCTGTTCTGCGAGCAATGTGCCCTGCTCACTGCCACTTAGTTTCGCAATTCTTCGGGCTATGTCGGTAACTCTAAAGTTGGAAGAAGAACTCTGAAGAAGGACTAATCCTTCTACGGATATCCTCATATCTGGTGCGATCACGCAAAGAAACGCCGACCATAACCTTCTCCGTTGCCCTTTGGGTGACTATAAATTTTCTGAATGCCTACAAAATTCCACTATTGAATTGTGGAATTCAGTAGTCTTATTTACCACCATCTTGGGCCAACCACAAACTCCTACGATACTTCATCTTGTTTAGTGTTACAAAGCAAACGAAATAGAACAGTTGTTCAAAATTCTCTTTTGATAAACTTCCAATAAGTTAACTAACAATAATACAAAGAAAACATTAAGATACTTATTACTTGTTGAAGAAAACCAACACTTCGGTTCATTATAATTCTAAAGTTATTAAAGTGCCTAGGTACGGTTATAACCTAAAACACTTGGAATCCTAAGTTATCAACATATTTGAACTTTATTATTATGGTACTTTTGAATACGAGTAACAGTATTCTCAATGAATCTCAAGATTTGTCTCCAAATAAAATTAAAATATTCAATTCAACTGTCAAATAGTTAGCAAAATTTTATCATTAAATACATACCTACTTCCTCGTTGGTCTAGTGCTAGCAAGCGCAACTGCTGAGCATGAGGTACCTACTGGGTTTGATTCCCAGGTCGGGCATCCTAAGCCAATTTCCGGCCTCGGTAGGCGTGGGCTTGCGGACAGCGAGTAATGGGTAGCTCGCCGTACGATAAGGACCAATCCAGAGTCGACGGCGCGAATTGTTCCACGCACGTCTCAAAGAGATGTCAGCAAAACTGACGGGCTCTGCTAGGGCCGATGCCTGTCTGTGTCGCAGATAAATTTGAAAGAGAGTTACCGCGGCCCTGGCACAAGTAACTGAAGGAACACGGCATGGCTTTTAGTCAGTAAAAGTCTGACACGCCCTGCCGCTTCACCCAGAGCGGGAGAATTTCGTTCTGGAATTTCTCAGTAGCAGCCCAGCGTCTTGATTTAATGCTCGGTTGTTTGCCATATGCTCGCCCATCATCATCATCAGCCCTGGGACGACGGCCTCTTCTCAGTGAGAAAGGAGGGGCCTTAATTGACCACGCGTGCTCATTGCGGGCTGGTGGATGTCACATGTCTTCGAATTTTTGGTTCTAAGACATGCCGGTTACCTCACAATATTTTCCTTCACCGTTTTTAGAGCAGTGGTGATGAAATAACTTACACAAACTTAAGCACCTGCCTAGGTTCGAACCCACAACGTACGACACGTAAGTCGGGGCCGTTACCACTGGGCCAAATCGCTCGCTCATATTACATGGGATTTAAACACAAAAATGTGTGAAATTTGGGTGTACTATAATGAGTGCACCTCTGCCTAAGCTTTTGGGGAATACAGGTGTGGTGGTTATGGGGGTTGGCAGAAACTACAAAATAACATCTGCTACGATCCTTACATCACTATTACTACATATTATAAAACAAGGTCCCTCCGCCGCGTTTGTACGCGTTAAACACAAAAACTACTGAACGGATTTTCATACGGTTTCCACCAATAGATAGAGTGAGAAAAGAGGAAAGTTTTTGTGTATAATTAGTCACGTGCGAAGCCAAGGTGGGTCGCTAGTAAAATATAAAACAAAAATATTTAATTCTGTGCAAAATGTTCAAAGGTATTATAATTTACCATTACTTAAGTGACTGCTTCTTCTGAAATATAAATCAGGAAAACAAACAACTAATTCCATTGTAATACAATTTCTGGAAATAATTACTGTTTTCTTAGAAGCTTTTCGTGGACGTTTGAGCAAATAAATATAGATGTTTTTGAGTTTATTGGATGTCATTTTGTGTTTCATAATTATTGAGGAAAAGGTCTACTAGCATCTGGACAAATAAATAATTAATTATTTAATTTTTCCTTAATTGCAGGATCCACAACCTTAGGTTTTTGTTGTGTTAAAAAACACCTGGTCCATACATTTTGTCGATGTTTGAACTCAAAGGTTTGAGGTTCTGAGGCTAGGAAGGCTGAGGAAGTTAAACAAAAAAAAAAACCGAGTTGAACACTAGTTCTTATTTTTGTTGTTCTTCTTATTGTTGTTGTAGTTCCAATTTCGTATCTAAGAGTTCACTTATTTTCCTTAAAGTAATTGTTTCATGGGTCAATGGGGTCGGTGATTTAATTGTAGGGTTGTTGTCAATAAACTCTTATGAAGGAAGTCTTAAAAATAAGTCTTTATGAGTTAGACGTAGGCCTAAATACGCGCCTACAACTAAACAGTTCGGAAAAGACTAGGTAATCATGAAAACTTTAAGAAATACACTTTATGATAACAGCAACTCCGATAGACTTGTTCCTTTAAATCTTTCACAAACCTTTTAAAATAATCCGTTAGCATTGTTTGAACAAGCCTTATTGAGTTCCCATCAGTGATCAATCATTTCCATTTGTGTGTTATCTTGATCAACCCACATTTTGGGACACGCATGTGAATAAGTATATTTGTATGCTTATAGAGTTGTCATCAGCACTTGGCAATTATTTTAATTATAGGAACTTACATATGCGTAAATAATAACAGTGGCTCTGAAGTGTAGTTAAAGCATCATTTGTCTATACATATCTTTAAATTTTCTACTAGATATAACTTTATTTTAGGTTTCAATTTTGATAACAAATTCCTAAGTAAATATTTACCAACATTAAGTACTTACTTCAACAGAATTAAATTTTCCCAAAAAGAAAACTTGTTACTTGAAAAAAATTCTTCTTCATCATATTTCTCATAAACCTCTTATGAGCCAACTGTGTGTAAGCGCTCAAATGTGATCTAGTCGTCGCCGCGACTCATAAACTCGATTTACATCAGGCTTGCCGACAAAATATTTCAAGTAATATTAGCTATTACTCGTATAATTTGAAGCCGGAGTAAAGGTTTTATTAGTCAAGGTAGACTCAAGTGATAATGTACTCTAAATACACAGGAAAGTTCTAATCGTCGGCAAATTCAATTATTTTTCGTTCGAAAGCTTAAAGAGGGCAAAAAATTGGTCGGCCATTTCTTGGAACGCAAATTATTTTCCCCTTCTTGGCAGTCGCGTTTAACACGATTTCTAGAAAGCTTATTAAATATGATATGATAATCAAATGAGAAGCAGATTAACAAATGTTTGCTCTTAGACAGCTACTTAACGTAATTTCATTAAGAGTTACAAGAATCTTTTTTATTTCATAAGTTAGTTTATTATTAAGAAAAGCAGTTTTCGTTTAATAAAAAAGAGCAATTTGGAGTGTAATGAATTCTTAGAAAGAGTGCCTAAAAAATTATATTTATTCCGTTTCGAATTCATGAATAAATCTTTGTACTACCCCATGTAATAAGCTTTAGAGAAAACGTTTTCTTTGTCTGGTCTACAGTAAAATATATTCAATCCAAATCCAATAAAAAGATTTTCTTTTTGCCCTTTGTACCATAACAGAAAAGCTACTGTACTTCGAAAATATTGTAAAAGCCTTCCAGAGTAAAACTTATTAACAAAAATATGTGTAAAATTTGTCAATCCCGCTATCTGCATGCTGGCGGCTGTCGTAATCGGATTACCAACACGAGTTATGCTACAAGATAAATCATATTACCGAATGTCTGCATTTTTAAACAAATTTTCTTAGCTTGACGGTAAAAAATAAATTTCCCGGCAATTTATTTCACAGCAACTTTATTACGGCGCGGGCTTGACGTATCGCTTAATTAATCAATGGTAGCTTCAGTGTTGTGCTGCCATCTTTCGGATCCGAGACCATCGATTACGCTTTACATGACTAATCGGGTGCCATTGAATCGAGTGTCGAACGAGTCATTATCTAAACGGATTATCTGCGATACCGAGAAAAATCAAGCGATTGGCTATCGAAAAGCTTTGTTACTTTACCTTTGTTTTCTTTTTGCTAGTTTAATGAAAACCTTTATATTGCCAGAATGTAAAGCTGAATCAGATTCGGTGTTGGGAAGCTTTCTATTTCGTTAATTACTTGGAGTCTTTGGTATGTATCTCAGGTTGTTTTGTAATTTAAAATTTTACAACAGGAAATCCAACACCTCTTATCAGGTTATTATCAGGCATACCTATTCTTACAAACATAAATTTTAATAAATCCGCCACTCCAATGACGTCACACCCCTAAACAACATAAACAACAGTGACGCAGCCTTTGTTATACACAGGAAGGCATTTAAGGGCTCACACTGAACCATCAAATTTTATAATGAGTCGCGTGGAAAATAGTGGGCTTTATTGTCGACTATAACGCGGTGAAATATTGGATGGTTTTACCTAGTGACTATATAAAAGATTATCTACATTACTGTTAGATTTTTTGTTTCCAAAACACTGAAATGTTTGCATATAAAAAAGTGCTCAATTTATCTCGTTTCACATTAAGCAATCAATTAATCTGCTTAGACTTTTTCCAACTAATTCGGATCGCAGTCTATCCGGATGCAGGAGAATACCAGTATTTTACTTTGAGCGACCTCCACAATCCAGTTACTGGGTAACACGATACCACTCGGCAAGACAGTTCTCGTTTTTCTGGCGTCTGACTACCCGTTACGGGTACCAAAGATTTACTAACGACAGCCGAGACCAACAGCTTAACCTGATTGCCAAGTACCAAGGAGTCTCGGTATGTAATCAATGGTCCACACACTTTCGGGAATGGACCCCAGCAAGCTTTGCTTAACCTTGAAGATGGACCCGTGCAGCTATTATTATTTAAACCCTCTCTCGCGTGTTCCACAGTACCGAATCATGCTAGTAAAGTTCAGTCTAGTCCTGTGCAATATCATTTATCTCATAATTATCATTTATGTTTCGGAAAATATTTGGGCGTCCAAGCAAAAAGGGTCCAGTAGTGGGGCATTAAGTTAAGATTAGATTCGGTATGTAGAATAGTCAAATCAAAAATTTGCACATTTAGGACGACAACTAGAAGGACAACTACACATAACTGCGTATATATCGGAAATTAAATGCCGAGAACTGGACCCTTTCTGTTTGGAGGCCTACATATAATATCCAACCATATACCAAACTTCCATAGGTCTAAAGTTACGAAACTGATTGCAATAATAAATCTAAACAATACTGAACAACAAGACAGTTGTAATGTAACAATAGAACTCGATAGCGTCTACAAAAGTAATAAAGTTATCAAGTGTCTGCTGCCATGAAAGTGAATTTATTGATATAACTTAATAGTTATCACCACCTGTGCCGAGGGGATTTATTCGACAGAATGGTATTTTTTTTATAACCAGTACTTTTTCACAAGTTTTGTAGTAGTCTCTTGTCGTAATAAATACGTAAAGAAAGTAATTGAGGTCTTTTGTTCACAATAAGGTAGGTAACAGATCAATCGTCACAGTTTAAATGTGAAAGGCTATTGGGTATTAAAAATAAAAAGATGCAGCTTCCCCCATACTAAGCAGTGATTAGTTAAGAAACAATAGTAGTATGCGCTCACATTCCATCCTACTACTGCGAGTATTATAAACGTGAAAGTTTGTGAGGATAGGTGGATGTTTGTTACACTTCCACGCAAAAACTACTGAACTTATTTTAATGAAACTTTACGGCAATATAGCTTATATATCAGAATAACACATAAGCTATAATTTAGGACAGAGCTGACGGCGGCAGCTAGTGTTTCAATAAATTAACTCAAGCTTTGGCCCAGGTCGAGCGCGAAAACTAAAGTGAATAGAAAATTAGGTAACTAACAAAAAAATTAAGGATATGAGATGACAAGAATTTCTTAAATGTGTCGCTAGTGAGAAATTCAGTAAGAGTAGAAATAAAATACGTATTCGTTTCAACATTTAGTCCCACGCTGGGTGCCAATGTATAAACGATGTTCATAACTAACTCATTAGCAATAAAACTCTCAGGAATATTATTCTTAAGAGCTGTAATAAACGTTGGAAATGAGGTTAAATAACAAGTTTTAACGTTGTCGGGTGCCGGAATTTATAATGAAATAAAAAAATACATAATTCGATAAAGATTTAAGGCGTTAAGACGTCAACAAGTTTCTCAAAGCTGTCGCTAAATGATAAATCCAGTAACAGAATAAATAAACTATGTATTCGACTCAACGTTTTGTCCACGCTGGGCGCCAAAGTAGAAAAGATGTTTATTTTTCTACTGCAGGAAAATAAAATGAAAGTGTTTGTGACGTAAAGATTGAGGCAAAATAACACGTTTAAACGTTGTTTCACTGAAGAAAAATAAGGCAAAACGAAATGATGTGATAAAAATTGTTGAACATCACTAAGTGAGAGAGAGATTTTTTAAACTGCTCAATATTATACTTGTGCACACAGGTAAAAGTTTTAGTTTATTTCAACTTTTGTGCTACCATCAGTAATTTCCTTCTGTAGATTAGTATAATATCTTTTTTTTTTAATAACATTCACTCATTCATTCCGTTTGACAGCAAACCATCTCTAAAACTAACACGCACCAAAATAAGGAACGTTAATTTCGCCGTCAATTTATCTCAATAACCTTGGCAAGGGATCCCGAAACCCAGGCTCGAGTTTCATGAAACAGAAGGCCTGCTGTGCTGCCGACCTCAAGCTATAGTGCTGCTATCTGACAAAATCATGTTGTGTGGTACAGATGAAAAACAAAACCCGCGAAATAATAATAAATCGATGCTGTTGATCAAATATAAATTATTGGCAAGAGTTTCCGGTGCCAAAAAAAGATCTTATTGAGCACTTACGATCAGGCACATTATTGGTTTAAAACTTTAAATCAACGACTTAATCTTATCAAAAATAGCTTTGTAAACAGCAATTTGGGATGTTTTTATTATATATCCATAATTAACAAGTATTGATAGTAGAAAAACACTGCCTAAACATATCGATAGAGATTTTTTTGCTGACAACTATGACATCAAAAAACTAAAAATCGGCCAACTGTCAGATAGAGGCACTCTAGCTTGAGGACGGCAGTGTGAACATCATACATAAGTAAATAGCTAATAAAGCTCCGACAAGCCACATGTGCCGTAGATACCCTATTCAAAGAGATTGTGTACTTTTATACTTTCTATAAGTAGGGACCGAAATAGAACTGGGTTCCACGGTGAGAGTGTGGCCTTTGAGGGTAGTTATCTACGCGCTTTCGCTGTATTTGTCAAAACTAGAAAGCTTCACTCTGTCTTGTACGCTTGAGTTCATCTGGAACACAATTTAGCGGATTTCCTTTTTGTTGTAGGCTTGGAAGCCATGCTCAACATGAAATGTCATCAATATTACAAAGATCAAAAGATTTATTTACTCGCAGGTGAAGCTACTGGCAGAAGCTAGCATATATAAATAGTAATATTCTTATTGAGTTAAGAGTCGTCACTTTTTTTACTTTGTAACTATTGTATGTTATAGTGGATGTACCTCTCAAGTTCCTTGAGCATGTTTATGAATTATAGTTTTTATAATAGTCACGTGTTCAAATCTACTGGATTTGCGGGTGTCTGAAATTAATCCAGAAATCCGCAATGTACTTTTTAATTCTGGCAAAACCTCCTATATGCTAGAGTAAATCTCGTCTGGAAAATGCGGCTTAAACATGCAACGTTGTCGTTTGAATTCTGGTGCGATGGGCCAGATCAAGCGAGTAATTGATTTAATGAGCTACGCCACTACGCTAGTAGATATTATAGGTGGGTAGGAAGGTACGCCTGCAATCCCATCGTTGTTTTAACGTTGCATAATAACAAATAAAGCCTTGTATTAGCGAGTATGACAATAAACCGGTGTATATTACGCCCTTAGTCGCACAACGAGCTATTAAACGCACGACATGTCGCTTTATGACTGTTTCTTGTACAATTTTCGTGCTACGGGGGGTAGGTATACTTCATGGCCGGGTATGAACAAACATGTACAATTATAAAAGGATGGCAAAGTCCGTCTTTGACACGTACTGAATCATGGCCCTCACATCAGTATACGAAACCAGTTTAAGCTGATCTCTTATTCTGTTGAAACTTTGTACTATGCCAGGACAGCTCAAAGTGTTGCGGTCGATTGTACCTTCATATTAAGAAAGTTTTTTTATAAAGTGCGATGTTACACATGCTGCGTCAAAGCGTCTATTGATGCTACGGATTGCTACGACATGCCTACGATTGCTACGGCGTAGCCACGTAAAGGGAATTTCTGGAAATCCATTTAATTATGGAGGTAGTTTATTAGAAAGTGTCCGCGTTACAAAACAGACAGCGATGTGAATTCTATTCAGATGACTTGTTTGAAATTTACATTTTATTGAAACAGATTTGATGAACAGAAAGTGCATACTGAAGCTGAAGTCGCAAAAATTGGTATTGTTGTCAACTTATCGAAGTCAAAGTATAATGAAGAAAACAATCTTCATTTAAACATTCGTAGCTAGAAAAAGGTTAAAGAAACACGATATTTAGCCCCAAGATTTTTCTAACATAACCTTGCACGTCTATGGAAAAAGAGTCTCCATAATTCTATTCCAACGATAATTAAACGTTCCTACCAAAGATAAGGTTTGTTGTCATTTGGATTATCAAAGCGTTTCGTGGATATCTAAACTTGGAATGGTACTAAAGACGAAATTGTACTAAAATAAAATAGGAGGAGTTCTGTGAAAACCCAATACAGGTTTTTCAATTCTGTGAAAATCAAATACACAATTATCATTAAAATATTCCAGACGCAATTAACACTATCTCCTAATATTAATGAGAGAGGGATGGCGGTAACACATTACATCCGAACCGATTCCGAGAAATTTCTGTTTCGAAGTAGCAGGAATACTTCTTGTAGGGCAGCCTACGCACCACATCCGATCTCGATCCGTCATAGTTCAGAACATGTTCAATCCGGTACTCAAGTCACGGACTCTGATCGGATGTTTTGCGTAATCACCCTAAGCTAAAATTTTATGAAATGGAGCGAAATTGCAAATGGCGACGGGTGACATGAAAGGACCATAATAAAATGAAAAGCAGGCAAAGGTAATACTACTTTTTATTCCTATTTCTTACATTGAACAGAATGTAGCGAACGACCAATGTGACATTTTTTTTTTAAAATGCAACGGAATTATCGGATGGAAAGAGCATTTGAAAGATCTCAACGACCATATTGTGTTCATGGAAATTTTATCTTATTTAAAATGGCGTTCTGCCCGTAGATACCGGATGAAGAGGATTCGAAACAGGAGTGCAGAGTAAAATGAACAAAGAGAGTAATGAAAGATTGAACAATGTGAGAGGAAAGAATAAAACAGAAGTTTCCAATCTCTCACAGTTTTATGTTATCTCAAGTCTACACTGACACCCAAATTCATAGGTATTTAGATAGCTGTTCGTACATAAGTATCTAACTAAATATCTACTTATACTTTTATAACTTTAAATTGAGCGTAGATGTCCAATTATAATATCTACTTATTTAAAGAGCAAAGTTATTTTGATTGGAATCATCTATTTGACTACCCTCCTTCTTAGGGCTCGTTTCTGTAAACGCAGCGCGTCGTGCGTGGCGGCCTGCACTAAATTCAAATATATGGCGTTGTATGAGGGTGTTCACGCAGAAGCGATTTTACACACGTTTTCTTGAGATGACCGAGGCGTAAACACGAGGCGTCGCACGCGGCGATCCGATCCGTTCCCGCTTCTGATTCCCACCGCCGCGTTTCCAGCCACGTTCGCAGCCACGTGCGCCGCCGCGTTTAACGCTACACGGTAGAGATGCCGCGGACGAAGTGGCCACCACCACTCTTGACGCACCGCTCAACGCCCCGCGTCTCCAGAAACAACATCGTACATTGCCATATGTTTGTGATTACTCGTGCGATGACGCGGGCCGCTGCACGCGCCGCCTCCCCGTGAACAGAAAAAGACGTCCGTTGCGCCGCGAGACAGCATGCTGCATTCGCTGCGCGACACCCCGCGTCCTCAGAAATGAGCCCTTAGAGTTCTGAAAACTCAAACTCGTTCTGAACTCCGCTCGCTGACCTCCGTGACTTAGTCATAAGATGCTCTTCCAGATGCAGTAGGTAGTTATCACATGGGTGGAAAACTAAAATAACCATCAGTATTCACACACAAATTCCTTCGGCTAAAAATAATAAACACATCAAACAAAGCGATAGCAAGCGCCTAGCTATATTCCCGACTATTCAATATTATCCGTCTTCACATTCCAAATGGTGTCCATTGTTCCTTGAACAAACAGTCTTGGCATATGAGTATAGCGACCTGGGTATGGTGGAAACACTTAGTGTGTATAAGACGATCTTTATTGTGTCTTGCCGTGAACTGTAAGAATAAGCATCCCAATTCACTCGGGGACCGGGGTTGTGTTTTTGATCGATTGGAATTTTGATTGAAACACAAATATGGAGGATACAATACGAAACTACATGCGGGTTTTTTTGTCGCATGATAGCCAGTAGTGGTATAAGACCCCAGACGAAAAGTTATGAAGCAATTTCAAAGACGTCGTCACCGTCGTCGGTTCTAATACTTCTTACCTATATCTTTACTTTAGGACTAACAAATGGTGTACTATTGTAGACTACATTGATGTCTGATTAATAGATTAAAACTACACATTTTTTTCCTGAATCTACAAAATTACTCAATATTATGATCTCTAAAGCTGCTACCAAGAATTTATTCAGTTTGAATCCGATTTTAATTCTTTCATCTTCATCATCTTATAAGCCAAAGTGGTCGGACATAGGCCTCCCCCAAGCGTCGCCACATTAACCGGTCCCGGACGTCTCGCATTCATCGGACTCCCACCACGCTCACCAGGTCATCTGTCCACCTGGTGGGACACCTTCCAACGCAACGTCTTCCGGTTCGTGTTCTCCACTCCAGAACTTTTCGGCCCAATCGACCATCCACACTGCGAGCAATGCGATTCTCTTGCGGATCTCTACATTTCATTCGTTACCTAAGTGAAAACCATCAAAACGATCCACTTAATCTCAATTTAAAATTAACGACCTACCATTCCAAGTATTAACAAATGTGATAAATAATGAAACTGCAACCTCCTCAATAACGATAAATCTCATTCAATCCAAATCAAATGAATCAAACTGCTATCGTTCCTAAAAACAGTTACCGCATCTAAATTAGTTCCGTTCCGAGTACCGGAACAGCTCCAAAAATCGGCACTGCTCCGAATACTTCCGAAATGATTCGAAAACAATAGCAGGATGAATATTTACAGGTTATTCATTAGTCGACAAGCGAATTTAACTATGGACTGTGACAATACTGATCTTCACATTATGTTTTAGGGAGAATATGGATCTGTGGAACAATGTGATTTGACGATTTTTGTTAGTGTTTTGTGTAAGGGTTGAATATTTTACTTTTAATTGCGAAACGATACTTGGTTTGTGTTTCTTACTTTATTGATGGCATCCTATCAATGAAGCCATTTAATGCGTTACTAAGTTAGGTACCTACCTATAACTATCAAGGAATCATTACTATACGGTGACATTCAATACATAGACAATCTTTCAGGGGGCGGAATCGCAAAAAAAGCATATGTTCCATTTTTAGTTATTTTGTTGAATAACGTGAATTTCATTATGTCTACTGACTATTAAATAATAATAAAATTTGTAAAATTTTATGAGTACCCCATAAAACATTATCAATTAATTAAAAGTCACCCTATACAGCATTCTCACGAAGCGATACGTTACTTTACGTCGACAAAACACAGGGCAATCAGTCCCTCTACAACTTTGTTGACTGACTTTACTATTTATTACCAACTATGAACTTTATTTTTATATGTATTAGCTTTTGTCAGTGACTTTGCCCGCGGTACACTTGGTTAACCTCGGAAATTACCCCGAATACATTTATCCCAATAAATCTATACTATTTCCTTATCCAGGACATGGTCAGCCTGTGTCTCAATTTTCGTCAAAATCCTTAAAACCGTTTAGATGTGCATAATTGGTTAGCGGAAATTCAAACAAACCGACACTTAAGTTTATAATATTAGTATATAGTAAGGTTAGTATGATTATTTCTACCGAAACAAAAGAACAAGAAGATACCCAACTCAAACAAGAAGGTTTTATTGTACCTTATTTGTTTTCACTTTCAGAAAATTCGTTGTTCACAAGGTCTTCATATTTTTGCCCATATATTTTACCAAACGTCTTCAACGTGTGTGCCTTTTTTACACCCAGTTAGAGAATATGAAATTGACGATGGTGTTACTTCGCTTTCGTCGCTTGTATCGTAATTTAAATGGCTTATAAAAGTATCTTTGGAGGGGAAAAAAACGTATTTGAGGTTAAGACTTTTGTTGCTTGTTATGTCGTAAGTGAAGGTGAGCTAGGAACCTATACAAGGTGTAACTTAAAGATACGAATACATTTATTCTCACACATACTTGGCAAAACGAGCATTATGTTGACAAACTTCTTCGAGATAAATTGCTGTACTGGCCAAATACATGCGAGCAGCGGCCGGAAAAAGTTATAAGAAAATCTGTCTGGTTTAGCGGCCAAATAAATTACATAGTAAACTCATATCTGTCGTGTAATTTAAAAATGGAACGATTTTTTTCTCCGAAACATGAAAGGAGTTAACTTATCATTTTTTTTTATTTAAACTGGCTTGCAAATAGAAAGCTGATTATTGAAAAGAAAAACAAATGAACTCTTTAACGCGGGAAAAATTACTGTTGTTCGTTGATCGTCATTGATTTTGAAAAGTAATTGTATTTGACAAAATGAGTTCTAGGTAGGTACTACTTCGTTTTAATTTCGCGCATTATTTGAGAAAAGTACTATACAAGCCTTGGCCACAACTGTAGACATTGATGGACTTACATTAACACGTTCATCCATGAATGCCTCTTTTGCTGGCCGCTGCAGTAATGTACTATAAATACTGCTTCTACCCATGTATACGAACAATCCTCTCTAACAACGTAATAGTCAAATCACAAAAAAAATAAAAATTTTGTTCAGCTGACGACAACTTTGTATGGAAAATCCAAAAAAAAAATGTGTAGGTATTTGTTCATATATACATGAGCAGAAGCAGTTTTTAAAATATGATCGCACCTTTCCGTTACCCCTGTATAACAAAGTAAATTCTTAAGAGTGAAAACATTTTTCTTGGAAAACAAAATGGCAGTAGTCTTTATACAAAAACTTATGAAGATAAAAGAGTGAATATTTGCTCAACAAAATATACAATTCAAATTAAATTAGAGATTTTTCAGTAAAAAAGTATTTGAACAGTTTTCGAAACGGCTTGTTTACAACCACTTGGTTGACTCATTTTGGTTGTCAATTAAAAATCCCGTCTCCCGAAATCCTGTTTCATTTCCGTTGAAATTGGACTCGCTGACAGTTCTAGTTAAAAACCGTTAAGTCAATCGTTGCCACCTACAAAAATATTATTCATTTATAAAACCGACGTCGAATAAATCGGAGTACGGTGTTGTTCGGATTCGATTCACGAATATTTAATAACCAAAGTTTTTCGCATGTGACAATCGTTCAAGCCGGTATTGACAGTAAATTAAGCATGGCCGCGTTGCGTTCGGAAACCGCGTTACAATCTGGCAGCGCCGTCGGAAGCATTAAAAAACTAACAAAGTCTAACGAAACGGAATATCTGAGCGAAGCGATCTCCGGGGTTTTACTGCCCGACTGCTCGGCCAAGCACGTTAAGCTGCATTCATATCGGAATATAGAATATTGGTTTGACTGCAGTGTTTTTCTTGCAGTGAATAAGCTTTCAACCAGCTACAAAGTTTTTGTTTGTACAACTTGAACCCAAACAATTTTCTTGGAACAGTCCCGACTGTATATTACATTAAGTTGAGGCTTAAAAACAGGTTGTTATTGCGATCACAAATTATTAATGAGTCTTTCTGTGAATTAAGTCTGACGTCTTTTAGCATTTTTTTTCATTCTTCTTCTTCAACATCTTTGCCGTTGGTTTACCCTATTATTTTCGAGCCAGATTTACTGAACTACCTTGAAAAATATATCAAGAGAATAAAGCCATATTTGAAACATTTATTTATGTTATTAAATTTTAAGCTTTAGGAAACACTTATGAAGGAAGCCTGAAAAATAAGTCTTAGAGTTAGACTAAGGCCTAAATACGCGCCTACAACTAAACAGTTCGGAAAACACTAGCTAATCATGAAAACTTTAAGAAATACACTTTATAATACCAGCAACTCTGATAGACTTGTTCCTTTAAATCTTTCACACACCTTTTAAAGCAATCCGTTAGCATTGTTAGAACAAACCTTACTTAGTTCCCATCAGTGATCAATCATTTCCATTTGTGTGTTATCTTGATCAACCCACATTTTGGGACACGCATGTGAGTAAGTATGTTTTTATGCTTATAGAATTGTGATCAGCACTTGGCTATTATTATAATTATAGGAACTTATATATGCGTAAATAATAATAGTGGCTCTGGAGTGTAGTTAAAGCATCATTTGTCTATACATATCTATAAATTTTCTACTAGGTATAACTTTATTTTAGGTTTCAATTTTGATAACAAATTCCTAAGTAAATACTTACCAACATTAATTACTTACTTCAACAGAATTAAATTTTTCCAAAAAGAAAACTTCTTACTAAAAAAAATTCTTCTTCATCATATTTCTCATAAACCTCTTATGAGCCAACTAGGTAAGCGCTCAAATGTGATCAAGTCGTCGCCGCGACTCATAAACTCGATTTACATCAGGCTTGCCGACAAAATATTTCAATTAATATTAGCTATTACTCGTATAATTTGAAGCCGGAGTAAAGGTTTTATTAGTCAAGGTAGACTCAAGTGATAATGTACTCTAAATACACAGGAAAATCGAAAATCGTCGACTTATTTTGTCGAGGGCAGAAAATTGGTCGGCCATTTCTTGGAACGCAAATTATTTTCCAATTCTTGGCAGTCACGTTTAACACGATTCTAGAAAGCTTATTAAATATAATATGATGATCAAATGAGATGCAGATTAACAAATGTTTGCTCTTAGACACCTGTCTAAGAGCAAACATTTGTTAACTTAACGTAATTTCATTAAGAGTTACAAGAATCTTTTTCTATTCCATAAGTAAGATTATTAAGAAAAGCAGTTTTCGTTTAATATAAAAGAACAATTCGAGTCAAAAACTTTCTTAGCAAGACCAAAATTCAGAGTTCTTCAAAAATAATATTTGTTCCGTTTCGAATTCATGAATAATTCTTTGTACGACCACATGTAATAAACTTTAGAGGAAACGTTTTCTTTGTCTGGTCTACAGTAAAATATATTCAATCCAAATCCAATAAAAAGATTCTCTTTTTGCCCTTTGTAGCATAACAGAAAAGCTACTGTACTTCGAAAACATTGCAGAAGCCTTCTAGAGTAAAACTAATGTGATCCCGGATCCCGAAAACTTATTTACAAAAAGATGTGTGAAATTTGTCAATCCCGCTACCTGCATGCTGGCGGCTGTCGTAATCGGATTACCAACACGAGTTATGCTACAACATAAATCGGATTACCGAATGACTGCATTTTTAACCAGATTTTCTTAGCTTGACGGTAAAAATAAATTTCCCGGCAATTTATTTCACAGCAACTTTATTACGGCGCGGGCTTGACGTATCGCTTAATTAATCAATGGTAGTTTCAGTGCTGTGCTGCCATCTTTCGCATCCGAGACCATCGATTACGCTTTACATGAATAATCGGGTGCCATTGAATCGAGTGTCGAACGAGTCTTTATCTAAACGGATTATCTGCGACACTGAGAAGAATCAAGCGATTGGCTATCGAAAAGCTTTGTTACTTTACCTTTGTTTTCTTTTTGCTAGTTTAACGAAAACCTTTATATTGCCGGAATGTAATGTTGAATCAGATTCGGTGTTGGCAAGCTTTCTTTTTCGTAAATTACTTGGAGTCTTTGATATGTATCTCAGGTTGTTTTGTAATTTAAAATTTTACAACAGGACGTCCAACACCTCTTATCAGGTTATTATCAGGCATACCTATTCTTACAAACATAAATTTTAATAAATCTCCCACTCCAGTGACGTCACACCCCTAAACAACAGTGACGCAGCCTTTGTTATACACAGGAAAGCATTTAAGGGCTCACACTGACCCATAAAAGTCAAATTTTATATTGGGTCGTGTGGAAAATAGTGGGATTTATTGTAGGCTATAATGCGGTGAAATATTGGGTGGCTTCACCTAGTGACTATAAAAAAGATTATCTACAGTACAACTATTTTCTTAATGTCCGTCGGCAATCATCGCTTTTCCGAATACAAACGAATGGTAATTTCCATGTCCATCAATTATTAGATTTATCGTATATAATTATTTGAATTCAGAACTAAGTACTTTATTGTTGCTATGTTTTGATTTCCGTATGAAATATATGAGCAGTATTTTTTTAAATTAAAAGAGTATTAACAACTCTACATTACTATACTTCCAAGTTGATTGAGTGCGTCCGGTCTGCACCAAGTATAATCACGAGCGTAGCAAGTCATTCAAGTGGCAGAATCCTGATCGATGCTAGTGATTCATGGCTCTCGATATAAATCCATTTAATCAAGAGTTGCATACCATACTTTATACCATGACTACGAGAAAAAGAAAGATTTAAGCAATTATAGTCATTTAATGAAAAAAAAGAGAGGTTATTTTTTTTAAATGACAGCAAAGATTACAAAATCAGTTTTTTTATGTCTTCGCAGATTTGTGCATTAACCCAGCGTCACGTTTAGAAGTTCTAGTTTCTTTAGTTTTTAGTCTAATTTCCTAGTTAGGCCCAAATGAAATGGCGGTAACGGAGTAACTTTATTGGCAGCTTCTAAGGAGTTTTGTCGACAACATGAACAAATTCATGTTCTACCGCTGTGTTTTACTTGCCCACACTCGTGCACGTTCACTAATATTATTAGAATAAAATACCACCAGTTTTACACTAGTAATATTCAATTAAACACAATTTTAGGAAAATAAAACATAGAAGCAAAAAAAGGGTTTTAAGAGATGATTACAAAAATATACCACACTTATATGTTTAAATGTATCAAGTTCTAAAAAAAAAGGAACAAAAAGTTGTAAATAAAAAAATATTTAATAAGAAAAATATTTAAAAATAACAAAAAACCCGACTGCTTAGAAAGCGATCTAAAAAGAAAAAAATCAAGAATAAAATCATGCTGTGCTTTCGGAGGATACATCTGGTTTTGGTCAGCCAGCTCGCGCATGCGTATTTTTCTCGTTTTTTTATTATTTTTATTTACAATGTTTTGTATTTTTTTTTTAGAACGAGGTACATTTAAACATATAAGTGTACCATATTTTTGTAATCATCTCTTGAAACCCTTTGTTTTGATACTCCACACGATGGGTTTGGAAGAAAAAAAAATTTGATCGCTGCAAAATGGCGCCCAAGATCCGCCATTTTTCTATTCTCCAATTTTAATGTAGCCAGTGACACTCGCAGGGTTAAGACGAATCGAATGATGTACGAATCATAAAAATCGGCCAACGCGTTTGGTCTCAAGAACGCCACATAGGAACAAACATACATACATACATACATAGACCGATAAACACATTACTCTCCTTCGGGAGTCGGGTAAATTGACGCTGTCACGTGCCAGCAAAAACTCCTAAAAACAGTTTTTATTCTAAAACTCCTTGTCGAAAATGTCGACCAATCAAATCTCTAGGAGATATTTGCACAAGGAGTTTGTATGTCGAGTATTCTTTGCACAAAGTATTCTTTTCCGCAAGGGGGTTGTATAGCATTGAGATGGAAGTCGAATGTGGTGATAACAAGTGCTTTTTATTCACTGTTTTCAATGAATAAAATAAGCTTTTTAGAGAGGGAATGGTATAAAGAATCAATCAATCTGCTAAGATTTTTCCAACTAATTCGGATCGCAGTCTATCCGGATGCAGGTGAATACCAGTACTTTACTTTGAGCGACCTCCACAATCCAGTGACTGGGTAACACGATACCACTTGGCAAGACAGTTCTCGATTTTCTGGCGTCTGACTACCCGTTACGGGTACCAAAGATTTATTAATGACAGCCGGGACCAACAGCTTCGCCTGATTTTGAAAGTCAAGGAGTCTCGGTATGTAATCAATGATCACAAACTATCGGGAATGGATCCCAGCAAGCGTTGCTTAACCTTGAAGATGGACCCGTGCAGCTATAATTTAAACCCTCTCCCACGTGTTCAACAGTAGCGAATCATGCTGATAAATCTTAGTCCTGTGCAATATCATTTATCTCATAATAATCATTTATGTTTAGGAAAATATTTGGGCGTCCAAGCAAAAAGGGTCTAGTAGTGGGGTACTAAGTTAAGACTAGATTTGGTATGTAGAATAGTCAATTAATAAAAAAGGATTTAAAAAAAATATTGCACATTTTGATGTTGAAACTGTACTCGTGTTTGTTTGAGGGCAACTTTACAAAACTGCGTATATATCGGAAATTAAATGCCGAGAACTGGATCCTTTCTATTTGGACACCTACATATAATAGCCAACCATATATCAAACTTAATTAAATAAATATAAAGGGTATTAAAAAATAAAAAGATGCTACTACTCCCATATTAAGCAGTGATTATTTAAATAACAATAGTAGTATGCGCTCACATTCCATCCCACTACTACGAGTATTATAAACGTGAACGTTTGTGAGGATAGATGGATGTTTGTTATACTTCCACGCAACAACTACTGAATTTATTTTAATGAAACTCTACGGAAATATAGCTTATACGTCAGAATAACACATAAGCTATAATTTATAAAGATATTGGGTGAAGTACTAACCTCGCGGACAGAGCTTACGGCGGCAGATAGTGTTTCAATAAATTAACTAAAGCTTTGGCCCAGGTCGGGCGCCAAAACTAAAGTGAATAGAAAATTAGGTAACTAACTAAAAAATTGAAGGATATGAGATGTCAAGAATTTCTTAAATGTGTCGCTAAGTGAGAAATTCAGTAAGAGTAGAAATAAAATACGTATTCGTTTCAACATTTAGTCCCACGCTGGGTGCCAATGTATAAACGATGTTTATAACTAATTCATTAGCAATAAAACTCTCAGAAATATTATTCTTAAGAGCTGTAATAAACGTTGGAAATGAGGTTAAATAACAAGTTTTAACGTTGTCGGGTGCCGGAATTTATAATGAAATAAAAAATACATAATTCGATAAAGATTGAAGGCGTTAAGACGTCAACAAGTTTCTCAAAGCTGTCGCTAAATGATACATCCAGTAACAGAATAAATAAACTTTGTATTCGACTCAACGTTTTGTCCACGCTGGACGCCAAAGTAGAAAAGATGTTATTTTTCTACTGCAGCAAAATAGAATGAAAATGTTTGAGACGTAGAGATTGAGGCAAAATAACAAAGTTTAAACGTTGTTTCACTGAAGAAAAATGAGGCAAAACGAAAATGTTATAAAAATTGTTGAACATCACTAAGTGAGAGAGAGATTTTTAAACTGCTCAAAATTATACTTGTGCACACAGGTAAAAGTTTTAGTTTATTTCAACTTTTGTGCTACCATCAGCAATTTCCTTCTTTACATTAGTATAATATCTTGTTTTTTAATAACATTCACTCATTCATTCCGTTTGACAGCAAACCATCTCTAAAACTAACACGCTCCAAAATAAGGAACGCTAATTTCGCCGTCAATTTATCTCAATAACCTTGGCAAGGGATCCCGAAACACCGGCTCGGGTTTCATGAAACAGAAGGCCTGCTGTGCTGCCGACCTCAAGCTATAGTGCTGCTATCTGACAAAATCATGTTCAGTGGTACAGACGACAAACAAAACCCGCGAAATAATAATAAATCGATGCTGTTGATAAAATATAAATCATTTGCAAGAGTTTCCGGTGCCAAAAAAAGATCTTATTGAGAACTTACGAACAGACGCATTATTGGTTTAAAACTATAAATCAACGACTTAATCTTTTCAAAAATGGCTTTGTAAACAGCAATTTGGGGTGTTTTTATTTTATATCCGTAATTAACTCGTATTGATAGTAGAAAATACTGCTTAAACATATCGATAGAGAATTTTTTGTTGATAACGATGGCAACAAAAAACTAAAATCGGCCAACTGTCAGATAGAGGCACTCTAGCTTGAGGACGGCAGTGTGAACATCATACATAAGTAAATAGCTAATAAAGCTCCGACAAGCCACATGTGCCGTAGAGACCCTATTCAAAGAGATTGTGTACTTTTATACTTTCTATAAGTAGGGACCGAAATAGAACTGGGTTCCACGGTGAGAGTGTGACCTTTGAGGGTACGCGCTTTCGCTGTATTTGTCAAAACTGCAAAGTTTTACTCTGTCTTGTACGCTTGAGTTCATCTGGAACACAATTTAGCAGATTTCCTTTTTGTTGTAGGCTTGAAGCCATGCTCAACATGAAATGTCATCATTATTGACATTCTAGCTAGTGTAACATTACAAAGATCAAAAGATTTATTTACACGCAGGTGAAGCTAGTATATAAATATATAGTAATAGTAATATTCTTACTGACTTTCTTTTCTTTGTAACTACCCTTATTGTATGCAATCGTCGATGTAGGTCCCAAGTTCCTTGAGCTTGTTTATGAATTACAGTTTTTTGTAATAGTCACGTGTTCAAATCCACTGAGTTTGCGGGTGTCTGAAATTAATCCAGAAATCCGCAATGTACTTTTTAATTCTGGAAAAACCTCCTATATGCTAGAGAAAATCTCGTCTGGAAAATGCGGCTTAAACATGCAACGTTGTCGTTTGAATTGTGGTGCGATAGCCAGATCAAGCGAGTAATTGATTAAATGAGCTACGCCACTACTCTAGTTGGTATTAAAGGTAGATAAGAAGGTACACCTGCAAGCCCGCGGCGTAAAGGTACTTTTCTTTATTTTTACAAGCCTTTATACGACCTTGCCTTCATATTTGTGTACGGCAACTAGTAATTGATTTTTGTAACACTTCCTGGCATCCGATTATGCTGAAATTAGGCATTCTTATGTAACTTTGGAAACATTTAAATAATACGGTACGATGGAGCTGGTGTCATGATGGAGCCGGAAGGTGGCCACAGCAACTCCTCAACTAGACAAGGTAGCACCATCATTTTTGGGCTCATTGGATATTCCTGGACAAACAATATAATGTTTCGCAGTTTTTAGTCGTAGGTAAATTTTCTTATGGCTAACCAGAGTAGTAACTTGTTTTGAGAGCGCATTAAGTTAAAATATTTTTTATGGATCCCCATCCATAAAAAATATTTTATGGATGGGGTAGCTAGTGGTATGGTTTTTAAGCAAGCATATTCAAGTCGACAAGTTGATAGCTGTAGGTAGATGCGGATTGCTGAGAGACCTCCGAGAATAATTTCATCTGAAGTTTCAGATAGAAATCCCTTTGGGCAGAGCTCCACAGTTGATTCGAATTTCCAAAAAAGACACTTAAATTGCGGTGCGGCTTGACGCAAAATTACATACATCGGCAAATCTGACGAAGGAACTCTTGGTTTTCTAATAATCTAAAGACTTTTATCTCTTAAAATCCTCGGCAGCTCCTTTTCTAGGAGCGATGTTACAGCTATTTTTGTTTTTTTTTTTATGATTAGTTAGTTACGTCCATTCATGTAGGTGTTCGTGGTCCTTCTTTTGGCTTTTAAACTGAATATTTTGAACTATGTAAGATTACCGATTTATTGCTAACGGGAAAGGATAACCTCAAAATAGTAATTTTCAGTGTAAACTCTGCAGAATTCAGACTGAGCAGTTACACGTCATGATCTAAGCCACGGGAGGCAACATAAAGAAAAGAATAGCTTGCCTAACAGCGGGGTTAACATAAGCCAACAACGCAAATACCTCATTTCGCCGCCATACTTAATGCTGAAGCGTTGTTTTAACGTTGCATAATAACAAATACAGCCTTGTATTAGCGGGTATGACATTAAACCGGTGTATATTACGCCCTTAGTAGCACAACGAGCTATTAAACGCACGACATGTCGCTTTATGACTGTTTCTTGTACAATATTCGTGCTACGGGGGGTAGGTATACTTAAAGGCCGGGTATGAACAAACATGTTCAATTATAAAAGGATGACAAAGGCCGTCTTTGACACGTACTGAAGCCTTCACGTCAGTATACAAAACCAGTTTAAGCTGATCTCTTATTCTGTTGAAAGTTTGTACTATGCTATGACGGCTAAAAGTGTTGCGGTCGATTGTACCTTCATATTAAGAAAGTTTTGTGATAAAGTGCGATGTTACACACGTTGCGTCAAAGCGTTTATTGATGCTACGGATTGCTCAGACACGACTACGGATTACTACGACACGCCTACGAGTGCTACGGCGTAGCCACGTAGATGGTATGTTTCTGGGAATCCGTTTAATTATGGAGGTAGTTTATTAGAAAGTGATAGATGTGAATTCTATTCAGATGACTTGTTTGAACTTTACATTTTATTGAAACAGATTTGGTGAACAGAAAGTTCATACTGAAACCGAGGTCGCAAAACTTGGTATTGTTGTCAACTTATCAAAGGTAAAGTATGATGAAGAAAACAATCTTCATTTAAACATTGGTAACTAGAAAAAGGTTAAAGAAACACGATATTTAGCCCCTAGATCTTTCTAACATAACCTTGCACCTCTATGGAAAAAGGGTCTCCATAATTCTATTCCAACGATAACTAAAAGTACCTACCGAAGAGAAGCTTTGTTGTTATTTGGATTATCAAAGCGTTTAGCTGGCTGGCGACTATTGCTTGTTGGCTATATGGAACGATAACTTTGCCCGCGCGTTTAGAAATTTTAGGATTGATAGCTAGGTTAACTACTCAAAGATAGATACATACAGTTTCGCCTCTAAACTTTAGAGCCCACATTTTGTAGACCCATGTCGTTAAGTACTTAGGTAAATTTCGTACCTATAGATACTATGAGGACTCTGCCTATGAAAAAGAAAACTCCTTGTCTATGTTAAGACTGGCAACAGATAACATAGTCCTGAAAGGTAACTGAAATTCGAACATAAAATAAATGAAGATGTTTTTGCTAGGCTTTTTCCGTATATGTAAGAGCTCCTCTGTGCTTTGAGGAGCGATTCGATAGTAACCGCCTTTGGGCAGGCATGTCGTTGAATTAATACAAGTTTAAAAGTAATTTCTGTGTTTTAATACGTAGCTTCCTGGCGACGTTCCTTACAGTACCTACCTACTGAACCTATGTTTGGTAAACGTCCCATGTAAGAAAATAATAGAGTATGATCCATAAACCGGACACAAATCTAGGCTGAGGTGCCGAGCTGTTATTAACAAACCTAATAAGACTGCTCGACCCGGAAATCGAACGCGACAACTAAAGCAAACGTGCAAATGAGATGACAAGTAGCGATACCATTGTGATTTATAAATAAAATAACAATATTCTTACCCGCAAACATCACCTAATATCACAAGCTTCCTAGTCCTCTTTAATCGAAAAGTGTTGACAAAGAATTCCAATAACGCCACGTCCAATTTACCGTGCGCCCTAACAAAAACTCTTTATAAGAATGTAGGACATGAAAATAATGTTAGCGGCTGCTTGACGAATTACAAATGATTAATGACATCGGATAATGCCGCCTTGGTGCTCCTTTGAGCGGGTTTCTTGAGGCTGATAAACATTTTAACCAGGTTAGGCACTATCTCTAGTTATGTAGGCTAGTTATTTAGCTGTAGTGATTAGTGAATGTATTTAAAAAAAACACCGACGAAGTAACGATCTGAAAAGCAAAAAAAAGATAGGTATCTACTTTTAGTCTCGCATTTTGAGGCGGCGGCGCCAAGCACACAACGAAGATCAACCAAGCTACAATCAATTTGTTTGGCGCCAACTTAAAAAGATTTTTTTTTACCCACGATAGAACGGAGACGGTATATGCGTTTAGGGTGAGAGGATGTTTGTTTGTGCAAATCCATGTTGCCATTTTCTCCAAAACTACTAGTCCCATTTTGATGCAGTTATTTCGGAGTACTTTGGGGTGGGGCCCGTAAATTCGTTGGCGGAGATAGGGAGTAGACCCTCAGACTCGCTGGAACGAAAATTACTATAGCAAAATTAATGTGACAAATTGCTAAACGCGCTTTAGAGGTGCAATGATTGGTTGAATATTAAACAACACCCAATCGCATAGGTATCTACTTTGACTTGCGTTTAACTTGACCTATCGATAATTTGTTTCCAGCAAAGGGGGTTCATCATCATCATTTCAGCCGAAAGACGTCCACTGCTGGACATAGGCCTCCTCCAGGCGTCGCCACATTGAACAATCCAGGTCATCGGTCCACCTAGTGGGAGGCCTTCCAGCTTTTTCAGTGGGAGGTCGTCTTCCGGTTCGCGGTCGCCATTTCAGATTTTTTCGGCCCCATCGGACATCCGTTCTGCGAGCAATGTGCCCTGCCCACTGCCACTTAAGTTTGGCGATTCTTCGGGCTATGTCGGTAACTTTGGTTCTCCTGCGGATATCCTCATTTCTGACGTGATCACGCAACGAAACGCTGAGCATAGCCCTCTCCATTGCCCTTTGGGTGACTTTCAGCTTTCCGATAAGGCCCATTGTGAGCGACCACGTCTCGGTCCCATAGGTGATCACTGGCAACACACACTGGTCATAGACTTTTGTTTTGAGACACTGCAAATTGGACTAGAAGATACCACGCAACTTTCCAAAAGGGGGTTATCCAATTTATATTGCTCCAAGCATTCTTAACAACTACAAAAAAAAACTACAATTTGATATTCAGAACATCGTTATTATTTTGGCTTATAAAGAAGAATATGGAAACTAACATAGAAAATGAGTTAAAGATACTGATAGTAACTTCTGTTACAAATTGCCTCAAAAAAAATACTAATATTTAACTAGTTTAAGTTTCCATATCAGTTTGGCTCCACACTTTGGCTAATATAAATATTAATAATATAAATATTATTAATTTAAATATTGCCCTAATTGCCAAAGATCTAACACAAAAAGCAAAACATACTTTAGGCGCCACGTTTTCGAGCTAGTGTATCGCCACGTAACCTTTGGGTGATCTCGTGGAAATGGCGCCCGAGTAGCAAGCATTTTCAACATGAAGTAAATTCTAATGGCTTTAACATCTTAGTATATTTTGAAATATTATGCAAGGGTATCTAATTCATCACTACTATGGCTATCACTGCGTTAGGAATTAACAGTATTACTCTTCAATCTCATAAAATTCTAACAATTATCAACTCATACATACAATTCATACATTCTCCCAAAGTGTGGCAGTATATTTAAGTATTACACATTATTAAAAACTTCTCAGTCAATGAGAATAACCCTATTCTTGTCAACTCGTACGTTGGGTGCGCTTCTCAATTTCTTTATAAACTTATCAGCTATGCGGTCATCCACTTCTCTGCCTGTTGCTTCACTGTACTCTCCCAAAACCTTCTTCTGTAAACGTTTGAAGGGCACTTCGTTGCCTTTCTTATTCAAAACAGATAGGATAACAGCATGCCAGTTGAATTTGTCACCACTGACAGCTAATTCTCCAATTTTGGCAACATTTTGGTCATGAAGACAGATGCTCTCTTCCGCATCTTCTTCCTCGGTTTTGCTTTTCTTCTTTTGCGTCTTTCCTGTAGTAGCTACAACAGCTTCAGCAGGCTCTGGATCATTTTCAATGGCTTCATGATTTCCATTAACACTGTTAACAGTATCCTGTCTCTTGCGTTTTTTGTTTTTGCCATTTTTACCTTCATGGACATTTTCATCACCATTCATTGATTCAGTCCTATTCTTCTTCTTTTTACCTTTCTTGCTTTCTACTTCTTCTACTACTTCCTCAGAAAGTGGTTCAGCAGCACTTTGAAGCTCAGCTTCATATTTTTTGTTTTTCTTCTCTTCTTTCCTTTGTTTTTTGGACAGTTTCTTTTTGCCAACTACTTCCGTGTCACCATTCTGTTCCGCCTCACCATTTTGCTCTGCATCACCATTTTGCTCTGCACCGTTTTGTTCTTCTTCATCTGCTATGCCATTTTCTTCAGATTTCTCATCAGCTTCCTCAATTGTACCATTTTGTGGTTTTTCATTTTCAACAACAGATTCATCTTTCTTTTGATTTTGATTCCTATTATTAGCATTGGATAAGGCAGTCAGCTTTACTGAGATTAAGTCCCAGGCTTGGTCAATGTCTTTTGGGTTTGTCTTTTGTCCACAAACATTCTTAACAAAGTTAATGAATTTGGGTTTCTTGCGTGGAGTGTTGTTGTGTTTGGTGATGGTCTCAATAATCCTGAGCACATTTCTTGGAGCACTTTGTTGTTCGTCTAGGACTGACGTTAACATTTCCACCCATGTGTTCTGTTTCTTCTCACCTTTTTTCTCCTTGGCAACAAATCCTTTTCCTGAGTAGCGTTCCTCCTCCGTTATACATTTAATATGTGATTCATACTCGTTACCTCTGAAAACAACAAAAAATACCCAATTTAGTCAGTTTGTTTCAACAGTCAAAGACTGATTGGCTAAGATCTCAGAGGCAATGAGATAAGATACTGTACTGAATGTAATATCAAAACATGAACTGAATAATTTGTTTACAACAGTTATAATTAAAAAATAGCATTTTGTCACATTGCCAACGAAAATACTTTTCAAAAATACAGTAGTCACAGCGGATCTTTGTGTCTCTCGAAACTTTTGAGACACAAAGATCCGAACAAGGCTCTGTCAAACATTGTGCAAGAAACAGTTTGTCAATGAGTATACTGCATACAGTAAGCAAGATAGGATGATGAGACAAATGTAAGCGAGTGAAAGAGGCAGTTACACAATGATATCTTCTACTTGAACATTGACACAAAAATAGCAATTGCGCAGGGTCTTGTAGCCAACTTCAGAGGCACAAAGACCCGCTGTGACTGATGTACTTGTTTGTTTAAGTTATGCCAATTGTAACTAAATAATGTCAATGACATAATTAAATTGACAAACAATGAACTCCATAAAAATCTGTCTAAATACAGGAATATATAAGAATTAATAGAATTAATATATTAATAGAATATATTAGAATTAATATATTTAATCATGATAAGTAAAGTAAAATGAAGGTTATGTTTAGTACGCTGTCGATAAACACCATTAAAATGCATCATTTATTTCCTGACTGGCAACAACAACATTGACATAGTTCTATTTATAGCACAATCCGTTATCTGCCATACAATTCATACAATTGGAGGCAAAAAACTTTGTTTAGATATAAAATGCGATGACGTAAAAAAATAGCATGCTGTAAATAGATACGCAATACTCACTGAAAGTCTTTGAAGCAATCCATACAAGACAAATTAGGATTCCTATTTCTGCATGCTATCATATAATGCTTCTCGACCTTAGGTTTTGTTACAGACTCCCCGCAATAACCACACGTGAATACGACCATTGCAATTATTAATTAAAACACGTGTTTTTACAACGAATTGTTTTGAATACAAATATTATAACCTGTAAAGGAAATGGGTGTGTTAGAAACCTGATTATGTGCGTATTTCGTATTACAAAATATCAACAAGCCTTCCATAATATGATTAATAATTAATATCAACATACTTTAATTCTCTAAAGTATTTTAGGAAAATTGAAAATTTGCTACGATTTTGCGAAACTTTTCTCAAAATTGTCAATCTACCAAATGTCAAAATATTTTTTTGTGGTTTGACAGTATGACTTTGACATCACGTTCCACGACTTCTAGACAGAACTGTCAGAACCCTTCTGAAAATTAGTGTTCTTTGCCATTCTGACCCCTTCGGTAGTTTGTTCACGAGGCACTGCACGACAAGATTTGCGGTCACGATTTTTAACATACGACACACTGCATACGGTCTGTCGTCCGTTCGTTTGTTCACTAGACACAACAACACTGCAGTGCAGTTGTATTGTTTTACAAGCGCGTGAGCCGTGCGGTGCGGTGTGTCGTGTCGTCAACAAGTGCATGTCGGTTTTGTTCAGCTGCTAAACCGTCACCGCAAAAAAACCAAACCGACATAGCGGCATCGAGGACATAGCCGAAAAACCGTATCAAAATAGTGTCGCGTTTGGTGCGGTGTCGTGCAATGAACAAACGGTCCATACAAATATATGGAGCTCTAAATCGTGACCACATTTTGCGGTGTCGTGTGTCGCGTCGTGAACAAATGACCTTCTTCTACACAGTCGGAACGACCAAGGTGCAATTAAGGTTCTCCTAGTCAAAAGCACGAACTGTTTTGTGCGCGATGTACCAAGGTTACACTAGTCGATCATTCTTCCATACAAACGTAGTCTAGAGATTACTCAACTGTTTTGTTTACTTTCGATATACGTTCAAAATAAAAATAAAATATCAATTTGTCTCATCATTATCTAGCCCTGTATGGAAACAAAAACGTGAGAAAATAAAATATTTGAAAGTAATGAGCGTCGAAAGTTCCAATTTCAACACTAATTTTAATGCATCTTTGGGCGGAAATAAATACCATAAGAAGAAGGAAAATTGAAAAACGGCTTCCATACAGAGATAGATTAGTAGTTCAACAATGCAAATAATTTTATTTAAAAAATATACATTCAGTCGTTATTTCATGATATCTAGACTCCCAAAGGTCTGTTTACAAAATTTCGCGCGCTCGTTTTCGTCCTAAATCATCATTCATTTCGATAAAAAATTGCAAATGTGCTAATTCGTACGCGAACTAGCTTCTTACTGCTCGTCACAGCATCTATCTCTTTCGCACGTGTTGTCGGATTAGATAGCATGCATTTTAACCTCACGCACAAAATAGTTCGTGCCGTCGACTAGGGGAACCTTAAAGTTGCTACTCACGATGCAATTTCGTATTCAATCGGTCGCTTTAACTTGAGTTGATTTGACAAATTGCGCGATGAGGATGCAAATTGGCACCTACTTTCAACGCACTTTTAGTCGGGGCACCAACCAAAAAAGACAGAAGGCGGTCTTTTTTTGTTGGTGGAGATAGGGAAAGTATAGCCCGCGGGCCATCTCCGAACCGCGACGCTTTGAAATTCGGCCCGCGACCATCAAACAAAAATCAAGTGAAGTTTTCGTATTGTTAGAAATTTCATTCTCATTGGAAGTGCGCGGCTCGCATATAACAATCAAGTATTGTATCGAGAGCGCGGGCGGTAAAATAATAGGTCCGTAAAATAATAGCTATGTTTGGTACAAGCTGTTTGTGCGAACAAACGTTTTCAATAATGGCCAACCACCGTCTATACTATAGACGGTGGTTGGCCAACCAAATTGAGTTGACTATGTGCTTGCGACCAATTTGGTTGGACTACACTACACGATCTTTCCTTGGTCGGGGCACCAAACAAAAAAAGGTCGTGTTGTCCGACTGTGCAAAGGCGTTTTAAGAATTTATGAAAAATAGTAATATACTAGCTTTTGCCCGCGGCTTCGCTAGCGTGGAATTTGGTCTGCCACATAAAGTTTCGTGACAAACCATTTTTTTTTAATAAAAAGTAGGTATCCTATGTTACTTCTTATACCTCCAAGAATATATTTACAAAGTTTCATGATGATCGGTTCAGTAGTTTTTGCGTGAAAGCGTAACAAACAAACTTACATTCACTTTTATAATATTAGTATAGATAGTCATGGGAAATAAAAAATGTGAGCCTTTTGGCTTAAATTTCCTAATTCAATTATTAAAATCATAAACGGCGTAAAAATTTATAGGGTAAATGATGAGTATAAAAACAAAAGATAACAATAATCACAGATCTATAATACTCAATAATGAAACAGATTTTTTATTTTTATCAGTGTTTCCATCATATCGTATAAATTTACATCAGATGGTAACACTGATAAGCATCAATCAAATTCGTTTTGTCTGTTTGCGGCTGGGGTGTGTCCAAAAATTTATAATTAAAACGAATATTTACTATGAGATAGTGCTTTGCTGACAGAAAAATCCATAAATATTAGTTGATATGGATATTTCCTTGATTTTAGCACTTGTATGCATTCATATTGGTAAGAAATTTCGTATAAAAACTTGCCAACCAAGTTTCGACAACTATTTATTTACAATTGGCATTCTAGGTTTAATGTAGTTTACAACATTCTACTGACTGAAAGCGATTTAAATAGACAGATAACTATTATTTAATATGATAAATAAGTAGGTAAAGTTACCACACCAATACTGAGGTATCTATGCGTCATCTCTAACGTAAAGAAGAGCCGAAGAGAGACAGCTTTTCAATACTATTCCTGTCCTCTATGAATTAAAACTGTCTATTATACTGCTTCTTAAGTTGGTTCTACAGAAATTTTAACTATGCATTAGGTACTCACTCACAGATTACCAAAAAATCTTTAAAACTAAACTTTTGGATTGGCCATGTGTACTCTTACTTGATTCTAATTTGATGTATATGGAAACAAAATTAAAATACCTATAAAACTGGATATGTCATCAAGATCAATAATATTGAAAACTCGCTGATGAACATTTTTGATTTTTTGTTCTTTTATTTTCAGGTACTACGACAGCCAGTATATACGGCAGTGAGAATGTTATAAATGGCATAGGTAAGGTACCTAAAGTAGAAGGACAGGATATAATAACTTGGTGCACAATATCACTACTAGAGACGCAGAAATGTGAGAAGCTGTCCAAGTCCGTGTTACAGGACAAGGGACTCTTTGGGAAGGATTTTATAGAGCTGCAGTGTAAGAGGGTGAGTGTAATATAATTTTGAAAAATATATTGAAGGGGACAAGTTGACTTTAAATAATCAATTTATCTAAGAGTAGTCTTTGCCATTTGCAAACTTATGTGAAGCTGAAAATCCTTAAATAGTAAACACTCTTTGGCAGTGAATCGGCCAATGAAATTCCGAGCACGTGCTTGGAACGTTCGTAGCCTATGTGTTATTGCAGACGATAATCTATGTCTGTGCCATATTTCATCCAGATCCGATCAGCAGTTCTAGTGTGACTGAGCAACAAACATACATCCACACACACATCTATCCAAACTTTCACTTTCATTTTAGTAAGATTCAGCAGTTTTACACAATAACTTTGGGGACTATTATGGAAACCCTCGGCTTAATTAACAATGACCATATGATATACAATCACTAGTTTTCATTATTTACTTCCTTTGCAGGCTTTTGACACTGAGGAATGTATGACTTGGGTGGACCAAGGAGAGGCATCATTGCTTGGTCTTGATGCTGGTGAAGTGTATGTTGCTGGTAGATATCACTCCCTTGTACCGATTCTGCAGGAGGTAAACTTACACTCTTATTCTAAGTATCCTTTCATTAAAAATGAGGATTTTTATTGATTTAAAATATTACTGATTGTTTTATGCCCTCAATTCTAATCAAATCCGAGATTGAACTAAAATAACTGCTTGGAAAGTGATTCTCTTGCTTCAAACTTTTAAAATGTAGTCAGGATTACAATATATTTCCCATCTTTTGTTTAGTTCATAAATAAAATAAAGTCTACTCTTATTTATCACTTGAATATCATATATATAATATATCTCAATTTAATAAATCTATAGGATTAATTTACAGTTTTTCCCTACCCACAGTTATATGGCCGTGGAGAGCCCTACCAATACTCAATTGCAGTAGTCCGCAAAGGTACCCTACCTAATGTACAGCCTGGCTATGGACTCAGTGCATTGCGAGGGGTAAAGGCCTGCTTTCCGGGCGTCGGATCGCTAGCAGGATGGGTGATGCCGATACATGTCGTAAGAATTTATTTGTATCAAATCATATCGTAATTGATTTCTCCTTTCGATATATTAAAAAATAACCCAACCATCACCTAAAAGAAAATGAGAGAAAGAAACTGTCCAATTCAAAAAAAATATCTACAATTTCATATTTCTTTATTTCAATTAGGCCACTAAGCGCACTTTTGAATGCCAAAAATTTTAATTTATAAGTAACACCAATTGATTCTACCGTCCATTCGGGCAAGTAGCTTCTTATGGAGAAGAACGGACAAAAAAACTCCGCATATACTGTTTAAAAAAAAAGTGTTTTACAATATTTACACACGTCACACATGCAGAGTAACACTACTATACTAAGTATAAATATAAAGTATTACAAACACTATCAGGTAAATTCATTCATTTGATAAATAGGAACATGGTTCTCACATACTTACAAATATTACAAACATAGGTGAATTAATTATTATAACCTAATTCAACAACAACGGAACAGTGTGTGAGTCAATTTCTTACACACCATACATACATGTAACATACTTCACTAAAATGTCTATTTTCCTTATTCAACTTTGATGTTTGTGACTTTACTAAAGAAAGACTGCTTTTTTTACAGCTAATGCAAGAAGGTGGCCTCAAAATAACAGACTGCAACAACCATGTCAAATCGGCGATTGAGTTCTTTGGTGATTCATGCGCTCCTTACTCACTGAAGGACATGTACAACCCTATTGGTGATAATTCTGACAAGTAAGTATTGCCTTTCTGTCGTATAAAATGCATATTAATATTTTAGAATGCTCCAGTTTCTCCACCTCCACTTTCGTGGTCTATTATCCATTTAAATAACTACATGTAAACTTACCTAACTTATTTTCCTTGTTCTCCAGACTATGCAAGCTCTGTACCGGCGGTGCGGGCATACGATGCACCCTCGCAGACCCATACGCGGGCTACGAAGGAGCCCTACGTTGTCTGATCGCAAACAACTCGGGAGACATTGCCTTTGTTCGTGATACTACCATACAACATGCTTTGCTTTCGCATCAGATACTTGGTTAGTACAATATTGACTACAGGTACAGGTCTACATAGTTTGTAATTTCATTTTGCATCAACTTCAATATTACTGGCTGCTCTAAAAATCCATGGTATGTATCTTGTCCGCACTATGACAAAAAGTTCTCGAATTTGTGCATTGAATGGAACTTCTTATTCAGTCTACAGGCAGTCTATTTGATTTTGATCTGGTGTCCGCATCTTTACGTCCTAAACGCGATTTGATTGTACCAGTCTTAACATGAACATTAGAGAAATCTCGTGCTGTTGTCGCAAAAATAATAAAAGCTTTAGTTAATATATGGTAGCCACGACCTTTCAGGCCAATATGCGTTGCCATAAAATGTATGTCGTTATCACAGTGTGATTGCTAATAGCACTTTTTCTCTATAGGTGGGGTAACAGAAGACCAGTTCGAGTTGATCTGCCGCGACGGCACTCGGCGCCCGGTTACAGACTCTGAGAACTGCAACTGGGGCCGCGTGCCCGCTGACGCTATCGTCACCAGCAGTGCCGTTTCTATGGAGCAGAGGAAGAAGTAAGTCATTCATGTAGGTGGGGTAAATCGACGGCACCCGGCGCCCGGTCACAGACTATGACAACTAAAATTGGGGCCGTGTGCCTGGTGACGCTATCGTCTTTAGCAGTGCCATGTCTACGGAGCAGAGGAAAAAGTAAGTTACTCACATAGGTGGAGTAACACTACGGCACTCTGCGCCCGTTTATACACTCTGAGAACTGCAACTGGGGTCGCGTGCACGCTGACGCTATCGTCACCAGCAGTGCCGTGTCTATGGAACAGATAAAGAAGTAAGAATGATAATGACAGTGCATTAATTATTATCATGTATTTTGATTCCTTACGAAATATTGCCATGAATCAGGATTATGAAGATTGCCACTTATAAAGGGCATCTGCAATACTGAAGAAATCACAGATGCATTACCATAGCCATTTTAGATGAAACTTTGTGTATGTAATTATTTTAGTTGAGTTATGACACTACTGACTTCTAAATTGTCTCTTACAGATACCAAAACCTCCTTCAAGTGATATTCCAACTCTACGGCGAGCCGAACCCTTTAAATCGCAACTACAACATAACGAACGCCTTCCAATCCGGAGCCCCTTTCAACCCGTACTCGACCACTGAGCCGTCGCGCTATCCCTACGACTCGTTCAACAGAGACAAGTTCAATAACAATAACTTTAATAACCGACAGAATGAGTATGAAGAGGATATGAATAATAAGTGAGTATTAAAATGTATTTTCTGAATCTATAACATCGCATCGCATTTATTTTACTGTTGATTACATATTTAACACAATAAAAGTTTATGTACTATGTGTATGAATACTGTTATATTAGGGGCTAAAGTATGAAATTGCCGATTTTTACTGAAAAATTGAAATTAGTTTTTTTTTTATTATCTTAATTGTTAATCAAAATAATTACCATTATTATCTATACATTGCTGCTATCCAATAGGAAGGTCATTTATGCCTTTGCGATAGAACTCTGGTGATCTAGATTCGACAAACTGTGTGAAAGCATTTTGTACTGCCTCCTGAGAAGAAAACTTTTTATCACGTTGAAAATTGTCCAAATCACGAAAAAAATGGTAGTCCGTTGGAGCAAGGTCTGGCGAATGCGGAGGGTGACGAATGGTTTCTAATTGCAGTCCCTGTAGAGTTAAAACGGTTTCTCGTGCTGTATGAGGTCTCGCGTTATCATGGAGCAATAATGGTGAAGATCGATTCATGAGTCGGGGCTGTTTCACTGCTAGATCACTGATTCAAAATCGTTACTTGACCTGCTGAGGAGTTCGTTTGTCACTCACCACCTGGCATTCCAAATCAAGAGATGCGTCCGCGAGATCAGAAGGGAGAGCAGAGAAATGAGGCTCTTCTGGCTCGGCCCATGTGGGCACTGACGGAAATGAAAATGCGGACGAGCTAGCCGAGGACGCAGCCCTAACTAAGGAAAACGCGGCTTACAATGCTCAAGGTTCAGTCGCGACAGAATGGAGCTGGAAGCAAAGATCGAAATCTAGCTGAGCCTACCCATATTACACACCATCATAGAGAGACCGACTACCAGAAAACCATTCTTGGTATTCGCGAGCAAAGTCGCCATAGTCGCAGCAGCGGCTAATAAAATGGACGCAACCCCACAAAGCTGGAACCGACTGGCGTCTGCGCAAGCAGTCACGACTACATCAACTAGCACAACACTCACTACACAAACAAAAACAACACCAAACACAACTCGCACACCACCAACCATAACACAACCCATACACACTAACACCAACCAGCAGCCAGGACCAGCGATAGTAGGAGTAGCAGTAGAGGCCCGTCTTCATTCAAACCCCCTAACCATGCAGTTCCTGGCACACAGAGGAGTCCCATGCCTGTGACTTCGAGGCGTCGCGCGTCGCTCTGTTCATGAACAGAAATGAAGTAAAATTAGGCGTAAGCTTCTGCATAGGCTCAAACCGAGCTGGAGCCAGAATACCCATATCAACGGAAGCACCACCAAAACAATGTTTTGGAAAACAAGCATGAGAGGCAGCAAGTATGCTGCACTGCCTCAAGGGGAAGTAGCCATTCAAGAATATATGAATAATAAGTGAGAGTAGTGTTCTGTATCTATAAAATAATGAATACGTTCCAATCCGCATTTTAAGCCTTCACCATCCGTCGGTCTCATCTTCATCTTCTTTCTTCGTTTGTATCGTAAGTAATGGGTGATAAAAAAATAAAACAACAGGTAACATTGACCTTTATTGTCAAAATCCAAGTGCAAAGTTACAGAACCTCAAGTTCACTTTAGCAGAAGTGTCATAACTTTATTCATGAATTTATCTTTTACAGAGCCAGTACTATGCCACCTTTCAAAACCCGCGTGGACTCTTCAGGACAACCAATAGAATCATTGTTCCAGCTCTTCAGATCTAATGAAACCACGGATTTGTTACTGCAAGTAAGTTAGAGAATGATGTTAACATATAAATTCGAATTAATCACACCCCATTTCGAATATAAACAATGGTGAAATTTCAAACCAAGCAATAGATTATTTGAAACTACTGAACCGATTGAATTAAAATTTGGTACACATAACTATGTAAGTGGGTAACGCAAAAACCCAAAGACGGACGAAAAACGAAAACAAGTGAATTATAAGTAAATTCAAACTTAAAAACAAAAACATTTATTTCAATTAAACCATTTTACAGGTACTTTTGAATTGTCAAGCAAAAGATGAAGCTCACATTCACAAGCCGTCAGGTTTCACCTGTTTTTTTTTTTTTATATATATGCTCGCGCTTGACCACTATCTTATCTTATTGTTTCCTATTTCTAGTAACATAATTATGCCTATCGCCGTTTTTACTAAAATGATGTAAACGTACATGATGTTTTTATAAATATATTGACAAGGTAGGTTTTGGGGGATAAATTAGAAAATTTAAAAAAATGTGCAAACTATATCCTGTGACATATTAAATGAAAGTGCTTGTTGTGAGAATCTTAAATATATATTTATTTTTATTTTAAGATAAATAATTCGAAGTTATAAGAAAATACCCCTCCTCCCCTTATCTCTGAAACAAATAGGCCTAATTGAAAAAAAAATACATATAATAGTTCTTTACCTATTTATACAGAAAAACCAAAAAGAAGTTTATAAACTTTAGTATTGATACTTGAAACCTAATAATTTTGGCGAATGTAGCTGCTTGTACGGAACCCTCGGTGCGCGACACCGACTCGCACTTGGCCAGTTTTTTTTTATAACTATTATGGATAGACTCGGTTGACCATTCACCCGATAGTAAGCGATAATTTGTTCGAAGATAAAGTCAGTAATAGGCCATGACTTGGAACACATAGGGTATGTCTATGATATCATATCATTGATGTTTGCATCGATCTTCTTTTGAAATGTTCTGCCCATAATGCCCGATTGCTCTTCACTATAATTATATACACATCTAATGCTATTGTATTTAACAATTCTCCTAATAAACCTATTTCTGCAAAAATATAGGTTTTATTAGCCATTCCAAGTACTTGCAATATAAACGACAACGATAAAATATTACAGAGTACAAATATCAACGTGGCTATGTAGAAACGAAGCCAACTGTTTGTAGATGTACGTGTGTCAGGTTTACTATGGCCAAACAGAGAATATAAAACGGTTAAGTAAATAACAAAATTAACTATCGGAGAGGTACTATAGATTACTATCACGAAAAACGTAAAAATTTGAGACTTTTTTTTTTTTTTTTTTTTACTTTTGATGGGTTTGCTCTTGACTCTAGTCTAAGTCAATGACAGAGACAGAGTCGACGATGGAGCGAGCTTACCCAGAAGAAGCCTGTTCACTCTAACTTTGAAGAGATTCGGGTTAAATGCGTTCGGAAACACAGACGCAGGTAGTGAGTTCCATTCCTTCGCTGTGCGCATTATAAAGGATGTTTGGAAGCGCTTGGTGCGAATTGGTGGAATGGCAACAAGGTAAGGATGGTAACTTGCAGTGCGTCTAGATGTCCGATGGTAGAAGGGGGCTGGTGGGACTTTTCTCCAAGTATCCGAAAAAGTGCAAAAACAATAGGTATTATGAGCATTATCACAAATGGTGAGCCCCATGCAAATAAACTACTTTTAAGGTACTTTTTACTAATGTTAACACTAAAAACCTTAACAAAATCAATGTAAAAAATATAACTCAACACAAATAACCAAAAATTGAAAGAAATCAAACCGTATATACTAAGAAACATAGGCAAAATTAACGAAATCTGTACCTCGCCTGTCTTAACAAAAGAAATGGTTACCGCAGAAAACAAAAAACGCACTGCATCAACAAAGATCACGTTAAGAAACACAAAGTTTCTGAAATTACGAAATTTTTTGATAAGGCACCATGATGTCACTCCGTATATGATTGCAGCTACAGAAAGCACAGACATAACATACATGTAAATTGCAAAATCCTCGAACGTTAAAGAAAATGGACCATAAGTTGAGTCATTAATACCGCTGCTATTTTTGTATGCATTGTTGTTATATGCACTAGTATTGTGTCCAATGATGTCATATGCACTGGTGTTGTGTCCACTAATCGCATAAGCACGGACCTTGTGTCCGCTGATATAATATGCACTGGTGTCTTCTGCACTAGTGTCCCTTATACTGTTCTTGTATATACTGGTGTCGTTGTCGGCCATGGTAAGCATCTTATGCACGGTTCTGTATGCTTCTTCTTCGTCGTATAATTCCAAATTATGTATGTTTCGACCTGATGAGCAGTATTGACATGTGTCCACACAGAATCGCGTTGAAGAGGTTAAGAAAATAACTGATAAATCTACCTCTTCTTCCGAAATAGTCTAGGTACATAATTTGAAAAATATTATTTTTCCTGTAATTGTTCCATTGTTCAAACCATTAGGTAGGCATGTTTTCTATTGCGTTTTCCTTGACCAATAAAGTAATAATCTACGCATAGTTATTCCAAAGTGTTTTTAAAGGCTAGTATTTAAACGAGCGAAAATAAATTCAAATTAAAGGTGTACAAAATACTGAATATGGCTTACTGAAATACTAAGTGGGCGACAAACAGTGGGCGAATACAAATGTTTAAAACAGCGACTTGATTAGTACTTTGGCAACATAGTCGACGGAGCCCCGCTGCGCGGGGCTCCTATTTCCGTCCGCAGGGTCTAAAGTAACCTAACTCGAACGAGATGACGGGAGCTGAGTTCGCTCGCTTTGCTCGCTCACTTCAGCTCCCGTCATCTCGTTTGAACCTAACCTGTCCGTTTCGGGGTGCCCTAAGCTCCCGAACTCGCTCCGCTTGCTCTTGTACCATTTCGTTGAAAACACAATTATACCCGAATTCCCGCGCTGCACAGCGATGTCGCCTTCATTTACGATGAAGTCGCTTGGAGTTGTTTAGCTATTTTTAAAAGAATAATATGCTAATATAGAAAAAATAGAACCCCAAATACAATAGTATGTCACAATATTATTACTGCAGCTCACTAAAACCTCCTAAAAGTTACTTAGTATAATAGTCGCCAATTCAGTATATTTTTCGCTCGGTTAATAATTTCCCGTTTTTAAATAGTAACCATGAGGTAAAATGATAGAAAAATCTAAAGACAGACGGACAGTGTTACTTTTTAAAGTTCCGTTCCTGAAAAGGAAAAAAAAGGAAACCTTATAGGATCACTTCGTTGTCTGTCTGTGTGTCAAGACCTTTTTGTCTGGAACGTTTAAAATTATCAAGTTGAAAATAATATCATATACTTAGGCCTGCAACCCCTTGCAAGCTGTAAAAAAAAACAAACTTATAAATCAGCGCTGTAAAAGATACGGTCGATTATGTCACATGTTAAACAAATCCCAAAGGTATCAAAGCCTGTTGATCAAGAATTATGCAATTTGGCAATAACCAATGTCTCATAGCACAATTAAACGAAAAAATCCAAAAACCATGAATTTGTACCTAAAAAAAAACGGGATATGCCTTCTGTCATGATCTTTTCTCAGGAACGCGAAAAAGTATAAAGTTGAAATTAATAACATATAATTATGTCTGTTATCCCTTGGTGCTGTGAACAAAACCAAACTTCTAAATTAATGCAATTAAAAGATAGGCCGCATTTTTGACTCTCGCAAGGAAATCAAAGCCTACAGCCGGTCGATTCTGTAAACATCTCACCGTTATGACTCACGTGAAGTGAGCTCCGCATTTTTGTCTCTCGCAAGGAAATCAAAACCTACAGCCGGTCGATTCTGTAAACATCTCACCGTTATGACTCACGTGAAGTGAGCTCCGCATTTTTGTCTCTCGCAAGGAAATCAAAACTTACCATTAAGTAGGTAGATTGAGATGAGGATCGTACCTACTCAGAGCAATAAGAGTGTGCACCTATGTCCAGCAGCGGACTGCAACAGTTTGATAATTATTATTTATTCATCATGTATTTTATTTTCAGCCTATTCTGTCCCACTGCAGTTTGTTGCTACATAAAAAATAAAACAAATATTAGCACAGCAGTTGCAGTTGGTAAACTGACCGCAACCTATGTCGATGTATGGAAACAGAAGTTTCCAACGGCAAAGTTAATTTTGTCCTTCAATCCAGTTTATCTTTTTGCTAGAGCAATGTTCGGCGCTTTCATTGTTTATGAACTTCAGTAATGTTACTTAATTATTTTGATAATAAAGCTGTATGTACGGTACCATCGGTGCGCGCGTCCGACTTGCAATAGGCTGGTTTTTTTATTAAAAGTTTATGCGCCATTAGGGGCGCAAATAAAGTCTTTTCTTCTTTATTTCATGTCTGAAACGAATGATCTGAATGTCTCCCCAGGATGCAACAGTAAATTTCCGCATACTAAAAGAAGAAGAACAAGCTGCCAAACACATCCTAAACAACAAATTCGTAGGAGGACAGGCAGAGAAGGCGGTGCTCGCTATCAGAGACTGTCCGATCAAGCGAGCCACGCTATGTGTCACTAGTGATCAGGAGATGGACAAGTGTCTCAAGATGAGGGTAAGATGTTACAAATATATTCTCAGAGCATCCAAGAACTTTTATACCCATAGTTGCCAAAATCTTATATTCCCATGACAGCCAAGAACTTTTACTCCCATGTCAGCCAAGAACGTTTACTCCCAGTGCGGCCAAGAACTTTTATTCCCCGGGTAGACGCTAGCTGGGCTGATGATGATCTAACTAATAAGTCCACCTCAGATTGTAAAAGGTTCTCTTTGGCGTGAATTTAGTAGTAAATAGGTGCAATTGTTCCTAACAAAGACATTCTTTTCTAATGGCTCATTTCTATTCCAGGTGGCATTAAAAGCAGCGTTCCTCTCCCCCACACTGATCTGCTGGCGCGGCCACAGCACGCGGCACTGCGAGCGCGCCATCGCGGAGGGCGCGGCGGACTTTGCGCTGTTTGACGCGGCCGACATGCTGCACGCCGCCAACATGCACCGCCTTGTGCCCTTCATGCAGGAGGTAACATAAAAATCATTATGGAATGATTATCATCATGAAAATATCAGTCTATCTATCATCATAGTTACAGCCGAAAGACGTCCACTGTTGAACATAGGCCAAGTGTCGCCACATCGATCGATTCTGTCCGTCATGCATCCAGCGAATGCCATAACCATCGCAATGTAGAGATCTAAACTAGAAGTTTCCTTGCGTGATCGAATCAGAAATGAAGATATCTAAGGTTGAGGACCAAGATTACCGACTTAGCCCGAAGATTCCTTATAATTAATTCCTATAATCTCGCGGAGGTGGAAGGCCTTCCACTAGGTGGACAGATGACCTGGTGGAGGTGGCGGAAGCTGAATGCGAGACGCACGGGACCAGTCAATGTGGTGACGCTTGGGGGAGATCTATGTTCAGCAATGGACGTCTTTCGTATGAAATGTTGATAATGATAATCTCACTTCGTTCCGCGAAGCCTGTGAACCCCTAGAAAGCCTCTGTGCTTTTGGGTGGAGCTACACTGGCTATGATAATCAGAACCCCCACCAGACCAAATGAGAGGAAAGGGGAGTCCCATCATCTATAATCTCACTGTCCATTTGTTCTGCTGTCATTTTGGAACAGCTCTTTAAACCATCTTCTTCCACATCTCAGATCTACTCAAGCGGAGACAACTGGTACTATGCAGTGGCTGTAGCGAAGGAACAAGACCCTGATACAGATCTGACGTACTTACGCGGCAAGAATACTTGTCACACTGGCCTGGGAACCGCCGCCGGATGGGTGTTCCCACTTGCTTACCTTATATCTAATGGATGGATTAGGTAAATCAGATTTTTATTGTGATAGTTTTATTTAAGAGTTATTTTTGTTACACCAAAATACGAAAGAAGAAATAACATAAACCCGAAAACTCATATTTCATGAGTCATTTTACTAGTAATAAGTATAATTTTCGTATTTTTCTCAGCAAACCCTTTCATTTGATACCCATATCATGGCAGTGCACAAAAAATAACTAGTCCGCCTTCTTGAGCCGTCAACCATATTGCATTTAGAATGACGTCACTTAGCTAACCATACATTGTTATCCAAACTAAATGTGTATGCAAAATTTCATGTTAACCGGTGGAGGATAACTGCTTTAAAATTCAAATGAAAGATTTGACCCGAACATACTTACATACATACAAATATATATTGCAAGTTAAATAAAAGCTTGTAAAAATCGAGTGATGTTTTATCCATTTGTGTAATCCGCGAAAGAAATTCGAATATCATTTGACTTATGTCTATCTGAGATCAATGAGCAATGTTCATGACCTGTCAAAATTGCCTAATCGTTACATTTTGGACGTGCATGTTTCGAGATTTTCCGACTGACTACAACTGTTCTTCACAATAATGACAATTTTAAATCTCAAGTTGAAGGAATTCTCCTGTGGTCCCATTTAAGTCTAAAAGTAGTTTAGTATTTCAGAATCATGCACAACAATGCTATAATTAAATTCTCTATAACAGATCTTACGGTTGCGATGGCGCTCACGCAGCAGCAGAATACTTCACTAAATCCTGCGCGCCCGGTGCTCTCAGCTCAGAATACGTGGACTCTGGTACAGTGCCGCACGATAACCTGTGTCATCTGTGTCATGGAGCTTCGTTTAGGTAAGTTCAAGAATTTAAGATCCGTTTCAACGAGTTTGAATTGTGCTGCGTATGCAGTACCGCGCCTCCCGCCCACAAATACCATTTGCACATTACATGAGATGACGTAGCCAAAGAATCGAGGGGTGGATTGTATGAGGAATGATATGAAAGTAAAGACAGTTAATGACAGTGTTGTTGTAGTGCTACATGCGCCGATGCCAAGTAAAATGGGTTAAAGTTTTCTCTTAGGAAATGTTGGCTCGTCGATCGCTCGGACGCAAAGGAAACGACTACACATTATGACAAAGTATTAGCAGAAAAATACATAAAACCAAATATTTTTCGCAGTTCATCTTTACAACGACTGTGGGTTTATTCTCCCCTATCTAATATACCTTGTTCAATCTGTAACAAACGCTTTCTCAACAGACGTTGCCGCCGCGACGCCAGTGAAGACTACTTCGGTCACGTAGGCGCAGTGCGATGCATGGTGGAAGGGGGTGGTGACGTTGCCTTCGTGCGTCACTCGGCGCCGGCCGAAGTGTCGGCGGGGAGACGTCGTGAATGGTGGGCCAGGGATCTGCTGCCTGACGACTTGCAGTTACTCTGCCCTGATGGTAAGACATGAAACATTATCCGCGCCATTATCCTTAATGTTGCTGCTAGGGCTCCAGGCTTGTCTAAAACAGAGAGTAGAGTGAAGTGAATCTGCCCTAAATCCCCCTGCAGTTTACTTTGCTCATAATCTTAGGTTGAGTTAAATAAGCGATACCAAGCACGTACATTGACTTAGCTATATCCCTTTCTCTATTTTGCAATTGTTTTTATTTTGCACATTGACACTAATGCTTAGCCAAAGAACGTGAATCACGTGAGCATCCAAACTGTATAGTTTTTATCAAATCACAATTTATTTTCTTCATTTTAATTCGAAACGAAAGTGAGACCCTGTTCACTTAACAACGAACCAAATGGTTTGCTATAATGAACTAGTACAGACACACTATTCTATATTTTGTTTTTGTTCGGTTTTCAATCTTCGGTTTAAATAGTAGCAAATTCTCAATTACGTTTTCTAATAGTAACCATTATTCTCAGGTACCCGCGCGAAGATGCATGAATACAAACACTGTAACTTAGGAAAAGTCCCCGGATCTGTGTTGATGGGCAGACCAAACCATACGGAGTTGGATACCTACTCCAATCTCATGGTGTACGCTCAGCAATTCTATGGGGCTGTTACTACTGATGAATTCAGGTAATAAATGAAAGAATTTTGTATATAATTTGTAATATTTTCGTGAAATAAGGCTACACACAGACCACTGACAAGTTACTCTGAGTGTGATAGAGTGAATGAACACTCAGGCAAATACCAAACAAGACCCTATATATTATGATGCTCATTTGCCCTTTGAGGTGCTAACAAGTTTTATTATTCAATGACATATGCTTAGCTTTGACAAAATTATAGAAGTACTCCTCCCATATAAAAACAAACCTGGGGCTAATTAAATGTTAGCTAGCTGAAACTGGGTGGCAAACTATAAGAACACGTAAAGTACTCACAATTTTATATAACGTCATAATATGTAACGGCTTTATTGTGTTGTTTGGCTCCTACAAATAATTTTCGTATTGACACTAAAAAGCTATCTAAACTCTCTAACCCAGTCTATGGCACAAACACTAAACTAAAACCTTATTTTCGCAGTTTCTCCATGTTCTACTCCCTACCGCCATACTCGGACCTGATCTTCAGCGACGTAGCAGTACGCCTAAAGCCTTTGCCTCACAGCAAGCGATCAGCGGAAATAGTCGCCGGCCCCGCACTTATCAGAGCCGCAAGGATTGTGTCGTGCGATGCCCCACAAGCATCTTACTATGTAGCGTCTGATCCCGACTTTTTGTCGCATGCCTATAGTAACGGTGTCATCGGGCATTTATTAGCGATAGCTCTGTTTGTAGTTGCGTTGTTGAGGTAGTTTAGTTTCGTGTGTCTGGAGTAGTGAGGAAATGGAGTATTAACTTGTAGACTACAGAGTGATCATACAGCTAATCGCAGTAGTAAGACTGCGTGTTATGATGCATAGTATTAAATAATAAAACTAACGGCCTTTATTCTCCCTGAAGGGGTAGGACATAGAGTTGACAATACCACACAATGCACAATATTAGTAAGCACAAACTCTCCACAATAGATAGAATCACAGACATAAATCGTTACTAGATAACGCAAGTTCCCCCATCTGTACGAAAGCTTGCCACTTTTTCACAAACAATTTAAAAACAAATTTACTTACCAATGAAAGAAAACATTTCCAATGCCTCAGCCAACTTTTTCTATCCGGACTTGCTCTGGCCGGTAAGATTACCTGATTTAACTGTTCCAGGCTTCTTTCAGTGGGTTTTTTTACGTCACGAGTCTATGTCAAAAACATCAAACTCTCGAAGCCCTCATAATATTCGCCGGAAGTTCTGACAAGAATGATAGAAAATGGCATAAACGGAACCTGAATGTTTATCAATTCTGCCGATGGCATGGTCGTATCAATTTTTCGACTAATTGGGACAATAAATTAAGACACCAAATAAACATTATCCAAAAGTAGAACCAAAGTATTTCATTCATAAAAAAAATTACAGCTAAAGAACATCGGGTAATAAACTAGTAACTTTTGCGACAACCTGTATTAATTTTCTATCGTGTAGGTAGTAGGATTCAGAAATTGAAAGCAAGGTGGTTTTTCGCAATTTGTACCTTCCCGTGAAAATCGATCCCACGTGACCAGACCAGAATGAAAGTCCAACGCTCTAGCTATTAGAACACGGCAGTTCAGTTTATGCTCATTTTATATTCATTTACATCAAATTTTTATAATTCGATTAAATAATAAAGTTCAGCAAATTTTGTAGTCTACGCGAACAAAGACGCGGGTGGAAAGCTATGTTTGGTAAATAATTTGCAATATCCCACCAGAAATGCAAAAAACGAAACAGTCAAAATCGTGTAGTCCACGCAGGCGAAGCTGCGGGCGGAAAGCTAGTGAATACTAAATGAAAAGCAAAGATGATCATGATGCACGCTAAGTACATACAATCGCGTCATCTAGTTTGATTTATGTCTGTAGATAGAATACTTTTAATTATACAACATAACAAATTACAAATAGGAATCTTTATGAATAGATGATGCAACTCCTCAGTGGTGTTTTGATTTAATTTTATGATTATGATCTCTCTTTTATTGTTATCACTCAATTTTTTCACTACTTCATGCTAGTTTGTAAGCACATATATATAATGATTTTAGAAGACAATCAATTCCTGAGTGACTTAAATTAGATCTGATCTATGATATTATACAATAATGATACTATTATTATATCTGACCTGACATAGAATAAGTAACTGTTGTATAACGTTTTGCAGCTTTTAGAAACTCACTTCCGTCCAAATGTGTGACTAGATTATTTAGAAATTATTATATTTAAGCATTTATTTTATACCGTCCAAGTGAATCTATAGCTTTACGTATATTTTTAATTAAATCAAAAGATTTTACACAATAATTGATTTTATTTACACCTTTTACAATAATCGTCTATGATGATAACATTCAAACCCTTTAGGTAATACATCGAAATCTTTGAAAAGCTTTCTCAAATCATTTCTTCGACAGACTTCCCTAATCGATTTACGTTCACATTCGCCATTTGTATCGATTCTTCTTGCATGTACCCGCCATTTACCAAATATACAATTAGATTTCGCCAATTCATCATTTATAAATGGCACCAGCCCTGTGCATTTTGGTGTTAACTTTGCACATAAGTATAGAGCTTTCCAAGATAAATATCTAAAATGATTTATACAATACACAAACATAAATTCATTAGGTTTGTTCTTCATTAACATCTCTATCATAGAGTTGCTTAATTTCACAGATACCCTCTTTTTATAAAGTGATAGAAAATTCTTCATTTCTTGTTCATTGCACAGGATAGCCAATATGGTACACAGTTTATTAGCGGACAAACAAAAAGTGGTAAATATATGCCTCCATATTAGATCTTCATTATTATAATTCAAGTTGAAGATATGGCTGTTAATTTGAATGCCAGATTGGCCAATTCGGCTTTCAATAAACTTATTTGTTTCAGAAAATCCACTTGTGAACGCGATTTTGTAACACATCTGGCCAGCAAATATGTTATTGGCTCTGCTAACTTTCATTGTAGATGTGTTGTAACAATATCCAAGAAAAAATATATCTTCGCTACACTTTACACTCTCATGGGGAAAATTAACCACAGTTTTTTCATAATTCACATTTCTATAATTTGATAAAGCATCCAAAAATGATAAAGCATCTGATAATGAATCTGTGATGTATAAATAATCATCAACAACTCTGATAAATAATTTAACTTGATTTTCAGAAGTTTTCAGGTGCTCAGAAAAATATAATTCATCCAAATATGTGTAATACAGTTCGGACAGTGCTGGAGAGTATTTATATCCTTGAACCAATCCTTCTTTCCATTCATAAACTGTAGATCCTGCACGAATTAGGATTGGCTTTCGCAATTCTGTTACCAAGTCTCGGTATTGCTGGGCAATTTTTTTCTTCATATTTAGACTTTTTTCAGCCTTCTGGCAATTAACATGCTTCTCTGACAATATTTTTGATAACTTGTCTCTATTAATTGAGCCAAAAGCATTGCTGAGATCAGTTTTAATAAAATATAGCTTTGGCTTGTTTGCAGCTAGCCATTTAGAATGCAATGTTTTGTACTGATTTTCAAGTTTTACAAGTGGTTTACCAGTCAGTAATCTCAAAAATCTCAATCTGTCCTTAATTTTATATTTTTCAGAAATACTCAGTGAGTCATTTTTGTAGCAAACTATTGGTCTACAATCATTATTCGGCTTCAATGTTAGATATAACTTTGGAATCTCTTTTTTTAACATTTTTAATTTTCTTCTATCGACAAGGCTGTGATTTCTTTTTGACTTTTTACCTAGTGAATAAGGTTCACATTTCTGCATCACTTTAGTGAATACCATTTTGGAAACCTGTTTGTCGTAGAAACTCTGCCACTGGTGTTTCCAAAAATAATAAAGTTTGTTTTCGTTTGCATCAAGTTTACATGTGGTAACGTAAAAGTTTAAACAAATCACCGAAGACAGAAGATATTTCAAAATCCATAATACAATCTTGGCCAGTATACTCCTTGCGTTAGCATTCTGAAGATTTTTCCAAGGTGATATTTCCATGTCCCACTTTGCAATCAATTTTTCAAGCATAAAATGTTGGCGCTTCATGCTGTAAACAACTGTCCACACTAAATTCTTGAATATTTTACTATTCTGATTACTTCCAAAGAAGTTTCTTGGACATATTTCGCATACAGCTTTCCAACATTTATTGAAAATAAATTCTTTGTCTACTGGTTGTAAGTATGGAATATTATCATCCACAGGGAAAAAGTTCTTGAAATCTAGCTTGGATTTATTCCTCAGATTTGTTTTAAGAATAGATAAAATATCAATAAAACCTAGCGGCAAATCACTCACCAAGGACATATCTTCAAAGATAAGTTTGTAGAAAGTTTCTTCTTTTCCGTTTTTCAAAATGTTCCATTTTATTACATTTCCAAATGACCTCACATTTTGTTTATTTGTGAAATATTGGGATAAACAAATCGGGTTATCCATAGCGAAGATGTAAGAATTAATTTATCTCACATCAACTTCTCCATTGTATTTTAAAATTTCCGGCAACTTGTTACGACACGTTCGCGGGTGCGTGAGTGAAGCGTTCGGTTTTATCTAGTCCAGTATTTTAAAATGTATTAAACAAAAATACTAAATCAAAATAATATTCACTCCATAAAATAACCATGTTCATGTTGTGTTGTGTGTTCATGTTTAATTATAAAACCGGTACGGAAACCCGATTAATTTACTTTTCTATGTATAAAACTAATGGAATCAACAAAATGATCCAAACGTATTTCAAAGCAAAGTAGGTAAACGGAACGTAATAGATACAAAATTTCGCTGTTCGCACCACTTTATTGGTTTGATTCGATTGGACAAGTTGGCCAACTTTCAGTAAAACTATAAAATTAAATTACTACGTTTTCTTATCAGTATTGATAACGCGCTAAAAATAAACTTTTGACATTCGTTTTCTTACCAAATGTCTTGTCTTAAAGCTGACTATACACTGCACAATATGTATCTAACTTTCGTTAACACTACTAACCCAGACATTTTTCCCAAATAAAATTATAATTCCAAATCAGGCATTGCATGTAGGTTTAAGCTTTGTTTAGCTCTTTGCAGCAGCTGAATAAAAGAAATAACAATGCTGAAAAAAGTAAGGTTAGCAGAAATATTGCCTTTATATTTTTCTTTTTGTGGGCAGTTCGACGCCGACGACGACGGTAAGGCTTAGCACGCACTGCGATTTTTTTTGCGCAAATTTCTACGCCCCTTCTGCGACCTATGGAATTGTATGAAGCTGCACGTATTGCGGAAAAAAAACGCGCGGGAATAATCCACCGCACCGCGACGCGGATTATATTCGCGCGAATATTTAGAGTTATATGAACAGGTAGAACGAGAAAAAAATCGCGCGGATTTTTTTCCGTAGTGTGTTAGTTAAATTCAGTACGCGGACAAAACTCGCAATGCGTGCTATGCCTAAAATCAAAATTGTAATATTATAACAGCTGTTTTGTGATACAAAATGACAGTTGTCGTAACTCGTTAGTGTAAACAATGTTTCTGCCAAAAAAACTTTTATAATTTGTTTCGGATTCGGAACGTGGAAAAGTACCACAATATTAACAATCACAAGATACATTATCGAAGAGTGAGTACACTTGATTGCGCCTATTTTATAATACAAATTGTTATTTCAAGTTGGAAGGAAACAACGAGAGCCGATGTTCAAAAATGTCTAAACAAGTGGTTAGCGATATGATGAAAACTTTCTTAAGTAGTGTGCAGGCGGTGCTTCCTGAAAACCTCGTAAGAAGATTTGTGAAATACAATCCAACGAGTCATCAATTAATCATAGACGGAGAAAATATGAACTTACATAATAGAAACGTACATTTGATCGGGAGCGGGAAAGCGGTGCAGAATATGGCCAAAGAACTTGAGATTATCTTGAGTTCGAAAATTAAACATGGAAATATAAGCATTCCTGTGGGAAGTTTACATCATAAACCAACGAATCCGAATGTAATTTACAATGAAGGAGCATTCAACAATTTGCCTGATGCCAAAGCTCTGAATACTGCTGAAAAAATTAGAGATCATATTAGCAACCTTGGGAAGGATGACTTACTTCTGGTTTTACTATCTGGTGGGGGTTCTGCCCTCTTGCCATTACCTAAACCCCCTATAACACTAGATCAAAAAACTACACTGATAAAGAAGTTAGCAAATGCAGGTGCAGACATAAAGGAACTCAATACTGTGAGAAAAAGGATTTCACATTTGAAGGGAGGCCAATTAGCGATAATGGCACAACCAGCTCAAGTGATTTCTTTAGTTCTATCTGATATTGTTGGAGATCCACTAGATCTAATAGCCAGTGGACCTACTACAGAAAATGAAGATGACCCAGCTCAAGCCATAACCATTATTAAGAAATATGAATTAATGGAGCAACTGCCAGAATCAATCAAGAAAGTTTTGAGTTGCATTAATAAAAAAGATGAATTCCCATGCACTAATGTCAAAAACTATGTTATAGGATCAAATAAAATCAGTATAGCTACAGCAGTAGAGGAAGCAAAACAGTTAAATTATTCGCCCATCCCTCTCTCTGATGTGGTCACTGGAGAAGTCAAAGAAATAGCTTCTGAATATACTAAGCTAACAAAATTATTTTGTCAATATTTAACAGGCAAGTTCAGCTTAGATGAATTCAGACAGAAAGTTCAGTCTTACAATATTCCTGGGATAAATTCAAAAGCTTTAGAAAATCTGGGTATTAGTCCTGAAAAAGACCTATGTCTTATTTTCGGTGGAGAAATAACTGTAAATGTGAGAGGTACAGGAAAGGGAGGCAGAAACCAACAACTGGCCTTAGAATTTTCGGATTCCCTCCATAAAGCAAAAGATGATTTTGAAAACTTTGATATTTACTTCCTAAGTGCTGGTACTGATGGAATTGATGGCCCCACTGATGCTGCAGGAGCTATAGGATATCTAGATTTAATTTCTGATGCTAAAAAAGAAAATTTGAACCCTCATAAGTACTTGGCTGAGAATGATAGCTACAATTTCTATAAAACATTTAAAAATGGTGATTTCCATGTTATCACTGGCCATACAAATACCAATGTGATGGATATTCATCTGATAATTATAAGAAGAAATAAATAAACATTTTAATTACTAATTGGTTTTATTTCATGAAGATGGTTTCAAAAACAGACTGAGCTTGTCTTTCTTTTCTTCCTTCTTTTCTTTAAGTTTGGCTGAAGCTAGAACAGCCTTCTGGCAAAGTCCTGCAAACTTGTCCTTTTTCTTTTTATTGTTGTTTATGACTTTTGGTTTCTCCTTGGTGGCCAGTGCATTATTTTTGTTTTGTAATGAGAACACATCTAGTGCATTAGCATAGACATTAATTTCTTTCTTTTTACCAGGCTTTGTCTTCTTTGTTTCTGGCTTGTGTAAAGTATTGGTTATCGGGTTTTCAGTCTCTTTTCTTTTATTATTGTCATTTTTTTTAACGTTTTCTTTTTTAATGGTATGTGTCTGTGGTTTTATCGAAGGAGTAACATTGCTGTGTTTACAGAATGCGCACACTTGCTCCTAAAACAATAACATATTCAATTAATTAATTAATGAGCCTTATTTATTTCTTTTAGCAGATAAACAGTAAATGTAAATAAAGGCATGCCTTTTCTACTAGAATACTAGATTGTAAGAATACTCACTACATTGTTGCTGTGTAACAAGTCTTGTTTTTTCCTTACATATTCTTTCTTGCTTTCTTTTGTTTTACGAGATTTTAATCTTTTCTTTTGCCTTTTAGTTAAATTGATAGTTTTTACCTGCAAGAAAATAACATTTTAAATTATGCTGCCACAAAAAATAAACAGTAAAAGATCTAGACTATTTCTTACATTAATCTCAGTTTTCTTAGTCCATTCAATACAACAGGTGGGACATCTTATTTTTGTTGAAAAGTATTTGTCAGGAAGGCCATATCCTCTTGTGATATCTTTACACCGCATTCTGAAAAGAAGAACCATTTAAATATGCTACAAATTAAATAAAAACCCTCAGGTGTTTTTTTATTCATTTGATACTTACAAGTAATAACTTCTCAATAAAGTGTTAGTTTCTTCATTTTCTGAACGAGACACAGCTGAAGCAATGTTAAACAAAAAACCCACTTGAGCTTCCGTCATTTTGTCGGGTCTTTAAATCACAGCTTCGTTTTGTTATTCTGAATTAAGTATTACACGATATTTTCCGCAGTTTTTCTCTACAAACTTTTCTAATTTGAGGTTATGATATAGTAGTAAACATTTTGTGATACACAATAGGTTATGTTTTGTTTTTTATTTGTCAAAATTTCATACATTTCAGCTACTCCCAAATTAATAAAAACAAATTTCATAAAATTAACACAGAACCATGAAGACGACGAAACTTCTTCACGAAACACGTTTGTTTGTTTACATTTTACGACACATTCTTTTTCGTTCAGAAATAAGTTGGAAACTGGAAATGTGGGAAAAAATCCTATATTTAATTTAAGCTTACGTTTTTTAGAGCGATAATAGACTTTTCAACTTAAATCTATTAATGTCGGGCACGCTTTAGTTTTTGCGTATTTCAGCTTTTCAGTTTGCTCATTAATTAAAATGTAAGATAATCTTCAGAATTTCTGGACGATCACAAAAATCTCCCGCCAAAAAGCCAAATGACGTTTGTTTGTCAAAACTGAAAAAAAATGCGGTTGATTGCGTTCTACACGCTATTCGCGCATTTTTGAGAAAAGTTATCGGTAACATTTATCTCAATAAATTAAAAATTAGTTATTACCAATATACTCGTTACTTCGTAAAATTTCTTAGAAGAAATAGGTTTATGAGTGATGTGTATGGCGGACTAACCGACGCGCTCGAGAACAAGTGAAGTGTTAAGTACTGTATAATTATTGTATTTCTACGCTATATATTGATTATGTATTAAGTTTATTAAGTGTCCTCTTTGTGGAGTTAATTAATTTAGGATATTTGTGATCATTGAGTACCTTTTAGTTTAAAAAATGGATGTCGCCGACACCTACGCCACACAAAGCCAAGTCAAAGATGAGGTTGGAGTTCGTTGCCAAAAGCTTTTTCAGGATTTCTTGGAAGAGTACGTATAATTCTATGCTTAATGATATTAATCTATTAATTTCACTCATAATTTCAACATACTTCCTTTGTTTTCAACAACAAAGGTTATAATAACATTTTTTTTTGTAACCCAGGTTCAAAGAAGACAATGAGCTAAAATACGAAAAAAATGCCAAAGAGCTCCTCAAACCCGAACTAAGCACCCTAGAAGTCAGTTTTGATGATGTTGAGAAGTACAACCAAAATCTTGCAACCACAATCATTGAAGAATATTACCGAATATACCCATTTTTGAACCAAGCTATATTGAATTATGTCTTAAGTCTTGCTGACAGTGGTATGAAGAAGGATTTGCAGGACAAGGAGTGCTATGTGTCATTTGTTGATGTACCAACCAGACATAAAGTTAGGGAGCTGACTACGGCAAAGATTGGCACGTTGATTAGAATCTCAGGACAGATTGTAAGAACCCACCCTGTGCATCCTGAGCTGGTCTTGGGATGTTTTGTCTGTTTGGATTGTCAAACAGTTATAAAAAATGTTGAACAGCAATTTAAGGTGGGTTTATAACTTTTAATAAAGCATTATTTCAATATATTGGTAAAAACTACTTCTTTATGTGGTGTCCAATATGATCTATGAAATCCATTATAAATAAGCATTAAAAAAAAAACTATAAAATATATTCCAATTTGTTTATTTTTTGTTTCCAGTACACAATCCCAGCAATCTGCCGTAACCCAGTATGTGCCAACAGACGTCGTTTCATGCTGGATGCAGACAAGTCTGTATTCGTTGACTTTCAAAAGGTCCGCATTCAGGAGACACAAGCTGAGTTGCCAAGGGGATGCATCCCTCGCTCTCTTGAAGTTATCTTGAGAGCTGAAGCTGTGGAGTCTGTGCAGGTAACAAGAACATTTATTTAAAAAAAATCATTTTATAATACATACCTAGTTTCTGAATACAGAAATTGAACTTCAATTTCATCAAACTCTAATACTGTTTGACAAGTTCTTAAGTTCAAATGCCCAATACAGAAAGTAAGTATAAGGCTAACTAAAGTTTCTGATGCTTTATTGAAAGAAAATAATTTTTTCATTGAATTGTTGGTAGGGGTTCCAGTTTTATTACAGCAGATTGTGTCTGTGAATTTTTTTTTGTGGGAATTATTGTTCCACATCCACAAAAACATTACAAAGTTTTGTTAAATTCAGTTACTTTTAATGTTAATAAAATCAATGGTTACACAAGAAGTTCCTTCCACTTTAGCATCACAAACATAAAATTACTTACTAATATTATAAATTTGCGAAAGATGCGAAAGTTTGGATGGATGTGTGTGTAGATGTATGTTTGTTACTCAATCATGCTGAAACGGCTGAACGGATCTGAATGAAATTTGGCAGACATAGAAAGAGATAGATTGTAGTCTGGAGTAGAATATAGGCTACTTTTTATCCTGTTATATTGTTCCCTTGGGATGATAAAAAAGTTTACATGTGGGCGAAGCTGCTGGCAGAAGCTAGTTTTGTCATATTTTTCTATGTTTTTCAGGCTGGTGACCGCTATGACTTCACCGGTACCCTCATAGTCGTACCTGACGTAGGTTCTCTATCATTACCAGGAGCTAAAGCAGAACTTACCACTAGGACCAGACAGGGCAATGAGGGTCAGATGGAGGGTATCAAGGGACTTAAAGCTTTGGGAGTCAGAGAACTGCATTATAAGTAAGTTCATTTAAACATTGTTTACTTGGTTGAGTCATCTAGCCCCTAGATGACTCAACCAAGTACTGTGATTCTAGGGGTTGTAAAATTGAACCTGGAACAGAAGGTCTTTTTTGGGGTATTTGGTTAGGACTTAGGATATCTTCATTAGCAGATTGCAGTCTGGATCCTGGGTTGATACATGGAAAAACCAATGGATCTTTAAAAATGTAATGTGTAAACTATACACCCCTGCCTAACCCTTACTGAATACTAGCATGATTTGGTTTCATATCAAGATTTATATAACACTATAAAACTGATTTGGGCTTTGCATCAATGACTGTATCAATTAGAATCTCGTTCAACTACTAAGCTAGTTTTTTATCAAGTAATGCATTGCATTGTAACAGTTGCAACTATAAAACAGTAATGTCTCTGATGAACTATTACAAGTTCATTTGAGTATGATTGATTACCATAGTAATTAGCCAAGAAATTATATAACTTGTTGAAAACGCGGGATTAGTCAAGGCATCCAAATGGATGATGTTTTTATAAATTAACACTGATGCACAGGTAATTTTTAAACTATGAAGTCCCACTGCTGGCCAACAGTCTCCCTATAATTCATATTATCTTGTCCACAGAACAGCCTTCTTAGCATGCAGTGTGCAAGCAATATCAAGAAGGTTCGGAACTGCTGACATGGCGACTGATGACCTTACCACCGAAGACATGAGGAAACAGATGACTGACAAAGAGTGGGACAAGGTAAGAACTGAAAAATTTCCTGTAAGGCTGTGAATAAATACACTTTTATTTTGCTAAATGGCGAGTCCTTCCTAAAGTCAGCCAGATAACAAAAAAAATATAGTAGATTGTTGCATCGAGCGCAAAGTGAGTTATTAATGCATGAGTGTTATTTTGGTAGTACTAAATTAACACTAAATTAAGAGACTGAAAAGAGTAGAAGACTCTCTTTCTTCTCTTTTTGTTTTTGTTATACACCCTGAAATTTAATTGGTTGTTTTCCCGCGGCAGAACGACTTGCCTTAAGGAGTACTTTCGAGGTATAGAGTTAAAGTAAATAAATAACGATGTTTCTGTTTTAAAATAATTAAAAAAAAATTCATCAACTCGAAAAAGTGAGTAACAATAGTAACTCTGGACGTAACTTGTAGGTACTAGGTACTACTCGTGTTACCACCTACAAAGAAAACCGATGCACAAAATAATGTCAAACCAAAATAAACTCTCGCACGTGGTGATACGGCATAAAAGTTTGCACGCAAAACAAACGAGCGAGCCACAAGCCGACAAAGCAAAGACCGATTTATTAAATGTTTAAAGTAAAATAAGCTCTCGCGTGTAATTATACGGCATAATCTAGCCCGCGCGTAACATGATCAAACGGAGCCGCCTTCGAACCTAATCTTTTCGACGGTGACCTAGCACCCGGGTCAACGGCCTGCTGTCGTTCGGCCGTAGATATCGGGAGGTATACTATTGGTTCGTGATCGCTTTCGAGTTTAGTTTTTCACAATGTTAAATATGCCAGTTTTTGTTTCTAATATTTTATATAACTACCATTTAAATTTCACGGTGTATATATGAGGAATTTATGGCTTTTGGGCATAACACATCAAACATTATTAGATTCTGATATGTCGTGATTACATTCATGTAATTATCAGTCTGAAATTCCCACCCGCTGCTGGATATGAACTTCTTTTCATTTCTACCATTGTACCTTAGAAATGACTAAAGCCAGCTTCCAATACCCTAATGTTGTACCATAGAAAACATTTTCTTACGAAGCTCCTTGTCATCAGGTATACGAGATGTCCCGCGACCGAAATCTCTACAACAATCTGATCACAAGTCTGTTCCCGAGCATTCACGGCAACAATGAGGTGAAGAGAGGAATACTACTCATGTTATTTGGTGGAGTCGCCAAGACTACCGTTGAAGGTAAGCACATGTTCCATATTAACCTCATTAGCAAGTTAATAATCTGGAGTTGGCGAAAGCTGATACCTTAATCCAATACTAAGTTGTCAATTTTATATATATCAGGAACTTTTATCTTAGCTGAATTAAAGTTTGAAATACGAAAACTAGTGATGGTTTAAGTTTGGGATAGAGACCTTATTTTGCTTAGTTCATTCATGGAATTCCTTGTTTTCTTTTGTGCACTCAATCAATTGGTGCTAAGAGAAACATGACTTACATGCAACTGCTAAATTCGGTCAGCAACGATTTTTGTTACATAAACCCCCAAGTGCCCTTACACCTTTTTAGGATTTGATAAATGCTACTGGTGAGACTATAAACGATGCACGCTACTGGGCCCAAACAGTTTAAGGATTAAATCACCATCAAAACAGAACTTATCCATTTTATTTATTTCGTGCAAACTTTTATACTTATAATTTCTTTTTCCACTATCTTGTCTGTTATGTAACACATTGCCTAAGAAATTCGTTTCGAAATATGAATATTTAGACACAATATTAAATTAAAAAAAACAAAATGACTTATTAACAGTTACGAAATGACTTTTGTATGGGTCATTATGTAACTGGCAGAATGATACTGAACCTGTAACCTCTCGAAAAACCGCGCATTGATTGTGTGTATATAGTCTGATTTTTATTCTGAACATTTCCAGTAAATTGTTGTTAGAAAATAATTTCCATTTAATTAAGTAAGCTCATCAAGTAGTGGAAAAGAATCGTTCGAAAATCTCGACTTTTTGTGCTCGACCCGAAATTAACTATTTCGTTCCACCAGGCACAACCCTTCGAGGCGACATAAACGTGTGCATAGTAGGAGACCCAAGTACCGCCAAGTCTCAGCTGCTGAAACAAGTGAGCGAAATAACCCCGCGTGCTGTTTACACTAGTGGCAAAGCTTCTTCTGCCGCCGGTCTCACCGCGGCTGTCGTTAAGGTATACCATTAAACTCAATAATCAATATTTTATAGTACTTAACCCGGCGAGGATGTGGTGAAAATAGTAACGTGGAGGTTGTGGAGGGTCTTATTGACCCTGTATATAATTGGGTTTAAAATACCTAAATTTATATTAATGTACCAAATATTAATCAATATTATTTATATTACATGTTATTTTTACGGTTTTATCGAAATAAAACGCAGATACCAGTACAAAATAATATAATTAAATCACTTTTAACAAAGTACTACAAAATAATCAACTTTTGCATAAACTTTCTAAACTTACACTAAAAACAACAAAAAAAAACTAACTTCTTAGACGATTAACTTTTAATTTGGTACATACGTAGAGATCAATTAGTTGCACTTACAGTCTTATCATCAAATTATGAATTACAAATCATTATTGTCTGTGATTGCAGCACAATCCTGGCAGAATGAAATAGTGTGTTCTGGACAAATATACTTATGGCAATCTTCACAAACATTGGCTGTCTTGCGATGGCGGGCATAAGGACATACTTGGCACCTTTTTCGTACACCTGGAACCCTTGTAACGTTACGGGTCGCTCAGGTAAGCTGAGCCACACGTAAGCCACATTAATACAAAATAAAAAAAACAGTTATAAACTTAAAATTATGTATGAAATGAAATTAAGGATCCGGCTTCGCACGACGTGGGCAGCCAACCGGGGAACAGGTCGGGCAGGCTGGTCGTATTGTAGGCAGCTGGTGGATAGGCAGGCAGCACAACTGACAGGAACTCTTCGGGGCAGCCAACCAAGGAACAGGTCGGCAGGGAGGTAGCCGCGTAGGTAGCTGGTAGGTTAGGCAGGCAGCACAACTGACAGGAACTCTTCGTGGCGGCCAACCAGGGAACAGGTCGGCAGGGAGGTAGTCGTGTAGGTAGCTGGTAGGTTAGGCAGGCAGCACAACTGTCAGGAACTCCTCGTGGTTTTAGAGCTTAGTGATTAGGCGACTCGTCGGTTTCAGACCAGATTGAAGACTCCCAAGCCTTCGGCCTATCCGTCTTTTATATCCACGGCCTGTCCTTTTTCTTCTTTATTAGAATTTCAAAGTGACATCTTGTTGTCATACAAAAATGCAACTTGCCAGTATTCAAAACAGCCAGTAATATTCAATCCAAAACCTCTTCGATGAATTCTGAGAGCGTGTAAATTAATTTATAAAATACAATATTTGAGCTAACATATTGATAAAAAGAATTACATATTAATAAAAAGAATTTAAATTATATAAATCAAAAGTAATCTTCATAGGCTAAGCTAGTGAGAAACTCTATGACAAAATTTAAAAGGAAAAGTATTGACAGCTTGACAACCTGACGTAGGTGTCATAACATTGAAAAATATGATATTTATTTTATTTTAGATATTTTATAAGAAAACGAATCGTTTTAGACCGATTCGCCGAATAGTAATGCGCAATCCAACAAAACGTATAATAGATGCGATGCGATGTAAAATGTTTTGGCATGAAATAATATGAATACAGTGTGAGTAAGTAAGTATTATGAGACCTAAGTGTGAATTAGGTGAGAACACTCCAGCTCACTCAGTGAAATAACTAAAATATGTGGTTTAGAATAGCGAAATACCACACCCTAACAGGAGCTTCTTGTTCAGGTTCTCCGATGAATTCTCTGATTCTCTTGCGTAGCTGTCTCGGCAATTGAGGTGTTTCTTTGCGGCCCTGCAAGTGTTCAGTAACAAGCAATCGGCCTAGTGTTTTTATAAAATGGCGACGCTTCTGAATAGTCTGCGTGTTAGACCTGTGTATAATATACGCATTGATGCCAGCCATATTGAGCATTGCATAGAAGACAGTGAAGGGCCATTTTTTCGAGTTGCGACTAACATCGTATGTCGCCGACAACTCGTCTGCTACGTCTACTCCACCTTTAGTGGTGTTATAAAACGTATTTATCTCAGGTTTTTTTTTCTCTCCTGTTGATTCATCAATTTCAGCGTTGTGGTGGAGACTATACTCCATTTGTTTAGGTAGTTAACTAAATGTAAACAATCTTAACATGTCTTTTATCTAAAAAAATGTCTAAAAATTGAATCTAAAAATGTTTACAATATATATATAATATAAACCGATGTTAGGTAAGTAACTAAATTTAAATAATATTTGTTGGTCTTTTATACGATTTATTTTATATAAAAAGACATATCAAGATTGTTTACCTTTAGTTAACTACCTAAACAAATGGAGTATAGACATTAGTATGACAACCTTGTTTTTTTTTGGAATATGAGACACGAGCGTTATATCCTTTTGAAAGCCAAATTTCGATGAAAATATAGCTGCACCGCGAGTATTGATAAATGACGTTGGAAGTTGCCTCTTGTTCTTGCGCACCGTACCAACAGATGTAAGTTTGTGCTCATTCAGCAGATGAGATATTAATTCGTAACTGGTGAACCAATTATCGAAAGTGACGTTGCGGCCAGTTTTCGAAATAAGCAATACTAGACGATTCACCACGTCAAAAGGTTTATTGCTCACAAAAAATGGCCCTTCTGGCTTCTTTCCTGCATAAATCTCGAGGTTGAAAATATAGAAACTTTTTGCGTCAACCAAGGCTAATATTTTTATTCCGTATTTGGCAGGCTTTGATGGAATGTACTGACGAAATTGACATCTGCCTCTAAACGCAAGCAGCATCTCATCGATGGTTACGTATGCATCCAGTATATATGCCTTCCTGCAGTTCTCGACAAATATATCAAATACTTGACGTATAGGGGCCAAGTTGTCGAACAGTTTTCTTTCATTCCGTGTAGATTTATCATCAAAGCGCAGACAGCTTTGTATGAAATGAAATCGCTGCCGCGAAATTGTCAACCTAAAAATTTCGACTCCTGTACCGTCTGAAGCCCAAAGATCGATAGTGTTTTGTCTACTAGAGCGATAAAATCCAGCAATGTATAATAGTCCAATGAAAGCCTTCAATTCACTCATATCCATTTCTTTCCTATAGTGAGGGATAGCTTCACAAGCTGAATTTCTTTCTCGAATTTGCGAGTTTGTGTGATTCAGCATTACAGAGAGCATAGTTTCGGGACAAAACACACTCCAACATTCAAGTTCAGACTGTGCCGACCTCGCTGCTGGGCTTACACCGGGTGTTTGGCGTATGATGTTTTCAGAGCGTGTGCGGACTTGTTGGTAAGGAGGATTTTTAGACCATTTAGTCCCATCTTTGCCAATATAATATGAATTCGTTACCTGGCCATCCGATTCCTCTCCTTCTGACATATGTGGGTTCTGATGTTGCAATTCAGATAGTGGTACGTTATCCTCGCCATCACTGCTTGCATTTTGCTCAGTATCACTATTTTGACTGCGCGTACTCAAATGATCTTCCTTTTCGCTACCGTCGGATAACAAGTCATCTTCACTGTCAGACTGCATTAAAACAAGACGTATGCGTTCATCCTCAAGCTCCTGGCTATTCATTGTCTACGAAAAAACCTAAAATTATAATAATATTAAGTAAAAAATATAATTGAAACCTTACATAAAAATGTTACATCGCGGTTGTCGCGGGGTCATATTTACCCTTTTTGACTGCACGCACGTGTTGCTCCCGTCGCAGGCGGCGGCCAACTGAACAGGGGCGCGGGGCGCGCGCGCCGGTCCTTTAGCAATAGCTATTGTGACGTTCAAAACTCTTTGATCGCAGAATAAAAAACTACACACGATTAAAAATTGACAGGGTCAGAATGACCCCTCCACATCCTCGCCGGGTTAAAAATGTTTACAAACATTTTCCTAACATTTGTTAGTAAATGTATTAATGTTTTTAAACATTTTTAACAGCCGGTGTGAGAGCACCAATAGAATCCAAACAGTAATGTTTATTTTGTTATAACGTGAACTTGTCTTTGTATCTATAAGGAAAACATCGTAAAGAAACTTCTACTACCAAAAATTCTATGACATGCGATATCCATCAAATCAACCTACACCCCTAGAAATGAAAAATCCCTCTCTTAGTCAGTCCAGGGTGTCCTACTCCATACTCCGGAACTTTGGAGTGAACCCTACTCCATAATAATTCAAGTTTTCGTACAGCTAAAAACACATCGAGAGTAGGTACTACTGTCATTACATTGTGTTGTCATTAATTTTTAATTCGGGCCCCGAACGAATCATGCGTCCGTATGCGATACGGAGTAGGAAAACCCCGTAACGAGGGTCGAAACTGTGAACTTTATGCTTAGGGAGTCTCCCTGTGTCCCAGCAATAGGAACATTATATGATAAGTTTGCAAGTGTATTTTTTGGATATTAACATATTTACTTAACTTTATAAAAATCACGGTTGTTATTGACAGGACGAAGAATCCTTCGACTTCGTGATAGAAGCGGGCGCGCTGATGTTGGCAGATAACGGCGTGTGCTGCATCGACGAGTTCGATAAGATGGACCTCGTCGACCAGGTCGCTATCCACGAGGCCATGGAACAGCAGACTATATCGATTGCCAAGGTATGTGTATTCCATTTTCAAATATCCATTAAGGGTGACGTCAAACGAACGGAATTTTTTGAGCTGTGCATACCCACTCCACTCTTAATCCACTCCAGTTTCCCAACTGGAGTGGATTAAGAGTGGAGTGGGTATGAAAGTTAGATTTCCAACGAAGTAGTCCAACTTTTAATGATGATAATATGTGAAACTGTATTATTATAATGATTTTTGTTCTAGGCCGGAGTACGAGCTACTCTAAACGCCCGAACCTCAATCCTCGCCGCCGCCAACCCGATCGGCGGTCGCTACGACAGAGCAAAATCTCTACAGCAGAACGTGGCTCTAAGTGCACCCATCATGTCGAGATTCGATTTGTTCTTCATACTGATAGGTGCGTTCTCTTTGTAAGCCAGCGACATAAAGCAAAACATTAATTTATTTATTTTAAAGAAAGCTTACAGACTAAAAACAAACATAAATTGTCCTTAGGTAGGAAAGGTTGCTAATTACGATCTTCCGCATGTATAGAATTATCGAGTTACAAGTAATTTACGTTGATATCTGGAATTATTTCTGAAATTGCTTGTATCTGGACCAATTCAATGTAACCGTCAAGCCTATTTTTGACGGTTGAATTCAAAACCAAGATTCTTCCCACTCTTAAAATAGTCTGGAATGGGCAGGCAGAAATAAAATCTTTATAATAAGGATTATGTAGTCCCCACAATAATCGTATACCCACATTTCGCGTAGACAAATTATAATTCTAATTAGTCCGTCAGTGAGATTATCAAATTGGACCCAAATTTTTTACTTTATCAAATAAATAAAAACTGACAATAATAAAGCGCATCAAAATTCAAGAATGGGGTCTTGTGACGTCACTTTGTTAGTATAAGTATAGCACACCGTGACGTTACACGACATTTCAACGCACTGTATCGTCGTAATGTTTACGTGGCAAGATAAAAGTACGTATCCAATATTTTTATATTACCTAACTTACGGACTAAATATATATATTTTTTTGTCAACTACCCTATTATCATATTATTCTCGGCGATCTTACGCCCAATATTCATTCACAAATGCGAGCTTGGGGCTACTGAGCTTATTTTTGAAGCAAACTTATCAACATATTGCAAAAACGAGATGCCTAAATTAAAATTGTAACAAGTAATCTAAATCAATGCTATGTCTTTCTTATAGACGAGAGTAGTGAAATGGTGGACTACGCTATAGCCAGGAAGATCGTCGACCTGCATTGTAACAAGGAAGAGACATACGACTGTGTGTACTCGAGGGAAGATCTTCTGAGATACATCGCGTTCTCGAGGTCCTTCAAGCCTATTATAACTGAGGTGAGTTAAATATTTCGTGGATATATTCCTGTTTTTACATAGCAATCTATTTAATTTGGTGATTAATTGAGCGCAATTTAAGTGGTCATGGTGCTCTTGACGTGCAATTAATATCGAACATATTTTCAACAGGATGCTGGCAAACTCCTGGTGGAATACTACACAGTTCTCCGTCAACGCGACGGCGGCGGCGCAGGAGGCGGTGGAGCCTGGCGCATCACTGTGAGGCAGCTGGAGTCCATGGTGCGCCTGGCCGAGGCCATGGCCAAGATGCACTGCAGCGGACACGTCACGCCGCAACACGTGCACGAGGCATACAGGTACACTAGTAGGCGGCGCATGGCGCATCACTGAGGCAGCTGGAGTCCATGGTGCGCCAATGTGTCCAAGATGCACTGGAAAATAATACCAGGAAAAAGTAACCTTTGTCTTAATCCAGGTCATGGTCTATCCCTGCTTCAGATTTCATCATATAACTTGTAGCAGTTCAGGAGTGTCAGATTAACAAACATAAACACTTACACATTTGTATTATTTGTAGGATAATATCGTTATTTGATAAAATAATCTACATAATTATAACAATAGACTTATTTTTACAATGCAGATTGCTGAACAAGTCCATCATTCGAGTGGAACAGCCAGACATCCACTTGGATGAGGAAGATCCTCAGTATGAGCCCAGCATGGATGTTGATCAAGACATGCCCAATGGTGGCACTAACGGTGGTAAGTTTAATGTGTTTACTTTTTTTAAATCGATAGAACGCGAGCGTCGCGTCATCAAAGCCATGACACCTATCAATTTAATTACCAGTATTAATATTATAATTACCACATATCCTGCGAAATTGCCACTGCCCAAAATCAACAGCATTTTCATCGCTTTTTGACATTTACCTTAATTGTATTTTAAGTATTAGATAACTAGCTGCCGCCCGCGACTTCGCCCGCGTGGTATTAGTATTTTGCCCAATACCTTTATAAATTTTAGTCTATGTGTTATTCTGATGTATCTATACTAATATAATATATAAGTAGCAGGATTTAATAAGATAATGTTTACATACAATGTAGCATTCTTAAATAATGCTTGTACTTATCAGTTTTAGTTTGCTAAATAAAATGTATCATCTGTGTACTCATTTTGAATATTGCTTTCATTTCAGACACCCCAGTGAACGGCGACTCGGCTCCTAAGAAGAAACTAACGCTGTCATTCGAAGAATACAAATCTTTGAGCGATATGTTAGTCGTATACATGAGGAAAGAAGAAGTTGAAGCGGAGACGAGAGGTACATATAATTTTACACTACCAACCCACCCTGGCTTCCCACGGGACAAGTTGATATACACAGACCTTTCTTGTTTATAGCTCTTTATATTAGTGTAAACCCTATCAAAATAAGTTGCGTGGTTTAGAAGTTAGCAGAAAAGAGTCTGAGGCAGACAGCGGCTGTTTTATACTATTTAGAGATAGCCTAAACATTACGCAAGTATTCCAAAGTCAAGATGGATGGAATGTGTGAGGAATAATATTAAATAAAACGAAATCAGAGATAGCGTGATAGTTGGCAGGACGGAAAGAAAGAATAAAACATGTTGTGGCAACCCAACCCAAAGTAACATGGGACAAGCAAGGGCAAGAAAACGATGATATCAGCCTAAGAAACCTATTTTAAATATTATTATTATTATACAGGAGAAGAAAGTGCGGGCATGCGCAAGAGTGCGCTCGTGAGCTGGTATCTAGAGCAGCTGGTCGGACAGGGGCAGATCGAGGACGAGGATGAACTGCTCGAGAGGAAGACCTTGGTGGAGAAGGTTATTGACAGGCTCATGTACCATGTAAGTCATGTTGTATCAATATAGCAGAGTGAATTATTAACGGACACCCAAAGTTACAGACTTATATGCCCCTTACTTGAAAGAGTAAGTTAGGGGCGTTATATTCAATAAATAAAAAACTTTATGACCTGATATATACATGGGCTTGTGGGGAAACATTTTTTTTTTTACTGGGTCTCGACCACGGAACAGAAAAAACAGTGGAAATGCAAAGTAGGCGTGGCACGCGTGTCACTAATAAGCGCTTCCACGCAACTTGATTCCAGTCGTGTCACATCGCGTCGAGTTGCTAGTCCCGCGACAATTTTTTTTCCATTACTATGCCGTTTTCTTCCATTTTGGGAGTGCAAAAAAAAATTGTAGGAGAAAGAATCTTAAAAATGGAGATGTTTCATATCATCAGTAACAATGATGTTATTCGTTTTCTAATAAAATCTTAGTAAATTTCAATTTACTTATAATTTAATACAACGTTTAGTTAAAATCAACCTTACGCGATTAAGTTAAAGTTTATTTTGGATTGAATGTATTCACTATTTCGTACTCGAAAGTTCTTCGCTAAGGCTTCAATTAGGGATGTAATCGGGTCGGGTATTGATTTTAAAGATAGATATCGATAAAAGAAAATAGGAACCTACATTTTCTTTTATATTAGGTGGATCAAATATACCCAAAAAAATTGGAAGTTTGTGCAGCAATTTCTTGAAATCACTAACTGAAAAGTCCTTCTAATTTTTAGATTTCCCAAAGACTCTAGCGTCAAAAAGATATGGATAGATGCAACGGGTAGAGTAAATTGGATGCCATCCAAATCAAGCACGATATGCACTGAACATATTTTTGAAGTTGAGTTATTAGGCCGTTTTTGAGTTTTAGCGAGACTAACGAACAGTAATAGATTTTTATACATATTTTATGTTTAAAGAATACTACGCCATTCATCCTACAGTTTTACTGAACTCCAAACAAGGATTTTTGTATTCGAATTAAGTAATTAAAAATGCAATGTTACTTCCGTGCTCGAGTAGCAGTAGATATCGATCGACACGAATGTCTACCTTACATCAAACGCAATAAAGTTTATGATTGCAACCACTGAGAATACCGCCATCTACGGTCGGGTAGCGGAATTTACTTGGCAATCGAATCTAGTTTGACTTTAGATTACAAAACGTCGTAAATTCTTTCTGCACTAACGCAAAATAAATCAAATGTAAAGAGTGTGAAGATTTCTTTCCAGATGTAGGATCTGTGACTTATGCTTGTTTTGACTAAAATTAAAACGACAAATCAAACGGTCGGCTTATTTGTAGTGCATTATATGATTATCAGTTTATTTGTGTGAGTTTGGCGACAACGGTACCCATAGTAATTTTGCTGGCTTGCTGCATTGCATTTCCACTGTTTTTTCTGTTCCGTGGTCTCGACCTCTGGCACCAAAGCTAAAACGAATCTTGTGTAATGGCTCATCCATCCTCTCTTGTTCTACATTAGTTGGATATCACCAAGATTTTGGTATTGATCAGGGCGGGAGATACACTGTTAGACAAACTTAGTATAGGTATCGGCACGATTTTAGAGCGCTCGGCGAAAGTGGTGGGGTGATTTGCGCATGTGTACGCATAAAATAATATAAGTGTGATTTGAACTAATTATTTGTTTGTAGATAGTTTTTTAACACAGTGTGGTATTAATAAATGCTTAATCTTTAAAAACGGATATTAATATGTCACTAAATTAAATATAGAAAGAAATAAAAAACACAGTTTTATATAAGTTTTTCGTGCTTGCCTCGTTAACACTTTTTTTTTCGGCATCTTTCGTTGGCAGGGAAAGGAACGAAAATATTAAACACTATGCAAGGGAACTTCTTATTTAACACAATAATGCGCTCGTGTGCCTAGGACACACGAGACAGGGAAGGCGACACTGGCGCAATAAGTGTATGGCGCCGGCCGCTTCACCGTAGCATTCTCCCCCCTCCCCTCCCCCCCCCTCCGCCAAACAGACCCAAATATCGATTTCTGCGCATTCAAGGTCAGCGCTCTTAAACCGCGCCTATACCTGTAGTAGTAAGGACTCCCGTTTCCTAACTTTAGACTCCCATTCGGTCCATTGTGCTTAGGGGTACTGACTAACACAGCCAGCCTAGCTCCGTCCAAAGGCACAGAAACTTCCTGGAGCGACCTCATTGTGCTGAGAATTTCTTCACGTTGAGATGCCACGACCTCGCATTCCTGGATTACGTGAGCGTCTGATTCTTCGGCTTTAAAACAGCCCCCGCAAAGTGGGCTGTCTATGGCGCCTATGTTGTAAAGATGTTTTTTAAACAAACTGATAATATATACTTATGTCTAAGAAATGCATCATAGCCTCGTTTTTTAGTAATTTATATGAGAAGGCTTTATGCAAAGTTAGGGATCTCCAGGATGAGTTAAATTATGCCAACAGTAAAATTCTTAAATTGCAAAAAGAAAAAGAGAGTACTCAGGCTAGGGAAACTAACCATTTATATAATGAATTATTAGGCTCTAATGGTAACCTCCATCCCATGCTTACTATCGACTTAACTGAGGATTCCTTATTGAATCACAATGTTAGTTTAACAGTTAGTCATAATAAATTAAAAAAATATGCAAAGATTAATAGAATAATTAAAAAAAGTCACCAATTTAAAAAACAATATAAACACTTTTCCAAATATATTCCACTCAGGAAAGAACGTGTTGACTTAATTAATAAATTAAACAATTATCAGATTAAATTAGAGGACAGCAAGAAGATTTATGAAATAGATACACAGCAATTACAGTCAGAAATGAAAGTCCTTGAAAATTCACTCAGTTCTCTTTACAGTAAGTATGTACAATCGCAAAGCCTCAACAGGGTTGACTGGCATTATATTTTATGTTTTCTTTGCTTTCAGGATCAAGTTATAATCCCCCTTTCAACAACGGGGCTCAAGGCATCGCAGAAATCGTCAGAGCAAGAAGCCGAAGACGACCCCCTGCTAGTAGTTCATCCAAACTATGTTGTCGATACGTAGACATTCCGAGATTAAGCTCATCTTTTTTAATAAAGTTTTTTAATCAAATAATTTCACTTTTTGTTTGTGTACAATAAGGGTCAAAAGTGCAGTCACACTAACAAAAAAACAGCGAAAATATTTTTTTAGGCGGAATTATTCCAACTATTCACGGTAAGTAGGTATAATTTATACTTTAATTTCTATCACATCATCACATCATCAGCCTATTAATGTTCCCACTGCTGGGACACAGGCCTCCTCTCTGTGAGAGGGAATGGGCCGTAATCCACCACGCGGGCCCAGTGCGGGTTGGTGGATGTCACATGTAGAATTTTTGGTTCTAGGACATGCCGGTTTCCTCACGATGTTTTCCTTCACCGTTTTGTGAGCAGTGGTGATGAAATAATTTACACAAAGTAAAGCGCCTGCCTGGGTTCGAACCCACGACCTACAACTTGTAAGTCACGGCCGATACCACTGGGCCACCACTGCTCACAAATAATTTCATACAACTTTAATTTCTATACAACATATGATTGTGTTGTGGATAATTTTACTTCTCCTACAAAAACTAACCATTTGGTTTTTGGAATAGCAAGGCTGCACTTTTGACCCTTGACTGTTTTTACAAGTTACTACCTTTATTCGTTGACATCGAAAGCACACTATAAGCTGCGCTACGCTAGGCGAGCAAAGCATTCGAGGCGGCAAGTGTGGATTTAAAACTCTGATCACTGTCCTCGAACGCAGTGGCTAGCATGGGCGATTTTATGAGCTATTATTAGAGCCGAAGTCAGTAAAAACCTCCCAAGTGCGAGTCGGACTCGCGCACGAAGTGTTCCGTACCATTATCGCAAAAAACGATAAAAAAAATCACGTTTGTTGTATGGGAGTCCCACTTAAATAATTATTTTATTTTTAGTATTTGTTGTTATAGCGGCAACAGAAATACATCATCTGCGAAAATTTCAACTGTCTAGCTATCACGGTTCATGAGATACAGCCTGGTGACAGACGGACCGCGGAGTCTTAGTAATAGGGTCCCGTTTTTACTCTTTGGGTACGGAACACTAAAAAGCTAGCAGGCCAAGACATTTTTGTATAACATTAGGAATTTCGCCTGTATATGAAACAAACACCCAGATCCGGTACAACTATCTGTAGGCCATAAAAATATTTGTTTCGGGCGGGAATCGAACCCGCGACACGCAGCGCAGCAGCCGATCGCTCAGCCATTGCGGCCCAACCGTGTCGTCAGACAATGGGGTTCTACAGATTTAAACAGATGACGTGAACAAAATCAGTTGCAGTTGTAGCGCGTCTGTCGACGTCTTTTATGTTTCCGCGCAAATGATGCGAAGCCGGTGCGGGTCGCTAGTAGTATATAATCTACGTCAAAGAGCGCGAAAAAAATCTCTTTGTGTTTGTCAAAAAACTGACAACTTGCTGGGATCAGTCAAGCACGATCCAAACGTTCGAGGTGCGCTCGTTAGACTCGTATTAAACAAGCCTAGCGCGCACGGCGAAATTCACAGCGCGTTTTTTTTCTGGCGGTTAATAGAGATAGAGGGGGACCTACCATTAATCGCTAAATGGCATATCTTAAGTACCTAATTAATTTAATTATTTGCTTTTTTGCCAATAACGAAAGGTAGGGCAGAATAGAATACTATCTTTTTTCATTTTTATAAAAAAAGAAAGAAAATATTTGTGACTCGCACGAGAAATAAACAAAAACAACAATTATGAAAGAAAGAAGAAAGCATTCTATTTTTCTGAAAGTCCTTCCCGCTCATGAAAATGATAGATCAAAGGAAAAGAGTAGGTTTTGGCGATAAGTTGCGACACTGCGACCCCAGCCCTTTAGGCCTATCGTCTGAGAAACCCTAATACAGGTCAATCAACTCCAGCCAGAATACCTTACCGTAATTTTTTTATGAGCTCCATTGCAGAGGTGTGGTTGTATCAACTCCTACAGAAATGGAGTAGGTAAAAATAGTAAAATATGCAGATTCTGCACCTATCGACACTTTGAATGAACATGAATCGGTGAAAACGAAAAGAGCTATACTCCATTTGTTTAGGTAGTTAACTAAAGGTAAACAATCTTGAAATGTCTTTTTATATAAAATAAATCGTATAAAAGACCAACAAATATTATTTAAATTTAGTTACTTACCTAACATCGGTTTAAGTAAATACCTAATTGTAAACATTTTTAGATTCAATTTTTAGACATTTTTTTAGATAAAAGACATGTTAAGATTGTTTACATTTAGTTAACTACCTAAACAAATGGAGTATAGAGCAATCGAAGACGACCTAGCCTAATAGCTTATTTTAGATTGATGATCATTCGATCATTATTATTTTTTAAACTGAAACTTGATATAATGGAAGTAGGTACTAAAGCATATCTAATTAATTACACGATAATATGGCCTAAATTAAGATGGACTTTGACGAAGACTGTCCATCCATACTTTTATTTAAGTAATATTATAAATGCGAAAGTAATTCTATCTTTCTGTCTGTTACCTTTTCACATCTGAAGATATCATTACCGTGCACGTTAGGCCCGGTATGGTCTTTACCATAGGCGCGCAAGGGGCACGTAAAAAGAAAAAAAAGATACAAAAAAGAAGTCTGCTTAATTTAGATGCAATTTAGGTACGAGTATTCTATGAATTTCTTAATAATGTTATCTTGTCTGCTCTTCCCCCGGACCGCCTCAAGGTGTAGACGTGCTCACAACCCATTTTTAACAGTTAATTTTTTCCGCCCATTCTGTGACCTATGGAATTGTATGAAGCCGCACGCATTGCGGAAAAACAATCGCGCGGAAATAGTACCAAAAATTTGAATAAAAATCGCAATGCGTGTTAAGCCTTAGTCGGGGATTTCCCGGTTGACGGAATACCTAACATTTTTGGTGTAAGTAGTTCCTACAAGTTTTGATTGATGGCACTAGTTTTTACTATTATATAATGGTGATGCAAAATGTTCGTATGGCCATATTATCAAAATCTCGTACATAATAATTGTACGAGGTTGATATTTATTTATTATATGCTTTATTGTACACCTTAAAATACAATTATAAGAAGAAACTTAAAATTAATACATATACAATGGGCGGCCTTATCGCAATCCGCGATCTCTTCCAGGCAACCTGGTATGGACAGTAATAGTCTGGACATCAATGATATTCTAATAAACAGATATATGTTATACACTCACAAAACAATTGAAAAAAGTGTTCCGCGCAGCAGCGGCAGCACACATACAAACTTTTCATTCATCTGACATTTCACTACATGTCATAATGATGCAAAGCATATCAAAACCAACAAGAAAAAAAGAGACAGCTATTGTTTGTCACTTGCGCGTGAATGTAAACAAATGCATGTTGGCATCAAAGACTAACATTTTAACGAGACAGAAGGTACAAACCGCCTGTTTTCTATACAAACTTTAGCATAACCTAATAAATAGTACTAAAGGTAGGTAGGTGAGAAATAAAACACGATATAAAAGGAAAACTATTTATCTTGTATTAAAAACAATTATACACCTTCGAAAAGATTCAATTTGTTTCTTTTCTGTCTCTTAGAGTTTCTTTATTTCGAATTACATTTATGAGCGGAATGGACGCGAACTGTTGTGTATCTATTAAGGTTTTAATTAAATGTATTCGATGATTAAAAGCAGGTGACTGTTGTTTCGAATGTTCAAAAAGTGGTTCAAATATATTGGTATTTAAAAAAGTTTTCAAAATATTACATTTTAGTGTCTCAATTTCTTGATTATTAACAAACTAGGTACCGTTTTCATATAAATGAGATTTTATAACCATCTCTGATTTTAAGCACACTGTAAACAAGTTTTCTGGTGCATAGCATAAACCTCCCATGTCCCTGATTGTGTCTAATTTGTGGAACCACAATTTTTCATTAGAATATAAAGTATCAACACAGATTTCACACCTAATAACTTTTGTTAATTTTCGTGCAATCCAACCAGTAATGTAACCTATAATTTGTTTTACTGAGTCTGTACCTGACCTCATAAGTTGGAAACCTTAACGAAGAAAAACAATCAATAGTTAGACTCGCTATTGGCGAACAGTAAACAATATTAACGATTCTGACTTGAAATTATATATAGACAGCCTATAGATTATTAAAAAAGATAGACAAGAAAAAGAAAAAGTTATACAAGGCTAGAAAAAAGGAAAACAGAACTGTGGGGTAACTATGACTTTAATGCCTAAGATACTCGCATCTGTACTTTTAATCTATGTCCGGAGTGCACGCGTCCTTGTCGCCCTCACGGCAAAAAATGTATTTACCATCTCTTTCTTTTTTCTTACCGCCAAATTTCAGAATATTAGGAAAAAAATAGAAATATATCATTAAATTAAGATGTATCGCATACTTACACATGGTATGAGATCCCTTGTGTTTTATTAACTTTGGCATCATAATTGGTACACTTTCTAAAAACACACGACGGCATTTTTTAAATTTTGTTGTTGGTTCAACGAAGCCGCTTAGGACTCGTCGCCATGCGTGACATAGACTAAAGGCAGAAGTCACAATAATTATGAGTTATTCGAGTCTTCACAATGCGTGCGCTTATAACATATCTGTTTACTAGAACATCATTGCTGGACATGAAGTGGGGTTGTCATCGGTGTGACAATAATTTTTCAAAATACTATATTATAATAGATACACTGTTGGAACTATGAACGCCTACGCTAAACTTAATAGCAATGTGTCTAATGCGCGCATGTCTGCTGTATATAATATTGAGGCTCTCTCTTCCATGTAATTGTGAACTGTCAGTCACGTTGTAAAATTAACTTCCTTTAAATAAAATAGTCTTGTTGCTTAAACTGCCTTTATTCTCATTTCATCAGGTTATGGGCCCAGCCTAGCCTGTCGTTAAAAGTTATCTTTGCCATTTGAATAGTTTTAGTAAAAGTAAAAGTAAAATCACGAGTATAACCTCACTTAGTTACCGCGCTCGCGAGTGAAAATTTTCTTTTACAGATTGAACATTTAATATCTATTTATGGCTGGAAATAATCCAATGATATCAATTGAAAAGCTGAATGGCCGTGGCAATTGGGCGAGTTGGAGTTTTGCAGTCAAGGCATACTTGCAACATGAAGATTTGTACAACTGTATTTTGCAAGAACCGAAGGCCGCTGACCCTAACTCAGTTAGACAAGACACCAAAGCTAAGTCAAAGTTGATTTTATTGGTTGATCCAATTTTATTCGTACATATACAAGAAGCCCAAAATGCAAAAGAAGTATGGGACAATTTGGCAAAGGCATTTGAAGACAGTGGCTTAACTCGTAAAGTAGGGTTATTAAAAGAGCTTATTAATACCAATTTGGAAAACAGTACATCGGTTGAAGACTATGTGAATAAAATAATGACAGCCGCGCACAAGTTAAGGAATATAAAATTCAACGTGGACGATGAGTGGTTGGGCACACTAATGTTGGCAGGATTGCCAGAAATGTACAAGCCCATGATTATGGGCTTGGAAAGTTCCGGTATGAAGATTAGTGCTGATTTAGTCAAAAATAAGTTACTACAGGAAGTAAAGACATCAGACACTACCGCACTTTATACAAACACAAAAAATAATCAGCCCAAAAGTGATCAATTTAAAAATAAAAAAGGCCCAAGGTGCTTTCATTGTAATAAGTACGGACATCTTAGTCGAAATTGTTGGCATAAAAATACAAGTACTAATAAAAAAAACGATAAAGAAACAGGATATGTTGCAGCTTTTTCAGCATCCACAGCAAATGTCTCTAATTTTTGGTATGTTGATTCAGGGGCATCTATGCATATGACTCAGCACCGGGATTGGCTCACTGATATCACTCCTTCATCTGTACCGAGCATAAGAATTGCTAACAACAAAGTACTAAAAGTAGAATGCTGCGGTAATGCAAGTATTAAGGTAAATGCAAAAGATGGCAGCACCAGTTACATACAGGTGAGGAATGTTTTATATGTACCAGACTTAAAGACAAATTTGTTATCAGTTAGCAAAATCATTAAAAGTGGATGCAGAATAACATTTAATGAAAGTGGGTGTCTAATCTACAATCCAAGCAACAAGTTAGTTGCAAGGGCAGACTTAATCTATGAGACATATCGGTTAAATACTTGTAGAAATCAAAAAATGCCGTCTGACATACAAGTCATGTTGGCTAAAACTGATGATGATATTTACTTGTGGCATCAAAGGATGGGTCACTTAAATTTCACAAATCTAATTAAAATACCTAAATGTACAGAAGGCGTAAAGCTGTCATCAAGAATAGAGAATTCCATTTGTGTAACATGCCTTGAAGGTAAGCAAACAAGAAAACCATTCCCCACTGAAGGCTCCCGTGCAACCAGCTTGCTAGAGCTAATCCACAGTGATGTGTGTGGACCGATGAAGCATACTTCTATAGGAGGGGCAAGGTATTTTGTTACCTTCATTGATGATTTCTCTCGGCAAGTACATGTATATTTTATTCAAAACAAGAGTGAAGTATTTGAAAAATTTGTAGAATTTAAGAATAGAGTAGAAAATGAGCTAAGTACAAAAATTAAAACTCTTAGAAGCGATAATGGAACAGAATACAAAAATAATGATTTTGATGCTTATTTGAAGAAAAATGGAATACTGCACCAAACTTCCAATCCATACACTCCTGAACAGAACGGCCTCAGTGAAAGAATGAATAGGACTTTGATAGAACGCGCTAAATGTATGATAATAAATGCTGAATTGCAGGTCACATTCTGGGCAGAAGCGGTTGCTACAGCTGCATACATTGTCAACCGATCTCCCACCAGCACCTTATCTGATGTAACGCCTTATGAAATATGGACTGGAAAGAAGCCAAACATAAGTCACATGAGGATTTTTGGATGTCCTGCAATGGTGCTTGTTCCTAAGGAAAACAGGACCAAACTTGATGTGAAGTCACGTAAGTTAATATTTGTTGGCTACAGTAACAGTACAAAAGGCTACAGATTCATAGATCCTGAAACAAAAAAAGGAATTATAAGTAGAGATGTGGTGTTTCTAGAGGCTTCAATTAAAAGAAATATTGTGAATGATGAACCTAAAAAAGAAAAGAACATTAGTAAAAATGACATGGAGATAGAGGAAAATAAAAATGAAAATGTAAAGGAAAGTTGTAATAAAGTAAAAGAAAAGAAAACTGTATACTTACCTGATGGTGGACCTGAAGAACCTGTCGAAAGAAATTTTGATAATGAAATTCATGACAGAGGAGAAACACAGGATGAATCTCAAAGTATTTATATTTCAGAGGATTCTGATCAATTTGAGGATGTTAATGATGAGACATACTTACCTGATGGGACACTTGACTCTCCATCGGTATCAAACATAACTTTGAGACCGCTGCCACAAAGAATGAGAAGCCACAATAATGATATTCAGCAAAGTCCCTCATCACTAATGTGTCTTAATGTTGAATCAACAATGAATTTATTAAACAATGATCCACAAAGTCTTCAAGAAGCTCTAAACAGTAAAAAAGCTGATGAATGGAGGAGCGCTATGGATGAAGAATATCAGTCATTGATTAAGAATAATACATGGACACCAGTTAACTTACCAAAAGAGAAATCAGTAATTCCCTGCAGATGGGTTTATAAAACTAAGACAGACGGCAATGGATCTATTACCCGTTATAAAGCTAGACTGGTAATTAAAGGATATAAACAAGTCAAGGGCATTGATTACAATGAGGTCTATGCTCCAGTGGTACGTTATACATCTATAAGGTACCTCATTGGTCTTGCTGCTAAATATAGACTCAAAATACACCAAATGGACGCAGTCACAGCATTTCTACAAGGTGACATCAATGAAGAAATTTACATGTCCTTTCCACCTGGCTATGAAGATCAAAATAAAGTATGTAGACTAAACAAGTCAATATATGGACTTAAACAAGCCAGCAGACAATGGAATATGAAATTAAATACTACCTTATTAGAAATTGGAATGACTCGTTCAAACATAGATCCATGCATTTACTACCGAATTTTAAATGAAAATGATATGCTTCTTATAACAGTATATGTTGACGATATACTTTGTTTCTTTAATAATGATGAAACAGCACAATTGATAAAAGGGAAGTTAAAACAAAAATTCTACATGAAGGACTTAGGACCAGCCAAACATTGCATCGGTTTTAGAATTTCACAAGATGAAAATGAGATTTCTATTGATCAATCTATTTATGTAGAAAATATACTTACACGATTTGGTATGAACAATTGTAAGCCAATGTGGACACCAGCTGATGCCAATGTCAAAATGAAGAAGGGTGAAGGTCAACAGGAGATTTTAAAGGACATTCCATACCAAGAAATAATTGGCTGCTTATTATATTTATCACAAGGGACTCGACCCGACATCACTTATGTAGTAAATTCTCTGAGTAGGTACAATAGTCAACCTACTAATGAACATTGGGTGGCTCTAAAACGAGTTTTGAGGTACCTGAAAGCTACAATGCTTATGAAACTGGTTTATAAAAGGAATGTTGATGGAAGAATTTCAGGCTATTGCGATTCAGACTGGGCAAGTGATGATGAGGATAGAAGATCATGCACAGGCTACATATTTTTATTCCAGGGTGCCGCAGTAAGCTGGAATTCTAAGAAACAGCAGACCATAGCTCTTTCTACAAGTGAGGCTGAATATATGGCTCTATCGTCGGCCATTCAGGAAGCTCTTTGGTTGAAACAGCTGGCAGACGAGTTCCAACCAGAATTTAAAGGTACACCTTTAACCCTTTATTGCGATAATCAGAGTGCGATTAGTCTTTCAGGTAATGCTGCCTACCACGCACGCAGTAAGCATATAGACGTCCGCTATCACTTTGTACGAGAGAAGATTGCTGCCAAACAAGTCGTGGTTCAATATAAATGCACTAGAGACATGGTCGCCGATATCTTGACAAAAGGACTCCATCGACCGAAGCATGAAAACTTCACCACATCAATGGGTTTAATTTTAAAGCGTCAGCGTCCAGGAGAGGATGTTGGAACTATGAACGCCTACGCTAAACTTAATAGCAATGTGTCTAATGCGCGCATGTCTGCTGTATATAATATTGAGGCTCTCTCTTCCATGTAATTGTGAACTGTCAGTCACGTTGTAAAATTAACTTCCTTTAAATAAAATAGTCTTGTTGCTTAAACTGCCTTTATTCTCATTTCAGCATGAGTGGTTGGGCACACTAATGTTGGCAGGATTGCCAGAAATGTACAAGCCCATGATTATGGGCTTGGAAAGTTCCGGTATGAAGATTAGTGCTGATTTAGTCAAAAATAAGTTACTACAGGAAGTAAAGACATCAGACACTACCGCACTTTATACAAACACAAAAAATAATCAGCCCAAAAGTGATCAATTTAAAAATAAAAAAGGCCCAAGGTGCTTTCATTGTAATAAGTACGGACATCTTAGTCGAAATTGTTGGCATAAAAATACAAGTACTAATAAAAAAAACGATAAAGAAACAGGATATGTTGCAGCTTTTTCAGCATCCACAGCAAATGTCTCTAATTTTTGGTATGTTGATTCAGGGGCATCTATGCATATGACTCAGCACCGGGATTGGCTCACTGATATCACTCCTTCATCTGTACCGAGCATAAGAATTGCTAACAACAAAGTACTAAAAGTAGAATGCTGCGGTAATGCAAGTATTAAGGTAAATGCAAAAGATGGCAGCACCAGTTACATACAGGTGAGGAATGTTTTATATGTACCAGACTTAAAGACAAATTTGTTATCAGTTAGCAAAATCATTAAAAGTGGATGCAGAATAACATTTAATGAAAGTGGGTGTCTAATCTACAATCCAAGCAACAAGTTAGTTGCAAGGGCAGACTTAATCTATGAGACATATCGGTTAAATACTTGTAGAAATCAAAAAATGCCGTCTGACATACAAGTCATGTTGGCTAAAACTGATGATGATATTTACTTGTGGCATCAAAGGATGGGTCACTTAAATTTCACAAATCTAATTAAAATACCTAAATGTACAGAAGGCGTAAAGCTGTCATCAAGAATAGAGAATTCCATTTGTGTAACATGCCTTGAAGGTAAGCAAACAAGAAAACCATTCCCCACTGAAGGCTCCCGTGCAACCAGCTTGCTAGAGCTAATCCACAGTGATGTGTGTGGACCGATGAAGCATACTTCTATAGGAGGGGCAAGGTATTTTGTTACCTTCATTGATGATTTCTCTCGGCAAGTACATGTATATTTTATTCAAAACAAGAGTGAAGTATTTGAAAAATTTGTAGAATTTAAGAATAGAGTAGAAAATGAGCTAAGTACAAAAATTAAAACTCTTAGAAGCGATAATGGAACAGAATACAAAAATAATGATTTTGATGCTTATTTGAAGAAAAATGGAATACTGCACCAAACTTCCAATCCATACACTCCTGAACAGAACGGCCTCAGTGAAAGAATGAATAGGACTTTGATAGAACGCGCTAAATGTATGATAATAAATGCTGAATTGCAGGTCACATTCTGGGCAGAAGCGGTTGCTACAGCTGCATACATTGTCAACCGATCTCCCACCAGCACCTTATCTGATGTAACGCCTTATGAAATATGGACTGGAAAGAAGCCAAACATAAGTCACATGAGGATTTTTGGATGTCCTGCAATGGTGCTTGTTCCTAAGGAAAACAGGACCAAACTTGATGTGAAGTCACGTAAGTTAATATTTGTTGGCTACAGTAACAGTACAAAAGGCTACAGATTCATAGATCCTGAAACAAAAAAAGGAATTATAAGTAGAGATGTGGTGTTTCTAGAGGCTTCAATTAAAAGAAATATTGTGAATGATGAACCTAAAAAAGAAAAGAACATTAGTAAAAATGACATGGAGATAGAGGAAAATAAAAATGAAAATGTAAAGGAAAGTTGTAATAAAGTAAAAGAAAAGAAAACTGTATACTTACCTGATGGTGGACCTGAAGAACCTGTCGAAAGAAATTTTGATAATGAAATTCATGACAGAGGAGAAACACAGGATGAATCTCAAAGTATTTATATTTCAGAGGATTCTGATCAATTTGAGGATGTTAATGATGAGACATACTTACCTGATGGGACACTTGACTCTCCATCGGTATCAAACATAACTTTGAGACCGCTGCCACAAAGAATGAGAAGCCACAATAATGATATTCAGCAAAGTCCCTCATCACTAATGTGTCTTAATGTTGAATCAACAATGAATTTATTAAACAATGATCCACAAAGTCTTCAAGAAGCTCTAAACAGTAAAAAAGCTGATGAATGGAGGAGCGCTATGGATGAAGAATATCAGTCATTGATTAAGAATAATACATGGACACCAGTTAACTTACCAAAAGAGAAATCAGTAATTCCCTGCAGATGGGTTTATAAAACTAAGACAGACGGCAATGGATCTATTACCCGTTATAAAGCTAGACTGGTAATTAAAGGATATAAACAAGTCAAGGGCATTGATTACAATGAGGTCTATGCTCCAGTGGTACGTTATACATCTATAAGGTACCTCATTGGTCTTGCTGCTAAATATAGACTCAAAATACACCAAATGGACGCAGTCACAGCATTTCTACAAGGTGACATCAATGAAGAAATTTACATGTCCTTTCCACCTGGCTATGAAGATCAAAATAAAGTATGTAGACTAAACAAGTCAATATATGGACTTAAACAAGCCAGCAGACAATGGAATATGAAATTAAATACTACCTTATTAGAAATTGGAATGACTCGTTCAAACATAGATCCATGCATTTACTACCGAATTTTAAATGAAAATGATATGCTTCTTATAACAGTATATGTTGACGATATACTTTGTTTCTTTAATAATGATGAAACAGCACAATTGATAAAAGGGAAGTTAAAACAAAAATTCTACATGAAGGACTTAGGACCAGCCAAACATTGCATCGGTTTTAGAATTTCACAAGATGAAAATGAGATTTCTATTGATCAATCTATTTATGTAGAAAATATACTTACACGATTTGGTATGAACAATTGTAAGCCAATGTGGACACCAGCTGATGCCAATGTCAAAATGAAGAAGGGTGAAGGTCAACAGGAGATTTTAAAGGACATTCCATACCAAGAAATAATTGGCTGCTTATTATATTTATCACAAGGGACTCGACCCGACATCACTTATGTAGTAAATTCTCTGAGTAGGTACAATAGTCAACCTACTAATGAACATTGGGTGGCTCTAAAACGAGTTTTGAGGTACCTGAAAGCTACAATGCTTATGAAACTGGTTTATAAAAGGAATGTTGATGGAAGAATTTCAGGCTATTGCGATTCAGACTGGGCAAGTGATGATGAGGATAGAAGATCATGCACAGGCTACATATTTTTATTCCAGGGTGCCGCAGTAAGCTGGAATTCTAAGAAACAGCAGACCATAGCTCTTTCTACAAGTGAGGCTGAATATATGGCTCTATCGTCGGCCATTCAGGAAGCTCTTTGGTTGAAACAGCTGGCAGACGAGTTCCAACCAGAATTTAAAGGTACACCTTTAACCCTTTATTGCGATAATCAGAGTGCGATTAGTCTTTCAGGTAATGCTGCCTACCACGCACGCAGTAAGCATATAGACGTCCGCTATCACTTTGTACGAGAGAAGATTGCTGCCAAACAAGTCGTGGTTCAATATAAATGCACTAGAGACATGGTCGCCGATATCTTGACAAAAGGACTCCATCGACCGAAGCATGAAAACTTCACCACATCAATGGGTTTAATTTTAAAGCGTCAGCGTCCAGGAGAGGATGTTGGAACTATGAACGCCTACGCTAAACTTAATAGCAATGTGTCTAATGCGCGCATGTCTGCTGTATATAATATTGAGGCTCTCTCTTCCATGTAATTGTGAACTGTCAGTCACGTTGTAAAATTAACTTCCTTTAAATAAAATAGTCTTGTTGCTTAAACTGCCTTTATTCTCATTTCATCATACACAGATAAATATATATGCTATGTAATATATACATAAATACATACATACTAAATATAATGGCAATCAAAATAAATTATGAATGACTCTATTGATAACCACAATCACAGTATCAGCTTGAAATCAACACGCTAAGACGAAGACAGCGACAGGTAATGTTCCTTTACAAGTCTTTTGAACACAGGCAATGATTGATCACGTTTGATTGGATCTGGCAAAGCATTCCACTGCAATGTGTTGGAATTCGAAGTCGCAAGTTATCTGATGACCTAAGCAATTTTGTGTGGGAATCGCGGAGAAACTGAAAACGTTTCTTAAGGTAAAAAGGGGTGGAAGGAGTAAAGAGCACATTATATAAAATGGAAAGAATATGAGCATTCCGGCGAAGGCGAATTGGCAACCACTTGAGCTTCACACGAAATTCAGAAACATGGTCATACTTGCGCAACCCGAATATAAACCTTATACAAACATTTTGAAGCCGCTCAAGTTTATCGAGTTGTTCTTGAGTAAGGTCAAGATAGCTGGCATCAGCATAATCGAGTATGGGTAAAAGAAGAGATTGTGCAAGCACAATCCTGGTGGCAGTCGGAAGAAAATTACGCAGTCTCCTCAAAGATGCAGCAGATGCAAATAGCTTGCGGCCAACCTCCTGCAGTTGGGCAGTCCAAGAGAAGTTGCAATCAATGAATATCCCCAAGTTCTTAACTTTCTCGCAGAACGGAATAACTGAGTTATCGAAAAAAACCTGGGGAATAGTAGTCCAGTCGGTTTTTGAACCCATCCTAGAACTGCCCACCACTATAACCTGTGTCTTTGTGGGGTTAACCGCAAGTCCATACCTTTTGCTCCATTCGCATATGCGGGCCAGATCACGATTTATTGTTACAATAGCCTCAGACAGATGTCCGAGAGGAGCTCGCGAATAAATTTGTAGATCGTCCGCATAAAGATGGTAGGAAGAAGTAAGTTCACTGGAGATTGAGTTTATAAAAACTGCGAAAAGTAAAGGAGATACAACGCCACCCTGCGGTACCCCAGCAGAAGTACTGCACCAGGAAGACAAGGTCTCTCCAATGCATATACGTTGCCTGCGACCAAACAGGTAACTACGAAACCAGTCAATCACCGATGGAGATAAATTAAGAGAGCATAGAATACCAAGTAAAACATCGAAATCGACAGTATTAAAAGCATTACTGAAATCTAGCAATGCTAAGACCGTCAGATTACTGCTTTCCATGGCTGATCTTATATCATCCGTAATATTGAGGAGAGCTGTGGTGGTGCTGTGACCAGGACGGAAGCCGGACTGGAAGGGATTGAGGAGATTATTTTTAGACAGAAAAGTACTAATTTGGTCGTGGATTAAACGTTCCAGGACTTTGGACAGGAATGGCAGAACGGATATTGGACGGTAATCTGAAAAGGATGTGGGATTGGACTTTTTTGGTAAGGGGATAATTTGAGCATCTTTCCATGAGCATGGAAAGACACCGCTGGACGCAGAAAAGTTGAGGATGTGGCAGTTGACAGGAAGGATTACGTTCAGCACTGGGAGTATCATATTACGGCTGATACAGTCACTTCCTACTGCATTGGAAGAAATCGATAGTATGCTCTTCTTAACATCACATGCAGAGAATTGTCTAAAAACAAATGGAGAATAATTGGGGCTCGGAAGAGATGAAAGATAATCCAATGTATTAAATTTTATTGTCCTGTCGAAATGGGACGAAGCTGTAAAGTGTTTATTCATTGAATCGATGTCTAAATTTTTAGGTATTGACTCTTGCCGAGTTTTACCGATCCCCAATGATCTAAGAAAATTCCAAACTTTGGATGCGTCCCCATTTAGGACAGAGTTATGAATGTGTTGGCGATTAGCATTCCTACACACCTTATTGCAGTGATTGCGAATGGAGGCATGTTTTTCCCTATTATCATCAGTAGGTCGTCGCTTAAATCTAGATTACATAGCTGACGGGCGCGTGCGCACGAAACAGACAGAATTAAAAAGCTAAGCCACGCCCCCGTATAAACGTCACTAAGCGGATGACGACAGCTGGCGTATGTGACAAACTTCCACAGTTTATTGTCTCCTAGTAACTCGTCGTTTTGACACGCAATAGACTCTGAATATTATAACTCTCGCCTCAGTACATATTTGAGACTCTTATTGTGTGCGCATGCGCCGCTAACGGATATAGAGAATTCTGATAAATGTGTACACTCCTACACTTTATTATCTCCTAGTACCGGAATCATCGTTGTAACCTATTATTCATATCATCGTTGATCACGAAACAAAGTGAGGAAATAAAACGAATTTCTTCTACATTATTGGAAATTAGGACTACAAATACTAGTATAGAAAGCTCTATGGCCTTTCTCACCTCTCAAAATGAAGAGCTAAGGAAGAAGATTGAGGTAATCGAAACAAAGACTAAGGATGATACATAATCCTACTAGAAGATAAAATCGAGGATCTTCAGCGGGGAAGCCGTAAAACCACGATAGAGGTAAAAAACGCACCAAAAATCGAAAACGAAACTAGAAGTGACTTAGTAAAAATGGTTACACATTTGTCAAATGAAACTAAGTGCCCTATCAAACAAAACGAAATCAAAGACATTTTCCGAATCCCAAACAAACGCAGCGACGTAAAAAACGGACCGATTGTCGTCGAACTAGCATCATCTATATTAAAAAGTGACTTTTTGAAATCGACCCGCACGTACAACAGAGGAAACAAAGATAAATTATGCGCAAAACATCTAGGATTCACTACTAATGAATACACCCCAATCTACGTATCCGAGCAGCTAACCAACAAGGGTGCGCGCTTATACTTTCTCGCCCGCGATCTAGTTAAATCCAAAGCCTACAAATACTGCTGGACTTCCTTTGGCCAAGTCTGCGTCAAAAAAGATGATGTCTCACCAAAAATAATAATAAAGAGCGAAATGCAGGTTACTAAGCTTATGCAGCAAATATGACTAGTCTTATTTAATCACTACGTCTCATGTATTAAAAATAAGCATAATAGTCTCTCCTGCTGTTATTTGTTAAATTCTATTAGCTATAAGGTTTCTATTAATGTGTTGTAATTAGTTTTTTTTTTTTTTATTCTTTTTTATTTAGGGACATTTATCGCAATGCGTATGTCAGTCCCATCGTATCCTAAATACAAATAACATACATACATAACTTATATCAGGGCCATGAACTTGAACAGAATCTTCGCATCATCACTATTTGGCCTAGACAAAATGTTGTGAAATGTGCCTACTTCAAATTTGTTCAACCTCAAGACCCTAAAGAGGTCATTTCTCTCAGACTCATACCGAACACATTCCATCAATAAGTGGTGCAGGTCTTCTACAACTCCACACTGTAAACAGTTGGGCGAGTTCGTTTTCTTCATCATAAAAGCAAACTTATTACATGGAATGTGTCCAGATCTGAGTCTGTGAGCTGTAACAACAAGTTTTCTACTAAGACTACTATCTGCAAACCATGGCACGCGAAAAGGCTGACCCTGGATGGTTTTATACCAGATCCCTTTGTCCAATGAGCGCTTGTCAAAATATTCCTTGCAATCATCGTAACATATATTTTTAAATTTAGGTAAAAGCTCCGAATAATCCAAAATTACATTAATCTTCTTTCCGTTTTTAGCTGCATATTTTGCCAGCCTGTCAGCCTTTTCATTCAAAATCAAAATCAATCAAAAATCAAAAACGTTTATTTCAAATAGACCAATTACAGGCACTTTTGAATTGTCAAATGTCGGTCAGTCAAACTAACAAGTGAAGCTAAGTTGCACGTTCCAAGGAGTAGATCTCTATGGAGAAGAACGTGCAAGAAACTCCATGGACACTCTTTTAAATAATTGCCCTGTATTCCAACATGCGATGGCACCCATTGCAATTTTAACGTTACACCTTTACGTTTAAGTTCATCTATCTTAGATAGAATAACATAAGCTAGCGATACACCTCTGCGACCAGAGGCGCATCGAGCTAAATGTTGTAAGGCACTTTTGCTATCTGTACAAATAACCACATTCTTCTGTGGACAGCTTTTACAATACGTAAGTGCTTCAGAGATCGCAATAAGCTCCAACGTCATTATGGAGGCATCCTTATCTATTTTTAGACAGTTATTTTCACATCTACCTGGTTCACCAGATACATAAAACGCTGCTCCAAGACCCTCCACACTCTTCGACCCATCTGTAAATATACTAAGCCATCCATAGTACTTCAACTGTAACTCTCTAATAACTTCAAATTTTAACAGAGTAGTATCATAGTTTTGTTTTGATAATTTGACTACATCTAAGTCCCATATGATTACTTCCTGAATATTAATATTAGTCATCCATGTCCTCAGAGTAAACATTAGCAAGGGATTTGATGCTGCTATATCATCTAATTTCACTTCATTATATAAAGAAACTAATAGAGGGATTTTTTTATTTCTCCAATAATTATTCTGTCGAAGAGTGTGAAGTTCCTCTAACAAACCAATAGTAATATTATTCGCTATGGATTTTGATTTTAAACAGAACTTATAACCTAAATATTTTCTCCGTAGATACAGTGGAACTATACATAGCTCATTTTCCATAACGTGGATAGGTGTAGTCTTAATAAAACCTCCTATTATCCTCAAGGCCTGGTTTTGAAGTTTATTTAGTTTGTCCAGGTGACACATTGCACTTACGTCATATAAAAAGCTGCTATAATCTATGCGACTTCTTATTAAGGCTATGTAGTTATGTCTCAAATGTTTAGGGTGCAGGCCCCAGGCAGTGCCAGCCAAGACTTTGAGTAAATTTAGAGTCCTCTGTACTTTTTCAATTATCGTATTGATGTGTTTGCTCCAACGTAATGAACTGTCTAACCACACCCCCAAATATTTATAATTATCAACTAACTGCAAAATATGCCCATTTATGTATAAATCTATTTCTAATTTTCTGTATCCTCTAGTGAAAATACATACTTTAGACTTACTTGCCGATAAGTCTAAGCCTATATCATCTAAAATATTACAAAATGTGTTTTATGCTACCTGAAATTCATGTTTACTTTCATAAAGATTTCTAGAAGGACAATACAAAACGAAATCATCCGCGTATTGACACATATTTACATTTTTAATCTTATGGAAACAAGTCATCGTGACCACATTAAAAAGAAGGGGAGAAATCGGGTCTCCTTGAGCTAAGCCTCTATCAGTATATCTAATAAAATAGTTATGTTGATCAGTCTCATCTCGCATCATAAGGTGTCTTTCGCTTAGGAAGCTCCATAGATATTTACATATTTTTTGTCCAGCTCCTATTTCATCCAGAGTATTAACTAGAGTGTCTACTAATACATTATTGTAAGCATTTGATATATCCAAGAAACAAGCTATAGTTGGAACTTTATTTGAGAATCCCACATAAATCTGGCTGACTAATTTAACCAGACAATCCTGACATGACTGCCCTCTTCTAAAACCGGAAGTGTACTGAGATAACAATTTATTCTTTTCCACGTACCATTCAAGTCGTTTTGTTATCATGGAGTGGAAAATTTTACAAACACAAGATATTAGCGAAATTGGTCGTAATTTAGTACTATTATTAGGGCAATTTTTAGGAATGGGCGTCACCAATATTTCGCGCCATTGGATTGGAATATCTCCCGTAGAAAAGATATAATTATATAATTTTAATAGGTAAAGTCTGCTCACTGGTGAAAGATGAAAGATTAATGAATAAGTTATACCGTCGTTGCCAGGTGCTGTGTCTTTACGCTTAAAGCAATGACTCATTTCTTGTACAGTGAAGCTGTTATCTAATTCTGAGTTATTTGATTTAAAACGTTGGGACGGTTGTCGGCACGTATAGTCAGGAGCAAGATTGCAAAGTAGTTCGAGTTTTTGTTCGTTCGAAACATATGACCTTGAGGAACGGATACCCTTAATCCAGCCCATACGCTTCCACATATCAGAGCTGGATGTTTGCTCATCAATGCTACTACAATACGTTTGCCAGTCATTAGATCTCGCCCGCTGATTGGCTGTTTTTGCAGCTTCCGCTTTTTGTTCGAGAGTGGTTAGATTATCCGGTGTAGGGTTATTTCTAAATTTTTTTAAGGCCAGTCTTCGTTGTGCAACAAGGTGAGAAAGCTGTGGTGTCCAATAAGGCTTGGGACGAAACTCGTTATTTGGTTTATCACAAACCTTTATAAGAGGTATGAACTGATCTGCGGCTTTCTCCACCTGCTTAATAAAGTGATCATACATGGATTGTACAGTGAAAGTTTCAATAGGTTGTAACAAAAAATTCTCTAAACACTTAGTATACTCGGACCATTTTGCTAACTTAAAATTACGTTTTTTGACATTGTAAACAAAGTGTTTCTTACTATTATACTTGTACGATATCTTTACAAACAAATGATCGCTGCCCAAACACTCATTCATAACATTCCAATTTAATAAATGCGACAAGTCGGTAGATACAAATGTAACATCGGGAGAACTTCGTTGAATAATGTTATCGACAGAACTAATTCTTGTTATGCTACCGTCATTAAGAGAAATGAAGCCATTATCTAAAGCGGAGTCATATATTTGTATACCTCTCGCGTCATTCTTACACGACCAAGTAGCGTGATGGCCGTTAAAGTCTCCTGCTACAATACATTTGCTGGGAACAAGTGAAAATACTTGATCCCAGTCAGATATACTTGTACGTACCGATGACGGACAGTATATTAGTATAATATGTTCGATTTTGTTACAGTTCAAAAGTTTTATTGATAATATTTCAATTCCAGAGTTATTAATATTAACAATATTTTGTTGTACTTTGATCGACTTGTGTGAAATTATAGCTATTCCTCCGTATCCGTCAATCCTATCATTTCTAAAAATATTGTAGCCACTTATATGTATGAGTGATTCTGGCTCAAGCCATGTTTCGGATATTAACGCAATATGTATTTTATCTTGTTGCAATAGGAGTTCTAACTCGTTACGTTTAGGTCGCAAGCTTCGTGCGTTCCACTGTATTATATTGAGTAAAACCGTATTTTTAGATTCTTTATCCATTATTAAACATAGATTTAAAGTATTTCCATAGATCGTCTCCACTAAGTACCTTTAAAATCCACTGACCGCACATTTCAAAAAAAAAATTAGCTAGTTGTTTACATTTCGTGAACCAATCACCTTCAGATAAACATACTTCTCGGATTCTTTTATAGATACTGTACATACTAAAAGTGTTTTTTAATTCCTCAGAGCCTGGGTCCTTTTCTTTCTCGTGATTTGTTGTTTGTAGCCGACTTCTATTGTCGCCATCTTCCATATTTATTCTTTGTTGGCGTGGAACTTGTGTTGACGTATTTATGCGTGTAAATGCTTCTTTTTGTTTCTTTTGTACTACCCTTTTTTCTTGAATATATCTTTGCTGACAATCTTCTATCTCCATCTGGTTTACCTCATTTTCATTGTGCACCAGAGCTTTAGTGACAAGTATATCCCTGTATGTTGTTTGTTGACTGCCTTGCACTGACTCATCCTCAGAGTTGATTATTGACTGTTGAGTGGTTTCTTCAATCCAACCGTGGTGCCTTTTATCGCTTATTTTTTGTGTCTGCCTTTGTTCCAAATATATTTCAAGCCCTTTTCGGTAGTTGCAATTGTTTTCTGTCATAATGTCCCTAATTTTCTTTTCTTTTACGAACACAGGACATTTTTTGTATAAAGCCATATGTGGTCCTTTACAATTTACACAGATGTATTTTTCGGTTTCGCAATTTGGGTGATCATTACCACATTTAGGGCAAATTTGTTTCTTCATTGGGCACGACCTTGAGAGATGTCCAAATCTCCAACATACTGAACATTGGGACACGGGAAAGGTGTAAGGTTCCACTTTGAACCTACAACCGTAACCATATACGTACGGTGGCAAAGTGTTACCCTTGAAGCAAATTCTGATTGTTTCACAGTTTACCCATTCTCCATTGTCAGACTGTCTTTTTAATCTTCTCACTGATATAACGTCATACTCACATGTAACGTTCTCTAAAATTTCTTTTTCTTCAATTTCTAAATCTAGGTACTTGTTTGAGGATTCCGTAACAAAGATTAACCTCGTCAGTCATCTGTACTCTGTAACCTAGATTAAGCAGCTGTTCACAACTCACTAACTTCGATGCATCTTCTCTGTTATTGAAGTAAATTAAGACTTTAAACGCATTTTTATAATTCATTCTTGTTATATTTTCAATATTCAATGACAAATTGTTTTGGTAATACGTCCTTTCCTGTAACTGAAACTATTACATTCGACTTTTCAGTTTCATTGCTATTCTTCTTTCTTTCGTCACCATTTGAATTCTTTCTATTAGTTTTCTTGTGTCCCCTTCTTACAGTGACAAATCCGTCTACTTCTATTATCTCTTCATCATCCAGTCTATCCTTTCTTTTCTCTGCAAGTCGTTGCTCATTGTCTCTTCTATCCTTCATCTCCCTAGTTAAATCAACTTGTTGTTCACACCTTTCATTCGCGCTCCTCTCGTCAGCCAAAATGCTGTTAAGTTGTTGTTCTTCCTCCATTTCTTCACCACCACTAGAAACTTGTAAATTCAAGTCTACTTCATCCATTTTCACTGATGACAATACACATTGTCAGGTATATTTGTAAATAACGCGATAATGCGAGTTTGGTCCAAGCGTACGTGTATGCGCCTCGACAGCTCACGCGTCACGGTGTTGTAATTAGTTGTCATTGTAATATTACTAAGTAGATTAAGGAGTACAAAATCTGTAGTTATAACGCAAACACACACAATCAAAACATACACTAGTAAACCTTTCATACAGATCAATACATACATATTACGCATAAAAACACGTACACTCAATACCCTAAAAGACTATAATTTTTCTTACCTAAGCCCTGTTAGAGACAGTTATGGATAGAACGCTGGAAACAATAACTGAAATAGATAACATAGAATTAGCCCAAGTTTCAAACTTTTCCTTTCGCGATTTTAGTACGACTGTAAAGATTAAAAACTCCGATTTTACGATTATCTCACAAAATATCAGAAGTATCTATCTAAATTTTAATGACTTACAGCTGAACCTAGCCGATCTAAATTTTAACACTGACCTTATTGTTTTAAGTGAATGCAGGCTAAACCTAAATAAAAATATGCCTCAATTACAAAAGTATTCGGCAGGTTACACCTCTAAGCATTTAAATAAAGCTGACGGAGTCGTCGTCTTTGTTAGTAAAAGGTACATCTTTAAAATAAAAGAGATAAAATTAACTCACGCTTCTTGTTTACAGGTTGAAATTAAACCCGATCTCATAGTCATAGGGATATATCGCTCTCCATCAAAGACAAATGCAGATGATTTCATAAACTCCTTATCTCAACACTTAGCCACCCTCTCTTCAAATAAAAATGTTATTATTACGGGTGACATCAATATAAATTTAATACACAAGCAAGAAGAACAATCGTATGAAAGAGCGAATCGACTTATTTATTCAAACATGTTAGCAATGCACGGCCTACTACCTAGACATTCACATCCCACTCGCGACAAAAGCTGTCTAGATCATTTCATTCTCAAGCTTAGACCTAAAAATAAATCAGCTTTCATAGCAATTATCGAGACCACTATCACCGATCACTCTATGATTTTCCTAAAACTGTCTGAATTGACGAACAAGCACAAACCTCGAATATTCACTCGAGCTCTTAAAAAATAGCAACATTCACGACCTCTTAGACCTAATTAACCCCAACATGCTAATAAATAACTTAATAACTTTACTACAAAAATGTCTCACTGCCGATACACTTGTAATAAAAATCCCCCTTAAAAATAGATTAATCAAACCTTGGATGACCATAGGCCTGTTGCGCTGTATACATAACTGCAACAGTATGCAAAAAAAACTAAAACTAGACCCTCATAATGAGATACTAAAAATCACTTATAGGAGATACATGAACTACTGCAATAGCGTCATTAAGAAACAAAAACGTAAATACGATCGCGAACAGCTCTATAAGACACACAAAAACTCTAAAAAGCTATGGCAAACAATAAACACCCAACGAAAACCACCTAAGACACAAAGCACAGAATTACTGGAAACAGCCGCTACCCCTCTCGAGGCAGTGAATAAAGTAAATTAATACTTCTCAACCGTGGGAAGGCATCTTGCTGACGAAATAATAAATAATCCTGAGAGACAGACTAACAACGACCCCAACAAACCTACGGACGTTCCAAGCCCGCCGGTCTCATCGTTTGTACTCCTCAACTCTGACCCTGAAGAAGTAGCAACCGTAATTACGAGCCTAAAATCCGACAGTGCTACTGGCTGGGACAAAATCCCCGTAAGTTTTTTAAAATCTGCCAAGTTCATTATCTCACCAATAATTTCACACCTTATTAACCTATGCTTTGAACAAGAATGCTTTCCCACGGCCCTGAAACAAGCAGTAATAACACCTGTGCATAAGTGTGGTGACAGGACTGATCCGTCTAACTATAGACCGATATCCGTCCTCCCGTCCCTGTCTAAAATTGTCGAAAGATTAATAAACCAACGATTAAGTACATATTTAACAAAACATAATGTTGGATACGGGACAAGTAAAACGACAGCTAGCCGGAAACGCACTGACGCTTTATTATTTTAAAAAATACACTTGCACCGGAGCGCGGGGTGCGGGGCGCTGCGCGGTGCCGTATGCGCAGGACGCGCATCGCTTGACTATGCATTATCTATAGTTGCACTATAGATACCCAACATCTCCCAACCCTATTTCGAAGATAGGTATACAACAATAATATAATCTTAATTCAGATACAACAATAGGTACTTAATAAAAATCTTAATATTATTAGCTACACATGAAAATCTTAATTATCATTGCCCAATGCAAGACTTCGGTAATCAACCCTTGGGAGCTGCCGCAATGCCATTTGGGAACGTCTAGGTGGCGAGGGCGGTGTCGCTGGTGACGTCGCACTCGTAACCTGACTCCCCTCCCCCACCTCGTCAGATTGAGGTGCGGGTTGGAGACTCGGTGATGTCGCTGGTAACATGCTATCGTCGTGATCATCGTCTTCCACTTCATTGGCACCCCCAGATGTCCCGTTTTGTAATGCATCGGCGTAGCCCTTATATAAAACAATTTGGTTTTTATGTTTTTTTAACACCTTTCCTGTTATAGGATCGTTAATTGAGTAAAGAACTCTACCCATTGTGTCTATTACTGTGCCTCTGCACCATGTGAATTTGCCATTTAAACTAAACTTTTTGAACAGCACTTCATCGCCGTGTTTAAAACGTTGTTTATTTTTGCCACCACTGTATTTACTCTGTAAACACTGCTTTGATTTTACTACTCTGTCCAGTGACGCGTTTGAGGATGACAACAATGGTTTGGACGACAACAGATCTAACCTTGATCTCAGCTTGTGTCCAAAAACTAATTGTGCCGGAGAGAACCCTGTGACCGAATGTATTGAGTTGCGGTAGTCAAAAAGATATTTTAATAGTTTGACCCTTCTGTCTTTTTGGCTGTCACTCGATAGAATGCATGTTTTTATACCTCTCTTGGCGATCTTTACATAACTTTCGGCCTGACCATTGCTCGCTGGATTATAGGGCGGTGATGTCACGTGCTCAATCCCGTTAACTGAGCAAAAGCGTTTAAAATCCTGTGACGTAAAAGCCGTACCGTTGTCACTAACAATTGTATTTGGTACCCCAAACCTTGAAACAAACTCGTATAGTTTCTCTACAGCCGCTGCTGAGGTTGTTGTACCACACATATCGTAAACTTCCACCCATTTCGTATACGCGTCCACTACAATTAAATAATGCCTATTATCTAACGGACCCAAGAAATCTATGTGTACACGGTAGAATGGTCGCGGTGGGTATTGCCAAGGTGCAATCGGGGCCCGTGGAGGGGTGGGTCGTAAATTAATGCAAACACTACACGAGTTGATCATTGTTTCAATTTCCTTATCAATACCCGGAAACCAAAACCTAGAACGAGCTTCGGCTTTTGTTTTTACGATTCCCAGGTGGGAAGTGTGAAGTTCATTCAATATTTTATTTTTTAAAACTTCGGGTAAAACTATTTTATGTCCTCTCATAACACATCCGTCTTCGTATGATAACTGATTCCTACATGCGTGAAACGGTTTTAAATTTACGTCCGTTAGGCTTCTTGGCCATCCGTTGTGGAGGAAATTAACCACCTTCGACAAGATAACGTCTCGGCTGGTTTCCTTACGAAGTTCGTCCCGCGTTACTGGCATGTGTCCGTCTAACACGAAGTGAACATACGAAGCGCGGTCAATGGGAGCAGCAGCGGCAGCCGCGTGCTGTGAATTTCTCCCGCCCTCTCGGTCCGAGGTCATTGACCGCTTATCAATATCGGGCAAACTCGCGCGGGATAAATAATCTGCACTGTTATTTTCACTACGGACGTATTCTATTGTATAATTATATGCACTAAGGAACAAAGCGTATCTTTGCAATCGGTTAGCCGAAACTTCAGGTATGCCTTTGTGTGGTCCAAAAATCGAAATTAAAGGCTTGTGGTCTGTGCGAAGGATAAACGGGTCTGACTTCCCGTACAAATATTGATGGAATCGTCGAATTCCAAAAATAATGGCCGTAGCCTCTTTTTGAATTTGGGAATACCGCTTTTCGGCTGAATTTAGAGTGCGGGATGCAAAGGAAATAGGACGCTCACATTCGTCTTTATCAATTTGCGATAATATCGCACCTAACCCATTAGGTGAAGCGTCTACTGTGAGGATTAACTTTGCAGATGGGTTGAAATGTGTTAAAACTTGATCCGACGTTAAATGTTTTTTTATTTCGACAAACGCTTTTTGATGTTCGTCGGTCCAATGCCATTTAACATCCTTTCTCAAAAGATCGTATAAGGGACTAAGGATTTCGGACGCCTTAGGTACGAAATTACGGTAGTAGTTTACTAACCCCAAAAATGATTGAAGTTTGCCTACATCCGTGGGTACTGGGGATTTCTCAATGGCTAAAACTTTTTCTGTAGATTTTTTTAACCCGTCTTTATTTATTACATAACCCAAATAACTGATTTCGTTCTTAAAGAATTCACATTTTTCTTTTTGTAGGGTTAGGCCTGCATCTTGCAACCTCTGCAACACTTCCGTTAACCTTTGCAAATGCAACCCCGGGCTATCAGCTGTTACAAGTACATCATCTAATAGGCATAACACGCCATCTATACCGGACAGTAAATTTTCCATGGCACGTTGAAAAATAGACGGCGCGCTGGTTAAGCCAAAGACCATGCGCGTATACTGAAATAACCCGCGATGAGTGTTAATGCATGTAATCTTTTGTGAATTTTCGTCTAAAACAAATTGATTATAGGCCATGGACATATCTAACTTTGAAAACTGTTTCCCTCCGTGTAATTTTGAAAATAATTCGTGGACTGTGGGCAGCGGGTATTGTTCTACGACCAATTGTTTATTGATAGTAACAGAATAGTCTGCACACAGCCTAACACTTCCATTGCGTTTTAACACTGGTACTATGGGTGAAGCATACTCTGAGTGATCAACTTGTTTAAGTATCCCTAGGTTGACGAGACGGACAATTTCGTCATCTACCTTATCTCGCAATGCAAAGGCGATCGGACGTGCCTTAAAAAAAATTGGTTTTGCGTCATCTTTCAAACGTAATTTAACCTCGAATTTATTAAAGCGACCTAATTTATCTGAAAAGACGTCTCTAAATCTACTTTGCAAGTCCTCGATTGTTTTCGCTTCATTACTTATGAAATTACATGGTGCTAGTTTTAAATTAAATAAGGATAAAAAATCTCTGCCGAGCAATGGCGGGCCTTCGCTGCGTACCACGTAAACATTGAGCGTGTGTGTACTCTGCCTATACGTGACGGGTAGACGAACTATACCTAGACACACGATGTTACTACCTGTGTAGGTAAATAATTTTTTCTTAGGCGGTGATAAGGGCAACCTGATAAAACAACTCTTGTATAAACTATTGGATATTACTGTTACTGCTGATCCGCTATCAACTTCAAATTTTAATATCGAACCGTTTATTGACACGATTTCTGTCATAGGTTCTCCCCGCCGTGAAGCTACGTTACGACAAAAAGCCTTACCATCATCGTCTCCCTCACTCGCGTCACTGGTCACAACACACTTAACTTTACACATTCTACGTAAATGACCTTTTGTGTTGCACTTCCTACACGTAAAGTTCGCGAATCGGCATTGAGAATCGGTATGGTTTTTTCGGCCGCACACGGAACACTTCTCTTTTGGCGGGTCCTTCTCAAGAGCTGCACTTTTACTATGCACCTTATACACCGGATTTTCTTGTTGCACGGGTGACACAATTGAGGTCGAAACGCCGGCCGCGGCGGCACCTGCCCGCGCGCACTGGATGCTCTGCGCCAACTCCACTGCCTTCACTAGAGTCAAGGCATCCGTGTCCTTCGTGAACAGTTTGTCCCTTTCGGGACCCGCTGACATGCCCATCACGAACCTATCTCGGAGGGCCTCCTCTACATTTGCGAATTTGCAGTATTTTGTCAGGCCACGCAGGCGTGCTGCCCACTGCGCATGCGTCTCACCAACTTGTTGCGTTGCCGTGTAAAATGCGTAACGTTCTCCGAATCCACACTTTTTCGAAGAAAAATGGTTATCTAGGAGTTCATAAATGTCTTCTATTGGCAACTCCTCCAGTTGTTTTGGCAAAGCCAAGTCCGCTGCGAGCTGGTAGGTCCCTTCTGTGAGTGCGCTTAGCAAAATGGCGCGCTTTCTTGTACCCGTTGAGTCGTTTTTTTCCGTAATATCGTTTGCTACGAACCACTGTTGCAGGCGACTTTTGTACGCCTTCCATTCGTGCACTGTGTGGTCAAAATTTCCCAAAATACCGAAGTTAAACTGGGCCATTGTAGCGTGGGTCGATTCGTCGCCACTGTTGGATACGGGACAAGTAAAACGACAGCTAGCCGGAAACGCACTGACGCTTTATTATTTTAAAAAATACACTTGCACCGGAGCGCGGGGTGCGGGGCGCTGCGCGGTGCCGTATGCGCAGGACGCGCATCGCTTGACTATGCATTATCTATAGTTGCACTATAGATACCCAACACATAAAATAATTTCACCCTCACAGTTTGGCTTCAGACAGGGACAGGGAAAGTCTACTGAAGACGCGGTCTTAGCGCTGACCTCTATCGTCACTCAAAAAGTGGACAATCGAGGAAAGTGTCTGGCCGTCTTTCTAGACATCAAAAAAGCCTTCGACACAGTCTCTGTCCCCGCGCTTCTACATAGGCTAGAAGATATTGGTATAAGAGGAGTACCACTTAAACTTTTCACGGAATACCTGAGTGAGCGCAGGTACGTAGTTAAAATAGGATCAGTCACTAGTTCCGAAGAAATAGTGACTTACGGAGTAGGACAAGGTAGTGTGCTCGGGCCGCCGCTGTTTCTCATTTATATAAACAGCCTATGTAACATGAGTATCGAAGGTGCTCACATATTTTCTTATGCTGGCGATACAGCAATTGTTTTCTCGGGAGAAACATGGGACAGCGTTGGTCGCATCACCGAACGTGGTCTGTCTACAATAGCTACCTGGCTCGATCAGAACCTTTTAACTTTGAATATTTCAAAGACAAATTACATCTGCTTTTCCATATTTGACCGTACCCAGCCATCTTATATTCAGATTAAAATCCATAACTGCTCCAGGTCCACTAATACCACCTGCTCTTGTTTAAAAACCAATAAAGTATCCAGTACTAAATACCTTGGTGTTATGATTGATCAAAGGCTATCGTGGCACTTGCACCTAGAACTATTAATGAGCAGAGTTAGGAAATTAATTTGGACGTTCAAATCTCTTCGCCACGTGACCACTAAGGATCTTATCCAGCAAATTTATGTATCCCTGGGTCAGTCTATACTGACGTACTGTTTGCCAATTTGGGGCGGAGCATCTAAAACAAAATTTTTGGAGCTACAGAGGGCACAGAGAGCTTTAGTCATGTATTTTAAACCGATTAGATTCCCCACGGAAAGTTTATACTCAATCTCAAATCTTTTGTCAGTTCGGAAACTCTATGTCCTGCAGATTGCATTAAAAAAACACAAATCCCTTCCCTTCATTACTTCCAAGACACAGTCTAGGAGAAAAAATAAAGTCGCTGAAGACTGTCCAGTGAATACTACATTTGCAACAATTTATTAAACAATCTTCCCGTATATATAACACTCTCAATGAACAATGTGCCATCTACTCTATAACATACCACGACTGCAAAAAAGCACTAACTGAATGGCTCAAGAGTAAAAGTTACGAAGAAATCGAAGATATCCTACACAAGATCACATAACTAAGAAACACATATAAGTTGCACACATATACACACCACACGCACATACCATCGCGCTACACATACAACACACTTACACACAAACGTACACACATACACACTCACAAACATATTCTACACCCAGTGCGATCTCTTGCTGATATATGATTTATCAAATGTTAGATAGTCTTAAATTAATCTTGTTGCTTATGTCTCACACATCTGTAGAATGACTGTAAACTGGAGGAGCGGAACCACCTAATACAAGCAAATCTTTGCTTAAGAGATGACTCCAAACCTAACATAGTTATATCGTTATGTGAAGAAATTTAAAACATTTTTTTTTTCTTGTTTATTTTGACAGACCTACTATACCTACTTCGACCACTAGGTCTCGCGCAAAATCGTATTTCGTAGAATACAGCAAGCAGACACGCAAATTAATGTTATGATGCTGAAACCACGAGAAATAATAATTTGGCTACGGGGCCCTACTACCTTTGTCTGCTTTTCATTTTTCGGGGCCATTCTCCCAAACTCTTTGTGCCCAGGGAAACGATTTAGATAAAATTTGGTATGGAGATAGTTTGAGACCCTGGGAAGGACTTAGGATAGTTTTTATCCCGGAAATCATCCTTAAGAGACACACCTACAATATTATGGCGCCATATAAAAAAGTAGGCTATTCGAAGAACTAACGCTGCGCATGCGGAAGTCGCGGGCAACTTACTTAATCAAACGTCTTGTATTCCTACAGGGTTAAGCAGAGGTGTAGGTAGGTACTAGTACCTACACCCAGATTTCGGTAGTTTAGGTAATGGAGAGCCTTTTGTCATTAACCGGACACAAATGCATAGTCTGGGCGATCAATGAAAAACTCCTAATGAAAAACCCCATAAAACTGCCAAGAGCCACGACATCACGTCAAGCAGATAGTGGCGCGTGTCATCACCAGACCAACAGACGCTCTCTACAGTAAGACCGATGAGTCGTGGCCCGTCTGAAGTTAACGCCAAGTGGTTGCGCAGAACATACTTGCCGAACCAAATGGCTGATTTTTTTCGCGTTTGTGTTGAAAAGTTCGCAAAGCTTATGTTCAGACGGGCCATGAGTCATCGATCGTTCGAACTTTGGATCATAACATACCCACACTCTTGTTTTCCTGAAGGATAAGGCAATGGTGAACTGATTCTGTACAGAAACGTAAACGCGCCGACCCGCATCCTAATCGCGTAAATGAATTCGGCAAGGCAAAGGCTTTGAACCCCATGAATGAGTACCTATGAACAATTGACAAATTATTCGCGATACTATCGAATTGTTTAATAATTCAGCATGTTTTTTTTAAAAAACCATCGCGTTCGATTCCTGGCTAGGAATATTGATTTTTCGAAAATTCAATGATGCCGGTTTAGTTTTCATCAAAATCGGCCTCGTGACTTGTTGGTATTTAGTCGATTTTATGTGAGCAAAAATTAATCGATACATTTCAAATAATGGCAACACTGTCATAACATGTTCACTATAAAACCAACAACCACTCTCAGTTCGTTCCTTTTTTCTCTATTACCTGTGCTAGGAGACAGACACAAAACTTCCTTGTGAATTCTCGTTAATTTGAATATAACGAACATTTTAAATTCAAAGTCTGCATTTTAATTCACGTCCATAACCTGATTTCCTATAGGTTATGGGCCCAGTAAAACTTTGTTAGTACTGTGCTAATCGAGTAAGTGTATAAACTACACGTGCAAGTAAGTGTTAAAAGAACACGTGGCGCGGCGCGTGGCATTCATTCAAGATGGAGAATTTGAAGATGAAACGAAACATTAAACCGTTTGACGGTGAGAAATACAGCGTTTGGAAATTTCGGATTCGAGCGTTGCTGACCGAGATGGACGTTATGAAGCATATTGACAGGGAACCAGAAATTCGGTCGGAGGCTTGGGTGAAGAGCAACCGAATCGCGAAAAGTGTAATTGTGGAATATTTGGCAGACTCATTCCTTGGTTTTGCGAAAGACGATTCTACGGCACGTGAGATCATAAAAAACTTGGACGCTTTGTACGAGAGAAAAAGTTTGGCAACTCAGTTGGCGCTACGTAAAAAGCTGTTGGGTTTAAAACTTCAAGGCGATACTAAGCTAATCAAGCACTTAACTATTTTTGATGAGCTGATTACAGAATTGCTGGCGGCTGGCGCGAAACTAGAAGAAACCGACAAGGTGTCTCACTTACTTCTCACGCTACCAAATTCATACGATGGTGTTATAACAGCAATAGAAACATTATCGGAAGATAATTTGACCTTGGCCTTTGTTAAAACAAGATTATTGGACCACGAGGTTAAATTAAGGAGCGAGAGTGGTGATACCGTCAACAAAATTCTGCAAGTCGAAACCACATTTGACAACTCAAGATCGGCGTTGCAGAAACATAATAGCAACCACCAACATTTTAAGGCTAAGAGGAAGTCTTTTGTCAAGTGTCACTATTGTGGACGAAAAGGCCATGTCAAAAGCGATTGTTATTATTATAAACGATCGAATCAACGTAAGCCAGGAAAATCGAGAACTGTTCAAGCAGTGGAGCTTACTGATGTTGCAACATTATCTAGTGAAGCTTACGGGTTTGCATTCATGTGTGGTAATTACCCAGATGTCACAAAGGGTAACCAAATAACTTTCCTGCTGGATTCTGGAGCATCGGATCACATTATTAACAGAGAAGACCTTTTCAGTACTTTTAATGATTTAAATGTTCCTTATAAAATTTCAGTTGCTAAACACGGTTCTTTTGTTCTAGCTACCAAAGAGGGCACATTGCAAGTAATAAGCAACACAGGCATTCATGGTACGCTGGAGCACGTGTTATTTTGCCACGATGTCCCCTATAACCTCCTATCGGTAACAAGAATGCAACAGGCCGGTATGACGATCACTTTCGATCAACAAGGAACCAACATCAGTAAGGATGGTAAAATCATCATGCAAGGTATGGCTGTGAACAATTTAATCTCTATTGATTTTATAGTAAAGATTAATCGATCTGTTTCTCAAATATGCAAAAGTAATGATAATAATTACGATTTGTGGCATCAACGGTTAGGTCATATTAGCAAGCAAAAATTTATTGACTTGAAAAATAACTGCATGGTTGATGACGTAAGCTTAATTAAAACCGTATCGCCAGACAACAAATTATGTGAAGCATGCATAAGTGGGAAACAGACACGATTGCCATTTAATTCCTCTAAAGATAAAAGTTATATTAAACGACCCTTATTTGTTGTGCATACTGATGTGTGTGGACCCATCACTCCTTCTACAATCGATAATAAAAATTATTTTGTTTTGTTTGTTGATCAATTTACTCACTACTGTGTGGTATACTTGATGACATACAAATCAGATGTGTTCTCGGCTTTTAAAGATTTCGTAGCAAAAAGTGAGGCTAAATTTAATTTAAAATTGGTTAATTTGTATTGTGACAATGAAAGGGAATATCTATCTAATGAAATGAAAGAATACTGTGTTTGTAAAGGAATTTCATATCACTTCACTATTCCTAGAACAATACAACAAAATGGCGTTTCAGAGCGTATGGTTAGGACAATAACAGAGAAAGCCCGCACTATCATTAACGGTGCTAAATTACCCAAGTGTTTTTGGGGTGAGGCAGTCTTAACTGCAGTACATTTAATCAATATTACACCTACTCGCGCTTTGAAACAAAATCGAACACCATTTGAATTGTGGCACGATAAAAAAACCTGCAATTAAATATTTAAAGGTTTTCGGTTCTACCGTGTACGTGCATAATAAAACTACAAAAACCAAATTTGATGAAAAGTCCTGGAAGGGTATTCTGGTAGGGTATGTACCAAATGGCTATAAAGTATGGAACATAGAGAGTGAAAAATATGAAACAGTTCGGGATGTCATAGTAGATGAAGTGAGTTTTATGCAGTCGCGGCCTGCGTTGCAATTTGAAGGAAATGAAATTGAACATTTCCATAACAAAACTGATAGTAATGACGTGACGTCAAAATCAGTGCCAATGAATTCTCACAGCTTTGACAGTCCTAAGTCCGATGCGTCCAAAACTGATGCAATTAAGTCCAATAATTCAAAATTAATTGGTTCAAAATCAGTGGAATTTAAATCGGACAGTTTAATACTACACGATAATCAAACAAATAAATCAAAATCTGATGAATTGATTCGTTGTAGTAAAATTCGCAAGTTAAATGACTCTAATAACATGCTAAAGCCATACGATGATAATAAACAAAGTTCTAATAAAACTTGTACTAATGAAAATATCGATAATTCATGTAATTCAAGAAGGAGTGATAGGATTAAAGGTCGTCCCCCTATAAACTATAAACAGATGGCAGATGTTTTATTATGTGCTGAATCAATAAATTGCAAAATACCTACTTCATTTCATGAGATAAAAAGTCGGGATGATAGAATTCTTTGGGAAAATGCGATTAAGGTTGAATTAGATTCACTTTTAGCTAATGACACTTGGACATTAGTACCTAAACCTAGGAACAAGAATATAGTTGATTGCAAATGGATTTTTAGCATTAAAAATGATGAATTTGGTAATCCAATAAGATATAAAGCGCGTCTTGTTGCTCGGGGGTTTAGTCAAGAGTACTTAACCGATTACAACGAAACTTTTGCCCCTGTTGCGCGTATAGCTAGTTTTAGATTTATGATTAGTTTGGCAAATCAATATAAATTATTAGTTCATCACATGGATGTTATGACCGCATTTTTAAATGGAACTTTAAAGGAAGAAATTTACATGAAAGTTCCAGAGGGTGTATTTAGTAAAGCTGGTTATGTCTGTAAACTAAATAAAGCTCTATACGGACTAAAGCAAGCTGCTCGATGCTGGTTTGAATTATTTGATCAATGTCTCAAAGAAAAGGGGTTTGTAAATTCCTCTGTTGATAGATGTATTTATATTTTAGATAAGGGTGATATAAGTGAAAATATTTATATTTTACTTTATGTCGATGACCTTGTTTTAATGTGTTCTGACCAGCATGTAATGAACAACGTCAAGATTTATCTTATGAGTAAATTTAAAATGGTAGATTTAAATGAGATCAAATTATTTCTAGGAATAAGAATTACTAGACATCAAAATAAAGTAACTTTAGATCAAAGTGCATATATAAAGACAATTATAGACAAATTTGGTATGTCGGACTGTAATCCTATAAGTACCCCTTTAGAAATTAAACCAAATTACGAAGCTCTAAACATAGACAGTGAATATAATGCACCTTGTCGCAATCTTATTGGTTGTTTAATGTATGTTATGTTGTGTACTCGTCCAGATTTAAGTGCAAGTGTTAATATTTTAAGCAGATACACAAATAACAATAATAAAGAGTTGTGGCAATGTCTCAAAAGAGTACTTAGATATTTGAAAGGCACAATAGATATAAAACTAACATACAACAGGTGTAATAATTTTGATAATATTTTACAAGGGTATGTAGATTCAGACTGGGGTGGTAATGATGTCAATGATAGAAAAAGTACAACGGGATATTTATTTAAATTATTTAATAGCTGTACAATAACTTGGAATACAAAGAGGCAAATGTCAGTAGCAGCTTCTTCCACAGAGGCTGAGTATATGGCATTATTCGAGGCTGTAAAAGAGGCATTATGGCTAAAGTCTCTAGCAAATAGTGTTAAACTTAATATTGTCAGTCCAATTGCTGTTTACGAAGACAACAATGGTTGTATTAGTATAGCTAATAATCCGACTAGTCACAAAAGGTCGAAACACATTGACATCAAGTACCACTTTTCTAGAGAACAAGTTGAAAACAATGTAATAAAATTGTTTTATATTCCCACAGGTAAACAAATAGCGGATGTGCTGACGAAACCGCTACCAGCTGTCACATTTAACAAGCATAGAGATGAAATTGGCTTATGTAAACAATAATTTTATGTTGTGTTAATTATTAATTGATTCTGATATGGTCTGATCAGGTTTTCCTGATCCTAGCAACAAATGTTGGACTATAATAAATTATTATTCCCCAGGAATCACTTGGAAGGCTTTTGTGTTCTGATTATTTAGGCTTTATATTATTTGTGAGTAATAATTAATTTTTGAGGGGGCGTGTTGGTATTTAGTCGATTTTATGTGAGCAAAAATTAATCGATACATTTCAAATAATGGCAACACTGTCATAACATGTTCACTATAAAACCAACAACCACTCTCAGTTCGTTCCTTTTTTCTCTATTACCTGTGCTAGGAGACAGACACAAAACTTCCTTGTGAATTCTCGTTAATTTGAATATAACGAACATTTTAAATTCAAAGTCTGCATTTTAATTCACGTCCATAACCTGATTTCCTATATGACTCCTTTGAGTTTTGCCCGCTATTCCTCATAGTTTTAGATTTGTCTATCCAATCCAGACCCACTTAAAAAACTCAACCTGTATACTTAGATTGATCGAGATTTTTTATTGAAACGCAAGTATTAAAGTATGCAAGAGTAATTTATTTGCATTACATACAAACACAGGTAATATACCCTAGACTTAAACTTATTGAGAACATCTAGAAGGGAAAGCATACTACAGTATACAAGAATTTATTGATTCATTAATTATGACTAAACTTATCAATCTAAAGGTATAATAAAATAAGACTTTAACTTATCTGTGACAATAAATTAATCATGGTTGATGAATTTTTTTTTCACATAAATAATTACTTCTATTTGACTTTTAACAAGCTGACCCAAAAAGCTTTTAAAAATCTGAACTTCGTACCGCCCCAGAATCAGAATCATAATTAATATATTTTTGGAGAATGAATTTTCTTTATATAACTTTTTCGATGTTTTATTAGATTTTCTGCTATTCAGGGCGGACACAAATCCAACAAAACAAAGAATAAGAAATACGGTCCAGCCGTTCTTGAGTTACCTTTTTATGATGTAACCTAACTTTGCTAAATGTTCTAACAGACATGATGAAGACTAAATTTTACAAAATGACTTTATTTTTATTCTAATTTACCAATATTTTTTTAAGTATCTACCTAAATAGTGTTTTCAACTTTTCACTACATTATACCTAAATATTTATACGCCTTTATAGCCAAACATGGCATGGCTGAACGAAAAATATAGCAAAACCTGCAAGCTGTCTTGTAGCACCATGTAGTACACTGATGTTTTACACAAATAAAAATCTGAGCTGCATACAAACAAAACATTCCAAGCACAACAGTAACACATCTGATAAATCACAAAAAAGTTTTTCTGTCTTCTCACCACTTATCTCCTATAATCTTCTCAACAGCAATCTTTGGTTTCTTAGCTTCATTTTCATTGAGATCGATATTTACCGAGACATCAACATTTTTAAATTTCTTATAACATTTAACATTTATTGTAACTTCAGGCGCAGTTGGCAATATTGGAGGTCTGATAAAAACAGAATCTTTTCGAGGTGTTTTCGAATTGCTTTTTTTGGGCGGCTCATTAGTTAAGATCATTGGCCAGGTGAACAAAACATAGAATCGTTCTTGAACCTTATCTAATTGCTGCTTCAAAAATGCATTCCGCCTGCAAAGCACATGCAAATTGATAGAGCCACTGTAGTGAACATTTTGCTCCACATATTGCTGCTCCATTATTGCTTTAATACCTGTTATAGTAAACAGTTGTGGGGGGAACACATATTTTCGTTGGCACAATTTTTGTGTGCCTTCAAAAAGGGCAGGTTTGCCCCAAACATTAGGAGTGTCTCTAACCAGTATAGGCGTTAACCTTGAGTTCTTCCGTGAATAGGATTTCAGTTTAACTAAAGGGACATCTTGAGTATTATCACCTAAAGCCGGATAATCTATATAGTACTTGCTCTTTAAATAAGTAGACTCATTTAAAGAAGCATTCAAAAATATTATATTTTTGCGCAAGTTTGTAACATTTAAGTCTGATTTTGAAACAATGTGGTCAGGACCTAAAACTAAACGATTATCTGGAGCACTTTGCTTTGATTCTGCTTCCGTTTCTTTTGTCAAAGAATTTACAAAATACACAGCAATAGCATCATCTATGTCTGTGTGTGTAGAGTCTTCAGTAAGCCTCGTTTTCTTGGCCTTAGTTTGGATAGTTGTGACTAACGAGTTTTTCAAATTCTCTAGTGCCTCATCCAAGTTTTCACTGGGCAGCCCATGATTCAAACGTCTTGCCCCTCGTCGCGGTGCATGTTCCAAATCTAAATTGGGATGTTTTTTCATCCATTTCATTAAGGTAATGTATCTAGATCTAATGTTTGTTCTGTTTCTGCCTGGAAAGTATTGTGTAGCTGTTGAATAGTTCATTTTAGATTCTTGATGTCCCATCAATTGAATAAGTTTCTTATCATCTTCAACAGTCCATACAGTTGATACTCTCAATTTGCTCAAGACTTGATGTCTGGCACGTATCTGGGCCATAGATCGGCCTGGTAAATAATTGACCATCCTCTTAAAGTTGGTTCCAAATCTTTGCACACAGTTTAGAATTACCGCATCTTCCTCAGGGAGAAACCTGCCTTTCCTTTGTTCAATGAGTCTTGTATATTTATTATAGATTTGGGTTTTAGTGCGGTTTTCCATAGCTGCAGCTATCTTCCCCCATGGAATAAAGGTGCCTTCTTTGAAATGCGCTATCAATCTGGTAAGGTATATTTCCTCCTCATCAGTCCATTTCTTTCCAGTATAAGGGTTGTTCATATTTGTCTTGTGGTACACAAAGCACTGATACCCAGTTCGGCCAGTATTAAGTTTGCGAGCAATAGCATCCCAATCTTGCATATGGTGCTCGCAAGCAATTTGAGTTAATTTGGCATGTTCAGCTTTGCCCCAAGTATTTTTGTTAATTGTAGGATGAAGGAATAACTTCCAGAGGGCTTGATACTCTTTGGCTGTGTGCCTCCCATTTAACTTGTTTGCTACGATGTCCCAATCATACTCCTGGTCGATTGGGAGAGCTACTTTACTTAGAGGCAATTTACTTACAATATCAATTTCCTTTCTAATAACCATTATTTCTCCTTCCAGTTTTTTAGGTGATTTTGTATTCCGTTTCAAGGTCTCAATTTTAGCAAATAGCTCATTTTTCTTAATATCTATTGACATTTTATGGATCACACTAACCAGTTGAGACTTGTCTTTCACTGTCCAACCTGGTGCAGATTTTACCATGGAGAAGTCGTACATTTGAGTTTTTGCCATTTTGGCATCATCATTATCAGGCGCGGGGAAGTTCTGTTTATCTTTAAAGTAGGGCCTACCACAGCTGATATAGCGGAAATTTTCATTTTTCTCATTTCGTAGACTTTCACTACTTTTAATCTCTTTTAACCTGCTCCTGCACTCATTTAGACGTATAGTCATAATTCTTTCCAGTTTAATCAGCGTTTCGTCTAATATTTTGTTTTCAGACAAGGTTAGACGTAGTTGAGCTTGTTCTGCTGATGATTCACTGTTTATTGTAGTGTTCTGGAGTGAAGGAAGACTATGAAAAATCCGATCACTGGTGCCGTTACCATTGTTCTTTTGCTGAATTAGCCGCTTCATGTGTTCAGGTTCCACATCGCTGTCGACTTCCGAATCGGTCTCATTCTCAGAATCATATTCGATGTCTTCAATATTCATGGTGCTTTTATTTTTCTTCAATTATCAAAATACACTATAAAAACTCACTGAGGCGATAGACAGTTTCTAGAATTACAATAGTACTCAGAAATGTAGATGCGAGTGATAAGTGATTTTTGTCACCTCAAAAAGTAGGTAAGTAATCAATTGTTCGGAATCAATTATACCTCTACAAGACAACGATTTTCACAACACAAGAACAACAACAACAACACTGAACTTTCTTTGAAGTTTGAACTACTTTGAAGTTGAACCATAGACTTTTTTTTTGCTTTGCCCTATTCGGGCAGGCTAAGGTCTTGGACCATACCGCCTAGTCTTCAGTGCAATTTTATCATTTTAAGTATACATTAGAATGCGGATGTAACAGATTCTAATGTTGTTTGGAGTATTTGGCAGCAAATTGTATAGAGTCAGCCTTCCCAGTTAGCTTTGCGGAGGTAGTCAGTACTACAATCAAATTCTCCGCTCCACTCAATTCGTCAATGATTTCATATATTGTCCAGTTGCGTAGACAGTTGAGAAACAAAACTACACCAATTTTATATCACAATATCCACTAGGAATCAATTTGCAAATAATATTAACTGCCGCTATACTTCACCTGAAAAAAGCCCGCCAAAAACTCTGAACCATAGACTACTAATATATACTAGTTTGAACTTTTTTTTTAATTTTTCATGTATCATGTATTTTTTTTTTATATTCACTACACTGGTTAGCACTGCACTTTCTATTCACTGGTAAAACTGACACATTTGCGCCGGTGTCCCCTAAAAAGTTTAGCCCCCTGTTACTGTCTTTGATTTTAAGGCGATGTCCGGGTGATATGGCGCCGTGACACGGCTCCAAACATTTCTTAGCCCGAGCGTGAAAACGGTGATGATAATAGCAGAGCCAGTCGGGACTATCAGGAGAGCGCCGTGACGTAGACTGGTCGCGGTTGCGATTGCGGTATGCGGAACGGGACCGATAGTTGTTGTTCCATCGACGTCTGAATTTCGGCCTTGATCGTTCCAGCTCGTTGACCTTGAGGCTCAGCTTTGCTATTTCAGCCATGATAGTTTCTGCTTCTCGGCTCAACGGAGACTGCTGTGAATGTGACACCTCGTTAACCTGATGGACTGCGCGCGACGACGTTTTGAAGACATTGTCAGCAATCGACGAGAGATGATCCAACTCTTTTATTTCTTGACCTTGCCATAATATTCTTAGAGTGTCATCTGGAATTTTGTCCTTGGCGAGCTCTCTCATTCGTCGCAAGAGCTGCGAGGGTTTTTGGTCGCCTAGATCCATCTCGCTTATTAATTTTTGAAGCTGTCTGTTTTTTGACTCTTCTTAAATTTGTAACAAGAGATCCTTGAGTGCTTCGAACTTTTTTACTGCCGGCGGTTCTATTAAAATATCAGTGACCTGTTGTATAGCCTCTTTGCTTAATTTTGATACTACAACATCGTACCTGGTGTCGTCAGAAAATTTTTGCGGCGCCAGCATTGCTTCGGTGCGAATAAACCATACTCTGGGTTGGTCTGTCTAAAAATCGGGTATTTCGGATGTCAGAGTAATCGCTGCCAGTTCCGATGCGGCTGAAGGGTGTGGAATAGTCATCTTGCACAGTTACACCAAGTTGTTTGAGAAAATATTGAAGGTTGTACTTGTTCACTTTTTTCGCGGGGTCACCACTTTAGGTAATGTGGTGATCGGAGATAAATAAAAGAGATGGTCACAGGACGACACTGATATTAATTATTGACACTATGATGTACAGGCAACGAGTGTGTGTCGCGCGCTTTGCGCTTACATATTTATACGCTTACGTGCTATTAGTGTGTGTGTGTATGGGCTGTCTAACCCCTACAAATGTTTTACCGAAATCACTAAATTTTTTTCTAGCTCGATGTAGAACCTCTGTCTGGTACAAATAGATTGCTTTTATTAAGGTTTATCTCCCATAACAATATTACTTTCAACTTGGGCCTAGGTTTCGAGAAAATGATTTTTATGTACCGAGGTCAAAATTCCAAATTTAGGAGTGTCACAAAGGTCAATTATTATTGGCTTTTGTATAATCAACTAAAATTAATTATAATTTAGTAAGTATTTATCATTATGCATTACGATCATGGTGCATGTTGCAGATATAGTCTATTGAATTGTAAACAGTAACACCCATGATAACTCAGATAGGTTATATGGAAGGTAATCGCGGGGACTCCTGTGTATTTATTTGCTAAGTAGTAGACAGACTGTCGCAGAGAACGTCATCATAGGTACGGTGTCGGTAACATGTCTTCTACAAGCCTACAGCCTAGGTACATCAAAGAACATTATTTTCCATTTTTATTTATGACTAAGTTGAATGTAAAAATACAAGTTTTCAACTACAAGCACTTTCTCATCTTCAACATTAGTCTAGGATTTGTGGGCGGAGTTAGTCCATCTGTGCGATTTCCGAGCGTTATAGAGTAGTCCGCCGGACATTATTATAATTAATTGAGTCTGTCTCGGTCCGCTTGTTTTCACATTGAATAAAGTCTGCTCCGTACCAAATCCGGACGTGTGTAGGTTTGTCAGCTGGTTGGGTTATACCAACTACGACCAGCGTTGAAAAAGTCCCCGATTTACGAGCGATCTCTCGAAACGCTCTCTCTCCTTTGTCCGAGCGTGTGTAAGCGAGAACTGGTTCGTGGACGGAGTCAGTCCGGCCGTATCAAATCCGGACATGGCCGTATGCATGTTTCATAGCTGATGATACTCTTTTCGAAAGGCTCCAATAATTTTAAGCAATACCATAATATTTAAAGTTTGTTTTGCGTAAGTGAATTCAGCAAGGCAAAACCTATGACCCCATGAAAAAGTATAAAAAATACTCTTTCAATAATTAGGTATTGCTTAAAATTATTGGAGCCTTTCGAAAAAAAGTATCTTCACCTAAGGTACATGCATTCGGCAATAACCATAATTCGTTATAATGCTAACACACGTCCGGATTTGGTACGGCCGGACTGACTCCGCCCACAAATCCTAGTGTTGCCGTATTTAGAACATTATTTTCTATTTTTATTTATGACTAAGTTGAATGTAAAAATATCGGGAGACAATAGCCAAAATAAATATAAATCGGGGACTTTTTCAATGCTGGTCGTAGTTGGTACGGCCCAACCAGCCGACAACCCCAAACACATTCGGATTTGGTACAATTGGTACGGAGCAGACCATATCCGATGTGATAACAAGCGGACCGAGACGGACACAATTAATAATAATAATGTTCGGCGCAAAGATTACTATTATATTCTGGTCCAGCGGACCACTCTACACATGCTCGAATACGGCTGGACTAACTTCATATATGTTCTGTGACTAACTCCGCCCACAAATCCGTGTTCCGGCCGTACCAAATCGAGGGTGTAGTATAGTAGTAGCGCTTATGGCTACTAGAGAAGGTATTAAGAAGAAAGGAGGGAGCTTAAAATTTGATTACGAAAAGTAAGCAACTGGACAATATGTGTTATCATTGACAGAAGCGATCTCGGGAAAGTGGAGCGGAGTATTTTATTGTAGTATTGACTACCTCCACAAAGCTTACTGGGAAGGCTGACTCGATACAATTTGCTGCCAAATGCTCAAAAAAACATTAGAATCTCTTACATCCGCGTTCTAATAATATATACAAAAGAATTCAAGAAGGAGATTATCCACTGAAGATGAGGCGGTATGGTCCAAGACCTTAGCCTGCCCGAGTAGGGCGAAGGAAAGAAAATATTTTCTGTCACTTTCTGTTTTGTAACTTTTGTAAACAAAAACGCCACCTTCCTTAATTAATATTATATTATAATATTACTCTTTGGTTGCCACCAAAGATTACTAAATTATTATTATATACTGGGTAGTTGCCACCCACGCGCCCGCGCCACCCGGCCACCGCTGTCTGGTAAAAATTTAAAAATAAATTATGAGTGAACCAGGTATTATTAAAAAGCTAAATGAAGAAGTAGTAAACCGGATAGCGGCGGGAGAAATTGTTCAGAGACCGTCGAATGCTTTAAAAGAGTTAATTGAAAACAGGTTCAACTTGCTTATTTATTTGTCTTTAAAAAATTATGTTACTTGCTCTGGACTATTCTGAATATTTTCTATTACAGTTTGGATGCTAAAGCCACTAATATTGTGATAACCGTAAAAGCCGGTGGATTAAAGTATTTACAGGTACTTATTTGGTTTTCTTTAAGTTTATAGTCATGTTTAGTGCCCTTGAATATCGTCGCCGAGTTGTCAGCCTACCGATTTATTATCAGTACATTTCGGGGCGTGTGGCATGGAATTTCATGAACTAATTCCTCCTAGCCTGTTCCATCATCGGACTACAAGACGTATCAAAAGCAACAAAGTTTCAAACGCCCATACGCATCAAGCATTTTGGGAATACTTTTATAATGTGTATGTACATCTAAAGAATGGATTGCCTGAGTCAGTATTTCCTGATAGCTACAACCTGGGAGTCTTAAGTCAAGAGTGAAAAGATTCATACTTCTAGGCAAGGGTGCCTCATTTTTAACCATAGCATTGCTTACCATCTGTAAGCTAATGTTCAAAAGCTTGCCTATCAATAATAATAATATAAGTGCGTAAAAAAAATCAAAATCTGCCATTTATTTGAAGATTTGGTGACTTGCTACCATAAATAGGATAATCAGATATATGTACAGTTCTCGTCAATCTCTCTCTTGGCCGCCTTGAAGTTGGCTACAATGGCTGCACAGTAGTCAATCTCATACAAAAACAGCATCGTTTCGTGCCTTGCGCATCGGAAAGCCAACATCAGGGTCGCTCAGAAGTTTGGCGAGAACTATACTTCTTCTTCTTCTTCTTTACTGCTATATAATTAGTTTCAATTTTCGAACATGATTTTAGTATTAGAGCACACAATAACAATTTTTATATGTTCAGATTCAGGATAATGGGACAGGTATAAGAAGCGAAGACCTAGAGATAGTCTGTGAGAGATTTACCACATCCAAATTGCGTGAGTACGAGGATTTGAAAGAGATATGCACATATGGGTTCCGAGGTGAAGCCCTGGCCAGTATCAGTCACATCGCTCATCTTACTATACTTACTAAAACTGCTGCTGCTAAATGTGCTTACAAGTATGTATGAAGTTTAACCTGTTGTTTACAATACATGATCATTATTTTGTCCAACTAATATTGTAATTGTAACTGACAATTTGTGTAAATGACAAGATTTGCTTTATTATGCTCTCTCTTTACTGTTAAATTAACAAGATGTTGCTATTAAAATAATTTGTTTGCAGTAGTTAGAGGTCTGGTGGACTTTAGTACTATATCTATATTAACTCTGGAGAGCAGTGGTGGCTACTGGGCTACCACTACTCATGGGCATTACCACTGGGTAATGACCGCGACTTACAATTTGTAGGTCCTGGGTTGGAACCCAGGCAGGCGCTTTATTTTGTGTAAATTATTTCATCACCACTGTTCTCAAAACGGTGAAGGAAAACATTGTGAGAAAACCGGCATGTCTTAGAACAAAAAATTCGAAGACATGTGACATCCACCAAACTGCGCTGGACCCACGTAAGTGAGTGAGTGAGTGAGAGAAAGGGAGTCCATCTATCCTATTCTATCTTAATTAACACTGGATTAGGGTTGATAAAAGCGAAAATGTATAAAAGGAAATAAACTTTTCCATCACTCAAAAATTTCAATTCCCAGGGCATCATACGAAAATGGCAAGCTAAAGGCTCCAATGAAACCATGTGCGGGCAACAATGGTACCCAAATAACAGTTGAAGATTTGTTCTACAACGTGATCGCACGTAAGAAGTCCCTGCGTAGCCCTACGGAGGAGTACACTCATATTATGGAGGTGGTTGGAGGTTATGCTATACATAATAGTCACGTTGGGTTCACTTTGAAGAAGTTTGGGGAGAACACTGACTTGAAAACACCTACGAACTCTTCTGTTATTGAGAATGTTCGGATTGTGAGTATTATTTTAAACATAGACATAAAAATGGGTGTATCTACAATTCGCCAGATTGCGATCAACCGGGTTTAAGTCCAGACTGGGCTATAAAAGAGAGGAAAACGCAATAACACTTCGCGATCTGGGAAACGAACCTAGGATCTCATATTCAGCAGTTGCAATTGCAACTACTGGACCAACGAGGTAATTCTTCTTTAAAATACACGCATCAGCTCCGGCCCTGGGGTAGAGCGAGAAGAGCGGTCGCTCTAGGCGATGGCAAGGGGCGCTCAAAATGCAAATGCGAAAAACAACTTCTAACAATAAAACCGTTTCGCAATCGCATCCCCGCATATCAGCGTTTTTTGATGAAAACTATCTGTCTTTCCGTGAGGTCGACCTGGTAATTTGTAATACAGGCATTTTATGCCTAACTCAGACATCAGCTCCTCACATTGCTAATTAGAAAAATAATATGTAAAACCTAGAATACGATTGTCATTGTGTGAGAAATAAAGATTTTTTTACTATCCCTACCGATATACATAGGTACATAAACTCACGCCTTTGTTCCCATAGGGTAGGTAGAAACTACAGAACGCCACTAGCTACGATCGTTACATACTCCACAATCATTCAAGGGTAATGAAGTTTTAGTCTCTTGATCGCTTAATACTACGGTATGCGCTTCCGGAACCATAATCGTATAAAAACGTCTATAATGGTTTGTTCAGCCGCAGTATGCTTAAGCGGCGGGGAGGATTGTGTACCAGTACCACATTCCGCAGCATTGTGCGTTCCGATCGAGAAACGAAAGTTTTAGAGGGTTTTTTGACAGATCCTATCTACATACCTAAAGTCAGATAAAAAAAAAACTAAAAGTTGTTAACACCTGTCTACCAATGTATTCCAATATTTCAAAACGATACGAAAAAAACGCTAACACGAACGAAAACAAACGTATCGCGGTAACGGGCGTCTTTGATCTTTTCAATGGGCATTCAGTAATGAGTTTGTATCTCATAAACACGTGCACCGATTTACATTATTTTAATGGATTAAATGGTTCTACCCCTATGCTTTGCATTTGACACTAAATTTCAATCAATCAAATAAAAAAAATATCATATTTTCAAGTTTCTTAATTATACTTTTCGGTAAAAGTTGGCTAGAAGAACTTTATCTAGAACTTTAAGTCTAGAGTGAGTAAGTTACTTCTTGGTCAGCGTGCTTCATCGTCGACCACATCATCGCTGACCAATAGGTGAGATAGTAGCCAAACGCGAGTTAAAAAAAAAAGATCCTATTTACATGTATTCCAGATCCATGGCAATGCGATAGCTCGCGAGCTGATGGAGATAGAGCTTCAGGAGCCGACTCTGAAACTGACTCTTCGCGGCTGCATCACCAACGTCAACTACTCGCACAAGAAGGGCACTATGCTGTTGTTCATCAATCATAGGCTTGTGGACTCACTGTGTAAGAGATGTTTTATAATTTTAGGAGACTTAAAGGGAGTATAAATTCCTGCTAGTACATAACTCCACAAGGTGAAGTTTGATTATAGTTGATCAAAAATTCGTTAGATATGATTAACTACTTTCTGCGAGCGGCTTCACCCGAGTGAAAACTGTTTTCTTATCCAATATCATTATAAATTATAGCCTATGTGTTAATCACTACATCACTATCATTACATTTATATTTTATTTATCAAAGTCCCCCGAAGCGTCTGTCTGTCTGTTCGCGATAAACTCAAAAACTACTGAACGGATTTTCTTGCGGTTGTCACCAATAGACAAAGTAATTCATGTGGAAGGTTTAGGTACTTAGATTGCTAAGGTTTTGTCGAAACTGTTGAAATATGACAATAATTGTTGAAGATATCGCAAAACGTTAAGCCACCTGGGAGCTTATATGAAAAACACACCTAACAAAACAATGTATGGTGGAATTGTGCGTTTCTATAATCCGTTCAATAGTTTTTGCGTGATTGAGTAACAAACATATATCCATCCATTCATCCAAACTTTCGCATTTATAAATTTAGTAGGATAAGTAAGATTTCCATGTATTAAGCCGAACGTATCGCCATTAATATGGCTGTAATTTGAGGTGTAATTTCGTGGCTCCTCGGTAACTTAATGACTTCTATTAAGGCGACGAGGAATTCTGGGTGTATCTGGTACAACTTTGGCGAAATCTATGTGCAAAATGTCTGTCTCTGAACCAAGCTACATATTGAGTATATTTGTAATATAAATATTTTCTGTGTTCTCTTTTCAGCAATCAAGAAGGCAGTGGATTCAGTTTACTCGACGTATTTACCGAAAAATTCACACGCATTCGTCTACCTCAGTCTTGAATTAGGTAAGTTTAACTTTTATTTGGTGGAAGGTTTAAGGAAAAAGAAATAAGTTCAGATTGGCATTCAGAATATTACATGTCTATTCAATATAACTATTTCAAGCCTGAAATCTGACACCAGTCTGGCCAATAGGAACCGTTTTTTTTATAGTCTATAGGCTCGCGCTTGACCACTATCTCACCTGATGTTAAGCGATGATGTGGTCGACGGTGAAGCCTAGAAAAAACCTATTCAATCTTGACTTAAAGACCCTAGATTGTAGCTGTCGAGAAGCAGACTCCGGCAGGGAATTCCACTTCTTAGCTGTACACAGAATAGAAGTTTCACCAAAACGTTTTGTGCGTATGTATATGTATCGAGTTCCCCAGTAATTGGGTTGTGGAGGTCAGATAGGCAGACGCTTCAATTAAAATACGGGTACATTAAATTACTTATTACAGATCCCAGAAATGTAGATGTAAATGTCCATCCGACCAAACATGAGGTGCAGTTTCTGTATGAAGAGCAAATAATTGAGAAGATCAAATCTTGTATAGAGAGTAAGCTGCTGAGTTGTAACTCTACCAGAGTTATGTACACACAGGTATGTTCTACTTCATAATTAAGAATACTAATACTATGCTTCCTAAATTCCAAAAAAATAAACTTTTCTTTGGTCTATCTCACAGGGACGGTGACGCAAAGCCTATCACAACACATCATATTAATTTATAAAGGCGAAAACTTGTGGGTGTGTGTGTTTGTATGTTTGTTACTTCTTTACGCTCAAACGGCTGGACGGATCTGGATGAAATGGCACTGAGATAGATAATAGTCAGGAATAGCACATAGGATACTTTTTATCCCGGGAATATGTTCCCTCGGGATAATTTTCGACTTTCACGCGGGCTAAGCTGCTGGCAGAAGCTAGTTTATTTACATACTAGCTGTCTCACGCGGCTTCGCCCCCATCAACTGGCTACCTACCTACCCTACCCTACCCTACCGTACCTACACTACATACATGATTGTTGCCTAACTTTAACCGTTTACGCAGCGCACGCAACGGAAGTTCTCAAAAAGACCTCAGCTCTCAATATTTTTGCAACATTTTTCATTTATGCTCCGCTCCTATTGGTCGTAGCGTGATGTTATGTAGCCTATAAACTTCCTCTATAATTGGACTATCCAACACAAAAAGAATTTTTCAATTCCAACCAGAAGTTCCTGAGATTAGCGCGTTCAAATAAACAAACAAATAAACTCTTCAGCTTTATAATATTAGTATAGATTTACGTATGCAAATGTATAGAGGTGTACTTTATGCCATAAGCATTTTCTATCAACCTAAGGGTGATGCAGCTATACATAGAGGTAGGTGCAACAATAAAAATAAGAGAGCCTGTCGAAAGACCTACAGAGTATCGAGTTAAGCCCAAATCATTGTAAATAGCCCAGAGGAACCAATTTTCCCTACTGTAAAAGATGTTCAATCATCATCATCATATCAGCCGAAAGACGTCCACTGCGCGACATATACCTTCCCCAAGCGTCGCCACATTGACCGGTCCCGTGTGTCCGCACCCAGCGGCTCCCCGTAACCTTCACCAGGTCGAAGAACTGACCCTTTGCAGCGATGGTGCATTTCTCAATCCGAGTGAATCGGCCGCCCTACTAGCGGATACGTTCTACCCCGAAGACAGAGTAGACCAGGACAACGCTGACCACAGGCGAATCAGAGAGGCAGCCAGGCGAGTAAATGAGCGGGTCCATGATGAATATCATGATCCCCCATTTACGACGCTGGAGCTGAAGTCCGCCGTGGCGGGTTTCAATCCCAAAAAGGCACCAGGAGGGGACGGACTGACTTCTGATATCTGCAGTCGAGCGATCCACCAGGACCCGGACGCTTTCCTTGCCCTCTACAACAAGTGCCTCGAATTGGCACACTTCCCTACCACCTGGAAAGAGGCTACTGTTGTAGTCCTCAGAAAGCCGGGCAAGGACAGCTATACCACCCCCAAGGCGTATAGACCAATTGGTCTACTGCCGGTTCTGGGGAAGGTCCTGGAGAGGATGGTCGTAGCGCGTCTAAAGTGGCAGCTTGTACCGCGGCTTAGTACTCGTCAGTTTGGCTTCATGCCCCAGAGGAGCACCGAGGACGCCCTCTATACGCTAATGGAGCACGTACAGGACAAGTTGAAGCTGAAGAAGCTAATTGTCCTGGTGTCGTTGGATATAGAGGGCGCCTTCGATAGCGCCTGGTGGCCAGCTATTAGAGTCAGACTGGCTGAGGAAAAGTGCCCGGTCAACATCAGGCGGCTAATAGACAGCTACCTCGATGGTAGGAAGGTCAGGGTTCGGTATGCCGGTGAGGAATGCACTCGAGAGACTAGCAAGGGCTGCGTTCAGGGGTCGATCGGAGGTCCAATCCTGTGGAACCTCCTTCTCGACCCACTACTGCAGGACTTAGAGCAGCGTGGACTTTTCGCGCAGGCGTTCGCGGATGACATCGTCTTGGTCGTGGATGGGGACACGGCGACTGAAGTCTCGAGATCTGCCAATGCAGCCCTCGCCCATGTTCATGATTGGGGCGTCCGAAATAAGCTGAGGTTTGTACCGCACAAAACCTGTGCGATGACCATAACCAACAAGTTTAAGTACGACACTCCAATACTGAGCATGGCCGGGGTCGACATCGGTATGGTCAAGAAAATGAAGTTGCTGGGTCTAACCATAGACGAAAAGCTCACTTTTAATGAGCATGCCGCGAACGTCTGCAAGAGGGCAGCTGACATTTACAAGCAGCTGTCCCGAGCCGCAAAGGTGAGTTGGGGATTGAACACACAAGTGATACACACAATTTACACAGCAACGATTGAGCCCATAGTTACATACGCAGCCGCCGCCTGGGCACCCGCTGCAAAGAAGTTGGGTATACGGAAGAGGTTAGGCTCAGTTCAACGAGGATTCGCTCAGAAGCTCTGCAAATCCTACCGCACTGTCTCATTGAACTCGGCACTGGCCTTGTCTGGGGTACTTCCTCTAGACCTGCGCATACAGGAGGCAGCCGCCCTGTATGAAGCGAGGAGAGGGTCATCCCGGTTTCTGCCAGGAGACAGGGAGATCGAGAGTGCGGTGAGGTTTGCAGAAGCTCCTCATCCGGCTACGCAAATGCCCCTGGACTTCATATGCCTGGCAGACCAAGAGTTACTAGACAGTTACAATGTGCAGACGGTGCGAATATTCACCGACGGCAGCAAGATTGAGGGGAAGGTAGGAGCCGCATTGTCCATTTGGGATAATGTAGGCGAAGTCCGGAACCTCAAGCTTAGCCTTGCCGCGTACTGCACAGTCTACCAGGCGGAACTCCTGGCCATTTGCAAGGCCACTGAAGTGATCCTCAAGCGGCAAGAGGCGAGCTATGGCTTGTACAGCGACTCAATGTCCGCATTACAGACGCTTGCAAACCATGGCTCTCTCCATCCCCTGGCAGTTCGCGCGCGCGCCAACCTGGTTCACGCCCTGGGCCAGAACAAAGCTGTGACTTTGTTCTGGATCAAGGCCCACGCGGGCCTGCCGGGGAATGAGCGAGCGGACGAGTTGGCAAAGGTGGCAGCATTGTCGTTGCGGAGGAAGCCGGACTACGACCAGTGTCCGGTTTCATTTATCAAGCGACAGATCCGTTTGGAATCGCTTGATGAATGGAATCGAAGATATGTGTCGGGCGAGACCGCTTCTGTGACGAAGATGTTCCTTCCGGATGCAATAGCTGCCTTCCGTATTGTACAACAGGTGCGGCCCGAAGGCGTCCTCACGCAAGTTTTGACGGGGCACGGTGGGTTCTCTGAATACTTGAATCGCTTCAAGTGTAAGGAGAGTCCATCGTGCGTCTGCGATCCAGGCGTGGCAGAGACTGTCCAGCACATACTTGTAGAGTGCCCGTTATTTATCAGGGAACGCTACCGACTTGAATGTGAGCTGGACAGGAAAATAACGAGGGAGAGCCTGCATGGGCTCATGGACAAAAAGACCAGGGAAAAGTTTCTGGAGTACTGCATTAGCGTAGCCACTGCGGTTATACGTCGAAACAAAACCTGAAGCGCACCGTGCTTCATTAGTATTTTGTATAATATTTAAATGTAAGCACGGAATGCAGCACAGGCACGTATAGCCGGCAGTACGTCAGGTTAGTACCTAAGCTCTTATAATGTGTAAAACTACTGTGATTTTTTAATAACTGTGCTTGTGGGTTTTATCCCTAAATATATTGTACTTGCTTGCTGTGATAAATTGCCTTTTCTGTATACTGTGATAACCAGCATTCCGCACAACTGTGATATATTGCACCTTATTTATTGCATACTGTATTTTTACACCTATTTTTATAAGTAAATAAATCATGCCCTTAGAATAGAATAATAAAAGTGGGTCTCCTACCCACAGAATGCAAGGTGATGTATGAAAGAAAGAGTTAGTATGAAGAATGGATGTACGAGAGGCATGAAAGATTGACCGGAATGATAGAGGTTAAGCACATAAGGCGCCAATTGAGTTGGCGGGGATTAGTGTTAAGAAAAAAAAAAAAAAAAAAAAAAAAAACCTTCACCAGGTCATCGGTCCACCTGGTGGGAGGTCTTCCAACGCAACGTCTTCCGGTTCGCCGTCGCCACTCCAGAACTTTTCTGCCTCATCGGCTATCCGTTTTGCGAGCAATGTGCCCTGCCCACTGCCACATGAGTTTGGCAATCCTTTGGGCAATGTCGGTAACCCTGGTTCTCTTGCGGATCTCTACATTTCTGATACGATCACGCAAGGTAACTCCGAGCATAGCCCTCTCCATTGCCCTTTGGGTGACTGTAAGCTTTCTGATAAGGCCGATTGTGAGCGACCACGTCTCAGAGCCATAGGTCATCACTAGCGGCAATACTTCTGAATAATAACGTGGTTCTATGATGTATCCTATTACTATAAATGACTGGTGTACAAGAATATGTTTAGAAGAATTAATTATGTTCCAGGCTCGTTTACCAGGCGCGACGATGGTCGAAGAAATCGTCAAAAGGACTACTGATACCGCCAAAGTAAACCCTAGCTACATGGTCAGAGTCAACTCAGATTTACAGAAAATAGAAAAATTCTTCCCCACGGTTACCAAACCTAATGAAACTGTGGTCAATGACACTGAAATGAACATTGATGAAGAGAAAAATCGAGGAAATATTACAAAAGCACCTAAAATTGTTATTGATTCTGCCCAAGACGACGAAATTCTAGAAAATTCGATAGTTGAAGAACCTAAAATTGAAACTAAAGAAAAGTACAAAACTCACACAGCTTTAGACCAAGCGAATTTGAGTTATATAGATCCAAAGGATTCTTTTAAAACAAGAACGTTTAAGTATGAGAGGATAGAAACTAAGCTGACTAGTGTGAAACAACTTAGATTGGATGTAGAGAATAAGTGTAATTCGAATTTAAGGGAAATATTAGCGAATTTGATCTTTATCGCTTGTATTGATTGTCACAAGTCTCTTATACAACATTCTACGAAGCTGTATTTGTGTGATACTACTCGCTTTGCGTAAGTATTTAATGATATTTTTGTAATTGAAAATCCAGATGCCTTGTCCATCAGTGGGAGCATTATATTAGCAGTTTTATGTTTATTCCTACAACCCCCTCTTATCACATTCTAGACACTTGAGATCATCGGAGAATTTGAAACTTTTGATGCCTGCTCATTGCACTAAATTTTACGACAAATCGTTTACAGTCCAGGCTATGCGATTGTGGAATGGGTTGCCGTTGTCAGTAAGACAAGCCCAGTCACTGGTTTATTTTAAAAACCTGGTTTAAAACCATTTCCTCTCTCTCTAACGCTTTTCTATTTCGTTCTAATCTCTTTCATCATTATTCAACACATTTTTTTCTCTCCCTCTTGTATTTATTTATTAATTATTTCAATAAGGCATGCCAACAACCTATTCGCAATCACTTTTTATAGACTAAAACTTCATAGATATTCCTGTGCAAACAGGTCAGATATAGGAATGCACAGCACTCACCGATTAGGACTACGAAGTAGTTATTTTACAACAAAAAAAGATACAATATTAAATTAGAATAAGATTACAATTGAATTAATATAAACTAAAATTGAATCAAGATTGAAATAAAATTAAATTACAAGTAAATATTTAAAATAATTAAAAAAGTACTATTATGTCACAATTTGTTTTTATTTTTAAATCGTTTTTGTATTTGTTTCACAACTTTGTCCTTTTTAACCCAAAGGTTGACTGGTAGAGAATGCCTTGTGGCATTAAGTCCGCCTATGTACCACTATTGTACATGAAGTTTAAATAAATAAATAAAAATAAAAAAATATAATGATCACAATGCAAATAATTATTTCCTGTCAACAAAACAGAAAAAAGAAAATATCCAATAGGAGAATGTTTCAGCAATTTTGAGCAGGCAATTAAGGTGAGACGACGAATCAATCAGCGCGACCTTTGACTTTATGGAATTCTTCTATGAATGTCATGTCATATTATGTATGCATGTTTATATATAAGTTTATGTATAGTAATATAATTTTGTATATATTTATGTTTGAATGTAATAGCAATACACCGCAGAGTAACCCCTTTTTATTCTAAGTTCTTTCAGTACATCCAAAGGTTGTCTGGTAGATATCGCTGTCAGCGATAAGACCGCCTTTGTACTTGTATAAATAAGTTTTTCTTGTAAATGTGTATAACTTTTATGGTGTACAATAACATATATTCTATGGACTTATTATGCTCATGCAAGTAACTTGGCATTATAGGGTTAAAGATTAAGAAGTTTTTTTTATTTATTTTTTTATATAATAATAATTAATTAATTAATTATTAAATATTAAGCAAACAAAACTGTCCAAATGGAGGTTCAATATTGATATTCTGGCTCCGAGTGAGCGCACGGCCAGTACTGCGTTAACATTTGGGAATATACACGCCTTAAACCCGCTGGATGTGAGAAGCCATGTCCGGTCAATGTATCGACGCTTGGGGCAGACCTATGTCCAGCAGTGGACATCTTTCGGCTGAAATGGTAATCATGATGAAAGTCATTGATTTATTTGCCAGTTGAATAAAATAAATTTTATTCCTGTTTCAGAGAAGAACTTTTTTACGAGACAATGCTGTATGACTTCCAGAACTTTGGTTTGATCAAGTTGTCTAGTCCACTGCCCTTGGAAGAGTTGCTTGTTCTCGGGCTTAGCTCACAGGAAAGCGAGTGGGATCCGGCATTAGGTATGTATTTTTAACCGACTCTCCAAAAAGGGAGGAGGTTCTATGTGCGTTTCATTTTCTTCTTGTATGTCGAGTGATTTCTCCGTCAATTGTGGATGATTTTGAAAATTCTGCCTACAACAGAACTCTTCAATAAATGACGGATTGCTGCAATCGCATGTCTGTTTATTATTTATACTATTTCAAAGGGCAACGCAAATGTGTACACTTCACCTTGGTACACTTTCAATTCACCGGTTATGTTCAAGTTTCGGGTAATTCGGGTAATCTATCCTGACATTATAGGTACCTTATTAAGGGTCGCGGATAAATTTGAAAGAGAGTTACCGCGGCCCTGGCACAAGCAACTGAAGGAACACGGGTGGGTTTTAGTCAGTAAAAGTCTGACACGCCCTCCCGCCTCACCCAGAGCGGGTGAAGTCATTGGATGATTTCCCACCCAAAAAACAAATAATAATAATAAAAAAAATACCGTATTAAACATCTTGCCTATTAGGCAGGTACAACTAAAAAGTGAAAAATAAAAACTTTGTTACAAAAAAATGCTACCGATTTCCAAATAAAAAAACTACAAAGTGAGAAATAACTTCTTTTTCGGAAGTCGGCACCAAAAAACGAAGAAAAGAAAATAGGAACACCGACTTCCCAAAATTGACGTCCGGCGTTACATTTAAAGTAAATCTCTAGAAACGCTATTTATTTTTTTTAACTGATATCCTAAAATACGAAAAAGGAGTTCTTAATCCATCGTTTCTTTAACATAACATTAATAGTTGATTAATCCTTTTTGTCTTACCGTTTTAGGTGAAATGAGGGACATGGCCCAACAAATGGCAGAGTTACTGGTGAACAAGCGAAATATGTTATATGAGTACTTCTCACTAGAAATCAATAGTGATGGGGAGCTGTTGTCTCTGCCTTTATTGTTAGGTATGTATTATATTCTTCTTTGTAGGCTTACCAAGGCACAAAAAAGCCTATGGCCCAGCAGTGGGCGAAGTCAAACTGTGGATGATGATTATTAGGCTTACCAAAATCTTGCTTACTATTGCCTTGTTACATTTTAAACAGTGGAGAAGAGTAATTTAATTAAACGACTTCAAAAAGGAGTTCTCAATTCCACTGTAATTTATTTTTTGATTTTTTCCTCTGAACTGTGTACTAGGTAACCGATTTTGATGATTTTTTTTTTATTTGAAAGCTGGTGCTTCTCATGCGGTCCCATTTAAATTTGATCAAGATCTGACGAGTACTTTTTGAGTTATACTTAATAATTTATAAGGTACCAAAACTAACGAACGTAAATAAATAAAAAATTAACATTAGAAAGATTTTTTACAAAAAAATACAACCGACTTCTAAATAAAAATACTACGAAGTGAAAAATAACTACAATTTCTTCGTTCTGTGGCACCGACTTCCGAAATTGAAGTAATTTTTCACTTGGTAGTGTTTTTATTTGGAAGTTAGTTGAAATTTTTACTTGTATGCTATATCCTCCTTATCCTCTGCCTACCCCTTCAGGCATACAGGCGTGATGTTATGTTATATCTGGGTCATCAGGTGTACCAATCTCGGCACAGTCATCTTGTGCACGATAAATTGGGTTTATTTTGGCACAAACAATTCTGTCACGTATATTATGGTATCGTGGTATAGTATGAACCATATAAGCTATACATATGTAAACGCTGTCCCTTACACAACACAACACCGACGGTACTGGACTTCCCGCAGTGTTCTTGACAGTCTGTAGCGCGAGAGGTTAGCGGCTGCGTAAGGATTCGAGATTATGTAAACATATTAATAGTAGATTTTCGTTGTTACAGATGGTCATACACCGTTCATGGGCGCCCTACCCACCTACCTAGTACGTCTAGTCACTGAAGTAAATTGGGACAGTGAAAAGGATTGCTTCGAGACCTTCAGTCGACAGACAGCGATATTCTACTCACAACCGAACCCAGATACTACCCCAGAGAGCATGAAAGCAGAACAGTGGCGACAGGAACATGTACTGTTCCCAGCAATAAGAAGGAACTTCCTGCCACCGACTAGCTTTGTTCATAACGCAGCTGTGTTGCAGATAGCTAGTCTAAATGATCTTTATAAAGTGTTTGAGCGATGTTGATTTGTTGTCGTTAAGAGAAATAAATCGTTATTTTGTTATAATGTTTTTTTGGCTATTTTGTCTTTTAAAAATATTTCAGAAGTCTTCGTTCGTTTAACAAAAATGGTCCCACGGGAACTTATTATCTGGGATAAAAAAGTATCATTTGTCCTAATCTAAGTCATAATCTACACTCTACACGTGAATCTGTCGCTTGATTAGATATAGGCCCGAGACGGCGCTGCGTCGTGTTTCGCGTACGCTGAGCTAGAGGAACTGTGGCCGCCTGCGTGACTATGACGATTTCCACACGATTAAAAAAGGCAATGTTCTATCCGGCCGTGTTCATAGCCGTGATTGATAAACAAACAGACTTTCACATTTAGTGGGAAACACGTTATATGTATTACACGTTTGTTTATTTACTTTATTTCAGTACATATTATTCCGCTGAAAAAAAATAGTTCGGCTAAGCTCGATAGATGGCGTTTTCCTATTTAAATGCACGCTATCGTTGTGTTCACGCGGTTTAGCTATGCAGCGCGGAGTTTGTCGCTCAAATTTAACAAACATCCAGACAAACAGACTTAGGAAACTAGCTTTTGCCCGCGGTTTTCATCGAAATCCGTTCTATTTTTGTATAGTTTGCAGTCTTAATAGACTTGCAACTTTTAAAACCTGTCTGTCTAGCTAGGTCCTGAATAAAGGAGTTATGCAAGTAGCTACTAGCTAGGACAAGTGAGGCATTTAATTAAATTCCTCATTATTTTAAATCCTCTTAAATTCCTCCTCCTATATTGATTAAAAAAAACATGTTAGTTTGTGCGAATATGCATTTGCTAACAAATCTAATCACAATAAGAGTTAAAGTTTGTGAGGTTTTAGAGAGTAATCTCTTGATCTATAGAACCGATTTTGAAAATTCTTTCACCAGTAGAAAGCTATATTATTTATGAATGACATGCGCAATAATTTATTTAAAAAAAAAATAGAGATCCTTATATATGACATAAAACTTATGTACTACATGATTAAAGTACTCAAACCTACAAAAGACTGCGAGAGAATATATCTAACTATCATAGTTAAGTCAAAATAGCATCTTTATGTTCTAAATTTTAATTAATAAAATTTAGTAGAAACAAAAGTTCCTTACTTCGTATTGTAGTATTAATTCTTATTCAAATAAATATTTTAACAAGTTGGTAGGTAGGTAGGTTCGTTTAGGGGTCGTGGTCCAACTATAATGTCCAACTAGTTGCGACTACGGGTCTTCGGTAGGAGCAGTTGTCCAACTAAAATAATGATTGGACAACTGGAGACCCGTGGTCCAAAGGGTAAAAATTTTTTTTTGCCTCCCTCTACCTGTATGGGACCCTTAACACATTTTTAGGGTTCCGTAACCAAAGGGTAAAAACGGGTTATTACTAAGACTCCGCGGTCCGTCTGTCACCAGGTTGTATCTCATGATCTAGACAGTTGAATTTTTACAGATAATATATTTCTGTTGCCGCTATTAAAACAGAATAAAATAAATATTTAAGTGGGGCTCCCATACAACAAACGTGATTTTTAGCCGTTGTTTGCGATAATGGTACGGAACCCTTCGTGCGCGACTCGCACTTGGCCGGTGTTTTGACAATTTGTATACCAATTCGCACCAAGCGCTTCCAAACATCCTTCATAATGCGCACAGCGAATGAATGGAACTCACTACCTGCGTCTGTGTTTCCGAACGCATTTAACCCGAATCTCTTCAAAGTTAGAGTGAACAGGCTTCTTCTGGGTAAGCTCACTCCATCGTCGACTCTGTCTCTGTCATTGACCTAGACTAGAGTCAAGAGCAAAACCATCAAAAGTAAAAAAAAAAAAAAACTTTGTGTCAACAAGATGCTCATACTGCAAAAATTTGAAGACTGTATAGTGGTCACAGTCGATTTTTTGTGTCTCTGAAGTTGGCTGCAAGGCCCTGCGCATTGCTATTTTTGTGTCAATGTTGAAGTAGAAAGAATTGTATGCCTCTTTAAGTCGGTTACGTTTGTCACATCGTAGTATCTCGCTTACTCTATTCAGTGTACTAGATGACAAACCTTTTTTTGCGCAATGGTTCGTAGATCCAACTTCAGATACACAAAGATCCGCTGTGACTACTATAGCACCAATCGTTTGCCTATAAAACCAGTGTGACAGTAGAGTAATTTTTTTTTCTATGCAGACGACGCGCGTATGGACAGACGTAGACGTGAGTGACTGCAATAAGGCTCCGTTTGGACCCTTCGGGTACGGAACCCTAAAAAGTAAGGACAGTTAGCGCGGTATGCTTTCGTGTAAAAGTTTGGTCACGAATATGGCTGTCGATGATCGATCCTAGCATTTTTAGGAGATGAGTGACTACAATCGTTTATTTAATTAAAATAACCGTAGCCGTGTCTGAATAGAAATTTAATAAAAGAAAGGTTCAAAAATAAAAGACATTTTACGAATTAATGTTATGTATTAAAAATATACGTATTAGTTAAATTACAAGGCAAATCATACATTGCGCATTAAATCGATTGATTACAATCTTAATATATTTCACTATTAAACACACTACCTATGTACTTTCACACACAATATTTAATAACTATTTATTGTAAAGCATAGTAAATGTAAAACATCTGCAATGCATCAGTCTTAGGGTGCATTCAGGTATAGTTCTCGGCAAACTTCTTGGCCGCGCTGAATTTGGCTACAATGGTTGCGCAGTAGTAAATCTCATACAAAAACAGCACCGGTTCGTGCCTTGTGCATCCGGAATGCCAACCTCAGGGCGGCCCAGAACTTTGGCAAGAACTAGAGAAAGTTAATAGTTGGTAGATTGAATGACTTGCCTTCCGGTTTATGCCGCTACTAACTTTGAAACTACCTACGTATATCAATATGCCAGGGCTTAGGAACTCAGACTCGCGCTATTTAAATTGTTTTCACATTTTTATACGAACTGGTAAAAACAAGCTCTGATCTGATTTTAGAACCGATCCAGTCTGTCGCTTGTCTGTACGCCACAGGGGGTACCCTAAACGTCAAGTAGCTTAGTATATAAGCATTTTGTCTTGCCTGGAGACTTTCTTTATAAAAACTCACAGAAAAGCCTAGTTTAATATAAATAGCCTTATAGGTTAAGCAGCATGAAACCAAGCCCAAAAAAAAAACTGATTTGTTTGACATAAGTTCGTGATGGCAAACCGGTACCAACTACCAGCTTTCTTTATAAATGCAGCCTTACTCAGCAGCTTAATTCCACAAGTGAATTCGGCAAGGCAAAGGGTAAGACCGCCGTCAATCGACCAATCAGATGCAAGATGAAAGACGCGATGTGCCTTTTGCCTTGCCGAATTCACTTGCACAATTAAGCTGCAAGTTGCAGACCAAAAGCTGAATTAGTATAGCTTAAATAAACCCAGTTTAGCTTTTGGTCTACAACTGGCTTTACAAGGGAAACTCGCGATTTACATAAAATAAAAAAATATCCAGAACACATTGTCTGATCATAATTATGTTATTAATAAATAGATTCACACAATTCATTTGTTAGCTACATAATATCAAGAAGGCATTAACTCACATAAATCTTCGTAATAAAAATGCGTTTAAATGCATTGAACTAACAACTATTTACATTATTATGAACACAGAGATATGGACTTAGGAAATAAAAGTTGATTTCATTAGTTGTTTTTGGAAGTTCAATTTTTTATTCTAAGTTATTCCTTATTCTGATGTTACAAGTGTTTCTAGAGCTATTGACATTAATCACCACACTGGCTCAAGGAGGGATTTCAAACTTATATCTAATACTAGCTTCTGCCCGCGGCTTCGCCCGCGTAAAAAGTGTTTCATCATCCCAAGGGAATATAAACCTATGTCCTTCCCATGGTCCCAAACTATCTCCATGCAAAATTTCATCTAAATCGGTTCAGTAGATCCAGAGATTACCCCCTACAAACTCACAAACTTTACCTCTTTATAATATTATAGCTGTTCCACTTGGTTTCGCTCCCGTGGACCACCCCACAGGACCTGTTTTCAGGTTAAAAAATAGCCTTTGTCACTCAAGAATAATGAAGCTTTCTATTGGTAAAAGATTTTTTTAAATCGGTACAGTATTTTCGGATCCTATTCGGTACAAACAAACAAACAATAAGTCGGTTAACAAAAAATCTTTCCTCTTTATATTATTATAAGCTGACCCCCGTGGCTTCGCTCCCATCAACTGGCTATCTATCTACCACTACCTACCTACTCTACCTACCCTACCTATCTACTCCACCTAACCTACTTACCCTACCTACCTTACAAACAAACAAACTCTTCAGCTTTATATTATTAGTATAGATGTTGATAAAACTCCTTCGCAAATGAAAAAATTTGATTACCATTAAAAAGGTTATAGTGAGTCAATCTTAAAAGATAGACATACGCTGTCGCGGACTTTTTTTTAGAACTTTTAAAGAGGAACAATTCCATCATACATGATTTTCACGTAACTTAAACTGTTTACGCAGCGCACGCAACGGAAGCTCTCAAAAAGGAATAATTTTGCCCGTTTTTGCAACACTTTTCATTTATGCTCCGCTCCTATTGGTCGTAGCGTGATGTTATATAGCCTATAACCTTCCTCGATAAATGGACTATCCAACACAAAAAGAATTTTTCAATTCCAACCAGTAGTTCCTGAGATTAGCGCGTTCAAACAAACAAACAAACTCTTCAGCTTTATAATATTAGTATAGATAATACCTTTAAACCAGCAATTCTTGTATATATAATCTGAATCTCAGAAACGGCTCCAACGATTTTTATGAAATTTTGTATGCAGTTTGCGGGGGCAATAAATCGATCTAGTTAGGTTTCATTTTTAGCAAACGTCGTTTTGTCTATTTTGATCCGAGCAGAGCTCGGTCGCCCAGGTACTTACAGCAATTAATTATAAAAATCTCAGTGATACTATCAAAAATATTACAAACAGCAAAATTTGTTTAAAATATGACCAGATATGTTAATCGTAAGTTATACGAGGATGTTCCAATTAACTTTTGTACAGTACGGGCACGGGCACCCAATGCGAAGTTAGAAAATGCACTAGATTAGCTTCGATTTGTTATTGAGTTTTGTTAAATATTAAGATTTTCTAGAGAAGATCATAAAAAAATATGTTCTTCTAAATATTAACTCACCTAAGTGATTTTTTTTAAGTATAGCGACGATTTGTTTTATAATATCTTTTTTGTACGTTTTTATAGTTTCGTTGTACAAAAATGTTTTACCTCAGAAATTTAATACCGCGCTATCTTTTGGAATCAATTTTAAATGATCCATTCAAATAATCTTTGAAATGTGAATTATGAGCCCAATATACTATAATTTTGAGCTTAGGAGAGTTGAAGATAACAAAAATTTTTATGTTCAATCCTAGAAAATTTTAATTTTAGACAAATCACAAACAAATCGATGCATATCGGGCCATCTAGTGATATTTATTTGAACCAAATTTTCTTTGCTAGCGCTGGGACCCGTGGTTATACTTAATACGATTCACCACTTGATATATTCAGTATGTCCTGGGTATACAGGGTGTCCCAGAAATCGACGTCAAGCCGTAAATGGGTGATAGACCAAGTTATAACAGTTCTCAGAAAAATACGAAAAAAAATCTATCTCATGTTTTTAAAAAATTATGTTCACTTTAAAAATTTACTAAAAAAATCAATCCCTGTAATGGTTCTTTAACTCCAATTGCTACAAATCCCATAATTTATCTACTTTTTTTATTATTATGTAATCTTGAATAATGCTTGTGTAGATTTTTGCCTAAAATTCAAAGCCAACTCCTCCTACTTGGAAGAAAATTAAACTTTTTCAAAACCAAATTATTCAAATTTACTATTTCGCCCAACTTTAACTGACTGTACTGAAAAAAAAATGTACTACGCTAGTTTGGCAAGTAACATGAAAAATTGGCGCATTTAATAAGGATTCAAAAATGGTGTAACACTTGCTAGATTACGTTTTCAATAATTGGTCAAATTTTTTTTGTAAATAGCCTCGGTTTTTACACAAAATGTCCATACTTCCTTAAAATGACTTTAGCTTACCTAAAGCTTTGCTAAACTCCGTTTCTAGTTCGATAGAGACGTGACGTAATTTAAGAGCAAAGTTATGATAGTGACTCAACCTTTTTACTTTAAGTCAGGACCAGTTTTCTCATCTTAGAAAAAAAAAACAAATTATCAGATTTAAAAAAATAACCAGATCTTTTTTAAGAAGATGTCGTGCTTGCATTGCCGTCGAAGGAAGGCAGTTTGAACATTTATTGTAATAAAAAAAAATTAAATCTGATAATTTGTTTTTTTTTTCTAAGATGAGAAAACTGGTCCTGACTTAAAGTAAAAAGGTTGAGTCACTATCATAACTTTGCTCTTAAATTACGTAACGTCTCTATCGAACTAGAAACGGAGTTTAGCAAAGCTTTAGGTAAGCTAAAGTCATTTTAAGGAAGTATGGACATTTTGTTTAAAAACCGAGGCTATTTACAAAAAAAAATTTGACCAATTATTGAAAACGTAATCTAGCAAGTGTTACACCATTTTTGAATCCTTATTAAATGCGCCAATTTTTCATGTTACTTGCCAAACTAGCGTGGTACATTTTTTTTCAGTACAGTCAGTTAAAGTTGGGCGAAATAGTAAATTTGAATAATTTGGTTTTGAAAAAGTTTAATTTTCTTCCAAGTAGGAGGAGTTGGCTTTGAATTTTAGGCAAAAATCTACACAAGCATTATTCAAGATTACATAATAATAAAAAAATTAGATAAATTATGGGATTTGTAGCAATTGGAGTTAAAGAACCATTACAGGGATTGATTTTTTTAGTAAATTTTTAAAGTTAACATCATTTTTTAAAAACATGAGATAGATTTTTTTTCGTATTTTTCTGAGAACTGTTATAACTTGGTCTATCACCCATTTACGGCTTGACGTCGATTTCTGGGACACCCTGTATAATGAATAAAGATAAATACAGGGTCAAATATTATTTATCTCATGACAATCAAACTAAAATGGAAAAATAACTAATTAGTCATCGTAATTATCTGTAATTACTTGAAAATAAGCTTAGATTGTATTAGTTTTATCGTAATTAGATGCTACACACATTACGTCTGTGGGGTTTCGCTAATTAATTTAATTTGACCCTGCTGGGAAGACAGTCACCAATAAAATTACGGCTGATTGAACGGAAGAAAACAGTCCTGTAATAAATTAACAGTGGTATAGATAGGAGAATGATGGATTGTAGAAACAGTATTCATAGTAAAAGCACTTTCACAATGTCCCTAACATAAGTAAAATCACCGCCAAATAACAAAAAAATAAAAGTCACCTGTCTACCAATATATTCCAGTATTTCAAAACGATACGAAAAAAATGTAAAGGCAGTGTCGCTAACACGATCAAACTAACGTATCGCGGTAAGGGGCGGTCTTGATCCTTCACTTGCCATTCGATAATGAGTTAATATTTCATAAACGCGCGGACTGATTTACATGATTTTAATATATGCTATGATGGCTCTCTCTCAGCTACAGCAGTGCATCTCTGGAACTCTCTCCCACATTCTCTACGCGACAGCCCTTCTCTGGAGGTCTTCAAGAGGAAGATTAAGGATAATTTCCTTGCAAAAAGACATAATATTAGTATGTATATTTATGTTTTAATTTAATTCGTCATAGGTTATTTTAATTGTACACTGGATGCCTGCCAATTTATGACAATTATAGAGAATTGTTGAATTTGTGAATTGAACTTTCTCTGTCACTCTAGGGTTTGCTGTAAGAGAACTCAGCATTGATGTAATTTTGTTTTTTGGTGTACAATAAAGAATCAAGAATTTAAACGAATAAAATGGTTCTACGCCTATGCTTTTCATTTGAGACCAAAACTATCAAAATATCTCCCGGTACAAGTCGGATCAATGACTTCTATTTGTTTGTCATCTGGCAGAGACTTTAGTCACAACATAAACAAGAGTTAGTCGTCGTTATAAGTGATATAAGCGTTGAGATAGTCCGGTGGCGTATCGAAGAGGGCCATCTTGTTCGCCGGCGGCAATATGAGCGGTACCGACATACCCGCTGTTTCTAACTCCTGGAATTAAAAAAAAATGTTAATATAAAAAAAAAATGCAAAATATACACTGAAGCTAAGTAATAGCTTGAAAATATGCGCAAAAAATTCACTAGAATGCAACAGAAAATTTTCTGTAGTAGTCCAGGGCGATTTGTGGTTGGTTATGAACTTATGACCTTAATACCTGTTAGTGCTTGTAATACTTTATACCTAAAAGAAGTATAGTAGTGTTAGTCTGGGTGCATCGTGCTCAAGTATATGAATGTGTAAATATTGTGAAACACTTTTTTTTAAAGAGTAAATGTGAGGCCAAACAAACGTAATTTTGCGAGTTGTGAGTTGCGTAAAATAAGTTGCGGAATTTACGTTCAACTGAAATTCGGTTAGGCTGCCAGGAGTTTAGTATGAAACCGAATGCAGCGTAAATTCCGCGATCCACAACTCACAAAATTACGTTCTTTTGGCCTTAAAAATGGTTTGGTTTTACAATATTTCCATGTTACATCATTAGTACTTAGATTTAGGGGGACTACGTAGGCCCGACAATTAGTCGTAAGAAACTAAAAAAAATATATATTATATATAAACAAAACAAAAAAAAAGAAAGTAAAACGAGATCAAAAGTGAACAAATGTTAACAAGCATCTAGAAATCTAGAAGGCCTACAATGATCACACATTCACAAAACAATCGGTAAAAGAATCTAAAAAAGGTAAAAAACAAAAAAAAAATGTGTTACAAGACTAAATTTAACATTTGGCACAAATGTTGTTATCAGTACTGTAACTATTCTTAGCAAAGGATTATAAAGATGATTGAAAACCACTGTAAAAAGTCTAATTATAAGAAGAAAATATAAAATAAAAAAAATGTCTTTGACGGTAGTATACCTTGCGTCGCTTCCTGTTCTTTTTATTCCAGGGCGCGTAGGGTATCTTGAGGTGGACAGTTTGTATGTGAAGCTTGACGGCGCTGCTTTGAGTGAAGCGGCGGTTGCAGTGCTGACACTGATATCGCTTCTCACCTGTATGGACCTGTAATACAAATACATACATACACTCAAGCTTTTTTGCTTTGGGGGTAGGCGGAAACTACAGATCGCCACCTGCTACGACCAATAAAAAAAATGAAATAATTTAAAAATGAGGAGTTTCTTTAAGTTTACCGTATGATATTATTGCCCAGAATTTGATCCTTATTAGAAATACTACAATCATCGGCACGGTTCTTGAGCGCTGAGCTTCACGTGCGCAAAAGTGAATTATTGGGTCCCTCTGGTGGTATGAAGTGAGGCGCGGGGGCGGGGAAAGTGCAGTGATTGGCCCGTAGCGTATCGCGTCATAGCCGTCAGTCGTGATTGGTTCTTTACTCTTGTTGCACGTACCTCACGACGACGAGTACAATTCCGGCCAATTTAATTGCTACAAATTTTTAAACTGCATCATTTTAAATTATCTGGTAAGTTAGAACTCAAATATGTTATGTGATTTTTTTATTAATTAGACCTTTGTTATAATAATAAAAGGTGATATTTATCGAAAATATAGCAGGAAAAAATTTTATGTCAGTTTGTAATTATAGCAAAACTATTATTTTTCATTACTAACTATACTACTATACTTACAAACTATATTGTTTTTCATTTCATTAATGAACAAATGAAATTAGAGGTCAAAAATGTTAACAAAAAAAAGTATGTAGGTACGTTGTAGATTTTTTAGTAATTTTTGACAAACTATAAGAACTAAGTTATAATTTTAAATTAGAAATACTTTTGTTAGTTACCTTTTTTTTTGATCTCAATTTCCATTTCTCAATTTAATAAATCATTATTTAATCTTATAAGTAAGAAATTACGTAGACCGTAACTTAGAAAAAATAAATAATAAACGGGTGTGCGTTTTATTTGTCATAAGTGTACGATGCGCAAAGCGATCCCCACTCTTCCGCCGAGCGCTCAAGAACCGTGCCGGTATCTGTACCAGATGGTGTAATCAGCGCGTGAATTTTTTTCTAAAATCAACAGTTTCGATTCCTGGCTAGGAATTTGAATATAGATTTTTGAAAATAATAATGCAGTTTTAGTTTTCATCAAAATCGGCCTTGTGACTCCTTGGAGCGTTTTTCGCTGATCATCATAGTTTCTGATTGGCCATCCACGACCACTTAAAATTAAAATTCATTCTGTATAATTATGAAATTTGTGTGTGTTGTACTGAAGTTGTTTATGTGGGACTGGGATTGAAAACATTGGACTTGATTGTATACTCACGACAAGATGTCTGTCTCTGTTGCTGGGCATGTTAAACCGGCGGTCGCAGTGCGGACATCCGTATGGCTTCTCGTTCGTGTGTGTACGCATGTGGACTATGAGGTTCGCGTATTGCTAGAGTGATGAACAAATAATTATTATTTAACAGGAATGAACATTTGGACATAATTGTAAAGAAACAGGTAGACTATGCAGAAGATTACGTCGCCCAACGTCCATATTGGACATAAGCTAACTGGTAAGCAGTAATATACAGTTGGACTAGGTACCATGGATTCATCTTGAAACCCCTCATCGTCATCATCATTTCAGCCGAAAGATGTCCACTGCTGGTCATAGGACACCACCTAGCGTTGCTACCCTGATCGGTCCTGTACGTCTCGCATCCAGCGGACTCCCGCAGCTTTGATCAGGTCATCGCACTACCTAGAGGGAAGCCTGCCAACGCTATGTCTTCTGGTACGCGGTCGCCACTCCAGAAGTTTTCAGCCCCATCGATCATCCGACTCCACAAACGTTGCAATTTTTCGTCGACTTTTAATTTTTGAAAATAAAGAACTTAATTAAAGAATCCTATTTTTTTTATTAAAAATATAGCAATATAAATAAAACTCGGCAGCGCTACCTATCAGCTGATTTCCTGAAATGCACGATCGAGGTCAACGCCGCTGGCTTGTATCTAAACGCGGCGCGCCGCGTGCGATTTCTCTCTTTGCCGGTAGGCCGACAACTTTAATTAATTTTTTGCCTAGGCAGATTGAGTCAAAAGCATAGTATTGTATTGTGTGTGCATGTACCCTGGTAGTGTGTCCGCAGACGTCGCACATATACCGCTTCAGGTACTCAGTGTCGGGGTGCTCCGACTCGTAGTGCTTGCGAGCTTGCACGTCGTTTGATAGGAACTTGCCGCACTGGAAAGTTAATATTATTATATTATGATCATATTTATGCCACAAAGAGAACACAGTTTGTCTTTTTATAACTGTTCAATTTTGAACTTCTTCTCACAATCATCCATCGCGACATTCTTAAAATTGTTTCGATAAACTTCGTTTTTAGTTTAGTATTCTTAGATTGAATTAGAATTTGATTAGATTAGAAAAGAACTAAATTAAAATAAAAAAAATGATTATTCTTGTTTAAACAAACGAGTTACATAATGTTCAAGAATATGATAGTTTAGGCTGAGGCCTTATTAGTGCGTTGTGTTGCGTCATCGCAGCGTCAACGCTACGTCGTTTTACGTATATTATTTAGTCACATGATGCGATGCGTCATCGCGCGCGACAGAGGAGAGACGAAGCGGGGGAGGGGGATGCGATGCGCTGTCGGAGCTCAGGTGCGATGACGGACAGTGTTTGTGCCGATCTATTGTCGAATCTGAAATCCACACTGACTGCGATGTCATGCGTAGTCACACAATGCGTTGATCTGTTGCGACGACATAATATACTAATAAGGCCTTAGCCTTATGGTCGCCAGAGCCCATAAACGGATTACAAACCAGTAAAACTTGAGCAAAGCATAAATAATTTACCGTGATCAGATTCGCAAAGCGTGGACACACCTTTGCAGGCTTTCTTTGTGTATGATTCGATTTCCCTTTAAACTGAGCTTGAAACTAGCGGATGTAGCTGTTTATAAAGTGCATAGTTACCACTTCACAAGTGCTGGACGTAGTGAGGCCGTTGTTGACGATCTCGGAGCAGGCGCCGCGCCGGGGCCGACCGCGGGCGCGCGGCTCCTCTGTCTTACTGCGCCGCACCGTCTTGATGGAACTGTACGTAAACATAAAAAGCCCATCAATCATAGACTATGTTTCTCACGAAAGTTTTAATAATAGAACAACCCGATTGGATAGGGTTTTAAGGGAAATGTCGGGCAAGGGAAATGTCTTTGACTCAACTTCTATGTGTGTTCATAATCACACTTGGTATGGAACTGGCATGATATATAAAGATCTTGCGTACAGATTATAGGTCTAGATAATACATTCAACTGCTCATGAAAGGCCAGCAAAGCCTTCTCACTCGTAACCGCTACACAAACGTGGCAGTCCGACAATGAGTGCAGTTCGGAGTCTGGATTTAAACCCTGGTGTAGTCACAGGTGAATACAGGACTCAAAATTGAGTACACAATGGCGTGATGTACTTAAAGGATTTTTTATTAAATCGTTCCCCACTCTAGGAATTTCTTCCTGTATCGTAGGTGAATTTACAAATATTTAAACTCACATACACAAGACACCCAGATCTGGAATCGGATCCGGATCTGTAGGCCATACAAATATTTGTTCCGGTTCAGATAAGTAGTGGCACTGTTCGGTGCAATATTTGCAACCGAACAACTCAGCACTATTGTCTGCGTGCATTTCCATAAATGTATGTATCGCAACTAACCTCAGTTAGTGCGTGTTCGGATACCAATCGCGTACCTCAGATCAAACCATTTTAGTGCCACTTTAGCTTAGATTTACCATTTACCGTTTAGTTACTAACCAGTGTTTAATATAACCTTTAAAGCCATTATTGCGTATCATTCAACCAGCGGTCGTAAACCAATAACCATACCATTACCATTCTAAATAAAAGTCAACCAAATCAACCAACTCATTAAGTGCTAAACCAAGCAAGCGCTAAATTCTACAGGCATGCTTGTAAGAAATGCCGAGATGCGTGGTGAAGGCCGCCAGCGACATGAGCTGTATCTCTGTTCAGCACCATCTTATTGCTTTATTCTATCTTCGATGATGTACTCACAGGTTAGTAGTGGCATGCTTGTAGGAGCTGCCGAGATGCGTGGTGAAGGCCGCGAGTGACATGAACTGTATCTCGCAGTCGGCGCAGTAGTTAGGGTCAGCCGTGTTTAGCACCATCTTATTGCTTTGTTCTATCTCCTGCAAATTATAGGTGAAGGATTAGCGAAGTTCTACATTAAAAAGGCGGTCTATATCTGTAAGAATGTTTTACATGGTACTCAACGCTACCTAAACAACCAAATCTGTGCTCGAAATATTGGAATACACAGGGTGAGTTTTTCAAGTGGCTGTGGAAATCCTAATCAGAAACTATGAAGAATGTCGAAAAACACTGAAAGGAGCCCGAATTTGATGATGAAAACTAGAACTGAATAATTTGATTTATAAAAAAATGGTTGCCTGTAAAGTCGGTTTTACGGGCGAAGATTTTACGTGACAACGTATTTTTCTCGGTAGAATATTTATTGATATGAATATAATTAAATTGTACTGATTTTACGTTCATCCGATCGATTTCCACCAGACCGATCATAGTTGAGTGGGAGAGAGACGCAAGGCATTCGGCGGGCCTCTCTCTCGTTCGGTGACTCATCGTAACGTTACCGAGCGTTACACTTTTTCATAAGTGCCTCCCAGCCACAACCTAATTTAAGACGTTGTCACGTCAAAATCAATGTTCCTAGCCAGGAATCTTTTATCATTATCAATATTGATATAATAAAACAAAATTAAAGCAAAAATAAGTGTCCCATATTTATTTCATAATCTCAATCATCATCTTCCTGCCCTTGTTATGTTACTTGAGGTCGGCGCAACACGTTGTCTTCTTCCATACCGTCCTGACACTCCTTTTCATATCACTCCTCACACAGTCCATCCATATTTTCTTTGGCCGTCCCCTACCTCTCCATTCATCCACATTTTATTCATAACTAACTATTTTTTAATCTCAATGACGGACTAAATAGAATTATCATTTTTCTATCCAGAATCATCCCGATTGGTTACTGCACAGCGATTCGCTCGTATTCAGGGCCTTCATAAATCTTGCAACAAACTGTATTCGGATGGATAACCCGAATAAAGAATGCCGTGGTAGCCCAATACATAAGACCTCGACTCTTGTACTTGAGATAGTCGGTTCAAATCCGGGCAAGTATCAATGTAACTTATTCAATACTTAAGGCCAACGCAGACCGGAACAGGATGGCAAAGGATTTAAATTTTTACCAATGTACATTCAAACGTATCGATGTAGAAAAACGACATACAATTGCTATTCTTTAAAATGATGCCGTGGTACCGACAGGGATTTCATTTCACGGCATTGAAAGACGCGCCCCGGGATCCCACGGCGGGATGCCGGCGCTCGTTGTGACATACCGTGGGGTGAGGCGGGGGTAGAGAAGCGGGGGATGCCCACTTTTTGCGCCCGCGTCTCTGACGACAGTGTACGAGAAATTACCGTGAAGCTTTGACGTGCCACGGCATGCCACGGTATCTAAGCGGTCAGTGTGCGTTAACTGACGGCAAAATCTCTTGCCATCCCGTCCCGGTCTGCGTTGGCCTTTATGTACTTTCTAAGTTAATCTTGAACATCGCTGACAACGATGAAGGAAAACTTGGTGAATAAACCTGAACTTAGAGTTTGTATAAGTTTGTGCTGTACTGGTGTAATTACTAAATAAATATACTAATCTTACCTCTTCAGTATGAGCAATTTGTTTGTGACAATATAGCCCGGAATCGCTCACAAAACTGTGTCCGCAAATAGTGCACAGACACATGGACGGATGCTTTATTCTTATGTGAGTTAGACGCGTTGAAGCCTTCCTGTAATTATAAACATTCTTGAATATAATATAATAGTAATTGTGCAGTTTCATACACTACTTCTTCTCGTATAAGGATCTGCCGAGGATGTGCCGCCATTTTACATAGGATGCGACAGATAATATAGAAACGGAGGTTTGCTATTGATAATAATAATAAAAAAAGACATAAGCGTGATATTAAGGAATTATGTAACATTATTTTAAACATAATATTTAATTTTTATTAGAGTTGTCTGTGGATAAAGACTGTCAATAATTAATTTTGATTTCAAATTTGGAACTTTGCGATATGAGAGTAGGTAAAGTCTTTTTACTTCTTTTAAACCACCTTCATAAAAAGAAAGAGGGAATGCATTCGATGTCGTGGCAGCAATTTGAAACACAATTAAAGGTACCGACTTTTCTTTGAAATGTTATTTCCGTTTGTACGTTACCAACATTTTATTAATGTCCGTTGGCAAACTTCGTGTTTCGTCAGTCGTCGGATTTCTATTACCTTTGCAGACCGGACGCTCTCAATCAACTTGGAAGTATATAGATTTGTTAATACTCTTTTAACATAATATTATTTATTTAAAAAATGGGACGAAAGCTGCTAAAGCTGCTATTTTTACAGCTCTATATATTTCACACGGAAATCAATACAATACAACAATAAAGAACTTAGTTCTGAATTCAAATTATTATAAACGATAAATCTAATAATTGATGGACATGGAAGTTAGCATTCGTTTGTATTCGGAAATATGATGATTGCCGAGGGAAGAACAACGCTCTATGGAGCGCGCTCCAAAATGTACCACAATGTATTGCAGAAAGTTTGTCACCTAGGGACACTCCACGCGCCATTCCGAGGTATGCCCAAAACTGTCGAAATCCCTTTAGACGTGTGGTTTGATGCGTCATTAGCGGACCTCACACGTTGACTTCGGAGCGAACGAAATAGCACGCGCCACTCCGCACGTCCCACGCATCGTCCTGGCCGCGGAACGTACGTGTAAAGGGTTCTGGAGTTATAAATGGCAGTTTGGAACGTGAAAGCCGTAACCGGGTTTATAAAAACCGGGTAATAAAACTTTTTCTCATGACTGTGTCCTTCTTTTTATTTTTGAATGTATTATAAAAGAAGCAATTGAAATGTTCACTGTTCATCCGCAAAAAAAAAAATCCTCTGGTTGGATTTCATTCAGGTTCATGTAATTCTCTCAACTTGGGAAATGATTAAGACGCCTTCTATACTTCTTTGCCCACAATTAGGGCAGCTAAGGCGATTATGACTATCGTTGAAGCGTTCATCGTGTATGCAGAACTTTTGTCACCTAGGGACACTCCACGTGCCATTCCGAAGTATGGCCAAAACTGTCGAAATACCTTTAGACGTGTGGTTTGATGCGTCAGTTCAAATGATAACGCATCACGAAGATTTATTTCATTTATTGACACTATTTCAATAACTTTAAAATTAAAAGGTTTGCGAATCTTTCACACATAAATTAATAATGAACTAAATCACGACTTGATTAGAGTTCAAAATAGCATGCAAGAGATAATTGCCAGTGGCGTGTGTATGCTATTTTCAACTTTATTTCAGTTAAGATTAAGTTCAACTGGAATTATAGGTACTGAATATTAAAGAGTAAAACTTACATGAATTCTCTCTTACAATGAGGACACTCATACGTCACGTTCTTATGCCATCTATAATGCATATGAGCCTGACCTCTGTAAAAAACAAGGACAAATTGAGAATTTCTTCATTATTTCTAAAGCGGTATCGACGATAACAACCTGAGTTAGAAGCAAAAGCATGTAGCATACCAGATCTTGATCAGCTTTAAAATTCCCACTGCTGGGACACAGGCGTCCTCTCTATGAGAGGGAATGGGTCTTTATCCAATGCCTAGTGTGGGTGGTGGATGGCACATGTCTAAGAATTTTTGGTTCTACGTTATAATATTCACAATGGATCTTTGTGTCTCTGAATTGGCTGCAAGACCCTACGCAGTAGCTATTTTTGAGTCAATATGGAAAGTGAAGATAGCATTGTATAACTGTCTCTTTTACTCGCTTATGTTTATCGCATCATCCTATCTCGCTTACTCTATGCAGTATCATCATCATTTCAGCCGAAGACGTCCACTGCTCTACACAGGCCTCCCCCAGGCATCGCCATATTGACCGATGACCTGAACCTGACCTGAAGGGAGGCCTTCCAACGTATCGTTTTCCGGTTCGCGGTCGCCATTCCAGATCTTTTCTGCCCCATCGGCCATCCGTTCTGCGAGCAATGTGCCCTACCCACTGCCACTTAAGTTTGGCAATTCTTCGGGCTATGTCGGTTACTTTGGTTCTCCTGCGGATATCTATGCAGTATACTCGATGACAAACTGTTTCTTGCGCAATGGTTGACAGATCCAATTTCAGAGAGACAAAGATCCGCTGTGAATATTATAAGATATGCCGGTTTATTCCCTGTTTTCTTTCATGTTTTCCTTCATCGTTTTGATAGCAGTGGTGATGAAATAACGTGATAGAATATAATTACCTATTACAGCACACATAACTACACAACTGACAGGAGTATTTGAACAAATGTGTGATGTTCATATGTTTGTAGAGCTTCCTCTGATCCTTGAAGTGGATCTTGCAGATGTCACACTGTAACGGACCGGATTGAGCCTGAAAATTAAGGATAAAACTATTTTAGCTTTTTTTGTACTTGTGAATAAAATGTATATGGTCGGGATATCCAAGTATGGCGGCCAGTGCTTGACGATTATATCCGAAACACGCCGAACGGAACCGAACGCCATTTCGATACGTGACGACTTCTACCGGAAGTTGCAAGGAACTACGTTCCAAAAATGTGCTAGGCATGGTTTTTACAACTTGACAGACTTGATGGAAATCCGTTGCGTATTAAAGAACAATAACAGGGCCACACAAATAAACACGAAAGGTGACTTTATTTTAATATGCTTTAATATACAGGGTGGGCAAAAAATCGTGGATCAAACGAAAGAGGGCAATAGTTGGGGATATCAGGAGCAAAAAAAAAATAAAAAGATAAAATATTTATGGTATTTTATGACCTACTGCAAAAAGCTCCAAATATCGCCCTGTATCGTTTGATCCACGCTTTTTGGCCCACCCTGCATATCCAATTAAGAAAAATTTGCAAATCTATGTTGGTAAATATGGGTGCATAATAAACAACATGTTTGTCTAATAAGACAAACATGTTGTTCGTGAATAAAAACGGGAATGAATGTCTGAAGGCTATGGACCATCTTTTTATATCGAACGGGGATCGAATCGGTGACTTGTAAGGCTTAAATCTAACACCCCAGCATGGGCATCGCGCCAACCATAACGTTTCTAACACGTTAGAAATTGCATTAAGAAGTCTCTATAACCCATTTTCTTGACAGGCAAAAACTTCTGTTTGAATTTAGAGATGGACCGACTATTGACTTGGCCAAATAGTCGGCCCTCAATTGACTGACTGGTTTGCCGCTTAGTTGCCAACTATAAATGTGACCGGATAGACAGCATTCCTGATTAGTCGGTTCATCTCTATAACACGGTCACCTTAAATGTGCATCAGGTGCTATGCGGGGCGCTCGCGGAGTGGTAGGACTGAGGTTGCATTCCAACTAGGTGCACAGTTAACTGTGTAGTAGTTGTAACAGTAATACTTACAGGATCATGTTTCTTCATATGCTTATTATAAGTCAGCATACCCCTAAACCCTCGATAGCACAGATCACACTGGTACCTCGCTTCCTGATAATTCCTAGACTGCGCTCTCTCCTGCACCAACCGGTACTGTTCTTCATGACCGATAGGAGAGTAGATAAGGAAGTCTTCTGGTAACTTCCTGTTCTTTTTAACAGGTTTTATTGTGACCGCACCCTTGACGCGTTTGCCTCCGCGAGTTTGCATCCATTTCGGTCTAGACTCGTACCAGTTTGCGTCCTTTTTGCTGCCGTTTTGTAAGTGTGTCCAGATGTAATGCTGTTTTGCTGATGATCTGAAATTTTATTATTATTAATTTGTAAGATTTTTTACCCGGCTGCAAGGAAAGGGTTATGTTTTTCGCGCGTATCTTGTATGTATGTATCTAATATTCTTTATTACCTCGTATCTTTCAAACCACTTGACGGATTTTTATAATTAAGACATCGTTAGATAGGTCTTGGCCACCCAAGTGTTCTTAGATAAGCCGTTAAAAAAAAAAAGAAACGCGGCGGATTTTGGGCGCCATTTGTAGGCATCGAGTGGGGTATCAAAATGAACGGTTTTTAGAGGTGATTACAAAAATATATACCACTTACATGTTTAGAACACATTCGAAAAAAAACTATAACTAAAAAGTTGTAAATATAAAAAGTTAATAAAATAAAAATAAAACCGACTGCAAAGATGTAAACAAGAAGAAAATCATGCTGTGCAGTCGGAGGATATTTATAGTTTTGGTCAGCCAGCTCGCGTAATATCCTCCGACTGTACAGCCTACGCTACGACCAATAAGAGCGGAGCATAAATGAAAAATGTTGCAAAAACGGGTAAAATGATTCCTTTTTGAGAGTTTCAATTGCGTGCGCTGCACAGCGGTTAAAGTTACGCAACATTCATGTATGTAGGGTAGGTAGGTAGCCAGTTGACGGGAGCGAAGCCATGTGGGACGGCTAGTTATTATTATAAAGAATTAAATTAGAAGTAAATTAATAAAATCAAAAAACCCGACTGCAAAGATGTAAACAAGAAGAAAATCATGCTGTGCAGTCGGAGGATATTTATAGTTTTGGTCAGCCAGCTCGCATAATATATAATTCTCTTCTTTATGTTTCTGTTCGCCTGGTAGTTTGAGAGTCACCACTCATGATCCCAACCCCGGTTTTTCTTACGTTCAGGATTCTGGTCTCCTGGTCAGTTGTGGCAAATCTAATTGAGCTGCCAGACGGTCTTAGAGTAAATAGAAATTACCATAAAAACTGTCATCCCCTATTTCACCCCTTTAGGGAATGAATACCGATTAATCCTTTCTTAAATGAAACCCACAATTTAAAATCAATATCCTCTCAAAATTTCAAACTTCTATCATTAGTAGTTTGGATTGGCGTTGATATGTCAGTCGGGACATTGCCTTTTACATAGATAGACTAGCTTCCACCCGCGCCCGCGTAATAAGTGTTTTATCATCCCAAGTTTGTAATCCACTCACAAACATTACCTCTTTATAATATTAGTATAGATAAGTCCAGGTTTCCACACGATATTTTCCTTCACCCTTGTCAGCGATGTCGTTAGTGATAAACTTAGAAAGTACATATGAATTGAAATAATCACATTGGAGGCGAGGTGGCACGGTACTAGTAAACACTAATAAAATGTTGTAAAATATTTTAAAAGGAACTTACCTATCAAAACTGACTTCAGGACACTTTCTACACAAATACTTAAACAGATGTTTATCAGTCATATGAGTCTTCAGTAAGAACTCCGTCTTGTAGTAGTACTGGCAGAGTCCACAGTGGAAGTTGCCGCTAACATGCTGAAAATTAAAAGAACCTAATATTAGACGTAAATAAGGGATGTTAGAGCAACAAGCGTTGCACAGAGGAGGATACAGGGTGGTCTTTTAAGAGGTCATGGTCCTTCTACGTGCTTATAGTAGGTAATCACCGGGTGGTTTTAGTCAGGTTAAAATCCTACACTCCCTAAAAGACCAGTCGCCTTTTGAGGGTTTCCCCCCGTTAATACGACGCAAATTAGGTCTGTTATGGCTCATTTACGCTGTTAAGTCGGCGTGACCGTGTATTCCCGTTCGTCCCATCGACTTCGTCCCCGTCGTGGGACGAACGGGAATTTACAAAAATATTATTAAATTTGTTCGATCGTCCCATTCAGGATTTTAGAGGGACGAATGGGAATATGTTCTTAGATTAGTGCCATTCGTCCCACTAAATAATTTTGTGCGTTAAATGTTTAATCGTTGTTTCGTAGTTTACTTTCAAATTTGTCGTGATATTACATGGCTCTGGTGGGATGCTCCGGCGATGCCGCTAGTTAACAAAAGAGTGCCGATAACATTGTGTTATTTGCGTAAACCCTATTGATTTACCCAACATTCTCTCCCAGTATGCCGCTAGTTAACAAAAGAGTGCCGATAACATTGTGTTATTTGCGTAAACCCTATTGGTTTACCCAACATTCTCTCCCAGTATGCCGCTAGTTAACAAAAGAGTGCCGATAACATTGTGTTACTTGTGTAAACCCTATTGTTTTACCCAACATTCTCTACCAGTATCCTTAAATTAGACCGGTCGGGTTAATGTTGGAAAAACAATGAAACTGCACGGGTGTTAATGTAATAATATATATTCTACACTAATTCTTTGGAAAACTACTGATGTAAGTACATTTTTGTTACAAATATCATTAGATAGCCTACATAGTTAATACTATTTTGTCTCATGTCTTATTTATTTATGCTAATTTTTAGTTTAAAATTTGTTTTTTTTACCATTAAAACAACCAGTCTGAAATTATTTGGTGGGACCAAGGCGCCTTAAAAAATAATTAATAAATTATTCCCGTTCGTCCCATCAACTAAATTAGTGGGACGACCGGGAAGAAAATAACGAATTCCCGTTCATCCCACGAGGGGGACGAAGTCGATGGGACGAACGGGAATACACGGGCGTGACGATGTAGGCGTGACAAGCCGACGTGCCAAAGGCGACTCGAAAGGCTTGCTCTTAACTCTTATATAGATGTGACTGCAACTTTCGGCTTAAGTAAACTTTTTATAAAGTTTTATTTTTCAAACAATTCATTTTTCTTTTCATTTTATCTCGTTTGAAATAAAAAGGTTTTACATATGGACTTATTATTTGTATGGTCCCCGGCATGTAACTTGGTTATGGCGTAATGAGGGTAAATTCTCGCGTAGTGCACGAACTGACCAGCCACCATACAGAGCGAACGGAACGTGGACGCGACGCGATTGGTCAGTCCACCCTTGTGTCAACTGACCACCAATCGCGCGCTCGGAACGTTACTAAACGTTCTCCGCGACCCGCTTGTTAACCAAAGAGACCTAAAAACGACTTGTGCGCATCTAACGTCTCGCCTGTCCTTTGTTACGTAAGGGCGAAAAGGTTGCACTTCCCGTAGCACCGGAGACCGACGCAGAAGCTACTTTAAATTTCAATAAAAAAATGCAAAACAATACTTTTATGATCACTTTTTGACAGGTTTAGAAAATGTATTATAAAATGATATTTAGTATAAACGTGATTTATCCAAAATAATCGAAATATTAAATGAAAAATGTTTAAATATCATCCAAAAAATTTGCAAAACAGAAGCATTTGCCAAATAAATGTTTGTAAAGCGAGTTTTTATAAAATAAAACATTTGTGGAATAAGTTGTTTGTTAAATGAATAGTATACGAAACATTGGTTGTAAACTAAAATTTTGTTAATGGTGTTTTGATGAAACATTAGTGAACCCGCTTAATAGTGTGATATAAATCGAATCGTGTCGAGCCATCAGCCGGGCGAACACGGCCTCTATGTTAGGCTTGAGTCACACATTTTTATTACAGTTTGGGAGCAAAAACCGTGATAAAAAGCCTAACACAGAGGCCGTGCTCGCCTGGCAGGTGCTCGCTAATAGTCGGCATTGGACTTGCATGACAAATTTCAGCCCACTCTCTCACGCAGAGAGTATGCAGATGTCCCAGTAGTAGATACTTAATGGGCAGATTATATTGTTTAGGAATAAATCACAGAGACTAATTTTAGCCATTATAATTAAGATTGTGGGGAAACTGTATCTTAAACAAATCAAAGAATGCTAGTATGTTTAAATTGTGGATGAGAGGAACAATTAAAATTTAATTAGCTGAGAGATGTATAAAATTGGCCTCTGAGTTGTAGCAAGTCAAACAAAAATCTATACTTATAGATACTTTGATGAAGGGCACACATAGAGAACTATATAAATGCTAAATTTCATAATTAGCAAAGAGTATCTCATTCAGAATCTTTGCTTACATGGTCTATCCAACATGGAATATTAATTTTTTTATGATATAAAGCAGTCTATGGCATACATAGATGGTGTACCTTTCTATTGTAAAAGTTTAGTTCATATTTAAATTAGTAATGAAAGACTATACAAGTATGTTTCTTTGCAATGATTTTAGCTTTCAATTAAATCTTATATACAAAATTCTCGTGTAACATAGTGTTTGTCTGTAAACTCCTCCAAAACGGTTTGACCAATTCTTATGAAAATGTTTGTGCATATTTGGTAGATCTGAGAATCGGTTGTAAACTATTTTTTAAACCTCTAGGTAGGGTAGCGTAGGTAGAGTAGGGTAGGTAGAGTAGGGTAGGTAGAGTAAGGTAGGTAGAGTAGGGTAGGGTAGGGTAATGTTTGGTGTTTTTATTGCAAAACAATGTTTGCCGGGTCAGCTACTACAGTTATATAATTTTATTTTGAAAATATGTCTCACCTTATCATGCATGCGTAAATGTATCTTCATCCTTTCAGCATTGTTATAAGCCTTATTGCATATTTCACAATGATATTTACCCTGAGTGAACATTTTGTACACCTCAATTGCAGCTTTAGCCTCTTTTACAGAAATCGGAACCAATGTAGCATATTCCTCGTCCATATCCGTCCCATCTATAGCATCATCTACATTATTTTCAATGTTAAGTCCCAAATCAGGGAATTTATCAATATCCTGATCACTATCAAAGTTCTCATTATCCAAAAATGAATCTGGTATTTCAGCATCTTCTGTACTGCAGACAAAGTTACTGGACTCATCTTTGGCAACTTCAAACTCAACTGGTATTTCTTCAGGTTCCGTTTCATCTACATCTATTTTGATTTTCTCTTCTATGAATTCTAATTCACTAGGATTTGTTACACCATCAAAGGTGAAATCAGGAGTGAGCGTGCTGCAGTGAAGTATAGATATATTACGTTTGGAAGAATTACTATCAATGCGGTTAGATTTTTTCCACTGAAATGTCTGTTTTTCATAGTGAGTTTTATCTAAACTCATAAAAGAAAGAGGCGGCATGATACCAAGGAGGTTGCGGTTGATGTCTTTAAGAATTGACTGATTAATCTGTAAAGTGGAAATGATTATCATTACTACAATAACTCACATACTTTTGAGTTTACTCCTTAAGAATCGATTTCCATTAAGCCCCGGTATGGAGGTTATGAGGACTGAAATTAAAATTGTTAACTTAAAAGCATTGTGGTTTCTGTTGTATGGCAAGAACAGGATCGTTTGCATTTTACCGAATCAATATGAAAAATGTAAATAGGATAATAATACATACACACCTTCAGTATTATTAGATATACGTTTATTTAAGACAATCATCAATCATATTCAAGACAATCGTACTTTTTTTAAATAAAAATTTAACTTTTCCTGAAAGGTGTGGCAGAAATGGTGGAGCACCATTTCCCAGCAATATTTTTTTTTATTTTAAAACAATTTTTAAGCCATTTACCTCTTTATTTCTGTTTAAAATTTCTTTCAAAACATAATGAGCTCGTTGGCATCTATCGCGAAATCTTATGAAGTTTCGCACAACAGCTGAACACTGAAAACACAAATAATCCGGCATGCCATCCCCGCGGGAAGTCTGGAAATAATAAGAGGAGTCATGTATACGAACCAGAGATAAATAAAACTTTAATATTTTGAATAATTCATGCTAAAACGGATATAAACAATACATACCTGGATACCAGAAGTCAAATTGAATTCTTTTCGTAATTTGCCACTGTTCATGCTAAATAATTTAACATCTGTGCTGAAACACACCATACATGCTTTGAGATTATACATTTTGCTAGTATTTATCTCATTGTCTCATTAAAATATGTAATTTTCTAAATAATTGATTAAGGCTCCAAGCATTTTGTTTGATTTCCTTGACATTTGACAAAGAAACTAGTGCACTGACGTCTGTCAGGAGTGTCAGGCAAGCAGGCAAGAGACAGGATTTTTTTAAATGAGTTTGTTGTCCTGGCTACTGAGGCTTTTAAACTAAGTCATTAGTGTTTTATACCAATCTCTACATACATGAACTTTGATTTGTATTATATTAGACATACAGCACACCATTACTCTAGTCAGTAATCAGTTACTGTCCGTATATATGTTTCTCTGTGACACTAGTCTCTTTCTACCCAGGCCTGGTAACCAACTCCCGCTGCGCTGGCCGTGTCGTAGCAGACGCGTAGCAGTCGTATCGTAAGCGTGTCGTAGCATTCTTGCTACGCTGAGTAGGCGCGTCGACCTGAGGCGTAGCAGACGCGTCTTTGTCGCGCTACACTGCATAGGCGCGTATAAGTAGATGCGTAACAGCTGCGCTTCGCTGCGTAGGCGCCTGTTCAGAATAAAATGAATTGCGCAAGCCGGACCTTGTTACGGCCTAGACCGTCGAGAGGCCTTAAGTACAAGATTTACATATTGCAGGCGATTTGCAGGCAATCGAGGAATTTAATTGAAACAACATCTTTGAAATCAAAAGTGATTTATTTGTCTTAATAGCTGGCATGATTGGCAAATTCTTTTGTTCATAAACACATCGTTGACATAATTACATCATGTAAAAAAAATCTATATGTTCAAACGTACCTAATATAGTTAACAAGGACATAACAAAAAGGTTTACTTCAAAAATCATAGAATTTATAATCGAATTGAATTTGATTGAAATTGACTCAAATTACCGATTCGGAACCCGAAGACTTTTGAGAGCAAGTTCCAACTTTTGGTACCTACTTTACGTTCAGTACTTCATAAAATCGGTGACACAACTTCAGTAGCAAAAACTTGTGTAAAAACTCTCAAAAAAAAATGGGTCAAGGCTGTATGTAGGCTCCAATACGTACGAAAATGAGCAAGACCCGCTTTGTTTCCCAAAAAAGATCCCAATGAGTGCAATGGTTGCTTTATGACCCAGAGCCACGCCATAGAGTACCTATTTGACCCGGCAGTGCTTGGGTGCAGCTTGCACCAATACATTATTACATTATTGTTATAGTTCGATTCACTTGCTGCTTACAATCCCTTGTTGTAGTACACTGTTGTTGACTTGGGCGATAGCTTTAATGTCGCTTCCTAAAAAGTTAAATGAAACAAGTTAAAAGTCGTTAAAATGAATTATTATTAAATAAGTTAGATTCTCCCTGGCAGAACCTCCAGGAACCGTGCATTTTGCAAGTGTAGCTTTAAACTATCAGTTCCGAAGATAACCTCTTACCGTCTTAACAAATTTTATCTCTTTAGTAGTTTCTGCCAGCGGCTTCGACCGCGTGAAGAGTGTTTTATCATATTAAAATAGGGTAAGTGCTATTCCAGACTATAATCTATCTCTGTACCAAACATATCCATTCTGGCGTGATTGACTAACAAACAAACATTCATCCAAACTTTCGAATTTATGATATTAGTAAGATACAATAGTGTAGACACACAGCTATGATTTCCGAGCAGCTATAGGAGAATTACGGGTTAACTAGGCTAAATTAGGAATCAACAAATCTATAATGCGAGAGCAGTGTTGGCATAGTGATAGTGAGTACTGCAGTATTATAATATTATCTGTGGTAGTGGGTTCGAACCCAGGCAGGCGCTTGACTTTGTTTAAATTATTTCATCACCACTGCTCTAAAAACGGTGAAGGAAAACATCGTGACGAAATCGGCATGTCCTAGAACCATAAATTCGAAGACGTAGCACTGACATCCAAATTTTCACAGATGATGTATTTCTATTGCCGCTGTAACAACAAATACTAAAAACAGGATAAAATAAATATTTAAGTGGGGCTCCCATACAATAAACGTGATTTTTTTTGCCGTTTTTTGCGACAATGGTACGGAACCCTTCGAGCGCGAGTCCGAAGGGTGCCCGCACTAGGATCTAATTCTTTATCGAGGGTACGTTTACAAACATTTAAACTCACATACACAAAGAGACCAAACTCGGAACAAATATCTGTACTTCTGTACAAATATGTAATGTCTTTACAAATATTTCTTTCGGGCGGGCATCGAACCCGTGACACGCAGCGCAGTAGCCAATCGCTCAGCCAAAGCGCCCACCGTGCCGTCAACTGTGCTCTCATTGGCAGGAAAAAATCGCCTATCTATGCACAAACGTGCTTGCCATCCGCTCGGTAATTAAGTCCCAGATAACGTCTAAGGCTGGATTCACACGGTATATTGCACGTTAATTTGTTGTATAATGCTTGACTCAATTTAACAAAAAAAAAAAACTAAGTTGATTATTTCGTTGCATCTTCGGTGCATATTATAAGAACGACTCGAACGCATCAGTTTACAAAATATAATAATTATATCTATAGAAGGTAATTTTAATATGTTAGCCATTACTTTTGGGAATGGCGAATGTCAGTAATTTATTTGCCTAATAGTATGTATACTTATACAAAATTTTGAAAGTACTATCTTTTGCCACAGATAATATAATAGTAGCATACTCTTGCGCCGGGGCCGCGGGGCTGGGTATGTATAAATTTTGTATGGGCCGTGACGAGTCTTCTTTGCAGATTAAATTGCAGTTCGGCTTTTCTTTTATTCTTTAACCACTAAATACTTCTTGTTAGTTATCCTGCGCCAACCTTATCCGGGTTCTGCCCGCGATGGCAACAATATCGCCGCTGGCCACAGATTACCTCCTCCTGGGAGGTAATCAGTGCCGCTGGCCGACCAACATTTCTTCTGCCAATCCTTGGACGCCACTCGGTCACTGCCCTAATCCACCTATCATCACCTCGCCTTGCCATGTGTGTCCTGCTCAACTCCATTTGAGCTCCATTACCCGTTTACCGATATCAAAGAAAGTGTAGGCAATACCTATTTATTACTACACTAGCTTAATCAGCCAGCGGCTTCGCCCGCGTGAAAAGTGTTTTATCATCGGCATATACCGGGACAAAAGTAGCCTAGGTGCTATTCCAGACTATAATCTATATCTGTTCCAAATTTCATCCTGATCCCTTCAGCCGTTCTGGCGTGATTGATTAACAAACATACATCCATTCATCCAAACTTTCGCATTTATAATATTATCATTTTTACCTTTAAGTCCGGTTCCAAATCATCGATGTTCATGTCAGCTTGCTGCTTAAAGATAGCGCAACAAAATGGTGTAGCGAAGATCGCACAGAGACACATCAGTGACGCGTGAAAGGGAATCACAGCCAGTGGATAGTGACAGAATAAGTTGCGTTGCACCGCAATGTTTGTTATCAGTGGCACCACGGCTAACAATAGATAAGAAAAATATGCGTTGAAAAACTCGCTCGAAGTCAATAAAGCGTTGTCTTAACTGGCTAACGATCGTACGAGTAAACGGTGGATGCGATTTCGTCGCGCGGTGAAAACGTTTTCCTGTGCTCGCGCGATGAGTGCAAGCTTCAATTGGCACGCTAAAGTCGTCAGAATCTAGTTCGTTGACGTTTCTCATTTTACATGCCGCGATAACTCTCTACGTAAGAAATTGTAAAATCAAATTCATAATCCTAATTAATTACTATGTTACCCATACACTATGATCTTCATAAAATACAAAGCGCATCAAGTTTAATTATTATTAAGTATTTTTACAGCTGTCAAGACGGGCATTTTATTATTTGACAACTTTAAAGAAATGAGTGTGTTTAATCTTGTCGTGCGGTGAAATCGCATCGTTTGCTCGTACGATAGTGGCCAGTTAGGACGACGCCTTACTGGTGTGCAGCTGCATCCGGTTAGGATGGATGCCATACTCAATATAGTTGAGGAAAGGATAAAGAGATAAGAGTTCCGGTGTCCATTGGCCAATCAGCCATAATACTGATTGGTTCCTTGAATATCAAGTATTCTTTTAGTTGTTGCGAATAAAGGTTGCACTTATCAACTCGGAAAAGGATCGTCACCGTATCAACTCGAGCCGTGCAGTATTCTTTGTTTGAAACTCCCTACTGCAACTAGAGCATGCACACGGTGCTTATATTACACAGAGTATATTTAAGGTCCTATTGAACGTTATAAAGTGGCAAGCGGCAATGATCAGTACCTACAATAAATAAGTACTTTATAATTTTGAACTCACATGCCAGTGTCATACTGTAATTGTTTTTAACCGCATAAACAGTGGGAGGTGACGTTTGATTACAACGTTTACCATACTTACTATCGTCGTGTGAACGAGGTTCATTAGTAGGTGCGTTATCATGAACAACATCGTTTATTTCCTTGTATAACAATGTGTTTTACGTGGTTCTGTGTCGCCAGCCGCAACTAACCTGGCGATGCACCATTGGCAGAAGTGACGAGCATTGAAATGACGTGGAGTGAGGTGAAGCGACGTTGTCTTAATTCAACGCGAATACGTGATCATCGCAACTTCGCGCGAATATTAGTCGAAAGATTCCGCAATCAAGCATACAAATGTCGAATAAGTGTCCTAATTGGTATTTCCGATGCGCGATGCGGTCGCGCGACTTAAATGGTTGATAATACCGCGAACTAAGTTCGTACGAACACGCGATCAACGGTGTCCTAATGGAAATCGCGCGATAATCGCGTTGCGTCGTCTGGGGGTCTTTTGTAGTTCGTAAATATGCGGTTGAAATCGTCACTGATTATGTAGTCAAATGATTCTTGTGACATAGACATATAGTTTTTCATAAAATGCAGACCCATCTCCTCATAAGTAAAATATTGATAGTGAAATTCGCCACGTAATACGTCTCATTTTCGACAAAGCACTTTGCTTCCTTCCCACGTCTTTTTTTTTTCATTGCCATTGACACCCGCAAAATAGGTAATCCACACGTTTCCCGGAAGTAAAAACTGAGTGTTTTCGTCGTCCTGCGTATCTGACCTGGATCCGCGGTCGCTCGGATCGTTCAATTCCCATTGACACCCACATTTTGTGATCGCGCGATCAAGCGATGCCGCTTATTAACGCGATAATTGCGTATTCGCGTTGTATTAGGACAACGCCTGCAGCTCAAGACCGTTCGTGTTAGAGGACTACTAGCATCATCCTCTGCCCCAACTAGGGGACATAGGATCTTAAGTCAAGTTCGTCATACGTACTCATGCCGGGCACTGCCATTAACACTCGAGATATGCACACCAGTAGGATTCCTGTTTTAGCTGCTTTTGCGGACTCGCCAACTCTTTTTCCCTCAGTGGTGAACACAGGCGTTCCGTTTATTATCTCGCTGCAATAAACATCAAATACTTTACAGCAGTTCTTGAAAATTGAATAATCGTCATCATCAATCAATACATATAGTAAATAGGATAGGGTAGGTAGTAAATTAACGTGAGCGAAGTCGCGGGCACAGCTTGTATTGTACACGTTGAGAGAAATTGAACGATTTCATATTTTGGTTGAGTGCGTCTTCTGATGTTTTACGAATGAATTTATTTCTGCGAAACCCACTTTGATAATAAAGGTTGAATATAATTACACTCAGGCGGTGACGGTTCCAATTTAATTATACCTTAATGAAAAAAGTATCAGATGAAATAGAATATTTATTCCCTGCCTTGCTTATGGTAGGTGGCACTGAACAGATAGGGGTCACACTCAAAAATGTGAATTGGTGTACTGGAAATACGGTTTACATGTCTCAACTATTTTAAGTCCAAACATAGCCCTTATGCACCGCTACTGTGCTTTAAAAATTAGTTCAATATCAGTCGAATTTCCCCAAAAAATTACACTGTACCTCAGATCTGGAGTGACAAAACCATGATATGCAGTTAACAAGGAATCAATATTTGAAATCGGTTTTAATTCATGTAGCGCATATAATGATTTATTAATTCTTTTGCATAGTGTTTCAATCTGGGATTTCCATTTTAATTTGTTTTCTCATTAAGACCAAGAAATTTTGTTGTTTGCACTTCAGATACAGGTTCACCCTTATAGTTAATCTGAGGCATAATTGCTCTCAAACGCTGATTAAAGTGGATTATTTCTCCCTATGTTTGCCCGCAGATTATTAATGTCTAGCCATTTAATGATTGCATTTAGGGTACTGCTTATATTATGCTCATTAATGTATATTAAAAATAATCCCAATACACTTCCTTGAGGGACACCATATTGTATTTTACGTCCCTTTGATAAGTAGGTATGTAATTAGGGCATGCAATATCGTTAGGTTCTCAATTCCGGAACTGAGTTCCAATACTGGAGACCTGTGTCCGGATTTCCGGAACTTGTAACTTTTAAAGTTTGTTTCAAATCAAATAAGATTTATAATTATATCAGTCTTTTAATAGTTTTTAGTGAGATATTAAACATATTTGGTCCTCTCTGTCCCTTATTATTCTAATTAAACATTTTGAACTATAAAATCAACAAGGTTTATCTTCTTGACGCTGGCACGACAGTCTTTCCAATTTGTATGGCCCAAACTTAGCCACCGCCGTAAAGAGCAACATCTACTTCCTTGACGTGAACACGCATATTCTCCAGCCGAGAAGCAGAGTGCTAAGCCAGTAGTAGTTGGTTGATGTTAGAAGTTTGAGTAAATTGTTGGGGGACCCGATTTATCACTCAATAGAATTAAACATTAATAATATGAATAAAAAACACACGGTAATAGAATCGTAGTATATATCAGGTGTCATGTACATTTCATACCATATAGTCTCAACATGTTCATAAATAATAATCAAAGCATAAAAAATTTATGAATATCGGCATTCCGGAATTGCTCTTCTCAATTCCGGAATTAAAATATCAGAAAAATTGTTACGAAATTCCGGAATGCATGCCCTAGTATGTATCCTCCATCTTAGTTCTAATATTAAGTCTGTTAATTTGTGTATACTTAGTGCGGTTTTTGAGGTAAGTTTCAATTAATTTTAAGATGTTACCTCTTATGCCATATGTCTCAAGCATATGTAATAAGATGTCATGTACCACGTGATCAAAAGCCTGGTTCATATCTATAAAGATGGCGCAGGTCGGTATACGCTTTTCGACATTGGAGATTATAATTTACAAAAAATCATATATGGCAAGATTGATACTTTTGTTCTGCCTAAATCCTTTTTGTTCTTCAGCTAGAATGTTACGGGTTTCAAAATATTTAACTAATTCATTACAAACAAATTTAAAAAAAAATGAGAATATTGTATGAGGTCAATAGGTCTATAATTATTCATGTTTTCTTTACTCTCTTTTTAGTGTTCCTTAACCAAAGGGCAAAAACGGCACCCTATTTCTAAAACTCCACGATCCGTCTGTCTGTCCGTCTTTCACCACGCTGCATCTCATAAACCGTGATAGCTAGACAGTTTTCACAGGTGATGTATTTCTGTTGCCTCTATAAGAACAAATACTAAAAACAGAATAAAATAAATATTCAAGTGGGGCTCCTATACAAAAATTTTTTGGCCGTTTTTTTGAGTTTATGGTACGGAACCTCTTGTGCGCGAGTCCGACTCGCACTTTTCGGTTTTTCAACCCTTCGACAGAATGAGCGCGGTAGGTGGCCCGTATATAGCGGCATCAGTGGCGTTCATTAAGTCCTCAGTGTAGGTGCACCCTTAGTTTAGGCCGGTGCGTTAATTTAGTTAAGAGGTAATTAGTCAAACAATTGAGTAGTTTACCTGTTTCTCATGATGGGGATATTGATGAAGTTAGCGCAGCCCAGGCCCGCGAAAGGAGCTAGCCGCGAAAATACTGGGCTCATGGCCTGGAAAACAGTAGAAGTGAAATAAGTTTTAAAAAGATGTATGTAGTTATGTATTTAAAACGACACACAACGGGACCTCGGGCGTAAATTACCAAGTAAGATTATTGAAGAGTTTTCTCACTAACCTTAAATTTATTGTTGATATACAGGGCAGTAGTCAGGGCTCCCGAGCACGCCACACAGTAAGACATAAGGATTTGCCTGGCATTGTTAAAAATATTTAGTTTCTGAATTCCTTCGATACGTAACTAATGGTGTTTTTAAGTACAAGAAATATTTACTACGTGGTTTAGAAGCCTACCACCTAAGGACGGATATCTCCTGGGGGTATTACAAATTTGCATAAATATATTTTGATACTCTTTGACGTAAAAATTCTGAACGAATTTTGGTGATAATTTACAGTATGTGTTATTCCGTTATGTGAACGGAATAACACATGGGCTAAAGGCTAAATGTAAATAGTGCTCTTAATAAAAAACGCAATAAATAAAGGCGACACGAGTAGTAGTAAGTACCCATACCCACTCCTAGGGGTTGGATATCCAAAACCAGAAGACTACAGACTCATATCTCCTAGTCTCGTTGTAAAAACTCATGAAAAGAGTTTTCAACGAGATTGGGCAGGAGTAAGTTATCTAGGGGACCACAATAGATCCCAATGGGTCGAAATGTCCGAGTTATTTCTCGGCCCCTCCACAAGATAAGATAAATACCCATAGTTTTTAGAAATCCCGCACGATATAGTAATTGTTCTACTCGCACGTATTAGAACCGCGACAGTTAATTTTTATCTATGGTAACAATAGTAAAGTTTGTCCCGTCCATCCAAAGGTTGCCTGGCAGTTATCACTGTCAGCGATAAGTACGCAGTACAATTTTAAAATATATTCTATCTATTTATCTAATGGAGACGCGACTCTGCGCCCATGCCAATTTAAAATATGTATTTATTTATTTTATTATTAATGTACACACAGTATTACATACAGAAAACTCGTCAAGACAGAGTACAAAGGTACAACTTATTTCTTAAGAAATTTCTACCAGCAGACCCGCGAAAATAAGAAATGAAGAAGAAATGTAGACAAATAGTGTGTGAGAACTGGAAGAGAAGAAAAGTGAACGACTAAACTAAGATATAAAAACATACACATATAGTGTAATTGATTTATTATTATACTTAAATAAATTCAAAACTCTAAAATAGTTATATGATACTAAATATATATACACATGCTTATAAAGATCAGATTTGAGAGGAAAGATCTCTTTTAATCGCTTTTTACCCGGCTGCAAGGAAAGGGTTATGTTTTCGCGCGTATCTTGTATGTAATTATGTATGTATGTAATATTATTTATTAACTCTTAATATCTTTTAAACCGCATAACAGATTCATATAATTAAGACATCTTTAGATAGGTCTTGACCGCCCAAGTGTTCTTAGATAGGTAAAGTTAAAAAAAAAACAAATATGGTGGATTTTGGGTGCCATATTGTCCGGGTCCCCATATTTTTTTCTTCCTAACCCATCGAGTATGGTATCAAAATGAAGGGTTTTGAGAGTTGATTGCAAAAATACCAATTATATGTTTAAAAATAATTCGAAAAAAATATGATCAATAAAAAGTAGTAAATAAAAAAAGTTCATTTAAAAATCTAAAACCCGACTGCTTAAGAAGCGAACTAAATAGAAACAAGAAAAATTCGGAGGATATATATTCGTGAGCTGGCTGATCCCCCGATCCTCTGACTGCACAGCATGATTTTTCTTGTTTATAACTATTTAGTTCGCTTCTTAAGCGGTCGGGTTTTTGATTTTGTTTTTTTTTTAAATCTAGTTAGTATCTAGATTTCTGATGCTAGGCGTAAGTCAGTTCCACAATCTTACAGCATGTACAGAGAAGGAATAGGAATAATAGTTGGTTTGTGTCCAGTGTGTGTGGTTGTGACCTACATAATGCATCTCTAGGGTAAGATAATGAGATCTAATATCATTACCGTGTCTAGGGCGAGCGTAAGAAAATCGCTCATGCAGATAGGAAGGATAAAACGGGTTGAGTAAGATATTGAAGAGGAGACATAAAATCTAAGTGTTTTTGCGAAGACGGATTGAGAGCCACTTTAGTTCCTTGCGAAGGTGGAATGGAATGAAAAATGAACCTTACGACTGACTTCGTTGACCTGAGCACACCACGAAATATCGTAACTATATTTAAAAATAAGGTAGGCGCGTCACATGTCGGTGTGAGCTGACCCTAAGACATGTGGCTGCTATATTAGTGAAGGTACTAAAATCTAGTAGTTGCAAATAACAAGCGCCCGTCAGATGTAATATCCCCCTAAAACCCTTCCTGAACATGTAAATAAGGATTATTTCAGGGATAAAAGAATAAACATCGAAGTACTAACTTTGTGGTGATAACTGCGTCGCCCGAACGATTCGTGTAATTAACTATGGCGTTAAACGTCTGATTGAACCATTGCCAGAACATGATTGCGGGCTTCGTCTTGTAGAACGTTATCATGCCTGAAAAAAGTAAACAATTCCATTAAAAACATCGGTGAACTCGCTGTTCACTTATTTGTATTCAGTATCTGAGATAATTAGGCATGTTCCGGAACAACAAACTTTATAAACATCACGATAAAATACAAAATTATATTATTATAGCCAAAATATTTTTATGACCTCTTTAGGGCTCGTATCTGTAGTTCCATAGGTTCTATCAAGAGTATTTAGCGTGTTTATATTTGCATTTCAGTTTAACTTGTAGGTCTGATTGCAGTGTAGCTCTTTTTGAACTACAAAATTACTAGTTAATAGCTCTCTATGGGACCGTACCCTATGGTTTCGTCATGTCCGTATGCCTGTCAGTCCGACCGGATGTTACACAGCTATCTTTTCATTAAAATTGGTCACCCAAAAATCAATTCTTAATTAGATAGCCAAGAAGGTAGTTATGCGGCTCGGTTGGAATGTAGGCTACAATGACTGAAAAAGAGAATATGATGCAAACCATATATTACTCTCTTATTCTGCACTCTATGCCCAATATCAGCCATAGCGACCTCTTCGCTGCCACCGAAGACACCGTGTAACTGGCGAAGTTTTGGACCAACAAAACTTGATTAAAGAAGAGAAGAAGAGCATTGAATGTCTACGAATTTGAGGTCAAACGAGAGCCTAACAAAAAAAATATTTTCACTCACATCCAGTGATGAGGGTGTTCATAGGCACCTGCGCTGACATGCGTCCAATCCTGATCATCTTCTCACCAGTGTCGGGATGGAATGCACTGTCAACAAGATACTTGGTAGACCAAAGTTTGTCCTCATCATAACCGGTGGGCATTTTCTTTGTTTTCCTGTTTCATGGAATTCAGAACTGATTTTAGTTGTTGACTGATTGATTGCCTATAATTTTGACGATTTTTAGGGATTATTTGGTAACATCTATGATAAGAGCTACATGTTAAGATGACGACAGTCGCGAACGACCTTGAGGGAACAAAACGCGCATTCGTTTTTCACTCGCGCGACCCAAAATTCAGTAGTTTTTTACTTTCCTTATTATTCTATGACTTACAAAAAAGCCTCAGATCAAAATGTAATTATATCAATTGTCTTTGAGATGGTGACAATTTCATTAAAATACGCCCGGCGGTTTTGGTACGATTGTCATTTTTTTTTGTCCGTGTTAAACATAAATTTACAAATTAATTATACTATGTCATACGAATAAAACTCAAAATTTACTTAGATCAAAAAATTGTCTAATCAAACATATATTTTTCCAAAAAATACGATTAGCCGTTTAGACGTGATTCTCATTTTAAAATCAGCTACTGAGGAATATATGCGCCTTAAGTTACATGTTATGTCGCGATGATTTCGACTCATTGGGTTTCTCCTTAGAAATAGTTTGGAAGTGGGTTTTGTGACGCCCTCTTGTTTTTTTTTTTGGGTGGGAAATCATTCAATGACTTCTCCCGCTCTGGGTGAGGCGGGAGGGCGTGTCAGACTTTTACTGACTAAAACCCACCCGTGTTCCTTCAGTTGCTTGAGCCAGGGCCGCGGTAACTCTTTTTCAAATTTATCCGCGACTCAGACATGCATCGGCCCTAGCTTACCCCGTCTGTTTGCTGACATCTCTTTGAGGCGCGCGTGGAACACAACGCGCCGTCGACTCGGGCCTGGTCCTTATCGCACGGCGAGCTACCCATTACTCGCCATCCGCAAGCCTGCGCCTACGGTGGCCGGGAATCGGCTCGCGATTCCCGACGCCCAGGGAGTCCCCTGCGGTGGCTAGGGGCGTGAGGGCGTCTCCGTTGCGTCTCCCTCACGCGTTCCGCCTCCTCCTGCGCGAGAATTACTGCTTCGCAAAAGGAGGAGACAGCTTCCCATACCCCTCGCTCCGTAAAATGGCCTGAATCAGGGCCGGACGCGAGAGGTCGCCACCGCCGATCGCCTCCACGAGGACACGGCGGTGCTCCGCCCAAGCGGGGCAGACCTCCACCGTATGCTCCACCGTGGCTTCCGGGCGATCCACGCAATGGTAACACCCGTGCGTTTCCTCCCGCCTAATCCTGAACAGGCGTGTCCGGTGAGGACGTGCTTCAGGCGGAAGGTAAGGACACCGTGGCGTCTCTCAAGCCACTCCTCAATGAGGGGCCTTACCGCCGCAATTGTGGCGTGCCCAGCGCTGGGTTGCGACATTCACTCTCTCCATGTCGCCATGAGATCTTATCGGAGCTCTGTCCGTTGAGCCGCGTCTTGTCGCGGCCACGGAGATTTGCCCCGGCGTTTCGCCTTCTTGCGTCATTCCCAAAAGTGCGTGAGGGCTTTTGCCTCCAGATCCTATGGCGGCAATCCGGCTAGGAGGCTCTCCGGAGACTGTGTGGTATCCCCGGACCAGCCGGATGGCCATGACCCTTTGGGACGCGTTCAACCGGCGGGCTAGTTGCCGCCTCAAGGAAAGCGCCCACACTGGTGCCCCATAAAGGGCCATGAACCGCACGACTCCTGCGTAGAGCCTCCGGCAGGACGCGTTTGGAACCCCTAGATTGGGCAGGTGACGCTTGCGGGCAGCCCTGGCCCGCTCCAGTCTGGGAGCCAAAGTTCGGAAATGCTCCACGAAATTCCACCGGTTGTCGAGGACGAGTCCCAGGTACTTCATCGTCGACCCGACGCTGATGTGAATCCCTCCTTTCGTTATTTGGGAGCCCGGTGGTGGCGCGTTCTGAGGACCATGGAAAGATATGGCCTTGGACTTGTGCAGGGCCACCTTGAGTCCCAATTGCCGGATCCTCTCGACGAGTGTCGCAACCCCGCGTGTCGTTATTTCGGCCGCTTGTGACACCCCCTGAGGCCACGAAGTCTGTTGGTTCTACATCCTGATCTCTCACCAGTCTTATCGGATTCGGATTGTCATTCCGTTCTCATCAGACTAGAAGTGTCAAAAATAGATAGTGCACTTGTGTTCACACACACTTGTACACTATCAAATCGCCTGCTTACTTGGCAAATGTCGGTTGAGATGAGCCCGAAAAGGGTAATGCGCTTATTATAATCTTAATACCGAATAAACAAACTTGTACTCATCCACGAGAGCCTTGGCATTATCCAGGTCTTTGTCCGAGGTGAAGAAATTTACTGGGTTGGTAAGCACAATGAAATGCTTGGCGCGGCCCATATATGTATCCTGGTCCCATCGGGGTTTGTCCAAGTCTATCGGCTCCCCCGCACCTCTCGGCTTATCGGCCGCCATTTCTTTTGCTACAACAAAATTTCAACATTTGGCAAGTCAAGACGATATTGATTTTGGCCAATTGCCATAGATGTTTATGATTCTTAGTTTTGAAATAATCGGAAATTGTCAAGTATTAATAGACTTCAATAGATTCCCACTGGCCATTATGAGGAAACTACTTTAAATGAAATAAGAATCTACAAATACTGTACCTACGTCTCACGAGAGTGAATAAATGCATTGTGAGAAAGCTGGCATAAAGTCCGAGCAAAATACTAATTTGTAAATATGAGATATCCATCAGCACGCACAGCGTACTGGGTTGGCCTGAGTTCAAGCATTGGAAATATTCAACATCATTATTTCACCGTAAGACGTCCATTGGTGGTCATAAGCCTACTCTAAGCGTCGCCACATCGACCAGCCAGTGTTCCTCTCACAACCCTCACCGAGATATTTAGTTATTCATTTATCCTCGCACTGGTACGCCTTGTAGCAATTAAACCAATGGTGCACAAATTACTTAAGAATCTGATGCTTGCCAACATAGGAGTGGTTGCAGTGCGAGGCGGTGGGTCACTCAAGTCAAAGGGGATTGGGAATATTGGGTATATGACGTGGGATACTCACCAGATTTGTATGCAGGTTATCGGTAAAAATCAGTTTAAAATAAAGCACGTCCTACATTTAAATAATATCTACAAATAAATAAGCCAATTACACATTATTATTTTGTAAATACACTGAAATTTTATTTCTATTTTCAAAAGTGACGTTCCTTGTAACAGGATCTCTCATTTCTTCATATCTTCTTATACTTTTCTCTATGCTTCTTAGCATAGAGAAAATGGAGATGGAGATGATAGAGAAAGAGGTTTCATACCTATCTCTCCAATTCATGACGAGCCAGTTTTTGGCGTCAATCTTTCCTAGCGAAAAGAGTTGAATTTTAGATTTTACCCGACTGCGGCGAAGCCAAAAGGGGGATGACCACGGCTATCCTGTATGATTATTTTCTTGTTTCATACATTTCAGAGCAGGTTTGTTTTAATTACGAAGCAACCATGCACTGATGGTTAGATCTATGATGGGTCCGATGGTAGCATGCGCTGCTTCAGAATTTTAAATTTTCATGTGAACGTATGTGCCTAGTATATGTGCCCATCAGCGCAAACTCTGGCTGCTATATGTTCCTAAGTCTTGCACACTAGCCACGGTATGAATTTCGCTTTTTCTTTATTTTTTAAGTGATTTAACGGTTTTAAACCATAATGGCTTTTAAGTTGTTTTGCGAAGGGTCTCAATTCTCCGCCAACGGTATTTTGAAGGAACTAGGTACCTATAGCCATCGGTTTGTTTAGGCATCCATAATCTACATTTCACATACGCACTAAACGTTTTGGGCATAAGTATTTGTAATATGCGTTCAGCTGGAATGGAATTCTCTGCCGGAGTCTGTGTCCGATAGCTATAATCGAGGGGTGGCTTCACCGTCGACCACATCATCGCTTACCATCAGGTGAGATAGTGGTCAATAAAATAAAAAATAAGATTCAGACGAATTGAGAACCTACAGCTTTTTTTGAAGTCGGTTAAAAAAGTCAATATTGGTTAACAATACCATCATTTTAGTCGGAAGATATGGACATTAAGCCGTCAAGCTTCGCCACGTTCTGTGCTTGTCGCTTGCAGTGGATTCCAACGTCTTTCACCAGGTCATTGGTTAAACTTGTGGAAGGCCTTTTTCTCTGGCAGTTACAATATTCTTATGTCTCTTTCTAATGATTGTATGGCGGCCCGTACACAGTTAATCTTGATCGCAATCCGCAATCTTCAGCCTTATAAGGGTTTGACCGCTATCAATCGACCAATCACACAGACGGAAATCCACATCACGTCATTTACCTCGCATGTGATTGGTCGATTTGATAGCGGTTAAACCCTTCGCCTTGCCGAATTCACTTGCGCAATCCGGCTGCTGATCTCAAATTATCTTAATATTTTGAAATCCAAATTGCGATCTGCTGATCGAGATCAAGATTTTGTAACCGCAAGATCGTGTCAGTAGGTACACTGCTGTGCGCACTTGATTAAATAGAAGAGAGAGATATTATAATGTCTCCTTCTGCTAATAAATTTCTAATAAATCTGCTATATTTCTTCCAGAAGCAAGACAGCACAATGTTACTGCAAGTTTTCTTCAGGTGTTATACTTTTCCTCATACATGGTTGTTTTGGAGTTATCTTGTAGGAAGACATCGACATTTGTTCCCCAATCCTGAAGCATTTAGTTTGGATTTAATTTTGTAGATTTAAATGAGTGTAAAATTCTCTATTGAGTGACCACTGTTTAACCCACCGCCTTAATCGAATCGTTTTTTTTTTCAAAGTTAGCTTTAATAAGCTTTAACTTCATGTTAATCCATTACACAGGTGTTAAAGTGGCAGTTAGGGTAGATTGAATGAAGAAATCACGATTGACTGTCCGCCTGTCTATGAATTATTTAAAAATAACAAAAAAAACCCAGTGTGCAGTCGGAGGATATGCGCGACCTGGACGATGGGTTTGGAAGAAAAAAAAAATTGATCTCCCACAATATGACGCCCAAAATCCGCCACTTTTCTATTTTCCAATTTTAATGTAGCCAGTGACACTCGCAGGGTTAGGTTGAATCGATTGACGTAAAAATCATCAAAATCGGCCAACGTGTTTGGTCTCTAGAACACCAGATAGGAACAAATATACATACATAGACTGATAAATACATTACCCTTCTTCGGCAGTCGGGTAAAAATCACTCGAGCATTTTTATGCCATCTGCGCTGCGAACGCTGTTATTTAGTACCTACTTACTACGAGCCATAGCTAGAGCGTTTTTTACTAATCTAGCTTATGTCAGCAGTTTCATCCCCTTGAATGTCGGAAAATTCTCCCACGGGTGACGTGAACGTACCTACTATCGGGAAAAAAAGTATCCCATATATAATAGTAGGTAGTCTATGAAGTATCCTCTGTCCATGGCCGTACGCCTAACGAAACCATTGACCCGCTTTGCGAACAAACAAGAGCTCATTCTGTGCTCCTAAATTATTTGTGTTTTCATTTTGTGAAAATTTGAAAAACACGTCGGAATATGTTTGACTTTACTTTGGAAATTATAGCACCTAAGCGTCGCCCACGAATATTCGTAAAGTGTTAAGGTTCATAGTCGTTTAAAAATCTAGCTTACATTTGCTTTTACAAATATGAACATTACCGAGATAAGAAAAAGGTTCATATTTCTATAAAACGTTTATCATAGTAAAAAGTACACGAGGCGGGTCTGCGGTGGCACGGTTTTCTTATCACAAAAGGGTCAACTAATGGTCACCACCTTATCTGGATGATGCAATATGTTATTAAGGCGACAACAACCACAAGCGATCTTAAACGAGTTGAATGGACACGTCATCATCTTTCTACCCTAGTTCCATGTTACTTGGGGTCGGCGCAAAACGTTTCGTTCTTCCATACCTTCCTGTCTCCCGTCACGCTATCACTGACTCCCTTTTCTTTCATATCACTTCTAACACAGTACATCCATCTTTTCTTTGGCCTTCCCCTCCCTCTCCATCCATCCACATTTATATTCGTAATTCGTTTTGTAGCTTGCGTTTCATCATTCCTCATCATATGACCATACCAAGAGAAACGGTTCCCTTTCAAGTTTTCTAATACATCGCGCAACTTGTAAACAAAAATTATTAATAAAAAAATTGCATTATTACTCCTCTCAGCAAAGCCTTTCATTTCATACCTATGTTATAGGGGTAGGTAAAGTATTTATAGACGGCGTAACATAAAATTATTGAAAAAGGTACTGGTTCCGTTTGCCGTATAATTTTTTGCTTAAAAAATTTTGTGTTTTTTTTTGTTTGTGAATAAATATATTATTCCATTTCCATCATCAGACTGGCGATGGAAGATTTATCCCAGTTATGTATAAAGTTCTCATTAAGATAAATGAAGCAAGCCCAAACACGAGTTTCATAGCTACTGTATTCCAGATCAATTTCAGGTTCTCCACCCTGTTGTATTGTCATTAGAACAACATTATAATCCCCGGCATTTAACTTGGCAAGGTTTTGGCATAGTAGGGCAACCACCATATAGAGCGAACGGAACATGGACGGGACACGATTGGTCAGTCGATCCTTGAATCAACTGACCAACCAATCGCGCGCTCGGAACGGTGCTAATTGTTCTCCACGTCCCGCTTGGTAACCAAAGAGATCTAAAAACGACTTGTGCGCGATTGAAAACTCTTGCCAACTTATGTGCCGGCAATTATACCGACCATGTTTCAACAGAATCGCCTCAAAGGTGAAAGTTCAGGATTGAACAATTAATCAAACCTTACGTTTCTACCCTTAGGGGTGGAAATCTCTTTTCAAAATATGTGACCAACTTCGTATACAATCCAATTAAAATAAAGAATCATCAAAATCGGCCTACACTGTAAATACGTGAACATACAAAAAAAAGTTAAAATGTCGTTTCTATCTACCCCATTCTTCTATCTACCCCTTAACGCGACCCCTTATCAAAGAGTCTCTTATCGTCTAAAAGATATTTTTTTCGAATGAAAACAGCGTTCTGCTTCGGTCGTGTTTTATTATCACAGGAGCGTTCACCCTGGGTGGACACATTTTTCCTGTGTTGAAATAACTTTGTAATTCTGAAGTAAAATGTCTAGAAATTTTATGGTGGCAATGGCGTACTCCTGGGGTGAGTAAATAAAACTTGTATTTTTAACTAACAGAAAACACTAGAACGGAGCCTTTGGCCGAGTTTCTGTATTGAGTATTTGGAGCTAAGAACGTGTCTAACCCTACATAAGTGCCTAATTTTGACAAGTTTTCAGGCTAAAGTCGCCCAACATCAAATACTTAATTCAGACCCGATTTTTGAATTAAGGCGTATATATTCCCCAATGTGAGCGCGGTGCAAGGCTGTGCACCCGCTGGGTGCCAGAATATCAATATTGTCCTCCTTTTGGACAGTTTTGATTCCAAAATATTTTTTATTTACATATCCTATGTAGGTTAAGAAGAAAATGACTAAACATCAATTTTTCTGGGTAAAAATATTTAAGTCGTTTTGGAGAAGTATGCAAAAGAAACTATAAAATATTATCATGTTGTTAATCATTTTTTAAAGCAAAAGTATGTCATATAAAAAAAACATATTTCGCAAATAATGTACACGAATCTCTCAGATTACAGAACAGTCTGTAATCTGAGATGAATCAATAATAATTACACGTTATTTTTTTCAAACTTTTTTATCTAGCCGTTACTAATGAATATGCTGTAAAAAGCAACAATTTTACGGCACTACAGCGTGGTAAGGGCCTTAAGTATTTGATGTTGAGTATTTGTCAAACTCCAAAGCCACCCAAAGGTTTGTCGTTAGTTTTGTTTTTAAAGTTTTTGCCACCTTCTTCATAAACTAAGGTTATTTCCCACTTTGTAGTGGTTTTTTAGGATGCCGTACCTCAAAAGGTAAAGAAAAGAACCCTTATAAGATCACTCTCTTGTCCGTCTGCCTGTGTGTCACCACCGATTTTCTCAGGAACGCGTGAACCTACTCCTAGCAAGTTGAAATTTAAACCAGGTACTGTGGTCTATAGACCTTATTAGCTGTATAAAAATCAATAAAAAGATATGGGCAAATATAGATTTTCGCGAAAACTTGTAAGTGCCAAAATTTACCTTAATTTTCAACTTTTTTTATGAAGACCTTGCTTTTAAACAAAATTGACAATAATTCTAGATCAACCGGAGGTACCATATAGGTTTTGGGTCGAAAACCTATATGGGAGTTCCCGTTGACCTAGTTACCTAATTATGTTGGTGAATGTAGCTGTTTATAAGGTAGTCGGGTAAAAAATATACTGTAATGTAACCCTGTAGATTTTATTTGATAAACGCAATTTACACGAACATGTAAAAACTTCCTTGTAAAGTGTAACATGTGAACGTGTAGAATTGTAAGTTTTGAACAGGGCAACATGGGCGTTAAAATATTATTTAATTTGTTAATTATGTAAAAAAAATCTGAAAATCAAAATTTAAGAAAAGTTTGAACCTATTATTTTTACGTAGGTACCTTTAGCTTTAATTGGCCATCGCCGTCAAGATAGCAATTATGTACAATACTCTATCCCACGCATTTTGTTTTTCTTAGTCTATTGGGAATCTTACCAACAATCTGCTCTCCTTTCGATAATGACTATGAAAACAAAAACATAAAAAAACCTGGGCAACTGCGACTCGGATTCGCGCACGAAGGGTTTCGTACGATTATCGCAAAAAACGGCAAAGAAATCACGTTTGTTGTATGGGAGCCCCACTTAAATATTTATTTTATTCTGTTTTTAGTATTTGTTGTTATAGCGACAACAGAAATACATCATGTGTGTAAATTTCAACTGACTTGCTATCACGGTTCATGAGATACAGCCTGGTGACAGACAGGTCTGTCTGTCTGACGGACTGCGGAGTCTTAGTAAAAGGGTCCCGTTTTTACCCTTTTGGCACGGAACCCTATTATGCACCACTATATATATTATTTATAACTTCTTTTTAATCGATTTTCCAAAAAGGAGGAGGTTCTATGTTCGGGTGTATGTATATCTTTTTTTACACTCTGTGTAAGTAATGTTGAAAAAGTTTTTCTTTATCCATATAGTCACGCATTTTGTAAACCGCAACAGCTATTTAAAAAAAATGTATATTAGTAGTCCATATCGATTTCGATAACAGCGAGGACGGCGACCCCATGAACTTATCTCCTATCGTGTGCCTGTTATGGTTCGCTAGACCGAATTTGGTTATAAATTTCCGGTTACAAGTAATTAAGTACAGATAACGGCGCGGCGGAGTAAAAGGTGTTTGTAAGTACAGAAGGGCTTACGTATTTGGTTTATTGAATCGAGTCACTTTTTTGAGAGTTTTGTTGACTGTAGAGAGTTTTAAGACAACCTATGTAAAGAGAGTATCTCTCCGCTGGATTAAAAGTGCAAGCGCTTAGAACAGTAATCTCTTGAACACGTCCCAAAACAGACTATAAAAAACAGTGCAAATAAGCTTAGTTTTGGAAGTCGGTGTGGAAAAACTATAAAACAATACCAGAGTCACTGACTTCCAAAACTAAAGTTATTTTGCAGAACAGATTTAATCTGTATTTAATAACGTAAACGTAACAGATTTAATAACGTTTTTTCAAAAACAAAACAAAAATCTAGAATTTTATGTAGGTATAAATTGGACCATGGACCATCTTATACAAATAAATTTTTGTGTTTGCTACTGCACTTTTGACCCTTGAGTGTACACAGTGACCTTCTTGTTGTAGTGCGTCTGTATTTGGCTATCAGCTTGATAAAATTATACTTTTGTTTCAGACATTGCCGTAGCAACAGGAGATCGACTCGTTTACTTTAGGTTCTCAAAGGATCGGAAACAGACATTGCACGTTTTACTTCCAAAACCTCACAGCATTAGCGTGTTCATCGTAAGCTAACGCTGTGAGGTTTTGGGAGTTCAAAGCATGCAGCGCTTTGACAAACAGAGCGACAACGACGTCCATATGTGATTAGAGAGAAACGGAAGAAAACACGGGGTCTGGCCTTCAGCACTGTCACAACTGTTCTTCACAAATAGGTTCTAAGGAAAAAACCATTCATTTGTTTTCAATGAAACCTGCTTTAAGAACAATGGAATCCCTCCATCCATCTTAATTAAAAGATTGCCGTAAAATCTTTTAATTAAGACGGTTGTAGGGGAACCTCAGTGCATTGCCGTGGACAGCTATAAATAGGACATTACCCATTATATAATAGTTCGATTTATTATTCTAATCTCTAAAAGGTAACCCATTTTACAGATATATTTACTGGTTTGACTTGTGTTTATACGCATCCTATTGTAGTGTATTACGACGACTTTTACTTTAATCAAGATGGATAAAGGGATCCGCGTTGACATTGCCGTGGATAACTGTGGTTGCTTTCCTCAGCTATCCACGGCAATGTCAGTGGGTGTCCCTCACTGCATTAGCCTGTTCGTCGTAAGTTAACGCTGTGAAGTTTTATGAGTTCAAAACATGCAGCTGCACGTCAACAAACAGAGCGCCACGACACCATTGTGGTTATAAGAAGCCATCCTTGGGATATAAAAGCTACTTAAAGAAAGACGGAATAAAGCCAGGGTCAACACCGTCACAGATAATACAAGGTCGACCCTGTGACAGAAGTACTAGTTCTTCACAAAAACTAAGGAAAAAGCATCAATTTGTTTTCAATGTCATCTGGATTTAAGAACAAAGGAATCCCACCAACCATCTTAATTAAAAGATTTCCGTAAAATCTTTTAATCAAGATCGATGAGGGGAACCTCACTGCATTGCCGTAGATAGCTGTAGAGGTGTCAGCGCCAAAATACAAATTCGCGATTCTCCATATTATTTATTTTATTAAATCTTTAAAATACGCAATATTATTTTCCCTAATTATTATTTTTTCAAATTCTTATATTTCCGAATTCTTAGATTTCTTCATTGTTTATTGTCCTAATACCAAAATATTCCGAATGAGTACACTTCGATACAAAAAGGAAAATAAACCGATTGTCATACATTTTTTCATCTGATAATAAAACTTAAAATCAAAACCATTTATTTCAGCAAATAAATCAAAGAAAGAAAAATAAAAAGGTCTAAGGTGTATAAAAAGATGGGTGAAAAAAAAACATTCCCTTTCAAATATTTTCTGAAATAAAAAGGAACCTGTTTTTTTTAAAGAAGTGTTATGGTTCACATATCAATACTGTTACTTGAACCAACATGTTATAGTTTCTTTAAATATTCTTCACGTGATACGTATACATATTACATATTATACGTATACATACATATTATTATTCATATTCTACTGTACCTTGTTCTTTATCTATAACTGTTCGATTTAAAATTTCAGGATCGTGTTCTACTGGTTTTTTATTTACATGTATATTTACTGGATCGACTTGTGTTAATGCTGTCCCTATTGTATGCGTCGTCAGGTTTGCATCATCGATCACATAGCCACTGTGTGATCGGTGATCGCTGGTTTGCATCTATCTTGCGACATCATTAATAGAGACAGTACAACTAATATTATCGTTAATATAGTTAAATTTAAAGTAAAATCTACGAATTAGTATGTCGTTTTTGTGGCAAATAAACACTTTTTCTCACTCTTTCTTTAGGCAGAGAAAATGAAATATATATATTTTTTTTTTTTTTGTAAATAGGTTCGCGCTTGACCACTATCTCACCTGATGGTAAGCGATGATGTGGTCGACGGTGAAGCACGCTTGCCTAGAAGTAACCTATTGCACACAATCGCATGTATTACAAATGTAGGTTCACAGAGAATGGAAGAAAAAGAAGATTGAATATTATTTAAAGAGCATAGTTCTACCAAATGGATACGTCGCATCGAATTTGTGTGCGATGCGATGTATCCGTTTGAGAGAAATTTCGTTCGCAATCACCATTCGTCATCATCATTTTAGCCCATGGACGTCCACTTATATCACCACCTCGATTGATCATGGGCATCTCGATTCCAGCGGATTGACGCAGCTCTGACCAGGACATCGATCCACCTAGAAGGACGCCCTCCAACGATGCGTCTTCCTGTATGCGGTCGCCACTCCAGAATTTTTCGTTTGCAATGCAGCTGAAGATTTCAGCAAAAACTTTGAATCAAGATGGAAGAAGATAACCTCACTCACATTGCCGTGGATAGCTGTAAACAGTGTCTTTGTTACCTACTTATAATTATTTGATTTATAATTTCTACTTCGTGTTTTCAGTACACATCAACACAGGTCGATCCAGTAAATGTATCCCTCAGGTATATTTACTGGATGGACTTTTGTTGATATTTACCCCATTGCAGGAATCTTACGACGTCTTCAGTAGAGATTGTTTGATTTAACGACTCAGAAAGAGAAGTTGATGTTCTATTTATTTCTTAAGGATAATGGAAAAGAAAGAAGAATGTTATAATTGCTTTAGCATAGTTCTCCCAGATGGATACATCGCATCGATCTTCAGTGCGATGCGGTGTATCCGTCTGAGAGAAATTTCGTTCGCAATCATCATTCATCATCATCATTTCATCCGAAGGATGTTCACTGCTGTCCCCACCTGGATCGGTCCTGTGCATCTCGAATTTCCGCAGCCCTGACCTGGGTCACCGCTCCACCTAGACAGAGGCCCTCCAAAGCATGCGTCTTCCGGTACGCGGTAGCCAATCCAGAACTTTTCGTTCGCAATGCAACTTTAGTTTTCCGCAAAAACTTTTAATCAAGATGGAAGAAGATACCCCACTGGCATTGCCGTGGACAGCTGTAGACAATACGTTACCTATAATTTTATTATTCGATTCATAATTTCTACTTCGTGTTTTCAGATACGTACACATCAACGCAGTTCGATCCAGTAAATATATCCTACAGGTATATTTACTGGATGGATTTGTGTTGATATTCACCTCATTGCAGTACCTATCTTACGACGTCTTCAATAGAGATAGCTCGATTTAACAACTCAGAAAGAGAATGCGATATTTATTTGTGTCTTAACGGGAATAAAAAAGAAAGAAGAATAATATAATTGATTGAGCATAATTCTCCCAGATGGAAACATCGCATCGATCTTCAAGTGCGATGCGATGTATCCGTCTGAGATAAATTTTGTTCGCAAGGCAACTATAATTTTCCGCAAAATGCTTCAATCAAAATGGTTGAAGGGAACACCTAGACCAATACCTATAATTATTTGATTTATAATTTCTAGTTTGTGTTTTGTGTTGATTTTAACCCCATTGCAGTCTTATTATTCGTCTTCATCTTACAACACGCGTATCTCAGTTGTTAAATCGAGCTCTCTCTATTGTAGATGTTACAATACAGAGAGCTTGATTAAACCGCTCAGAAAGACAAATTGATCTTTGTTTATTTATTGCCGAAAAAAGAGAACAAAGAAGAATGATGGAATGCGCATAGTTCTCACAGACTGAAACATCGCATCGCTCCCTAGCGCGGTGCGATGTTTCAGTCTGAGGGAACTTTTGTTCGCAAAGCAACTGTAGCTCCAATGCAGAGAACCGCACTAAATGCAGGTAAAACATACTTGTATTCTAATCCTCCTTTTGCATATCTCGTTAATTTCAATTTGATGCTCTGTGCCACAGTTTTGTTACTAATTTTGAATATTTCTGAGTTTGTTAATATGTTTTGTGTTTCCTAACAGCTCTTATAACAAAGGTTAATTATATAACATCAAGCCTATCATTCCCGAGGGAATAGGTAGAGGTATACCTTCTCACAATCCCCCACACTGTAATCCCCTATCTTATGTAAATTAAATACAAAATATTCTTTCAAATGAAATAAATCATTATTACGTACCTACCTAAGGATTTTTATTTGCTACCTAGCACAAAATGAAATTATATCGAAGAAAAGGCATTTTCGTAAGTCACTAATTCGATAAAATTGAACAAACTGGATAGATTTTGCCTAGAGTCCGAAAAACTATTGCTAAATACAACAATAGTTTGGGTGATAGAAAACCATCGATACGTTACAGTAAATATTTATTTCCTATAAAATTAAAAATACCTTGTATTAAAAATATTCAAAAGAAGCATAATTAAGAGGACAATCACACGCAAACCTGTATCACACATAATATTAGCAATAATAGCAACCAAAAAATCTTTATGAAAATTGAAACCTTCATTTTTTCATTGCACAGACGTGGTCGAGGGGCGATCACGGAAATTTTGATCCCCCCACCAAATAATATAAACTGGAGACGGCCATTATATTCTACTACTTATAATATTTTGCGGGTATATTTAGGCCTTGAATCCCTTCAAAATGATGGGCTGCGAAAATCTGCCCCCCTCCCCAAATCTTGCACCCGCGACGAAGTGTATGCTGGCCAGATATAAGGAAAGTTAAAACTCAGTACATGAGGTATTTAACTAACTAAAAAAATAACAATAAAACGAGTGTAGTCTTAACAACTAAGCATCTCTTGACAATGTTAAAAGCTTTTGGGTTTCGAATAGTCAAAGTTGCCTAATGCTTCGGGACAAGAACCAGCTGAGTCAGTGCCTTTTTCATGATGAACCTGTGATGCTCATCTCTAAATCACCACTGATTTAAGTGCTTGAAAACTCAACCCAACAAAATGGCCTGAATTGTAGTCTGAAGAGTATCTGCGTCGCCATTGCATTCAATTGTTTTGAGATGGTGATTCAGTACAGGTTGCAGCAGTATTAGAACCCCAGTAGATTAGAGGTTGCATTTGCTGTTTACAGACCCTTATTGTAGTACACAGTGGTCGTTTTTGGAGATAATTCCAACGCCTTTTTCTGTGAAATTAAAAAACAGTACATCAATATCTTATTAGAACAGTAAGACTCACTCTATCACTCCTCGGAGTTGTCAATTTGCCGTCCCGACGGACTGTGAATGGAAAGGAACAGTGATTGAACCAGTGTTAGCGCAAACATTTCACTATCAGCCATACGCACTAAACGTTTTGGCAATACTTTCATTATGCGTCCAGCTAAGGAGTGGAGTTCCTTTCCGGAGTCTGTGTTGGCGATAGCTACAACCTCGGGGTCTTTAAGTCAAAGACTGAATAGATTACTTCTAGGCCAGCGTGCTACTCCGACGACCACATCATCGCTTACCATCAGGTGAGATAGTGGTCAAGAACGAGCATACAAAAAAAAACGGATTTGGCGGGGTCAGCTGAATATGGTTAGGTTAGGTTAGTTTGTTAATTAGTTAAACAAAGCGCTCACATTTGGGTGCCATATCATATTAATATCCTCTTCTTACTTGACTAGTCTCCGTTTAGATTGGCCAACCGAGCGTGACCGAAATTCAATCAAGAAATTATAGTGCGTAAAATCCCCGGCACGTAAGTTGGCAAGAGTCGTTAGATGCGCAGAAGTCGTGTTTTAGGTCCCTCTGGTAGTGAAGCGGGACGCGGGGAACGTTTAGGACCATTCCGAGCGCGCGATTGGTTGGTCAGTTGACACAAGGATCGACTGACCAATCGTGTCGCGTCCACGTTCCGCTCGCTCTATATAGTGGTTGGCCAGTTTACGCAATACGCGCCAACTTACATGCCGGGGACTATATACTCGTATCTCATAATAATGTGAATATCACCATCCCACATGACGAGAACCTCGTGAAAGCTTAGAACAAGAAAACCAAGTATCTCGCAAAGCACACGAGGTTGTTGACATATGAAATATGGAGTCGGCTATCATTGTGCACATTGTCGTTACCACAAACGGCTTGATGGCCAAAAGGCTCTTCGACCAACTATCAAAGCTGGTGTTGCGCGTTTGGATCAAGGGTCAGATGCCGAAGGCAGTACACCTAGATCCAGCTTGCATTGTGAGGAGGTGCCTGTCTCTGGAGCCCTGACCACTGGTAGCTTGGATCCTGCTCCAGACAACGGCGGACTACTATTTTCATATTTTTCCAAAGAATTAAGGTTGAATAATTAAACGGAATTAGGTTATTGTGGAGTCCTACCGCTGAGATGCAATATGTGTACCAGGCGTTCTTATGTGTAATGTGGAAGAAAACACCGACATGACGTGCATTCAACAAGCAGGTTTATTGAACTACGCATGTAATCACACTAATATTATAAAGGCGAAAGGTTGTGTGTGTGTTTGTATGTTTGTTACTTCTTCACGCTCAAACGGCTGGACGGATCTGGATGAAATTTGGCACAGAGATAGCTTATAACTAGTCTTGAATAGCACATAGGATACTTTTAATCCCGGGCATATGTTCCCTTGGGATAATTTTCGACATTCACGCGGGCAAAGCCGCTGGCAGAAGCTAGTAATGTATAAACGTAAGTACGTGTGATAGCGGGCGTCAGCATAAAATTGTCGAGCGTACTCGTAGTTATCATTAGTATGAGATATGTATTACAATATGACTCTAACCTTCAAGGGAGCCTCTATACGGTTGACGCTTATGCCGGCTTGCTGTTCAAAGAAGGCGCAGCACAGTGGCGTAGCGAACGTCGCACATAGGCACACCAGGCTTAGTTGAAACGGAACGATGGCCTTCGAGCCAGGGTAAAAGATACACCTCTGAATTGCTGTGTTCGTTAACAATGGTACCATTGCTGCAAAAATTAAATACACTTATGAGACGCAACAGATAAAATATAGACAACTGAAAAGAAATTTTAGTGATGAGAAAATCATGTCTAACTTCCGCCTCATAGCGCTTTTGATCCTTGATGCAAATTCTACACAACAGTAGACCTCTTAAAACTAGGACTTAGGTAACTTCGAAAGGAGATCAATCAGATCGTACCCAATCATGAAAATTTTAGAATTAATTTTCTTTAAGTATTTAAATGTTCTAAGCATACAGCAGTGAGACGGTTAAGGTTACCCTAGTCGACGGTACGAACTATTTTGTGCTATTTTTTATGCATGCTATCTCATCCGACAATACGTGCGAAAGAGGTAGATGCTGTGATGAGCAGTAATAAGCTAGTTCGCATACGAATTAGCACTTTTGCAATTTTTTATCCAAATGGATGATGAATTAGGACGAAAACGTGCGCGTGAAATTTTATAAACAGACCTTTGGGAGTCTAGATATGAAAAAACGACTAAATATATATTTCCAAAATAAAATTATTTGTATTGTTGAATTACTAAACTATCCCTATATGGCGGCCGTTTTACAATTTTCCTTCTTCTTATGGTATTTATTTCCGCCCAAAGATGCGTTAAAATTAGTGTTGAAATATGGAACTTTCGACGCTCATAACTTTCAAATACATATTTTTTTACATTTTTTGTTTCCAATACAATACAGGGCTAGATAATGATGAGACAAATTGATATTTTAGTTTTTATTTTGAACGTACATCGTCAAACAGTGGAGTAATCGCCAGACTACGTTTGTATGGAAGAATGATTGACTAGTGTAACCTTAAGCGTACCGTAGACTTTAGTTGTAGTAGCTAGTGAAAAACGTTCATGCTTCAACAAAAATGCTTTTTGTGTAATTCTCATTTAATAAACAAAGAGTATTTCTGTTTTCTAGCCATCACTTTCATGTTTGGCTACAAAATATTCGACGCCTGAATAAGTCTTCTAAATACTTAGTCATGCATAGTCATTACCTATACTATCCATGACTTTACGAGTTTGAAATCGCCTTAGTGCTCGTGCCTTCTCTGAATGAGAAGAGGCGTTTGCAGTGCTGTGGGACAGTAACATGCTGGTACTTACTCATTCCGGGCAAAGCCATGCCCACTCTGGATATGCATACGAGTAAGATGCCTGTTATCGCCGCAATCTTGGAGTTACCCACTCTAACTCCATCCGGGGTAAACACAGGGGTTCCGTTCATGATTTCACTGAAATATATCATCTAGCTAGAATTAAGTCAAGATAACTATTTATAGATTTATTTGTCGCGAATATGGAAAATAAGTAATACCGATTATAACTTGGCAAATTCGTAAGTGACACTGCGATGGGGGACATAAGACAGCGGGGGTGGTAAAACGTGCACGCGGGACGGGGGAACCTGACGTCGCATCATCGCGCCGTCACGTCATTGGATAGTACCTAACGTCTACCGCCGCCAGCGCGGACCATGGGTGTTTCACTTACGAATTTGCCAAGCAATAGGTAAAGTTCTCGCCGAACTTCTTGGCCGCCTTGAAGTTGTCTACAATGGCTGCGCAGTAGTAAATCTCATTAAAAAGCAGTACCGATCCGTGTCTTGCGCATCGGAAAGCCAACTTCAGGGTGGCCCAGAAGTTTGGCGAGAACTATACTACGCGCTTATGCTTTAGTCAAAGGAACTCTCTATTTTATATATTTTAACTTCCACCGTTAGCCTTCAAAGCAAGAGGGAACAGCTCATACACATACTTAACATAATATCGCGATTGTATTCCTCGAAGGTTTAGGCAGAAGTAACACCTACATGTAGTATCTACTCATACATCAATTACCATCGGGCGCCAACGAGGACAAGACCGCTCTCAATGAGCACAACCTCATCCGTGCATACTAATATTATAAATTATAAAGTAACTCTGTCTGTTTGTTAAGTTTTAACCTAAACCGGTAAACAAATTTAAATGAATTTTGGTATAGAGATAGATTGAACGTTTGAAAAGGTACTAAGATTTTTTTTTTTTTTTTTGCCCCACACTAGGAATTTCTTCCTATATCGTAGGTGCGTTTACAAACATATAAACTCACATACACAACACCCAGAGCCGGAACAACTATTTACTATAGGTTAATTTTTAACCCAGGATTACGTTCCCTTAGTAACATTTCCGACTTTCAAGCGAGCGAAGCAGCTAACAGAAGAAAGTCAGTATTAAAAAAAGAGAATGAAGGAACTCTGTTCTCTATAAATTCAGTGTGAGTCCAGCCCAGGCTTGGGGACAGTCAGGGTTCAAAAGTGAAGTCGTTCTCTACCATAGCTAAAGTGAAAAAAAATAAGTCTTTTTGCTTTGGAAAATTGCGACTGCACTTTTTTCCCTTGAATGTAGGTACATACCGTAGAGATACAATTAGATACTTACTTGCTCCTCATCATGGGGATATTTATGAAGTTAGCGCACGCTACGGCTGCGAAGGGAACCAGTCGCGCATACAATGGATTCAAGCCCTTGAAATACGTTAGAAATTAAGTAATTGGGAAGAGAGTAAAGACGGTAGGGGTACGAGCGATGAATAAAGACGTGGATGGATGGAGAGGGAGAGTGTAAGGAATGACAAAGAAAAGGTACGTAGTGAATGATGATAGTGTGTGACGGTTGACAATACACACTGTCTGTCTGCTAGTATTATATTATCTGTTGAGAACATATAATATAATACTAGCCTATCAGGGGAGAATAGAAGAAGAAAACGTTTATATTTCATATAGTCCAAGAGCCCGCGAACGCCAGACATACGTTATTTTATAAAAGCTGAAAATTCTTGTATATGTGCCTCTAGTACAGGTAAGAACGATCCCCACCCATGTTACCTGGGTAGTGGTTCCTTTGGCAGGTAGCAGGTAATAAAGGTATATAAAATTGTATCTTAAATTTGTTAATCTGAAAAACTCAATTTTTTGATATTTCATTCGTAGTAATATTAATATTCGCGTTATGCATTGCCAGACACCTACTATGGTTCCAACCCCCTGCCAGACACCCCTAAATTATAATAATTTGTAATTCTACTTACGTTAGATTGTAAAATCTGAATTTTATATATGTTATTTGAGGCACTATAAAATGATGTTTTCTCAGTAGCCAGACAGTTTCGAGGGTTCTATCATCCTGCCAGACGCATTGGAAGGGGCAAAAGTTGTGAGAGCGCGGAGTATGTGTAGTAACTGGAGTGAGTGAAACAGAGCGTTCGGTTTATTGCGATCGTTTACTGCGTATCAGATGTCGTTTATTCCAAATTATCTCGTGATCTTCTTTTTTTAATTTATCAAGAAATTTTATTAAATAAAATAACTACAGTCTGAGTATAAAATTTTTAAAACAATACATATAAATAATTTTATACTAAATTATCAACCATGTGAAAAAACTAATAACTTGATTCATGTTATTTGGAAGTTTTCCAAAGTTTATTGTATTTAATTATAATTGAAAAATAATCTTTTAATAATTTAAGAACAATTTTTATTCAGTAATTTTCCTCATAATCACCGTTGTCGTCAATATCTTCATCTTCGTCGCTACTACTCCAGTCCTCGGATTGATCGTTATCAACATTATCCTCGTTAGTTTCTGTAAAAGTAACATAAAACCCAGTTAATCATCAACAGTTATAAATTTGTGTAAAATATTTTTATGTAATCGTTACATACCTGATATTGTTTTTAAAGAATCACTAACATAATTCGGTAATTGATCCCCTTCAAACCATTTAAAATGGTACCGGTCATTTTCGAGTCTCCAACCATTATTTACTGGGTCATATGATGTTGGGGTTTTTAAGTGAGCATTGTTCCATATAGAACATATATAATTCGCTCGCAGAAATTGCTGCAATAGCTCGCTTTTGCAAGGCGGTAAGCAACTAGCGTCAAAATTTCGTAATTTTTTCTTATTGAAAGCTTCGTTTACATCAGATACTGTGTAAGAATCAATAAAAATTTGCAGTCTAGCAGCATCAACATCATTTAAATCACCTACATTATACAGATAGCAAATAAAATTTTGAATAACATCGAAGAACTCTTGTTGTTTTTGATTATCTTCTATGATTTCGCTGTGACCAAAATTCAAAAAGGCTTGCTGGAATTCTGCATATTGTTTTAATAATTTGAACGGTTTTAATTTAGCTTTCCTGAACAATGCAGGATTGTAATCGCATCCTGTGATTGCATGTAATCCAGGTAAGCTTTTACAAATAGATTCTCCTAATTTTGCATGTATCTTCGTTAGGTCCACATATCTCAAGTTATTCCCAGTTCCTGTCAACATCCAAACGTGCAATTCATTATTTAGACGGTGCATATGACCCAGCATTATAGCGGCAACGTCAGTATCAACAGTTCGGATTACAATGTTTGCTTCATAGTTTATTTTACACGCATGGTACACTATCTTGGTATCAGCTTCTTCATGCTCCGGGCAAGACAACTCCTCAACGATACTTGACACAACTTTGTTGGAATCATTTACAGTAAAAGAATGACAATTTTTGAAATTTATATGTATTATTTTGTTATCAATAAACGGCGCCATTTCATCAGTAGCCCAATGCAAAATGAAGAAATCAACTAGAGCTTCTTTAAAATTAGAATTTTTTAATTCTTTCGCGAAGTCACTAGGACGAACTTGCTCAGGTCCAGCGATGGTATACTCTAATTGTGCACTCTCAAATCGTTGAGAATGTTCGTAATCTTTTATCGATGGTGTAAAATACTGGTCAAATACAACATCAATTCTTGACGCTTTTAATTGAGTTACCATCTGCAACATTTTTTTAGAAATGTTACCGAATTTTTTTGGAACATTTTTCATTGTGTGTAACAAAAAAAAGCCGTCAATTATTGAAACATCAATTCGAGGTGGCTCTTCATGTTCAACCTCTTTCTCTAAGCATTTCATTAAAGCAGATTTGTCGGTCTTGCAAATGGTCCCATCCAAATGGCACATTGATAATGGTACAGAAGTAATCGGGTAGGATAGAATTTTAGAAATATCAATATTGTAGTCCATTGAAATTCCTAGCATACGTCCAAATAAATCCCTTTGAATTTTTATTTCTTGAATTTTACCACCAACTTGAACTCTTTTCTTCTTTTCGTAATCTTTGGAAAAATTATCGATAGATGTTTTTTTAATAGCTTTTTCAAATCGTTTGATGTCAGATTGACATTCAGAAATAAATGCATTTCGAAGAATACCTCCGTTAACTTCTATATTTAACAAGAATTCTTCTACTGGCGGTGATGCGGCCTTCCCTGATGAAATATTTACTAATTGGTCTTTAGGCACATCTACACTGAAAGGATTAATAAATTGATCAAAAGTAGTGATAAATTTTTTCAGTTGTTTGTTGTTTTTTCGGATATTATGAGGAGTCAAATCTGCTGAAACATCTTGATGAGTTTGTAGTCCTAATTCAAGATATACTTGACTTATTATGGTAGATCTCACGTCATGGTTTCGAGCCCACCGTTGTCTCGCCGAAATCGAGTTTGTGAAGTGTATTACACCTGTCAGCCTTCTTGCAGCGTCTGCATTTATTGTTTGCTCCAGCACCAGGTCAATAGGTTGTCTTGAAAACGATTTGGTAGTTCTTTTAATTCCAAAGCAGCCTTTTTGGAATCCTTCATATAAGTCAGGATGAGTTTCGGCAACTCTCAGTAGATTGTCATGGTATTTAACGGTCCACCTGGAATAGTTCGGCTGATTACATATAAAAAATATATTTGTAATTTTAGGTAACACTGATTTAAAAAGTTGAAAATTTCCAGTACGAATACTTCGAGATAATTCCAAGTAGTAATGGATGAGATTGATATAAATTAAATAGAATTGTGATGTTTTGCCATGCTCCCCGTTAAGGGTTTGTTGCTTGTAAATTTCGTAGTTGTTCATTATCTCTTTCAGATTTTCATTTTCAATTTCAAACAAAGACATTTCACAAGTTTGAAGCCTTTTAACCTCGTCTATTATATCGTCAGTTAGAGTGACGTTATTATTTTGTAAAAATGATTGAAAATGTAGTATTTCAAGTCCTAATGCTACTAAAGGATGCAATCTTTTACAGCGATTGAAGTGTTTCCCATCTAAAAATCCATTGACTGAACCACTTGCCAGCAAACTACTTTCAACCATTACGTTAGTTAATCCACAATCACTAATTACTTTACCGATAGCTTTGAAATAAGCCATCATTATGTGAAAAGGTCCTAAATGAATAAATAAATTATCAAATGTTGGTTTCTCCGTAGCTTGTATTTGTAACGCTACTTTTGCTATAGCAAGATCGTAAGTCACCTGTATGCTGGGTTGCTGTACCTCTTCAGCTATTTGTTGACTTTGTTTCATAGTTTCCAGTACGATTGATGTACTGGTTGGTGATGCATTTATTGGAGTCAAATAAGATATTATTTGTTGTGGACTGTCATTATTATCAATCCGACTGTTAAAACCAACCCACATAGGTACTTCTGGTAATTCCAAAGCATGACTAACCATCCATATGTTGTCCATTTCAGTGTATTTTCGAAAGTCTACAGAGTCTACATCATCAACCGATTGTTGCAAATCACTTGTCATTTTCGGCTTTTTAGGGTATGGAGTTTCATTAAAATCTATTGCATCTAATGTTCTTCTTCTTCTTTTTTCATTTTTTTTATTCAGCGAAATGTTTTCTATCGGAGCTTCGGACGTCTCACATTCTTCAGTTGTTATAGTTTTTTCAATCGGCGAAATGTTTTCAGCATTTTCATTCGTAACCTCAGACATCTCAGATTCTCCACAGGTATCTGAATCAATATTTTGATAGATAATCCCAACTGTATCGTGTAAAGTATCCTTACCACTACTCGTTTCAACAAAACGGTCAAAATTATCATACGCCACACCAGTAAAAAGATTTGGCTTTTTTACAATTTTTTCAGGGCATAAACTAGATTTTTCTATTGACGTAAACGTGCTTTCCGTTTCTAATTCTTCCACGCCTTGATAACTGATGCAGTGTCCATATCTGTTTATAATATCAACTATTTTTCTACTGCTCGTTAAACTTTTCAGAGTGATACCTAGCATGATATGTTTTGACGTCTTAACTTGACCATTATGGACTCCGTAAATAACATCTTGACAATAAGAATTAACCAGACGAGCACATTTGGGGCCACTTTTTCGTTTACTCCTACATCCACCAAGAAGAGTTAAATAAAAGTCTGATAATTCTTGAGGTATTGAAACTTCTCCTGATTTTAAATGCTGTGACGTAATATTTTTAATTGGTAATTTTTTTTTTTCCATTTGGAGTATTAATTTTCTCAGAATCAATGCAGATTTTTGTAAAATGTCTTCTGTCTGTAAATTTTCAAGAACTGAATCATCTATTGCTTGTAAATGTTTAGGAGCTATTATTTTCTTATTACGAATATTGAAAAATTTTATGTCCTTAGAGAATACTTTCAAAATTTTTTCCTCTAGGTGTTGTGCTTTAAAAGTAGTAGTCGTATCAATAGAATTTTCTTCAAGCATTTTTTGTAATGAATCAATATATAAATTATGTAAATGCGTCAATAAAAAGCAGCGTCCTTTTTTAATCACGTCTTCGTTTATGATTGTACTAATTTCATTAAAAACTATTTGGTGATACTGTCGTTGATAGTGCCACTCCGTTTTGTTAGGTTGTGCTTGTAAAGAAGATAACTTGTTATGAAAACTAACCCGGCATTCTGTATGATAAAAAAATTTCAGGCCAGAAAAATTATTCAATTTATTTAAAAAATCTTTATACTCTTCATGACCTTCAATCTTGGAATTGACACTAGCTTTAAATTCATGGACATCAGCTGCATGAAGCGGAAGCATCTTCGATCTCAACTTTTTTTTATTTCTGTCACAAAATATACAAACGACCTTATTTTCATTACTACCAGCAATATTATCAGCCGAAATATTTTCGTCTTGAGTTACAATATTATTATTACTAACATCCGGTTGAGAAGAATCAGAGTTACCTTGAAGAGTTGAAGATTGTACACCAATTGATTCAGAAATTGGAGTCAGCTGTGATATCGTGGAAGATTCTGTAGCTACAAACTGTAAATAAGATTCATCTTGTGATGTTGAAGGTTGTGTTTCGATTGACTGAGAAGGTAAAATTTGTTGTGATTTTGTTATAAATTCAGTTGATGAAGATTGTAAATCAATTGGTACTGAACTCAACTCAACGGTTGATGACGAGGTTGAAGATGAGTTGCCGGTAACTGCACAACTTTGTTGATTTTTATTTCCTTTCTTTTTTTCAGCACTTAAAGGTTCACTGCTAAAATACTTTTTCATAAGACCTGTAAATGCTTTATAGCATCCTCGGTGATAACCACTGTCTATATATTCAACTGGTAAAATAATGTCTTTATATTTGAGGTTATGTATTTTTCTTAATTTTAAAATGTTTTTACATTTCTTAAAAGTCTCCTCGGAAAATATCACTAGATCATCACCACTTTTTTTACAGACAAAACAAACTAATTTTTCGTCACTCATGATAACAATTTATTAAAACTGGATCACATTTATTTTACAAATAGCACAAATAAATATTACAACATTTATTATGAGCATATAACCGTTCACCGAATAATACAGAATGAACGACAGCTGATGCGCAGTGAACGATCGCAATGAACCGAACGCTCTGTTTCACTCACTCCAGTTACTACAGTCCGTCAAATCTAAGAAGTACCGTTTGACAGCTATAAAAATACGTTGTATAAACTTAAGTTGATGCTTACGAATGATACTCGTTGTTATAGTGTATAGGCAGCATAGTAATTAATTAGGATTATGAATTTGATTATTCGTAAACTTTCATACAAAGTTATCACGGCAAGTTAAATGAGAAACGTCATCGGACTTCTTAGATTTGACGGACTGTACACATACTCCGCGCTCTCACAACTTTTGCCCCTTCCAATGCGTCTGGCAGGATGATAGAACCCTCGAAACTGTCTGGCTACTGAGAAAACATCATTTTATAGTGCCTCAAATAACATATATAAAATTCAGATTTTACAATCTAACGTAAGTAGAATTACAAATTATTATAATTTAGGGGTGTCTGGCAGGGGGTTGGAACCATAGTAGGTGTCTGGCAATGCATAACGCGAATATTAATATTACTACGAATGAAATATCAAAAAATTGAGTTTTTCAGATTAACAAATTTAAGATACAATTTTATATACCTTTATTACCTGCTACCTGCCAAAGGAACCACTACCCAGGTAACATGGGTGGGGATCGTTCTTACCTGTACTAGAGGCACATATACAAGAATTTTCAGCTTTTATAAAATAACGTATGTCTGGCGTTCGCGGGCTCTTGCTCTAATAGAAGTAACGTGATAAAAAATCAGGAAGATAATGACATTAATATAATAAATGCAATAAACCCTTTGGAAACAGAATCCTAAAAAAACTTTAGGGTTCTGTTTCCAAAGGGTGGCAATGAGAAGGGCCTACATCCGCTTTAGTGCCGTAAAACGGTTACTTTCTAAAGCATACTCCATAGTGACGGCTAGGTTAAAAGGTTTGAAATAAATATATATTTATTATTGTTTAATGTACATTATTTTTCAAACATGGTTTTTTCGTATAACAATTAGTTTTGCTTTAAAAAAATAATTAGCAACACGATATTTTTCGCAACATTTGGATACTTCTCCAAAACGACTTGATGTTTAAAAATATTTTTGCACAGAAAAATTGATGGATGGAATTTCTTCATAACTGACATAGCATAAGTAAATCAAATAATATTTTGCAAACAAAACTGTTCAAAAGGAGGTTCAATATTGATATTTTGACATCGAGCGGGCGCACGCCCAGTATTGCGTTTTCATTGGGGCGTAAATATCGCCTTAAGGCTCTAAACAGAATGGCTACATTTAAATTTCACATCAGCCTCAAAACTGCAGTATGGATGCAAATGTACGCCGCGCGCCGATTGTGCAGTTCGTTTGCAGTCTGTGTTCATAAGGGGCTACCAATATAAGTTCGCCGCTAGGGACGCTGGTGTGGCGCGAGGTCTCCGATATTTCAAATTTCATAGACTTTGGCTCTAAGCGCGAGTTTATTTTCGTTATTTTTATTGTTGTGTACGGGATGTACCAACCACTGTTTTAATAGAGATTTATGTTTCAAATGTTTTTCTCCTTTTATTTCGAAATAAAACGGCTGCGCAAAACTGATTTTATGTTTAATCGCACTTCTATGGCATTAAAAATTATTTTGATTCAAACCTTGCTACCTTGCGCGTTATAACAACTTTTAACAGCTGTATACAGAATGGATAAAAAATCGTAGATTTAACGAAACAGGCTGATAGTTGGGGAAAGGAGTAAAGTTCTGGAGTAAAGTTAGTCAGCGTTCAAAGTTTAAACTGACGTTAATTAGTTCATCCTCATTGGCATGCAGTTCTATGAGCAGGGGGAAAATCCGCTTCCTGCTTGGGGCACTTTGGAACCAAAAACATGCAGATGGGTCCGCGACACCCATGTGCAGGTTGTGTGGGAAACATACAGAACGCATGGAGCACCTTCTGTGCACATGCAATGCACTGGCTGGTAAGCAAATGAGTCTCCTAGGGGTTGGATATCCAAAACCAGAAGACTATAGGCTCATATCTCAAAGTCTCATTGGTAAAACTCATGAAAAGAATTTTCAACGAGATTGGGGAGGAGTAAGTTATCTAGGGGACCACAATAGATCCTAATGGGTCGAAGTGTTCGAGTTATTTATCGGCCCCTCAACAAGATAAGATGCAGTTCTAAGCCTACACGATCCAAAATCGTCAAACATGCACGAACTACAGGGTGTTACGGTATAGTGCGATCATATTTTAAAAACTGCTTCCACCCATTAAATAGCCCAGTTTTCATAGTCAATTCTCAAAATAAGTCTTTATCAGTTTTTTTTTAAATTAATTGGTAATTAAGTTAAGTTGACCTCAATAACCGTAACCTTTGGAACATAGATAAGGGTATCAGAGAAATAATAAAAGCCAACAAGTTATGTAACAGTTTATTTTCTTAATTAAAATTATAGCTATTTGGTACGGCAACTGTTTTTATCCTGTTCAATAGCTGAAATAAAAAATGTTAAACAATAAAATACCTTTACCAAAATAATTATATAACCGAAATATTAAAAAAAAAAAATAGGTACACAACACAACCTGATTTTACTTTTCATGTGAGGGTGTTGCCATCTCTGGTGTCAGAGTTAATTATGCCGCCTCTGGGAATCATACACGCCTCTGACCTGGCTTTGCTATTTCAGACTAACATTAGCTATATAAGTCCAGGTTTCCTCACGATGTTTTCCTTCACCGTTGCCTGTGATGTCCAAGAAAAACATAGAAAGTACATACTAATATGAAAAAGACACATTGGTACTTGCCCGGATTTGAATACAAGACCTCAAACACGAGAGGCGAGCTCTTAGCCACTGGGCCACCACGATACACTTAAACTTTATGGAATGTAGCAAATAAAACGATCATACTTTTTTAATATTTTCTATACTAGTCACAGTATTATTGTCAGCTTATACACAGGTCAATTGACATCACAATATACGTACAAGATTATAAATTATAATAAAAAAATTGAATATCTTTGGAATGTTATTGCACATTATTAACAAACAAATAATTCTTGTAACCCCCTCCTTAAGGCGGAACCACACTTACGTGTCGTGGCGTGGCGTGGCGTGGCGCGGGAGCCACCAATCCGACGACGCTGTTCCAGCCTACGTCACAATAAAACGAGTTTTGTAGCCAATCAAATGTGTCAGAAGGCGCCACGCCACGTAAATGTGGTTCCGGCTTTAGTGATCAGATCGAAGGGGTAACATAATAACAAGATATAATTCTATTTATTGAGCTCTTATGTCTTTCAGGCTGGCCACCAATTAGGAACATGCAACCTTATTTATAAAAATATCGACATTGTTCTACGGTTGCTTAGCAAGTAAGCACATTCTATATTAAATTTTTTATACAGAATTTGAATAAACAATCTGCTAAACAGCTGCCAAGGAACTTGTCACTAGATACGAGTTGGCTAGTAGTGAGAAGCGAGAGTGTAGTTCCGATAGTTTTGTCGCTCGGCTATAAGACTTAGCACGCATTGTCAATTTTTGTACGCGTGCTGAACTTATCTAACACGCACTGCGGATAAAATTTCGCGCGGTTTTTGTCTCCTTCTACCTGTTCATAGAGTTCAAAATATTCGAGCGAATTTAGTCCGCGTCGCGGTGCGGTGGATTCTGTGGCAAAACAAGGATTTCTTACAGTATTATTGCCGCGCCATTTTTTTTTCCGCAATGCGTGCGGCTTCATACAATTCAATAGGTCGCAGAATAGGCGGAAAAAAAATATCGCGCGAATAAAAGTTACAGTGCTTGCTAAGCCTAAGCGAGTGTTCTTGTGCGACGGGCGATTAGGTACTCGCAGCACTCGCTCGGGGTTCGACGTAAGTTCTGACCGCCAAGCGAGCGTTGCTGAGCGAGTATTATCTCTTTGATAGCTCTAGTCACTGCGACAAACTAGTGGTAAGACAGCTCTCGCCGGCTGTGTGAACAGCCAGCGATCAACTATTAATATAAGTGTCTCTTTTAATGACACGGGATCTATTTGTATTGTCCGTTTCTTCAGATAGTCGATTCTCGTTGGCGGTGGGTCAGCTCAGAGATTTTATAAATAAGGCCCGTAGTAACCAACTTGTTTGTCGTACATAGGAATTTTAATTTTTTATGCCCTTAATTATTATATTTTAAACTAATGGCATGAAATATAAAATAATTGACCATATAGCATGCTCACAACAATGATAAATATAGATAATGGCCAGTTAGCTGCCTGTATACCAAATAGCTTGTTCGTCTGTACTATGTCTTTGAATTGTTCAGTGCCAATACTTACATTCATACAAGGAATTAACTGGAAATTGAAATATCTGTGACCAGCCAGACTCTTACAAAATTATTCTCAAACCGCCTCGCCCATTCTCTTAGATAAACTAAAAAAAAATATAGTACTTAAAAATAAGCATAATTGATTGGAACGTAAATAAATTATTGTAAAACTTTTATAAAATTAAATCTTTATATATCAACACCAAGGGCACTATTCTGAACTGTGAATTCCAAGAAATGCATAACTACAGGGCAACTTAGTAGCAGTAAACTACTGTTCAAAATAGGCCTCTCGTATTAGAAAAAATCAACAAGTCAAAAATATATTTTTCAAAACAAAACGAGTGTATTCTTAAAAACTAGTTGTAACAATTTATATAGCGTTTCTCGAAAATATTATAAGCACTTAAGCCTTGGGTTTCGAAAACCCCAAACAGTTGAAAGACTTGGAATACCCCCATCAAACTTGGGTCGCAAGACCCCCAAACGGTTGGGTGATTTGGGATACCGCCATCAAACGTGGGTCGCAAAACCCCCAAACAGTTGGGAGATTTGGAATACCCTCACCAAACTTGGGTCTCAAAATCTCCAAACAGTTGCGCGATTTGGGATACCAAACAAAACATTTCCCAAATTATCTCAACAGTTGGAAGATTTGGAATATCCACATTGAACTTGTGTTTCAAATCCCCCAAATAGTTGGAAGATATGGATATCCCTATCCAAAACAGAAATATATTTCTCTCATTTGTTCACCAATTTACAATCGATGAGACGAAAATTCTACAGACAATAGTAAATGCTTTCTAACTCAATGGTACGCTACACGGGCAACTGAAATTGGGCAATTCTTGGCAATTTCTATAGAACATTTGCATTGTCATTTGTTGGTAGGTGTTGCTGGGAAATTATATTTCCAATATTTGCGCAATAAATTGCCCTTGTATGAGCATCTCAAGATATTTAAACACAGTTCTCTAAGATCACAACATTAACCACCGATTTGAAGGATCGCCAACACACTTCTTCATTGCAACAAAAAAGAATTCACGAAATTTTCTCAAAATCTTTTCAACAGCCATTCTAACAGATGAGGTATTCGCGGTTACATTTTGATTCTTACAGTCCCTTGTTATAGTATACTGTAGTTGTCTCTGGAGATATTTTTTTTACGTTTTCCTGTAAAATACAATAAAACATTTATTAAATTCCATCACATACACATACTATCGATTTTTATCGAGTTTAAAAAGGCGACCGCATTCATTAAAAAGCGCCTGAATACGCATGTCTTATACACCGTCGATAATATTGGAAAAGGAATAAAATTGTAGTAGGATGAAACCCATTGATTGATTTTTGTGCTTGAGCCATAAAGGTAAGTTTTCACCAAATTCCATGTTTTTTTTTGTTATTGTAAAAATAAAAAACCAAAAGCATGGTTATTTGAATATTTGAAATAAATTTTGAGGTTACGTGAAAAAAGTATTCAAAAGTTGTAGATCTTTTTATTACCTATAACTTTGCCATTTAACTTTTTTCCATAGGACCTATTTATAGTTTTGCCGGCAATAAACCGAGATAAACCGTTTTCTACCCTTAAAAACTCAACCCCGTGCACTTCCCGATCTCAGATCGCCCTTAAATTATTTCTCCTTTAATTTTTGTTATATTCTCTTCCTTTTCCAATGGGTTTCATCCTACTATTATTTTTTGTCACTTTTTACCATTTTCACTGGTCTATTATATATCTCGTTAAAAAAAAACGATTTTGCTTCCACAGTTCGACTTTGCCTTATGGAGAAGAGTTTCTGCAAGGACTTTGGGGAGAACTTTGCCCTGCAAGGGGCGGGTATAGAATTATGATGTAATTAGCGGACGCCTCGCGGTTTCACCCGCGTAGTTCCCGTGGGAATACATGCCTAAAAAGTAGCCTATGTCACCCTAGGCTAGTATAGCTTCCCAACGGTAATAGTAGTATATGCAATGGTCATATAATAGGGGTTATTAAAACACGATGAGATGATTACATTCAAGATAAGAATGCTTGGAAACATGCTGGTCCTGCTCCATAGGGCAATTTTTAGTGTAGACAAAGTCAAACTGGTTGATTTGTATTATATTAATTATTTTAGTAACGCTTTATTTTATTTTTTCTACACTTTCTGTTTAAAAAATAATCGACTCGCACACTGTTCCGTTATTGTTGAATTAGGTAATTTGCCTATGTTTGCAATATTTGTAAGTATGTGAGAACCATGTTCCTATTTATCAAGTGAAGGAATTTACCTGTTAGTGCTTGTAATACTTATATGTAGTATATTAGTGCTCGGTGCATCGTCCTCACGTATATGAATTTTATTAATGTATGTAATTCAATAATGTAAAAAAATAAATAAATAAAAAAGTGTAAGTATGGAGTTTCTTGTGCGTTCTTCTTCATAACAAGCTACTTTGCCGAATGCACGGTAGAATCAATTTTTATTACTTGTTAATTTTAATTGTTAATGTTCGAAAGTGCCGCTTAATGGCCCAGTCCAAATAAATACATTTTAATTTGACTTTGACGAGAGTGGGTTTATCACATAAGGCCAAGCCGAATGTGATAATAATAACACGCGAGTGTTTTAATACCTAAACATATGCCGTTGCATTCACCATTTTATCTTCACCATATTCCACAGTTGAAATAAATAAAAAAGTGGAAACGGCAAAATATGTGGTATGGGGGGCAATTTAGATTCCCATTGCGGATGACTGCGCAGCGCGCGCATCTATAGACAATGACACTACTTTTCTACATTAAGTCAATGAGCCCATAAGCGCCAAAAAATTCAAAAGTACAAGTGTGCTATATAAATTAAAAAGTTAATTTATGATGCAGTTGTTTGAAAATCGAAGGAAAATGTTGCACTGTAATGGTTTTGTTTTTTAAATTTTACCTATCCACGAATATAAAGTACGTGTTTTTACAACATTTTTTGAATTTCATATTTGTAACATTACGTTGTGAGTGTAGATAGAAGATTTTTTTAAATCAGTCCAGTTATTTTTAAGTTTATTCGTTACATACAAAAATACAAATCTTTCCTTTTTATAATATTAGTTTAGATTTATATTTCATTCCATTACCTTCAATTAATTTTCAATGAAGTTGCCACTAATGCTGGCTTTTCTGCTAAAGTTGGTGTGTTGCACTAACTTTAGCAGAAAAGCCAGCATTAGCAGCGAAGCAAAAGTCACGATAAGAAACACTAGAACTAGTTGGAACGGAATGATGGCCAGAGGGTGATGGGTGAAGCTTGGGTTTGGACCTAGACAAGCATGCAATTTATAAAGCACTAAAATGTTTCCATTACCTTCAATTCATTCTCAATGGTATTGACACTAATGCTGGCTTGCTGTTCAAAGAAGGCGCAGCACAGTGGCGTAGCGAACGTCACACTGAGACACACCAGAGCTAGTTGGAATGGAATGATGGCCAGGGAAGTAGGCTTGAACCAACGCTTCTTGATCGCCGAGTTCGTTATTACTGGTACTAGAGCTGGAAAATAATAAAACACATAATTATAATGATTGAAATTAAAATGGATAAGCAAAGTATCTTAACAAACGAAAACATATTTAACCTCATTTTAACTATCGTATTCTGGAGTCTAGATTCGTGCCCGGCTTGCTCCTTACTTGCTCCATATGGTACATGTGACTTAAACATAACTGGCGAAATATGGGTGCATGTGGGTACGTACTATAAGTGCCCCTAAGAAATTCCAAGAGGATGAATACAATAAAATCGGGAATTGAACCCAGGACCTCATGCTCAGCAGTAGCATTTATGACCACTAGACCAACGAGGATTTTTAGTTTAAAAGACCCACTTCGTAGTGACCTACTTCAATTCTTATTCATGGCAAAATATAAAATTGTATACGTACTCATTCCGGGCACAGCCATGGCCACTCTGGATATGCACACAAGGAATATGCCTGTGGCCGCTGCAATCTTAGAGTTGCCCACCCGCTCTCCTTCCGGGGTGAATACAGGCGTTCCATTTATGAGTTCGCTAAAATATATAGGTTAAATGGTTAGGAATTTGAATAGCATCCCATTTGGCCTAGCAGGATCACATATTTATAAAATAATATTAAATAAAAATAATGGTCCCCCAGACCGAATTTCGGCCACGACTGCGAATCTCAGTAGAGACTGGCCATCGGCGCGGGAGATACGGAGTGTGTGCGCGAATACAAGTGCACTTTCTGTCCAACTACTCTCATAATTCGATGGGCCGGCAATCCGACATGGCCTCTCAGAGAGAGAGAGAGAGAAAGAAAGAGAGAGAGAGAGAGAGAGAAATCAGTCGTAGGACCAACGACTTAACGTGGTTTCCAGGCTGTACTGAAATATTTTTAATAAAAATACCCAACAATACTTTGCCTGATCTGTGAATCGAACCCGGGACCTCACGCTCAGCAGTACCCAGTATACGTACTTACATAAATAGTAATTATAAATATCATTATTATGCTTTTACGAATATTTTAATCAACTTTAATTAAAATATTAAGTAAAACTTACGTGCTCCTCATCATGGGGATATTGATAAAGTTAGCGCCACACACAGCAGCGAAGGGTACTAACCGAGCATACAGCGGGTTCATGCCCTGGAAATAATTACAAAAAATACAATAGTAAATGCAAATGTATACAAAAGTTATCTAATAAACTAATCAAATTAATTTTAACGAAAATACAATGGGGAACTAAAAACACATGGTAAAGCTGCGTGTATACGGGCAACATTTTCAGCAATTGTTAGCGACACTTGTTGCCGGATTTGTCGAACAATGTGGAGCGACCTAGTTTGTTAAGTTGCTCCGTCAAAATAAATTATATACACCTATTTCTTTTGAAAGTAGACATAGCTCTCAGAAAAAAATACTATATACTTTAGAGAATAAAGTCTCTTTTTGAGTTCAACTATTGCTAAGAGTTAATAATCAGATCTAGTGAGAAACATGTCTATCGGGCAATATCCAAGTCGCCGGCGATATGCTATCGAGGAAAAAAGCGACTATACCAGGACTGAGTGAACCTATCCTGACTGATAATTGCCAAATATTCAAATATTGCGTAAGGTATCGCGTAGCGGTGTCTTTATACAAGCAATGCTATCCGTTGGCCTGCAGATGTAGTTGGTGAGTACCGTGACGCCATTTTTGAACATTATTGCCCACAAATCCGACTACTGAAATATCACGCTCTAAAAATTATGAAGCAAGAAATTCTATCTAAAATATTTTCATCTGAAATATTCACATTAGTGTTCAGAGGATAACCGTAGTTGTATGCTACTTTGCAGAATTTATTGTGTTTACCTTAGGTAGCATACCACCACGGTTATTCTATGAACACCACTGCCAACAACAACTTTGCGACACTGTAGTCGGGTAAAAAATTTGTTTTCAAACTTTGATGGGATATGTTTCGCAAACGGTACGCTTGACAAAAATATGGTGTACCAAACTCCACCTTCATTTTAAAATCACTGTTCAATGATACCACACAAGATGGCGTAAAGCGAAAAACTTTTCTGTTCTTGACTTCGTGCCCCCTAGAGGGCGCCATCACGTTGAGAAGTTGTGAGAGAACTGATGCACATAGATACATACACACATACCGGGCAAAAACATAACCCTCCCTTTTGCTTCGCCGTGGTCGGGTAAGTATCAAGCAATTTAGTTGCCCGTGTATTCGCACCTTATTATTTCTAATTAATCTAACTACTTCGTTCGAGAGTACCTACGACTACTCTATCAAATTTGTACCAAAATCGATAGCTACAATTTACGTAAAACTCTATTTATGAATCTAAATCGACGAACCATAAATTACCATAACTGAAATTCATAGTAGGTACTTACGTACTATTTTAAACAAGTAGGACCATTCTGACGTCATTATGTAACATAACAAGTGTAATATGTTTACCATTCAATTATAGTGTAATCGTTAAGTGAACTTTCATGACACATTATTGCAAATCTGTTAAGCACGTCTCGACTATAGGTCAAGGAGGAGTTGCGAATTTGCGATGTGTAGGTACCTAATGATAACAAAATATATTGGCTTTGGAGATACTATCTGTCTAGGTCTATTCTTATCGGGAGTAGCAAAACTTGATTAGGTATCTCATATATGACCAGTCAGGCCTTCTCGTCTTCATCTGGTAGGTAATATTATTACATCCATGACAATTAAAAAATCTTCATTTTCTAAAGCTCTTTCAAGTTTTCAGAGGACGGCTTTCCATGTTCCTTATATAACTTAGTCCTCCAAAATCAATTTTACCGACTTCAAAAAAAAAGGTTATTCATATTTGATTTAATAAACTTCACATTAATCAACTATTTTGTATAAAGGGTTATTGCAAAAACAGTAACAACATTACAGGGCTGAATTACTAACATCATAAATAAGAACTTTAATATTACGACTTTTAAAATTCAACAAAAAAAAATGCTGATATACAAACAATAAAAACCACTTTCAATCACATTGTAGCCACAACTCATCAATCCTCGTTTTGACACTCTGTTTGACACTGTGGTGATTGTCAAAACGTAAACATACTGTAAAAAGTTCTTTTGAGAACTGCTTTGATCTATATTTCTGGTAAACAGAGAGTCAAAACGTACTGTGGTTAAAAGTTCTTTTGAGAACTGCTTGCTTCAATGTTTCTAATAAACAGAGTGTCAAAACGAGGATTGATGAGTTGTGGCTACAACATCAGAGCCTATCTATATCAACTCGGGATGGAACAAATTGCGACCCACGGATGCCCCTCAAGTTAAAGGGGAAAATTTACAAGTTCGTGATCAGACCTGTCGTATTGTATGGATCAGAATGTTGGGCTGTGAAAAAAATGGATGAAAAGAGTTTGCATTTAGCAGAGATGAGAATGTTGAGATGGATGTGCGGAGTGACGAGAATGGAAATGAGTATATTAGAAGAAGTTTGAAAGTGGCGCCAGTGATAGAAAAGTTGAAAGGAAACCGTTTGTCCTGGTATGGTCATGTGATGAGGAGGGATGAAACGCATGTTACTTTAAGAGTTGTGAATATAAATGTGGATGGATGGAGAGAGAGGGGACGGCCAAAGAAAAGATGTATGGACTGTGTGAGGAGTGATATGAAAGAAAAGGGAGTCAGTGATGGCGTGACGGGGTACAGGACGGTATGGAGGAAGAAAACGTGTTGCGCCGACCCAAAGTAACATGGGACAAGGGAAGGAAGATGATGATATCATAGCCTTTCTCATTTCCCCAACACTATGCTGGGGTCGGCTTACAATCTAACCTGATCAAGCTGAAGTATACTACTTCGAAGTTACACGTGAGCAACGTCAAAGCTAAACCAAGCCAAGCTATTTAAGGCGTGTTTATTCAATGTAAACAGTACGTAATCACACGGTTTTTCCGACACACCTCCGTGACGTTTTTACTTGACATAACAATTAGTGGAATTGTTGACAGTACCGAAATAGAAGATAACGTAGGAAAAATACGCGATAAGCTATCGTTTTCATAATAAAATACACCTGTCCGAAATTTATTGGCGTTGAGATAAATGCTGTGATTTGATAAAACTGGTAAAACTTGTAAATTATGATAAAGCCGTTCGAATGGAAGTTGCATAACGTTACTTTGCAGTAAAAAAAACATTTTTACAAAAATTACAACTTTTATTTTTCACTTTTTAGTTGTGGTACATAATGTACCAGTTCTATAGGCTAGGTACCTACGCGTATAGTGCCCAAAGAGAAGCCAGAATAGATGAACCCAATAACATGAAACTTAAACAAAACAGGTGCAATGAGAGTATACCAGGGTGAATTGTTCACACCTGCGTACGCATTTTGGGCGTACCAGTGTGATGTTATGTTATGAAATGGTGTAAACAATAAACAGACATGCGATTGCATCTATCCCGAGTGTTTTACCGTCATTTATTGAAGAGTTCTGATGTATTTCTCCGAAGTTCTTCATCAGATCTTGATGAAAATTAAATGGGACTACATGACAAGCATCAGCTTTCAAATAAAAAAAGAATCATTAAAATCGGTTCTCCCAATAAAAAGTTCTGAGGTAACAAATATAAAAAAAAAAAAATACAGTCGAATTGATAACCTCCTCCTTTTTGCGAAGTCGGTTAAAAACCTTGTAAAGCCATAAACACTGTTTTTGTTTTTTTAGAAACAGATTTTTTTTATCAGCATCTAAAATGGTTCAGCCCTACATTTTTTCTTTTTTAGAATCGAATATCGAGTCTTTGATTGATAACTATTGCCTGCAAAATAATTCGGGTGGTTCATCGAACATTAATAAAGAATGGTGTATTAGTGATCGAAAGGGTGTTGTTATAAAACTTAGGCAATATATATTAATAAAAAAAACTCGTAAAGCGAAATTAGAACGAATGCAGTCTACATAGCTCTATGATGCTTCTAAATATAAATAATCGCAAGAAAACAAGAGAACTTCATTCACAATTCATCTTTTTCTCAAACATGCTTGGAAATTTGAGCATTATTTTGACAATCTTCTTCGAGATAAAACGAAAATGCTATACATGGCAACGGCCGGCAAAAATTATGTAAATAAGTATGAAAATCCATATGCGTCGTGTGTAGCGGCCAAATAAATGACATAGAAAACTCATATCTGTCGTGTAATTTAACATGGCAGCCAAGGAGGTAACTTATCAAAGGTTTTATTTACATTTTGAAATAGAAAACTGTTTATTGAAAAAATAAACAAATTTAAAACTTTAACGCGGCAAAAAACCGTCATTGATTTTGAAATTAACTGTATTTGACAAAATGTGTTCTAGGTAGTACTTAGTTTTAATTTTCGCGCATTATTTGAGAAAAGTACTACACAAGCCTTGGCCGCAACTAGGCATTGATGGACTTACGTATGTGTGCCTAGGCTTCGCCCCGGCCCACATTTACACGTTTGTCCATCAATGCCTCTTTTGCTGGCCGCTGCAGTAATGTACTATTTCACCAGTAAAATTATGCTTATTGCAAGGGCCAAATTTTACACTGCAGGACGCCGATATGCGTTGCTAATCAAACCTTCTTTTTTAGAACTTATTTCGTGATTTCAATACCATCAGGTGAGATAGTGGTCAAGCACAAGCCTATCTACGGAAAAAAAACCTACCTACAGAAATAAATACTTTCGATTTTTTCTAGAAAAAATATGTTTAACATAATTATTGTTTTTCAGGCATATATCAAATAAACGTTTTACAAAAACAAATGTAATTTAAAAAGGTTTTAGCGATTACGGTTGTTCATATGAAGAGAGTTCATAGGAATACGGTTATTCTTACCTTAACTTTGCTGTTGAGGTACAAGGCAGTACCCAAGGCACCGGAGCATGCCGCACAGTAAGATGCAATTAATTGTCTGGAAAATAATACAAAAATATGTTAATCAATCTACCTACCAGACTGACAGGATTCAGCCGAGTATATATAGTTCAACTCATCTTTGCGGGCAGCGCTATGTGCGGGTGGTTGTTTGCTCGGACGACGACTGCCGCGTCACTGCCACACAAATGCATTATGTATAATTACACGCGCACGCACACATGGCGCCGCGCGCACAAATGAGTTGAACCACTGAACTATCTATAAGTACCAGTAATTTAATGGAGCTTCTGGTATCAGATTTCAGGTTTCTGACTACCCGTAACGGCTAAAATAAAGAAGGAAAAAGAAATGAGAATAAAAAAAAATAAAAAATAGAGAAGGAAAGAAATGAAGAAAAAAAAAAAGAAAATAAAAAGAATTGATATGAATGGTATAAACTGAAGAAAAGAAAAAAAAAATTGTAAAATCATTGTTATTTTGTTTATTTATTGTGTCTTATTATGTATATTTATATATTCCTTTTTCCAACGCACCCTTACTCGCTGAGGGCTAGGTACGACGCGACGCGGCGACGAAGGCGTACCGTATCGTCCGTACCCACGAGCGGGGTACGCGCTTGAGGCCGCCCCAGAATGGGGAGAGGTCACAAAAGGGACAGGACGAGATTTGTAAAGGAGTCAAGAAGCGACTGCGGTGATAGCGCGCCTATTTGGCGGGCTATGTCCGCAGCCGTCTCCTTGAGATTCGGCCCATATGACAAGATGTCGGTGGGGCCATGGGCGGTTGGTGGGATTACCCGTAACGGCTGTCAAAAATCTCCAAATGTGCAAATTCCCTTTGTAAAGGTGGTCACCCATCCACGGACCGACCTCGGCAAGCGTTGCTTAACCTTGAAGATCGACCCGTGTAGCTGTTACAATATAGCAACGAGCGCCTCTAGGTTCAATAGCTCTGGTGACTATTAATGTAATTGCCTAGACTACATTTACCTTCGCATTTCGAAACCGCTATGGTAACCACATCTGCTTACGAACACACGGTACAGTCGACATTTGTGAGGTATCATAGAGGAACTCCTTTCAGGTAACCCTTAAGCCCAACAGCCTAAAGTCTTGTACTTTTATTTATTCAGTGCTAAAGTAAAAGTCAACCCCAGGACTTCAGGACTCAGAATCATCATCTTCCTGGTTACTTGGGGTTGGCGCAACAAATATACATTTTCATTCCGTCTTGTAACCCCTCACGCTATCTCTGACTCCCTTTCATTTCATATCGTTCCTTTCCTCACACAATTCCCCGAAAGGTTATATTACAGGCAGCACCTGTACTACAGGTGACGAAATGTGGGTGGTAGAGGTGCTCAGGTGCACCTATACTATAAGTGACGAAATGTGGGTAGGTACTACAGGCAGAGGTGATCAGGTGCACCTGTACTATAAATGACGAAATGTGGGTACTATAGACAAAGGTGCTCAGGTGCAGTTGTACTATAATATGTTGAAATGTGGGTACTATAAGCAGAGGTGCTCAGGTGCACCTGTACTATAGGTGTACCCACATTATGCCGATTATATTTAAGTCCCATGTAAGAGGTGCGACTCTATTGCCATCAACCGAGCACTAGTTCAGCTTCAGGTTCCGGGCAGCTATTGAGAAATTTTAGAAATAAAAACCCAATAACACTTTGCCTGACCCGTGAATCGAACCTCATGCCCAGCACCGCTAGACCAAAGAGTGAGAATGAAAGAAAAAACTGAAGTACTTACTGTGGGGTGATAACTGCGTCGCCGGAACGATTTGAGTAATTGACGATAGCATTAAACGTTTGATTGGCCCACTGCCAGAAAATTATGGCTGCATTCGTTTTATAGAACGATATCATACCTGAAATATAATAAATAATCATCAGCCTTTTAATGTTCCCTTACCATCTCCATGTTTTAATTACCATCCTTCAACAGTAGGTTAAGAATAAAAAAGGGTTTCTGGACAGACGTACGACAACGACCGTGGTCCTTGGTTTCTCGAGATCCAAGGACCACGGACCTTTAGAAGGCGTACGATCGGCCGAAGCCAGTTTGCAGTGGTCTACTGGTTTAGATACTTTGGATTACTTACATCCAGTGATGAGGGTGTTCATAGGCGCCTGCGCAGACATGCGACCGATGCGGATCATCTTCTCGCCAGTGTCCGGATGGTAGGCACTGTCATACAGATATTTGGCCGCCCAAAGTTTGTCCTCGTCAAATCCGGCAGGCATTTTCTGTGTCTTCCTATTATTATTAAAAAAAAGATAAAAAAGCAAATTAAACAAGTCTTTTGTGAACTGAAAGGTACTAAATGTAATATCACTTGACAGTGCACATCTAATGACCCCAAACACGATGATGCTATCTTGTCTGGTCGAGTAGTTGCTATGGCCACTTCGGCTCCATCATGAGACTGACCAGCACTGTAGTACCATATTATTATTTAAAAGTTACATATAGTACCTCCACCTAGTTTCAGCTTAGTTGACGCCAGAAAGTGCTTTAAAAATGGATTAATATAGTTGCCAAAAAATAAAAGGCCCGTTTTGACAGCTATAAAAAAACTTAATAATAATTAAACTTGATGCTTGCGAATGATACTCGTTATTATAGTGTATGGGTAACATAGTAATTAATTAGGATTATGAATTTGATTTTTCAATTTCTTACGAAGAAAGTTATCGCGGCATGTAAAATGAGAAACGTCAACGGACTTCTTAGATAGTGACGACTTTAGTTGCTGGACACACATACCAAAGCAAGGCAATATAAATCTTGTAAACATACACACAGCCAAACATATAACCTCCTCCTTTTCTGGGAAGTCGGTGAATAAACTGTCATACACACGCTTCGGAGTATTTCATAATATTACACTTGTATTGCTCAAGAATAGACAGGCGCGTACCATTAGGTAGTATAGATAGTTCAACTCATCTTTGCGCGCGGCGCTATGTGTGGGTAAGCATGTGTGGGTGGTTGTTTGCTCGGACGACGACTGCCGCGTCACTGCCATACAAATGCATTATGTATAATTACAAGCGCACGCACACATGGCGCAGCGCGCACTAATGATTTGAACTATCTATAAACACAAATCGATTGGTAATTTTTAAGTCCCATTTGAAGACCTTATTGTTCATAGGTTGTGCCCTGTTGACTATAGGGTCCGGAACAACCAAACCACTCTAATTAAACTGTAAATCAATGGTAGGACCACATGTACAAAAATGCTCTGCCTTATGTGTTTTTGTTTATATAGCTAATGTTACATATATGAATTTTAGTCTTTTCAGGCTAGCTGATGCCTGCGACTTCGTTCGCGTGGATATAAAAAAGTAAGTAGCCTATATGATATACCAGAATTAAATCTATCTATTTGCCAAATTACATCCAGATCTATTCAGCCGTAATTGAGTATCAAACCTCCATCCATGCATACTTTTGTATCGCGTTTCTAATAGTAGTAAAATTGGTACCGCTAGTACCAACATTTTGGGATTGGCATCAAAAATACTTAACCACATGTGTGCTTAAAATGTTGAAGGAAAACATCGTAACAAAACCACGTCCACAGAAACCCTGAGGTAATGGGCTCACGGCCTCACGTGATGAATACCAGTTATGGAAATTAAGAGAAGACACCGCGGCACCGATAAGAGTGTTGGCAATTTACGTGAAGGGAAACCGTCTACAAGAGGACGCTGAAAGACAATCTGAGGACGCTGAAAGAAAATCTCGCTCTACCCTGATCAAGGGCTAGGGGCTGGTGGTGGCTACGGTCGGAGGATATATAAATGGTTTTGGTCAGTCAGCTCGTGTATGTATCCTCCGACTACACAGCATGATTTTTCATATTTTTGTTTACATCTTTTTAGTTCGCTTTAGGCAGTCGGTTTTTTTTAAACAAAGTTCATAAAGCGAGGAGCGCGATTGTTTTGATAAACAAAATAAATAAGTAGGTACATATATCGTTTACAAATTTATCAATATGTTTTAATGGAATATTTTATTAACATAGTGATACATTGTTACTATTAGAAAATAATATTTTATACCATTCCCCCTCTAAAAAGCTTATTTTATTTACTGAAAACTGAATTAAAAGCACTTTTAATCACTGTTTTGGTGTTTGAATTTAGAACACACCAATATATATTTGAGCTCCATCTCAATGCAATACTTGCGCATAAAATACTCGATACAAACTTCTTGTGCAAAAAATATTCGAATTTCAAACTCCTTCGTCGATTTAATTTTGAGTTTGTTTATATTTAGGATTTTGATAATGATTTTATTTTGGTCTAGGATATTTAGTGAATACTTATTTGGATTGTAATTCTAATATTAATTGCATTGGTGTTTAATTAATTATAATTATGTAACTTAACGGAGGTGGTCACTGGCCTCTGAAACACAGGTGCTGTTTAGGTTACTCAAACTCAAAGGCTCAGGTTCAATTTACAAAAAATGTGAAGCCCTAAGGTTTCTCATTTTCTGTAAATTTTGAAGGTAATAAACCATTTATTTATTTATTATTATTCCTTGTGCTTTTGGCTTAAATCCTTCATTTTCTCGAAGTCATGGTATAAAATATAGTATGCAACTCTTGAATAAAACGGATTTATATCGAGGGCCATGAATCACTCGCGTCATTCAGGATTCTAACACTTGAATCACTCGCTATGCTCGTGATTCAATCATCATAAATCACTCCCTACGGTCGTGATTCAGTTGTTAGAATCCTTCACTTGTTCGTGATTCATCTATGGCCCTCGCTTGAAAACCGTCCTTTATTCACTAGTTGCATAATATACTATTGTCATAACAATCAGATGGCTGATGGCTATGTGGATACGCCAGTAAATGCTAATAGAGATTGCATAGGTACTGTATGGACGAAATCATGCTGCGTACATTAAATTGACAATATTGTATGACAAACTGTCAATGTAACCTCGTGCTAACAACTATAGTTCTCACCAAACATCGGGGCGGCCAAAAAGTTTGGCGGAAACTATAACTCTGAGTTTTTTTTTCGTGCAAGTGGGCCTGAGAGGTATATTGATGATGTTATGGGCAGACGACATTGTTGTCATCGCAAGTAGAACCTGGATGTGGCTGCCACAGTAGCGTGGGTGAAGTCGGACTGTATGTTCTAGACAAGGTGATTAAGGCCCTTCCAACGCTTTAGTGCCGTAAAACGGTTACCACTTCCTATAGCATAATCCTTATTAACGGCTAGGTTAAAATATATTTTTTTAACCTAGTTTGTAAAAATATATATTTATTATTAATTCATTTTAATTATTTGTGAAACATGTATTTTTCGTGTAAGTTTAGCATTAATTTTTTTTTTCATAACTGAAATATCATAATCTATACTAATATTATAAATGTGAATGTAAGTTTGTTTGTTACGCTTTCACGCAAAAACTACTGAACCGATCATCATAAAACTTTGTACATATATTCTTGGAGGTATTAGAAGTAACATAGGATACTTTTTATTAAAAAAATGACTTCACTGCGAGCGAAGCCGCGGGTAAAAGCTAGTCAAAGAATATTTTGCAAACAAAACTGTCCAAAAGGAGGTTCAATATTGATGTTCTGGCTCCGAGCAAGTGCACGGCCAGTATTGCGTTAACATGGGGAATATATACGCCTTAAGAAGAAGATGAAGGTTATTATGAACATACCTGAATGTTTCCACGATATTCTTTGCCTCATTTAACTGTGCTTCTGAAGCAAAACAGTTCAGTGGGTTGGTGAGTCGGATAAAATGATTAGCTCGTCCCCAGTACGTTGACTGGTCATATCTCGGTTTGTCTAAGTTTATCGCCATTTTTAATCAGGAAATCTGTAATAAAAAATATAGTGTTCAGTGAAAGCCTCAGCTGGATTGTATGAGTACTTATGATATGACAGACAAGTAAAATTTAAAATTTTAAAATCCCCGGCACATTTTTATTTCATGCTACCACAGATAATACTAGCATACAGATGCCTCATCCCATACAAGGGAACCGTGCCGACGTAACTAGCGTTTTTCGTCTGATTAATCTAATATTTTTTGTACATCGAACGCGTTCGGTTCTGTTTCACAGTGATAGATAGATGGTGTTAGCAGCGACTTGCAAGTAAAAGTGTTTACTCGGTTCGTGTTTTTTTTTTTCTTTAAATACAGTGAAAATTCGGTTTATAGTATTTTTTTGCACGTTTTTACAGTTTTTTTTTGCACCAAAATGTGTTACAATGCAAATTTTAACAACCGAGTGGAAAGCCTCAGAAATTTAAAAATGCGCCATCTATTGACATCAATTTTAAATGACCCGTTCAAATAATCTTTGAAATGTGAATTGAGAGCCCAATATTCCATAATTTTGTACTTAAGAGAGTTGATTAAACAAGAACATACAATTTTTATGTTCAATTCCAGAAAATTCTAATTTTACACTCAATCAATAATAGATAGGTGCATATCGCGCCATCTAGTGAGATTTATTTGAACCAAATTTTCTTTCTTAGCAATGAGACCCCGTGATGCTATATATTTTTTCTAGGCACGCTTTGATCGAACACGTAATTATGACCGATTTTCATCAAACATAGCTAAAAAACACACTCGATAAAGTCACCTTTCAAACAACTAAATCAAAATCGGTTCATCCGTTTAGGAGCTATGCACAAATACACAGGTACACACGTCACCTTCTGTTTCGTCGGACGTTAAAAAGGGAGTCGTGATAGCGTGACGGATGACAGGACGAAATGGAAGAAGAAAACGTGTTGCGCCGAGCCCAAGTAACAGGGACAGAGGCTGGAAGATGGCGACTCCTATTATTTTATGTATTTATAAAGAATCGAAAACGACTGATGCGAAGTCTATTGTTTCCAATTATTCTCTACAGAGCTGAGACGTGGGCATTGAGGCTGTCGAGTTGGAGACGTATGCTGCGGATTCCGTGGACTGCTTACCTTACCGCACCAATATATCGATCCTAAAAGAATTTTACACTTCACTAAAGTTCTTTGGGAATATAACTCGCAATGAAGACTAAATAGAGCGTCTTGTAATCCAAGGCAGAATGGAGGGCAAGAGACCCCTGGGTCCTCTCCGACCAGATGATCAGATCTTTTTAAAAACATTACCAAAGCTACAATGGCACTGTATGAATCACCAAATCTACAACATAAAGACTCATATAAAGCATACAATAGAAGATTAAAAACAATAATTAAATTAACTCAAAAATCTCAAAACGATTACTTTATTAAAACGTCAGTTAATAAAGCTAAAGCTACATGGAAGGTTATTAATAATTATAAAACAAATGTTCACGAGATTCAAAAAATTGACAAAATAAATGTAAAAGATGTACCCATCACAGATCCAACTGCTATAGCTAACGAGTTCAACCATTTTTTCACGACTCAAATACCAAATAACCAATCCACAAACAATAATCAGCATTATACGATTAAACACAACAACTCAAATTCACTCTTTATGAGCCCGTGTACCTCTAAAAATATCGCCCAAATAATAAAATCCCTTAAAGACACCAATAGCACAGGATATGATGGAATTACTACTAAAATGCTTAAGGTAGTAGCAGAATTAATAGCACCAGCACTCTCTCATATAATCAATAAATGTATCGAAGAAGGGGTCTTTCCATCAAAATTAAAATTGAATATAGTCATACCAATATTTAAAAAAGAGGACAGAGAAAATATGAATTGTTATAGACCTATATCGCTAATTCCTGTCTTATCGAAAGTTTTTGAGAAAGTTATTTATAGCAATCTATATAATTACTTCGAAAAACACAACATTCTGGCGGAAGAACAAATGGGTTTCAGGAAAAATAAATCAATTAACAATGCATTATACACCTTTTTGAAAATGGTACTAAAAGGCATAGATAATAAAAAACAAGTCACAGCACTTTATATGGATATGACAAAAGCCTTCGACTGCGTAAATCATGATGTGCTTTTGAATAAATTGGAAACGTACGGAATACGAGGCAATGCTAGAGATTTCATAAAATCATACCTAAGTGATAGAGAACAACAAACTGAAATATCTAGCATTTCGCATATCACAAAATTAGAAAAGAAATATTTGTCAACACCAATAAGAATCTGTAAAGGCGTACCGCAAGGGAGCATTTTGGGCCCTTTGCTATTTATTATTTATATTAACGATCTCCCTAAATCAATCAAACCCCCCATGGTTCTGTATGCTGATGATAGTACTGCAATATTTGTATCCGAAGACCCTAAGACACATGAACATGACATAAACTGTACGCTATCATCTATTGTTAACTGGTTAAATCTTAATGATCTTAAAATAAATTTTACTAAGACATACTTAATGACATTTAAAAACAGAAATTCAAAACAAAGCACTTTAAATATAAATTACGAACAAATAAAAATACACAATATCAACACAACAAAATTTCTTGGGTTACACATAGACTCAGACATGACATGGAAGACACATATTGAACAAGTATGTACAAAACTAAGTCGTTATTCATATGCCATTTATATGCTTCGAAAAGTTGTAAATCAAAGTGCTCTTCTGTCCGCTTATCATGCATATGTTGGTTCGACACTTAGATATGGTATAATGTTTTGGGGAAATGCCACTGAGAGAGAAACCATCTTTAAAGCTCAAAAGAAGTGTATTCGAGCGATTTGTGCATTAAAATCAACTGAAACTTGTAAACCGCACTTTATTAATTTAAAAATATTGACTTTCCCATCATTGTACATCTATGAACTAGCATTGGACATAAGAACTAACCTAGATAAGTATGAAACTTTAAAAAGTGCAAGACTTGCCAGTACACTCAGTGCAATAAGCCATAGAACGGCTATGTTTGATAAGAGTGCATTTTGTATGGGCCCTAGAATATATAATAAACTACCTAAGTACATAAAACAATCTAATAATTTCAATTTATTTAAAAACCAATTAAAAAATTATTTAATTCAAAAAGCCTATTATTCTGTTACTGATTATTTAAATGAGAAAATAATGTAAAGATTAAATTTAAGTAGTTGTCAATTTATCAATTAAATAATATAATTATGTAATGTATAGATGATGCAATTGTTAATTAATAATGTAATATTTTATTCTTTTACTGTAATATTTTGCACACCTGCCATGGTAGGATATGGTCTAAAGAACTTTTGTAAAAATTTCACCCTGAAAACTACCCATATTTCGCAAATAAATGATTTTGATTTTTTTTTTGATTTTTTTTTTGACTGTTTCCACAATGCGCCAAAGGCCCCAGAGGCTCTAAACAGGTTCATTCGATGTCAGCGATGGCGATATTCGAAATATCAAAAGTTAAGATATTGATCACGTGGCATTTTGATAGCGCTTGGCATTCCCAGACATTTTTGTAATTTTTCCTTACGCTTTCGGGATTGGGAATACAAGGCTCCTTAGTGATACTGATTTTTAGGGTTCCGTACCCAAAGGGTAAAAACGGGACCCTATTACTAAGACTCCACTGTCCGTCTGTCTGTCATCAGGCTGTATCTCATGAACCGTGATAGCTAGACAGTTGAAATTTTCACAGATGATGCATTTGTGTTGCCGCTATAATAACAAATACTAAAAACAAAATAAAATAAATATATAACAAACGTGATGTTTTTTTGATTTTTGGAATAATAGTACGGAACCCTTCATGCGCGAGTCCGACTCGCACTTGGCCGGTTTTTAGACTTTCGGATTTTGAATAAGTACATGTAGGTAGGATTTTCAGTAAGTACATGTCATAATGTCTTTAAAAACATAGATAAATAATAAAAACGACGTCACCTTCATTTTTTCTGCACGAGATACAACTACCTATCATACAAAAACTAAACATACAAATATTCGGTTTTGTAGGGTTCCGTACCCGAAGGGTCCAAACGGAGCACTATTGCTGTCACTCGCGTTTCTGTCTGTCCGTTTGTCTGTCCGACTGTCTGTCCGTTGTCTGTCACACAGGTTTTACAGCCAAACGGTTGGAGCTACAACAGTCTTCAAATTTTCACTGTATAAGCATCTTGTTGACCCAAAGCCTTACAAATTGTCAAAAAATATTTTGAAGGGTGCGTGAAATATAAATTCTGCCCTACCCCAACGAGTGGTGTTGGGTGTATTGTTTTTTAGTGCTCGCTAATTAGATAAATACAGTAAATTTTATTTAAAAATAAATATTTAAAAATAAAAAAGACCTGACTGCTTAAAAAGCGAACTAAAAAGACGTAAACAAGAAGAAAATCATGCCGTGCAGTCAGAGGGTACATATGCGCGAGCTCGCTGATCAAAACCAGATGTATCCTCCGACTGCACAGCATGTTTTTCTTCTTCACCCACTTGGCCGGTTTTTTTAATACACTATCCTGCACTGTTCCACTGCCGGGCAAAGACCTTCCCCAAATACTTCCAGATATTCTTTTCCTGAGCCACTTCAAACCATCCCTTGCAGTAAGCGTCTAGATCGACTCGCAACCACTTTCTCGGCCGGCCTCGGCGGCGCCGCCGTCCCAATTGTGATGTGACCCGCCCAATCTCATTTTAGCATGGAAGTCTTTTTAGGGTTCCGTACCCAAAGGCTGAAAACGGGACCCTATTACTAAGACTCCACTATCCGTCTGCCTGTCTGTCTGTCTGTCACCAGGCTGTATCTCATGAACCGTGATAGCTAGTCAGTTGAAATTTTCATAGATGATGTATTTCTGTTGCCGCAAAAAAAACAAAGCAAAATAAATATTTAAGTGGGTCTCCCATACAACAAACGTGATTTTTTTGCCGTTTTTTTTGCGATAATGGTACGGAACCCTTCGTGCGCGAGTTCTATGCGCACTTGGCTGGTATTTACTATGTCTATGATCCCTGTTTTAGAGCGCAGCGTGGCGTTTCTTATTCTGTCAGTTCTTTTAGGGCCAGAATGCTGCCTGCCATTGCTCTTTGACAAGGCGGAGCGGAACAATCTTCGTTCGTTATTGTTTAAACTATTTACGAGTCGGTACCTATTCGGTGCGCTCTTTTATCTCAATCATACGCTTGCTTAACAATTAAAAATGTTTGTGTGACTTCTGATAAGGGGAGTAATAAGATAATTTTACATAAACGCTGAAGGCAAAGACATTATTATTGTTATCGTTGACAGACTCAAGGTTCCCTGCGTGTGATACATCATTATTAATCGCGGACTTTATGGAACTGATTTAACGACATTTTAATTAGTTAAGATGAAGTACCTAATTGTTACTATTTTTGGTAATGGTTGGATAAATAGGTTTGTTATTTTTATGGTTTGCGTCGTGCAAATAAATCAAAGGAGTCTCAATAAAGCAGTAAGACCAAGTCTTAAATATAAATATCCAGGTAGGTACATAGCTTCATCGTATCGGAAAAATATTGAAAAAAAAAATCTAAGGTTGACTTCGATCACCTATATACTCAGCCAGACCGCCTTTTATATACTGATTGTATTTATAAATTAGAGTATCTATAATAAAGAGGCGGGAGCTTGACTCCTACCGAAAAGACTGGCCCCCCCCACTGGCAGAAAAAGCGGATTGTGTGGAGCCCCTAGACTGCGGGGAAAGGGAATGAGGCCTTATACCCTGCAGTGGTATAATAGGTGAAAAGCTGGTAAGAAAAGCGGACCATGAGACTCTTCGGAAATGAGGCACTGGTCTAGTCAAAGCTCCAGAGCCTTTTAAACATCGTCGCCGAGTTGCCAGCTTGTCGGTTTTTGATCAGTTACATTTCGGGGAGTGTGCGATGGAATTGCACGATCTAATTCCACCTAGCCCGGTCCATCATCGGACTACCAAACGTACGGCGATGTGCCATTCCACCCATACACACAAAACAATTTTTTTATTTTTTATTAAGCGTACAGCTAAGGAATGGAATTCTCTGATGGTGTCTGTGTTTCCCGACAGCTACAGGGGTCTGTCTTTAAGTCAAGAGTGAATGGGTTTCTAGGCAAGCGTGTTTCACCGTCGACCACATCATCGCTTACAATCAAGTGGGATAAGAAACAAGCGCGAGCCTATATAATAAAAAAGGTTAGACTAAAAAAAGAATGATGTTAGAAATGATTGCAATACGGTACCTAAATCATAATGCCGTATTGAAGAAAGCTTGGTGGGACAAACTACGGTATATATATAACACGAGTAAGCTTGGTGGGACTAAATACGGAATATACGATTAGGTTTCTTTGGATAAAACTTCCAGCAATATAAAAGGAGAGCTTCTAACTGTCAAGATTCAGCTGACAGAAGAATACTTACAGTAATTATTTATTCTTGCTACTCAAAAGGAACTCATACACTCCACAAATAGCTTGAAATTGGATATTGTGCACGGCAAACGCAGTTACAAAAACAAGTTGCTGAAAAAGTATTTTCAATTTAGTATTTGGGTCTGATTGATATCTGACACGCTGTCAGATTATTTCTTTACAGGGTTTTCAAGAAGGAGATTTTATTTATTATGTAAGAGTGAAAAGAGTTCCAAAGTTTCGCAGATTTTCGCGTGGTGCGCAGCGTTTTTCGAAGACTGCAGTAACACTGTAGTTCACATTAGTAACTGTTCCATACAAGTACAACATACTAAAAAACCAGAACTAAATGAAGCTTTGCGATTTTAATGTCGATTTCTACTGAAGAAGGTAGTTGCGCGATGGTTGGATGGGAGGGAAGCGAGAAATCCGCTAAATTCACGGTCGCAAGCGCAGCAAATATTATTCACAAATCGAGCAATATTCTGAGATTTCGAATAAAATCGTTTTCATTGCCCAAGTTCCTAATGGATTTTTTATCTTTATCGAGAAGATGAAAATTCATAATGATCATCCACAGCCTGATTTGGTCCACTGCACATGGGAGTACCCAGGGTGGGGCAGATGGGACAGCCTGACTCACGCTTCACTCTGACTCGAAACTTAAAGTTCACTGTTCAAGAAAAACCGGCCAAGTGCGAGTCGGACTCGCGCACAAAGGGTTCCATACCATTATCGCAAATAAAAGCAAAAAAAAACACGTTTGCTGTATGGCAGCCCCACATTTTTTTGTTTTTTTTTTGTTTTTAGATTTTAGAGTTCCGTACCCAAAGGGTAAAAACGGGACCCTATTACTAAGACTCCACGATCCGTCTGTCTGTTCTTCTTCACCAGACTGTATCTCTTAACCGTGATAGCTAGATAGTTGAAATTTTCACAGATGGTGTATTTCTGTTGCTGCTATAACATAACATGGTTCTTGAGATACAGCCTGGTGACAGACAGACAGACGGACCGCGGAGTCTTAGTAATAGGATCCCATTTGTACCCTTTGGGTACGGAACCCTAAAAACTACTTAATAGATGAGTACAGTTTTCGATCCCGCGAGCGAATGGTTACCCGGTTTTTTTTTGCCACCCTGGGTATCGAAAACTTGTTCCGCCTCTGAACTTTCAACTATTTTTCGAGTTGGATAAGTTTTGCCCCACCCCTAAGCAAATGCTGGATAAGCCCACGCCACTGCAGGGCATAGGCCTCCGTTTTCTTTCGCTGTTAAGTTTAGTATAGTTCTCGCCAAACTTCTTGGCCGCCCTGAAGTTGGCCACAAAGGCTGTGCAGTAGTAAATCTCACAAACACAGCACCGTTTCGTGCCTTGCGCATCGGAAAGCCAACTCCAGGTCGGCCCAGAAGTTTGGCGAGAACTATAACTCTAAAATGGCATATACATCGTTACAACTCATCGCTTATCATCAGGTGATATAGTGGTCAAGCACGAGCCTATCTATAATACAAAAATGTATAAAAATTACCTAATTTGGATATGACAATGATAACCAAAATAATGATGAAAAGCCAAACTATTAAAACGTTTCGGCTCTAATCGAATATTGGATTACGTAATCACACACCCCTAAGCAGAATTACCAATGCAAGGCCAAGGTCGGTGGGGTCTTGTAGTAAAAGTCTACACGAAAAGAAATCATTATTTTACTTTCGAGTCGTAAAAAAATCTGGATAACGTATCAACATGATAGTACAAATCAAAGTAGATAACGTTAATCAAAGATTGTATCAGATATTGCAATCTGTTTTACAATCATGAACGGGGAAGTTAAATAATAAGAGGAACCGACTTTAAAATGCTATATGTTGCGAATTTTCTATACCTAGGTAGGTATTATTTGCACCGCGCCGTGTCCTCGTGGAGGCGATCAGCGGTGGCGACCTCTCGCGTCCAGCCCTAGTTCAAAGAGATGTCAGCAAAACTGACGGGGTCCGCTAGGACCGATGCCTGTCTTGGTCGCGGATAAATTTGAAAAAGAGTTACCGCGGCCCTGCCACAAGCAACTGAAGGAACACGGGTGGGTTTTGGTCAGTAAAAGTCTGACACGCCTTTCCGCTTCACCCAGAGCGGGAGAAGTCATTGGATGAATACCCACCCAAAAAAAAAATGGTAGGTATTATTTCTAATACGTATTAGGTAATGAATAGTGTTATCGTATTAGGTATCGAGAGTCGCAATTTAACGCTTTCAACGACGCAAAGCCGGGGTCAGTCTGCCGAAAAATTTGCAATTAATTGCAATTCAATTAATTCAAACTCCATTCAAAAATTCGGGGTGAACGTATTTTACTCTTTTGTATGCAAATCTTAATTAACGAAACTTTGAACGTAGATAATATCAATAAGACCGACCTATGACTTCTTATCAACAATTTTACCAGTATCTCACTATTTAAATGAAGCGGAGAGTATTATCATTGTTACAGAGAGGTTCATCGGTAATAATGTTATCAAATAATTTTATGTTAGGTCTCAGATCATGGCTATTTTAAGTACAATAATCATATGAATTAAAATAAATATGCATATATTTGCTCTGATATTTGCGTAAGAAGATACTCAGGACCTTGTATTACCATTATTTTTGGAGAAAATCATGTATTCTATCAATAAAATAAAAAACACTCTTACCGATTTCACACTCGCCACCTTTTAACTTTGACGGAGCACTTTTAAAATAAAACCGATATAAAATTTACGATATCCAAAGGCTTACTAAATAATCTAAATATACGATAGTCGTCACATGCATTCAATATCACTTTTTTTCAAAAACCACTTAATTTTTAAGACGCAAAGTTCAAATGTTGCGCCGTGACAGCTACTTGAATGGTGACGTAAAAATCAATTCGCTCGCACTTGGCATTGGTTCGATAATTCAGGACAGGGTTGCTAGTACTTCGTTTAATTTCTTACAAATTATACACTTTTTATTTTATTTTTCATATCAGTTACCGAAAACATGTTTGAAAAATGTGTGAGATAATTTAAACTTATTTTTTTAACAAAATGCTTTTGCAACTGATTTGTATCCTCATTACTAAATATTTCAAACATTACCTGTTCCAAAAAGATTTTCAAAACTTGCAATAAATGAACTACGTTTTGTTCTACGCTAGGGAAATTAACTTTGATCAAATATTATTTAATTTAGATAAAATATATTACTCATTGTAACGAACATAAAATTCATGAACTTATTGTTTTTTGCTAAAGTCTGGATTGTAAATTACGTGCTTTGTTTTATAGTGTGTAAATAACCAACTAATTTTAATAGCTGTCATTTCACGTGGAACGTAACGTGTGCTAGGTTAGGTTACGTCTTTTCAGGGATTTGATCCAAAAATAATTTTAATTTTAAAAAGCATCCCTTAAAAAAAGGTGCTTTAGAAAATTGGAGGATGTCTTTTCTTACTAGGAATGTGTGCCGTGCCCTCATGCAGGTACAGTACCACTTCGATTAATTCTAGAATAAATATTAATCGCCAATGTCGTTCCCTGGCTGTTTCGTAACTTCTGTGTTATGAATAGCGGTTTCGCGCATATTGTTTATTATCACTTATGTTTTACCTAAACTGCCGCTTAGCGTAACATTATCATGTTTTTACCAGATTATTGTTATGGAAATGTGCTTTTAAAATATTTAATTTTTCCTTCGAGGTCTCACGTGATCTCGGCTAATAATATCTACTTGAAACCGCAATTTAATATGCGTTTAATTTTGCTGATTAATATGAAACTTGAGGACCCTCAATAAGAGTTGTGTATGCTTATGGTCTAGATTCTGCATGTTCATTCATTGTTTTATGTTCATTCTGATAATCATTAAAAAAAAACATCTTCCATAATATAAACAAGTTAAAATTATAGTTATATATGTTTGCAGTTAATTTAGTTATGTGCCTTCAATGACTAGGGCTTTAGTCTTAAGATGTAATACTAATGTACCTTGATATTTTTTCAGGGATCCTATTTGGTCCATGCAAACAAATCACTCCACACCAGCTCGGTAAACTTGGACAATAACGTATGTTACGCTCAACATGGTATCAGCACGCTGGTGAGCATACTAACTGTCTACTAATATCATACTATCTACTGGTAATGAAGCAAGTATCAAATTATTTAATAAACGATTATTTTTACTTCATAGGAAGGAAATTCCGTAGTATATTATTCTACTTCTTCGTGTTGCTGGCAGGACAGTAATTCAAAGGGCTTTGTATTGTTTGTCCCAAGTTTAAAAAAAAAATCTTAATCGCCAATGGATGGCACCTGGGACACTCCATACTAAAATATTCAATCCACTTTGTTAGGGCCAAAACTTCCCCAATTCTAAGGCCTAGTTTGTGGCAGTGCATAGATCGCTTTATATATTGCACTCCAGACACTGAATGAAAGCTGGGCAGAAAAAAAAACTGGCCTAGTGCGTGTTGGACTTGTGCACGAATGGTTCCGTAACATTATCGCAAAAACGGCTAGAAAATCACATTTGTTGTATGGGAGCCCCATTAAAATATTTATTTTATTCTGTTTTTAGTATTTGTTGTTATAGCGGCAACAGAAATACATAATCTGTGAAAATTTTAACTGTCTAGCTATCATGGTTCATGAGATACAGCCTGGTGACAAACACACAGACGGACCGCGAAGTCTTAGTAATAGGGTCCCGTTTTTACCCTTTGGGTGCGGAACCCTAAAAATTATACTTTGACTGTCACAACACTTTTGCACACTGCAGTATATTACAGCCATCAAAGAAAGATGCACTAGGTTTGCATACATTCAAGATGGTATTTACAAAATGTTTTATAATTCAATATATATGTGCATAACTCTTAAGATGCACTAGTATGGTTAATCTGGTGAACTTAGACATTGCCTTATGTATTCAAGTTGGCATTGTTTGGTGCAAGCATAAGTGAAATCAGTCTGTAACATTTCCATTGCTGAGGACCCGAGCCTCCTCAAAGCTAGCCTCAAGTACTTGCTTCATTACTTTTAAATACATAAAATATTTATTCTATTATTCAAAATTGAAACAAATTGATACACATAAATTCTTTTTTATTTTTCTGGTTTTATTTGGGTCTTAAGTTTGATATGGTATCAAAATTATTTGATTGGGAAAAAAATTCTATTGAATATACACATTTTCTTAAGTTTATAGTATGAAGGCTCCTTGTAAGACTTCAGATGATCAGTAAGCTATAAATTATTGAAATAATGCATGCACCCACTCCCACTGTTATTGTTTTTATTGTGTTTTAAAAGACACCATTCTATTCTTTTTTTAAATAAAAAATCAAAAACCTTGTCCATTTATTTTCAGCAATTCCAAATTCTATAAGATTTCAAAACAAGTTTTGTTTCCCCTTCGTTTGGGTTTTCTAAGGGAAATTTGTTTCTTTTTTTGGTTTAAATAATGAAATTTAGTTTAAATTGGTTTAAATGTTGGGTATTCGATTTTGGTATAAATTGTCTAAGAATTATAGCAGAAACGTCCCTTGTTCAAAATTCAAAATATGTGTGTGCATTCCAAATTGTTACACAAAATACATACAGAAACAAAACATGTTCACACATTGGCACAAACAAACACACACTCACACATATTGGCACAAATGGTTTGAGAATAGGATGGTCTTATATGTAGCATGATTTTGATACTTAACTATGTTAAATATTAGATTTAGAACACCTTTAACTGCAGAAAAATCTTTAAGATAATGCATGTTCGAAACAGAAATTGGTTCTAAATTTAAAATTATTTCGGTTCTAAAGTTGGGTCATTGATACAAACTACCAAAAAGTACAAAGGTATAGAGAAACTGATTTGGTGGTTATTTTTTTATGTCTGACTGTTTCCTGTCAGTTAAAAGGGTTCGGATTAGCATTTATGTGTAGCATGCAACCACATACAGTGCCTCTGTGTTGTTCATTGCATTGTTAACTATAACCCTGGGTCATTTAACATAACTGGTAGTGTACATGTTCACTTTTGTGTCAAATAAAATGCACTGATGTACAGTTGAATCTAGGTAAAGGAAGAGACCCTGAAAAGTCTAGGATGTTCAGTAAGTTCTAGTTGTAGTTAAATCAGGTAAGTTTGTGAAGAAAATATACTTTACCGAAAATATGTAAGTACTATTCGGTTGAAGTAACTTAGCATCCGAAATGTCATAGGACGCCACTCCCGCCTACTCGCGCTACGCACAGTGGGTCGAAAAACGGCTGTCGAAGACGTAGGAACTTAAATTTAAAAGTGTCGGCTTTTTTGCTTGAAATGGCTTCTAATAGCCAATATCACACTCATATATTTCATAGGATGCAATCTGGTAGGCAAATTGTTAAGAAATATATTTTTTGCAAAAAAATGTTTCGAGCTGATATAACAAAAATGCATAAATCTCAGGAACCGCAAGACTAACCGTAATATCCTTGCACACGGTTATAACTATTTAATTATGATTTTTTACATACTTTGTATAACGAGATCTAGTGCGTTTTTTTTAATCCTTAACCTTTTTTAACTAATTTATCTATGCTTTAGATAGAACTAGACATGTTAGGTGATGTTTCTTGTGATGTAACTTAAAAATTAAATTTAAGATAATTAAAGATATTTTGGTGATTATTAACCGAATTCAAAAAAAGGAGAAGGTTCTCAATACTCCTGTTTGTTTTTGTATGTTTGTTCAGCGATATCTTCGCTAATTGTTAACCGATCTTGATGATTCATATTTAATAGAAATAGTCCCAGTTAAATTTGGTGAAGAACTAATAAAGAATTTCGGCGATCATAATGGAACTCTTCAATAAATGACGGTAAATCACTCGAGACTGCTGAAATCGTATGTCTGTATGTTGCTTACACCATTTCATAACATATAATCGCACCAGTAGACTCTGAAGGGGAAGGTGTACCTACATAGATGTGTGCAGTTCACCCTGCTACAACCGAAATTGTTCTATAACCGTGTGCAAGAATATTATGGTTAACCTTGCGGTTCCGGAGTTTTTTTTTTATATTAGCTCCATATTTTTTTTTTGACTAAAAACACTTTTCCTGCTAATTTGCCTACCAGATTGCATCCTATGAAATATATAAGCATGATATTGGCTATTAGAATCCATTTCAAGCAAAAAAAACCGACACTTTTAAATTTAAGTTTCTATGTCTTCGAGAGGCCTTTTTCGATCCACTGTGCGATGCCCCGCGTTCGCCTCGTGAGCCAATAGCGAGAGACACGTCAGAGTCACATAGACATTTCGGGTGCACAGTTAGTTTGACCGTGCAGTATACTGATAGTTGTGTGACATTTAAACTTCAATAACATTAGGAGATGTCGATATTATTTGCTGAAATAAAATAGGTACTTACTTCATTTTTTTAGAAAAATATCCAAAAAAATACCTGTGTATATATATTGCCTGTGTTATCCTAATGGAAGGACCATCTGTACTGATAAAATTAAAAAAAAAGTAACTTATAGCTCTCAAATATAATAATAATCAGTCAATATTTAATTTATGAATAAGCAAAGACAGCAGTTGTAAATAGTCCATCACAAAATTACTATAGATAAACAGGATTTTGAAATAACGGATCTCATTAGATCTCTGTTATTATTTGTCTAAGGGCCGAAGCTATTTATTCTCAACTCTCTGACACGTGGAGATAAAGTGTCAAGTCTGCGACCGTTTGACCTAGCCACCGAGTCCCACAATGTTATCTCAAGTATCGGTGACTGTAAATCCTCGCGATTGTTTCATACTCGTGTTAATTATTATTTATGTTAACATACAGTAATTGCGTCTGGCGACTGTATCACGTACGGTTCACACTTCATTGTAATGCACGTGTTTTTGCAGAACGTATAATGTTGGGATCCCCGTTATTATACTGCAAAGAGTTATCGCAGCATTTTATATTGCAAAATAACTTGCAAGTTGCATCCTCTGTTAAGACTGAGTTGACATGGGGTTGTACTGCATGTTTTTTTGCAATATAATGCTGGCATCAAACTGCAACATTCCGTTGTTGATACTGTAAAAAAACTGGCCAAGTGCGAGTCGGACTCGCGCACGAAGGGTTCCGTACCAATATCGCAAAAAAAACACGTTGTATTGTTTCACTGTTTTTAGTAATTGTTGTTATAGCGGCAACAGACATACATCATCTGTGAAAATTTCAAACAACTGTCTAGCTATCACGGTTCATGAGATACAGCCTGGTGGAAGACAGACAGACGGATCGTGGAGTCTTAATAATAGGGTCCCGTTTTTACCCTTTGGGTACGGAACCCTAAAAATGTGCGATGTAATGCCATTGGACGTGTGATCCTAGCATTATACTGCAAAAACCGCACAGTACAATGTCACGTAAACTACACCTAAGATGTAGTTATACATAAAACAATGTTTTGTACTGTGTTGGTTTGTAAATAAAAACAAAGAGGTTGGAAATAATAAACGTCTTTAAAACAAATGAAGAATTTTCGATCGGTCCAGGCGTCTTTAAGCAATCGGGAAACATACATTAAAAAAAAAGATTACGACAAATTGGGAACCTCCTCCTTTTTTTGATGTCGGTTAATAAATTTGAATATAGTTCGTTCCTATTATATCAGCCTTGGCGTCTACCAAGTTTAGCTACTTTTAGTTTACCCTGTATGAATGTAGTTAAGTCAGAATTATAAATTTAATAAAATTATAGCTAAGTATACAGAATTCTTATTTCCTTTACTTCTGCTTAGTTACTTTATAAATGCAAGCGATTTATTCGATGTTTCTCAAAACAAATTATAGAGAAGTTTTTTTTAGGTAGAATAAATTGATAAACAAACATCACAAATAAAATGTTTCAAATATTACAATGAATAAGTAGGTACATAAACAGGAATAAAGTACATAGTGAGAATAACAGATTACTCTCCAAACTGATTATTAACAATTTTAAACAGTCATTAGTTTAACGATTAGATAGAATAATCACTATCACTACATAATATAAAACAAAGGACCCCGCCGCGTCTGTACGCGTTAAACTCAAAAACTACTGAACGGATTTTCATGCGATTTTCACCAATAGAGTGTGAGATTCGAGGAAGGTTTTCGTGTATAATTTGTCACGGGCGAAGCCGAGGCGGGTCGCTAGTAGGTTGTATTTCAATGTATCTATAGATACATAAATTATTAGATCATACAAACAAGCCAAAACATTGATTTTTAATGGCTGCAAACTCAAAATTCAACATATTTATTTATTTAAACTTCATGTACTATAGTATACATAGGCGGACTTAATGCCACAAGGCATTCTCTACCAGTAAACCTTTACACAACACATCAAACTGAGGCGAATCCACGTGGCATACTTTGCTCGCTCTGTTGTCGATTTGTTGACACAATTGTCAACAAATCGACACTGGTATGGAGGTGTACTTACACATTGTTGGAATAGTATTAAAACATACTACGCGCCCAGTACAAATATCTTACTTAATAGAGCTGTTCGGAAAAAGAAGACATAGTGTGTCGACCCCAAAATTATTTAATTTTCACCTCAGTTTGACTAGTGCCTCAATCTGAAACGAGAAACTCGCTAACGAATATTACCGCTCTGTTGGCCCACTCTGTATACGCAGCATAGACTAATATGACTTCTAACCCAATAATAATAAGTGCTATAATATGTACATTGTATGTTTAGCAATCGAGTACGGAGGGCCGCATCAAGTGCACATTGATCCCCGGAGATGGAGTCGGACCTGAGCTCGTCTACTCCGTTCAGGAGGTCTTCTCGGTGAGAAACTTTAATAAAAATATTTACAATTCTCGTCAAATAAGTTAGCCGCTCTGAATCCAGGCTTGCCGATGCACATGGCTTGGCGCGGTGCTGTTTTAGTCCCTTTTTAACACGCTTTTATTAGCTTGGTATGTATCTATGTAACGGAATATTTGAACGTGATTTTCACCCCCTTCCAAACGCCGGATTAATTTGAAACTTTGCACACTTATTAAAGACCAATGACAATGAAATAACTTGTCCCATTATCTTTACCGGGGTCTTCAGGATCAGCGATTGAACTAAAAAGTAAAAAATAAATAATAGATAAAAAAAAAAGTTTTTTTTAACTATTATTTATATTACTTCATGATAGTTTTAGTACTTCAGACATGGCAAGTTATTTAACGTGAACTGTCTTTCTCGAAGGCTTTGGCGCTGTCCTAGAGCATTTGTCACAATGGATGCGTTCTGCGTCCTGCTGGGGTTATGTTCGAGTGACCGGACCGCAGGACGCAGACCGCATCCAGTGTGGCAAAGCCTTAAGGTTGCCCTAGTCGATCATTCTTCCATACAAACATAATCTGGCGATTACTCCACTGTGTGACGGTGTGCGTTCAAAATAAAAAAAATATATCAATTTGTCTCATCACTATCTAGCCCTGTATGGAAATAAAAAGTAAAAAATGATATCAATTTGTCTCATCATTATCTAGTCCTGTATGGAAATAAAAAGTAAAAAAAATATATAAATTTGATAATTCCATAAATTCCATCACATTTTAACGCATCTTTGGCCGCAAATAAATACCATAAGAAGGAGGAAAATTGCAAAACAGTCACCATACAGGGATAGATAAGTAGTTCAACCATGCAAATAATTTAATTTTGAACAGAGACATTTGGTGGTTTTTTCATGATAGTCATACTCCCATAGGTTAGTTTATAAAATTTCGCGCGTTCGTTTTCGTTCTAAATCATCACCCATTTCGCTACTTATTTACAAAAGTGTGTATTTGTACGCGAACTAGCTGCTTAATGCTCATCACAGCATCTATCTCTTTTGCACGTGTTGTCGGATGAGATAGCATGCATTTTAATCCCGCGCACAAAATAGTTCGTGCCGTCGACTAGTGCAACCTTAATTCAACGCGATCATCGCGCGAACACACTACCGTCGCGTTCCTTTGTATGGCAAACACGAACGCATCGCGACGTAGAAGGGGCTTTTCGATTTTCGACAGCATCGCCTGAGGGCAGAGATGTAGGTACATCTCTCCCTTCAGGCGACCTATTTGCATCAAGGTGTAATATGGTTGGACTGTGCTATATTTTTAACAACTCTATGAAATTACCCATATTAGCAAATAAATGATTATGAATTTAAATTATGAATTAGTTATATTTAACTCCCATGTAATAGGAGCGAGACTACTGCAATCAAACAAGATCAGACTCGGGGCTGCTACTTAGAAATTCTAGATAAATAAACCTAATAACACTTTCCCGAGACGGGCAAAGTCAAACCAAGAACATCACGAAAAAACAATTACATATAGACTGAAACTTGTAAGCAGTTTTGGTCGTATGATGCGACGATGTCTCCTTATTATAGGACATTAGAATATAACTGGTGAAAATGTGGGTGTAATTTACGCATCTGGCAAATCTTTCGGGAAATTTTTATGTTATTTTGTTTTCTCTTTAATTGACTACTTCTTAATTCGTCTGAATGTACATTTTTTAATATATCTCTTCAGCGATATCTCCGGCAAATTTTAACCGAATTTGTTGATTGTTTGAACGAGTATGTTTCTGAATTGGTCGTTCCCATAAGTAATAACTTGTTAATTTGTGTGGCAGGCGGCAAATATCCCAGTTGACTTCGAGTCGTTCTTCTTCTCCGAGGTGAATCCTACGTTGAGCGCGCCGCTAGAAGATGTTGTCAACTCCATCGCCAGGAACAAATGCTGTATCAAGGTAAATGTCATTATGAGTTAAGTTTTTTTTAGTTAGGCTATTAAAAAAAAATACTTTAATGTCGTCAGTTAAAACCGAAACCAATACCGAGACTCCTTCGTGCCTCGGCAAATACATTAAGCCGTTCGTCGTTACGGGGAGTCAGAATCCAGAAAAATTGTCACCAGTCTTGTTAAGGGTGTGCGTTTTTTTTTTTGGGTAACCATCCATCGACTTCTGCCGCTCTGGGTGAAGCGGCAGGACGCGTCGGACTTTTACTGACTAAAACCCACCCGTGTTCCTTCAGTTGCTTGAGCCAGGGCCGCGGTAACTCTTTTTCAAATTTATCAGCAACCCAGACAGGCATCAGCCCTAGCGTACCCCGTTAGTTTTTGCAGACATCGCTTTGAGGCGCGCGTGGAACACTACGCGCCGTCGATACGGGCCTGGTCCTTAACGGACGGCGAGCTACCCGTTACTCGCCGTCCGCAAAACCGCGCCTACGGTGGCCGGGAGTCGGCTTGCAACTCCCGACGCCCAGGGCGTCTCCTGCGGTGGCTTAGGGCGTCTCCGTTGCGTCTCCATTACGCGTTTCGCCTCCTCCTTCGCGTGTTAAGGATGTGCTGCCCAGTTACATGGTTGTGGAGGTCAGATAGGTAGTCACTCCATGTAAAGTACTAGTTCATAACTGCAATCGAGATTGGAAGCCGACTCAGGGTCGGATCTAATATCTAATATCCTGAAACATTTACCTCCTTATAAGGCTGCCACTTTTTATAAGGGAGCGCAGAAAAGAGGAACCGAGTCACCCAATGGAATTGCATAAAAACTCCGCTCGCGCTTCGGAGCTTGGTCCCCTTTTCTCTGCTCCGCGATAAATGGAAAGGCAGCTTTGGGCGTCATTTTGAAGGCAAATATTGTTTATGCCCGGAGCGACTAAATTGCTAGATCGGACCCTGAGCCGACCCCAACATTGCGAACGCAACCCACCCCAACACCGGAACCTATTTCAATGCACCCAAGAGTAGAATGCCTTAAAAACTTCCGTTCTTTCCAGGGCATCCTCGCCACCCCAGACTTCTCACACACTGGCGAGCTTCAGACCCTGAACATGAAGCTCCGTAACGCTCTGGACCTGTATGCCAACGTGGTCCATGTCAAGTCGCTGCCCAACGTCAAGTGCCGCCATAACAACGTAGACTGCATCATCATCAGAGAGCAGACCGAAGGAGAGTACTCCGCGCTTGAGCATGAGAGCGTGAAGGGTAAGCAGTTACATATATAAAGAACAAATAAAAATAATTTATATAACGCCAACGTTGGCGTGTTTAAAGGTTTGGCGCCCAAGGGCCATGTTGGATTTAAAAAAAAAGTCGCTATTTTTGATTTGTTCACTACAAAGCGAAAAGTCGGTGTTTCTGTGTTTGTTATTTTTGTTTTTTGACACCGACTTCCAAAATTGAAATTATTTATTAGTAATGCCGTATGTAAATTGACACGTTAAAATGTTGGCCAAATCGCCCACATCTACGTAATGCGTAAAAAATAGGTAGTGTGAGCTCAAAATATTTGCACTTTTGTCTCTGTTATCTGTGCTTGTCTCAAAAAATTACGGCAGGCTGGTAAGGCCGGTTTCCTTGCAGTCTGCCGCCATGGGCATCCATGGGCATGGCCATTGCCCTCATCGTGTCAAAAAGATAATTATAAGTTTAATAAAAAAAAATAAGGTGTGAAGTATTTTTGCTTCGTAATATTAGAGACAGCTTTGGCAATCCTCTTTATTTAATTAGTTGATTGTTATCAAAATCAAATCTAACTACAGATGTCCCATACATTGGATGTTTGTATTATACGCCTGATGAAATCAAATAAAGCATGAATCTAGTATTTGAATTCACCCTAAATATGGAAGGCATGATAATTGGAAGACTCTGTTCTCCATGTTTCATTGAACAGTTTAACGAATTTAACCGTACATATAGTTCTCGCCAAACTTCAAGGCCGCCCAGAAGTAGGCTTTCCATTGCGCAAGGCAAGGATCGGTGCTGTTTTGTATGAGGTTTACTACTGTGCAGCCATTGTAGCCAACTTCAGGGCGGCCAAGACGTTTGGGGAAACTATACGTAATATCGACGACGCTTTATTCAAGCATTAAATCCATTGTATGATTAAAAATATTTTGGACTGAAACGCATTATTAGGTTGGTTGTAACAATACTTGCGTTTTATGATTACTGGATAGACATTCGAGTGAATATCTTTTGCCAGGCGTGATTTCGGGTAAGCGGAGCTGAGAATTTTATTGCTGTATTAACTACCCCAGCGAAGCTTGCCAAGAAGGCTGACTCTATATATTTGCTGCTTAATACTCCAAAAAAACATTAGAAAAATTTACATCCGCATATTAAGTCAAAATAAAAAAGTGACTATTATACCTTATAAACTAAAGACTTACTTAAAGGCCTCAGTAGCCAAGTCATCATATTAACAAAAAAAATGGTATCCCTTCCTGTCATTGTCACTGTCAGTCAGAGTCACTTGACAGTTGACAACTTAACCTCACTCTTCGCTTGCTCGCGTAATCTGTGTTATTTGTAACATACAATTTGCTTTCTACGGTTTTTCAGTTGTTTGTTTGTAGTAAATAAAGTGACTTGAATTCTTTAAAACAAGGTTTAGAGGTTACATAACCATAATGCTTGGCTATTCGAATGCTGGTATTCCCGACAAATCATGGCAACCGCCGGTCGCTGTGATAGAAACAACGTAAGTAAAAAGTTGTTTTTTAATTTATTACAATATTTTCATTCTAATTAATATCTATCTATTATAAATAATGAAAAGGTTTTTCATAATAAAGTCTATCTGTGCCTTTCTTCACTGTGATTAGAATACAATATTACATTGAGTGTAAACAACTTAAGTAAGCTAATTGATTTCTTGATGCGCTAATAGCAAACTTAAGTTTGCTATTAGCGCATCAAGAAATCAATTATGTTTGCGTTCCCGGCTAATCGGAACGGCTTTTGACGTGACTCGGAACGGTGCCAAAATTATCAAAAAGACTTAATTCTACGATTTTATAATTCTATCACATTTTACTTTTTTTAGAATGGGCTCTTTGGTAGTGGAGATGTATTGGAAACATGCGCCAATTTCATGCAGAAACTTCATGGAATTAGTCCGGCGAGGATACTACAACAACACAAAGTTTCATAGAGTCATCCGAGACTTTATGATACAGGGCGGTGATCCCACTGGCACAGGCAAGGGTGGACAGTCAATCTATGGGCCGCAGTTTGATGATGAAATATCCCCGGATTTAAAACATACCGGAGCTGGAGTGTTGTCTATGGCAAATGCTGGACCTGACTCAAACGGATCTCAGTTCTTCATCACCCTAGCTCCAACTCAGTGGCTGGATGGAAAACATACAATCTTTGGAAGAGTTCAATCTGGAATGGCTGTTGTAAAGAGAATTGGTTTAGTTGAATGTGATAAAAATGATTGTCCAGTTGATGATGTTCGAATAGATAAAGCGTACATCCCCAAGTAGATTGTAGTTCTTAGTAATATTTTATAATAAGGAAGTGTAATTTACATATTTGTATTCATGTAAATTAGTTTTTTAAGTAAAGAAATGTCAAATTTGAGTATTTCCATACACATTGAAGTTATAATTAATACTTGAATTTGAGTTAAAAGAATGTATCTGTATTCAATTGCTACTGTGCATACTTAAATATTGCCATGCAAATTATTGTCAGAGATGGGTATTTCAGGAATGAACCACACAGTCCAGTCAGTATATTGTGTAGCTCAACTCGAAACATATGGAGCTCAACAACTTATTGTAAAACTGATGAAGAATGTTTTCAAATTCTATAATGTTTTCAATGTTTGCTGGCCAAAATAAAACAATATCTACTGTGTGAACCTTGGTTTTTCTTAAACTTTGCATTCCTTTCCATTCATGCTTTTCGTTCTTTAAAGCAGTGTTTTTAAGTGTCTGAACAAAACAGCTTTTTCAGCGGAAACCGAACTTTCGTCTGAAACCGAAACTTTTTAAGAAATGTTAAAATCTGTTGTTTACTTAAATTTGACTTATTTTATACAATTACACAGACAGTTTTGAAGTATCTGCAAAATAATTATTTATTTCTTTTGATATTACTGCTATAAAATAAGAAAGCATGTTAAAAACTTCTTGTAACAAAAATTAGTTAATAATCAACACTTCTTAATAAATGACAATAAAATATGTTAGATACAAGTAAAAATTTAAAATTTCCGAAAACCCTTTTATTTTTTTTTTTCATACTTTTTATACTACATAGTTTTAGTAGTAGACACGCTTCGATCAACAATCTATCGAACACGTTATGACACGATATCTTGCAAAATTACCCCGATTCAAACAGTAAAACGCCCACAAATTTTGAACGGCTGAACTGAATTTCATCAAACATAGCTAAGAACACTCCCGATAAGGTCACAATCGGTTCTTCCGTTTAGGAGCTATGATGCCACAGACGGATACACAAACACACATCAAACTTATAACACCACTCTTCACCAGTCAGTGATTAGGTAAATGTTTGTTTGTGTAGTCAATATATATTTTTTTCGAATTTTCCCAAACGATTTCGATAAAAAATTTAATATGTAATATATATTCAAAAAATCAATAAACCCGTCTGCTTAAAAAGCGAACTAAAAAGACGTAAACAAGAAGAATATGTATCATCCGAGTGCACAGCATGATTTTCTTCTTGTTTACGTCTTTTTAATTCGCGTTTTAAGCAGTCGGGTTTTCAGATTTTTTTAATTAACTTTTTTATTACTCATATTGAAAACTAGCTTCTGCCCACGGCTTCGGTCGCAAAAAAGTGTTTATCATCCCAAGGGAATACAAACTATCTTAAGTCCTTCCCAGGGTCTCAAACTATCTTCAAGCCAAATTTCATCTAAATCGGTTCAATAGATCCAGAGAGTACCCACTACAACCTTACAAACTTTACCTCTTTATAATATTAGTATAGATGTAATAATAGGCCTTCTGAACTTTAAAATCATAACATCATCCTGTATTACTCGAAGGGTTATGCAGAGGAGCCTATTGCTATCAACAAGGCTGCTTCTGAGAAATTCCAAACACTTCCCAAACCCAAGACCTCATGGCCAGTAGTAGTGCTTGCAACCAAACCAATGGGGGAAAAATCATAACAAATAATCTCTATTTAAATCCCTCATTTCAGGCGTGGTGGAATGCCTGAAGATCATCACGGCGGCCAAGTCGGAGCGTATCGCCAAGTTCGCGTTCGACTACGCCGTCAAGATGGGCCGCAAGAAGGTCACCGCCGTGCACAAGGCTAACATCCAGAAGCTGGGAGACGGTCTGTTCTTGCGCAGCTGCGAAGAGGTCAGTCTAGATCCGATTTAGTTCCGTCTAGCCCGTTCCATCATCACACTACGAGACGTACGGCGACGCGCCATCGGTACATGGTGGACATCCCACACATACGCACAACGTTTTAGAAACAGGCCAGCTAAGGCTTAAAACTCCTTGCCGAAGTCTGTGATTCCTGATACCTACTAAGGGTCTTTAAGTCAAAAGTGATTAGTTTACTTCTAGGCAAGCGTGCTTCACCGTCGACCACATCAACATAACCATCAGGCGAGATAGTGGTCAAACGTGGGCAAATAAAAAAAAAAGAAGAAAGTCCTATGCTCCCTAGCTGGGACATAATAGTCCTTCTTCGCGATCGGTTTTAAGCTACACGCTTTACCCTCGCCCCACGTCAATCTGATGCTCCTCACTTCTGTGAACAAGGTGCATCCCCAGGTTTGACGGGAACGGTCATGCTTTCTTTTCCCTTGAGGATTCTAATCCATGGTTTGTTTAATGTGATCGGAATCCCTCCGGCACATATTACTGAAGAGGTCAGGATTAAATTGTTAGATTCCTTGGTAAAACTGCCCAGAAAGAAAAGATCATAATATTGTTACGAGTTGGGTTTCAGGGATGAATTATTTAAACAGCAAACTTCAATTAATCACACTTTATTACGAAAACACTTCTTACTTCGTACTATTTTCCTTTTCCGATCGCTCTGTTTCGCTTCGAAATCGAAACTGAGTCAAGAAGTCAAGACGAACCCGACCGCTCTTTATATAGCACGGAAGAAATTTTTAGAACGTTCCACACTGTTCTAGATAATTCGAGAATCTTCCAGAACAATCGACTTTCAAACTCATTGTTCCCGAAGCGACTAGAAACTTCCGGAATGTTCGGCTCGAGCATTCTGGAAAATTCCATTCGACACGAACTTTGGAGAAGATTACTTCCACTATTCGATACTAGATGGCGCCACTAGTTACTACATAGTTCTTCTACTGGTCACTAGATGGCGTTGCTCTATCTTGTACCATTGCCTCCCTCTTAGAAATGCTCGTCCCGAGCATTGTAAGACACATGATAACGGGCCAACCGATCCACATGAACGACCTTTGATGCACCTCGGGGTCTCTTTTGAATTCGGTAGGAGACGTCATTGATCTTGGTAACTACGCGATATGATCCATCCCATTTCGCTTGCAATTTAGGTGATTTGCCTTTGCTGCGTACTGGGTTATGTAACCATACCACAGATCCTCCATCTTTTTGTTCGCTTTCCGATCGTAACGAGTCTTCATCCTCTCAGACATCTGCTGACCGGTCTCTGATGTGCTCATAAACCTCTAATGCACCTCTACTTCGAATTTGTGGTCCTTTCACGGGCACACCCGTACAACTTGTGCATTTGCGGCACCATTCCTTAACGTCCTCTCAACAATGGATCCAGTAAAAGCGTTCTCGGATCTTGATTAGAGTCCTCTTAACTCCCATGTGACTGCCTGAACTTCCATTGTGATAGAGCTGTAGGACCTCCGGCACCTCAACTTTGGTACGACCATTTGTAGATGACACTGAATATCACGAGTATTCTCTCATTGCCGGCACAGAACTCCATCCTGGATAACTACGCTTTCCCACTGTGCCCAATAACCCTTAGTGATAGAACTCATTGCTGCAACATCACTCCACTGAGGCCTCGGAGCTCCTGATTTCTTCCATTCGAGGATCGGTTTTATGACTCTGTCATCTTGCTGAGCACTCTGCAAGATTCCCTTTCAAACTTCACTCAGATCCGTCCTCAACATCCTCACAAATGTTGCCTGGTCAGTCTCTTGCCTGGCACAGGGCTTACATTGATTGGAACACGATCTACGCAAGAGAGCTTCTGCATAGCCGTGTGGTGTTTTTTAAATTTCGCCTTTGATGATCAAACTGTTCCCTTCACATGATTGAGAGATCGACTTCCTTGGGGCTCTTTCATCACCAGCCACCAACCGCCAATTAGTCGTGGTGTCTTCTTCTCGGCTCGAAAATTCTGGAAAATTCCATTCGAAACGAACTTTTGAGACTATTATTTCCGCTATTCGATACTAGATGGCGCCACTAGTCACTACTTAGTACTTCTACTCTTCACTAGATGGCGTTGCCATATCATGTAACAATATGCAACCTATTAGTATATATTTTTTACATTATATTTTTCAGAATGGATAAAACTCAAGAAAAGACGAAGCTATAAGCGTTTTAAAATCTAAGATAAAAAGAGACAGCAATACATGCGTAACACCATAGTGGCAAGGACTAACTTCGAATGCGTGTAACTTTTCCATTTTTTCACCGATTTTATTTTATTTTTATAAATCCTAATATTTTAGTAACATCTTCAAAATAAATGTTCATTCATGTACAGTCAGTATAGCATAGACTCTTAAGTACCAGATTAAACTAGTCGTAAATTATTAAATTTCTACAATGAGATTATAGACACTTTAGTGTTGGTAGATAGAGACTGCACTTTTACCCTTGAGTGTAATTATTTTAAAAGTAGTCAAATACCCTATTACCCTCAATTTGCCAAAACCCTGCCTTTTTCCTTTTTTTCCCTTGGGTTTTAAAACTCAAGACAAATACCCTTTTTTTTATAAAATCTTCTTCGAGTCGCTGGCACGACAGTAATTCAAATTGCGTGTCGCGGGTTCGATTCCCGCACGGAAAATATTTTTATGACCTACAGAGAGTTTTTCCGGCTCTGGGTGTTGTGTATGTGAGTTTATATGTTTGTAAACGCACTCACGATACAGGAAGAAATTCCTAGTGTGGGACAATGTTGAAATAAAAAAATAAAAAATTGGGTTGACACAAAATTTACGTATTCCATGGCGTAGATCTCTTTGGCTGCATGTTAACGACTGACTAGCAGATGTTTAATTCACATTTTCTGTACAGAATTTAAATTCAGAATTTGGTAATCAAATGCTAAACAGAGATTTTTATAAATAAAGTCCAAGAAGTTGCGTTAGAAGGCCTCCCACTAGGTGGACAGATGACCTGGCTAAGTTTGCCGAGACCAGCTGGATGCGAGACGCACGGGATTGGAGTTGGCCTATGTTCAGCAGTCGACGTCTTTCGGCTGAAATGATGATGATGAAGGCCCAATATCTTTAACTTAACTTATAATTAATTTACGTTTCCAGATCGCAAAGCTCTACCCAAAGATCCATTTCGAGCCGATGATCGTAGACAACGCGTCTATGCAGATGGTGTCGAACCCCCACCAGTTCGATGTGATGGTGCTACCCAACCTGTATGGCAACATCATCGACAACCTCGCCAGCGGCCTGGTGGGCGGTGCTGGCGTTGTCGCCGGGGCCTCCTACAGTGCCGAGTGCGCCGTGTTTGAGCAGGTTAGTTATATTGTTGAGACCTCATGAGGTCGTTCGTGTTGAGACCCCATAAGAAAGAAAATATGGTTCAAATAAATTTCACTAGGTGGCATGATATACATCGATTTGTTATTGAATATTGTGTAAAATTAAGATTTTCTAGAATTGATCATAACCATTGTAAGTTCTAGTTTAATCAACTCTCCTAAGCACAAAATTATGGTATATTTGGGTCTTGATTCACCACATTCCAAAGATTATTTGAACGGATAATTTAGTGGATTCCAATAGATGAAACTGTATTAAAATTTCGAGGTTTTCCACTCGTCTTTAGGGTTCCGTTTGGCCTGTTATTAGGGTTCCGTACCCAAAGGGTAAAAACGGGACCATATTACTAAAACTCCACGATCCGTCTGTCTGTCCGTTTGTCACCAGGCTGTATCTCATGAACCGTGATAGCTAGACAGTTGAAATTTTCACAGATGATGTATTTCTGCTGACGCTATAACAACAAATACAAAAAACAGAATAAAATAAATATTTAAGTGAGGCTCCCATTCAACTAACGTGATTTTTTTAGCCGTTTTTGCGCTAATGGTACGGAACCCTTCATGCGCGAGTCCGACTCGCACTTGGCCAGTTTATTTAATTTGTACTGTAACACATTTTGGTACAATGAAACTGTAAAACGTACAAAAAATTCTATAAAATAAATCGTCACTGTTCAAAGTAAAAAAAAAACACGAACCGAGTAAATCCTTTTACTCGCAAGTCGCTGCTAACACCATCTATCGCCGTGGGACGGAACCGAACTCGGTCTGAACTTTTAGTGAAGTCAAAAGGCCCAAAAGACCGTTTCTGTCTATGGGATAAGGCATCTGTATGCTAGTATTATGTTATCTGTGGGTAGCACGTGACGTATAGCAACCATTTCGGTATGGCTGCAATTTTTGATTGTGCTGTTTTAATATTCTACTCAGTAACTTTGTGATTGTTGTGTCTGTAGCTAATAAATGTCTTCTATTTTAAACCAAGTCTTCAATTTCCAGGGAGCTCGCCACATCTTCTCGGGCGCTGTCGGCAAAAACATCGCTAACCCGATCGCCATGCTTCTTTGCTCCGCTAACCTACTCGCACACGTCAACCTACACCCTTACTCGCGGGCGATCAAGAATGCCGTCAACAAGTAAGTAAACCATACTGATGAAGTGGAAAGTCTGTTGCTAAAGGTAGACTTCCGAACAGCTCCGGCTTCACTAACGTTCTAGCACTAGCTCTGCCGCAGTGAACAGAAATAAACATGAAGCATTCCTAGCTTTAAAAAATGACCCAACGCACATTGTGCCTCAGTGGGCGGGGCTTACCGATCGTACCGCTCACGTTTTTAGTTCGTCCGCAATAGGCAACAGTTGCGGACTACTAATATTTACTGTTATTCGCGTGTTAAATATAAAAAATGCGTTCTTGTGTAGTGAAGTGTTGCATAATTAAACCACATTTGCTTAAAAAGAATATTGAAATTAGTTTTCACGTGTATGTATTTTTTTTTGCTATGCATTATATTTCTATTAAAAATGAAGTATGCAACGAAATCTATGGGGATGTTGTTATGCCAACCAAACAATTTACTTTTCTACCTGACAATTATTGATTACAATCTAAGATACAATATACACTATGCAAAATATACTAAGTTATTTTAGTGTACATAAAAGTTCCTTTAATAGCATGGTGAAAATAGATATCGTTGCTGTATTTTTATCTTTTCTAATATCTTTTTGGTCGTTCCAAAAATGTATTTTTTTAATACAACAAAACATGGTTCTTTAACACGAATTGTGGTAGGAGTTGACTGGTGGAAATCATCACGCGAAAAGCGTTCATACTTCTATGCGATTTTCTTCTTTCGATTTGGTCAAAATATAAATCCAAGATGGCGACTGCTTCGAAAACTTTCATATTTTTCATCATGGGTTTAGTTGAGGTTGTTAAAGTCGATTGTGAGGTTAAAACAACCCAAAATGACAAAAAATAAAAAAAAATGTTTTGTTTAAATCGTACGTTAGTAGGAACTTCGTTCCTGACGGTGGTCTTCTGATCACACACGTTTTTTTATGCTTCTATATTTTCTATCAGATTATTTTAACACCATCCCTATCATATTTAATAATTGCGTTGCACCATATTGCATGAAACATCCCGGGCGACGCGAATGGTGAACGCAGTGGCGTCGTAGAAATGTCGTTAGCGGCCTCCACGTTAGATAGTAATTTAAACCCAACCTATCAGTAAATAAGGTCTATTTTTAATTGTGCATGAGTAGTAATAATATTGTTCGTGTATTTTGGCTAGTTTGGCGAATCAGTGGCGGGATTTCGATGTATGAGTTTGTTTGGGATTTTGTGTCAAAATGCGCGTTAAGTTCCTTCGAAGTAATGCTTCCATGTTTATTTCCGTTCACTGGCTCTGCCGTCACTAACGTTCTAGCACTAGCTCTGCCGTCATATAGCAAGTGTCAATATCTCCAGATTTTGAAGACCTGTTAGAGGAGATCATTCACGATTCATAAATGAGAAGGGATTTGCGTCATCTAGTTAGATTTATGTCTGTGGTGCACCAGGTTTGGCGTAATAGTAAAAAAAATGTTAAGAATTGTTTGTTTGTTTGTTTGGATGGTTTATCTGAAACTGATTTTTTCTGGCGACTTTCATTTTCAATCTTCTGGACCATATAGAATAATGTCCTTTTGGCCGTGAAATAGGGTTTAAAACGTTCCTAAATCAAAACACTCAATTAAGAAAGCGGCCCTATATGTCATTTGGCCGATTTAGTTTAGTTTTCGATACCTCCGTAATCAGCAATTCCTTCCCAGAATTTGATCCTTATTAGCGCCAATATCGGATGGTGTAATAATACAGTGTTTTATTTTTCAAAATCAACGGGTTCGATTTCCGCCTAGGAATATTCAATTTTCAAAAACCCAATGATGCAGTTTTAGTTTTTTTCAAAATAAGCTCCGACTCCTTTGAGTGTTTCCACGACCACTTAAAAAATTAACCCTGTATATTTTCTATACAACAACCTTTCCGATTTCAGGGTATTGACAGATGGCAAAGTGAGGACAAAGGATCTCGGCGGGCAGTCCACGACCAAAGACTTCACCAACGCTGTCATCCACTGCCTCGCATAAACATCCAATCAAATACTAGAAAAGGGATGATTCGTGGGTAAAAAAATAATGATTCTATTTAGTCTTTCGGTTAGATTATCAAAAAATATTAGACACGTATTATTCGCTTTATCAAATCAATAAAATTTACAAAGCTAAAGCACATTGAACTTCAGGCTTGTGACGTCACTTTTGAGTAAAAGTGTACTAAAGCGTGAAGTTTACGTGTTAAAAGAAAAAGTACGTGTCCAATATTTTTGATTAATCTACCTGACGGACTAAAAAAATATTTTTAGTTATCATCCCTTTTAATCATCCAATCATCCCGCGGATGTCAAACGTGCCAGCGTAATCAATATAAGTTTAAGATCCACCTATTTATTTTTACTTATATAATTTTGTAGACAAACGATCTGTGACCGATAGTGAAATTTATATTAAACTACCAGTATTCATTTATAAGGTATTTATGTAGATAAATTCTTTTGGAAATGTAAATAAAATCATTATGTAATAACTACGTTGGTCGTTTTATTTGTGGAGGAGAATGTTATGGGTAACCTACACTCAGATTACACAATACAATCTGATTACAAGAAAAAAGAAAAAAATATCTGCTGCTACATTAAATTTGTCGAGTAATGCGAACAAAAAAGTATTGAACTGATTTTTTTTTCTTTTTTAAAAGTAGATTTTGCTTAAGTCGTGTCTATGATTGACACCTTAACTGAAACTGGAAAAGAAAAGATTAAGTTGGTGACAAGTTCAGTGAGTAAGAGTTAAATCAAATGATTCAACATTTACCCCGAGTTTCTCAGCTCGAAATTATCGCGGAATGAATGTGACAAATTGTCAAGCACGTGATTGGCTGAATTCATTCAACCAATCACAGTAGATAACGCGTGCTTGTCACATTAATTCTGCGATAATTTTGAGCTGAAAAACTCGGGGTCAGTTATGTATATGTTCACAGGGAAAACTTCCCTATTTGCATATGCTATTACTATCCACAATACACAAGGCCTTAGCCTTGGCAGCGCTCTTCTCGACATAGGTTCCTCTATTTTTAATAAAGGGCAGGCTTATGTTGGACTCTCCAGAGTTAAAACCTTTGACGGAGTACATCTTATCAATTTAGATCTAAGTCAAATCAAGGCACAAGAAAGCTCTAGTGTAGAGTACAACCGCATGCGCACATTATACCGCCCCGATTCGGCCAAATTATGTATAAAAAAAAAGAAAAGCCGAAAAAAAGCCGGATACTGAATGGGCAATTCACTCGAACATTTCAAGAAAATATAGAAAAAAAAACACAAAAAGATAATTATACCCTGTTATTGTAGGAAAATACAGTAGATTAACAAAAACCATTCGGTATTAATTTTATTATGAATAAGTACCTACCTACTAATAATTTCTGTACAAAAGGTAATGATAGCCCATCAAAAACTTAAATGTGAAAAAGGGAGCCAAGTTCAATACTAAGAATATGCGCGGTTGTTGACTACGCCGACAAAAGAAATGAGATCTAAATGAGTGCCAAGTTCTGAATCCTGAAATTATTTACAAGAACATAAAACATTCTGAAATTGTGTTTTTAAATTTAAAAACACAATTTCTTGCTTTTTCTGCTACAACAATATTTGCTATTTTAAAGTATAACTTCTTAAATTTGAAATGTCGAATTATTTACATAAAGTAGACAACTTAGGATAAATTGTAGCTGAAAATTTGACTTGGCTAGTTTTTACATCTAGACACGTGGCAGCGTGTCAAGCCAAGTTCAAGCAAAAAGGAACTGGCGACGCAGCAACTGCAGATGACCTAGAAAGTTCAAATTTGGCATCCAGATAGGTAATTGGCTGAATACAAAGTAATAAATCAGAAACTACAAAATTTTTATCATTTTCTTATAATTTTTCAATTAATTGATTATATTAGGAACACTTACTTATAGTGCCTGTAATGTAAGAATCAGCAATCAAAATTGATGACTGCCGGTCTTTATGTGGATTTTAAAAGGTCTTCACGTGAATATATAACTAGTACCCTTAATTTTTTTTATCCAAACATGTCTTTTTTAGTACTTATAACTATAAGAGTATAGTCGATTTTCGTATTTATTACGATTTTGTTATGAGGAGAGGAATTAACTGTAAATATGAGGCTAAAAAACGACTAACTTTTTGACGAAATGTTGAATCGTTTAAGAATGGGTGTAGTATTAAGTCAAGACAGTTGCACTTTATCTAATCGACTCCTCAAATTAAACCGTTAAAAATCAAAACAAGCGGCTTAAAGAAATCATATCTTATTTTAGACTGCTGCCCGATGATACAGTATGTTTGTTTGCCACTAAAAATATGTGTAACAAGTTTATTAATACTACAATGTTGGCAAGTATGGAGCAACCAGAAATTAAATTAATTTCGATAGACGAAATAGACTGTCAACGGTATTTAAAACAAACGAGCAAATAAAATACTCAAACAGAACGAAGATGATTCGTCGCTAACTGCTGGCTTAGAAAATGTCATTTTTGGGGGCCGAGTCACCCACGTTCGTAGGAAAGTACCCTATACGATACCCTACAAGTGGTCCCTGGGTGGTGCCAATCAGGTGACAATAACTGGTGGTAGGCTTCGGCCGAAGGCTTGCGATCACCCACCGGGCAAAGACGTACCGCCAAGCGGCCTAGCCGTGTTCCGGTGCGATGCTCGGTGTAGCCACTTCAGGAGATGAGTCGAGATGGCGGTTCCATTGCAGGCAGACCAGCCTGACGCCTGTTATGGACGTATCGGGCGGCTGGTCACGGAAGGTAGCGGGATCCGGGCACGGTGCACCGCTGGCCGACCGCAGGTATATGGGGGCCCAAGTAGTGTGCCAGCCCAACACGAAAGGCTGCCCCGCCAACTGATGAAAAATCCCGGAATGCACCATCGTGCTGGTTGGCGACCAGAACGGAGGGCCCGATGGACATTCTCGGGGGGCTTGGGCATCCCCGCAGTCTCCAGACTAGTCCCCCAATGGTAGCGTCCCTTCAGTATGTGTCTGAATGTTAGCAGCGTGGAACCACATCTCACTTCCTTCTCCTCACCTTACTTCACTCGCATCAAATTATGAAAAGGAGAAAAAAGTTCATAGTTGAACAACGGCTGCACCCTCTCCCAGTCAAAGTACACCTCACGAACATCAGAGATCTGCACTCCAACCTCATAGCAGTCCATCATCACCTAGAGACTGATAAGCCGGCACTCTTTTTCCTTTCGGAGACGCAGATCAGATGTCCGTCAGAAGTATCGTACCTAACATACCCAGGGTATACACTTGAGCACAATTTTAAGCAACGCGCGGGTGTATGCATGTACGCCCGAGACGACATCTATTATCGGCGTCTACGAGGACTCTATGTTCTCTGTGCTGTGGGCTATGGTGGACACGGGCCTTGATAAAATGATGATGATGTCTACGCCTGTGTCTACCGCTCACACAGCGGCGATCAGGAGACAACCAGGGTCATAGGGTATCTTAGTGAGGCGGCTGATACGGCACAGCAGCGGTACCCTTCTGCCCAATTAGTATTACTGGAGGACTTCAATGCCCATGACCAGGAGTGGCTTTTCCCGTACCAGTTCACTAATCATGCTGGGCGTGAGATGAGAAAGCTTTCGCTTGCTTTAAATCTCGCCCAGCTGGTCCAGGGGGCAAGGAGGGTGCCGGATGTTGATTCGCACACAGCCAATTTCTTGGACCATCTGCTGACAACAGATCCAGACCGCTACTCGGTGTCGGTATCTTCACCTTTGGGTAGTTCCGACCATTGTCTGGTGAAGTCTGTATCCATCCACTCCCCACCCGATCCCAGCCCAAGAGGCGCTCGGTGGGTTTGGCGGTACAAGTCAGCGGATTGGGATGGGATGCGTTCCTTTTTCGCATCCTACTTGCTTATTTTCGGCTGATCCTTCGTCGTGCGCGGACACCGTGTCGGATGTGTTGCGTCAGGGTATGGAGTACTACATTCCGTTCTCTGACGAAGCAATGTCTAGCGTTGACCGGCCATGGTTTGGCGCCGAGTGCAAGCGCGCCAACACGCTTAAACACGAGGCGTACCTGGCATGGGTCGACAGTCGGGCGCGTAAAGCAAGCGACGTGGGTCATCGGAATAGAGCCTATAATAGGGCTGCCAAGTCCTGCAAGAAGATGATGCGACGATCTCGGTTTGACCACATAAGCCGTATTGGGACCATACTTGCTTCTTACCCAGCGGGTAGTAAAGCGTTTTGGTCCCTGGCTAAGTCGGTTGAATCGAACTTCTGCCGTCCCTCACTACCACCACTGATGAGGCCCAACGGGTCACTGGCCCACTCCGCTGAGGAGAAAGCTAACTTATTTGCTTCTCTTTTTGCGGAATCTTCACGTCTGGATTCTGGTGACGCGCGGCCCCCTCCTTCTCCTGATGGATGCGAGACGAGTATGTCGGACATTCGCATCCATCAAAACGACGTGAACAAAGTTAGTGGCCCCGACGGGATTCCGGCAATTGTTCTCAGAACCTGTGCGCCTGAACTGCCTCCGATCCTGAAACGCCTGTTTCGCCTTTCGTATGAGTCGGAAAAGTGCCGAATGCTTGGAAGCAAGCTAACTTTCAGCCTGTGCCCAAGAAGGGCAGTCGGGCTGACCCGGCCAACTACAGACCCATATCAATAACGTCCATCCTCTGCAAGAGTATGGAACGAGTGCTCAACTTCAAGCTCCTGGCATACCTAGAAGCTAACGACATCCTCAGTGACCGCCAATATGGCTTCCGCCAAAATCGGTCAACTGGGGATCTTCTAGCGCATGCCATACACATCTGGAGTGAGGCCATCGAGAAGCACGGGTAAGCGCTTGCCGTCTCCCTCGACATCTCGAAGGCATTTGATAGGGTCTGGCATGAAAGCCTTATTGGTAAGCTTCCATCATTCGGTCTGCCCAGTGGTCTGTGCGATTGGATTGCAGACTTCCTGAGGGACCGGTCCATTCAAGTGTTTATTGATGGCCGCTCTTCTGACCTACTGCCATCATTAATACCCAGGGGGCATTATTACCAAGTAGGGGTCCCTCAGGGGTCCGTATTCTCAGCAACATTGTTCTTGCTGCACAATGACCTGCTAAAACCCGGCACCTTTGGGTATGCGGACGATAGCACTGTTGCTGAGAGATACGTGTCCGACGCGCGCGCTACTGGACCTCAGATCCGGTCTCTTCGGGAAGCCATGGAAGTCAGTAAGGGACTGGTAAACGGATCCATTGGAAAAATAGAGAAGGTACATTGGGACGTCGACAGCAGCAATAACGCACGTAAATTACAATAAAATTTAAGCATAATTTAATTTACGAACTAGAATGAGTCAAGACCAAGTTTCAGATATTAAGTAATGTAAATGTTCACAGGGAACAATTCCCTATTTGCTTAGCATATGCTATTACTATCCACAAATCACAAGGCCTTAGCCTTGACAGCGCTCTTCTCGACTTAGGTTCCTCTATATTTAGTAAAGGGGAAGCTTACGTTGGATTCTCCAGAGTTAAAACCTTAGATGGAGTACATCTTATCAATTTAGATCCAAGTCAAATCAAGGCACAAGAGAGTTCTATTGTAGAGTACAACCACCTGCGCACGTTATACCGCCCCGACTTAGCCGAATTAAGTATAAAAAGGAAACTCAAATTTAAGAAGTTATATTTTTAAATAGCAAATATTGTTGTAGCAGAAAAAGCAAGATATTGTGTTTTTAAATTTAAAAACACAATTTCAGAATGTTTTAGGTTCTTGTAAATAATTTCAGGATTCAGAACTTGGCACCCATTTAGTTCTCAATTCTTTTGTCGGTGTGTCAACAACCGTGCATATTCTTAGTATTGATCTTGGCTCCCTTTTTCACATTTATCTTTTTATGGGAACTTTTCTTTCTTCAATCACTCCTTGAGTTATAATGGTACTCAGCTAATCTGGTTAGACTGGTAGCCGATCCCAACAAGGGAAAAGGCAGTAATGGGCTAACCCCCAGTTTCCCAGCTCAAAATTCATTCAACCAATCACAGCAGATAACGCGTGCTTGACAATTTGTCACATTAGTTCTGCGATAATTTTGAGCTGGGAAACTGGGGGTAAGTCTATCGGAGGCCAAATTATTCGGTGCTTTTCAGTATTACATTCAACGTCGGAATTCTAAAAGGCTTATCAACAACTTCTCAATATTTAACTCACGATAAATGATTTGGTTGATTGGTATTGAGTGGCTGTCTTCAGTTTGTCATAAACGAGTGATATTTTATTAGTCATTCGTTGGCACAACTCTCGGTTCGGCTAACTTCTTCGTTCTATCTGTTAATTCGTACTTCAGAGCTTTTGGCGACACCTGGCACAAACAAAATATAAATATTGAATTTGTTACAAGATAGGGCAACGCCATCTAATGACGAAAGGAGGAACTATCAGTAACTAGTAGCGCCATCTAGTATCGAATAGCGGAACTAATCTTCTCGAAAGCTCGTGTCTATAGGAATTTTCGATTCAATTAAGTGTTTTTGTAATAAAGTGTGATTAATTGAAGTCTGCTGTTTTAATCATTTATCCCTGAACCCCAGCTCGTAACAAATTGGTGTCAGAAGTGGGCTAAATTATGCCGGCTTTACCGAAGGAAGAAATGGAGGGGATGTGCACCAGGAGTTTGCCCAGCAAGACGTAGACCAGAGGCGCTTTGGAGACGCTCCCTCACCGTCATCAAGTGGACAACGAGACTTCACGGCTACAGCGGAACCAACTCAATCGCCGGTGACCCCTGACTTCGCCGCCCTTATGGCAGTCATGCAGGAGCATGACCGCCTTCAGGAGGAGCAGGCCCGCCGCTTGTAAGAGCAGCTGCAGCACGACAAGGAGGAGCAGACTCGCCGTCAGGAAGAGCAGTTCATGGTGATCAAGGACCTCCGCACCGCTATCGGTAAGGAGATGAAGGATGTAAAGTACTAGGTCCAGCTGCAGGAGATACGCATTGCCGAGTTGGAGAAGATTGTTCGTAGGCTCAAATCAGGAGGACCGTGGCAGCTGCGGTAGTTTCGCCCTCGCCGGGTGGTTTTAAAGAGCCACCATTAGACGGCTCCTTGTCATGGTCTGCCAACAAGATACAGTTCAAGGCCGTCATGAAATCGAACAGGTGGACCAAAGAACAGGCCTTGGCTCCACTAACCTTGGGTCTTCACGACCAGGCCTTGACTGTGTTAGAGGCACTTATGGACTGGACGTTACTTTCGAGAAGCTTCTGGAAGCATTGGAAGCCAGATACGACGAAGCGCACCTGGAACATGTTGGTGAAACCTTACAGCAGTGGGCTTTAGAGGTGGAAAAGCTGGTCTGGAAAGCTTACAAGTCTTCACCTGTGCTGATTGACTCGTACAGGCATTCACGGATGGGACCTTAAGAACGCCCTAGCTTACACTTTGGAAGTAGAAGCTGTACGACGGGACGATCGAACTCACCGCATCAGGGATGTTGTGACTTCACCCCGGTGCTATAACTGTGGAGAGAGAGGCCACATCCGGTTGAGCTGCCCGAAGCGAAGGAGTCCCCATTGTGGAAGTCAGACACCAGCAGCAGGAAAACCAGTTGCCGCCAGGACTAAATGCAGGTTGGTGGCTGGTGATGAAAGAGCCCCAAGGAACTCGATCTCACAAATTGTGTCTGAGTGAGAATCATGTGAAGGAAACAGAACACCAGTACGGCAATGTAGATGCTCTCTCGAGTAGGTATCGTGTTCCGATCAATGAAAGCCCTGCGTCAGGCAAGAGGCTAAGTGCGCAAAATTTGTGAGGATGTTAAAGACGGATCTTAGCGAAGATTGGAAGGGAATCTTGCAGAATGCTCCGATAGTAAACTGAGACATAAAACCGATCCTCGAATAAATGTAATCAGGAGCTCCGAGGCCTCAGTGGAGTTATGTTGCAGCAATGAGATCTATCACTAAGAGTTATTGGACACAGTGGGCAGTTATCCAGGATGGAGTCCTGTGCCGGAAATGGGAGAATACTCTCGGTGACTAGTATCATCTACAGATGTTCGTACCTAAAATTAAGGTGCCGGAAGTTCTACAACTCTATCACAATAGCAGTTCAGGACCAGGTCCTATGGGCGTTAAGAGGACTCTAATCAAGATCTAAGAACGATTTTACTGGGTCCACAGTCGAGAGGACGTTGAGGAATGGTGCCACAAATGCAAAAGTTGTGCGGCTGTGAAAGGACCACACATTTGTAGCAGAGGGGCACTAAAGGATTACAATGTTTGTGTACCGTGGGAACATTTAGCATAAGATGTTGCTGGGCCGTTTTCTGAAAGCCGAAGCGGGAATAAGTACTTCTTGGTTGTCATGGACTACTTCACAAAATGGCCTGAAGTTTCTGCAATCACTAATCAAGAAGCCTCTACAGTGGCTGATAAGTTAGTTCACGAAGTGTTTTGTCGGTTCGAGGTACCGTTGGAAATCCACAGTGATCAAGGCCGGAACTTCGAGTCAGAAGTGTTCAAGGAGTCGTGTCGTGTGATGGGTGCTCACAAAACCAGAACTGCTTGTCATCCGCAATCATACAGGATGGTTGAACCATTCAACCAGTCACTGGAGCGATTTTTGGCAAACGTCGTGGAAAGCAGACAGAAGGATTAATTGGGACAAACACATTCAACCATTTCTCCATCTCTCATATCGCAGCGCTGTTCATGAAAGCACAACAGTAACACCAGCTTTTGTTAGTTTTGGAAAAGAACTACGATTACCATCCGATCTAATCACCGGCTTTCCAGCATGCGAGCATGCGAGTGAACTACGGAACAGGATGAATGAGCACATCAGACAGACAGGTCAACAGGTGTCTGATAAAGACCCGCTACGATCGAAAGGCGAAGAGTAGGGCCTTCGAAAAAGGGTTTCTGGTATGGTTACATAACCCGGTACGCAGCAAAGGAAAATCGCGTATATTGCAAGCAAAATGAGATGGATTGGAATTAATCCAATGACTTCACCCGCTCTGAATGAAGCAGGTGGGCGTGTCAGACTTCTACTGACTAAAACCCAACCGTGTTCCGGAAAACACGAAGTCACTTCAGTTGCTTGTGCTAGGGTCGCGATAACTCTCTTTCAAATTTATCCGCGACCCATACCGCGTAGCCCTGGAAAGACAATTTTCTTTCGTTTTTACCCAACATTATTTTGTAAGCTGACCTTTTCAGGGTCCCTGTACCATTCCTCTTCTGTAATTTTCTTGTAGCATTTGAAGTCAGGTCGTGTACTTATTATTTGGATCCGCGGTAGCAGGACCTCCAACGGTACTGATTTACCTCGCTGCAAGTTTTACATAAAATGTATTTATTATTTACATCTAAGTAGCTAATAGAACATTGCCACAGTTTCGTCGCTGTGTTGTGATGATCTCATTTTTATCTACGGACGTATTATGAAGTAACAATGTCGACATGATGATTCCAGTACCAGAGAGGGATGGTCCTATCGGTTATGTATAGTTCCGTTTCTTTCTGGCACTACTGGAATCGCTTTTGTCGCAGCCTTATTGCTTAATGAATTCGGCAAGGCAAAGAGCAAAGAGTATGAAAAATCGACCAATCACATGCGAGATAAAAGACGCGATGTGGATTTCCGTCTATGTTATTGGTCGATTTTTCATACTCTTTTCTCTTTGCCTTGCCGAATTCATTACGCAATAAAACTACCAGGGAGGTGTGCGGAAATGCATGTAGCTTAGCTTTTTGGTTTATTGCGAAATAATCTTAGATATTACCTTATTAATAACGTAAAGAAAGTAAAGTTACGCTAAAATGTATATTTTTTTGATAACTAGATGCGTGGGTCACGACTCCTATACTAGTTGCCACTGTACCTCGCGTTTATTCATATTGGCGTTTAGTGCACATACTACAGATCAGCTCCGTCAGGTTCCTGAGCATTATATGGGTCAAAAGTCAAAACCATTTTAAGAGTTTCATTAGCTGCTATAAACAAAAATATTAAAAAACCTCAATATTCCTGATTGCTACAGAAACATGTGATAGAAACTTACTTCAAATGGCGACGGCTCGAAAACTTTTTTGGGTGCAGCTATTTGTGATAAGTATTCCGTATGCTTTTTCCACTCAGAACTAGACCAACTTTTTTTCTTTTTCGCGTCTTTTGCCGCTTCGTCTTTCCTGAGGTCTATGGCACAATTGGCTAGTTTTGAATACATAGTAGCATTGGACGCATCAATCAAACGGTCAATGATTTGCAGTCGTTCCGGACTGAGTCTATATTATTGTACATCCTTTTCAAGGCAAGTAATCGTCTGTAATATTTAAGCGTTTTTATTGTTAGTATTTTGATGACGCACAATAGAATATCTAAATAGAAGACAGACAATCTAACAATAGTCTTGACAAGGGCCAGTAACTGGTTTGTGGAGGGAAGATCGGTGGACTTGTTTCATTGGTGAAGATACTCTTTTCGAAAGAGTCCAATAATTTTGAGTATTTGTCATACTCTTTCATGCGGTCAAATCATTTGCCTTACCGAATTCACTAACACTATTAGGCTGGTGTTTAGACAGATACCGAGCTCAACATAGGTCGATGGGAAAAGGCTAGGCAGATTGATTTGATCTATCATACATATATCCACAGGTATAGTTTCTAAGACATAGACTAACCATAATAATATCATCATATCAGGCGAAAGACGTCCACTGCTGGATATAGGCCTCCCCCAAGCGTCGCCACATTGACCGGTCCCATGTGTCTCGCATACAGCGGATCCCCGTTACCACACTGACCGTCGCCACATTGACCGGTCCCATGTGTCTCGCATACAGCGGATCGAGTTTGACGAGAAGTTTGACAATTCTTCGGGCTATGTCGGTAACCCTGGTTCTCTTCCACAGGTCTTCCAGTGGTCTTCTTCTGGACTAACCATATATACTAGATAACATGGAAAAACCTGAAAACCTAGACAGGTATCTTACCTAATATAAGGCCAAGCAATATCGCTATTAACCAGGAACCCTCTTAGAGCTGATTTCCTGATCCCTGATTTAGTATAACTGGGCATGCCTTCATCCGTTTGGAGGAAAACCTTTTTAGGTTCACTGAGCAGTTGAATTCTCTTGGGTACACGATGATGTAAGACTTGGTCTATTGGTGTGTACTTATGTAGACCACCCATAGCTGTGAGGACTGTTAGAGGTTATGAGAGTTAGGCTGTGGGTTTGGACGGTGGGTAATGGTAAGTGGCCGGATTTGGATGTTCCATGTTTATTTAATTTTCAAGTATATTGTTGTTTGTACATTTTGAGTGACTATAGTATTGTGAAACTGACATGGGTGACGCCCGGAACGACTGCTGCACATAGATCATAGAAAAAAAATACATAGATATCCATAGATATTTTGTATTTGGAATTTTTCATGTTTCGGTGTTAAAAGGTTTATTATGATTTCTAATAAAAAAATAATTATAACTTTCAAATCCCGACTCAAAACCTCTAGAAAGTAAAATAAAAATAAGCCTCATACTTGCGTCGGGGGACCGCCAAAGTATTTATTATTTTGTTTATTTCATTTATTGAGCGGTAGAGAGCAGTGATGGCCCAGTGGTATCGGCCGCGGCTTACAAGTTGTAGGTCGTGGGTTCGAGCCCAGGCAGGCGCTTTACTTTGTGTAAATTATTCATCACCACTGCTCTTAAAACGGTGAAGGAAAACATCGTGAGGAAACTGACATGTCCTAGAACCAAAAATATAGATGGATATATTTTGGGCCTAGTAGGTGGCCACGCCAATTGCGGCGTCAGTGGCGAGCATAAGATCTTCCAAAGTGGAGATATATGGGGTTTCATTTCGCTAAATTTGACTTGCAGCGGCCTACCTGGAGGCGCAAACGATTGAGTGCTTTCCATATAGGCCACTGCAGTTCATGCCCAGATGGCAGATGTTCGTGGAGTGTTAAGTTCTTCCCACAGCTTGCTTCTCATTGTAGATGGTTGTTCTTGGATCGCCTATGTGCAGCGTAGAAAACTCTTCCGGCACTTAAGTCTACCTGGGGCTGTTGTGTGCTCGTGGAGGGGATGTCGGGCATCGGATTCTTGATTTTCTTTCTCGAGCGCGCATGCGACTGCCTTTAGTACTACTGGCGGTGCACTACCAGCCAACTGGTACAGCTTATTGACCGGGATCGGTTTAAGCATCCTGATATAATTCGAGACGTCTCGTTGAGGACGATGTCGACTTTCTTTACGTGTGAAGATCGGTGCCACACTGGAGATGTGAATTCGCCAGCAGAGAGGAACAGGGACATGTCGGTTGTGCGAAAGACATTGGGTGCAGGTCCCCAGTTGGTAGAAAGATGTTTACGGAGCAAGTAGTTTCGTGAAGCGACGTTCGGCTTTGCACATAATAGGTTAAGGCTCTATTCAGTGCGATGCCTAGGTGCTTAGGGTTCTGCCAGTGTTCTAAGTCAGTTCTTCGCCACGTGATGTTAAGTTTCCTATTTGCGAGATTATTGCGGAGATGGAAAGCGAATCATGGCATTGCGTTTGAATTGGTTCGGGTGAAGAGCATTACTGTTGTACTTAGTGATTCAAGTGCAAGTGTTAATTTATTTTCGACCCCCGTGAAAGTAGATGATTGCGCTGCCAAAGCTAGGTCTTCCGCATACAGAACGCGTTCGTTGTGCTGCGTCGTTAGTGTAAATATTAAACAATGTGGGTGACAGCACATTGCCCTGGACACCAAATTTTTGTTTTTGGATTGGAAGGAGTCCTTCTGACTATGAGCAGATGGGTTGAACGGTTGTTATTCATGAGGAGATGTACCCCACCGGGAACATCCTCCATATTAGTATATTGGCTTAGTCAACGCTGCCGAGATCCAAGGTTCTGCGCCGTTTCAGGCGATTTAGACAGTCAGGTAATGTGAGCTGGACGACGAGCTGGTTAGGATGGTTGTCCAGTCCTGTTTTGTATTTGCCTGCGAATGTCTTTATCTCATCTTTCACTATTGTATTTTTTAAGGTCTGAAATCAGGCCAACTTTAGGTAGTTATTTAAGGTCCTTGGTTTCTATTTTTAACCCCCGACGGAAAAGAGGGGTGTTGACGTGTGTATTTTTGTATCTGTCTATGGCATCATAGCTCCTAAACGGATGAACCGATTTTGTTTAAGTTTAAAAGGTGACATTATCGGGTGTGTTCTTAGCTATGTTTGATGAAAATCGGTTCAGTCGTTCAAAAGTTATGAACATTAATTGCTTTTTGAATCGGGGTATTTTCGTAAGATATCAAAATCAACCTTAAAGGTACTTTTGAATTGTCAAACAACAAAAAAATATGTCTCTAGTTGCAAATTCGCAAACGTCAGTAGATCTCAATGGAGAAGAATTTGCAAGAAACTCCACGGACACTCTTTTCCATCAGTTTCAATTACAAGTTTTTGGTTACATCATTCTTGTTAAAAAATAAATACATATATGTGAGAACGATGCAAAAAGACGTGCACGTAAAAGCGTCTAGAGTAACAAACAATTTCAACATAAAAATGCAATGACAGGCCGAGGCAGCTAAGGTATGACCAATCCCAACTGATGGCACCCGTTCACGAACATGACGCATGGATCGGCACCACTCAGCTCAACCATTATGGAGGGAACCGAATGATCCAACACATGTGCCACCATCAGAGAGAAATTAGAGAGAGCATGACACACTCAAATGCCAGGGCACACAGAAGTCAACCAACGACACATAGGTAGATTTACATTCGGAACATAGTACTCACACATGTGCTGTGCAGTTATATAATACTAAAAGAAATTGAGTTTATACAATACAAATATATTCATACAGTCTTCAGCAGCTCCAACAATACTTCAAAACTTTTTTGCCCATCACTAATTGTTCTTGCGCCCTAATGGCTGCGGAGCGGGACCAGCATTTAGCCAAGCATTTTTATCAGCGATGTAATCCCCCAACTTATAATATGCTTGCCTGCATAGTGTGCGTTTTATACAAGTTTTAAATTTCGTCTCATTCAGTTCTAGAATGTGGGGAGGTATTTTATTGTAACATTTTATACAGTACCCCATAAAAGATGATGCTACTTTAGCCAGCCTAAAACCTGGTTGGATTAATTGGTCCCTATTTCTAGTAACATAATTATGTCTGTCGCTGTTTTTACTGAAAAGATGTAAATTTTTTCTAACGTACATGATGTTTTCATAAATATATTGACAAGGTACCGTCATGATGTTAATGTCCTTAAACAGTTCCCTTAGAGAATCGCGCCGGCGAAGATTGTATATCGCTCTAATGGCTCGTTTTTGCAGAATAAAAATTGACTCAATGTCTGCAGCCCTTCCCCATAGTAAGATACCGTAAGGCATTATACTATGAAAGTAACTAAAATAGACTAGCCTCGCGGTATCTACATCAGTAAACTGACGAATTTTTCTAACAGCATAAGCTGCCGAACTTAGCCGCCCTGCAAGTGATATTAAATGAGGACCCCATTGCAACCTTGAGTCTAGCGTGATCCCCAGGAATACCGTTTTATCGACAAATTCTAGCTTCTCCCTACCCAAGATAATGTCACAATCAGTACTTTTGACATTCGGCAAGGCAAATTTTACGCACTTAGTCTTTTCAGCATTTAAAACTAAATTATTAGCCGTGAACCAATTTTGAACCTGTCGCAAGACGTCATTTACGTCGTCAACGTTACTCGTACGTCTATTTATCTTAAAAATCAAAGAAGTGTCATCAGCAAATAACACCATGTTTAAATTGTTATTCAATAGATGGGGTAAATCTTTAATGTAGACTAGGAATAAGAAAGGACCCAAAATTGAACCCTGGGGTACCCCCATTTTCACGGTTAACCCGGACGAATTGACACCTTTTATTTGAACTAATTGCTGTCTATCATTTAAATAAGATTTTACTAAACTCAACGCTGATTGGCCTAGCCCGTAATGCTCAAGTTTCATAAGTAATGTTACATGATTAACGCAATCAAACGCTTTCGACAGGTCGCAGAAAACACCTATAGCATCTTGTGCCTTTTCCCACGCATCAAAGATGTGTTTTAATAAGGTGACACCAGCGTCGGCCGTACAACGTCCTTTGGTGAAACCATACTGTTTATCGTGTAGGATGTTATTCGTATTAAAATGAATGAGCATTTGATTTAGCATTATCTTTTCAAATATCTTGCTGAAAACCGGCAGCACCGATACTGGTCTAATTCGTGTCTTTACTGTCCTCGGATTTAAAAAGTGGTATAACCTTACTATGTTTCATTAGATCCGGGAAGACTCCTTGATCTACACACAAATTAAAAATTAAAGCTACGTACGGCGCTATAGTCTGAATAATGGAGGTACAAACTTTGATGGACATCCCCCATAGATCTTCGGTCAGTTTGATCTTGATTTGCCTAAAAGCTTTTATTACTGATATTGGGTTTATATGTGAAAAGTTAAATTCAGTCGGGCAGGCTGAAACGTTAGCGTTAAACCAGAAGCAAGCGAGGGCGAAGAATTTAAGGTTTCAGTAGTTTTAATTGGGATACTGGTAAAGAAATTTACAAATTCTTGAGCAACTTTTTTGTTATCTCTAATAAGTCCATGTGTAGTTTCAAGCGTATAATCAGTATTATTTCTTTTGTTCCTATTCGTTTCATTGTTTATAATTTTCCAAACTGTCTTGATTTTATTTTCTGCGGTTTTAACCTTATTGCCACTGTATAAAGCCTTAGCTACTTTACACGTATTTCTAAAAATTCTTGAATATGTAGCAACATACTTATTAAAGTTTCAGTGTTAATATAAGGCTTAAGGCCATACAGCTCGTAAAGTCTTTCCCTACTTTTCCTGAGTCCTTTAGTCGCCTAGTCACTGAATAAAAACTTAGGGCTTATAGTTTTAGTTTTCTTCTTAAAAGTATTATTGAACTCTGTTTGAACTACTGAGAAAACTTTTTTATATAAAATATTACCATCATTCACTGTGAGGTCTTGATCACTTAACTTACTAATTAAAGTGCTGTTTAATTTATTTAATTTACCAGATGTTATTGGTCTGGACTGAATCTGCACTTGTTGTATTGATATGTTGGCCTCAAAGGTTACCAGTAGCCCACTATGATCCGAAGGCAGACAATTTATAATGGCTTTGTCTAAGTAGTCGCAACAACAAAAAAACATTATCAATACATGTAGCAGTAGTCACAGTTGCTCGGGTTGGTTCCATAAACACATGTGACAAATTAAATGATTTGAAGAGATTTAATAATCTACTGCTCTCTGAATTATTTTCTAAAATATTTATATTAAAGTCACCACAGATTATGACTAGTTTATTACCAGTTGCAAGTTTTGCCAAAACATCTTCCATCACTGATTCAAATATTGAGTAGTTTCCATAATTGGGGGGTCTGTAAACGCACACTCTAACATGCTTATCCAGCTCAACGCAGGACAGTTCAACATTATGTTCGACTGATAGATCTACAATATCTTTACGAGGTTTTGATTTAATACCATTTTTAATTAATATGAGTGAACCTCCACGCAACATAATATTTCGGTTAAAACAACTGCCAACGTTATAATTTTCATAGTTAATTAGCATTGCAGGATCTTTCAGCCAATGCTCAGTAAAACAAACAATTTCAAACATTGTTTTTTCTAAAAACAGTTCTATTTCCAATAGCTTCGCAGAAAAACCTTGAATATTTTGATGGAATAATTCCAAGAAATTCTGCTTAGCCCCTTTTTTAAATTAACTAAGTGTGAGCAAGAAGGTACCTTCTTGACGGTGGATGTACTCTTAACTATTTCGTTGTTGGTACCCTCCCTTGTCCTACAAACTAGTTTAAACTATAAATATTAATAGCAGAAGTGCTAACGTTATTAAACTTATTGACAACCTGTAAATTAGTATTACTACTAATATCAACTACAGTACATGCCTTCGACATACTATTTATGTCTGACTCTATAGTAAAAGATAATAGCCTCGCTATTTGATGTCTTACCCTAATAGGCAGATACACTGTATTGCCTGTCGTTTTTAATTTATCAACAAAAATGTTGATGTCAAAAAAAACTAATTTGTCGCTGTAATGGCTGACAAGGAAATGAACATGCTTATTCAACATGTGAATATAATTATTTTGTCTACTAGACAATTTTTCTAAATATGGAAAAGCACACAATATGATTTTATTACAATTTAACTTAATCAATTCTGTTACACACTCAGTGATGTCATCTTTTATACATCCAAACTGTTACCTACAAAGACAGTTACATTGGTATCTGATTTATATACATTATTTGTTACAGATTCCATGATATGCTTGTAAGATGACCCAGGCATACAATAATTCAAAGTTGAATAACTCTGATTGCTATTTAATAATTTACCTAAACCTCTTCCAATACCAGTTGCAAACATAACCGAATGAAAACCATGATGACTATTATTATTTGGAAAGGTAGCAGTCGCAGGCTGGTCTACTTGAGACACTTCCTGTGTAATATCAGTTATGTCTTGGTCAAAGACATTGTGCTGAGACACCCTCTCAGCCTGGGCCGGGCCCTCCGTTGCCTCAGGCTGGACAGCCTTCAGGTTTGAAACTTTCTGACAATTACATTGATATCGTGTCATAATTACGTGTTCGATAGATTGTTGAACGAAGTGTGTCTACTACTAGATAAATTTATAGTTTAAAAAGATTTTTTTTTTAAATATTCGCGGCTTTTGGATATTTAAATTTTTGCTTGTCCTATTATGTAATTTAAAAACTATGAAAAACATAGTTATTACTTTTATAGCGCATATTCTACAGAATTTGACGCTTTACGGTGTGGAGTCATTATGCTAAGTAACTTTTTTCTCAATATACCTTGATCATGAGGTTTCTTCGAGTCTAAAATAAAACACTTATTGCTACTTAAAATTATGTTTATTTTTGAGTAGATAAAGTTTCACTTTGTCTTTTGTACCGCTATTGATTAACATATTTTACATTATTTATTAGAATTTACTATTTTTTGTTTTTCTTCACTAGACTATACTTCTTGGTTCCACTGATTTGTTTGTTCCTTACCACGTGTTGAAACTATATTGGTGCCAATGTGCGAGAGATTAGCTATGAAGGAAGTACAGCGTTATTCCTTTTTACCACAGAATCATGATGGCTTTATCCTTTTTAGTATTTCCCCAGATAGGTACAGTCAAGGGTCAAAAATGCAATCTTACTCTCCCAAAACTCAAATGGCTAGTTTTTGTAGAAGAAGTTAAATTATCCACAAATGATTTAATATGTTGTATAGAAATTAAAATATAGATTATACTTAGTAATCGTGCAAAGTTGAAATTCATCTGCCTAAAAAAAAATTGCCGATGCTGTTTTGGTAGAGTGTGACTGCACTTTTGACCCTTAACTGTACATGCCAGGCTGTGTGTGTTGAAGAGTTATGATGTTGGTCAGGCTAGAAGTCACTTTGTATGACTCTCGGAGCGGCTAGCTTCTTAATTCTATCCGTTATTTCGTATTTGAGGGCATTTGGAGGCACCTGGTACATAGAAAAATAAAAATCTTTAATAAGGCACGCTGAATGCTGGACAAGGGCAGGAAGATGATAATGAAGGCACACTGAATGCTCCCAATCACTAAGGGTCCAAGCCAAGACTTGGCAAGTTGGAATATGGGCCTAAAGTTATTAGTTGAGCATATTTGAATTGGTCGAATCAAATATGTATTTCCAATTGATGTTATTTCCACTCAAACTGCCATCCAATTGATGTTAATTTCACTCAAGTTGCCTCAGTGTTAATTATAGTTATCGCCAAACTTCTTGGCCGCCCTGAAGTTGGCTACAAGGGCTGCGAAGTAGTAAATCTCAAACAAAAACAGCACCGTTTCGTGCCTCGCGCATCCGGTAAACCAACTTCAGGGCGGCCCAGAAGTTTGGCGAGGACTATACCTAAGTTGATTTCAGACTGACTTTACGTGTACCTATTTTAGGTATCATTATAGTAAAAATGTAGAAGTCTCAGCGCAAACTAAATCTTATGTGTAGCCATTAAAGTTGGTTTACCAAAATTAAAATTGTAAAAGCAGTTTAAATAATCACCTTAATGGGATCCCTGTACCAGGCCTCCTTGGACTCTCTGATGTAGCATTTGAAGGCAGGCATAGAAGCTATCTCGGTGAGCCGCGGCAGTAGAGCTTCCAACGGCATTGATTTACCTCGCTGGAAGGTAAATAACATGATAAGAAAAATACAAAAAAAATCTTTTACAACACGTAAGAATTTGGTTGTCAGACCTTCGGGCTTCAGACTACCTGAAAAGACAGCTAAATCAATCTGCCAAGACTTTTCCCAACTATGTTGGGGTCAGTTGCCAGTCTAACCGGATTCAGCTGAGTACCAGTGTTTTACATGGAGCGGCTGCCTATCTGACCACCACAACCCAGTAACTGGATAACACGTTACCCCTTAGCGAGACTGGTGTTAGATTTCTTGAATTCTGACTATCCGTAACGACTGTCAAAAGCAAATCCGTAACAAGTGTCTGTTCCAAAGCACGCAGAAATGTCGCTATGTTAAGATGGTCTATCCACGAACAAACCTCGGTAAAGTTTGCTTAACCTTGAAGATCGGCACGGGCTGTTATTAATGACTGAGCCATGAGCCATCCTTTCTACTTGAAAAGTAAAATGTTTAAAATCGTGCTGAATGTACCTTAATGGGTGGTGGCAGGAAGGTCTTCTTAGGGCCAGCCACTTGTGAGATATAATCCATATGTTTCTTCCATTCGCTCTCAGACCAGCCCTTCTTTTTCTTCAGGTCTTTAGAGTTATCTTGCTTCTTCAGGTCTAGCACACAGTTCGCCAGCTTGGAATACATGGTCGCATTCGCAAACTCTATCATGCGGTCGATGCGTTCCAAACGCGCAGGACTGAAGCGGTGTTTGTACATCTTCTTAATGAGCGTTAAGCGTCTGGAAAGTGATATTGTGAGGCAAATATAGATTTTAAGCAGGTAATAATCGTAGGTAGAACTTAATGTACTGCATACATATCTTCAATTTCACAGTAAAACAAAGAAACATGAAATTGCAAGAGATTTCTTTAAGAGGATTTTTTGGAAACTCGTCTATTAAAAGTTTGTATCGAAGTTCGCTATTCCATTGTGCACAGTCACACAGCTTGTAAACAGAAAGGTAAATCAAATGTGTAAAAGTAAATACTTATGTAAATTGTAATAATCACTCGAAGAAATCAATAAAACTGTTTGGTGCGTTTATTTGTAAAGATGATGTCTCTTAGTTAACGTACATACTCGTATATCCATTTATTGTGACTATAACTTTCTACCCAGCACCCTAACTGCGTAAGGGAATTCGGCAAGGCAAAGGATTTTGACGCGATGTGGATTTCCGTCTATGTGATTGGTCAATTGATGCAATCAAATCAAAACCCTTTGCTTTGCCGAATTCACTTACGCAATTAAGCTGCTGGTTAGCTATGCGTGCATCATCCCACAGCTGGTACAGAATAAATAATTCTGCTAGATAAAGGCCTCGTCTATGACTTCAAGCTATTTCGGACATTACCTAACTTGTCCAGCCATCTACCAAATTCATCATCCCTCCTCTTCTTTACCCTACTATTTTGGATTTTGCCTTTCAGTCTAACCGTCAGCCTAATTATCCGACATACTGACACATTTCAAGCCAAAAACAAGAACAGACTTGAATCTGCCGAACCGCCCAATCGGCGGGTGGACAGCATAGCGCCAGATGACTTTTGCCCATTCGGCGGAGTGGACACCTGAGTGTGGAGCAATTGCCTTTTTGACCTCCACAACAAAGTTGCTGGGTTTTTGAGGTATCATCTTACTACCTAAAAACGAAAATAGTGTATTTTATCTGTTTTAGAGATACTCACTTAACAAAAGGCCATGCGATGTCGTTTACTCTTTCTCTGGGGGGACCTCTCAAGGCAGACTTTCGGACCCCCATTTCGGTGTAGGCGGGCATGCCTTCATTAGAATCGATAAAGGTTTTTCGTGGCGTGCTGAGTAAATTCAGTCTCCTGGGTATTTTGTAAGGGTAGGTGCTTGTGGGGTAGTCATATTTGGAGGTATTCAACATCTTGATTATTTCTGGCTAGCCGTCCAGAGTTCTAAGCTGGTGTTATGATGGTTGGTTTTGTGTCATCATTTTTGTTATTTATTTTTGAAGTAAAAAATTAGACTCATATTTGCGTGTTGTGTGACCACATGTGGCTGACAGCCACGTCCACTGACGGCCTGTCGCGATTTTTGACAGATGTTTTAAATTCGTATTAATTTACTTTTATTTACGAGAGGACCTTCTTGTAGAAGTTTTCTTATGCCTAAGGAAGAAGGTCGCTCAAGGTGGTATCGTTCATAGACATAGAGAATGAACTGATCAGAACCCCCTTTTAATTGACCACTCTGTAGAAAGAGACAAAGCGACTGTAACCATTACAATTACAATACATTTCCTTTTCATCTGCTCCGGGAACCGATGACTTGGCTCTATCAGAATTTTAGAAACTATTACTCGCACGAATGCTCTGTCTCTCAAGATGGGTTTAAACCAAACGAACAAAGAGCTAGAAATAAAAGCTCGTTTTCAGTGTTTATACCAAAAGATCAACGAACAAGAATGAGAACCGAGAACTAAATCGGGCTTTGAAATTCGCTAGAACACAAGAATTCTTTGCCTCGCCGAATTCATGTGCGAATTGGACTGCTGGACAGCTCTGTCGTTGGCCTCGCTCAAGTTGTGGAAGGTGCAGGGGGTGTTGCATATCCTGTGAAGAGGCTTCGCACTGGCACCGTGTTTGGGATACCCCATTTTACCAGATTGTTTCTGCAGCGACCAACCTAGGATCGCAATCGCTTCAGAGGTTTCCAGACTGGCCCCTGCAGTTCGCGTCCAGGTGGCAGATGTTCTGCTGGTGTGATGAATGTTGATGATGAAGTGTGGAGAAGTGCAAATTTGTATTATAACTGCAGATTCGGCACTGACTTACAACTCGATCCATTCTGTATGTTTATGAGTTCGGTTCACTGTACCATATGGACGCTACGACTGATCATAAGGTTACGAATAGGACACGGGCGCAGTCGTTACAACTCGTCAGACATTCACCTTGCCATCACCTTGTATAAATAAAATAATACCAGCCAGTTACTGTCGAATTCCAGAGCAAAGGTCTCTTCTCATACAGAGAAGGCACGAGCACAGATAATACAATACTAGCATACAGATGCCTCATCCCATACAAGGAAACCGTGCTGACGTAACTAGCGTTTTTCGTCTGATTAATCTGATATTTTTTGTATATCGAACGCGTTCGGTTCTTTTTCACGGTGATAGATAAATGCTGCTAGCACCGACTTGCAAGGAAAAGGGTTTACTCGGTTCGTGAATATTTTTTTCTTTAAATACAGTGAAAATTCGTTATATAGTATTCTTTTGCACGTTTTTACAGTTTTTTTGCACCAAAATGTGTAACAATGCAAATTTTAACAACCGAGTGGAAAGCCTCAGAAATTTAAAAATGCGCCATCTATTGACATCAATTTTAAATGATCCGTTCAAATAGTCTTTGAAATGTGAATTAAGAGCCCAATATTCCATAATTTTTTACTTAGGAGAGTTTATTAAACAAGAACATACAAGTTTTATGTTCAATTCCAGAAAATTTTAATTTTGCACACAATCAATTACAGATAGGTGCATATCGCGCCATCTAGTGAGATTTATTTGAACCAAATGTTCTTTCTTAGCAATGAGACCCCATGGCACGAGCATAAGTATAGCTCCAATAATAAAAAAGGTTATGTTTAAATAAAAATTGAGGTACGATTGAGTTAATCTCGAAACAAAAAACAAATAAAACAACAGAATTGTTCATGAAAAACGTTTGTATTAGATTCTTAACATAACATAATGATCTCACATAACTTAACGCAATACTGATCTCATAACAAACATTTTAAACCAACGACAGCCTTGTTTCACATCTGTTTCACCTATAAACGAGTTGCGAAAGTCACCGATAATATACGAGCCGAGATCGTTTTCTAGTAATACAAAATCATATAAAAAGCGAAACTCAAATGAGAGAAAAAAGCTGATCTGAAAAAATAAAGCAAAAAAAATACTATTTCTACCACACAGGGTTGCCAGATAGTAGAGATTTTTTATTTCTATTCTTAAAAAAAAAATGCGTAATAACATTGACAATTATAATTTTAACGGAAATTTTGTTCATTATTATTAGTTAAAATGAAAGCAGACTAATAAACTACTATTCAAGAAATGTTTTCTCTGGCAACCTCAAAAACGCATGCGAAATATTTAAGCACATTGTACCCCTAACCGTTAAGGTGCCATTAATGCAAAAAAAGAAAAATAAAAAGAGATAACTTTGTTCGAGTGACATACAATTTTATAGGTGAATACATTCAATTATGTGACAAAAGTCAGAATAAGATCCCCACACATTATAGACTTACCGAAAAACGGTTCGATAAATAAAAACTTAAATTCTATCTTCGATTTTTGTAAGCAATAATGTGCTCAAAATCTTTGTGAAGAAATATATGGCGCCAAAACATATGAAGGCCCGTACAACAATAAATAATTTAATAAAATCACAAGTTCTCCAAAAATGCATAATAATGCGTTCAGAAATTATCAAACAGGATGTAATAGCACCCGTAAAAAATTAATTGACATTCAAGATTATTAAAGTTTCAGAAAGAATATGTTATTGTAGCAAAAATCACGTATAACAAGATCTTTAAAAAAATATTTGCGTTGCATTTTATTATATGACAAGATATGTTCTAATTTTCATTTCTGGTAACACTGTTTATTAAAATATTTTTGGGGTATTTTTAACACTACTTTATAGGTACATTTTAAATTCATCGCATGAATAACATCATTTAAATTAATTTAATACAATATTAAATTTTATAGAGTTCTTCCCAAATAATTTATAATCCATAGCGGGAGACCCATATCTAATAGAATATTGAAAACATAAATATCTTATTTTTAAAAACAACTTAACATTTTTTAAACTATATCGTGTCGCTCACTGAAATCACTCAAAAGGTGAAATGCTGGCATAAAACTTGGCATATTTGCGCGAATATACGTGTTATTACAAAATGGACTTAATTTCTTAAAACATAGGGTATATTTTCCAATGCCGAAGTACAATATTTAACAGAATATGCGGACAAATACGCCAATTTAAGAGCCAACATAAAAAAAAATCAAATGATAATCTTGCTATACGTATTAGTTGACTACAGAAACACCCGCGGGGTTGACGCCGCTGTTATTCTCGACGTCACCGCCATCAACCTTGTCTATGGTCGCCACGTCATCTAGACCTTTATTGGATTTTCCGTATAGATCAGCGGTTGAGATGATTGCGGGCTGTGGCGTGTCTCCTCGAGGGGTGATGTCTTCTTCCAGCATTTTCTTGTGCTTTCGTCGGTTGACAAAGCTGGAATTTTTTGGGTTTTATTAGTTGGGTAGTTTTTTTTCTCTATTATTGTATTCTGAATTATATTTGCGACATAGTCTGCTACTTTTAGAGATCCCTCAACACATAAAACGTGCATAACCTATTTGTCTGCCTGTACACAATTTGCCATTGCGATTTTTACAGATCAGAAGTTGTCCAATTTCATGTATTGATAATTTTTACCAATTGCGGTTAAGTGCGGTTTGAGGTAATTCTAACCAGTTGATAGCAACATAACAACAAGCAACGTAACGAACTTCTAAGTCTCGTGGCAATTACAAATATAAAATTTGCGAGTTGGACAGTGAATATTTATATAGTTTCTCAAGGCTCTATACTAATTCTAAGTTTATAATTCAGAATACATCAATAATCATGCATTGTTATAGATTAGAAGTGAGAAGTATTAGATACAGTTAGGAAATAAGTACAGTTTTTTTTCTTATTCGTAAATGCTGTTTGAAGTCAAAACCCTCAAAAGGGGGAAACCAGTTGTTCTATTATTTTTTTAATTAGCAGGGGTAACTTTACAGATATGACGGGTATCGATCCAATGATTTCTTTATCGGGAATTATTTGGTTTATTGGATTTTTTTCTGTAATTTGATTGATATTCTAGCATTTTTTTTAAGCTCTACAAAAAAATTTTGTAGAACAAAGTGGTCCGAGTTAATAAAATGTTAATTAATTAAAAAGAATTCATTTGTATCCATATCATAACTTTTATGACTACGATAGATTTAATGCGAAATTCACAATTAAGACTAAGTCAGTTTTTATAGTAGCACACACCTTTATTTGTGTCAGAATAAAGTTCAAAATGCAATAACGAACCCGAAGGTTAAGTTTAGAAGATAGCTTTTCTCTCTCAATTTAATAAGATTATTCAGATCTCATATACGTGAAATTTCACAGACTTGTTTTTCTTTGTAATCTTTTTGTCTCAAACAACGTTTACAAACAAGATATTAGACGTGAAGTATTTACACCTTGCGTCTTACAGCTAGAAAGCGAACCATCTGTCATCTTTGATGTTTTAGTAAAAACGAGCACTTTTTTTTAGTATTCACATCCTCACTTCATGTGGGTTTAGTTTTGTAACCATGCAACCTGCAATATCACTAACTAATGCATACATTTTCTTAGAAATAATGGTCTATTTTATTTCTTCGGGGAATTTTGTCTCGAGGAAACAATTTGGCGGAAGGCGCACTGACAGGCGGCTGGCTTAACACCGACAGTCTATAGCGAGTCACATGGCGATTAGCGAACACTGCTACACGGTAGGCGATTTGCAAATGCGTCAAGCGCGCATTGTGGCCGGTTACGAATATTTCAGAAAGTTCGTTTCGCTTCAGTACTGGCCAGGTTACTCTAGGTGTTAGGCAAGTTGCCTGACAGTGAGTTTTCGGCCTTTGAGTTTAATTTCCTTTTTCGCAGTCAGTGTGCTTATTTTAGGATAGAATATAAAGAATCACCCACGATTATAACGTTTTATTTAGGTTATCTGAAATTCTGAAATACGAAGGTATCTGAAAATTGAAAGTGAACGAGTACCCCGAATCATGAAAATGAATTTTAAAATGTCTACCAAATGATATATCCACCCACGCCTTATGACTGATCGGCTCGTGATCCATAAAAACATACTATTTCAAGCCTTAAAAAAACCATATGCATTTTTTTCTCTAAAAAGCCTCATAATCATCAATACAGCCTTCTAAATCTACCAAGCGAAGCAATAGCACGCGTTCACAATGAACTCGGAACCCAACACCTCAACCCGGTACAAGAACATGTTGACATACCTCCCATACTGTCACGACAAACCGTGAATGATGTTGATGTATATTTTTATATGAAAAACAAAAAAGAAAGTATCTCGTTTAATTTTGATAATATTTTTTTTTTACAAAAGTCATTATTGCCAATTTTCGGATACATCTGCTGATATTATTGCCAATTAAAAAAATAATCCTTTGGTCTTGCCATAGTGAACAATGAGTAACCAAATTGATAATGATAATTTTGCGAAAACATTTACAACATATGCCCAAAAATAAAACACAATGTTTTTTAGTCCCCAAAATGACCCAACATTCAGAATTTATAAATTATGACTTCAATTAAATATCTTCCAGAATGTGTATTCATTGTAAACTCGTATATCAAAACAGATCAAGAAATAGCAATGTCATTTAATATACATAATTTAAGAACATGATCACACTAATATCCTAAGGCGAAAGTTTGTGTGTGTTTGTATGTTTGTTACTTCTCCACGCTCAAACGGCTAGACGGATCTGAACGAAATTTGGCACAGAGATAGATTATATCAGAGATAATATAATACTAGCATACAGATGCCTCATCCAATACAAAGAAACCGTGCCGACGTAACTAGCGTTTTTCGTCTGACTAATCTGATATTTTTTTGTACATCGAACGCGTTCGGTTCTGTTTCACGGTGATAGAAAGATGGTGTTAGCAGCGACTTGCAAGTAAAAGGGTTTACTAGGTTCGTGAATATTTTTTTTCTATAAATACTGTGAAGGTTCGTTTTATAGTATTTTTTTGCACGTTTTTACAGGTTTTTTTGCACCAAAATGTATCACAATGCAAATTTTAACAATCGAGTGGAATGCCCCAGAAATTTAATAATGCGCCATCTATTGGCATCAATGTTAAATGATCCGTTCAAATAACCTTTGAAATGTAAATTAAGAACCCAATATTCCATAATTTTGTACTTAGGAGAGTTGATTAAACAGGAACATACAATTTTTATGTTCAATACCAGAAAATTTTTATTTTCACACATTCAATATCAGATAGGTGCATATCGCGCCATCTAGTGAGATTTATTTGAACCAAATTTTTTTCTTAGCAATGAGACCCCGTGATTATAGTCAGGAATAGCACATTGGGATAAATTTTGACTTTAACGCGGGCGAAACCGCTGGCAGAAGCTAGTTTTCAATTAATATGCCTAGCCTTTTCCCAACTATGTTTTATCAACTGCCAGTATAACCGGATGTAGCTAACTGATTTGCTTTCCGCAACCCAGTAATTTTTAACCCTCGACGGAAAAAGAGGGGTGTTATAAGTTTGACGTGTGACCGATTTCGATTTCGTTTTTTTGTTTGAAATGTGACTTTATTGCAAAAGTTTGATGATGATAAGTTTGATATTATTTAATGTTATTTCTATTTCTAAATAATTCATTATCATTTCGGTATTTGTTTTATTTTACATAAGGCAACTTACAAAAGCAAAAACGCGTTTAGTGTATGATTTTATTACGTTTATTTAACAAAAAAATAAGATATTTGTCTACTGTTAATTAATCTGAGGTTCTAAAAATAGTACACTTACATGAAAATAAATGGCTTAGTTGCCTTAATAAGTGGTACAAATTCTATAACCGAACAACAAAAAAAGTATGCTGTACAAAATCTGCCGTTCACTTTTACTTGTTATAATAGTCACGGACTTTGTTAATCGTTTTGAGAAGCTGCTGGCCAAAATATTATTGTTTTAGTATCAAAATTACCGATTAGAAAATCTTTTTTGATATCACTATTATTTGACCTCTCACTTAAGTCACATTTTTATCAAAAGAACATTGTCAGAGGTCCATGATCTCTTCAACACACTCAATTGCAATATTTATTGCAGACATTGCTAAATCTTAATCTTCTATGTTTACTAAATGCAAAAAAAGAAAACATTTAAAAATTAAATGGCATAATATAATGGCAACCAATAATGACATCGAATGAGTTAGGGACCTAACACGAAACAAACGTAAATTAATAATACTACGAGTTGCGTTTGAAACAAACAATATATATTTTTTTCGTAGTTTTTTTAAACAGGTTTATGAAAAATACTGGACACATATGTTTTCTAATGTGACATTGTGTAAACAAAAAATGACGAAGATACCGTGCATTGAGGCTCTACTAGACAGACAGACTGCATTTAAACTGCACTCCAACTGCAAGTTAGCAGTTTGAATGCAGTTGACATAGATAACACATCTGAACAACTGCATCGAAACTGCTAACCGACTTCGCAGTCCACTCAAATGCAGTCCGACTGTCTAGAGCCATACAGAGCCTTAAATTTCGTGTGACGTCACGTTTTACTAAATTTTTTACTGAAAAGTGACCTCTCCTTGAATGTCCTGAATTTTGTTGCGCTTTATCTTTGTAATGCTTTATTGATTTGATAAAGCAAACATACGTGTTCAATATTATTTGATAATCTCACTGACGGACTAAATAGAATTATAATATTTCTTCCCACGAAATAGTAATCCCTATTAGATTACACACCCAGGTAAAATTTCACATCCTATGCAGTTTAATTTTGTTTTCTGCATATAAGACTAAATCAAGGGTGGAGAAAAGAAGAGAAAAGAGAATACATTTCTATCTACCTAGACAATTTTTTCGTTGGGAAACAAGGATGGCGCTAGTCGTCTAGAATAGCTCCATTTCTTTCTCGGACTGAAACAAGGCAAATAGTTCTCTTCATGGTACGACCTAAGTGCTATATCTGCTTATATAAAAGTTCATGGTAAGTCCCTTCTAACGTCAGCGAAATTAACTGTTTACCACCTCTGACAACAATTCTCAGTAAATTGAAACTTCACTTACATTGAAACTATCTTTACTTTATTCATAATTCGAGATAATTTCAATACATTGCCACCAACGCAAATATCAACCTTACCGTTGTGTATTTTAAGTTTATTTTTAAGTGACCATTTTTATGAAAAAGGCCTCAAAAAGAATGCAATGGAATTTGAACTTTGTCATGTTCGACAATAGTTTGTTGATGCAAAATTTGATAATTGCCTCGAATTCTAAATTCAAATATAACGGTAACATAGGCACATAGAACTTTTCGTTCAACCTACAAGTGACATTGAACCTTAAGGTGATAGTGATAAACAATTAATTTTTATGAACCAAAATGTAAGACGGAACAGATGAATAAATGAATGATTACTCACCAAGCCTTCACTTTCTGGTAGATGTAGATGCAAGTCATCGGGACTGGAGTCATGATGGCGCATGATACTGGTACCACTGGAAAATTGAACGTTACGAGATAAAATGGGTTTTGTTGCTAAGGGGATACGGATTAATTTAGGAGATGTTTCGGCAGTGCAAACTTAGGGATTTCGATCTAGCAGTTTACACTTCACCGAAAAGAAACGAAACGGGTTCAATATCGCGGTATAATATTACCCTACAGTTTCAGAGGAGATTATACTTTCAATGGAGATAGTCGCTGTCAAAGTAGTTCCTCATAGTCCATCTATGAGGAACTACTTTGACTGTTACTTTGTTTACTACGTGTTACATAATTTTATCCAGAGCAGCCAATGGAGTTCCATGCTGAAATATTCACTACGCATGATAGCGTTAAGTCGCTTATATTATGCATCGCTTTTTGATCTGAATGATTTTTACAAGTGACCAACATTCATCGCTCGATGAATCCTCCAGCGAGCATACCCATAAGTCAGAATTGTATCACGTTTTGGGTGTACTTATTATACGGCTGGTTTTGCTTCTTTACAAAGTACCTACTTATCCATACTATTTTTTACCTTTTGACGTCTTAACGGCTGAACAGATTTGGATGAAACTTGGTACAGGGGTAAACCATATCCTGGATTAACACATATCATGATAGTTTTTATCCGGGGAGTGTGTTTTCTTGGGATAATTTACACGCGGGAGAACCCGCTGTCAGAAGCTAATTGTGTTGTAAGACTACTTCGTTTTTTTCGAACATACCTGTGGTAAGATCCGCTTCAGGCTGTCCCAGCGCGTAACTGAGCAAGAAGATGGCGAAGCCAGTGTTCTCAGTTCTGTATTCTGTTCAAGTCTCGATGGAGATGGCGAGCGCATCAGGGTGGGGCTGGCGGCCAGGTGGCCCACGCTAGCAGGTAGCACCGCCAGTATAATGAAAAAATATTACCTGTAGTAAGATCCGCCTCAAGCTGTCCCAGCGCGTGTCTCAGCAAGATGGCGATGACAGTGTTCTGTATGCGAGTCTCGATGGAGATGGCGAGAGCATCAGGGTGGAGCTGGCACACCCACGCTAGCAAGTAGCAATGCCAGTATAACGATAAAATATTACCTGTAGTAAGATCCGCCTCAGGCTGCCCCAGCGCGTATCTCAGCAAGAAGATGGCGATGCCAGTGTTTTGTATGCCGGTCTCGATGGAGATGGCGAGCGCATCAGGGTGGGGCTGGCGGCACACCCACGCTAGCAGGTAGCCGAAGCAGTAGCCCAACCAGGGGATGCCCATGCCGGCTACTACGATCTGGAACGATAAAGAATAAGTCAATCAAAACATAACATCACGCCGGTATTCGCCGAAGGGTTAGGCAGAAATGCACCTACAGCACACCCAAAGATTTTTTGATAAAAAAAAACTTTTATTATTATGATTGGCCGATTACAAAAGTCATTTCTTACTACTCAACTGAGCCCGCAATCAAAGACAGATATAGCTTGAAATTGAGTAACACTGACGTCCTGCAGCCTTATTGCGTAAGTAAATTCGACAACAGCGATTGGTCGATTGATGTGGTCAAAACTCTTTGCCTTGCCGAATTCACTTACGCAGTTACGCTGCTGAACCCAAGGGGAGATTTTCCGTCTGTTTCAAATGGAGTGAAGAAAGTTTATTTTATTTTGCCGGAAACCGCTAGATTTGCAAGTAGCACAGGATCAAGAATTATCTCGATATTTGTTCCATGTGAGAATCGATACCTGAACTCTCTACAGAAGCCAATTATTCAGGTACTGCACTAACCGTGCCACTAAGTTATGTAATAAATGTGTTTTTCTATCGAATACAATTTATTATTATTTGAATTTAATATTGTTTTACACCACTAATATACATACGTCATTTGTTTTACAAAACCACTTGACTTGACGTCTTATTTAAAATTGATTAGTAAATTTAATAAAAAGACATCCATTCTTACCTGCCAAGTAAACAACTCGAAGATATACAAGTTGGTAACGATAGCAAATATTATGATAAATAATAACAAGGTTGTGGAGAATCCTTTCAGGATCCGGACCATGAACCCGGCTATCTTAGGAGTCCATCTTTGCATGGCCAGACCGATGCCTAAAGGAACTAGCAGGCCTATGACGAACGTGGCTATACGCATGTACGGAACCACTATTTGAGCGTTGCGGAACACCACTTGGCCGAGGGAGAAGAGCCACATGGGCATGAAACCTGGAAAGAGGAAAATAATACATTAATATTTATAACATTTTATATTAATGGAATAAAAGATTTCAATAACATCATAAATTATTTAGAGAAGTCGGATCTTACTAAGAAATTGTCTATCAATTTCAATATTTAAATTAGTCGTACATTCAATGACATTGTCACTTAAATGAAATGGCTACAAAAATTTCTATTTTCGTAGGTTATTTGTCTGCTAAGCAATAAATCGTAAACAAAATATAGTTAGGTGAGAATAGTTTTCAATATAGGTCAGCTGTGTTTTAGTTATGTAGTAGAATACAATCCTAATAATATAAAAAATGGAACTTTGGCTTAATTGATGTTTGTTACTCAATCACGGCAGAAAGGGTGAACGAATCTGGGATAAAATTTGGCACAAATATAGATTATAGTCGGGAATAGCACATAGGGTATTTTTCATCCCAGCATAATGTGCCCTTGGGATAAGAAAACACTTTCCATGCGGGCGAAGCCACTGGAAGAAGCTAGTTAATAAAACAAGTAAAATTTAAAAAAAACCTCCGACACATTTGATTTCATGCTTTTTAAACTACATAATTTATCTAGTAGTAGACAAGCTTCGATCGACAATATATTGAACACGTAATTATGAAACAATATCTTGCAAAAACACCCCGATTCAAACAGTAATACGCCCAAAACTTTAGAACGGCTGAACCGATTTAAAAGTCACCTTTCAAACAAAAAAAAACAGAAATCAATATCAGTTCATCCGTTTAGGAGCTATGATGCCACAGACAGATACACAAATACACACGTCAAACACCCCTCTTTTTCCGTCTCAACTTACCGAACGACGCGAGCGTCGAAATAGAAGTCATAGCTAACGACAGATTAAGGTTGCCCCCCAGGATGAAGGTCCAAATGTTTGATGCGCCACCGCCGGGCGCGACTCCTGTGAAAAACATGCCCAGACGCATCGCCGGGTCGTCCGGGAAGATCAGGAAACCTAGACCGAACGACATCTGGAAGATGGAAAGAGTTCAAGTGTTAAAAAGGCTAGAAGGTTAAATAACGTTTGCCGCTTTGACTTAATAAGTCTTACAGCCTAGTACATTACGGGTAGGACGCCTGACGCCTTCGATTACCTACTTCTTGTGCTCTCGTATCGGCACAATAATACATTACTGCAGTGGCCAGAAAAAGACGCTTGATGAACGAACATCCATCAATGCTTGGTTTTGGCCAAGGTCTGTATAGTAATTTTCTCAAATAATGCGCAGAAATTAAAACTAAGTAGTAGGTACCTAGAACTCATTTTGTCAAATACTTTTCAAAATTAATGACGAACAACGACAATTTTTCCCGCTTTAAAGTGTTCATTTATATATTTTTTTTCAATGAACAGCTTTCTATTTGCAAGCCAGTTCGAAATTTAGATAAAAACCTATGATAAGTTACCTCCTTGGTTGCCATGTTTCGGAGTAAAAGATCGTTCCATTTTTAAATTACACGACAGATAGTTTTCATACAACTTTTGCCGGCCGCTGCTCGCATGTATTTGGCCAGTACAGCAATTTCGATTTATCTCGAAGAAGGTTGTCAAAATAATGATCAAATTTCCAAGCATGTTTGAGAACAGTATTTATGCCGGGGTAAATTATTGCTGTCATCGGGGTGGTAGCGAAACTGACTGGCTATAGTGCACCGAAAGTGCATCAAGAAATGACCAATCGTGAACACCAATTTAACATCCCCCATTTTTATGGTATTAGCAAAGAGCTTATTTTATTATTTTCGTCTGTTATGGCTGTACATCAGTGATAACAATTTGTCATTGACAGAGCATTATTACGTAGTAATAACGGTGATATTAGTAATGCAATTTTTAACCAATATGTGCGGTTCACAGTACCGGTATATAGACAAAATATTAAAATAAATGTATCATGTACCCTTAACACATAAACTTTGGGCAAAAATAGAGAAGTTAGTATTAAGGGTTACTTACAAGTGGCATGAAGAGGAACTGTCCACACATTCCTATTATAGGTCCTATAGGCCTTTTGAGCACTTCCATGACGGTCGGCCAATGCATCGCACAACCGAAGTTTATGAAGATCAGCGATACCTGGAAAGTAAAATAATTTAAATGATGAGTTTTGAATATTTTCGTATTCAACAAGTAAAAAAAAAACTTTCAGTCTGATTTAAAAAGCAGGGTCTTTGTTTCTAGTCTAAACCTAAGCAATTTATTGAGTTTTGAACTTTATTAAGACAGCAATAAAGTTTTCATTAATTCTCAATTGACAACTAAGGTTTGGTTCTAAAGTAAGTATCAGTAGTTACAACTTTACTGTATTTGTGTTAAAGTTCAAAATACAATCAACAAAGGTATAAACTAAAAGCGGTCTGATCTAACAGCAGATCCGTAATATAGTAATCTATCAGATTACTATATATATACTAGCTGACCCGCCAAACTTTGTTTTGCCATAAAAAGACGCTACCTACCTACCCTACCTACCAACCCTACCAACCCTACTAACCATACCAACCCTACCAACCCTACCTGCACTACCTAGTCTCTCGCGATCCCCCTCGCGAAAAATGATTAAATTACTAAAATGGCTATTAAAAATTAGGGGTTGGTGATAAAAGGGTGAAAATTGAGGATTGTTTGTATTTTTGTATCATAAAAAAATAGAAATTAAAATTTTTGTCTAAAAAATAAAATTTAGGGGTGGACTACCCCTAACATTTAGGGGGATGAAAAATAGACGTTGGCCGATTCTCATAGATACCGGATAAGCACAAAAAATTTCATCAAAATCGGTCAAGCCGTTTCGGAGGAGTATGGCAACGAAAACTGTGACACGAGAATTTTATATATTAGATTATAGATATCTTTCAGATAGTAATGTTATAAGACAGTCTATCACTTCTGCAGTTAAGATGTTTTTAGTAAATCTATACTACACTAATATTAAAGAGGAAAATTTACAAGTCCGTGATTAGACCTGTCGTACTGTATGGATCAGAATGTTGGACTGTGAAAAAGATGGATGAAAAGAGATTGCAAGTAGCAGAGATGAGAATGTTGAGATGGACGTGCGGAGTGACGAGAATGGATAAAGTGAGAAATGAATATATTACAGGAAGTTTTAAAGTGGCGCCAGTGACAGAAAAGTTGAAAGGAAACCGTTTGTCCTGGTATGGCCATCTGATGAGGAGGGATGAAACGTATGTCACTAAAAGAGTTATGAATATAAATGTGGATGGATGGAGAGGGAGGGGACGGCCAAAGAAAAGTTGGATGGAATGTGTGAGGAGTGATATAGAGGAAGAAAACGTGTTGCGCCGACCACAAGTAACATGGGACAAGGGCAGGCAGACGATGATATACTAAACTAATATTATAAAGAGGTAAAGCTTGTGAGGTTGTAGGGGGTAATCTGCGGATCTACTGAACCGATTTTGAATATTTTTTCAGAAAGCTACATTATTCCTGAGTGACATAGGCTGGAACGAAGCCGCGGGAAACAGCTAGTTTTGAATATAATCAAAGCGCCAACATGTACCTAAATACGGTGGCGCAATCGCAGATATCGGATAATAAATAAAAGCTAATTAATACGCGCTAATTCGGGTTTAAATGAGTATTATCAATTAAAATACTTATGTGATACGAGATAATTATGATAAAGTTCCTTAACTGGACTTCAATCATGTTGTGTATTGAAAATAATCAGACTATTTTTGTAGATACGCCAATAAATACAGTAATTCCCAATCTTTTTGGCCGGTCTGAAGCACTGGTCTGTTGCGAACATCAGCATCAGCATCCGCGGCACTTCAGCATCAGTTTCAATATCAGTATCAGCACTGATCGATGCTGATTATTAAGGCTGAACTTCGAATTGTGACATGACTGCAGAGGGGGCGGGGCTTATGGCACGTGTTCTTTTTGGTTGCGAATTTTAACCAATTCTTTTGTTTATTAAGGTACACTTGCACGAAAAACTGAACTCAAGTGTAAGTTGCTACTACGGGGTTGAATTGATAATATTGTATTACACACTGTCAATTTAACTTGGTCACCATCATCAGCCTTATTATGTTCCCACTGCTGGGACACAGGCATCCTCTCTGTGAGAGAGTCCCAGTGCAGGTTGGTGAATGTCACATGTCTTAAAATTTTTGGGTCTAAGAAATGTCGGTTTCCTCACGATGTTTTCCTTCATCGTTTTAAGAGCATTGGTAATGAAATAATTTACACTAAGTAAATCGCCTGCCTGGGTTCGAAATCACGATCTACGACACGTAAGTCGGGGCCGTTACCACTGGGCCACCACTGCTCTCATTTTACTAGGCCAGGGGTGGCGAACCTTTATTAGAAAACGTTTCATTACATTATATATTTTTATAAATGTGAAAATGCCGTGCCACCAAAGATTCTTGAATTGGTGACTAAATAAAAATAATGCTACTTATTAACTCTTTATTTGCAACCTGAAATTCGAACAGTAATAATATTATTTACATATTTATATTTTGTCGATATAAAAGTAGAAGTTGATGTCATGCCTGCTTTTTCAAATTATCTTATATTGGCGTGCCCGAAATTGTTTTGTCGTGTGCCACCGCTAGCACGCGTGCCGTAGGTTCGCCATCCCTGAACTAGGTGTAAGCAACTAACTCTGAGCTATTTTTTCAGCAACAACCCTGACTTGGCTACAATGGCCGCTCACTAGTAAATCTCATACAAAAACAGCAGCGCGTCATGTCTTGCGCATCGAAAAGCCTCTGTGAATCAGCCCGGCCAATAAGATTGGAGAGTACTGTACCTACGGATATCACTGACAGTTCTTGGCTCAAAGGTTGGCCATTGTCATCCAAAGTGGCACTGCAGCAAGCGTTATGGGCACCTTTGCGCCGGGAACGGTAAAGGGCGGGTTATTTGATCAGTCATAGAATAGAATAGAATACTCTTTATTATGTACACCATAAAAGTTACAGAAAGTATAGAAGAAGTTAACATTACACTGGGTGACACAATGGGCGGCCTTATCGCTAAAAGCGATCTTTTCAAGACAACCTTTGGATGGATTTGAAAAATGAAAGGAAAAACAGTACTGTAGGTAGTCATAGGACGTGTCGTGGTAGTTATAGATTGTTGTATTAATATAATGTCTGTTAATTTATTTTTACTATTTTGATTATGTCGAATAATGTCACTAACTAATAAACACATTTAATGCTAGACCTTCCTGTAGAAAATAGTTAAAATATCTGACATACATTTCATAAATACCCATTTTCCCTCCTTTACCTATTAATCTGATAGATAGTGCCTATTATATCACTCTGAACAGTGGCTGTGAGTGTGAGGTATAGGATTTTCTAGTTTTAAGTCGTAGCTTAGTTTTTTTAGGGATTTTGATTTGGTTTTCAACATTATTTAGGGAACCACCATCATTTGTTTCGGAAGGCAAAAGATTGTGTGTGTTGTTATGCTTGTTACTTCTTAACGATTAAACGGCTGGACGGATTTAGATAAAATTTGGCACAGAGATAGATTATAGTCAGGAATAGGACATAGGATATTTTTTATCCCGGGAAACAGTTCCCTCGGGATAATTTTCGACATTCACGCGGGAGAAGCCGCTGGAAGAAGCTAGCACATTTATATGACTTAGATACAGCACAGAATATCTATGTTTTGACATCTCGCCATGCCGGCAAACTGGCCCAGTTGGGTTGCTAGCATAAAATAAAATTGAATACTCACAAAAGTAGCAACAGAGGAGACAAATATAGTGTCTATTAGTCTCTCTGGTCGTACCACTATTACTGGTAGACTTCCTTCCACCGCGAATGGCTGTGTACCGCGATTTCCTACTACATTCACACTTGTTCTACCTGTGGACAAAATAGTATGGTCAGAAAAAAAAACTTCGTGTAAAATCAAACGTTCTGCTAAGAACGCGTCCAAAATATAGACGATTGAAATCACGATGGTCAAAATTATTATGATTTTTATGCTGACTGTACCTGACATAATATGTGCTGGTTAAACACTGTATTTTAGAAGCGTTCAAATTCGTATCTTTAGCCTACATCTATATGTCTGGACCACAAAATGATAGTTTCGTGAGTCAAACAGTTATTTCTTCTAAAAAAAATCAACTTTATTTACTCTCTTGTTTTTGCTCAACGCTGGTTCTTTGAGAAGCGATTTGTGCTTTCGTTTCGTGGCCTTCAGGTTTACCAGTAAATGAATTAAATAATATAAAGTCAATACACGTTTCCGAAAACGTGAAAAAATAAAGCATAAATAAAATAATGCATATTAATTTATGTACTTAATATGTGGAAGTTAATTATTTACGTACTCATTCCATTCTTTTTATTGTTGATCTGTATAATATTAAAATTAATGTTAAATAACACTTGAGTAAAAAAAAATTTAGCAGAAAATGTGCAGCATAAATATTTATTAGTATTTTTTTTATTACGTTATGTACTATTAATATATTTTTAACCGACACCATCATCCTTCAATATTTAACCTCATAGTGACAAGTCATCGTGAGTTTTTAAATATTTTAATTATAATTTTCCGGCAACAAATAAGCAAAACGCAGACAAATACGATGACTTTGCTGAATTCTTTAGTGACCAGCTGAATCAACATGGTGTACGTTTTGAATTGGATGCTAAATAAAATTTATTTACCTGTCTACAAATTATCGCTTCTCGGCCTTTTGGGCTAAGTGAGACACGTAGTAACATGGCCTCATAAACCCGGATTTATGAGGATACAAAATTAATATTGAAAGAAAATGGTAATTTTGGTAAAGAGCTAATCAATTTCTTACTGAATATAACCTAGACAATTTTTTAGTAGTCTATAATGATGCCACTCAAGACGATTTTAAATTTATTTTGATATCTGGCGCCGATTTAAACATATTTAATTTGGAATATTAAAGAACAGTAAAAACCGTGGTACGCTGTGTTAACCAGCCCTAACAAATTTCTCGAGATCCCACTACACTTACAGTTCCAGATTACAGATCTACCTTCATATAGTATGTACCAAAATAACAAGATAAAATGTTTTCTCACCAAGGAACTTTCCAGTGACCCGCATTCTACCCTCGAAGCGATTGTTCTGGACGTGAGCGTCAGTCAGCGTATACGTGGAGTTCCAATCCGCCGCGGCTAAGTGATCGTTTGTTGTCAACAACGTGAACTGGTCGCCTGCTTGCATGCCTGTGCCTGTGGACAAGGTAAATAGGACTTAAAACACATAACATATAACATCTTGTTTTGCCTGTACTCCCTGAAGCGACAGCCAGAGGAGTATTTCGAGGAGAGCGAGTCCATCGTCGACTATATATAAATCGCTTACTACCAGGTGAGATTGTGGTCAAACACGTGCATATCAGTAATTATAAAAATCTTTTAAAAAAAAAAAATACAAAGTTTAAAATTTGTAACCCGACAAATGTTTTTTTTGGCAATTTTACCCGAGCCTTAATAACGAATCGATTGACAACTTATTAATCAAAATCGGATGAATAGTTTAGGAGCTACGGAGGAACAAACGTAAATACAAACATACATTGACATTATGCCAGTTATATTTTGTAGCATATAGGGGGTAGCTTTTTTACTAAGTTGTTTTTTTATTATTGTTTATAGGCTTGCGCTAAATAAATTAATTCCTAATGGTATAACCTAAAAACACTTTTCGCTTCGAACAATGGCATAAACAAAGTTTCAACAAACATATTTTTATTATTTTTTTAAACAGTCTTTAGGAAGGTTTTGTTGCATTTTTACTACATACTTAAGTCTTAAATTAAGCCATGTTACTTTAAAAACAAAATAAGTTATCGGCAAATTGTGTAACTGAGATATGTATACAGATATCAGCTATACTTATTTCAGTGATTACCCTAAATAAATTTCTTTCAATTTTGCCACTACAAAAATGTCCTTGGTTGGCTCGTTAATTTAGAGTGGTACTGCCTGAAACCAGTTATAAGCCGAGCGAAGGGCAATCGATACATGCGAGCTGCATTACTTACTCAATTATTTCTTACTCAATGATATGTTATGGCAGTATGATGAAATCTAGAGTCAACTTGCCGGTAGGAACTGGTAAGGTATGCTTAAAAGATTTTATATGATTTTCAACACAAATTGCGGTACTTTCACAGCTAATATGTACTTTATTAGTCTACTCTAAAGTCGGTTAAAAAGGAACAGCCACAAATCGTGATGCAATTTTTTTTTTAATCGTTGCCCCACACTAGGAATTATCTCCTGTATCGTGGGTGCGTTTACAAACATGTAAACTCATATACACAAGACACCCTGAGACGGAACAACTATCTGTAGGTCATACAAATATTTGTTCCGTGCTCGAATCCGCGACACGCAGCGCAGCAGTCAATCGCTCAACCACTGCGCCAACCGTGCGCCCGGTATTGCATTTGGCAGTCGATTTTAGTCACATTAGGCTCAAAGGGAATTGCTTTTATGATTTCTTTCGCATAACTTTACTGACACAGAAGATTGATTATAACAGCCACACATTTTATTATTTTCCTATTAAAAAATACCCACGAGACTAGCCGGAAACCTTAGATGGGGTGAGGTTAGGGAGATAGATTGATCTTAGTTTGCAAAGTGAGATATATTTATGTTATGGACCAAGTGATTAATACGGTATTATTCATAATGTCCGGCCAGTTTGAAAAATGTCCAATATGAGTAGGTGATATGATAAAAACTATTCAAATAATTAAATTGACCGGGTTTTCTGAATTGTGCCCATCACTTAATGGTCAGGGTAATAAAAAATGTTTTATCAAATTTATTTTAATATAGAATAAGTAAGTACGATTACTATTTAATTAAGTAACAAAGTATTTCTATTTCTGTCTGCAGGGTCTAAAGGAACCTAAATTGAAGGAGATGACGGGAGCTGAGTTCCCGTCATCTCCTTCGAACCTCACCTATCCATGTCGGGGTGCCCTAAGCTCCCGAGCTCGCATCGCTCGCTCTTGGACTAATTCATTGACAATAATTATCGATTCATTCGATCAGTATTCATTTCATTGCCCGATTTGACTTGACTAGCCCGGACATTATACATAGTGCCCTGACTAATGACTTGGTCTATGACATACACACATACTATAATTTAAGCTCTAGCCACATTAAAAGGTATCCGATTGATCGCGACGATTGTCCATGATAAGGAATTCACGATATTATGGAAGATAATCCGTACGAGCCAGTCTAGGCATACCTCACAAGATTCGCTTCATTTTAGCCGAAGTTTTATGTTTATTGAAAACAATACCAACCTACAACAGCCACATCGATGTACTCATACTCGTCCATGTTGATGGTCAAATTGTTAGGGTTGAAGGTCGCGATCAGGTTGGGAGCCGCCTGGCAGATCACCCACAGCGGGCATATTGCCAGGATGTACAGGATTATCAGGTGAAGCGGCCAAATGGGACACATTTTGGCCAATTTTTGTGCTTAGTTGGTATCTGAAAATAAGAGAAAATATTGTTTAATAAATCATCGTCATCATCATTTCAGCCGAAAGACGTCCACTGCTGGACATAGGCCTCCCCCAGGCGTCGCCATATTGACCGATCCCGTGCGTCTCGCATTCAGCGCTTTCCCACAACCTTAACCAGGTCATCGGTCCATCTAGTAGGCCTTCCAACGCATCGTCTTCCGGTTCGCGGTCGCCATTCCAGAACTTTTCGGCGCCATCGGCTATCCGTTCTGCGAGCAATGTTCCCAGCCCACTGCCACTTATGTTTCGCAATTCTCCGGGCTATGTCGGTAACTTTGGTTCTCCTGCGGATATCCTCATTTCTGATGCGATCACGCAAGGCAACTCCGAGCATAGCACTCCCCATTGTCCTTTGGGTGACTTGAAGTTAATTTACAATTCAAGTATACATAGTTTAAAATGTAATTAAAGAAAATATGTATTTTCATAGGGAGTAGGCAGAAATGGTATCTACTTTGCTAGTTATATTAAAAGTGGAAAATAGCATGCTTATTGCCAATTATCGGATACTCAAAAACCCTCTATGCGACTGACAGTGTTCTAGTGGCATAAGAAAATGCTGTTCGTTGCCCGACCACTAGACCAACGAATATATGGTCTATAATCCAAGATCCCTTGGTTCCTTAATGACTCTATAAGGCATTTACAACTAAATTGTTACCAACTCTATATTATTGCTTTTTTTTTTACTTTTGCATTTATAATGGAATTAGAATATAATCATTGTTGTATTTTTGTTTGACATCTTTACTTGATATACTATATAAAATTTCTTTGACATATTTGCATACTTTTTGACATTGTTGAATAGTGAAATAGCAGTATTGTTTTTAATGGCTTTCATTATTTATTTTTTTTCAGTCCGTGAGACGGCATTATATTACATGATTGACATCTTTATTGGAATCTGAATTTATAGTTTTTGCGTGAAAGAGTAACAAACATACATCCATCCAAACATTCTTTCGCATTTATAATTTTAGTAGGAAGTAGGATCTATTTGACATCACTGAATACTTGTCTGACTATTTGAAGGTTGAAATAGAAGTGTATTATTGTTTAATGTGAAATTTTAGCTCATTGTCATGTTATTATTTCGAAGTTAGTTTGTATAAAGGAGTAGTGGTGCTTGTTGGCAATTTCGATTTTCGACACAATGTAAAAATTGTTTGGAATAAATAAATACAATACAATACTTCCTCACAGATAAAACGATGTAGATAGCCACCCTTTCGCGGCAAACCGGTCATTTAGGAATATTAATTCCTGATAAGATTTAATCCGATATAGTTCAGTTCAAATTACTGTGCGTATAATGTTCCGATATTGATATTATGTAATCGCTTCTATAAAAATGTAAGGAATTGTCGGTTCCTTATTTTTTGAATTCAAAACAAATATCATCGAAACTCCTCAGATATACGATATCTTATCTTATGATACTAAAACAATTTGATATTCTAATCACATCTGCAGAGTCCCTTAGCTACTTTAATTTGACCATTTAGAAGTCCGTATAAAATAAATATGTAATGCCAGCCATAGAAGTATTTTCCAGTATCTGGCGTTAAGCAATATATAAACGCGTTTTACTGAAATTTGCAACCATTAGTTAGCACATATTTATGACTGTTGGTGCAGTTAAATAGGGATAAAAAACTGGGCCAAATTAACTCTAACTTATTTGACCATTTGTGATGCCAACAATGAGGGTTTTTAAGAAAATTCACGCCACTAGTTGGCGCCACATTGGTGAGAGGTCTTTTACTTGGAAAATTTAACTTATGACATCAACTTGTCAAATTGACGTCAAGCAAGTTTAAAACCATTGGTTAGCAGATTTAACCATTGGTTGAGGTTAACTACGGATCACAAAACTGGGTCTAAGACAGGCTAGGTCCTATAGTCTCAAGGACCAATGATTTTTAAGTCAATTAATAGATAATTATGTTATTGTGTTAAGTTTCACCTATTATTATTCCGATTGTATGGCGATCAGATTGTCTGCGGACACGTGATTAATTATACTGTAATTAATCCATTTAACCTTTGTATTGTAGATATTTTTACGCCACTTATAAGATTGATTTTTATTTTCGTTGCATAATATCACGACCGTAATCCCCGGAGAGGATTAGGCAGAAAGTAAGTTATTCTTAAGATTCTTACTCTGCTTTAGTGCCATAAAATAGTTAATTTCTAAAGCATACTCCTTAGTAACAGCTAGGTTAAAAGGTTTGAACAAAAATATTATTATTGATTCATGTACATTATCTGTGAAACATAGTTTTAACGTATGACTAATACATTTGCTTTAAAAAAAATATTATCACCACGAAATGTTTTCGCTTCTTTTACATACTCCTCCAAAAAGAGTTGCATGTTTGAAAATATTTTTACACAGAAAAAAATTATGGTAAGAATTTCTTCTTAACTTATATATATTATAGGATATGTAAAACAAAAAATATTTTGCAAACAAAACTGTCCAAAAGGAGGTCTAATATTGATAATCTGGCCCCGAGCGGGTGCACGGCCAGTACCTCGTTAACATTGGGGCATATGTAAATATTCCCCAATGTCCACCTATTGCAACCTTGCATAAATCCAGAGTTCTGCCTACTAAGAAATTCTAGATCGAAAAACCAAATAACATTGCTCCACAGGACCTCAAACTCAACAGCGTTTGCGACCACGCGACCAATGACGCTTGATTTCATTATATTTTTTGAAAATTATAAAATCTTGTTTGTTTATTCATCCCTTAGGAATTTTCATATAAAAAACTTAAGTTCAAAAATAAATGTAAAATATCCAAACAAATAAAGATTTTCACATTCCCCAACTCACCAAGCAAGGTCGACCGCGACTACAAAACTGTATCACAAGGCCTTAATTAATTTTAAAACTTAGCAACTAAACATCTTACACGTCTACCATCCAAGACCACATGGACACAACTGACGCAAAAGCTCTCAACCCGATTCACTACTCTATCCTAATCACCTTACGACACATCCCTTATCGCCGAATCCTAGGGTCGATTATTCAATGATTTTTTTATCACAAGATATGATACAATGGAACGATCAGAGCGGTTTTCGTATCTCGTGGGCTATGTCACGTAGAGATAAAATCGATAAGAATGTATTTAGCATAATAATTAATTACTAGGGACTAAAGAAAAACGTGGATAGGATTAGATTATGAATATTGAAACATGTGAATTAACGCACAGTTCGTCATCAGACTTTACCGCGGTTTCTGAAAAGAAAATATTGACGCGTCATAAATCTCTCTCTTACGTCTTGTGATGCGATTGGCTGTTTATTCACCAATCACTGTAGCTAATGCACGTTTTGTAACATAATTTTGCGAATTTTTTTGTTCCAGCTAGGCCTAAGGGTGATTGCGATTCGAAATTCAATATTACTTAGCCTTTGTGCCAATTGCTTGGTCCTCTTAAGACCTTTTGATAAAGCAAACTGCGCTTTAACAAATAACAGGCCTATATATCAGACATGCGACATTGACATTATAGGATTGAATGCGTCAAGGTGATTTTTATTTACATTATTTATCAGTGTCTTTAGTACGTAGGTAGTAATGGGTCTAGGTACTGCATTCGTGAGCGATCATTAATCGTGGGCAAAAAAATAAGTAAGTAACAATACAAGGGTGTCCTGGTCGGTCATTATTCCAAACTTACGTAGTATGGCGATTACTCCACTGTTTGACGGTGTACGTTCAAAATAAAAAATGATATCAATTTTTATCATCATTATCTAGCCCTGAACGGAAACAAAAAAGTAAAAAATATGTATTTGAAAGTTATGAGTGTCGAAAGTTCCATATTTCAACACTAATTTTAACGCATCTTTGGGCGGAAAATAAATACCATACAAAAAAAGAAAATTACAAGGATAGATTAGTAGTTCGAACATGCAAATAATTTTATTTAGGACAGATACATTCAGTATTTTTTTCATGACATCCATATTCCCAAAGATCTGTTTATAAAATTTAGCACTTTTCGTTTTCGCACGTGTTGTTGGATGAGATAGCATGTATTTTAAGCTTACCCACAAAATAGTTCGTGCCGCCGACTAGGGCACTCTTAAATTCAGAGTATAAAGTTATATAATACTACTACCTGCCTTTTCCTATCCTACTATATAGGGGGGTAAAGACCTCTTCTCATAAAGAAATGGCACTAAAATCAACAAGGTTGCTCAAGGCGGCCTGGTAAATATAGGTTAGAAAATACAAAAATCAATTTTCAAAAATATGCAGATCTCAGAATCTTTTAGCCTGGAAAGTGCTACGTGATTTGTTTTAAATCGATATAATTATGATTCCGATCCCGATCAGAACAAATGCGTTCGTGCGTATCGAAAAATGGCCGAAATTGTCCTTGAATCGTTACGTGTGCTTCTATAATCGGGCTGTAACACAATGCCACCATTGATGTTATGGAGTCAATTAGTAATTTGGCCATAGCATTTATCTATACTATAAACTAATGTTATAAAGCTGAAGAGTTTGTTTGTTTGAACGCGCTAATATCAGGAACTACTGGTTGGAATTGAAAATTCTTTTTGCGTTGGATAGTCCATTTATCGAGGAAGGTTATATAACAAAAAATGTTGCAAAAACGGGCAAAATTATGCTTTTTTGAGAGCTTCCGTTGCGTACGCCGCGTAAGCGGTTAAAGTTACGCAACAATCATGTAGATAGTGTAGATACGGTTGGGTAAGTAGGGTAAATGGGAGGTAGGTAGCCAGGTTGACGGGGGCGAAGCCGCGTAGGACAGCTAGTTATTAATATGTAGGATCTGCTGTCGTGTATGAAAACGAATGTTTTTGAAAAATGTATTAAGATTATGTTAAGCCACCTAGCCTCTATTCAGAGAGCGTTGTCTAGGAAAGAGAGTCAAAACTTACAAAATAGGGAACTTAAAAGCCTCTGCCTATGGGGCCTTAGGAGCGTAGTGGTTTCAGCCCATAAGATATGTCAATGAGGCAGAGCTGTCCAGATCGCTGTGTACAGGTCGAACAAAATAACAGTCTTCGACGAGTAAAAGAAGAATATATTATCGGTATGTCAATATAAATGAAATCATTCAATCAATCACCATTTACGATTATCGCAGTGAATGTATGGTATGCTTACTTACTAGAGAACCAATGCTAAGCTGAGAAGAGACCTGACAAAAGAGGTTGACGTCAAAAACTGTATTGACTTTGCAGAATCGAATAATCACGAAAACATTATCATCACGCAACTAGAGAATAAATGTCACGATGACCGACCTGTTTCCTCTCCAATGGAAGTAAATTGTACAAGCAAATATACGTAGTTATCAGACACAAGATCTCCAGTGTGTTCTCCAGTATTTATTGTTCTATAGTATATGCTGCATTATAACATACACTATCAGTTAGATAACGTTTTATTTGTTATTGTTTTACTTATGAATGATCTAGTTTCAACTTTTCTAGTACTTATAGATCTACTTTTATTGCCAACTGTAAAAATAAATACGAGTTCAAAAATAACCCGTGGAATATTTTTTAAAGAATGAGCTGAGGTAGTGTACAGTTTTTCTTTTGAAGACAGACGAATCTATTTGAATATATTGAGTTTTTGTTACAACAATCCAAGCTTAGCATTCATGAATTTATTCCAAGCCTGGTCGAAAACAACGGCAGCCATTTTGTGTTTTTTGAAAATCTAATATGCACATATTGAAATCCCATCTTTATTTTACGTTGGTGCAGGATTTTTGAATGGTTAATGTTTAAGAGACAAATGGCGTGTGTTTGGAGAGGCTATGTCGAGCTGTGGAGTGCTAAATGGTGATGATGAATTTTAAGGTTTCTTTATGTTTTGTTTTATCTTAGTGTACAATAAAGTGTATATAAATAAAAGAATCAGTGTGTACGGTCTCATCACCGTACATTTTTCTGCATACTGGTACCGGCATTTTCTGCTTTAAGCCAACGATGTGCGTCATAATTTGACCGTATAAAACATCATAACAAAGCAACCAACGCAGATAGTGATCTTATAGCCGTGTTGCTATCCAAACCAAGAGAGAGAAATAGTCGCCTTCCATCTAAGTTATACTGTAGTTTACTTAACTCAAATATATTTAACTAGTAGATCTAACTGTGACGTGTTTCTCTCCAACCAACTAACAGCGAATCAGTGTACGGACTTACGACCCGTACACAGTGGGTTGCAAAAGAAATATGAATAGAATCTGTTGGCGTTCTTTAGTTTCTACCCACCTTCACAAAAAAAAAAACGAGAGTTTAGGTGCATTTAGATATTATTTTCTAAGTACGTTGTTAATATTTCCAAATATTTTTTGTCAACGCGCGTGATTGTGTTGTTGCCTATGACAAAAGTAAATTGGGTCTAGTTATTTTAAGCTACAATTTCAATGTCAATGAGGTTTTAAGAATACAAATTTAGCGCTTTTGTTGCGAGTCGGCGACTGCTAGTCTGGCTACCTACTGAGATTTGAGGAAATTATTGTCGTATTACTTAAAGTCGACTCCAATAGTTGATTATCGACGCGTCACAAATTAAACGCAAGTCAAGTGATTCGATTGGCTATTGATAATTCGTTCAACTAATCACAGCAGTAAACGCGCGTTTCATCATTTGTCAATACTGTGAGGTAATTTTCGTTCAAGAAACTGTGTCTTAGTATCGCATTCGAAGATAAAAGGTATGTGATATTTGTACCGAAGGACCAAAAACCGCAGTTATCGCAGAGGTATTTCGGTTTCCATTATTGTACCTAGAGAAGTTTTGTAACACTGATGTTACAAACGTGTATTAATGTACAATATAGGTAACACATGTTATCCCTTCGCTATACCTAAAAAACACGTTTTTGTTCAAATATAAGGAAATTATATTTTAAACATGTACTCGATAGTACGTAAATTATTTTCGTTATACCCACACATTTTAATTAATCAAATAGGTAGGTTAACTTATCGCAAACCTATACATTTATTTTTTACGTTACGCCACCTTAGTCAAAACAATGCTCCGTCTCCTGTCCTGATCTTTGTGCTAAAACACTTGCGCCATGAGCGACCTTTGCGAGGCCAGTGCTAAGGCTGTTGACGTGGCTGAGTACTGGTCGAAAATCAAAGGACATGGCCAGATTCTGCCATCCGAATCAATTCAGAAATTCGTGAAAATTACTTGCAAAATAAATAAAAATTAATCGCAATAGACATTTGTCTAAAAATATGTTTGTGTTAATTGTTTTTGTGCTTTTTCTATGCAATGCATTTGAATCCGGATACACGCCTGAAGAACAGATTAAAATACAAAACAACTACAACTGCAGGAATCGCATTGCTAAGGTAAATAACTCATAGTTAAGGTTTTACAATTATCGCAGACACCATTTTTCGAGCTACCGCGTGTCATGTCATAAGTCATAATGCTGAATGCATCGACAATATATTCCAGAGTGTGTATCCGAACGTCCTAGTTATTTTGCCGTTTCTACGCGCACGCACTGCGCTGGTGTAATCTTGTCTGTGGTGGAGTCTCGCGTTGATCACGATCTTATACTATTTAAAGTGTCTCTCGCTTGTCTGATCATAAAACTTACAACTATTGTAAAGCCATATCTCTAAGCTTTATTATGACGTACGTTATGTCCGGGCACAGCTCTATACAAATTCCGGCCATGTCCTTTAAATTAAGAAACATTGACTTTGGAATCATCGTCGAAGTCAAAGACTTAAACAAGAAGAAAATTATGCTGTGCAGTCGGAGGATACATCTGGTTTTGGTCAGACAGCTCGCGTATAATATGCATCCTCCGACTGCACAGCATGATTTTCTTCTTGTTTAAGTACGTCTTTTTAGTTCGCTCTGTAAGCAGTCGGGTTTTTTGTTATTTTTAAATATTTTTTTATTTTTATTTGAGGTGGGTTTGCTCTTGACTCTAGTCTAGGTTCAGAGGTGACAGAAACAGAGTCGACGATGGAGTGAGCTTACCCAGAAGAAGCCTGTTCACTCTTATTTTGAAGAGATTCGGGTTGGAAACAGAAAAAGGCAGTGAGTTCCACACCTTTTCTATGATAAAATAACCTCGTCAAACGTTGCTTACATTCGAAGATCGCCCCGTGCCGCTGCCATAAGCCACGAGCTTCAACGCAACTGACACGCAAACTAAAACTAAATTAAATGGTCCACCATTATCAAAACCCAGTAATTGACCAAAGTTGGTTCAACGTTCTCTCAAGGCGAACAGAGACGTCTACATTATAAATGGCTATTCGTGAATAAACACCTGAAATAAACGATATTGGTTTCATTTCCGTCGGTCTTGTGTTCATTCTTTTTAAATTGGTATGGCCTTTGAATGGCTAAGGAAACAGTAATTCGGTGGATGTTTTCCTTCATAATATACAAATAGTCGTTATGGCTTTGTCTATGGAAGCTAGTAATTCAGTTAGAATCAAATAGTGTTCCATTATCATTTTGTAGACTGTTGTCGGTGTTGCAATTATGTAGCAATTTCTGTTTTCTTTTATTGTGTATGGGAACTATGTATTTTAGTTCTTTGTAATCACATCATCACATCATCAGCCTATTAATGTTCCCACTGCTGGGACACAGGCCTCCTCTCTGTGAGAGGGAATGGGCCGTAATCCACCACGCGGGCCCAGTGCGGGTTGGTGGATGTCACATGTCTTCGAATTTTTGGTTCTGGGACATGCCGGTTTCCCCACGATGTTTTCCTTCACCGTTCTTTGTAATAATTGTATGTTTTTTTTAGCATAGTTTTACTAACAAAGACACCGTGACCTATAATTTTGAATTGATGTCTAATGTTTTACTAAAGGCATTTGTTTCTTTTCTAATACACAGTAACAGTATACTGCTGACAAAACATTCATACGAGATTTTTAAATATTAAAAAAAAAATACCTTGGTTAAATAAAGCCTGAAAAATTTACTCATAATTGTAATTTTTATATGTCATTGAGCGAGCTCGCTCTTGACCTCGATATCGCCGGATGAAAAGCGACGAAAGAGGTCTACGATTTAAAATCGTGCCCAGAAGATGCCTGTTCACTCTAGCTAGCTTTGAAGGCTGATGTCTAACAGTCTTTAATGTTTGCCTTGCCTTCAAAACTTGACATTACAGTGACATAAACAAACAACCGGGTGCTAGAACAATGGCCACTCAAACAGATTGTGAAGCACAATAAAATTGTGTAAACCGATATAGGCACAGAGCACGGAAGCACCTGTAGCAACTAGATATTCCATTACCAATAACATCCGTGCCCGCGTGAGCTGAGCAAAAGTGTTGGCTGTCAGAAATGTCACGGGCTGTCAATTTCTATGAGTAAAACGGTGACACTGACTGAAACTGGCAAGTATTAACGATGGCGTCTCTAGCAGTGGCCGCCATTGAAGTAGTAAGCTATACAACTGGAAGATTCACTGTTACCAAAACGCGAGCCGAAAGAGTCTCTAAAACTTCACATGTCCGCATTTAATACTGTTTGATTGGTTGAATGTCGTTTCGAGTGGCAGTCAGCCTAACCAAAGCAACCAATAACAAATCATATTTCAATAGCTTGAAAGGGACACACGAAGATCTGTTTCTTCTTTAAATTATAAGTAATTCTAACGGTTTCTTGAATTGAGTTCATTTTTGTTTGACACGGCATTACCAAAGAATGTTCTAGTTGTACATCTTATTGTTATTATTTACAAGGTGGCCGCTGGGGCGCCTCTGTACTCTGTAGATAAAGGCAACGAGTGGCAACGGTAACTTCCTAGTCTTCCTACTCGATTACTCGTATAGTTTCTGTTATATCAGTTTACACGAAGTGAAAGTAATTACTTCTTTATGTAATTGAGACATAATCTTGGAATCAGCGTGTCAGATTATGAAGAGCACCTTTTGTTAGAGTTGGGGAAATAATGAATCAATTAAGTTTATGAGGCGTGGCAGTCTTGAGAAGTTATTCACCATAAGGTACCTAGCTGCTTAGTTAGCAAAAAAAAACATTAAAAGAAAAACTACTAAGAATGAAGGAGCCCGTACATTAAAGAGAAACTTATGACATCTTAGTTTTGATACTTGAAAAAATGTTTTTATTTTTGTTTATTTGAATAAAATATTTAAAATGCAGATTTTTATGACTGCTTGCCAAATCATTAAAGATTTATTTCTGTTTCATAATTATAAATCATTTCGATTTACAAATAATATCAAAGAACTTGTTTTTTTTTTAAATTAAACCGCATGTAATTCGAGAATGATTCAATAATGAAGTAACAGTATTGAAGTAACAATTTGCAATAAACTAATAAAATAATTTTTCAACTGGTTTCAACAGTGACTTATTTTAAGGTAGAAATAATCAGATAGTCGAAGCTAGCAAAATAATTCTTATTCATATGTATTTATACTCTGACGACATATTTGACAAGGCTGTCAGTAAATAGTCAGTCAAAATTGTAAAGTTAGTTGAATTTAGAATTGAAATTGCAAAAAACTGTTTCTAGAATAAACTATCGCCCCCAGGCTACACTCAATTTGATAAAATATTTGCCAAATACTCAAAAAAAAGCTATTTTTAGAGATAATTTACATTACAATACATAGAAAAAAACATCCCATCTCTCAATTCTTATCGGTTACTTAATTTTGGGTCATTATTCAGTATTGAAATCGTAATTACGTATCAGCATTGACCTCCTGACTGACCACTGTGACTTTGTGACGTTTTACTGCGGTTCCATTTGGTATTATTCAACTTCGATTACAGTTGAGTACATTGGGAAACCGGACACGGTAAGTTACAGGGGATTTGCAAAACAGTGACACCGAAGTAAATCAATTGTTGTCAATTTTAGCTATTGCAATTTTCATTGAAAAAGTTCGTAAAGGAAATTTTTGGGCTTTTCACAATCAAATGCCAGAAGCTGAACAAGCACGATGCAGGCTTCATCGGCATCATCATTCTAGCCGAAATCCGTCCACATAGACTGCGCCAGTTTCGCCATATTAACACGTCCTGTGCCTATCATTAATTGAATGAAAATTTAAGAAAGAACTGACTAAGCTAAGCATAAGGATCAAAAAGCTTAAACTAAAACAAACGCATATTCGACTTCCATTTTTGATACTAGATCGTCTCGTATTTCCTTAAAGGGATGGTAGGAAAATAAGCGGAAACTTTCACTATTATGGCTTTAACTGTAAACATAGTACATTAATAGTATCGGAATACAACGTTGTAGCTTCTGGTAAACCAGCTACCTACTTAGGCACTAAAGTAGTTGTAGGATGAGGTCCTTCGTATATTGGCATTGGATAATGCTTTGTCATCGTGAGAAATCATTACTGGCTTAATACCTACTTTTACCTCTTAATCTGCATACACACGATGACTAAAACATAGGAATATCCTATAATCTAAATAAGCATTAATTAACAATAATTAAATGATATAGTTACTCGATCAAGACGGGATAAGTATTTCATCTCCGTCACACCATTAGCTAAGTTTAGTTCTGGGTGAATAGCAAACGGATAAACAAACCCATTTTCCTCATATAGATCAAAAAATCTGCTTATAATAGGTCAATCGGTAAAATTTAATGAACATGCAACTTTTACTGATGTTAAAATTAATTAAATGAGCGAACCGATATTCTTATTATATTATACATTATACAAACTAACAATACTTGAATTTGATAACAATTTCACCTTTTTGAACTTAATTTTACACGAGCAAAACAATTTTGAAATAATAAGTAGCCTCAGCGATTGTTTTGAGTTTTATTATATCAGTAACATCTACGTACTTAATTTGATAAATACTGCCAACAATATTATACTTGGCAGTATTTATCTGCTAAGTTATTGAAAACTGTTTCTTCTGATCACCAGGATATGGTCTAGAATCATAAAGTATACAATGGAGTTTCACAAAGTCTGCAAGCGGAAAAATTTATCTGAGCAGGAACCACGAGTTAGTCCAAACACTTTCAAAAATATAACAACGGATGCAGAATCAACAGGTATCCAGAAGCTGTAGGTTAAAAGTTTGCGATAATATGCGCAATAGGAGGACCAAACCTTAATGATAAACACTTATTAACGCTTTATCACCATGTGGAAGTCATAAAGTCAAATAAAGGAAATCTGTTCAGTTGTTGATCGAATTGTACCCTCATTTTAACAACGTGTAAACCTTTATTATCGCCACACGTAACGCCAATCAGTATTATCACCGATAAGCCACAATACATAAGCACTGAAGCACCTGGGTATTGATGTCCATTGGACATTGTTTTTGCCTTGCACTTGGTGGGAGAAACCAGCTTTGCAAGTACGCTTCCTCTTGCCAGAAAATCTTGTATCATTTTTGTTATTTTTTGTTAAACTTAATGAGATAATATGGTGCTTCAATTATAATAATTAGTAGCATCTGTATGTAGGAACAACCTGAAGCTACATCCTCAAGCAAATTTCAGCAGGTGGTGATGGTAACTTAGAACCAGAGGCAAATTTTCCGCTTAAACCCCCTTTGTGTGTGTGAACACGATCCTTAGCAATGAGGGACTGATTAAAGACGATGTACAAGTAATGGAGAGCCCTTACGTCTCGCTCGATACATCCGGCAAACGTGCCTATGCATGATGACTTTGATGAGGTTTAGTGAATTCCAATATCAAAGACGATGAACCACTTTACATTGAGTACGGTATAAACTCTGAAGAGCTACTGATACAGGGTCTTAGAATAATTTTGAAGGTCTCTAAAGATCTTTCACCTGTGTTATTTTACAATGTAATCAGTTGCTGAGAATGTATTGTAAACAAGATAAGTTTGTCATCCATCAATATGTTTAATCAATATTTAAATTATATTGGCATGTTGTTTTCATTAAGTAGGTCTAAGTGCACGATTTCTTCTGACCGCTGCAAATCGTCTTGGGTGGCTGAGATCAGTGTTATATTGACCGTTTGATGTCTCTAATCTCGTAACGTTGAAAGACATTCTAGCATATTGGATCATAGTAACTCAATTTTGGTCTTTTTGCGAGGATCCGAAAAGGCAAATAAACCAGTCATTTTAATCAGTTCATGAGTGTTCGAGTCAAATGATAAATGATAAATGATTTTATTTCTGTAAGTAGGTTTGTACAAACACTTTTACATGTCGATCATATTTTTAAAACTAGATGAAGTCGGCGTTTCCTATCTGACTACTCTGAGAAGAAAGGCCGAAACAAACTCAGAGGTCACAGTCTCTTTTAAGGTCCAGACAAAATCTTTGTTAGATCATGTGAAGACCATGTAGACTGAAGTCAGAAATGGTCTTTTTAGGAAAGAACCAGCCAGATTGAGTGGACCTGTCCAGTCAGTGCACGCATTTGTCAATAACCGTGCAGCTCAACTCAGAAATTAAGGAGCTCAACGATTCGACGAACAATACCAAAGAAAGGACATTCGGGTAGGCCGCATAAACTACTCAAACTGCCAGACCATGATTAAAACTAATTTGGATAAATTAAAATTAAAAACAAACAAAAATTGAATCCACATTGTCTTCACATTCACAACAATTAAAATAAACTAAAAAAAAAATATATAATACTTTAAAAACGTCAAATCTATGACAAAGTTCGTCTGTGGTCAGAGGGGAGCACCAGGATATTATGTATTGTGCGTGTGACAGACTAGCAATCAGTCACCGCTTATGCAATGCCGTGCGATCTTTAAATAGATTCGCTATTTTTGCACGTTGTTATTTGCTATTACGAATTTACGAGCTACGTACGTAGTAAGTTTGAGTTTAACTATTTGGCGTTTTAAACCCGGGATAACAAATAACTGGTTGTTCATCTTCATCATCATCATTTCAGCCGAAACACGTCCACTGCTGGATATAGGCCTCCCCAAAGCGTCGCCACATTGACCGATCCCGTGCGTCTCGCATCCAGCGCCTTCCCGCAACCTTAACCAGGTCATCGGTCCACCTAGTAGTATGCCTTCCAACGTATCGTCTTCAGGTTCGCGGTCGCTATTCCAGAACTTTTCGGCCCCATCGGCCATCCGTTCCGCGAGCAATGTGCCCTGCCCACTGCCACTTAAGTTTGGTAATTCTTCGGGCTAAGTCGGTAACTTTGGTTCTCCTGCGGATACCCTCATTTCTGACGTGATCACGCAAGGAAACTCCGAGCATAGCCTTCTCCATTGGCTTTTGGGTGTCTTTACGCTTTCTGATAAGGCTCATTGTGAGCGACCACGTCTCGGTCCCATAGGTTTGGTTTGGGCGCACGGTTGGCGCAGTGGTTAAGCGATTGACTGCTGCGCTGCGTGTTGTGGGTTCGATTCCCGCACGGAACAAATATTTGTATGATCTACAGATACTTGTTCCGGCTCTGGGTGTTGTGTAAAAAGGTGATCACTGGCAACACACACTGCTCATAGACTTTTGTCTTGAGACACTGCGGTAATTTGGACGAGAAGATACCACGCAATGCACGGATGTTGCGAGCAGCAAATTGTTCAATATATTACAGCTAAAAGAAATAAGAGGAGAGAGGAATGACGTAAGTTATCAGATAAAATGAGAGTAACGCTGAAGATTTTCTATATGGAATTACGCATTTCACATGAGATTAGGATTTGTGCCTCTGTCGTCCCACTATCTTGTCCCACATTCCAAAGAATTCCTCGTTCGTCCCACTTGAGTTTTAAAGTCACCACTCGTCCCACATTCCTGGCAAATTCAAAGTACAGTTGACAAAAAATATTGTACTATATCTTCCAATAAATTGAAATAATAGTTTTTTCTAATAACATAAAGATATTAAATACTTCCAGTTCTAGGTATGCATCCGCGATGCATGTTTTTAATTTTAATAATTAAAAGATCTATTGCAATTTAGGAAAATCTTTATTATTTAGTATCACAATCAAATCCAAATCACAGTACTATTAATTACACCTATCAATATACACATTTGTATTTATCTTATAGAAGTACCACGTTAAGATATATATATATGTATTACACATGTAATATTTATCTGAGATACTTCAACATAATTAGAACTACTTATTTAAAAAAAACCTTTATTACGTGACTAATATCACAATCAAATCACAATCACAGTATTTTAATTAACCTCCTATTTATGAAAAAGTGGTATTTTAACAATTAAATTTCCAAAAAATCAACATTTGTATATAAGTAACAGTCAAATAATTATAGACCGTATACACATTTGTATTTACCTATATGTACCTTATAGAAGTACCACGTTATGTTATTTATGTTAATGTGGTATTTCAACATAAATTGAAATATTTATATTTAAAAATCTTTATTACGTAACTAATATCACAATCAAATTACAATCACAGTATTTTAATCAACCTACTATTTATGAGAAAGTAGTATTTTAACAATTAAATCTCCAAAAAATCAACATTTTTAAACTTATCATTAATATAGACACAATAAATGATTGATGATTGATTGATTGATTAATATCATTAATAAACAAAAGGGCTGATTTTTTCCAGGCAATGGCCCAGTGATATAGTGCCATTCAACATTGCCGTTACAGAATCAAATATATATTTGTCATGAGCTATATCATCAGCACGCCGAGGTTTACCTTGGCGAGCTAAAGAAAGAACAGCGTCGTTTTTTATCACATTCAAAAAGCTAATGATGTTCAGCTTTCCCGAATATGTTCTGTTTAATTTAGCGTTACTGCCTTTCACTGGGTTATTTGTTCTGTAGATATCCCCCCAAAAATCCCATTTGCCTCGATAATATTCGTTGTCAAGCCATGCCGATACAAAATAGTCATTGAATTTCTCAATATTGAGAGTTTTCGGACAATCCGCCATTATATATAGCCATCCATCGCATTTAAGTTCAGGTGGTAGCAAAGCTAACGCTGTGCATAGAGCTATATGCTTTTTGAACATTTTCTTTTTATTTAACTTTAACGCCTTTGCTCTCTTCCAAAGTGCTTGACTAAAATGGAAGTAACAGCCTTTGCATATTACATCCGGAAAGATGTTACGGATTGCGTTCATGGCTGCTTTCTCATAATCAGTTCTGAATGAAATCGGATGCCATTCTGGAATTTGCGATTTGATAAGAGCAAACGCAGTCTCATATGTGGACTCTTTTTTGTCCATTAATAAGATGTATATTAAGGGCACGACGTGAATTTTCTCACTTGTGCTGCCAAGGTCACCGTAAATCACATATAATTGTCTGAATGGTTTCACTACACACTTAAATGTACCATCTGCAAGGTAATGTTTCACGTGTTGATGAAGTCCTTTACTATTTACATCAGCGAAAGCAAATATCCTTATTTTTCTGTACCCATAATCAAATAAAACAAAACTCATGTAACTTACTGGAATTTTTACTTCAAACGGCGTTTTAAATGTAGCTTTCTTTATTTGCTGGGCTTTGTTTCGAGCACTATACAAGCTGTTCTTAACATTCGATAATTCAGGTAATTTTTCTATCTTGTCAGTACCTTTGTCCAATAATTTTTTTATGCTTGAATTGAAAACAGAAGGAATCGATTTTCCTTCAGAAGATTTTGCTTCTTGCTTACAGCGATGTATTTCTTCTTTGATGTCATTTCTTGCTATGCTGGGCGTACAAATGTCATGACAGAATGAAATGAGACATGAGATGAAGAATTTTCGTCACATTATTATTTGAAGTCATCATTCCTCCATGACACCTTCTGTTCACACACCTCCAGACGATTGAGCTATTTTTGTTCTCTCGCTTTTTCGTATATTCGTAACCGGCATGTAAAATAATAGGCACACCTCTTTGTGATTCAATAAAGGTTATCTCTTGGGATGTAGAAGCCAGACTGCAGCCAGTCTGAAGATCAGCTCGGGATGATGAAGCCACTGGCTCCATGTGTCAGGATGAAGAAGCCACGGCTCTATATCTGATCACCTGCAAATACAACGTGAATTAGTTCTGTGCCTCCTGTAAAAAGGGGTACCAAGTCCAATATACCCTTTTCGTTTTTAAATGAATGTAAGAGAGCAAAAAATTAGCTTTCATCTGTCTAAGAAAGGTATTCCGAACGAAACTATGTACAATAGTTTCGTTTCGTAGATACGAATCGTGAATAGCTATAATGATTAAAAATCATAGCTGAAAACCGACTTCAACGTGTTGAATATGGTTTTATCATGCATGCTATTGTCAGAACTGAGCCAAATTGAAATGAGACTACACGGGAAGCACCAGCTTTCGAATCAAAAGAGTCATCAAAACTGATTCACCCAGAAAACACTTTGTAGTTGAGAACATCCTCATTTTATGAAGGAGGTTAACTAAATTAAAATGCGACCATATGGGAACAACCAGCTTTTACATAAAAGAAGATTTATCAAAATTGGTTAACCTAAAAAATACAGTATAACCGAGAACATCCTCTTTTTTTGAAGTTTGTTAAAATGGGTAAACAAAATTAATGTGAATTAGGGCTCAAATCAAATTATTATTTGTTCAAATTTCTAGTTAATGTGAAAAAGGGTTACTCATTTTAAAAAAAAATACTAGACGATTTCGTGAAACAGAGCCATAAATAAAGAACTCCATGACAGGACCTAGGAAACAGGAAATTTTTTTTTTTCAAATTTTTATTTGCGTCTCCTAAAAAGTAGCGATGTACTCTTTTTCACAGGAGGCACAGAGTTAAGTATGCATATAATAAAAGACCATAATCCTTAGACAGCAACTAATATAAAAGTAAATATTTACCACAATAGTGATATAAGTCAAATCATTTATCATGACTTCACAAAATATGAAAAAATCGACATAATTATAATTATTACTTACCCTTTAAAACTTCACAAATATTGAACCTCACTCTATGAATACACCACGCTTAATGTAAACACCTCATATTTAAAATTAGCAGATGCACTTTGTAACCGCATTTGCTCCGATTGCGCTGATAACGCAAAGCCACGCCATTGGTCAATTGATTAATACAAAGAAAGCAGAGCGAGAGAGCAAGCTCTAATCCGGTCGCACAAAAATACCGAAGCTATAAACATTCAAAAACTTGTTCTAGGTTAATAATAATAGTAGTGGTCTAAGCAGTGGGGTGCACAGGGTTTGTACTTAGGGTCGGCTATGTGTACTTTACTAATGCCTTCAATCTAAACCTAAAGTTTGATCAGAAAAAAACTGTCATGGTGGCGTAACTTGTAATTTTATAATTTATATTATAGTGGAGTCTCGGATTGAATTAGTTCATCAAATTTTCCGCAACATGAGGTTATTTATCTTTCTGGTCAGTCAGGTTTTTAGGCTGACTGTACAATTAAATCAAATTAAACTCATATGAAAAAAATGTGGGACGAGCCAGGCATACGAATTGGGACGAGCGGGGAATAAAATATTGAAAATTAAGTTTTGGGACGAGCGAGGCATACAAATTGGGACAAGTGGGGAATTTTTTATGTGGGACGAGACTCTGTGGGACGACCGAGGCACAAATCGAGATTAGATTGAGTATTTTTACTATCAATACCATATCGAGTACTCCAGTACTTATCTGATCTACAAAAGGGTTTCAAGTACTGCAGCAAGACATTTTGATAGTAAATGGAGAACCCGTCCAAAACAAATACCCGTTGAAGTATATACACTCTGTATATACTTCAACGGGTATTGTTCTGTTCACAATAATAAGTTACTAATAAGTTATACAAATAAAACAAAAAAGCGACATTAGCCAACTATGACGATTAAAGGTCAGGCAAGTTCAATTGAAAATTAATTTCGTATGTGGCAAAGCGCGGGCTCGGGTTAGGTTGGAGTGGTAAGAGGTCTTTGTCCACGGAATGGGACAGAACAGTAAGAATTCAGCTTAAAAGTCGAAATTTTTCAATTAACAATTGTTTAGCTATTTAAATTACTAGAAAATTAGATACCTAATTAAACAAAAATAAGGCTCGAGGAACGACATTGAAACGTCAGAAGAATTTTAAATTAATTTGATGAAAACTACCTAAGGCACCGACGAGATGATTGTAAGGCCATCATATATCGTCGTAGTAACTAGTTATAAACATTTTGTATATAGCCTTAAAGCTCGCGTGAGTAACAAATTGCGCAAATCATCACGGATGGAATATTATTTGTAGAGTAAATACGTGCATGTTACGTGCTTAACGATCGCTCAAGCCGTGTATATAAAATTGATTCTTGAACTAGTGTAGCATTTAATGTAACCTCAATAAAAATAATTGGCATTCAAGCGAATCTTTATAACACATTTTGGCTATAAACGGTCTAGCGGGCTAGAATTATGTTTTAATTAAAAACTAAATTACACGATAAATATTATTTAAATCGAGTACAACTTGAGACGATAGTTATTTTACGTCATCTTACTAAAACAAACCTTTCCAATCGCAGTCATCCAACTGAAAGCTACTGGAGCTAAAGATCTCTCACAAAAAGTTAAACCTACAATTGCATGCAATCGTTTCGCGGAAATATTGTTAACAAACAGACAAAAAGCCTCTCACTCCTTACCGTCGTAAAATAACACATTACAATGACCCTGACGACGGACGTGACCTTAATCCACATCAGATAGTAGGTAAGCACCTAGTCACCTACTACTCGAAGTGTGAGCAAATGTTAAGGTAGGTACTGGAATAACTTCATTGATAAGAATTTTTATTGCACTGGAAGAAATTGTTGATAGGAGTTTGTAAATAAGCAATTACTGTGGAATGTAGACTATTTTTATGTCACCCAGAGACAGAGAAAAAAAGGAAAATGCAAAAAAAAGAAGTAAAATAACCAACCGTTATGTTAAACAAAACAAGAAACCGTTATGTTAAACAAATTCAACCCAAATCATTCGAACCCAAATCGGAGTTTCTACATCGGCCATGACATGCCAATACGATTTAAAGTACCCAAGTATCAACACCTCTTGCGCGTACTACAGTTTTGTCTATTAGGTATTGCACTTATGCAAGTATGCAGTATACTAGCCGGTTTCATAATGGAGTTAATAAAGTTAAGAACGTGTAAAACCCTACTTCAATGACAAAATTTTACAAGTTTTAAATTTTTTACAATCTCAAATCCTTAATTCCAAAATCGGAGATTTTTAGCCAGAGGGCCAAATGAAGGAACTTGTTATATTAATATGGACTATATCATTCATCAAGTCATGACGATATGTTTGTAGAACTCCATCAAGGCTAACAAGCTCATTATTAGGTTTACCATGCATTCGTATTGCAAAATATTGATTGATTGGTCTTTTAGATTTAAGTACTAAAGTAATTTAAACGATAAATGTTTGAATAGGTAAGCATTGGTTTCACATTATTAATATAAATAAAATCAATATTTTAGTGAGTTCTGATAAAGCAAAGTTATATTTATAATGATATAAACTATCCTTTTAAAAATAAACTGTTGATAGCTAATAATTACATTAACAATGTAATACATTTTGGTGACAGTCTCAGCTCGGGAAGAAATTCTGTTCGCTAAAATGACCCTGATCCTTCACAGGAGCAACTGCGTATCTGAACTCCACACCCCAGCAGTCACTGCAATCATTATTTTAGCATCCATATCGTGGGAAAAAATATAATGGGTACTACGAGTTGCACCTAAGACTGGAAATGCTTAGTTAATATTATTTATAACTAGCTGTCCCACGCGGCTTCGCTCCCGTCAACGGGCTACCTACCTACCCTACATACATGAATGTTGCGTAACTTTAATCGCTTACGCAGCGCACGCAACGAAAGCTCTCAAAAAGGAATAAATTTGCCCGTTTTTGCAACATTTTTCATTTATGCTCCGCTCCTATTGGTCATAGCGTGATGTTATATAACCTATAACCTTCCTCGACAAATAGACTATCCAACACAAAAAGAATTTTCAATTCTAACCCGTAGTTCCTGAGATTAGTGCGTTCAAACAAACAAACAAACTCTTCAGCTTTACAATATTAGTATAGATTTTACGTCTTAAACGTGAGCCAGTGTAACTAAAATAGTTATTTTTATGATTAGATTTACAATCATGCGCATTTCCATATCTTCAAGGCTAAAAAACGTAGAGACGTGATAGGTATGTAGTGCCTATCGGCTTAGAAGTTTTTTGTGTAATTATAATTTACATATAATTTTATAATGTAATATCATCATAACATCAAAAACAAAAAACAATGTTGTTGTGGGTGTAGGTTCTAACCCTGTTATAACTAAGGGCAATATAATTTAATACAAAAAAAAAAACTTTACGATAAATATTCTCTGTTGGCTTGTAGGAGGTAATCTGTGTCTTTTTATATGTCATGGACAAAGGGATTAATCAGGGGACCAAGTGATTAATAGGAGCACTATGTATAATGCCCGGGCATTATGAATCTAGACAAGTCAAATCGGGCAATGCAATGAATACTGTTATAAATTCTATATTTATCACATTGTCTGGTCATTATGAGTATTGCTACGTAACGGTTGGACAATTCGATAATTATGGTCAATCGGGAGCTTAGGGCACCGTCCAGGGACAGGTTAGGTTCGAATTCAGCTCCCATCATCTCCTTCATGTTAGGTTACTTTGGATCCTATAGACAGAAATAGGAGCCCCGAGCAGCGGCGCTTCGTCGTCTTCGTTGCTTAAATAATAATCGTACTTACCTATTCTATAAAAAACCAATGTCAACATTAAATTAATTAAAAAGCACATCTTTTTATTACCCGTCCCAATAAGTGATGGGCATTACCTATTCAGAAATCCCGGTAAATTTAATTATTTCAATAGTTTTTATCATATTGATTACTCATATTGGGTATTTTTCATATTTCCCAGGCATTATGAATAATGCCGTATTAATCATTTGGTCCATAACATATAGATTAGACAGAGAGCCATGTAGCGTTCTATGCTTGGCACAATGCTTTTACGTAGACCGAGTTCCAAAAGTCGAGATCCGAAAACGTACGAAGGTCTTCGATATTGGAAAACGTGTTATGGAACTCACTCACGTGGGTGACGACAAGTGGAGTAAAGACGGAAACAAGTTTACGTGCCGTGGCTTCGCGTGGCGCCTTCTGATGCAGTTGATTGGCCACAAAATTCGTTGTGTTGTCGCGCCACGCCACGCCACGACACGTAAGTGTGTTTCAGTCTTAAAACAGTAACCGATTGGCGACCAAGGACAAGCAGAAGGAATGTTGGCCGTCCGGCAGCGAGATGGGCAGACGACATTGTTGGCATTGTTGCCAGCGCGGGTAGAGCCTGGATAAGGATGGCATGGTAGCGTGGGAATTGCAGTGGGAGAAGTCAGGCTGCGGATGATGATTATGATGATGAGGCGGTAATCTCTGGAAGAACTGATCCGATTTCTAAGTTTTTCACTGATTAAAGCAACACTAGCGCTGCGTGCCATAGGCTACTTTTTATTTCGAATTTAGTAAGGTTCCAGTGAGATAGAAAGGTACAAGAGCCAAGCCACGGTAAAAACGCTAGTCTCAAATAAAATATGTGAATGTTAGTATTTGTCACACAAAGACGAGAATATTTTTAACTCTATGATCTATATCCTTGGATTTTAAATCATTCATTGTGTTGTAGGTACTATGAATGAATATTCTCTCCCACGTTTCAACTCACATGTCGCAACATCATCAAGATAACGTAAAGCCTAACGATAGCGTAATATATACAACTGAGATATATAACCAGTCAGGTTATTGGCCTGTCCAACTAAGTCTCCGATAAATTTTGTTGACTTTGATGAACTGCCATGTGGAAGCAGATTAACTATTAGCTTTATTTCGAAAATAAAACATTTTTGATAGTATTTTTTCTGGCCTGTTCTGGCCAACTCCTAGGCAAAAGCACATCTTACCCCTTTGATAGTTTATTTTCGAAAATGACTTGCATATTTACAGGACTTTCATAATCTATCACCCATATATCTATTCAGAAATAATATCAAATTATCGATGCATCAAAAATTAACCGCAAGTTAGGAATTGTAGGCAATTTTTGAGTCTCATTCTCTCTCCCCTTTGTATATAGGTACGACTTTAATAAGTCTTATATTTGGAACTAGCTTTGCCCGCGGCTTCGCTTCCGTTAACTGACTGCCTACCCTAATCTACTTACCTTTTTTTTTCTAAAGTCATCATTCTTTCGCGGAGAATCTTAACACCGCCATTTAGAAAATGACTTCAAATGCACAACCCCATCTATCGAACATCGAGTTCAACTGTACGAGTAACTGAATTGCGTGTGTTGTGATAATTTTACTTCTTGATCACCTTAAGTTCATCTAACTTTTGATAGAGTGAACCGATTGCGATGAAACAAAAACTAAGTAATACTTTAAGCTACGCACTATTTTTATGTACAAAAGTTATCTACATTGGTTTCTTACATTTTATGTGATGCGTGCACAAATAAACAGACAAATGCTGGAAATGGGTTCTGTTGGTTATCCTTTAACACCCTGTCTATTTTTTTGAATTATTTTCTATATACAAAAACGAATTCTCTACAGATTTATTATATGTATTCATATTGAATTATAAATATTATAGAATGGTAAAATAAGCAATGCAATTGGCTACTGAGCATTCATTCAACCAACCACAGCACTGTATTCGCGCTTCTGTATTGTAAGATTAATTTTATTTTACCATCATTTTCGTTTTCGTCTTAATGATATACTAAGCATCAGTCCTGTCCTTTAATTAATGCCAATAGCACTTAGGAGGAACTTCGCTTTTGCAAGCAAACATCACCACGGTATTTCCCAGATCGTCCGGTTACGGAAAACCAGTTTATTTATTCCCAGTAGTATAACTCATTCTCTTAATTTTAGTATTTGAATCAATATTCCTATAACGAGAAAAAATATAACGTCATAGACATAGTTTGCATAAAAATTTTGTAAAACAAGCGTTTATCCACATTTGTGTTTTGGGAACCCGTTTGAGGTCTCATCTTATATGTCGATCAAGTTTTCACCGTTACATACAACAGTTAGGCCAAATATTTTATCAAATGCATAACACATTAACACATATTATAAAACACAACGTCGTCTGTCTGTGTTTCCATAGGCATAAACTTCTTGAAAAGCAAAGAGACTGAAAAAAAAATTAGACTTGCGAACTTTTGTTTTATTAGCAAAAATATACAGTTTTACTATTTGCGAATTAGTTTTGTATTATTTTACTAAAGTTTATTTTGTAATAACTAAAGTTTGCTTAAATTTAAAGTTACAAAACTTGGTTAATTTAGCTAACAATATAATATAATAAAAACTAAAAACTCTGTTTGTTGCTTTTTTGTTTGTGAAAACATTTCATTTTTAACAGGACCACCCACTTACGCCAAAAACTTTACTCAGGCTTAGTTGCTAACAAGAGGTTAAATAAGAAATATGTAAAACTGTAACTGACCGGTTTAGCTACTAACACGGAGTTAGTAAGATAATCTAGTTTGGCGCAAGCGGGCCGGTATTAGTAATAATACCTTTAAACCTTGACCTTACTAACCTAATGGTATCGTGAAATATTTTTAATAGCAGCCATAGGTTTATATAAGTCACTATTACTAGCTTATCATTTTCCGCTTGGTAATACAAACACAGGATAAATTTGTCACAATCTAATTCGACTATTTTTAGGGTTCCGTACCTCATAAGGAAAAAACCGAACCCATAAAGGATCACTTTGTTGTCCGTTCGTCCGTCCGTCTCTGTCTGTCAAGACAATTCTTCTCAGGAACTCGTGGAGGTATCAAGCTGAAATTTATATCAAATACGCAGGTCTACTGTCCCTTAAAGCTGTGAAAAAATCAAACTTCTAAGCCAACGCAATCAAAATATACAGCCGTTTATGCCGCAAATTATCGACACTCGCAAGGGCATCAAAACCTACAGGGTACTTCCCGTGAACTCAGAATCTTGAAGTTTGGTACGAAGTAACGCCTTATAGCACAGATAAAGGAATAATAAATGTGAAAACCGTAAATTTTTAGTTACGTCATATAATAAAAATATTTTTAATAATTTTAAACTTACTACAGTTACTACCCCTTTCCTCATGAACGCGTAGACGTATTAAATTGAAATTCATATCAAATATCTCTATAAAATCTCAGGTCTATAATACCTTTAAGCTGAAGTTTGTACGGAACCCTCGGTGCGCGAGTCCGACACACACTTGGTCGGTTTTTTTTCTGTATTTTACTAGGCTGTAACAAATTGGCACACGATGACTATTCTATTTTACCAAACCGTTTCAACGGCCATGGGATATGCGTACGTGACTTAAAACATGGCTCTCATAATGCATGTGACAATCAGATATGACTCACTTTACAAGGCCAATTTTCTTGTCAATGTTTGCCAAAAGCATCTTGATTTTTTTTTTGAGGTTTAGCCTACCGGAATTAAAACAAAAGTACGATTATTACAAAGTATTTTTATCGAATGTAAGGTCAAATTAAGAATGTTTCTCGTTATCCTCAAAAGTTGCTCTAAAATTTATTCATGTAGTTTTAAAAGTGGCTTTAGCCAATCTGCGATAGCCTGGCCTAATCCACGGCAGCTCTTGCTCTTTTACTTGGTTTCTGAACTGAGAATATGAAGTTAAGAACGTGCCGAACTCCACTTTACTGCCAATGAGTTCTCAATTTCAAATTCCTAATTTAAAAACACGGGGCAAGTCTTCGACGCCATTCTAGATTTGATATAGTGTAGGCACATCAAATATAGGCGGAAATCCAGATATAGGCTGAGTTTATCGATTGAAATACAAATCCAAAGTCATTTATTCAAATTAGACTGGAAATCATAACTTCATGAATGCCAAAAGTTACAAAAGGCAGTCGCCCATAAAATCCGCCCGCCACCACTTCCTAGTGGTTTAAATGCGAATAAGAAATGGCGGAACAAACTCCCTAGCAACACATCACAACTCAACAGACTTTGCACCGTAACTCCGTAGCAGCAAAAGAGTAAGGACCAGAAACTGCGGAACTAAGGACCACACCAGAAACTTAATTATAGAACTTGTGTATGGAATGGTCGCATGGTCGAGTAATTTTCAAACCAGTCTTTATTTGTTTGCGTACAGGAAAACCTGTTTTATGTGCTACGTAAAAAACGTGTATGTTGCATGTTTCATTATTATTTTAGTATTAACATCCTTTTTGCTATGGATGCAGCAATTTTTTGCACAACATAATTTACAACTACGGTTCTTAGTTGGAATCATTTGGGGCATAGGTATCAAGTGCCTAGTGTATTTAGTCTATATAGGATTCATATTTTGAGAGTCCTGTTCTTTGCAAGCAAATAAATAGTCAAGATCTGGAACATAAACTAAAGCAAAATTAATGGAACAAATTGTCAAGTTCGTAAAAAATATTATGATTGTTTGAACGAACCCTACTCAATTTCGCCTCTAGACTATTTCTATCCAGTCTAACAAGTCGACTAGGTATGAGAAATTGAGCATAATTTATATTAGTGATTTGAAAAGCTCGACATCGAAGTTTGAGGTCTCCAAGACTCCAAACATCATCATCAAAAGCATGATAAATAAAATCTCTCATCATCTTTTTATATTACTATTTCGTGTTCTGAATATAAGTGAAGTCTATTATGTGGCGTAGAATAATATAACTGAGTTCAATTGGTGTCACCAGCAATCTTATCTTGTTAGCATCAGATTGCATAACACTACAATGGAGACTGCAAAGTGTTCTACAAACAATTTTTAGCATGTATAACTAGATACGGATCGACGATCGTTACGGATAGTCAGAATCCCACAAGATCTGACACCAGTCCTGCCACGGGGTAAAGCGTTATCCAGTTACTGTGTTGTGGAGGTCAGATAGGCAGCCGCTCCATATAAAATATGGGTAGTCAGCTGCATCCGTTTATACTGGGAGCCGACCCCAACAAAGTTTACACGTACGGTCGTAAAAAGTCATAATTCTTGGTTTGGCTCTTGTCTATTTCCTCCTCCAATATTAGAACAATTTAAAAGATATTCCATAAACTGCAAAAGAAAGATATTATACTGTGCCCCTTTGTTTTCCTTTTTACCCGACTGCCGAAGGAGGGTAATGTGTTTATTGGGTAATAGATTATCTTTAGAAGCGCGAAGCGAATTGCGCTGTCCACAGAGACCTAGTGTAGGTACAAATTTGGCAACTATAAATGATAAAAGAAAAACATAGAAGCACAACATATAATAATATCTTTTCTTTTCGATTTATTGAAAATCTTTTAAATTTGTTCAATACTGGAGGAGGAAATAGGCGAGAGCCAAACCTCGAATTATGCCTTTCTATGGAAATTAAATCGGAGCTCTCTGCCCGCATTTACTCTTAAGAGTAGTCAGAAGCCAGAAAATCCAGCACAGATATAAACCTAACTAGATGTCGCGATTGTATGTACTTTGCGTGCCAAAAAACGGAGTAAAGTTCCCATGAATGATCGTTATTTGATCTTTTCATTTAGCATTATCGGCACCGGACATCTGCCGAAATCTAGAAAAATGCCTTTTAATGCCAAATTGATCTGTAGAGGATGTATAGAAAAAGTTGGCCGAGGCACTGGAAATGTGGTAAGGAAATTTGTTTTAAATTGTTTGTGAAAGAATGGCACGCTTGGTTTTCATACAGATGGAGGGACTTGCGTTATCTAGTTAGATTTATGTCTGTGGACTCCAGTCTTGCCAAAGGGCCCCGTTTTACCCAGTTACTGGGTTGTGTACCCCAGATAGATATTCGCTCTATAAAAAATAATGGTACTCAAATGCATCCGGCTAGACTAGATGCATCCGGCTAGAATAGAAAGGTTGCGTAAAGGCTAGGCAGGTTAATTAAACTAGGCACATAAATGCATTCTTTAAAAATATTAGGTACAGGTTGATTAAAACATAATATCAGTTTAACTTTTGTAAGGAAAACTGCAGTTAGCAACTAATTAAAAATATTTATCCACTTAGCTTAATTAACGGAAATAAAGATAGGAAATTCTTATTTTTTTTCCTTTTGGACGGTTGGCTAAATAAATAAATGGAAATTATGGCAGCAGCAAAATTGTGTATTAATGGTAGACCGAAATTTTGCTAATTAATTGAAATCCCAGCCTACTGCTACCAACCGTGAAAGAATCCAGTCTCCGGGCTGCAGCTGAGAATTTTAGATGGAAAATTCCTCAGGACCTCATGCTTAACAGTAGCGTTTATTACCCTCCAACGAAGTAAACTCCATTTGCTATAAATTAGACATTTAAATAAGATCCTTTTACAGCCCGTTCAACCGATTTTGAATTCTATTGGGTTGGTGATACGACAAATGGTAACTGTAGTAAACACTTGGTTTTGGTAACAGGTTTATGCTTTTTATGCCATCCTTATGTTTACGGGATAGAACTCAAAATCGGTTGAACGGACTGTAAAAAGAGTTGTAAACATGTCTAATGTTATTTCAATTGGAGTATATGTAGTCTTTATCCTGCTTTACGGTCAGCAAATTGAGTAAAATGAAGATTTTCGCAGTCACAAAATTGATACCGAGGTTTAATGATAGTCATGTGATCATAATCACGTAATTCTATGATGAAGAGGTGTGTTTGTTTACATTTCATCAAAAATGCGTGTGAATTCTTATTTATTTAAATGTATATGTACAGTCAATGATAACAAGTAGAATGGAAAAAAAATAGGTAAATGATACATTTGTATTTTATGAATCCATCATAGTAAAATAAAATTATTGTGTTTAGAAAGTGTCTCATTTTTTTCGGTTTTGTGTAGACTCTAGACTTGTGAACAGCTCTTTAAGGTTGCCCTAGTCGACGGCACGAACTATTTTGTGCGCGGAGTTAAAATGCATGCTATTTCATCCGACAACACGTGCGAAAGAGATTGAAGCTGTGATGAACAGTAAGAAGCTAGATCGCGTACGAATTAGAACTTATGCAAATTTGTATCGAAATGGATGATGATTTAGAACGAAAACGAGCGCGCGAAATTTTTATAAACAGTGACACAGACTTTGGGAGTATGGATATCATGAAAAAAACGACTAAATGTATCTGTTCAAATAAAATTATTTCCATTGTTGAACTACTAATCTATCCTTGTACGGTGACTATTTTGCAATTTTCCTTCTTCTTATGGTATTCATTTGCGCCCAAAGATGCGTTAAAATTAGTGTTGAAATATAGAATTTTCGACGCTCATAACTTACAAATACATTTTTTTTTCTTTTCATACAGGGCTAGATAATGATGAGACAAATTGATTTCATTTTTTATTTTGAATGTACACCGTCAAACAGTGGAGTAATCGCCAGACTACGTTTGTATGGAAGAATAATCGACTAGGCCAACCTTAAGAGATATTGATGCAGATTTCCTATGCTGTCCGCTCCCAGTGTAACCGGAACGCGGATGCAGTTCAATACCAATATTTTACATAGAGCGACTATATGCAGATTTCCTGATACATATCGAGCCTGTTATGGAAAAACATCGTAAGCGACACAATATAGGTATTTCACTTTTTTATCGTAACGTAAATCTAAAATGATTTAGACCCTAATACAAAGACCCTTAAACTCATATTTGCATAAACATGAAAATTACAACAGGAAATAAATAGTATCGCAAACGACAAAAGTCAAAGTTTCATATATTAGAACAATCAGAATTATCGTAACCAACTTATCGTAAGTAACGTTTGTCACTTACGATAAAAAATAGTTGTAAGATTTGCCCAAAATCTGTGTTGCGTTTAATTATCATAAATAACCATTTGGTTTATTTGCAAGATGGACTCTAATCTAATAATTGTTTGACTGCATATTTATTCGAATAAAGTACCTAATATTTCATTTATAATTTTTATAATAAATTTAAATGTCTTAAATAGTGTTCCGGTAAAGGTAAAAAAGTTCAACCAAACCCTTGTGCAGGGAAAAGGTGTGGTAATAAGTGTGAGTTGAACTTTAGTGATGAAGATAGAAAGAATATACACGAACTTTACTATGGTTTAGGTAGTTCTGTAAGACAACGAGACTGGCTACTGGCATTAGTCGAGGAGACAAATGTTCGCCGGCGAAGAGTAGAAAGTAGTAGGCGATCAGTCTCCTATCGTTATTACTTTCCTTGTGGAGATGGTGGCAGAAAGAAAGTGTGCCAGCAGTTTCTATTAAAAACGTTAGGAATATCACAAATGACGTTAAGATATACTCTTAAGAATGTAACTGCCATAAATGTCTCTAAGCCAGATGCAAGGGGGAAAACAACACCTTCTAAAAAATATAGTGAGGCGGTTATTCAAGCAGTAAAGCAATTTATCCAAAAACTTCCAGCTGTTAAATCTCACTATTGCCGTAATAAAGGAAATAAATTGTATTTGCCTTCAGAGTTCAGAAATTTGTCATTCCTATATAATAAGGTTTATCTTCAAGATGAGATTGTTAAAGAAATAGGTACAGTGCAGAAACAAACTTTCAAAAATATTTTTAGAAATGATTATAATATAGGATTCCATCTACCCAAAAAGGATAAGTGTGAAATGTGTGAGCGAATCAAAAATTTAGATAGAACAACTCAAAATGATGCCATAAATTCAGATGAATATAAAAACACGTTAAGGAAAAAAATGCCGCAAATAATAAATTTTTAGATGATCTGGCTCGCAGCAAAAGCTCAAGTGATTTTTTGTGTGCGAGTTTTGATCTCGAAAAAGTCCTAACTACCCCGCACGGAGACAGTATAAATTTATATTATTCAAGAAAATTGGCCTATTTTAATTAAACTATTTACGAGAGTGGAAGCAAGAATGCGTATTGTTACTTATGGCATGAATCTGAAGCCAAAAGGGGCTGTAATGAAGTTTGTACGGTTGTTTTTAAGTATCTCAAGATGATTGATGAGCAGGGCGAACATTCATCTTTAGCTTTGTACTGTGATAGTTGCTACGGACAGAATAAAAATAGAGCGATGCTTTCGATGTTGTCATACTTCATAAGTAATGTGGCAATGTTCATAGAGAACATAACTATAAACTTTTTGGTTCCTGGGCATACAATGATGCCGGTGGATTCGGTACATGCGACCATCGAATCTTTCATAAAAGGAAGGACAGTTTGGGCACCATCCCAATGGTCTACGTTAATTTCTAACGCCAGGACCAATCCAAAGAATTATGAAATTAAGATGCTAGAAAATGCCGACGTCTTGGATTGGAAAAATTTTGCAGATCTATAATTACCAAAGTCAATTAAAATTCCAGTTACAAAGCTAAGATCAGCTTGCGTTCAAAGAGAGAAGCCAAAAATAATTCTACTTAATTATGGATTTGGTACTGATTGCGAAAACCAATGTGTGGATCTGAACTTTTTAATTAGATCTCGCCAAAGTCGACAGCGACTCCAGGCACCCACGGCAGCATACTCGGCAAAAATACCTATTGCGAAACCAAAGTACATGGACCTAAAAAAAATGTGTGACAAGGGTATAATTCCTTCACAATATGCTCAGGAATATCTTGCCTTACCTTATGATGGCAATACAAGAGACATACTACCGGAAGAAAGTGATGACGAATGATTTATTGAATTGATGATAATGAAAATTGTTAAACTTATACTACCTATTAATATAAATTGATTTCTGCAAAATATAATTTGTTTTCGTTTTATTGTGAAAACTTATCTCTGATATTATACCTGATATTAGATGTAAAACACAGTGAAACACAATAATTACCTCTAAATAAAAAGAAAAGTAATAGCGTAAATGACGATTTTTGAAAAACAAGATGAAAACACGACCTTCACTTCTATCTTAAGCGACAAAACTACTCATTATTTAACCCTTTCTGCAATAATTTAATTGATTATACGTAGAGCTTAACGTGTTTTGAACTTATATACAAAAACTGGATATGTCTTATTAACAAGTAAAAAATAACCAATAAAATACCTCTCCTGTAAAATTGTATGGGTGTCGCTTACGATGTTCTTCCATAACAGGCTCATATCTTATTATGATGATCTAACTAAAGACCAATTGCGTCTTACCTCAAGTTTCTTAACATTTTCTAAGACGAGTCAAGCTAAACCTTTTTTAGTCGGTACTCCAAGATAAAGTTAGTATCAGAATTCTAGAATGCTCATCTCTTTGGTTAGGTTAATGACTTGTCAGAAATGTTTTGCAAACGTTAATTCCGAGATAAATAAGCAAAGGCAATAAATTTAAAGATAAATCTATTTTATCAGAGTTCATATCACTGAAAGATTTACCCAATGCAATACTTCGTACCTCGATATGTTGAATCTATTGAGACATGATAACTCACATACATTCATAGAAATATTAGAAACACTGCATTAATTTTTTAATTGACTTCGATTCTTATATCAATGATAGCTCATTAGCAATACTTATTACTTATTAGGAACAAAATACGTACTAGGTATATTTAGTCAATCTGGTTTTCGTAATTAAAGATCCATCCGTTTTCCCAGCAACATACCTACGAGTCAAAATCTCTCTTGAAACCTACTTAACTTGTTAAGAAGGATATGGTAATCTGCAGATACCAGTAAAAAGTCTAGAATTCCAAGAATAACTGACGTAGATGTTGTGAATGCTGACAGTGATAGTGTCGCAATACTACAGTACTTACATTAATGATGATTCTAGTTCAATGGTTGCATCACAATGCATAAATCTACACAATTTATTAGTAAAAAATAAAAGTCAACTAAGTCTAATGAAAGCCTATTATGTTTGTTTGTACCGAATAGGCTCCGAAACTACTGGACCGATTTAAAAAATTCTTTTACCTATGGAAAGCTACATTATTCCCGAGTAACAAAGGCTATTTATTTTCAAAAAAATTGAGATTCTTAAGAAAATTGCAATAATGTAACCCAAAGTAGCAAAATTTTGCCTATAAAATTCATTATTTGGCGTGCGCCGAGAAAACTATTGATGATACATAAAAGTTATGTACTAAATGATTAAGATACTCATTATTATCTACAAAAAAGTCTGCGAGAGTATATCTCACTATCATAGTTAAGTCACAATAGCAGCTTTTATGTTCTAAAATAATAAACAAAAAGTTGGTTACATTTGTATTGTAGTATTAATTCTTATTCAAATAAATAGTTTAACGAATTAGTAGGTAGGAAGGGTAGGGTAGGGTAGATAGGCAGATAGCCAGTTGACGGGGACAAAGCCGCGGGGGTCAGCTATTATAATTATAAAGAGTTAAAATTGTCTATTTGTAGGAGGAAGTAGTAATCCGAATACGAAAATATTTATTTGAATTTATAGGGTAGGCATATGCTTTTTTTTCCGGCAAAATACATGGTTCCTATGGTATAGGTCACGGAAGCGTAGTCGTTGGAAAAAGTTACTGTAATTAAAAAATCTACAACTAATATTAACAATATTTTCAGAATAAGAAAATTCCCATCTTACTTTGATAATGAATATTTAAATTACCATTTTACTTTGATAGCTTGTCGCTTAATTTTAATCTGTATTACATAATTAGGTTAAGGTCCCCCTCAAAAAATTCAATGTTATCATTATATGAGTAAGATTTTTGTCGTCAACAGGTGGACGATCAACTTCAAGCTGATCAAGAAATATAGTTATAAATCTGTGTTAACAATAGAAACGGCAACGGTGCATTGTATGGGTATTAAAAGGTCCCATCGATGATGCTTTTGGCAAAGGCTTACTACGGCTGAATAGACATAAAAAGTGTCAACTGATATTACTACAGTAGGGCTTCTTTTGTATGCCCCGGTCAATCCGGCTCGAAGGACCTAACTCTAGGGTGAGTACCTACATATACTATTAATAAATAGTTTACATGCATGCTATGCAGTCTGTGACGTAACTTATTTATGTAGTTACCTGTAACCCACTCCCTAAAAGCAAAAAGTACGTGCAATGCAGTCATTCCATCAGCAAACAACCCAGTCTTTTGCAATTCTGATCCAAACAATACCAGCAGAGCACATAGTCATTAGGACCATTTACAATGGATACTTCAGATTGCTAATGATTATTATTACATGACCTTACGATCACGGATCCACTCACGATCTCCGCACGGATTTACGAAAGGTATTTCCAACGTAACCGGCAAACCACATGACTTTTAAATTTGGAGTCACACGTTTTTTTTTTTTTGTTTTGTGGAATCTTAGCAAAGATGACAGGGTTCCAATTCTTTCGATGGGACAGTCAGATTGGGGCTTGAATGGACTTCATTGAATTCTATAAATTCACTACTGTCCATTGACTTATTTGTATTTAAATCTATGCTAGTGCCACTATCTATTACTAGAATAAAGAGTGGAAAACAAGTGTAGTGTAACTGCCTTTCCGTAGATGCCCCGGGATTCGGATAGATCCTACAATAAATATAGGAAGCTTTTTCATCTCATGCATATCCGTCTGATTACAAAGGAACATCACTATTATCCAACATGTTGAATTAAATAATACTTGTTTATTAACATCGGCTCATTGTGGAAATCCAATTGAATGGAGATTGTTTGTCGTTGTTTGTTATTACTCTTCTACTGGTAAAACGTCTACGTGATGTAATACATTACGTTTAACCGCGATTAAATATAAACTACTTATATTACTTGTTATTCACATTAATTATGTAGATTTCATATGGAAATTAACGATTCGGCGAAATAAATTAGTTAACTTCTCAAAAAAAACTTGACGAACGCGGCTTTAGAACCTAACATAAAGACGCTACATCAAACACGAGACTTGAGATAATTTCATAATCCACAAGATACACAAAACAAGATTACGAAATATCTGCAAGCAAGGGACACACAACTGACACAACACATGTAAGAAAGCAGGTTCGCATACTCGCTTAGTGATGCAACACCAAAACTTTAAGAGAAAGTGACAATAAAATGTACCTTGTACGATATTTGAAAAAGGCGCGGGAACAAGCGACTGTGGGCACGCGCGCTTTTGCCGCGCAACTCGCGATTACTGGCTTGGCGGCCTACGGCTAGTGGCTGGCTAGGCTGGCTAGTGACGTTTCTAGACGCGAATTCGTGAGTTGATTCAAACGTCATTCATTTCATTCCCCTCTCGATTGTGAGTTTGTTCAAGGGTAACCGGTCACCGGCATGATTTGTTTGTCTTGTAGACGCTTATTGCGTGGAATCTCAGTATATGAGCTTAATTAATGACTTACATAGCTTTAGAGCAATTTTTTTATTCTTACATATGCTAATCTTTCGCAACTATTATGTACAGACAGAGTGTTGAGAGACAGCAAAAATTAAAATTGCCACAGCGCAAATTACTAGAGCAACCTGTATATTTGCCAAGAAATGGTTGCCAAACCATAAAACTCCATATTCTGACTCCTGCCGAGTCCTGCCTTACTCTTGGTCCTGACTTGCTCTATCTGGTTTCCAAAGTTTTGTGTAAGAATATTTTTTTATTGAATATTAGACAACAGGCTTTTACTTAAGACAGATAAAACCTATCATCTATATCATACTACATTGTCCATAATCTACACATTCTTAAAAAACATTCATTCATAGATTTAAAACATTATGAGTCAACAGAGTTATTTCAAATATTTACTATGTCATGTGATAGTAGGAGTCATAAGTACTAACATAACATAACACTAGTTTGCAATAAACGTTTTAACTTTGTATAATTACATATAGTTATAACTAGCTGACGTCCATGGCTACGCTCCCGACAACTGGCTATCTACCTACCTACCCACCTACCTTACCAACCTACTCACCTGCCCTACTGATCAACCTACCTACCCTACCCTATCCTACATACCCTACTTACCCTACCTACCTATCCACCATCCCTACCTACCTACCCTACCTTACCTACCAATTTGTTAAACTAATTATTTGAATAAGAATTATTGCTACAATACAAATGTAACAGTAGTTTCGGAGCCTATTTGGTACAAACAAACAAAAAAGTCTTTCTTATTTATAATATTGTATGGTATAGACAGACTGGTGTACAGGGTAAGGTAGGTTAGTACATGCATAATGAATGACAAGAGCTCTTACTGAATTCTTCTCAAATAAATCTTAACTCTTAAAACTTAGAAAAAATCTAATAACTCTTTTAAACTTACTTTACAACAAATATTACAAAGAGGAAAAATTGTGTTTGTAAAAGATAATCTCTGGAAGAACAGATCCAATTTCAAATATTCTCGCTGTTTGAACTGAATTTTATGTAAAAAGTAAGTAGTTCTTTTTATTTTTTTGTCAAAAATCTCATTTGAAACCACAAAACTGCAAGTGAATGAATAGGTGGATATGATAACATTTTAAGTTTATACCTACCTACAGCGAGATGAGAATATTTTCAACAAAAAAACTGCATGTGGTTTCAGGTAACTTGGTTTAGATAGATGCAACAGGTTGGTAATTGATTGGTAGGTATGAGATCTTGAAAAAGGACCATGCCTAACTGGCATAAGATATTTAGGGACTAGGGTGCCCTTGATATTCCCCCCATTTCATCATGTTGTCATGCATGAGGCTAAAATCATAAATTTTTATGAAGTAGTAACTTATGCGCATGCTAAACAGAAAATGGGCCGCGTTGAACGTTATACGTTATCTATTCAAAAATTTTTTGAGCAGTATTTTTCAGGTTGTCAGAAACTTTTTAAAGACGGTGGACGTCACTGTACCCTGATTTTTTACTCATGTCTAGTTTAAAGAACTGTGAAACTCAGTGTTTAAAAGTAAAAGAGTACTGTTATTATTTGTGTTTACAGTATTTTTTAAAGATTTTTATATAAACATTAATACGTTCCATGTTATGTAAATGGACGGCATGGTTAGAATTTTCTTTAAAATTTGGGTAAATAAGAATGATAACGTTAGGACGGCGCTTACAAAATTATTCAAAGAAACTTAATTATTTCGTACGCGTTATTTACAGTAAAATAACGGCAGTATTTCTTAAAAAAGTTTGTGAAAGTAACATTACTAAAAACTTACATTTTACTGGCATAAAATTCAATTCCTCTTGGATGATGAATGGTATTTCACTCCTCTATTGAAATAAATTAACTTTAGCCATTCAATAACTCATTTTCTTATTAGAAACATAGAAACACACGGAAATCGAGGAACACCAACCAGCTGACTTGACCTCGCTAGTGTCGCTATAATTTTTTTTCTATGACTTGAACAGTGAACGAACACCTCCTTTTAACCTTTGTGTTTCAGTGAAAAATATGAGTAATTTAAGCATCAACATTTTTTTTGACGTTTGAGAAACTTGCAAAAAAGAGATATCACGAAATTGAAGTGCTTAATAAATTCATCTTTTCGTTACCTTGGAACGTGCCGCAGTAGGGATTGAACAAATAAGAGTTACTATTTCAAAAATCGAGTCGAACGACTCGATTGGCATTAGTTACAAAACGTCATGTAATATTATTGTGACAATTTAACATAGGCTGTTCTCCTTCTCGATAAGTGATACGTTATTACTAGCACCTTCCGTATATTAATCTTTGACTAGCACTCCACACGAGACCTTGTTCGCATGATTTGTATTTTATTCAACTAAGTACAGATGACTTTATTAAGTGCAGGTAGTAAAGGCGACCAAAAATAAGCTAATGTTAAATCAATATTAAATGGTGTATCGTAGTTATATACGTATGTTTAAGTTAGAATTTATGAAACTTAAATGAGGTGTCCGAGAAGTTTTAGTTAAATAAAGGGCTCGTGGGTAAATAAAAGGCACAGCAGTTATTCGATCAAAATCTCAGTCTTGAGGCTTTACAATAAGTTCCAAAACGGAGTTTGTTTTTCATTACGCTCTTCCCGAGCGTAATGAAAAGCAACTCCACAGAAGTTATTATATTTTTTAATCTTTTAAATCGCCAAACTTTTTGGCCCCAGAAGTTGTCTACAATGGTTGCGCAGTGGTAAATCTCAAACAAAACAGCAACGCGCCGCGCCTTGCGTATCGGAAAGCCAACTTTAAAGTGGGCAAAAAGTTTGATCAATACAGGATTTACCAACCACTGCTTTAATAGAGTTTTAGGTTTCGGAAAAAAAAATCACCCTTTTTTTTCTGTAAAAAAGGGCTGCGCAAAACTGCGGCATTTTGCGATTTTTTATTTAATCGCACTTTTACGACATCAGAAATTAATTTCAATTATTAATTAAAATTTTGCTTTCGTGCGCGTTATAACAACGTTTAACAGCTATATTTATTGATCTTAGTCAACGTTCCAAGTTTAAACTGACGTTAATTAGTTCATCCTCATTGTATACCTCGTATGATAAGAAGTAGATGTAACAACCCTTAGGTACCTACTCTTTCCCCGCGGCGGTGGGTTGCCGCATTGTCGAGGCGGGAGGGCTCCATAACCGTGCCTTGGTCAACCACGGTGAAGCGAAGAGGAACCCGAGGAGGGGCCGCTTGTCAGGGTAAACACAAACAAGTAGGTTGCGGTACAGCTTGGGTGACATCGCAACTGAGGCGAGCCGTGATGTCGTGAGGGAGGCATCGTGGCTTAGGGTTGGAGGCCGCGGCGAGAGAGGAGTGACGCTATTGCGGTGCGCCGCTCTCCCTACCTTGTACGGCCCGGACGGGGTCTCCACCGTCTTTTGGCTCCGAGCGGGCGCCACGGCCAGTACTGCGTTAACATTGGGGCGTATTTATATATCTTAACACTCACCGCGAACTCGAAGCGGCTGTCCGTCACCGGACCCTCTTCCTCCACTGGATGGAGGGTATACCCCAGGGGAGGCCCTACCACGATCACTGACGAGTGCTAACGCGTGCCCGTGTTCCCACCTTAAGCGGCACAGGAGGACACCGTGGCGTTTATTGGTTGGGGTCCCACATAACTGCGCTATCTCCCCGTGGTAAAAAAAGTAACTACTCTTAGTTTTGGGTAAATTATGGAATGCATTTTTAAATGAGTCGAGGTCATTTAGATGTCAAAGGTTTCGTACCCAAACATAAAAGTTCTGGACAGAAACCAAAATCTGGCAAAAAAACTACCCCTCTTAGGGGAAATAACCTCCTTAACATTGTTTACTAGTTACTTACTATTACAGCGAAACCATTAATTCTTCTTCTTCTTTCGTGTCGATTAATTCAAACTATAATCTCAAACATTCAGATATATTGTCCAACCAGTATGTTGCTACTTGGTCCCTGGCACAAGCAACTGAAGGAACACGGGTGGGTTTTAGTTAGTAAAAATCTGACTCGCCCTTCCACTTCACCCAGAGCGGGAAAGTCATTGGATGATTTCCAACAAAAAAAAACAGTATGTAGATACTTATGGACAGCTCTAAAAACCATTAATAACCGTGGTTTATTGTTAGTTAATTTAAACAACTATGGTTCCGAGATAAGCCCTGACAGATTTAGGTTATGTATGTATTATGAATAATCTATACTATCCATGCTAACATTATGTTAAAATAACTTTGTCTGTCTGTCAGTCTGTCTAATTTCACACTTAAACGATTTTATTTGAAATTTGGCATGGAGATAGTTTGAGACCATAAGAAGGATATAGGATAGTTTTTATCCCGGCAATCATCCTTAAGGGGGTGGAAAACGGGGTCGATGTTTGTATGGTGAACTCAAGTATGGCGGCCCACTCGCTTCGCCGCACCACGTACAGTATTTATAAATATAAAAAATAGGCTATTCGAAGTACTAATGCTACACAGACAAAGTCTCGGGCAAAAGCTATTCATCAATAAAATTGAATCAATTTGTTTTGAGCAAGTGTCAACACTAGACTTTGAGTAGACTTCAATTGACAAAAATAAATACTTTTGTATTTTGACACTTTAGTCGAGTCAGATGTTTTAGTCGACTTAAAATAACTTGATTTGCATCACTATTTCGTTCACGTTTTTGACCATTCATTTTTGAAGACTCAATTTCCCAGTCTTGTCAAAACGAACGAAATTTCTAAAAAACCCTGCGACAAAAACAGCTGTTGATTTAGATTACAAAAGTATTTTTATCGTTTGCGGAGAAAAATATGGTTTTGTTATAATAACATCAAAGATCGGAACATAGTCAGTTGTTGTTGAGAACTATTGTTGTACCTACATTTGTCTGTTTTTAGTGTGAATTTTTATAACGTTGTTAGAAACGCAGTTCAATAAAATGTCTGGTGAAAAGCCAGCTTCGGGGGTTCAGTCATCACTTGTGGGGAGTTCTCAGGCTTTGCAGCCTGCTGAGGATGAGAATGCCAAGTCCTGTTGGGTGTGTTTTGCAACGGAAGCTGATGACAGACTTGCAGCATGGGTACAGCCTTGTAAATGCATCGGAACCACGAAATGGGTGAGCGAATCTTTATACTTCTTCTAGAACGCCGCGTTCATAATTCGTTCTTCCGATTTATGATATAAACATATGAGGAAGAGAAAGTCTGTTTATTTGCTCCAGTTGTTTTTAGTAAACACTAATCTACTAAGCATTTATAGGTATTGTATTGTAATTTGATTTATAGTTGGGAAATGTAATTTAGTTGTGCAAGCTTTATGTGGCGGTTTAATTTGTATTTGATTAACAACTGAAAATTCACCAACATTCTATTGATTCATATTTCTTGACCAATGTTGGACATTGCAATATACTTAAATGTTTTTTTGTTTTTTTAAAACAGACTACCTAATTTTACACATATGAGTTAAAAGACTTAATTTAGCATTATTTTCATATTTCATTGTTTTTGTCTCATTCATACATTGTTATGAAAACATTGTTACCAGAATATAATAAGTTTCTTATTAGAATAGACACTACCAAAGAATATAATGAATTTACATACTGTAAAAAAAGGATGGCATATGATAACTGTAGTCAAGTAAGTCATTGATCCTAAATATCCCAAATATTTTGGCATAATTATAAGGATACTTGCCCAAACTAAGCTGGACCCTTTTAGGATAGTGGGATTATTTAGTATACCAAGATATGGGTGATAATCGGACAAAAAATAAATATGCAGGTTGCCCCTATTCACATATAGTATGCAGACAAGGTGTTCCACATAACTGTCTAGCTTTATGGAACTTGTCCAAGTCAAATCATTTGTGTTCACTCGCTCCCTCTCCACCTAAGCAAAACATAGGTGAAAACAGTTTATAGGTATCAATTTCGAAAAGGGGATACTGGCCCATGGTCCCGATTTTGTGTGGGATGAGTTTCCACATAACACAAATGTTTACCGAACTCTCGTTGGTTTACAAACATAAGGATTTTCTTTTTGTTTTTATCACAATTTATTTCATAAACACCTAAACTTAAGAACAACAAAGCTTTACTTTATTGTTGCTATAAATAAAAAAAATGTTTTGATGATGATGAATATTGATGAGACTGTCACATAACCTTTCTTGAGGCAGTGAGAGTCAACGTACTATCAAGGTTATCAGTTCATCTCGAGACGTAAATAAATAATCCTTTATGTGAGATTACTTGTGTCCACTCAGGTGAAAGATAAAGATATTTGATGAGTATTGACATTGGTCCTTTTAAGGTTTTCCTTTTTATCTTGTTTATTTTAGTTATACCCTTATATAATAAATTAAAATACTCTGATTTAAATTCTGACTTTAAACCTTCAGCGCACTCGTGGGTGCCTATGCCAGGCTTATAGGATACCAATATATTAATAAATATCTTCCATCTTATGGCATCTTCAACAGTTTCACCTCTTTAAGTGATAACACTTGTTCAATTGAACATGATCTACCAACTACCAATGTTTCTCTATAAAGGTTAGCTGAGTCAAACAAAGGCACTGAATCAAGTGTAATGTCTTAAATTGCAGGTCACAAAAAAAAAGTGTAAGATTAAATGAAAAAAAAAATAAATAAATAAAAAGGGCTTATTGAAAAAAAAATTTTTTCTGGTAGATTTTGTTGTCAGTGATAAGACCTTCATTGTACCCATAGTATAAAGTTTTTCAAAAAGAAATGTGTTACTATTTTGGTAAAGTATAAAATTTATTCTATTCTAAACAAAGTAAAGGTAAATTAATGTGTCCTCTGCAATTCATTTAATTAACAATTTAAATAAAAATGAAGTCAATACCAATTGTGCTACGTAATCAAAGAACAAATAGTTTATTTTTCATTACAGTTCACAAAATTGCACTACAACGGCCTTACAAATTTGTCAGGCTCATCCAAACCAAATTGCATGACCGTTATGCCAATGGTACGAAAAAAAGATTACAGTTTGAGCAAAGCATTGAAAGGTGTGTTAAACTGAACAAACAGCCATCTTCTGGTCTGCTTGTTCCATCATTGACTTCATCCATAGCTTGCCATTCGAGAGGTTTAATGCAAGAGCTGGCTCGTCATGGGATAAAAAAAATAAAAAGAGAACTGAAAAATTCTTCAATCATAGATATAAATTTTCTTCTTTTTTTCTGGCACATTAATTTGTTGATACTCTTTACGGTAGCCATTATATGAAAGCTCAATAATGTTTTTATCTTTGCTAAATGTTTTATTATCACCAAGATAATTAGTAAAATGATTGTTGTTAGTACCTTATCAGATTGTTAAACACTCATTTTGTTATTGTGTGTGGAAAGTGAATATAGGACATTTTTTATCATTAATTTATATTGGAGAATTAGGGTCGCCGAGGTACAGTCATATGCTTAAGTCTGTGTCATACTGTATTTTTGGAATATCTTCAGTTTAGCTGATAATTGTTAAGATAAAGGGCATTTTTAATATTATTTTGTTTGTGAATATGTGATTACAAATGACTCCTTTTCTATTAATCATAATACTCAAATACTCAATACTAGAATAATAAAAACAAAAAATAAAAGAAACGTGAATAAAATAATAATAGAAAAGTGTTAGAGTAAAATACTGATGAAATCTTATCAAAGATGAGAAAACATCTGATGAGGTTTCATCAGATTGCATCAGAGTTCTATGGATGCTTACGTTAAACCTATACCTAACAATGCAGTTTTTACAGTCATTATGTCCCTGTTTTCTTTGTAGAATTATATATGTAGTTTTCCTATGAGGGTAGGCAGAGACTACAGAACTAACTTAGTGCAATATGATCCTTGTATACACTCTCACTTAGTTTCATACAAGTTGTCACTTTATTTTTTTGTCATTTTTGCTAAAGGTACTGGTTCTTTGGGCTACTTCTACGGTAATTTATGAATAGCAATGAGGAAATATAGCCTCAAGGAGAGGCAATATTTCCTTATTGCTAAGACATGTACGAAGGTATGTGATGTATGGCCCATTTTCCTTATTAGATCCTTACATACTATTCAGTCCTTTTATTTCGTTTATTTTTATACATCTAGTTCATTATAATTATAAGTACTGAGTAATTCTGCTTTGTATGCAACTTTTTTTGCTTGGAGAAATGTTCATGCATACTACGCTACCACGGGGTGATAGCGCAGTTATGTGGGAATCCAACCCTCTAAAACTCCACGGTGTCCTCCTGTGCCACTTATGGCGGGAACACGGGCACGCGTTAGCACTCATCCGTGAAGAGTACTATGCACCTGGCCTTTTAAAAGAACGTCACCTATAAGACGATGTCCTTCTAGGATCCAGCCGTTTCCATTCTCGTCTGCCTTGTAAACCTTTGTCAGTTGCCTTTCATTCATCGTACATAATATTTGCCATCAACTACCAATAATATTTAAAGAAAGCCCCTGCTGTAATTCTGCGAAGTGATTACGATGCGGTATTCTGTTAGCGTGTTGCGATCGCATTATATTTTAATTGAATCAACATAGAATTTGCATGAAGACCTGCCCTGTGGCACGCATGTAAAGTTCGGTGCAGTGCGGTGTAAAGCATAGCCTTGGTAACTTGAGTGCACCCAAAAAGTAAGACATTTGGGAGGTTTTTTTTGCTAGCCAGTGCTGTCCCAATTTTGGGCAAAGGCCTTCCTCTACTTCTTCCATCTTTCATGAACTGTCGCGTCTACCTGCCAGTTTAAACAAAACCTATCCAGTCTCACCATCTCCTTCCTAGCCTGTCGCAATTCCCTCTCGCTGTCTAAGGACATCGGGCATACCTAACTAGCCAATGTCTTTTTCTCTGCAGAGTTCAATAATTGTACTAAACTAGATTTTTCCCTCGTTTTCGTTCCATGGCTTATCCCGCAGATACCGAGCATTTTCCTAGGATAAAAAGTAGTCTCCGGCAGTCAGCGATACTGTAACTTTCTATAAATCAGTGAACGAATTTTTGTGATGGTATCATTCGGATCAGCACACTGATATAAATCTAACTAGATGACGATTGTATGTACCTCGCGTGTCAAACGTGTTCTTTGAGATTTTCATTTAGTATTATCGGCACCGGAAATCCACCGAATTCTAGAAAAATACTTTAATGCCATATTGAGCTGTAACAACGGTATGGAAAAAGTTGCCCGAAGCATTGGAAATGTATTCTTTCATTGGTAAGAAAATTTGTTTTTAAATTGAGTGTGAAAAAATGGCAAAAATGGCTAATGGCTTGGTTTTTATACAGATGGAGGGACTTGCGTTATCTAGTTACAATTTATGTCTCTGGATCAGCAGTTAACTACTTTCTGCAAGAGATTTACTTTTACAAACATTGTTACGTCCTTGTATTACCCATTAGATTGTTTGGTTAGGGCATTGATAGGCAGTTAAAATTTATTAGCAGTTTTGAATCTGGTGCAATGCACCGAATAAGTATCAAAATCCAAATGTAACATCATGCAAAAGAAAGGAAAAACGATCTTCAAAGGTCATTGCAAGGGCATAAAGATATTCATTCCATAGCTTGTTCGCTCCCTGCAGGTGTTTGAACTTAAATGCTTGTACCTGGGTCAGTCACTGTATCCTTATCGCCGTTTATCTGGCTCAATATCAGACGGCTACAGTGTTTCTAGAACCATTTATTTGTAGGTCTACCTTTTTTATTTATTAACAGCTTCTGTACCTATAACGTATACATTAGATTAGGTAACAATTAGTCTCAGACTGAGACAGCCATCAATTACAGGATAACCATCTACAGAAATCTTATCTTACTAATATTATAAATGAGAAAGTTTGGATGGATATGTGTGGGGATGTATGTCTTTTTCAATCACGCCAGAACGGCTAAACGGTTCTGTATGAAATTAGACAGCATAGAGACAGATTATAGTCTGGAATAGCACATAGGCTACTTTTTATCCCGGTATAATATGGCCTTGGAATGATAAAACACTTTCCGTGCGGGTGAAGCCGCTGGCAGAAGCTGTAAGTAATATAATAAAATATTAATAATTGACAATCATTCATTTGCATTTTACCAAATTGAGAATGTAGGATCCCGCAGACCGATGTGACGACGTGACAATATGACAATTTGTCTCACAAAAATAGATCTACGGATTATGTAGGAGCCTTGATGCATCACCTTGCTATCGATCGCTGCATTCGTCAGTTCGTTTCTGAATGATAATAATTAATATTCATTTGGTAAATTTCAAGGGAAACTTGTTTACCATAATATTCTAATAGGTAACGTTTTTGTCTTTGATGTTGTTTGGTGCTTGCTAGTTGATATTTTATTTTAGAGTTCTTATAGTTGTTGTTCTATCTCCACGTCTGTTTAGTTAATACGTTTGTTGTTGGTGAGTGTCAGAAAGCTTCCATAACCTTCAATTTAATAGCTATCCTTTTGTATGTTACTTGTATTATCAGCTTTTAGTGCAACATACAATCTGCTGAGGTGAAGGTCACGTATAAGAACCGGTTGAGGATTAAATACTCTTCTGACAAATACTTTTGCCATCGATTTAATTTCGGCATGCTTTTTTTAGCCATCATAATAGTAACCACAGTTTAACCCTGGGGTATTCCCACCATCGTTCAAGCAACATTCTTACGCAGTATTTATTTTTTGTTGCATTACTATTAAATACTGTTATTGATAGGATAACACAAGGTTAGAAATCACCCTCAAATCAAGAAATAGTTAAACTTCCGAATAAACACACACATACAATTTGTGATCAACATATTCGAAAGCCTTGGACAGATCGCAAATAAAATCAGAAACATGTTAATGAGTTTGTTATTATTCGAATCTATCGGGGACTGACCTGAATAGTTCCTGTAGTGCTGAAAAAACTCTTTAGTAGTGTTTTTCTAACCAATTTTCATATCTAGTTAGCGTGAATAATATCTGGGTCAGGCGATACACATTAGTTAAAGTAAGTTTTATATGTTTCATATTTAACATGTCCTACCACTCTATTTAAAATAGTTCTAGATTTGTATCAGACTGTGTATTTGCATTATTGATCGATGTTTTTGTCGATTGATTTATAATTACGACATGTAGTATCGATGACAATCGATTACAGAGCATCATTGTCAACTGCAGCCCTGACCTTTGTACTTAATCCATTGACCCTATGTTTGTAGTACTCAATGGATATAGAACTATTAAATGCCGGTTGAAATGAAAGTAGACTTAAATAAAAACAAGTTGTTACTGTCCAAATACAAGTCATATTTAACCTTTTGGTTAAATCCGCCTTTAACAGCGTCTACAGAGTCTGCGGATAATTATCAAGATTCTCGATTGCCAACAACCTAGTCACGATTTACTGAGCCTTTGTATTTTAATTTCAAAATGATAAGCAGGTACCTATTTCCATTTGAATTTTCCTTCAAGTGATTTCAAGAGTTGTGTTTACTTGTTTTGTTGTGGAAATCCTCATGTATGTCCTCTGCCCTGACTCTCTGCCTCGGTCGGAGGGGTTTATCAGAATCTTTTATTATTATTGTCATCAGCCTGTACTGTTACATTTGCAGGGCAAAAGCCTCCCGTCCGTTCTTCCAATTCCGTCGGTCTTCTGCGGTTTCGAGCCAGTCCCTTAGGGAGTCCAGCTCAACCCGCCATCTCTTACTGGTTTAAAACACACGGTGTTCTTCCACCTACCTTTCTGCATTCAGCTGTACAATCTCTGGTACGGTCTTCATTATAATCTCTCTATTTGGAGCCCTTTCCTAGGTCTCAGCCAAGAACTCTTTATGACTTCAGGGTCCTTCAAGTAATTAGGTAATTAGGTTGTCTGGTAGATATCGCTGTCAGCGATAAGTCCGTCCTTTTTACCCGTAGAAATAAATTTTCTTGCAAAAGAGATGTGTAACTTTTTTGGTGTACAATAAAATATATTCTATTCTATTCTAGGTTTAACGTGTTGACGCATTTAGCTCGCATTTCAATTATGACTGAAAGGCCGTTATTACTAATTACATTATTTATTTTAATTACAAAAACTAGTCTGTTTTAATTTTTGTGGGAGCCATGATTTTAGTAATATATTTAATGTAGGAAACATACGTCGTTAATGTATACTTGTTTAAAATCAGATACTGCGCCCTTGAGTATGGTGCCTTTCTTTTTGTATGTTTCATATGAATGTACTGGTCCTCGTTTATTTATTGCATTGTTTACACATGCATTGTAACCATGCTCAGTTCTTGTCAGTTACAGTAAGAACTTGCGTGTGAACCTGCTGAATTAGTGCTTAGTATTAGTGAAACTTCTGGGATCAGTGAATAAGAACCGAACTCTTTAAACACCAACAAGCCAACTAGGTCTAGATATTAATGACAAATATTTACTAAAACCGTGTATACTAGGCATAAATGCGATATCTAATCTAAAAGCCAGGTGCGGGACAGTTTCATTATACTTCATCAGTCTATCAGTTTAATAAAAAAAAAATATCTGTCCTTGCTTCAGGTGCATCAAAGTTGTCTTCAACGGTGGGTGGACGAGAAGCAAAGAGGAAACATAACCCGGAAAGTGTTGTGTCCGCAGTGTAAAGCAGAGTATATAGTAGTGTTTCCTTCTATGGGAGCTTTCGTTGCTCTCCTAGATGCTATGGAAGATATCACCCACAAGATCTGTCCCTTCATCGCTGGGGGAGTACTCCTGGGATCTATATACTGGATCGCGATCACGTATGGAGCTGTTACTGTAATGCAGGTGAGATTTGATATTTAGTTCTTTTTTATTGATCCTTTTTAGGTAAAAATATTGTGTAACGGTGGATTTTGCTCTAGGCATTTTCTGCCAAGCGGACTTTCTCCCATATTTCGTTTTGTTTTGATTGCGAGATTTTTTAGGCATGATTAAACGATTCTTACTCGATGCTTTACTCAAAAGTTATACAATATTATAAGAACGTTGACATATTGGAAACAAATTAATCATTCATTAATGCCCATTTTCACTAACACTAATGCCAAACTATTGTTGTAATTTTGCTTAGTTCAAAAATTGGGCGCCTTTATTTTGGCATTATAATATTATAATGTCACCTATGTCAGTGTAATGAATACGCGCATTAAACTTGGAGATACTACATCCCGATTCGCAAAAAAATTGCCTTGATTTCATTGTGTCAGTAATATCAAAGTAATGTCGATGTTCTTTTAATATACTGTATCGGTAGCATTATCTCCGCTGTAGATAACGAAGAGGGCTTTCCGCCACATTAATGCCCTTCAAATTCGCGTTCTGGTATCTTTCTTATCTTTCTATGACCGTTTTACTGTTCTATCTCTAGGTTAAACGATATAAAGTATCTGCACGGTTTTCTATAGCAAATATCGCTTTTCGAATGTTTCCGTCTTAACCGATTCTTGAGGAAGGGCGGTTACGCACTACACGTTTGTGTCCGTGATTTGAGTTCCGAGTTTAAAATATCCTGAATTATGACAGATTATGACGGATAGAGTACGGATCTAGTGCGTAAGCTTCCCTACAGAAGTACTATGGCTTCTTAGGAACCTAAATTTCACGGACACGGATCGGATGTAGTGCGTAACCGCCCCTTAAGGTTACACTAGTCGATCATTCTTCCATACAAACGTAGTCTGGCGATTACTCCACTGTTTGACGATGTACGTTTAAAATAAAAAACTAAATGAATTTGTCTCATCATTATCTAGCCCTGTATGGAAACAAAAAAGTAAAAGAATAAAATATTTGAAAGTTATGAGCGTCGAAAGTTCCATATTTCATATTACGAATTATCACTTTTGTAAATTTGTATCGAAATGGATGATAATTTAGGACGAAAACAAGCGCACGAAATTTTATAAACAGACCTTTGGGAGTCAAGAATCATGAAAAAACGACAAAATGTATATTTTCAAAATAAAATTATTTGCGTTGTTGAATTACTAATCTATCCCTGTATGGAGGCCGTTTTTTCAATTTTTCTTCTTATGGTATTTATTTCCGCCCAAAGATGCGTTAAAATTAGTGTTGAAATACGGAACTTTCGACGCTCATAACTTTCAAATATATATTTTTTTTTACTTTTTTGATTCCATAAAGGGCTAGATAATGATGTAACAAATTGATATATTTTTTTTATTTTTTTTTTGTTTTATAATTTTTTGTGGAGTAATCGCCAGACTACGTTTGTATAGAAGAATGATCGACTAGTGTAACCTTAAAACTAAGAGTCGAGTTCGACACTTACAGACAGGATTGGTCCATTACCGGGAGGAATACAAAGAAGCAAATGGTGTAAGTGTCCTGCGGTGGGACTACAAGCAAAAATTAGACTCGTTTTAAGTTGGAGTCTAGACTCGTACATAGCTTTGCAGATCCAAAAATCTGAACATAAGATTAATAATATCACGTTTTTGTGATGCACTGGTAAGGGCTGCGAGTTAAAAGTTGTAGGACGTGGTTTCCCAAGCAGCTGGGCGAGCACAGCCTCTGTGATAGGCTTCAGTCACGCATTTTATCACGGTTTTTGCTCCGAAACTGTGATAAAAATGTGTGACTCAAGCCTGTGTGACAGTAGGCCGTTCTCGCCCGCCAGGTGGTTTACTTTTTTTGTAAATTACTTCTGCTCTTAATACGGTGAAAATAAATCGTGAGTAAAACCGCTATGTGCTAGTAACAAAAATTCAAAGACATGTGACATCCACCAACCCTCATTCGGCTCGCGTGGAGTATTTATGGGGCCCAGTGTGTCTGTGTCCCAGCAGTGGTAACGGAAAAACGGAAAGTTTTGTTTGCAGTTTGACCTTGTATGATTGCATAAACTATTAAAACAACAGACATAAATCTAACTAGATGACGCGATTGTACGTACTTCGCGTGCCAAAAAACGGACTAAAGTTACGATAAATGATCGTAATCTGTGATTTTCATTTAGCATTATCGGCACCGGAAATCCCCCGAAATCTAGAAAAATGCCTTTTACGCCATACTGTAAAGAATGTATAGAAAAAGTTGGCCGAGGCATTGGAAATGTGTTCTTTCATTGGTAAGAAAATTTGTTTTTAATTTGTTTGTGAAAAAGTGGCACGCTTGGTTTTCATACAGATGGAGGGACTTGCGTTATCTATTTAGATTTATGTCTGTGATTCAAACCATTTATTTGTCGCGCATTAACACGCGTTAATGGATTCAGTTATTTTTTTTGACTTGGAAGTCAAATTAAGTGTATAATTCTTATTTTAATCTAAAACTAGGAATGTTAAATGTCGTATGAATGTAATGACCTCGGTAATTAGGTATAATGAGCATTTTGGTCAAATAAAGTAACATATTTGTGAAAATACGAAAATCTATGTTAGGATTTACCTGTTGTCAACTTTTTTTATCTTTAACATGACTTGCTAGACTAAATATTCATATTATACTGATGGTGACATAGTATTTTCTTTGAAATCGGATTTGTTTTCCCTGATTTTCTGAAAATATTAAGTCTCATTTATTTAATTATAGTAGAGGTACTTATGTATGTGGACTTAATGGCACAGGGCATTCTTCATCTGTCAACCTGTTCTTTGTATAATTAAAATGCAGTTTAGTTAAAAGCAACTGTAGATATTAATAGCGAGAAGGTCATATGGGGTATAAATAAATAATATTTCCTGATAGACTGACCTTTCAAAGTTTCAAGACTATTAAATTCCATAATGGAATTAATATTTCCTTAATATAATATTGCAGTTAGCTTGGCGAACTTTTATAGAAATAATAATATTAATTTAAGTGTATGATACAGACACACATTCATATAAATACAAATTATTAATGCTTACCCATTTTAACTAATACTAAGCGACACTTTTTAATAATTGAACGAGTGTACCCCATTGTTGCGAAGTTCATTACCGCGATGTACGTTACTGCGAAAGTTACCTATCGCGACGTTCGTTGTTGCGAAAGTTCTTTACTGCGATGTACGTTACTGCGTAAGTTTACCATTGCGACGTACGTTGTCGCGAAAGTTCTTTACTGCAATTTACGTTACTGCGAAAGTTTTCCATTGCGAAGTACGTTGTCACGAAAGTTCTTTACTGCAATGTACGTTACTGCAAAAGTTTATCATTGCGACTTAAGTTGTCGCGAAGTGTGCGCGTTGTGTTCTGCTTTTAATATTTGTTGTTATAGCGGCAAAAGAAATTCATTATCTGTGTATTTCAACTGTCTAGCTATCACGGTTCATGAGATACATCCTGGGGACAGACATACAGACGGACACTAGAGTCTTAGTAATAGGGTCCCGTTTTTACCCTTTTCTTTACCCCATCAAATGACCGATATGAACTCAGCCATGCCAGCTATGCCGGACACAGCACTCCCATCTTTTCTTCTTTATCCAGAATTCCCTTTTGAGATCGTGGGTCTGTTTCACTCGTGGACTTCACTCGTAAACTCGTCTGCTCCAACGACTAACAGTCCTTCGACAGACGTAGTCTATCTACTGCATTACACTTTGCTGGTTCTGCAAGCAATGAATTTTATGGGCATGTAATTATGGCTGTTGTTATGATATTCCTTTTTGCACTTACTTTCCAATACAGCTTCATGAATTAAACAAGACCCATATCGAACCAATTAGTAAACGGTTAACGATCGAGATTGGCTTGGTCATGTTCAGAGGATGAATGAAAGGCGACTAACAATAGTAGATTGTTGCACTAAATTAAGGCGATATATACGCTCCAATGTTAACGCAGTACTGGCCGTGCGCTCGCTCGGAGCCAAAATATGAATATTGAACCTTCTTTTGAACAGTTTTGTTTGCAAAATATTATTTGATTTACATATGCTATTTCAGTTATGAAGAAATTCCAGCCATCAATTTTTCTGTGTAAAATATATTTAAACATCCAAGTCGTTTTGGATGAGTATCCCAAGTTGCGAAAAATATCGTGTTGTTAATTTTTTTTTTAAGCAAAACTATTTGTTATACGAAAAAAACATGTTTAAAAAATAATGTACATGAACAATAATAAATATATTTTCTTTTCAAACCTTATACCTAGCCGTTACTAAGGAGTATGCTTTAGAAAGTTACCGTTTTACGGCACTAAAGCGGACATAGGCCCTTAACACGAGTGCATTAATTACGCACCTCATTGTAGCGAGGTGCGTAAATTACTTTTCTTTCAACTAACAACCTACCTACCGTGATAAAATATACCGACTCAAAATAAAAACTAAAGTTAATGAAAAATATTATTTTTGCTAAATATGAATTATCAAAGTTTTACAATGGTACAAAGTGCGAGCCATTTGTTTTTTTCATCAAATCGATTTTATTCAGCCGATTTTTATTTTCAGCCAGTACCTTTTTGATCTAGTGCATACATTTTATATTAAACTTAATGGGGACACTAAACCTCTGTGGTAAATTATAATTTAATAAATAAAAACAGGGCATTAATGAAAAACTGTGCAACAAGGAGATTTCATATAACATTTCTGCACTGTTTTGGTTCTAAGCAAAAAATACGTCCTTTGTGATCGGTTTTGTAATGATTAATAACATTACTACGTAGTTGAAAGAAAAAGTTATTTGGTAGGTATAGGTCATGTTCAGAGGATGAATGAAAGGCGACTAACACAGCGCAGACGTGAGTGGACGCCGGGAAGGATTTCTGTTCTTCAGAAAGGGCAGGTGCGCGGTACTCATAACCGGCGTGCGTGTATGACTTGATGTATGAAGCAAAAACAGTATGTAGGGATCGCAAACAATGTGCTTATTCCGAGTTTTTTTAACGTGCTCACTCGTGATAACGTAAACGATCTCTTATGCCAAAGTGTATACAAAGAAAGAGGTTTCTCCTTACCGTCCCCAGACGGCGCTTATCCAGTTTCAATACAAATGGACGTTAACGTTAACGCGATTGACCGTGAGTAAAAACTCGCACTAAGGCCTCAGGTGGCGTTCTGTAATTTATGCCAACCGCCGCGGGAAAAAGGCGTGAATGATATATGCAGTAAACGATCAGTGAATTCTAACCCACTTAAATATTGCCCGTTCAATACCGGGAAACCTAGCACTAGTAGTAGTACTAACATTTCCGTCTAACACAAACTTGACCTCTAGCGACCTCACCGTAGCGGTGCGACTAGTCATTTGTGCAAAGTGTACTAAACCTTCTTAAACACGTTTGTCACGATCTGTGACTTTGTGATCAATTAGCGCGTCTACTACTGTTATAGATCGCAGTCCTTTGTCAGAGATGGCACGGATAGCTGACTAATGTACTGTTTGTCCCTAATTCGTGACATACATATGGTTCTGTGGTGTTTGTTCAGGTATTGAAGTGTTGTCGTCGTTTTTGGCACCTTTTTGGGTACGCAAAAAATGATAACATCATCGATGTCTTCTTTATCTGCTTCGTGTCATTGATGTTTTGTTTTGAACAGGTTCTGCCCTAAAAACTATTAAGTATTTTCCTTATAGAGTTTCAGGTCTTTCTACCGGTTACTTGGTAATTGTCCTGGCTAACTGCGCTCTTCTCAATCACAACCATCATAATCAGGTTTTCGCAAATCTCGAAGGTGTTTAGCAAAGTTAGCTGTACGATTTCAAATGCACTTCACCTGCTTATAGGCAAACCGCAGGAATTTGTTGCACCACGAAATGCCTTGACGATCCTTGGTTAGTTAAGCTGCTATACAATAATTACTTATTTCTAAAAATACTTCATTGTGAAGTAGAGAAACTGCTTCTTGTCACAACTGGGAATAAATAAATATTTCTTTTCTATTCATTTTTATATACCTACTCTAAGTTTTACGGTTTATCATCTCTAGAAGTTAAACATGTAGTCCCTGAAACTGCTAGCATCCAACTACACTATTTAGCAAAAAAAACGGGCACCTAAGGAAATTTACATTCTAAGGTCAATTTGAGTTAATTAAATGAAATTTAATTGTTTGACGTAGTCTGTATACCGTGTAAATTAAAACGCGTGAAGTGAATTCTGTCAATTTTTTTTTTAATTGCTTTGGCTTCTTTAAAACCGATGTACACGGCCAAACCCCCCAGAGCCGGGCGGTAACTCCTGATATTGGCAGCCAAAAGCCTCCTCTTGACCGTCCACAAGCTAACTTCTGCTCCTCTTACTTTTTCAAGGCTCTTCTTTAGGTACACACTTCACGCTTTACGATTCCGCAAAGCCTGACTCACCAAAACGCGGTCATCTCTTGGTTCTGTGCATCGTTTTCTTTCCGAACCGGGTCTTCTTTTGACCGAACCGGTCTCTTGATACCGTTGCCAAGTCCTCTGGACAGTTGAAGGACTCACATTTAGCCGCTGAGACACGTACCTAAGTTTGCGAACAACCTACTTCAAGTGGGGCTATAATTTTACCGGCCCTTATCGCTTTATCACTCATATCAAAGAGTGGCATTTAGAGTAAAAAGAAAGATTAAATTGTTTTATTTGCAGCAAATATCCAAAAAGTTTTAAAATTTTAGTAATCAGTAAAAAAATCGTTTCAGCAATTCGCGCCATTAGTAAAGCAATTTTACAATAATCTACAATAGTAAATATTTTCCTTTAGTGAATTTCAAAATTTAAATTTGGAACGTAAAGAATCATGCCAGGATGTTTCAAATAACATGCCAATACATCGTCAAATTAATAAAACCTCTTTCTTGTTCTTTTTCATTGAAGTAGGGAAAAAAATCTAAAGTGACCGTTTTTTTTGCAAAAGAGTTTATCTTCAAATACGCAATTACTAAGGATATTTCACTGCGCATTGCAATTTCCATTGCCCAATGCCCAAGACCATGCAGGATGCAAATAAAATTTATATGATTAACGATATGTAAACAATCGGCTTGGAACTGCCTGTAAAAGAGAACGAGAAAACTGATTTATCATCAACTCTGAGTTTAAGGCTTTTCTTGCGCTGTAAGCAATCAATCAGCTGATATGAAAAAGAGAGCTATCGACACAGCTTGCAGGCTTAGCAAGCTGAAGTGGCAGTGAGCCGGCCATGTTTGTCGAAAGACAGATAATCGGACTACACGAGGTCTAAGGTGAAGACGTGAAATTGGCAAGCGTAACATCCTTGACGACTTTTGGAAATAACTGAGATGTGTATGATAGTGGCAGTGGGCCGGCAATGTCTGTAAATGGCCGGGCAAAACGAGATTTTGGGTGGAGCAAATATGTAACCGTAGCGAAACGGGGGAACCGTTTCGGCACAAAATCGATTCCGCTAACTATTCATCTTTTGAATTTCATGTGCCCATGATGTACTTAGGCCTATCTCGTGATGACGACATAACAAAACATAACGCTATAAAAACAACAACATAAAGAAAAAAAATCTCTTTGAAAATTGAAAACGTTTTATTTCCTTATCTAAAACCAATAAACGTAATACATTTTAACAAGTGTTTGAACTTGGTTCCCTCGGATGTAAACATTGAAGAAACGTCACTACAATATAAGTTGAAAATACATATAAAAGTGTTACATAACCATAACCAATCAATCACTTTGCACTTGATTCCTTACTAGGCGTAGTAAGATAAACAGGATAAGCTTATGTTTTTCTTATTAACCTCAATGATATGCGAGCTGTTCTGGAACGGGTGTACTAGAAGCGATAAGTAAATCTAATGAGAGCAATTTTTTTATGACAAGGGTAATAAATAATTCAATACATATCTTGTTTAGGTCTTTGTGTACTCATGATTCAGAAGGTCTTCGCATTGAGAGGAAAGATGTGGATTTCTTCGTGAATTGGGCAGGTAGTGGCGTTAACTACTTGTGGCTTTTAATGATATGGTAAATGTATGGCAATCATAGTTACTCTCCCTATGGCTGCAAATTCGAATATTTGGTGGAAACCAGCAGCCGAATTGCGTAAGTGAATTCGTTAAGGCGAAGGATTTGATTTGACGGAAATCCACAATGCGTCTTTCATCTCGCACCTGATTGGTCGATTGATGGGCTCAAATCATTCGCCTTGCCAAATTCACTTACGTAATTGGGCTGCAGGAGTAGACATTCTCGTATTCAATTATTATTTCAAATTGAAATGGGAAATTGTAAAACTCTGAATCGATTACTAGATTATTTCCTTGGAAGAGAATTGGCGCCAGATTTAGCATGCCTTATAAGTACTTACTTAAATCTGGTCAATAGAGTAGCGACCATTGTAGACATTGTAGATTTGTAGTTTGACTATCTATCGCTATGTAAATTCGAAGTTCATCGCAATGCGCTAAAATCAGACACATCATTACGTAAACATCAAGATTTCTGTTCTCTAAGCCTCTGACCCGACGTGTTATGTCACTACTTTCTCAGAACCAGCCGGTTTATTTAAATGGGCACTCCTTTGTCCAAGCCCTGATAATAATGAATGTGACAGGGACAATAGACTGTCCCTGTCACATTCAATTGAAGAACACCGGAAATTTAAAACCCATAATATATAAGCTCACACCTTTATCTCACATGCTGAAAATATAGAACGTCACCTGCTACAATCCTTACCTACATAATCCTTTTTGCTTCTATTAAATTCTACATCTGTTCATACACGTAATAAAGTTATTAATAAATGTCCTGCAACTATATTTGCAGTTAGTCATACAGCTAAAGTTTCTGGACGAATAATATTTCTAATGCTGACTATCACGCACTTCGCCTTTCTGAAGAACATCAACAATAAGATCATTAACTGCAAATTAGTCCAGTTAATGAATCCTACTTAAATTCCCAAAAGAAATATCTGAAAACGGAGACTTAGATGCAGACGAAGCACACGGTAAAGATTGCCTGGCAAAAATGGCGAAGTATGACAGTAGTTTTATACGACATACACCCGAATGCCAATAAGCACAAAAGGTAAAGTTTACAACATGGGCGATTAGGCCGGCAATGATGTACGGTGCCGAATGCTGGGCCGTGAAAGACAGTCACGTCCAAAAATTACACACCGCGGAAATGAAAATGTTGAGGTGGTCTGAAGGAGTAACAGGAATGGATAGGGTCCGTAATGAATATATCCGAGGCTTTAAAGGTGACTCCAATACAGGATAAGTTAACGAAAAGTAGATTGAGATAGTACGGACATGTCTTGAGGAGGATAGAAGAACACGTCGTGAGAACGGCTCTGGTCCTACCGGAAGGAAAAGATTCCGAGGACGACCTCCATTGACATGGTGGACCAGCATGACAAAGCTCCTCAAGAAGGAGAAATTATCTGACCCGACAACCCTCGACAGTACGAAAACCGTAAAGCCGAGAAATAAGGAAAGCCGACCCCACCTAAAGTGGGCAATGACTAGGAAGAAGACGAAGATATTCCCAACAGAAACCACTTAAAAAAAAATTCGCTAAATCTGCTCGCAAGATCACTCTCAAATTATTTCTGTAGTACAATACTATGTGCATTTACAGGAGGATTAATAGTTTGTAACATAAAACAATCAACTAGGTACCTAATTATTTACAGTTCTGTTATAATATTTCCGGTCACATACTAGACAGGTAAATTGAATGTTTTCATCGAACAAATTGCAATAATTGACGCATCACATCGAAGTGAATAAGTTAATTAACAAGGTTGTGATAGAGCAGATAATAAAATAAAGTATTTATTTAATCAATTACTCTGTAGGCACTACCTTGCTTTGTTTTGTTGTTAATTGCATAATAGTTGAAAATTTCCGAACGCATTCAATCGGAATCTCTTCAAAGTTAGAATGAACAGGCTTCTTCTGGGTAAGCTCAATCCATCGTCGACTCCGTCTCTGTCACCTATGACCTAGACTAGAGTCAAGAGCAAACCAACCAAAAGTAAAAATAAATAAATAAAGTAATTACATATTTTGAGTCTTCATTAACATCAGTCTTAACTTCTCTAGATATAAATATCTAATCGTGTCCCTTTTCTTTCATATCACTCCTCAAACAGTCCATCTATCTTCTTTTATTTGGCCTTCCCGTCGCTCTCCATCCAACCACATTTATATTTATAACTCTTTTAGTAACATGCGTTTCTCATCATATGACCATACCAGGCGGGCGAGCACGGCCTACTGTGATAGGCTTGAGTCACACATTTTTATCACAGTTTGGGAGCAAAAGCCGTGATAAAATGCGTGACTCAAGCTTATTAAAAGGCCATGCTCGCCCGGCGGGAATAATCGTGTAAGTAATAAGGTAGCTTATTCCCGCGGCTTAAATTCGCTCCCCAGGGCCATCCCACAAGAACCGTGCATTTTTGTTCGGGATGGCTAATAACCTGTGTACCTAGGTTTCTATCAGATTTCGTCAATTCCAATCTGCACTTTTATAGATAACCCTTTACAAAAAATTTTACCTCTGTATGACATAAGTTTATTGTGAGAACATTAGATATCCTTCCTCGAAGTAGCGTGTTCTCTTTAAAGAAAAAAAGAAAGAAAATTTTTATATATATTTATTTGTTTGTTTATATTTTTAAAGGTCAATCTTAGGTTCTATTGTCCATTAAGTTTTACATAATGATTACCTTAGTACCTGTTTATATGGCGTATTATTATCAAACCATAGGTTAACGTATTTACTGGCCTCACTCTTGATTTTTTTTTTATTTGTTTTACTACAGCAGAAACTCGTTTTTGGTCATATTTGTTTTTTGTTTGCGTGGCTAATGAAGTCCGAAGTGCAATTCAGATAAATATTGAGAAGCCCAAGAATTTGTTATTGCGAAATGATTATTATGTTTATTGAACGGTTTCCTAAACCTGAATTTTGCGTTTATAAAAGAAGATTAACTTCAGATTTCTGAATTACGAATTTGAAGTTGAGTAATTTTCAAACTCTGCTCTAGCTGAAAGCCCGTCAACATTTAGTACTTTTTCGTTTTCGAGTTTATGGAAAACTCTTTATACATTTTTGGCCATGTAGGTGGCCACACCGATTACCGCGTCAGTGGCGAGCATAAGATCTTCCAAAATGCAGGTTTATGGGCACTTGGGATACTGAAGCATGTGTGCCATATTTTGCGAAGGGGCACCGCACTCACAGTGGGTATCTGACGGTCTATAAAACCCCTTTTTGCCAAATTGTGTTTGCAGCGGCCTACTTGGGTGCGCAAACGATGTTGTGCTTCCCATTTAGGCCACTGCAGTTCACGTCCAGGTGGCAGGTGTTCCTGGGGATTCAAGAAGTCGGGTAGTGGTATGTGAGCTTCCTTCCACAACTTGCTTCTCACCATAGGCGGTGGGTCTTGGATGGCCCGTTTGCATCGAAGAAAACTCTTCCGACTCTTTAGTCTACTCGGGGTTGTATTCTGAGACAACCCCAGGTAGACTTAACGAGTCGAACATTTACGACTAAAGTAGGATTTGACATGTTGTTTACTTATTCAATTTAGAAACGGGTCCATTAACCTCATGGCCGGTTATTTTCCTCTCAAATGTCACAAAACGTCAGCCAGAAATCTGGATAGATGCAGTTGGAACTGGATTTAACGTCTATAAATACACCATAATTGTTTTAACGATGGTTCAATACGAGGATATTTAAAAACATTGTAGTTTTACAACGATAATTATTTCATACATTGTATTTAATTTTGTAACTAGACGATATTTTTCAACTTTACAGTTTGGTAGCCTTCAAAGTCCACAATAGGAGATACAATACGTTAAGCATGTCATTCATTAGTCTGCCATGTGTGACTAACAGACTTGTGAGTCCGTAACGGCTGATTGACCGTTAAATGTAATTGTTCCACTCGGAATATTTAAAATTTTAGTTATATTTAATCGTTAGGCTATAAAAAGCTCTGCTTGCTATTGTTAGTTGGTGCATTCTCCAGGCTAGTAGTGTCTCATCCCATACAAAGAAACCGTGCCGACGTTCTATATTGATTATTTTTGTACATCGGTCGCGTTCGGTTCCGTTCCGTTCCTTTATACGGATATACATGGCGATCTATCTATCGCCTTGGAACGGAACCGAACGCGATCGATTTACAAAAAAAATAATCGGTATAATCAGATGAAAAACGCTAGTTACATCGGCACGGTTTCTTTGTATGGGATGAGGCATCTGTATGGTAGTAATATATTATCTGTGTCCAGGCCAAAGACAAAAATCTTCGTTCGATTATGTCATTCACGACTCATTAATAAATTATACATTTGAACAGTATTGTTAGAAGCAGGGGGGGTCGACTCATTGGGTAAATCTTGGCATACCTACGGGGGCTAGACCTGTGTTGCCAACCTCTACTCTATTATGTGAGACCTAAAGATTTCGGTCTCTAATAATGACGTTTTCTACGATGGCAACATAGGTAAAACTGAAAAGTTGCTTATATGTTAAAAAGCTACCATCTAGTAGTTTTAACAACATTTTTGTTTAAATTTTTAATCAACAAATTTGCAGCTATAATGTTTCCGCTAATTAATTGAATGTTAATATTATTGAAATTGAATAAATTTTATATAATTCATGCAGACTCTAATAGATATACGCTCGCATAGCATAGGTTTTAACAATAAATAAACAAAAGGGTTATCAATTAAGCCGATGAATAAATAATTCTTTTAATTTACTGAAACGCGATCATACAGAGGCTACTTAATTTCAAAAAATATTATTTTTTCAAAATTATTTGAGTAGGCTTTTGTTTAATGCACTTGGCAACCCCACTTTACAAGAAATTTGATTGCCGGCTTATGAGCATGTTATTTGAAATTTTGAATTTCTGTTTTCTTGTGAATTAACTTGTCCTAATTTCTGTGTGTTATCCTTGCCATTATCGACGTTGAGTAGAGCCTAAGTTCCTCCGTCTGTTGTCTGCTGAAACACTTGTGTTGTGTACGAGATAGTGACTGACTAGTTTGTGTTTTCAAATACGAAAGAAAATAAAAGAAAATGTTTTAAGTGTGGTTCTTCGCCTGTCAATGACCCCGAAACCACATTATTTAGGTTTCCAAAACCTGGTTCTACGAATATTCTCCGGTAAGTGCCGCCTCTAATACTGGAAATCCTGCAACGCGATTTTTATTCGCGCGTTTTTTTCGCCCATTCTGCGACCTATGGAATATATGTTTATCTTGTTAATTATGCCGCCTCATCCAGATTTGTGATTGGACTAGTGATCCATAATATAATTTTAGTGTACTTACTTAATTTACTTTATTCTTTTCATTTCAGTTGTGAATTGTGGGCAAAATATTGCTGTCCGGACAAGTCCTGGTCAAGTAAGGAATTTCAGTTGAAACTGCACACTGAACACAGAATGCTATGTCATCAGCATTTTAGTGAATCAGCATTTGTGGATTTTCCATCAAAGAGATTGCAACGTTTTGCTTCACCAGATGTCAGGTCAGCTAATCCCAATGAGAACGAAATTTAAAGTAAAAATGGTGTGAAGTGTCGTGGGTTACCAGACAGAAGAGGAGCTTCTCTTGTGCATTCTATATAATATATAACATCTATTAAAGCTAAACATAGTTTGTATTGGATAAAATCAAAAGCAAATTAACTGATTTTGAAAATTCTTTCACCAGTAGAAAGCTACATTCTTCCTGAGTAACATAAGCTTTTCTTTTATCCCGAAAACGGGACCCGGGCTGAGAGCTGATAGACATTTATGCCAACTCAAAATAAAAATCTCTACTAATACATTAGAATTTTATATATAACTAATGCTATACTTTCTTTGCAGGATATAATCTTGCCGTTTTTAGAAGATTTTATTATTAGAGAACCTGTAGCTGGTCCATCACGGCCTCTTGTGGATATTTCTAATAGATGTTACCCTTCCAAAGTTATTCTCCCTGGTCAATCTGAAATTAGTTCCAAAATTCCCGATGAAAACAAAAATTTTATGAAATGCAAGAAATATTTGCAAAAAGTTTGCCTATTGAAAAAGCAATTGAAGCAGATGAAAAATAAGAAATATCTGCAAAAATTAAGCATCAGTGATGCTGTGATGAAACTCAGTAATAAAATAAGCCCGAATTTTGCTTTATTATTGCAAGCACAAATTAGAAATTTTAAGAAGAGTGCTAAGGGGCGTAGATGGACTGCTGAAGATAAAATTACTGCATTAAGGCTATATAAAAGATCTCCCACGTGCTACAGATTACTAAGGCGAATGTTTTACCTTCCGGCTCAATCAACTTTAAAAGTACTATTACAAAAATGTAAACTTAATGTTGGCATCAACAAAGAGCTCTTTAGAATTGTTGGGAAGTTTTCATCAGCCCAAGAAGCGGTTAATAATGAATATGTTTTAATGTTTGATGAAATAGCATTAAAAAAACATTTGCAATATAATGTGCAACAAGATAGCATTGAAGGCTTTCAAGACCATGGTGTGCAGGGTAGAACAGCACAACTAGTGCCTTATGCACTAGTATTCATGGTTGCTGGGATTCTAAAGAAAATAAAACAACCCATGGCCTATTATTTATCAGGTTCTTCAGTCACTGCTGATAGATTAGCAGTCCTAATAAAAGAGGTAATTACGGTCACTGTATGAATTTATAATGTTATAAATTTACTCTATATTGCAGTTGCCTTGCCTAAACTTACCCAATATAGCTGACAATTTTTTATTTTTTATTTACAGGTGCTTGAACAATGTCATGAACATGGCATTAATATAGCGGCCAGTGTGTGTGACATGGATGGAGTTAACAGAAGGGCATTAAGCATTTTAGGGGCAACTGCTACCTGTCCAAGTTTTAAAATAAATAATAAATATATTGTTGCACTTTTTGATACATCTCATTTAATAAAGTGCTTCAGAAATTTATTTTTAAAGTATGACATACAATGCTTAACAAATATAACATCAGCTGATGGAAACCAGGGAACAGGTAAACATTACATTTTATAGATAACTGACAGTTTTTGATTCAAGAAGAAACCTATTCAATGTGACAATGTATTTAAACTGGACATGTATAAATTGTTTCAGGTGTAGCCAAATGGCGTCACATTGTCGAATTCTACGAACTGGACAACTCAAATCCAAACTTTGTGTTTGCACCCTGTCTCAGATAAGAACATCTGAATCCCAATACTAAACAAAAGATGAAGATGAGGGTAAAACTAGCTGTTCAAGTGCTGAGCCACACAGTTGCTGCTGGCATGTTTGCTAAAATATCACAAGGTAACTTGGTTTATTGATATTTATGCATTTAAGGGATTCTTAGATAAGATTTAGAATTCTGTGACTCTAAACGACATAAATGGAACCCTATAATTTCTCACTGTTCATCTCTCCGTAAGTCACAGCCATTTTGCTTTGAGATTTTGGGCACTAAATAATTTGAAAAGCTATTTGTTCTAAAAACCTACTACGTATAATAGTGCAAATGTGAACGTAGCTCAGTCTCTCTATCTATCTGACTGTTTATTACATTTTCTATAATTCTGTAAGCAAAAACCCACCAAACCAAATTTGTTTTTGGTATGGACATAAATTGAACCCCGGGGAATGACATAGGGTTGTATTCAGCCACGGGCGGAAGGCAGTAGTAAGTAAATTGATATATTCTTATATGTTAAATCATCATAATAAAATGCAATATTATGTTCTATTACAGGTCAAATAACTGCTGACGCGGCTGTGACGGCGGATGTTATATCCAGAATGGTAGTTCACACACTGTATTGCTAATTGTGGTGGCTTTAATTACCTCACAGTTATTTCTGTATTGATAGATGTAAGCAACTCAAACACAATAAAATAAAATAATTATTGATGCTAAATTACTGTTGTATTGGTAACTAATTGACCTGTTTGCTAATGTTATTGTTTTGCATTGGTATATTATGTTAAATTTTTGTGGGTATTTTGGGCACTCTTAAGCACAGTAAAGGAGGAATTTTTAAACATCACTCATATTTACTTATGTTATGTTGTTGTTTGTTAGATATACATTCGGCTGCCCATTTATAGTTTCTATGTCTGTGATACCTATTGCGTAATTTATAATAAAGTTCTTCTGAAACAAACACTACTGTTTTTATTATAAAAATACTAGTAAGAAGCTTTAACTTTTACGTATAAACCACAAACTTGTGATTTTTGTTAAAATTCAAAGTTTTCTACAAGCAAGAATTGTCTCCTATTCACTTTATAATAAGGCTGCTTGACCACCAAAGCGAAGCTGGGAAATTTTAACCACTGAAATTGCACAATACTGCACACGAAAGCAGAACTGGGCAACTGTAACCGATGTTAAATTGGTTGCAGTTTCCCAGTTCTGCTTTCGTGGGCAAATCTTTAAATAATTATCTGGAAGAATTCCGATTTTGAATTTCCCGCTTCCGCGAGTTTTCGGGGGCATCCACCAGGTGGCGCCAAAACCGTGCCATTTTTTTTGTACGTACTTGACATTCTTCTCGCTAGAGTAATTTTTTTTCTATGGTTAGAAGTGCCAGAGTATATTACCAGTGTTTTTGCTTCAAATACCATCATTATTATTTACCAATTAACTCTTGAAGGTCAGAATTGACATGACCAGACTTGAACTTCGGATTTATCAGAAAAAAATATTTTTGAGTCAATACTTGACACGCTATTGAAATTACTATTTTAACCGTTTGCTTAGGTGGATCATCATATATATCGAAGGAAGTGTGACATTATCATTTCTGTCCGTATAAATTAGTTCTGAAATTAGCACGATTGTTTATTGACATAAATTTTAGCTGCTAATGACGTTATACAATAAAATCCATACACTATTCTGTCCAAGATTCAATTCTACCTTTTTTTAGTTCTTTTTCCCTGGAGGAAACCTTCAAAAGGCGCCTGGACTTTTGGTGAAAAGGCTAAGGATGCCAGCTTGTCAGTTATTTATCGGTTACATTTCGGGGAGTGTGCGTTGGAATTGCACGAACAAATTCCACCTAGCCCGTTTCATCATCGGACTACCAGACGTACGGCTATGCGCCATCGGTACATGGTGGACATTCCACCCATACGCACAAAACGTTTTGGAAACACTTTTATTATGCGTACAGCTAAGGCTTGGAATTCCCTGCCGGAGTCTGTGTTTCCCGACAGCTACAATCTAGGAGTATTTAAGTCAAGAGTGAATAGGTTATTTCTAGGCAAGCGTGTCTCACCGTCGACCACATCATCGCTTACCAACAGGCGAGATGGTGATCAAGCGCGAGCCTAAAAAACAATAAAAAAAATGTATTGTGGGATTTTTACCTCACCAAAACCACCCCGGTGATCACCATCAGCACGTAGAAGTATACGTAGCACGTTTTTCGTATTCCGTCAGGGACGGGAACTCGGTAATGTGTGGAAAGAGCTTTATGCAGTTTACTTAAGCGTAATAAAGCTAAAAACAGTTATTTGATAATGCAATATTTAAAGAGTTACGGAATGTATATGCTAGTGTATGAATGTCACATAACTAATGTGACATTCATACACTAGCGTACTCCACATAAATACGCTAAGTGTTATAATTCACAAGGCTATAATAAGATTACTAAAACACAGAGCGACATTCGCACGCGCAATGACGATAACGGATTGCTTGTAAAATACTGATATTTATCTGGCTGGACTGGATGCCGACAACAAATATAGTTGGGACGGGCCAGGTAGATGTAGTTGACAGAGAACATACTAAAAATGTATCATAGCTTAAACTCATAACCCCTATCTCTTCGTTTCCAGGTGGTAGGCCACAGAGAAGGCCTAGAGATGATGGAGTCTGCAGACCCTCTAGTCCTGCTGGTGCTCCTGCCCACGATCCCAGTGACGCTTATCAGCGCCAAGATGTACAACTGGGAGGACTCAGTCCTTCTGTTCCTGAGGAAGTACTGCGCGAAGATTCCGGCCTTGTCTTATATATTGCCTTTTGGCAAGTGAGTATAGTTTTTTGTTACTTTTAAGGCTGGTTTTCAAAGCTTTGATCTTAACAAAAGATTAAGGGTCTTTAGTTTGAGGAAAAGGTCATGATAACCATCTTCGAGAACTTGTTTCTGCTTCCAAACTTGGTTGCTATGAACCGGTTTGAAGAATGAATGTAGTAGTCGATATTTTTATCTTGGGTACACGAGATATTTCAGTTTCGTCGAAATAGAGCAGTGTTGGCCCTGCTCTACAAGTTGTAGGTTGTGGGTTCGAACCCAGACAGGCGCTTTATTTTGTGTAAATTAATTCATCACCACTGCACTCAAAACGGTGAATGAAAACATCGTGAGGAAACCGGCATGTCCTGGAACCAAAAATTCGAAGACATGTGACCGCCGCCAAACCCACACTGGACCCTTGTGGTGGATTACGGCTCATTCCCTCTCACAGAGAGGAGGCTTCCATGCATAACGGACCATATGAAAGTCTAAGTGCGGCAAAGAGTTTCACATATCTTCAATTTCGTTTCTGGTATGGCATTACACCAGCCAAGCATGCCTTTGGTGTTTTATATCATCCAAAGTGGCATTGAGCCACTTACAATCATATGGGATGATGCTTGTTTGCCACCCAATATACATTTTTTTTTTTTTTTTTTTTTATTCTAAATTTTTAATGGAGGCTTTTATCCACAATGGCATGTCAGCCTCATCATAACTTAAACTTGTTCGAAGCTACACCTACCAATACATTATACATTATTAATTTTAAACAAATCAGTAAGTAGGTTTGCTATCTCAGGTGAAGGTTGCGCTAAAACTTTTACATATGGACCAATATCATATTCGTTTACTTTTATTCTGTTCAACAGTGTCTCTCTTTCCTTCTTAGTCTTAGTACACTCCATAAGTAAATGGTGAACATCTTCAACCGTTCCGCATGTTTCACAATTGGGAGAACTCACTTTCTTCATCAAGTAACCAAACTTGCGGGATGGGTAGTGACCAGAGCGTAATCTATGAAGCAGAACAATATGATACCTACTCATTTCCTTGATAGCAAACCACGGTATTCGAAGAGGCTGATATTGTATAGTTTTATACCAGATACCCTTTTCCCTACTTCGTTCGTCAAAATACTCCTTAAACATATCATAACAAATAGTTTTGCACATATTCAATTGTTCGAAGTAATTAGGTATTATACAGTATTCTTGACCTTGATTAACCGCTAATTTTGCTAGTCTATCAGCCTCTTCATTACCTCTCAAACCTACATGAGATGGAACCCATTGCAATCTTACCACTATGCCATTGTTCGTAAGATCTATAATCTTACTTAATATTGAGTAAGCTATCGAAATACCTCTGAAGCCAGAGGCACAACGAGCTAAATGCTGCAAACCACTCTTACTATCTGTGAAAATCACAAAGTAACGATCGCCCGAGTTATAAGCAGAGTTGATGACTTCATAAATTGCAATGAGTTCCATCGTCATAATAGTCACATTAGTGTTTACTTTGTACATAGCTGAATAGTTTCTATCAACGTCATAAAATGCTGCTCCCAAACCATCCTTACACTTCGAACCATCAGTGAAATATTTATTATAGTGTAGGTATTTGTCGAGAATTTCTTTAACAATTTCAAATTTGAGAGAAGCAAAATTTAAAGATTTTTTAGGACCTGTTACACTTTCTAAATTACATATAATTATTTCATCTATTTTAATACTGGTTACCCAAACATCTAATGAAAACATTTCTAAGGGATCAGAAGAATGTACACGCAAAGATTCACATTTATCGAATACCGATACAAGTAAAGGTTTCTTTTTTTTTTGCCAATATCTCATCTGCACCAGATCATTTAATTCTGTAAGAAGTCGCATAACTACACTGTTTGACCAGGACATACTTTTCAAGCAATATTTATATGAAAGAAATAATCTTCTTATATGCAAAGGGGGTAAGCACAGCTCGCTTTCCATTACATGAATGGGACTGCTTTTGATAAATCCTCCGATTATTCTCGCAGCCTGATTCTGTATTTTATCCAGTTTGTATAAATGAACATTGGCACTATTCCCGAACAAAAAACATCCATAATCCAATCTACTTCTGATTACCGATATGTATAATGTACGTAAGTACTTTGGATGCATGCCCCATTTAGAACCCGCTAATACTTTTAAAAGCTTCAAATATTTCAAGACCTTCTCAGCCACTTCATTGATATGTTTACCCCACAATAAGGATCGATCAAGCCACATACCCAAATATTTGAAATTTTCAACTGTTCCAACTGAATACTCATTGATTTTAAGATTTATTTTGTTTCTTTTTCGACCTCTGGTAAAAATACACATTTTCGATTTATTAGGGGAAAGCTCTAAACCCACTTCATCCAGCTTAACTATCATGTCGTCAAGTGCCAACTGTAAAGTGATTTCACAAAAATGTATGTCTCTGTGCTTCAAATGCATTACAAAATCATCGGCATATTGCAATATAGAAACATCTTCTATATCACGACAAATTTTATACGTGGTTAAATTAAAAAGTAACGGGGAAAGTGGGTCCCCCTGAGCCAAGCCCCTATTTGTCCATCTACTTATAACTGTCTCCCCAGAATATATTTTCATCACTAAGCATCTCGCACTTAAAAACTCCCAGATATATTTACAAATATTAGAACCAACATTCAATTTATCTAACGTAGCCACGACACTCTCAACTAAAACATTGTTGTATGCATTATCTATGTCTAGGAAGCAAGCTACAGAAGGAACGTTATTTGAAAGTCCTATTTGAATATCAGTGACGAGTCTCGCGAGACAATCCAAGGAGGATTGCCCCCTCCTAAAGCCAGACGTACCAGTAGATAAGAACTTATTTCTCTCTGTATACCACTCCAATCTCTTTACTAACATCGTGTGAAATATCTTGCACACGCATGAGATTAGAGAAATCGGCCTAAGCTTTGGTTCTAAATCAGCACTGCTGGCAGCTTTTGGAATGGGAACAATGCTTATTTCCCTCCATTGAAGTGGAATATACCCAGATGTAAAAATTCTGTTATAAATGTTTAACAAATATAATTTGCTAACGGAAGGTAGATTATAAATCATGGAGTAAGTTATGCCATCCCTGCCCGGAGCAGTATCTTTTTTCTTAAAACAATGTTTCATTTCTTGTATGCTGAATGGTGATTCTAACAAACTATTACGAGATGTGATAGCTGGCTGTTTGTTTATTACTGAGTCTGGCGCTAAAGAACACAACAAATCTTTTTGTTTAGTTTCTGATGGAAACGATTTTGACTGTTTATAACCTTTGAACCAACGCATTTTACGCCACATTTCAGACACCGAAGTAGTCTCATTAATACTGCTGCAAAATGATTTCCAATTACTTGATCTAGCTTTATTTATCAAATTGTGTGTTTCTACGGTTCTATCCTCTAAAATATTGAGATTATTAGGTGTAGGATTACGTCTGAATGCACTCAAAGCCAGTCTTCGTTTAGCTACTGCTCTGGACAATGATGGGTGCCAATACTCCTTAGGTTTAAAATTAGCTGTCGGATTGGTACAAATATTGGTCTCAGGAATATTCTTACTGGCGGACTGATTAATGTGATCCTCAAAATAGTCATATAAGACTTGAATATCTTCAAAATGATGAATATCGGCAAATGGCTGTCGAAGACTTTCTCTATACGCTTTCCAGTCTGCTTTTTTATAATTACGTTTCTTTATATACTGTCTTGATTCTAAATAGTTTAGTGTTATTTTAATAATAAGGTGATCACTACCCAGGTTTTCATTGAATACTTCCCAATCACAATTTATCGATATATCAGACGATGCGAACGTGATATCAGGTGAAGTCCTCCTAACTAATCCATTTACCAATTTGACTCTAGTAGCATCGCCATTATTTAAGGAAATCCAGCCATTTTCCAATGAAGATTCTAGCAGTTGAGTTCCTCTTTGATCTATTTTGTACGACCAATTAGTATGGTGTCCATTAAAATCCCCTGCAATGAAAGTGTTGCTGAGCTCTAAATTAAATAGACTATCCCAGTCGGCAGCACGCGTGACTACAGAAGAAGGGCAGTAAATTGATATTATATTTTTTAAACTTACACAATTTAAAATTTTGATGTGAATTACTTCTATGCCTGGGTTTGATAGATGAATAGGACTTATTTGCGAATACAATGTCTTATGGATTATAATAGCAACTCCTCCATAAGAATCCGGTCTATCTTGTCTAAATATATGGTACCCACTCAAATTAAAGTTAACACTTGGATCAAGCCATGTTTCACTCAAAATAGCAATATGAATTTTTTCTTGATTTAAAAATGCTTCTAAACTACCTAATTTGGGCCTTAAACTTTGTGAGTTCCACTGACATATATTTAGCGAGGTCACTTTTGGTGTACTATCCATTATACTTAAATAAATAACTGTGTAAAACTTCTCTGTCCATAAAACTACCAAGTAAAAATAATTTAATTTCCTCACATATAACTTTCAACATCGACACCATTTTTTCCATTAGATCCTTCTCTTCAGAAAATACAATTTCCATAATACTTCGCCAAATTCTCTTCCATTGAAATTTTCTCTCTTTCGCACTTCTTTTTTCCTCTTCTTGATTTTGGTTAACTTCTAGACTTTCTGTAGATACCGACATATTATTATTATCATGCAATTTGTTTTTATTCTTCTTATTAGAATTATATGATACCTTTTTTCGGCTTTTTTTACTTGCTGCTGTTAAATGTTCTTCTTGTCTTTCTTCTGAAATATCAGGTTCATCATCCATAACTTGTTCTGTATAGTTGTCTGCCCGTTCAACAGTCCACTTTTCATTGGAATTAATATTTGTGGGACTACTCACATCCGCATTTATGAATCTTTGTTCCTTGTTCGAGGGCTCATTCTCTACTTCACGTGTAATCTGCTTGATATTTTCCCTTTTTTCTTGAATATACATCGCCAACGCATTTTTGTAAGTAGTATTTCCTAAACTCATTAGAACACGAATCCTCTTCTCTTTTACAAAAAATGGACATTTTTTATTAATAGCCATATGTGGGCCTTTGCAGTTTAAGCATGTAAATGTTTCTGTCTCACAATTATTGTGTTCTTTTCCACATTTTGGGCAAAGATTCTTATTAATTGGGCAAAACTTTTTATGATGTCCGAACTTCCAACATCCTGAGCACTGGGTTACAGGAAAAACATATTTCTCAACCCTAAATCTACATCCGTATGCATATACATACTCCGGTACAATCTGAGTTTTGAAACCTAACCTCACAGTCTCGCTATCAATCCATTTACCTTCCTCATTCATCCGTTTTAGTCTTCTGACAGACACAATTTCACACGAGGTACTGAATGTGTCTATCATTTCCTTATCTGTCATTTCTGACTCAACCCCTTTGATTAATCCGTAGGATAGATCAACCTCATCAGTAAATTGAGCTCTAATGTCTAGATCCTTGTTTTTAGGACAATTTAATAATTTTTCAGCTTGTTTTTTATCATTAAACTGTACGAATACCTTATAAGGGCTTTTATATTTAATTCTAATTATATTTTGTATATTCCCGCTTCTTAACCACTTAGCCAAGGCCATCTGTTTCGGCAAAACTTGTAATGAAGTCAAACATATTTCAAACGAATTATTCGTAACGTTATCATTCTCCGTAACCGCATCATTATTACGTTCATTACGTTTATTTAATTCGACTATGTGGGTACCCAAGTTTCCGTTTGGTTCACTTCGAAAAAGTTTCTTTGGTCTTCTCCTACTAACAGTAATAAAACCTTCTTCACTACTATCTTCACTTTTTTCCCTCGATCTTTTCTCCGGTAGTTTTGGATCAATTTGTTGGTCAACATCCAACGTACCCGTCATCGTCAACATCTCTTGCTCACACTCATTTATAATCTCAGTGTCGCTTTTATCGGTCAACGCTGCTTCATCCGTACTACCTCCCTCCATTCTCACTATTAGCGGGTACACCCGCACCGAACGTGATCAGTATACTAGCCGGAATGTTTTGCGATAAGCACGTGCGTACAGAACACCGCCTCAAGCGCAACTGACCCAATATACATTAAAATGTGTTAAATTAATTCTTGTCGTTCAACCAGAAAGCTTTTTGTTTTTAGTAGAGTAGCAAGGTTAAGCTTAACAATACAAAAAAGTGCCTCCCCGCATTCGACTATAATATTATAATAATAATAAAACCTCTATTCTTATTTCCAGCGTGGAAGGGGACCGAGGCGCAATAGTAAGTGGCCAAAACCACAACAACAATCAGAATAGCAGCAGCTCACACCTCTCCCCCACACGAATCTTCTGCTCAGCACTCCTACTCCCCACTATCTCCACAATCATAGGCAAGATCTTCTTCAGATCCATACAAAACAACCTACACAGGACCATACTAGGAGGCATCACATACATCACAATCAAAGGAGCATTAAAAATATACCACAGACAAATGCTATACATCCGACATTCCAGCCGGAAGATTCTAGACTACACGGAGTCAAATCTAAAATTGTATAGAAGTGCCGCAACGTCCACCACGACAGATGCCGTTTCTAGTACGCGGGATGACTCAGAACAAGTGGTTTAAAGTTAGGCTGTAAATGTACATATGTATAGTTGGTTAAGTTCGCGTTTGCGGGGTGAAGAGACTGAATTTGTACGGGAGTATACGGGAATTTTACAAATTTGTAAAAATGGAGAGCATATACCAATGTTAGAGGCCAGGTTTGACACTTCTCTCGTTTCCCGATAATAGGTCTTATCGAAGAACGAATAGGAGTTGTTTTGTAATGTGACATTGGGACCGAATGCCTAGGGTGTTGATCTTCGTTCTAAAAGGGTAGATACGTGACATGCGAGGGGTGCCGTTTTATAAACGTAAGCAAACCAAGAGTGTGTAAAAAGTCCTGCCTGGTCCAAGGTCATAAACGCGTGAGTTTGTGGTATATTGGAAGTTAATCCCGATTTTGTTAGGACTATGTGCTAATCGCGGAGATATTGTTGACGATTCTTTACATGTGAATGTTAATAATAATTATAGAAAATAATCAATTTATTAATTAACGTTTCCCGTCATAGATTATAATATTTTAAAGGTCAAGTAATATTCATATATAAACTGTTTCTGAATGTCAAGTGACTATCAAATGAAGTTGGAACATCCGTATTTTTCATTATTGTCCAAGTGTCTTTCCTAAATGTTACTAATATTCCTAACTTATATAATTATACATATGTAAGTTTTTCAAATTAAAATTGTAATGATGTCTTATCTAATTTATTTTATAAAAACATGTATCTTGATCTAAAATAATAATATTTATATTAAAAAAGGAAATTCTTCGTTCTGGCATTTATTAAAAGTTTTTTTTTATATTAATTGACTATCAAAATAAAATCGGCCTCTTCACCCACGCTAACTGTAAAATAACGTCAATGTTTACAAAGGAATGTTGAATAGAAATACGATTAATAAATTATTGTAAACATACTCGGACATATCCGTTTATAATAATAATGTTTACATAGACGTGGAGAATGGACGGAGCTTTTTAGCTTGAGCTACTCGAATGAAGTGAATACGGGCAGGAAAGTGTGAGAAAGATAGAGCGTTTGTGCGGTCAGTAGTTGCCTTTTTCATAAATTTTGTCTGGGTCACAGGATTGAACCGTCGTGGCGTCGTCATTACGACCAACAGAAGAGAGACAGGTATTGGGCGCATAGTCATTTTGTCTCTTTCTACAAATTGGTCAGTTCTCAGTCCATTCTCTTTGTCTTTCATTGTTTACATATATATGCTCACGCCTCCATGACACAATCAATACTTGTTTATCATTTCATTTTAAACATTTAGTACCATATCGCTCAGATTTGCTTTAAAACATTGAAGCGCTAAGATTTAACACTGACTCCCAGACTATGAACTGAATTCTTTGTAAAGTATTACTTTTTCGTGCTGAAATGACGAATCATAATAAATTAACCAATAGATTGTCAGTCTTAGAAGCCAAATTTGTTCTACGTTCGCGATTTAGTTTTCATAAATATAAACAAATATGTGTTTTTGGAAAAATAACTTTAATACCTGCACGTAAAGTGCAGATTGCGCTACCACTTACACATTTTGGTATGACTATTCAATAGTACTGACTAATCAATAATCATCCTGAAATAAACTTAACTTACACACGTATAAGGTTGATATTCGTTTATGTGGAAATAACATCAATATTTCAATAGGTAATGGTTTAGACTATATTCTTTTTTGGTTATTTTAAATATATTTTATTGGCAATTTATTATGATTTGTTATGACGGCATTTACAAAGTACATTTTTGCGCTTGCTGGTACAAAAAACGATGTGTTTTTCACTAAAATTCTTGTAAAATTGTCATGGACTTTACGTTTCATAGCCATATTCTTTTTATTGTTAAGTTTTCAATGAACTACGCTGCGCATACGACTAATGTTAGTAAAACATTAAATAATTGTATTGTAACATAATAATATGACGAAACGGTTCATATTAATGAAACTTAGTTTTATTTTAGTTTATTTTTATATTGACTATTTGTAAAATATACTTACTGTATGAGTATTGTTTAAAGGACATAAAGATATATCAAGATACCCGTTATTCGACGATATTATAATTAACACCTGTATTATTTCTAAGTCGAAGTGGACTTGGAATGGGAATGGAGTGAAGGAAACTTCCTCTTTTCTCCCTTTTTCTTTCTTCTCTTCTCCACTCAACTCCGTCAACATCACAACGGAATAAAACCCTTAAGGGCCTACATCCGCTTTAGTGCCGTAAAACGGTAACTTTCTAAAGCTTACTTAGTAACGGCTAAGTTAAAAGGTTTGAAAAATATATATATTTATTATTGTTTCATGTAAATTATTTTTGAAACATGGTTTTTTCATTTAACAAATAGTTTTGCTTTAAAAAAAAAAATAGCAACACGATATTTTTCGCAAACAAAACTTTTCAAAAGTAGGTTCAATATTGATATTTTGGCATCGAGCGGGCGTACGGCCAGTACTGCGTTTACATTGGGGCGTATATATCGCCTTAATTAATACCAGTGAATATTCAGTAACAAGCTATAAATGTCGTTTTGATTTGAGGTAGGCTGGAGTCGAGGTTGAGTCGGGTGGAGGAAATTACTTATACCTAATATAGGGGCTTTTTTGTGTATAGTCGCATATTGTACAAATGACATTTTTTCTCAAAGAAAAATCATCTTTCTCCGTCTAACGATCTCTATAAACAATACTCAACAGAAAAAAAATTTATCATCAACATGTACTTTGTCTTCTAGTTAGGTAAAAAAAATATATTTTGGCATCGTCCAACAGCTGTCCTAAAGCGTGCCAAATTCTACTCTATGTCGATTGCAGTAACGACGTTATTTTAATGGCATTTTTTGCTAAACATTTTAGTTTAAATTTCTGTACTTTGAATGTATATAATATAAATATAGTATGTTTAATTTGATATGTGATAAGCAGGGGATTTAAAATTGAATTTTTAATAAAAACTTTTGAAGTAAATAAAAAATAATTATATATTGTTCCAATTATTATTAGAGGACAGGTTTTAAACATGGAGTGCCTTTACGGAATTTGAATGGATTGTTTGTAAATGTATGTTGAATATATTTTTTTTTAATTACAGCGAAACTTCAGAACCGAGATTAAAATGACATTACAATTGCGGTCTTTGTAGCGAGCGGTTGTCTCCGAAGGAACCTAAATTTTAAACTGTGTAATCATTATTCATTCGAAAAAAATATGTTGATGACCACGATTTATGCCGATTGAGGACAAGTTTTTCTTCAAAATGTCAATTAGTTTCCTAAAAGTTGTAGATATCACGTTTGTGAAGTTTCGCTAAAATTTATTTAATAATGACCCTGTATAATATTGTTTAGTTTTTCTTTGGCCGGTGCTTTATATACCTAAGTAATTTACAAAGTTTTAATTGGAACGAATACCGCCATGGGCTATGGCCACCACCTTTTTTTCATACAGTTGCCATAGACAAAACTGGCGAAACTTGGATTTACTAACCTTCAACCTTCGGGGAATACAACAGTTATGTTATGTTAATTTCCATAGAAGGCCACAAATTTTTAAAAACAATGCCCCTTGATAATGTCATTCAAGCGCTGAAGGATCCCTATAGCAAATACAGTGGTATGGACAAAGTCGATAGCTAATTTGATTCGACAAAAGACCGTTAGTCGATTTTTATTCGTGACTTACTTGATAGACTTTCGAAATACGTTTCGATAAATGTTTCTATTTGTATTTTCTATCTATCAATACTTGACAACTTTAATACATATTGTTATTTGGTCCAGTAACGTCAGAAATATTAGATTACCGACATGGAATTTAAAATTGTATAATTTGTTTTATAAATATTTTGGTTTATATGTTTTAATAACATATGAAACTTGTGGCTACTTGAGCATAAAACACGGTTTCGTCTGGAATTGTTTTATTCGTCCATCAAACATAGGATTTCGATTACTTGCTCTCACTCGAATTTAAAGAGTAATTCGAGCTACTTCGCCGAGCAGGCAATATATTCGCTTCACCCACTGATTGATTGAATAAGCTTTACAACATAACCCTGCAGCTTCGCTGCCGTGGCCTATCATCATCATTTCAGGCGAAAGACGTCCACTGCTGGACATAGGCCTCCCCCAGGCGTCGCCACATTGCCCGATCCCGTGCGTCTCGCATCCAGCGCCTTCCCGCAACCTTAATCAGTCCACCTAGTGGAAGGCCTTCCAACGTATCGTCTTCCGGTTCGCGGTCGCCATTCCAGGACTTTTCGGCCCCAACGGCCAACCGTTCTGCGAGCAATGTGCCCTGCTCACTGCCACTTAAGTTTGGCAATTCTCTGGGCTATGTCGGTAACTTTGGTTCGTGGCCTATACAATATATATATTTCTTCCAGTGATTTTTTTTCGCAATTGTGTTAATACTTTCCTACTCACTATCTACAACCTAGAAGGCCTTAATTCAAGAGTAAATAGGTTACTTCTAGGCAAGCGTACTTCACCGTCGACCACAGTATCCCATACCATCAGGCGAGATAGTGGTCAAGCGCGACCCTATCGCAAATAAAATATAAAATACTTTCAAAGATTTCTTTTTACAAATAAAACAATTTTATCTCTTTAAAATATTACTTTTAAGTTGTAAGGGTACGCACAACAAAACCACCCACCCAGTTCGCAGTTACACTTTGAGGCCACTGCGGTTTTTACTCCTCTGCTGTTATTAGCCGATGAATTTCGTTGCGGGATGGAGAGATTTATGTGTGTTTAACATCAACCTTTGATTACAAGAGCATTAATTATAGGATTACTAAAATCAATTCGTAGTAATATTCATACTGCAGTCATATTTGCTTTCAATGTGTCTTTAGTTCTTCTTTCCTTCTATATGGGCCCAGTTTTTCGCCAATTGCTTTAGTTAACTACTGATACAAAAACTGGGGCATAGTTCGTAGATCTTCTGTTTAACTTTAAATCTCCCTTGTACACAATGGTGGATGTTGGCATTACTTGGACTATAGTATCAAAGTCAAACTAGGACAAGTCTGCTAGCGATTTTTACTCACTAATGATGACCAATTCCACATTTACAAAAACTTGAAGAAGTGTCTTAGGGTCTACGGAGTCGAGTTTTTATGTGATTTTACCAGGCAAAATCTAAAAGGCTGCTTACAGAAAAAAAACTTGCCAAAAGAAATTGCGTCTCATAGTAAAATTATCATAATTTTCTTGTACTTATCTTATTTTAATTGGGGTTGTCGCAACAGGCCTTTCTTCTTCTATATTTATCCATTATTCGTCATCTAAATAGACCCTTCCTAGCCATAATCACATTTCACACCGGCCATTATAGGAAATCTTGCGTTACAGGAAGCATAAGTCGTTTTTTAGCAAGCGATAATCAGCTTTATTTACCTACAGTTTGTTAGTAAACCGTTCAGTTATCGCTCAAGTAGCCATAAGGCTTAGTTTTGCTAGTCTTTTGTGGACCTAGCGCGCTCCAGATGCAGTTTTGTAAAAATGCTTCTTTTAACTTATACCTAGCTATTATTTTGTCTACTGTACATTTTCAACAGATTATAAATATTATTTTTTATTGAGTCTCAATTTGTTGTTTTAATTTTACGCTGCAATCACAGTTGATCTAGGCACCTATACCATACCTTACTTATTTACATGGCGTAAGAATTGAAATTCAAACGAATACTTCTGGGTCATTGTACTTATAATTATATGTGATGTTTTTCGCGAGGTCAAGGTACTAAAAGGTATTCTAAATAAAGACCCCTGAGGTTCTCCGGTAACAAATTTAAATTACATACACCTTGTAACAAGTGGGCGGTAGGCATTTTTTATTATTCTGGAAAGAAGTAAATATTTTTTGGTAAATATTTTTATTTGACCTTGCGAACTATTTAATGGTTGTAATGCAAATCGAATTTATCAATAAGATGCCTACGAGTTTTAGACCGTTTCATAAACTTTTCCTATCTAGATGTGTTAGCCACATACACAGTTGCTATGTGCTCTACTTACCTACAATTTATTTATTTATAATAATCTTCAGTCATGTGTTTGATAAAGCGTTAAACAAATGAATGAATCAGCATTATTACAATTATCGTTAATATGTAATGAGTTTGATGTCTAATGGTGCTCCTACACCGCTGTTAAAAATGATTACAAAAATTTTCTAAGGAAAATGTTTGTTTAGAAATTGTTTACTAATGTTTGTAAACATTTTTAAACAGTGGTGTGGGAGCACCATAAGACAGTTTTGAGATCAATCCTTTAGCATTTCAGGCTACTTTACCTAAGCATCTGTTTTTTTGTGTACCTTAAATCAAATACGGAAAGTGGCATGCATAAGAAAAGCCATTGATCTTAAAACTTTGTTTTTATATAATAACTAACTGACCCGGCGAACTTCGTTCCGCCTAACAAATTTCTAAAATAAACGTAGCCTAAGTTACTCCTTATTACATCAGCTACCCGCCAATAAAAGTCCCGTCAAAATCGGGCCAGCCATTTCAGAGATTAGCCGGAACAAACAGACAGACAGACAGACAAAAATTCTAAAAAATGTTATTTTGGTGTATGTACCGTATATATATTCATATATATGAAGTAAAAAACGGTTATTTCAATATTACAAACAGACACTCCAATTTTATTTATATGTATAGATATAATTATTTGATTTGATTTAGTAATAGGCCCAACCTATTTCTATATTTGGTAACCTGAAGTAAGCTTGTAGGTACCCAATCAGCTTAGATTCATCGTTTGATATGCTACCAACAAACTTCTGTGTATGAATTAATATCTACGTACAATCCTTCGTATGTCAATCAGTATTGAAGATCAAAAAACAGATTAAAACCTTTAACGAAACCGACTTCAAAATTAAAGAACGAAAAATCAAAAACCTGCAAAAAAATTGCAATCTATTAGAAATCAAGTTAACAATATCCATTAGCAAGATAATGATAAGGGTATTATCATATAAAAAGCGGTATCGATGATAATATATCACTCGTATCTTATCGAAGATGAAATTATGGTAAATAGTAAGCGTTATTTCAATGCGTTGCAGTGTTTCATGAACGTCGTTTTATTTCGCGCGTGTTATCTGTACAAAAAGAGTGCATTTCAAACAATACTGTAGTAGGAAACTGTGAATTGTGAACACGGTAAGTGAGTAGGCAGTCGCCTTTTGTGATTACTATTATCTTTTTTTTAATATAAGATTAAATTATAAGCAAAACTAGATCAATAGGTAACAAGGGCATTGGTCAGGTCAGGTACAATCAGGTAACCCGATTATTTTTTTTTCATTTATGAGTACCAAATACATATTTGGAGGATTTTTTTGCCAAAATGATCGCCAATTCTAGGTAACAACAAAGCTGATAAGGTCGTATTTGTAATACTTTCTTAATCGACATCGAATTGATAATTTTATGTAGTCTAAAGATAGGTGGTTTTTGTTATACCTAATTTATTGTCGGTAATAATGTTTTGCGTCGCACATTATATGGGGTGCAAGTATAGATTGTGACGTCCAAAGCCATCCAGATACCTAGTGATCGTGAGTGCTTCGTGTTGCCGCAACATACGACGGAAAAAGAGGGATGTTATAAGTTTGACGTGTGTTGCTGTGTATCTGTCTGTGGCATCATAGCTCCTAAACGGATGATCCGATTTTGATTTAGTTTATTTTGTTTGAAAGGTGGGGTGTTTTCGCAAGATATCGTGTCATAATTACGTGTTCGATAGATTTCCGATCAAAGGATATCTACTATTTAGTAGATAAATTATGTAGCATGAAATAAAAATGTGTTGGAGTTTTTTTTTAATTATGAAATTTTACTTGTCTAATGCCAATCTTTCTAGTTATCTCTTCCACGTTTCTTAAATATGTTTTCCTCAACATATCTCCCTTCTTCTAAAAAATATAAATAAGATATGTCCTTTGATTTCAAAAGTCTAGGTGCAGACTTAGATTATTCCAGCTACCTATACGAATATCACTGTCCTTGGTTGGGAACAATCCATCTCAGTAGAACGCACAAGTAAGCACTCTACCAGCAATATAGCCTACTAGCTCAACATCTTGTTGATATTTTTATTATAATTGCTCAATCATGCAAACTGCTAATCCCTTTTATGCTATCTTATACTTAAAAGACAGATAAAGCATAATAATTGCTCACTTAAGTATCCAAAACAAATTGATGGAGTCGTCGTCATCGTCTCGCCCTTGTTCTCGTTTAGATATTTGGGGTTAACGACAGTATTATATGGGGGACTGGGGTGACTTGGTTCTACACTTGGTACATACAAATTATAAAGCTGAAACACCTTCGGTTGGTTTAAATAAAGCAAACCTAACTATACTATTAGTTCTACTTCTACGGCTTTTTTACTTTAGTAGACTTGGAATTACCGTTCTAAAACAATTTGAGATGTTTTTTTGTTTATGTAACTAAGTCTTTCGTAGGATCAAATCTCACCAGTCTCACCTTTTCTTCCATAGATCTCTATCAGCAATTGTACTCTTTAGATGTCTCTCCTTGTATAGCTATATCAATTTTCTTACAGTCCATCCATCGTTTCTTTAGTGACCTACTAGCTTTTGCCAGCGGCTACGCCCGCATGATGTGATTTCTTATCGTACAGGAACATTATACCGGCATTAAAAGTAGCCTATGTGCTATTCCAGACTATAATCTATCACTGTGCCAAATCCAAATTCATCCAGATCCGTTCATCCGTTTCGGCGTGATTAAGTAACAAACATTGAGCCATCCAAACATTTATAATATTTACTAGCTTTTGCGACAGGCTTCGCCCGAGTTAAGATCCGTTTAACCGTTCTGGCGTGATTGAGTAACAAACTTACATCCATGCAAACTTTCGCATTTATAATATTAGAACAACTATGTTGTGGTCGGTTTCCAGCCAAACAAGATGCTTACTTCCACAAGCCAGCAACTTCTTCATTCTGACGTTCTGAATTCAAATTTTCAGGCTCACAAGAATCCAAGATGGCGAAGTTCTTCAAGTCAATCTTCCACACGACGGACCGGCGGAAGTCGCCTCACTACAGAGAAGATGCTGATGCAGACGAGGAACGGAGCGAGTCTCCACAAGCGACCGCTAAAAGGCAGCTGTCCATATCTCGCTCAGGGAGGATGAGGCAGGCAAATAAGAAGAGGCATTCACTCACTCTGGAGCTTTATGGAGAAGTAGGTTTGATTTTCTTTGCATATTTTGGCCTTTGGCTCTTGGCTCACAACGTAATGTTCCAAATATGAATTTAAAAAATATTATTTATGAGATTTTCAAACAACTGCATCATAAAATAACTTTTTTATCCTTATAGCACACTTTTACTTTTTAATTAACTGGAGCGTATGGGCTCATCGATTTAATGTAGAGGAATAGTGTCATTGTCTATGGATGCGTGCGCTACTAGAATCTAAATTTCTAACGGTATATAATTAGGTAAACACTCGTGTGATACTATTGTCACACGAGACGAACTCGTGTTCTAATAACCCTTATCTGTACTAATATTATAAACGTGAATGTAAGTTTGTTTGTTACGCTTTGACGCAAAAACTACTGAACCGATCATCATGAAACTTTGGACATATATTCTTGGAGGTATTAGAAGTAACATAGGATACTTTTTTTTAAAAAAAAAAATGGCTTCACTGCGAGCGAAGCCGCGGGTAAAAGCTAGGTATATATAAACTACTATTATAATTATTATGCACTATCAATGTACGCTTTACTATGATCATCAATCAAATGTAAGGCACGATTTTCAAAGAATTTACATGCATCCGTATTCAGGCCTGCTACCCCTAACCTTTGAGCGAAATCGTGTTTCATTAAGGCATTTATTGGATCATCATCATACTTCATGCTTGACACCGGGCTTGCCCAAGAGTTGTCATCTGATCATTGGTGCACCTTGTGGTGGTCTTCTAACGTTAGATTTAGATACAGTGCGCATATTGGTTATGACCTCTCGTTTAAGGGCATCGTGCCCTTAAACAGCTCTGCTTTCTGGAGAACCTATTTCGAGATCCTTCTAAGCAAATAGATCAATCTTTAACTTTTCTAGGTCCTCAAGTATCTTTCCGTGATTCCTATATTGGTTGGTTCATTCAAGTAGTGCCATTGTTTCTCCTTCTAATCTTAACGCCTGGTCTGCATCAGATACTCAAGAACTTAAGTGTTTTGACAATAGGTACACAGACTACTTGTGTAGACACTGCACTATCTGGCCACTTCATGCAGTGATTACTAGGGTTTAGTTAATTGATATTACCCATTGCTGATTTAGATAGATACCTATTTCTAATTAGGTATGTCCGTTGATAACGGATCTGGGTTTTCTGGGTTGAGCATTGCTTTTGTTAGGTCTCGAATCTCGTATCGATAATTTTAATGCCTAAAATAATAAGGCATAACATCGTCGTAATCTGCCCTACCAATCCAACCTTGTTTATTTGTATGGCAAACCCGAAAGCGTCGATTGAACGAATCCAAATCGAATTGAACGCGACCAGAGCATATGCTCTGGTCCTAATACAAAGCAATTATTTTGCGAATATTCGCACGATAATTGCTTTGTATTAGGGCGACAGTTAAGGTCACTACTTGTGATTCAAATATATCGTGGTATAAAGATTGTATATGAAATAAATATTGTTCGTATGTACCAAACTTGACTGTCCTAGGACGCACTCACGTAGGCAGTGTGCAGATAACTATAGAGACATACAAGTGGGTAATCTTGGAGATAGATAGAATCAATGATTCCCGCCAATCTCTTCCCGACTCATTACCTAACAACATTAACTTATCAAGTGGTGTGGATTAAACTAAATTCGAAATTAACGTGAAAATGATTCATAACATATATTTGATTAAATCAAACAAAGATAAGAATTAAATAATAATACGGGTGTGCTTTCTTCTTCATCGTATCGCTGGCACGATATTCATTTAGATTTGTTTGGCCCAAAACTTGGCCACTTTTACGGCATCTGCGGTGGCAGCACGCTTTGGGTGTGCCACGCTACTACTTACTCATATATTCCAAACTCTGGGCTGCTAATGAAAATAAATTTAAGGCAGAAAAACCCAATTATTACACATCAGGCTATGTAAATATTATCAGTAGTGTTTTAGGGCTCTGTTTTTTACTCAATAAAATAATAATTCGAAAATAAATTTGATAAAGGAATGATATGTATTTTTACAAAAAATTACATTGTACTTATCAGTGCATTAATGATTTTACTCTCCGTTTGATCTAAGCGCGATACCTACCTTTAATATAAAAATCTACATTGATTGTAATAATTGATAACGATCCGCAACCTACTGGTGGCAAACAGAACAAAACAAGACGATAATTTTATTATGTAAGGCAAACTTTTTCTTTGAAGTAGGTTCATAAATAAGTTTAAGTAAGCTTATAATTAAACGTGTTTCTATAAAAACAGGCACATATGTGACATGCGTATGGACTGGACCATTGATTTAACCATTGTATACCTGCCCCATCTTTAATTATAATAGGTCCCAGCATAGCTCCTTGTGGTACAATTCCTAAGGTGCGTTTGTCAGGTCGCACAAAGATGATTGGTGCTATGTTCGACTATTAAATACCGTAATTTTGATTTTAAACTTTGGCGCTAGCAAATATAGTCCGCTTCCACCCCTCCTTATGTGTTCTTTTGTTTGCTTATAGTATCGAACGGCTACAACAAATCTATGTGCTAAGCATGATTTTACTTTAAACTTTGTAGCATTGATTAAGAGGTCCCGATTTAATTGATTAGCAATATTCAAAGTGATTTGTGAAAGCTTAGTTTACAAGCATCATAGCTAGCCCAGATGTCGTAGATTTAACGTTGATCTTTGAATTTTTTAGGCTTGCCTATTACAATCTTTATCACTTTCGGAAATGTAGAAAAATTGCCGAAGAATCGGTCAATTACTTAATAATTAGGTTGATTATGGTCGAACAACAATGATGCATCTATATACGTCGATCTTTCTAGTAAAATCACTAATAATTTATGTCAGTCCAATTGTTGTGTTGGAAGTACTTTCATTAAACAGATGCTGAGTCATTGATAACCGTTGTTTCTGAGTACAGATTTATACTTATAAGCTGGTATGATGTATCGAAGCGTTACATTGGGAGTGCCTTATTTTCTGAAGATTGATTTGCTTAACTTAAGCCACTATAACTCATTCATTCAAATCTAAATCTCTGCTAAAGATTGTCTTGTTACTAACAATGTCTTCGTCGTCTTTAAATCCGTAGCAAAAATTGTAACCACTCTTTTGTTTTCCACTTCCAGGCCATCCAAATAGATGCTGTAGAAAAGGCTCATCCTATGGAGTACCACGTCAACACTCCAAGCCACACCGCACCAGCTGTGATAGGCCCTAGAAAATCGAGATTTGGCTCAACAGAACCCGAAGAAGTGCGACCTAAAGAAGTGGATCCTTCTGCAGAGTTTGCGACCATTGATGTGGTACCTCTTCAGACAAAGCTGAGTACAGTAGCCATAGATTCTGCTCCCAAATCTCCTGATGAAGAAATTGACCTAGCGTTCGAGATACTAGATAAATCATAGCGACCTTAGAGAAATTCAAGTGTGGAATTAATGTTAAATTTATAAGTATTTTAAGGTTAGCATTTTTAAGAGTTATTATGGCTCATGTTATTTAGCCTTGTATACGGACATTAACTATTTTTCGAAGCATGTCAAATGGCTCATGGAATGATCTCCAGGCGCGTATCAGATAACGAGATTTGTCATATGTAGAGTTTCAAATAGCAAAATTGATCAGATAATGCCTGTTATATGTCGTAAGGACAATATTGATTAGTTCAGAATATGCGCCAAGACAACTAGGACTATGAAGTAATATAAGATATTATGTTTATTTCTCTCTAATGAGCGATTTAAATATCTACCTATTATTCTATAAGAATTTTGTGATTATTCCTAAGAAATATTATTTAGTGTGTGCTATTAAATAGTTGTAAAATGAGATTATATACTACATAAAATATGGATATTAGACAGGGTATACTGTTGAAAATTTATTGATGTTGTCAATCAATTGATGCAAATTGTATTGCTCTGATAAGATTTACGTGCGTATGAAGTATTACTTTTTGCTTCAGATAATGTAATTGGATTACTGTAACGTATATACCTACTCAATTATCACGTGCATTTTGCTTAAAACTGTCCCAGTTGATATCGCAATATTTTCCAAATTAAAAAACATTTAATCTTGAAAGCAAAATCATCGATGGATTTCGCGATAAGGCGTAAAATTGTGTACTTTTAAAACGTTTTATATGTTTACTTTCTCCAGTGAAAATTTATCTAGCATTAATCTGAAGTAGGGCTAAACTGTTATCTAATTTCTGCATATGTGGACGGTGTACCTAGTTCATCATATACATAGATACATTTCTACATGTGTAACGTGTATTGTTCTATTGAAGTGCCTATCTACTTGAAAGATAGTGTTGTTTTTGTTATCAAGACGTATTTGCATGAAATTAAAGACTGATTGTTCAAACAGCTGCTCGCTTTCATTTTATTGTCATTGGTGATTATTGCTTTATGACACGTAGAATTGTTTTATCAGCCACATTAGTGCCCTAATAATGTCCTTTACAAGAGGATATTAACATGAAAATATGAGGCGAAATTATGCGTTTTTTCGGTTCTAGAAAATAATGGAAATTATTAATCTTTTTCTGCATTTCGCCATTTGTACCATTTTTTTAAATGTTCTCACTTTTGTAGCCGTAATATCTACTAATCTATTTAAAGCAGTGATGGGCAAAGTACGGCCCGCGGCCCAGTTCCGGCCCGCGAAAGCATTTAATCAGGCCAGTCGATTAAATGCTTATCCTTCGACATGAATAGTATATGGCCCGCGATAATTATATTTTGACGGTCCAGAAGTATAAAGTTGATTCTACTAAGTAGAATAATACACGCATAGGTAAAGAAAGAACGGTAGATAGAATACAACGGTAAGCCAGTATGTCTTATATGTAATGAAGAAGCAGTGGCGGTATTTAAAGGTTTAACCTCGCTCGCCATTTAAACACCAAGCATGTTAAAACCGCTTTGATGAATGACGCAGAAAAAAAGGTGAATGCGGAGTACCTATAAAAAACAATATCTGGTCAAAGAAATATGTTAAAAAAGCAAATTCCGGCCCCCCCTCTGAAATTTCTTAAACTTTCTGCCCCCCGATTAAGAAAGTTTGCCCACCACTGATTTAAAAAAATCTCTAATCTAGCGACCGATAAGTAGTGATCCTGCCATTTATCGGGCGCTAGACAGGCCTCCGAAGCTAGGTGGAGCGATGACCAGCGTCGTAATTGCGTATCTTTTTTAACAGTAGGTACTATGCTAGTATTATATTATCTGTGACAGTACAAAGCACACTCCTTCCCTTTCATTTTGGTAACTCAACAATATTCATTGCGTGTTTTACGCTGCCGAGTATTTGAACGGATTTTTGAACTTATGAAGCAATGAATGCAAGGGGCTGCGGGTCGATGGCGACGCTTTTGGGGGAGTCCCATGTCCAGCAGTGGTCTTTCGGCTGTAAGAATAGATAATGATGATGTGACAGGACTTTAACAGTAAAAACCTTAGTTAACTGCGTGTAGGTGCACGACTTTTTATTATAGGTAATTATTTTGCTTTAGGGAATTTTCCAAATAACGCACACAAAGAAAGAGCAATGGTTCACAGTTTTTCGCTCGCATATCTATCGGAAATACTTCTAATATAATTAATCGGGTATTGATGTCTCCACTCGTTTGTCTCATGCGTGAAAGTTATGTGATTTTAGGCCTGTGTGATCGGCAGCCGTATTGCGTAAGTGAATACGGCAACGCAAAGAGTTTGACCGCTATCCAATCGACCAATCACACAGACGGAAATCCACATCGCGTCATTCATCTCGCATGTGATTGGTCGATTGGATAGCGGTCAAACTTTTTGCATTGCCGTATTCACTTACGCAATGCGGCTGCGGGTTATTAACCCCCGACGGAAAAAGAGAGGTGTTATAAGTTTGACGTATGTTGCTGTGTATCTCTGTGTGTCTGTCTGTGGCGACATAGCTCCTAAACGGATGAACCGATTTTGATTTTGATTTTTTTTTAATAGGTGACTTTGTCGAGAGTGTTCTTAGCTATGTTTGATTAAAATCGGTTCTACCGTTTAAAAATTATCCGTGTTTTATTCTTTGAATCTGGGTTTTTTCGCAAGATATCGTGTCATAAATACGTGTTTCGATAGATTGTTGATGTCGACTGAAGCGTGTCTACTACTATGTATATTATATGTAGTTTTAAAAGCTAATATTACTAGTCACGCTGATTTGTCCTTGTTTGATCTACGGTACCTCTACTTTATATCAATTGACACTTTAATTGCTAGGTAGGTACTAATGACTGTATATAATTGATTATTAGTCCGTTTTAAAAATATCAAAATATTGCGTCGCGGTGAGTAATTTCAGCAGTAGTTTAGGCAGTTAGTTTTATTTTTGTAATAATTTAGAAAATATTTCTTATGACCGCAAGCTCGACTTGCTCAGAATTTAATTTAAATCTAAGTTCCTGGGTTTTGATTCTGGGTCGGACAGTGTACTTTTGTTTATTTCTTTGGAAAATTTTCTGTGAAAGATAGTTTGGATTTGTACCCGGTTATTGCCGTTTGGCTCGTATCTTATACATGGAACTTTTATCGTTAGTTACTAGCAAATAAGGTTAAATTCGATCTGCTTTAAAATCTCAAATGATTTCAGTTAGGTGAATCTTGATATGAACATATTTTTTTAGACATAAACTGCATGATATTGAACGCGTTATGGCGGTTACGCACTACATCCAATCCGTATTCGTGAAATTTCGGGACCGAAGTAGCCGTAGTCCTTCTTATAGGTTAGCTTACGCACTACATCCGAACTCTAGCCGTCATAATCTTGAGAACATTCAGAACATTTTGAACTCAGAACTCCAATCACGGACACAGATGTATAGTGCGTAACGTTACAGAAACGAGATTTTCGCCTCTAAACGAACTATTATTCCCTTTTATCTTCATATGCCTATAAATCAGGATTCTATTTCTAGTGTTAATCTAATATCTACAGTTTATGTACTTATATGATTATACCCCCTATAAATAACCCCAACCACCTCACATGACACTGATAAAACCCAATTATTCAAACAGATTGATAACCAATGCCTGTAATTTGCATAAATATTGCAACAATAACACAAAGAAATGATGCTCGACACCTGTTATCAGTGTCGGATGTGGAGATAATGACTTAATTACCGATAACGAGGCCTTATCAGTTATCTTGAACTATCGGTAACTGCCGCCGGGCTAACTGTTGTGATATTGATCCGTATCTTGAAGATAGTGGATATTACCACTGTTTTGTAGAACGTTTTCAAGGGCAGCTGTTTTTTTTTCTAGCTTTAACCGATCCGACTGTTAAAAACCGCATTATTTTTCAATAGATAATATCCTGAAACATTTACCTCCATATAAGGCGTCATTTTTAAGGGCGCCAAGGGCGGCAAATATTGTCTATGCCCAGAGCGACGAAATTGCTAAATCGGACCCTGAGTTAAAAACAAAGAAAACGATGTATGAAAGTCAATCTCCCTTATAGGTATATATATACTTGAAAATCTCGACTGTTTAACAACTTCTTCATCATCATCATCAGCCTATTCATGTTCCCACTGCTGGGACACAGACCTCTTATATGTGAGAGGGAATGGGCCAAAATCCACCACGCGGGCCCAGTGCGGGTTGGTGTATGTCGCATGTATACGAATTTTTTAATAAAATTTTACATTTTGAAGACCTCACGCAACACCAGCGCCCCTAGCGGTAAATTTAAACGCGATAGTCATTGGGATAAGGGCAAGAAGACTGATGACATCTGCCAAGTCTTTTTCCAACTATGTTGCAATATATCTGATGTTGGGTCGCACTGAAGCACTCCAGCGCTCCGGCTAAAGGTAGTTGAAGAACACCGTGTGGTTTTTAGTCAATAGGAGTCTGACAGACGTCTCCGCTCATCCCGGGGCGTAGGACATCTATGAGGATTTCCACATGTCAAAAATAAAAATAGATTTTAATATTTTCATGAAGCCACTGCCTATCTGGCCTCTCCAAACTTGATACTGGATAACATGAAACCCCTTATTAGACTTGGACTTCTGACTATCTAAGATCCATGCAAATTGTCAAAGATAAATGGCGCCATTTTTCGTGTTTATCCTGCCAGCTATGTATACCTATGTAATATATTAATATTGTTTGTTTTCAGCATAGCCCTTCCCAAGTGCTCGCCACAAGCATCGATCTCTAGCTTTCCTAGTCCTATCGTCCCTGCCCACCCTTCTGATAACATCTTTCCATCTACGATACTGTCTGCCTTTCCTTCTTGTTTTAAATTTAGGACACCATTCTGTCACTTCAATGTAAAGCAAGACAATCGAGGAACCGATGTCGAATAAGAATAAGTATATAATGCAAAAACCCTGTAGTATTCAGCAGAAATAAAACAAAATGTAAGGCTTATTAATATATAATTTAAATAATATATAAAAAATAAATTTTAAATAAATGTATATATTTTAAATTATTATTAAATATAATAATTTAAAAAATATATATTTACAGGACTACCTATACGTATCTAACTTTAATATGTAATCAATTAACTGTCTTGAAACTACCAATGAAAATAAAGCTTGTAGATAAAATGTTCGAATATTGCACACAGACTGCGGCGGTACAGTAATCAAAGAAAATTAATCCATAACTACTCGATCATAAGGTTTAAATTGATACAACAAGGTCTTATAAATGAAAGACTTGAATGAGAAAAATCTTATCTATATTTACAGTTACAATATTAAACAGCTTCTCGCTTTAAAGCTTCATCTTCTTCTTCTTAGGCTTGATAGGTAGTGGACCGCCGATCTTGAATACCGTACTGTAAATAACATATAATCGTTTTAGATTATTCTAGAAATATATTTTCTGTTTTTTTTTTCTGTGAAATCTGTTTCCGGAGAAAAAAAATACCTGGGATCATAATAAAAATTAAAGTAGATGGGAGGCTTTGGCCTGCAGTGGGATAAGACTGTAAAAATAAAGTATATATGTAGTAATTATATAAGAAAAATACAGTTCAATACTTACTGGCAAGTTGTGCATATAGGGCTGAATTTGCAAAACACTGAAACAAATAACGTTCAAATTAAATTTAGATATAACCATTGTAATCATATTTTTACAGTCTATGTATGTATGTATGGATGTATGTTTCCTATGTGGCGTTCTAGAGACCAAACGCGTAGGCCGATTTTGATGATTCTTACGTCAATCGATTCGTCTCTTAACCCTGCGAGTGTCACTGGCTACATTAAAATTAGAAAATAGAAAAATGGCGGCTTTTGGGCGCCATATCGTGGCGGCCCAATTTTTTTTTCTTTCATACTCATTGTGTGGGGTATCAAAATAAAGGGTTTTAAGAGGTGTTTACAAAATTATATAACACTTATATGTTTAAATATATCTAATTCTAAAAAAAGAAGCTGTAAATAAAAAATTATTTAAATAACAAAAAACCCGACTGCTTAAAAAACACTCCGACTGCACAGCATAATTTTCTTCGTTTACGTCTTCTTAGTTTGCTTTTTAAGCAGTCGGGTTTTTTGTTATTTTAAATATTTTTTTATTTCATTATAATTTATAAAGTACGTCTCAGCTACTCCAAGTACAAAAAGTTTTACATCTATCAGATTCTAGTATACAAATTATTATGACTTTATACGCCATTTGAAATAACATAAAAAATTTAAACAATCCCTTAATACAATCCGTTCAACCAATTTTGAGTTCTATTCCGTAAACATAAGGATGGTATACATAACATAAACCTACTATTAAAATTTACTACAGCTGCAATTTGTCATGCCCTCGCCCGCGTTAATGTCGAAAAATATCCCGAGGGAACATATTCCCGGGAAAAAAAAGTATCCTATATGCTGTTCCTGACTATAATCTATATCTGTGCCAAATTTCATCCAGATCCGTTCAGACGTACTGGCGTGAAGAAGTAACAAACATACACACTCACAAACTTTCGCCTTTATAATATTAGTGAGTATAATCAATATAGAAAGTGCTAGAGACTCACCGCTGAGACACACGGAGCACACATATCCGATGGTGAGCAGTTCTCTGTGGCAGAAACAGGCGGCGCGGTAGTCCACGCGACCGCGACCGGGGAGAACTAACTTTGTGCGTTCTGAAGTGTCCGGAAGAAATACCCACTGGAAAATTACAAGTCAAAATCAGCATAATATTTCAAAGTATGATGACGTAGACAAATGGTAGCAAATTTTCTTTGACATATGAATCTGCATTTTTTAACGGGCAACCAGCTTCAACTTTCCTAAACGCTTATATACTCCATTTGCGATAACATTAGACGTTTAAATTAGCCCATTTTACAGCCCGTTCAACCGATTTTGAGTTCTATAACGATGGTAATACGACAAATGGTAGCTCTAATAAACAGTTGGTTTTGGTAACAGGGTTATGCTTTTTATGTCATCCTTATGTTTACGGGATAGGACTCAAAATCGGTTGAACGGACTGTAAAAAGATATGGAAACATGTCTAATGTTATTTCAAATGGAGTTTAGATGTTCATGAAATTAGACGATATTTCTAGTAATTTTTATTCAATAAGCGGGTTACGGTCAAAGCACACCTCACAATCAAATAGAATCGAAGAAAATCTCTAAAGTTATACGTAGCAAATTGACCCTTATTTCCTCACAGATAAAAATAACGCGATCGCATTTAAAATTCGAATGTTAGATGCTTGCTTTTTAATCGTGATCGAAATGTGTGCATTACGTTGTGCAGGTAGGGGTCAAAATGCTATGTACATTTTAGAAATTCGTTTCGAATCTGAGTCAATATGCTTTATCCCTTAAAAGCTCTGGCTACGCTGCCTGAGGCGATAACCGCGCGAGCTGCGAGCGCTCTTATTGTTCTAATGATTAGAAATCACGCAACTATTTACAACAGTTTGGACACCATTTTTAGGGTAAAAACAGGTTTTATTACCCTAAAAATGTATTACTAAGACTCCACGGTCCGTCTGTATCTCATGAACCGTGATAGCTAGACAGTTGAAATTTTCACAGATGATGACTGTATTTCTGTTGCCGCTTAACAACAAATACTAAAAACAGAATAGAATAAATATTTAAGTCGGGCTCTCATACAAAAAACGTGATTTTTTTGCCATTTTTTGCGATAATGGTACGGAACGCTTCCTGCGCGAGTCCGACACCCACTTGGCCGGTTTTTTTTTTTCATAAAAGTTCGTTGGCACTATGAGTGAGAGCGAATATCATCTCACAGCCTTGTCACGATTGGCTTCAGTTTGGCCACAACTAAGTCTTTTTGCTAGCCTGTTCAGTCCCACTTTCGGGCACAATGGACTAAAAATCTTACCAATAAGTATTGTAGAAGTCCTTCAAGCGAAGGCACTTTGAGATACAATCCGCCGGTGATGTCGCATCCTTGCTGGAGAAGACTGAGGTGCTTATCCAATGAGCATACGTCTATAAGGACTTGCTGTTTCTGTGAACCGTAGAATTAAAAGTTCAATTTATATAAGTAGGGAAGATGTGGTCTATAGGAAACCCATAGGTAATTCTATTTATATATATTCTATAATCCAGACGTGAATACAGAATCCTGGTGGTTCTAATGAGAATTCCCTAATAGGAAAAACCTGATAACACTGTCTGATCTTGGAATTGACAAAAAGACCTTATGCTAAGAACAAGAAGTCGCACTTGTGACTTCTGACGACTAGATTCTAGAACTCTATATTTTTTTTTCGATCGACCGGCACCCATCGAGCTTCATCGGAGCGCATTCTACAATGTGTCAAAGGAATTTGAAGCAACAGTGAAGCAGTTAAATGTCATATTTGCATGATAGCCGCGGCGTGTGTGCAGATCCGAACTGCCGATTCTCCTAAAAGTAATCACTTCACAATCGCTAGTTTCTCTCAACACTTGGCAAAATGCGCTCCAATAAGGCCAGTTCGCTGGAAATAGCACTTTATACTCATAGAATTAAGGTTGAATATAGGTTGATGGAGAACGTACGCTTACGTACCTGTGCAGTGAAGAAGACGTTCATGTAGTTGATGTACTGCGCGGCAGTGTCGCTGCTGCCCGTTACGACCAGAATGCGGCTGGTCATGCGCAGGCCAGGGCTGGCTTCACGACGAATCTGCAATGTACACGAGATTCGTTTACTTATTTACACAATTTTAGAGGATGTTCTACTGCAATGTACACATACTCCATTTGAAATAACAGTATACATTTTGACAGCCCGTTCAACCGTTTCTGCGTTCAATTTAGTAAACTTAAATATGACATAAAAAGCATAAACCTGTTGCCAAAACCAACTGTTTACTACAGCTCCAATTTGTCATATCACCCAGGAAGCGAAAACTTTTATAAATTACGGTACAGGTATCGAGGAATTTCGGTTACCTATACGATTAAGGTAACCGCTATCTGGGTTACCCAAGAAGAAGAAACATGTTACCTTTATTTAAGTTAACGTTTTAATCGGCGTTCGCCGGCGCGCGTGGGTTGTCTCGACTCTTTGACACACACACAGGCGATGCGCGCCCTTTGACAGTTTGACTAATACCGACGGACGGCACGTATAAGATATAGATAATTTTTATTTCGGTAACCGGTAATAATAAAGGTTGTATTCAATATTTAAAAATTAAGGTAACCTTTTAAAATACCTGTAACTAACCGAAAAATACCGATATTGGTCGTACCGGTTTCGGTCCCTGATATCACCAACGCAATAAGAGTCAAAATCGGTTGAACGGGCTTTAAAAAGAGATTATTTAAATGTCTTATGTTATACATATTACAAATGGAGTAAAGGTAAAGTTTTGCAGAAGGTAGTTGAGCTCATTTTTTTTATTATCATTTGGCTCGCGCTTAGCCACTATCTCACCTGATGGTAAGCGATGATGTGGTTTGCCTAAAAGACACCTAAACCTATTCACTCTTGACTTAAAGATATGGTTGTAGCTATCAGGAAATACAGACTCCGGCAGGGAATTCCACTCCTTAGATGTACGCATAGTAAGAGTATTGTCAAAACGTTTGGTTTGTATGGGTGGGATGTCCACCATGTACCATGTTGTTGGCAGAGAAATGTTTCAAGGTAGATGGATTTAAGTTTTAAGGATTTTGAAGGTCCACCCATTATTTTTAATACTACCTCATAGTGGCACTAATAGTGTTGGAACAATTAAGTAAGATATAAATGAGAATATGGTGTTTGTTTGAGCAGTCTTCTACAACCAATTGTAGCTTGTTATTTGAAGATTTTTCTTTATAATTATTTTCATAGATAAAATACTATACACAGTGTATAAAATACTTAATTAACTATAATTACATACATATACTTAAATCAAAACCACTAGCTAAATAAGCCTAAAATAATCTAATCTAAAATATGGATCAAAAACTCCTCCACATCATTGGCCACTGGTATTTTGCCCAAAAGACTGGCAGCATTGCCACGTTGTATGGCAATGCTTATAGTCTGACTCTTAAAAACCAACTTTTGGGTCACCCAAAATGATTGTTATCACTAAATATTATTAAACAAAGTCACCCGCTGCGTCTGTTTGCAATAAAGTAAAAAAATACTGGATGGATTTTCATGCGGTTATCACCAATAGAAAAAGTGAGAAATGAGGAAGGTTCTATGTCAGTGTGGGTCGCTATATGTATAATTGTCACTAATTACCTTAGCTATAAAGCAGAGTGCCATAGCAACAGCCCCTGCCAGCAGGGACTCTCCAGGTTTATCGTCTGGCGGTTGGCTCTTTACTAGGTTAACTAATCTGAAAATTTTATGTAAAACATTTATTTTTAATTTATTTTATACAATATTGTCATCAATGTCAAAGTACAAGCACAAACATTTGTAAAAATAAGTGTACAATGTCTTATTGTACCGGGCAATCTCTAAATGATGAAATAATTTTCAGGTAAATGTTATGTTGTCTAGTATTAAGAGGAAATCCGTTTGTAGACATCCGACTGAATATCCTAACACTTACCAGACCTAAGTAATTACAATATCGGACCTAAGTATTAACAGGACCTAAGTAAATAGTCATAATTCGGTTTGGGTCTTGCCTATTTGGCGAAATAGGCGAGAGTCAAACCGAGTTATTAATTTTTACTAGGGAAATTCAGTTGGAGTTCTATGCCCGCATTTTCTCTTAATGCTATTTAATTTAATAACTTACGAATTCTGGTAAATCTTACCTCATTTTAATAGTTTTCTCAACTAATGTGAACAATTCATACTGGCCATCAATCTGTCTTACATCCAGGGGCTTGCCAGGAGAAGGGTATAGGTATTCACTGAAAACACAGACATACAATATGACATCCTCATAAAATATGGGTTATAAGCTTACAATCACAATTAATTGCGCAATTAAGTCCTTTCCTCCATTCAAGTCAATCAAATTGTCAGTGATATGAGTGATAGTTTGATTTTTATTATTTATTGAAAATAATCAACAGATTTTCTCTGTTTTCATAGTGGCTGAATTGATAGGACTGGAGTGACTTTAGTAGACTCAGTTTACTTCAATAGGATTTAAAATGAAGGCCTCAAGCTTAAACCCATTAACATCAATTGGAATCTTTCCTGGATAGAAAAATGATAATTGTATTAAGCCCGTCAGCGAGATTATCAAATAATATTTGACCCGTATTTTTTGCTTTATCTAATAAATAAAAATTTACAAAGATAAAGCGCATCAAGTTCAGGAGTAGGAGCTTGTGACGTCATTTTGTCAGTATAAAATGTAGCACACCGTGACATCACACAATATTTCAATAAACTGTATCTTCATAATTTTTTGTTTACGTGGCAAAAGAAAAAATATGTGTTCAATATATTTAACTTATGTGTCAGCTTTTTGGTTCTGCATTTTAATGAAACATACAGTATAAACCTCACCTCTTATGAAAATGGCATCCTATAACAGCCAGTTCGTTCCTAGATTTCTGCATCAAGTGTGAGTTAGCAAATGCAATGACAGCATCGAGACAATTGGTCAGCACCTTTGGGTCTTCAGTTATGTAGCGCTGGTTTGGGTTCGTGTCCACTATTATTACTAGGAGACTGCTATCTGATGGGGCTGTAAACAATAAGATAATAATAGTCAGTTACGTTCTGGTCAAGACAAGACATCATGAATAAAAAAAATTTTGGAACGGAAGGCACTGGCACTGCAACACAGGTCAATCACCTAGCACAGGAGTCAGGAAATCCATGTATTTGTAATGATTTCTTATGTAAATAAAGTTATTTATTATTTATACTGTGCACTACTTACTAAAATTTAATGTTCTCTGTATGTAATTTATGATTAGTTACGAAGAGCTTTAAGATAAGGTACTGATCTCACTTCAATTAACACGAGATAAACGCTAAAATCCACAGTTTCTTCAGACCTTAACATTTTTTAACCGACGCTCAAAATCTGATCTTAAGTTCAAATTAATATATTTTGCACCCATGCTAACTGCCATGGGCGATAAATATAACGAATTTAAAAGGTTTTTAAACGTAATTTACAGATTTATTTCCAAAGCACAGTTTTGGAAATAAATCTGTTCACAATTAGAGGTTATGTTTCACTACAATCGAACTTACTGTCGTCGTCTGCCATTTTATAATGTAGGAATTGTTGGAAATAACTTTAAATCTTTATCACTTTACTTTATCTAGCTTTAGTTACAATTACAGTCCTTTTAATTTAAAATTAGGATTTTGTTTCTTCCTTCAACTTGTTTGACAACAACTTTGACATCTTAAATAACATCACATCGGTGTTACTAGCTTACCACATTCCCACCTTTATGAGATTACCAAGTAATTATATGGAAACTATTTGTTAGAAAAACTTGTAGACGCTTAATAATTCTGGCAATCTCAAAATCGATAAGAGGTAAAGAAAGAAATGTCTGATGTTAAGAAAAGAGGGTCATGGGTAAGTACCTGTAGTTCAAGGTACAGCCACAAAAGTATGTAAGTGGCGGCGCGCCGCAGGACAGCTCCGCTTACCGAGATCGGCCTGATGATTGAGTTCATCCATTTTATACAGACAACTGACCTACCTCCGAAAGTACGTGAAGCTGTCGACCTCGGTAATCAATCGTAAATCTTTGGTTCGCTTTGACTGCAGTTAGAACTGCGAAAGTCAGACAATTTGTTGTGTAATTATTTTTTATGCCAAATAAATTAAATTAATTAAAAAAAAAACGGTTTTTACAAAAATAATATTGTGTTACTGGGTATACTGGATAATGCATTCATACAGGGAGTCCATGTAACATCTGCTGCATCTGATTAGACTGAAATCCGAGTCGAAACCATCATTTACCTAGAATTTTTGAAACAATGGAAATAAGGCTGGGCCGATGGTGACTTAGGTAGAGTAGCAGAAGGTTGAAAGGTCAATAATTATCTATAGCTATGAAATTGCCGTTTTTTTATGAAATAAGTTAACGTAATATTTTTTCTATATTTTTCATTTCTATTAGTCCATCCATGCAAACATGCAATGGATGCAAATTGCCCAACGCTGTGGCATTTTATGCACTTCTTTAAGAATTCAGCTGGACGGGAGGCAACATATTCTTCAAAGGCATTTTGTACTGCCTCTCTGGTATTGTTTTTGTTCCGCCAGGAAATTATCAAAATTCTGGAAAAAGTAGAAGTCTGGTGAATATTGCGGATGACGAAGAGCTTCTAACCCCAGCTTTTGTAACTTGGAGAACGTTTGCTGTGCAGTATGAGGTCGCGCGTTGTTCTGTAGGTGCAGCGGAGACGAGCGATTGTACAAAGCTGGTTGGAGACGTGCGAGCTTCTCCGTCATTGTGTTCAGTTCTTCACAACACACATCTGCAGTAATGCTCATCCCGTTTGGTAAGAAGCTGTGATGAATTACACCGGCCCTAGACCACCAAACAGTGACCGTCAATTATCTAGGTAACCCTAGATAAATTTTCGCTTAGGGCATTGTTTAAGTGCTGAACTAGGATTCAACCATCTTGCTTAGCGCTTGCGATTGTCAAACAGAATCCATTTTTCGTCGCAGGCAACAAAGCGGTTCAAAATTCCTTCGTTTGTGTGCCTGTTGAGCAGTGCAAGGCACGTCTCGACGCGTTCTTCGCGCTGGCAATCATAGAGTTTTTGGGGCACCCATTCAAGTTTCTTTAACTTGCCAATTTGACGCAAATGGACCAATATTGTTTTGATGCTAACGTCGAAAGCTGCTGCTAATTCAGCCGTAGATTGAGTATCATCTACGGCTTCCACAATCGCCTTTAATTCGTCATTGTTGACCAAAGGCTTCGGACGACCACAGGGTTCCTTTTTCGGGTCAAAATTCCCCGAACGGAACGGCAAACCAATAACAGGTGGTGCTTTCGTTTGTAGTGTTAGCTCCGTAAACGTTGTTGATGTTGCTTGCCGCTTGTGCCGCGTTGCTACCACTACGGTAGATACTCATATTCCATAATTACTCGAATTTTCAACCCTATCCATGATAATATGCGATGAAAATATAACGCTTATAAATAAACAAATGACTAATTTTTAAAAAAAGGATCCCATAGTCTTTGAAAAAATAAAATGAAATTAGAATTCTTAGCCAAACAAAAACTATTTTGATTCGAAATGGCCTGTACTGCAGACCGGCAATTTCATTGGTAAAGACGAGGTACAGGCCTATTATTTCTTAAGAACAGCAGCTTCTTATAGCAGCTGAAAATGAAACAATAACTATAGTAGATTCGATTCAAACATAAGGTTGCCTAAGAACACGAGGTGAGTCGCTTCACTACAACAAATTTAATTGACAGCGGGTATGAGGGGTCTGCACAGAAACGCATACTTCACAGCCGCAATTAAGTTTCTTCGATCATATCCCTACAAATGTATACTTGCATAAATAACTCAACAAACAAACAACAACACATCAATAATTAGCATCCTACAAACTAACAACCATTAAAACGTCGACAGTGTTCTTATTAATTTAAATAATTGTTTAGAAAGCACCTGCAGACAGATGTCAGGGGTACTAAGATACATATTTGTCAAAAGCGCATTCCTCGCATAGTTTGTGAGCACACATACATCATAGTTTGGTCACCAATCAGTTTGACTCGTGCGCGCTTGATAAGCATCGGGGGACTAAAGAATTGGGTGGATTATGAGTTGGTGTTCAAGTTATTATTTAAATGTTTGATTCCGAAATTAAAGTAATTTTTTACATTGTAGTTTTTTTTTGGAAGTCGGTTGTATTTTTATTTTTTTAGTTGTACTGCATAATGGACAAGCTCTACAGTCAATAACATGAAACTTGAACAAAGCTGGTAGAATAAGAGTGTACCAGTACCAGGGTGAACTGTATACATCTGCTTGCCCCTTTCGAGCGTACCGGCGTGATGTTATGTACAATGTTGTAAATAATAAACAGACATGCGATTTCAGCAATCTCAAGAGATTGGCCGTCTTAAGTTTATGAGTTCTGTTGTACCTATATAGTATCTCCGAAGTTCTTCATCAGATCTTCACTAAATTTAAAAGGGACCAATTCGGGAACATACTCTTTCAAACAAAAATTGGTCCATAATTGACGGAGATATGGGTAATTACAAAAAAAAATGAAACAGAGTTGAACATAGAACCTTCTCCTTTTTGGTAAGTTTGTTAAAACTGTCAAAATAGTCTTACTGCCTGACCACACAAACTAAAACATTCAAAACTGAATTTCAGGCGTTTAATTTATTAAAACTGGTAGGTAGGTACTTAGGTTTGCTAAAACCTTTTTTACTAACTATTTTCTGAAAGAGCTTAACTTTCTAACTTAGCTTTGAAGATGATTGTGTTAACGACAGTCAACAAACAAGATAGTCGCGAGGATTGCAATGACAGTGAAAAACAATTTAGGTTTTTTGTTTGCAAGGCATTTCAGGAATCTTCATTCGCTAGGAATACCTGTATGGGCAGGTTGCTAGCCCATTGCATTCGAAAATTAGCATATCTTTCCTTAGTTAATTCTCACATTCCGCTTTTTGTTATCCAAGGAGATCCTTAAGGAAACTTACCGCAGAAAATTACTGCATTTTTCATTGAAGTGGTTAATTTGCATTCGTTAAGTAGTGTGTTATAAAGATCAATGATATTATCTCTTTCGAGAAAAGTGGATGTTTCAGAGAAAATAATAATGAAGGTGGCAAAGACGGTACAGCCAACTGTCCGCAAAAATACGAAATGTCACATTTCAATAAAATTAAAGAAGCGTAAAATTGCAGTTGCATCTATAGCCATACAAATTGTGGACTTCGTCCAAAAACTGCGGCCAAGGTCGGTATGTGGACTATAATCGTAAAATAAATACACACATACGGGTAATCGAGTGAACTTCATAATTTGCTCCAATACACATAAACTAGCGCTAAATGTGCGACAGTTTATTACTCGCACGTCTATTACAAAACACGAAATGATAGCGAAACAAAAGGTTTCCAGTGTATAGCAACCGAAACTGACGTCACAACAACACCATTACATTGATTTACACGAGTCCGTTTATCAACGAACGTAAGACGGGAGCTTATTATTACATCCGAATTGTATTTCATCGTAGCGAGATGACAAACCGGCGATACGGCGCCAAACTTATGTCATCTGTCAAAATACATGTTAACAGTACGAAGAACGGTAGATGAGTCGAGACGATAACACCACATGAATAATATTATACGAGCGATGTGACAAGCTCTGCTACCTGTCATTTTACGACATTGTTTATATACGGCTAATGATATGCCTCATTTGAATGCCTTGGTGGTCTGGATAGAAAAAACTACCCGTCTTTTGTTACCATTCCCTTTACAGACTTTATACTTATAGAACCTCGTCTTTTGAACTGGAAGTTCAGGCAACATAACCAAGTATTTATTAATTTCCACGGTGTTTTGCGCCCGAATATAATTAACAGTACGAAAACTAATCAGTATATTAAGAGGGCAGGCGGTAATTGAATAAGATTTTACGAGAACATTGTTTACAAGACTTCGTGCCAGAGGGCAGCGACGCTACATTAGCGCGGGCTTTCGAAAATCGAAATGAGAATAAGAAAAAAAGGCGGGAACGAAATAATTATGCACGTTCCGTTTCGTAATGGGCGTCGCGCTACCGTTTCGCTTTAATAGCTCGCTTGTTCTGAGAATTTAATTACGCTCAGAGCGCGCCCAGATTAGCCGGGCGCGCGTTCCGTTTTGTTAATAACTCTAATAATGGATGACGCCCGCGCTCTTTGCTGCATTAATGTTATTTATTCCGATTATAGCGCTTTTATTAAACCGATTCATCACACACGCTTTTCTATGAAGCCAGTTAAACAACAATGACACGAGATTTATTTTAAATGTAACATCAATTGAGAATATACAAAATATCAATATTAATAATTCAATAACGAGCTCCTAAAAACAAATTGTCTAACCGATAAGACATTGGGTTTGACACAAACAAAATATAAAACGATTCAGCCTTAATAAGAACCGGAGTCCAGAGATGAACACAAAAGAAAAAGATAACCGCCTATTGTTTTTTATCATGTTGTCAATATCGCGCGGCCAAATTTTCAATATTGGAATGCCACGATTCGCCAATAAGAAGCGGGAAAGAATTGATTTATTGTCCAATTAGCGTCGGTCAGGTGTGCCAACTGCCAAGATAGCATCAGGCTGGGCAACCTAACTCGGCTGCAACTACTATTTCTTTTGGCGCGTTCAGTTTAAATGGCATATTGGAATAAAAAAAGAACCTTTACACCATGCTGGCCGCGTTTTCAGAAAGTCGAATTTGAAATTCTGATCGTTCGCGGCGAACGTTTGCTTAAGTGGAAATCGATTTGAATTAATTGTAGGCCGGCTTTTTATCGGAGAAGAACTTTAATTTGATAGAAAATATTTCGAGTCGTTAAATACATTATCATTTTGATATAATTTATAGACCATGAAATTAATGTCTCTCTCTAAATAGTCGTAAAAGCTAATCACACAATTAAGATTGTTATAATAGAGCACACATTATTTAATATAATTACATTACGGCGAGACTTAATAGAAATCAAACGAGGGGTGACGGGATTTCATTTATCAACCGAATACATCGTGTTAATAGCTCCTCGATAACTTCGTATCGCATTACACGGGGAAGGGATTAAGATACAACCACAGTGGGTTAAGAATCACTATTTAATATTTAAGCTGCTGAAATAACTGTTTAATTTTATTAATATCTTAGAATAGTTTGGTGCAAACACGCTAATAGGTATTAAAACACCGTAAACTTGTTTAAGCCCGACTAAACGCAGTGCTCATATCCGTCAGTTTTGCTTTAAACTTTAAACCGAGAACAATGGTGGCCCTGTCGACGCTCTCAGACGCTCCGTTACCGACGCCATATTAAACCCACTCTCTGTACAATTGCACTGTAAACGTTTATGAGATTGTCTGTTCAAACACTTCAAACCTGAACCCAAAAGCCCCATTAATGTTCATTTCAATCATATTTACGGTTTACGGAAAACTCAGCTAAATTATTTTAGCGATAACTAATCTGTGCTACTTCTTACAATATCTATTTTAGCTCTCATACCTGCATCCGCTTTTCGCTACGTAATAAATCCTCTGTGCAATACTTTCGCTACCAAAGTTGCCTCAATAGAATATAGTCGGCGGCGAGGCGAATTGTTTGCGGGTAGTCGATAAATTCCGGTAGCGTTTGACGCAACGCGGTCGGAGGCGTCATTTACGACATTTACTATTGAGGACTCGGCCGGAGCAGACCGCTCGAGATATTGACGTTTAAATGTATTATTGCAATGTGAAATAAAGTTATCGAGCGAACGGTGTGACTATGGCATGAATTTAATATTAAGTATTAAGCAATTTTTTTTAGAATTGGAATGCACGAATTCTGATAGAGTTAGTTACTTTATATCTCTATTCCAGTATACGACAAAAGAAGTATTTAATTGACAATTCAATTTCCCTACCTATTTTACTCCCAAACAACGAGAAAACCGTAAACGATACACAATTTTCCAGATTCCCATTAGGTACATTACACCATACAGTCGCTACACGCTAGAAAAAGACAGTATATGCCACCCAAACACGTTCCCCGCAATAAATGTGCGGGAAAGAAAGAGACGTAGTAATAGCCGGAAATTAGCACTCGTCTATCTTTCATTTTACACCCCAAATTTTCTTATTCCAATTTCCTCTCGCTACGAGAGTCCCCATTTTATGAGCCTTAACTGAGTGACGTAACGACACACCGAAGTGGGCCGAGTCACTTCGGTACAGGGTTTAAATTTGGAACGTAACTTCAGCGACGGTTGCGGCTTTCTATATTTGGAAATGCTTTAGAACACTCTGTCATTTGAAATGAGTCATTTTCTGATAAGAATGCCCTATTGGCTGAGACGTGTGCGCCTCGGGCCGCGCGCCCGATAATGCCATTTCCGAACGTAGATAGCGAATAACTTGGGTGTCGGTTTTTGCACTGGAGTTTTAATAATAAAGCATAGGGGGAGAGAGGCCGAGATATGGAAATGAGCGTGTGGAGAAGAGGAAATTTGAATTTATACACCAGCTAGTTTTATTCATGAGGGGCCTCCGTTTGGCGAGATTATACCGACGTCCGACCGAAATTTTGTATGGATATAATGTTTGTTGTGTTTTAGTTTAATTTTTTGTTTGGGTAATTTTAATGTTTGGCTATGTTTTAAGTAGAGCAAGTAACACTTATTACTTTTAAGGTATCTATGTTTAAGAAACGTTTGCTAACTTAGTCTAAATCTAGACTAGACAATAAGAGCTACAATTATTAAAAAAAAATGTCAAAGATGTTGCGAAAGGCTCGAAGGATATTTTTATCAAAGGACATCATAAGAATCACACATCAAACAACACACAGAATTCGACAAAAAAAAACTTTAAAACTGCCCAAAAAACTAAAAATTATACTCGATTAACCGTGTCCGCACATCATCGGTCAGGTGAGGTATCACTATTCTGTATTTTTTTTCACGCGTGGGAAGAATCTCGAAGTCATCTCGTCACACATCTCGATTGGCGAGTGTAAGCGATTTCTTTCACGTCATTAACTCGGCAGTGAAGGCTGTGTTGCTAAAATGACTGCGGTCAACTTGATCGGTCATTATTTAGTGTATTGTTGGTCGTGGGAATGAAATACATAATTGATTCTTGAGACAGCGTTGCGATACTGTCTGTTAGGTTGAGTAGTAGTTATTATGAGTTAGTCATGCCACTGTCTGTTAGGTAATAAGGTGTTTTTTGGTTGAATTATGGGTCAGCGTCATTTGATTAGTATCTGTTAACGTAGATATTAGTTGCTAATTTGTTTGTTAGGAGAGTTTAAAGACGTAATGATACCAAGTGTTTTAATCGTAGATATATTACGACTGTTTATTTATATCTAAGATTAAATAATTTTTTATTATATACCTTCTTTTTATTTTACCAGAAAATATCATAACTATTTTTTTCCTTGTAGAAAAAATAAATTCCTACAGAGCCAACAAATTTGAACTGTAGGGCAATCAAATGTAATTTAAAACTAATCTCTATTCAATCCGACTCATTCATTCACAATATTTTTCACCGTTAATAGTCGTAAAACTTCTCAAAAATTCTCCGAACTTTACGCCGTCCACAAAAAATATGGAGATCATAAATAATATCACTTGTAACAATACAAATTTTTATAGTCAGAGAACTCTATTGCACAGGTGGAAAAAACGTCACAGAATAGGTCCATTCATAAAAGGTTCGTTCATTCATGTAACGCAAAAAACTGCCCAATAAGTGGACTGCCTCTATTCTGTATTGTAAGAAGTTAATCTATAATATTCTATAACGTCTTAATTTTATTATCCCGTGGGATTTCAGAATGTGATGATGAATTTTTGTCGTTGTAATGGAGTTCCTATTTTGAATGTTTTTTTAGTTCATTCATGCGTTTGTAGGAGGTGCCAACCGCACAACGTTTAAAGAGTAATGCAAGTAATAACCACGATAACTAAATAAGGAACAAAAAAAATGGAACACCAATACGGCGCTCAAAATCCGCCTTTTTTGTATTTTACAATTTTTATGCAGCCAGTGACACTCGCAAGGTAAAGACGAATCGATTGACGTAAGAAGGTCTCTAGAACGCCACATAGGAACAAATATAAATTCATACATACATAAATACATACATATACTGATAAACACGTCATTCGGCAGTCGGGTAAAAATTAATTATTCTTTTGCCATGTACCTCCTTATCAAGTTATCATAAAATTGCTAAAATTATAATATTGATTCGTTATGTTCGTTTTCCTCATACAAACTAGGATTTTTAACCGACTGATACAGAAAGATGCAACAGCAATATCTATTTTAATTTTGTAAGCATTAGTTTTAAACTACAATAACAGAGGGTTGTCGCTAATCCTTCGCTTATCTGATAAATCTTGTCTGGCAACAAAGAGGAATTTAGTTTTCGGATGTCGAATTAGGAACCATTGAACGGGCAGTTGGACACGATTTGAACCGTGCTATTGGTGGAATTTTAATGAGAATCTATCAATCATGAATATTTGGTAACTATTAAAAATGATGTAAGTATAGTTCTGGCCAAATTTCTTGGCCGCCTTGAAGTTGGCTACACAATGGCTGCGCAGTAGAAAATCTCATACAAAAACAGCACCGTTTCGTGCCTCGCGCTTGCGGAAAGCCAACTTCAGAGCGGTCCAGAAGTTTGGCGAGAGCTATAATCAGTATATTATATCACCCTTTTGACGTCACCACTACTGGGACACAGGACTCCTATCTATGAGAGGGTGGATATCACATGTCTTCGAATTTTTGATTCTAGGACATGCTGGATTCCTCACGATGTTGTCACCGTTTTTAGAGCAGTGGTAATGAAATAATTTACACAAAGTAAGATGCCTGCCTGAGTTCAAACCTAATGTTACCACTGGGCCAATAAAAATAATAAATAATGGAAATAATCTGATGATACAATATCGATAGATTTAATAATGCACGATACAATGTATGTGTGCTAGATTTTTCCTGGTAGGTACCAGTAACTAAGTAGTAACTAACTAGCTTAACAACAAACCGGCTCAATCACAAGTATAATATTAATTAACTTTATCCTCGAACAACGATAGAACGTAATTCCTTGTCCATAATAATATATCAATTATTACCTTTATCTACACTCACAATGTAATGTTTCAAATATGAATTCTAAAAATCATGTATAAACACGTACTTTATATTCGTAGGTAATAAAAATTAAAAAAAAAAACCATTACAGTGCAACATTTTCCTTCTATTTTCAAACAACTGCATCATAAAATAACTTTTAAATTTGTATAGCACACTTTTACTTTTTAATTTACTGGCGCGTATGGTTTCATTGACTTAATGTAGAAAAATACTGTAATAATTGTCAATGGACGCGCGCGCTGCGTTGTCATGCCCAATGAGAATCTGAATTGCCCGCCATACCTACCACATTTTTTTCCGTTTCCACTTTTGTTTTATTTCAACTGTATGAGTGAAGATAAAGTAGTGTATGCAACTTCATATAATTAGGTATTAAAATGCTCGCGTGATATCATTATCACATTCGGCTTCGCCTCATAAACCCACGCTCGTGTTTTAATAAACCCTATTATATGACCATTGCATAAACTTCTATGGTGACCTAGTCTATTTCCTTATCCTTAGAACATGACATAATAATATTGCTTGCATTCAATAATGTTATATATTATGTAAAATCTCATTGCTTGCATTATTCGTAAATAGTCAGAAATAGAGGTAGGTAGGCAGAGATTTCGTCGGGTATTGCTAAGTTCCATTTAGTTTTATTTCCAAACTAGTCTCTGCTCGCGACTTCGCTCACTTGATGTCTTATAAGAAGTAACCTTCTTTCGTTGGATTTCGTTTCGTTTCGTTGAATTCGGAAAGACAAAGGGCTTGACCTCACGAAAGCGATGACAAATTCTCTACTTTAATATGTATCGAAGATAAAGTAGAAAAGTTAGGGAAATAATATAGACAAAGTAATAGGGACGTTTCCTGGGAAGAAAAATGATAATTGTATTTAGTTCTTCAGTGAGATTATCAAATAATATTGGACACGTATTTATGGCTTTATCAAATAAATAAAAACTGAAAAGGTAACGTGCATCAAAGTTCAGGAGTGGAGGCTTGTGACGTCACTTTGTCCGTATAAAGTGTAGCACACCGTGACGTCACACGATATTTTAACGCACTGTATCGTCGTAATTTTTTGTTTACGTTGCAAAAGAAAAAATATGTGTCCAACATTTTTAGCTTAGAATATTATTACCTATTCTAAGATTTTTTGGTTTCAAGTAATTTAATTTTATAAAGAAGAGTATAACAAACTAATAACTTATTAAACTTTACTGTGATTAACTTGTGTTTACAACGAGATTCTATCTTTATTCGAAACGCCACTTATTAATCCTGCATAATGGTTTAATTATAACTTTAATATAAAATCCAGTAAACGGCTTTCGATAGACATCTTAAAGGCTTTTGAAGTAACAACAATTCTAGAAACAGTTTAATAATAAGAGGGTAGTAATTGCCTACACAGTAATACCCAGCTATCTCGTATTCCGGTTATAACATCTGAACGGTAGCTTCCTAATTAATCTGTGCTCGTAATGATCTTTATAAGCACCCACCATGTGTCGGCCTCCGAATATTTTTACCCAATTAACTTGTTACATTCTCGCTTCCGAAAATATCTACCATAGCTAAGGAAAAAAATCAAAGGAGCCTTCCCCGAAATTCGACCATTATCGACCGTTACCTCCCAAATAGAGCGAGATCGAAACTCAAGATAAACCCCTTCACGTGGACTCTACTAATTGGTGCAATAAATTTGAGACAGTGCGACAACTCTGGAAACCCATTACTCCTACATCTCGGACCTTATTAGGACCTATGGCTTCCGACCTGTCATAGACAAAACTTACGGACACACTTCTGATATCTGTCAAATTCGATCCCATCTCACAAACAAATCTCATCTCTATTGACGCCAATTAAAGCACAAACGCGTCTAAAATCGCTTTGATGGAATCGAACGCAATAAAGAAACGTCATCTCGTTTAAATTCCATTTTCAAGTTTAAAAAACTGCCACCGGGATCCACAGGAGACTCGACCCTACTGCGACTATTTAAAAATAAAAATCTCTAATGAGGAGCGTTCGGAAACGTGACGTGCCGGTGACAAAATGTTGAAGGGATATCGATTTTCAGCATTGTAAATCGAATCGTAATAGTATTCGATAAAGCAGACTTTCGTTCATTGAATTTGGGTTGAATTCGTATCGTTAATATAGAGTCGTCGAGAGCGCGCACCCGTTTGTACCCGCGTCATGCGAACGGACGCTTTTTGTCGTTTTTAATTATATTTATTGTTCTCGTTATTTATTTATTGTTTTGTGTTTTGAACCGTTCTCGCTACCGTGCATGCATTTTAACGATTTCGGCGGAGATAGCGGACGCATCCAAATTAGGCCGAATGTGGTTTCGCAGGATGCAAATGTGCTCCTTTGCATACGCTCGCAGAAAAACGTCCCCATCGATATTCAGAATGAACCCGAATGAAAACATCATTAATGTTATGCAAATGATCATGAGAAGGAATTTTACTTTCAAAATAATTCAAGGGATATTGTTGTTCCTTAATAAGAGTCGCTTTATGGTAATATCTATTGAAACAAAAAGTACGACAGCTTTATAATTTTTCCATTTTCCTTTTTTGCCTTGTTGCTGTGGAAATGGGAACATATCGTTAAAAGAGATAAAGCTGCGACATTATTTATCGATAATTGTTTATAAAAGCCCAAGAAAAGTAACACTAAAGTGCATATTTGCAAACAAAGGCCCGTCAATTGTATCCAATAAAATCGATGAGATGCCGTGTCACTCGCGCCGGTCGCCACTCGCTCTGGGACAATGTGGAGAAATGTCAAGAAATTCCAATACTACTCACAGAAAACTGTGATATTCTTTTTTTGAATCGTTCCATTCTGATTGGCGCACTTAAAGTTTCTTTTCTTTCGTAATAATAACAAAATATAGCACATTTAAAATGTCATCGTTTAAAAGATCAAATTCGTCATTACTGGCAATAAGTCAAAATTGGAAATCGCTTTATAAGTAACTCTGTGGGCAGTCGTCGTCAAAACATGGGCTTATAATGCACTTATCTTCTTAGAAAAAATTGGTGGTCCAATTTCGAAAATATAGTGTGAATTTTAAATTCGCAACCTACTTGATTCAAACAGTCTTGATCTTTTGGCAACTCTACTTTAGTTTCCTTTTTTTGACAGCTAGTTAGTGTTGTAAGAAAATTAATCTAAGTATATCTAAAACAAGCTGGCTAGGCTAGGTGCGTGTTGAAAATTGAGAATTTTGACGGCTTTTATAATATATCGTCGTATAAGTCTAAATCATAAGAATCATTGTTGATTGGTTATCATGATAATCTTCTACTACGTTTCATCAGATCTTCTCAAATACCTATGTGAAAATTTTCCGTGACACAATTTTTTTGAATTTCCGCATTTTCTAAAACAACTATCATAACCCTACTTGATTCACAGCAATCAGTTGTAAAAGAAAAATAACCTATCTATTTTCACAATCTCTTTTTTTTTAATAAAAACAATATTATTAAACAAAGAATACACTAATAGGCACGAATAAATTAATAGAAAAACCGAAATGAACTGGTTCCATAACACAAGTAAAGTATGACGCACGATGTACACTTACCTAGCGTATTGATTTACCTCTTAGTGCAGAATCTACACACGTCGGCCGTACCTAAGGTAGTGGAATTTCCTTAAGCACAATATTTTTTTACATTCTTGCCAGTTTTTTTTAAACTACTTAAAAAAAAAGGAGGAGGTTCTCAATTCGTCGGAATCTTTTTTTTGTATGTTACACGATTATTACACGTTTACTCAACAACGCCTATAACTGGTTTGGAAAATTCTTCTTTTGTTTGAAAGGGTATATATCCCAGTTGGTGCCATTTATTTATTTAAAACTGCATGCACAAAGGTACTATGGCGGACTTAATGCCTTAGGCATTCTCTACCAGTCAACCAAGGTTGGTGAAGAGACAACATGGCAGGTGCATTATTTAAATTGTGACAAGCAAAAAAGTTAAACAAAGAAATACTAATAATAAGTTGCTTAAAATACACATACATCAGCTCAGGATCTGATGATGAGGTCTTGAAGAAATCAAGGGGACCCCTCAAATATTATAGGCATACGTATTTTCATCAACAATGCAAGCATTCGCACTCAGAAAGTATTATTAAGTGGAACTGATGAAGAAAACCACAGAGGGTCGCTGGAATTTTTTAGGTAATGATAAGTTTGTCACGGGTATAAGGTATCTCGAATAGTTAACCGACTATGATGAAGCAAATACTTTTAAATAATTGGTACTTGATACTGGTGATGTAGCCGGAAAGTAAGCACTGGAACTCCGAAATGAAACAATGTATCCTAATCGTGTTTGGGCTTATTGGAATCGTCGTGAGATGAAAAATAAATCAATCAATTTTTTTCATTTTTTTATGATTTTCATGGCAATTTGAGGTACCTACCAACAACTAAAAGAGATGAATAAAAAGCTCTATAAAAAAAATAAACCGACTTCCAAAGCAAAACACTACAAAACAAAAATAACTTTCTTTGCCGAAGTCGGTATCGAAAAATGAAAATCAATAGATAACAAATTCACTTCGGAAAGATTTTTTTTTTTTTTTTTTTTTTTTTTTTTTATTTGTTATAGGCTCGCGTTTGACCACTATCTCGCCTGATGTTAAGTGATGATGTGGTCGAAGGTGAAGCACGCTTGCCTAGAAGTAACCTATTCACTCTTGACTTGAAGACCCCTAGGTTGTAGCTATCGGGAAACAAAGACGCCGGCAGGGAATTCCACTCCTTAATTACTTATTTATCGCTTTGTAGTGTTTTGTTTTGGAAGTCGGTTTATTTTTTTATGTTAGTTTTTTTTTTACTTTACTTCTTTGCGTTGGTTGTGAATAAATGGTTTTCTTGATTCAGATCGACCACATGATATTTCGATAATTCTGAATGGATATCAGTCTGTTACTCTTCGGCAATCGTTGTCGCTGATACAATGTCAGTTTGTGCTTTCAAAAATAGTTCAAAACTCTAGGAAAGAAATATCTCATGAGATGGATCCGAAAATAACCAGAAATAGGGCAGGTAGCGGATATCTGTTCACAATTGTTCTCCAATTTTCGTTCTCATGAACTAACCGATTTTTTTTATAAAATTTAATTCTTTGATTTTTTCTCTTCTAATGCTTCAATCGCGTGGAAGATGAAAATTATGTTATGGGCATATACAACTGGGATAAAAAATACATTATGTCAGAAGTTGGGTTATAAGTTATAATCCCACAGGCACCTTTGGTTGTTATTATCTAATCATGCGTTACGTAACTGATTACCTATGATTGCAACTAGTCCTATTTTCCTTATGATTTGCCTCGATGAATAATAAATAATAACATTCTTAAACAATAACTTAGGTGCGTCGCAACTGAAGGTCAAACAAATCATGAGGAAACTATCTGGTCTAATTGATAACCCTAGACTGCTAGCAGTTCATCTTTTTGACTGATACAGTGTTTTTTTTTTGTTTTACTTGTCACTATGTTATAGACTCCAATTATTATTTTCGGATCCATCTCATGAGATATTTCTTTCCTAGAGGTTAGAACAATGCCAGGCGCGATAATGCACCAGTGAAGCGATAAGGTGTGTCATATAAGTTGTAAAATGGTTATAGAAAAGCGTCGTACCGTTGTCACTGCAATTTCGATGTTAGGTGCTGTACTTCTTTGATATTTAGGCCAGTTGCAAACCAAGGGCTAAATTAAACTCAGTTAGGCAAGTATAAAAGAAAACATCAGCAATGCCAGCTATGCAAAAATTTAATAAGCTTATTTCTTGGAGCTGCAGCCAAAGAATAAACTCTTTAGCTATTGGTAGGGTTTAAAGCATAATAACAGGGATTTGCTACTGAAAATCTCACCTACGTACGTAAGCCCAATGGCAGAAAAACAAGAAAAGCTGAAAAGGGTTAACAATTTTTTTTCCCGTTCATAAGAAAAAACCGGTATGATCTGATCTGCAATACCTATGTACATACTCATTACTCATTAAATTTACCGTATAAATACGGATCCAAGCGCCTCAAGCATCACAACAAATCTTCACCTCCTTGCTACTGTATCTCGACTAAACCTTCTTCAAGAAACAAAATGGCTGCCATCAAGACCACTTTCGTTCTCCTGCTCATCGCCTTCGCTATGATGCTGTGCACCATCGGCGTCGACGCTGCTACTCGTGTTGGACCTTGCGACCAGGTCTGCGATCGCATTGAAAACGAAAGGAGCGAATGCTGTAGAGCTCATGGCCACAGCGGCTATGACAGCTGTAGTAGTGGAAAAATGTATTGTAACTAACTTATGACCACCGAGCGTGAAGAGTGGACCTATTCCCTTGGACACCAATTTGAAGATAATTCAGAGGTAATCAAGGTTAATATTCTGTACCTGTTAACACATCTATGAGTTTTGTAAACGTTTTCGCGATCAATTTAAGCTCCATTTTGTCTATATTGTTAAAAATGCACGAAGTATCAATTCTTTCTTATTAAATATATTTTTCTAAAATGTTTTCGTTTTTGTTTAAAACACTTAGCACGAAATCTTTAATCTATAAATAAACATACAACAAAACATATAAATACCACTAAAAAACCGAATACCAAATTACTGACATATTATTTTAGTCAATCAACCTGCTTAGTTTTTCTCAAAAATGTTGTACTCGGCTCCCATACTGCCATTTCTTTTTATATTTTAACTAGCTGTTGCTCGCGACTTACCCGCGTCTAACTTGTAAAAAAAATATCTTATTTTTTTACGCGGAACCCTAATTCTTTTTCCAGAATAAAAGTAAATTCCAGTAGTTGCCAGTAAAAGTCCCGTCAAATCGGTCCAGCTGTTTCGGATATTAACCGGAACAAACAGACAGGCAGACAGACATGTTTTTTTAAATTGTGGTTTTGTCATAAGTACCGTGTATACTTTCATGTGCATTTAGATATTAAAAGCCATTACTTTGATATTACAAACAGACACTTCAATTTGTTTATTTCTTTGTATGTTTATGTGTGTATGTATAACAGCAAACTATCGCAATCTAACATGATTTCTAGTAAAATATTCCAAACTAAAGCAACAAGTAGCTATCACTATCAAAACCCATTGGTCGCGCTACACCCGAATGAGTTTAGTTTCGATCGTGAATGAATGACTGAACGACAATGACTCTGCGGGTTGCTTGGGGAGGCCTTAGTTCATAGAAGAACACTATTAATTTTTGTCAATACATGCTTCTGTGCCCGCCATACTGTCTGGCCAATATTGGCAAGCTTTGAAAATGAATGGACGTAGGTAAATTGTTTATTTGGAGTAAGTACTTGACAGTTAGAAAGAGGACAATGGTGTCTATGATTTAGCGTGAAGTGGGCTGTTTATGTTATGGGAGGCAAATAGCGATGGGATTCAATGTTTTCAGACCATTTCTATAATTATGTTCGTCCATGTAAGGACGAACAACAAACCGAGGTGTGACCGTGACGATAACGGACCATCTTGAGGTTCTTGGCATTACGTTGACATCGACGCTCAATTTTGTTCCATTCATCGGGAAAGCTCAGCTGGCGGCCAAAAAATTGGGGATCCTCGCGAAGGTGGAATAGTTGCTCAACTTATATCAAGCGTTAGTTCAATTATGCATGTACTGCTCTCATCTCTGGGACGGATCTGTCAAGTACCAGCTGGATGCACTTGAGTCGATCGAAAAACGGGCCAACCATGAGGCTCATCGGCAATGATGTACTGGTCGAATCTAAGCTCTAGAACCTTGAACATCGGCGCCGAGTTGCCAGCCTGTCGGTTTTTTATCAGTTACATTTCGGGGAGTGTAAGTTGGAATTGCCTGAACTTATTCCTCCTAGCCCATTCCTTCATCGGACTACAAGACGTACTATGCGTCATCGGTACATGGTGGACATCCCACTCATACGCACTAAACGTTTTGGGAATACTTTTATTATGCGTACAGCAAAGAAGTGCAGTTCCCTGCCGGAGTCTGTATTTCCTGATAGCTACAACCTGGGAGTCTTTAAATCAAGAGTGAATAGGTTTCTTCTAGGCAAGCGTGCTTAATCGTCGACCACATACAAAATAAAACGGGTTTTAAGCGTATTATTAGGTAGGACACGGGTTTTAACGCAATAATCGGGTAGCCATCTTTAGTGACAATTAAACAACCAGTGTTCCTGAGTTCCTGATCCTTAGTAGTCAACACCGTCTATGTTCTTAGGTTTCGATGATGGGTTGCCATCCCAGTTGCCATACAGCTGAAATATCTCATGTGCCTTTCATTACTCTGGCACCCATACCCTTCAAGCTGGAAAACGGTAATGTTTTTTAACCGCAGTGATCACCTTTCCACCTTGCACCCGTAGCCTTCAAAGCAAGAGTGAATTAGATCTACTGGCTCGTTGATTTCATCGTAGACCTCATCCATCGGTTTCCATCAAGTGAGGCAGAGGTAGAGAAAAGGCTTATGATGTACCTTTTTTAAATTCTTTTGTACTTTCCAAGGTTATCTTGGGCATCACTGATAACGATGAAGGAAAAGCAGCTTTAAGGACTTGTATCCATGATCGTTAAATAAATAAAAAAAAAGAAGGAAAAGCATCTTGATGAAACGGACTTATCACTACATAATATATACTTAATAATATTATAAAAAGGTAAAGTTTGTGAGTTTTTGAGGTTGTAGGGGGTAATCTCTGGATCTACTGAACCGATTTAGATGAATATTGGCATGGAGATACATTGAAACCCTGGAAAGGACATTGGATAGTTGGTATTCCCTTGGGATGATATAACACTTTTTCGCGGGAGAAGCCGCGGGCAGAAGCTAGTATTAATATAAAACAAAGTCCCCCGCCGCGTCTGTTCGCGATAAACTCAAAAACTACTGGACGGAATTTCATGCGGCTTTCACCAATAGCAAGAATGAGAAACAAGGAAGATTTTGGGAAATAATTTGTCACGGGCGAAGCCGGGTGGGTTGCTAGTACTTAATATAGGTAAGACTGAAAACGCCATCCCGCCTTATTAAACGTGGTGATCAATGCTCAATTCACCATGTCCTCTCTTTATGAGATGAGGCCTTTGCGCCTGTAGTGGGACTCTGACAAGCTGTTATTATTAGGAGAAAATGTAGGTAAGGTACTGTGGTACAGCTTACACCGATGAACTTCTTTATAAAAGAGCGCTTTCGAATATGAACTGAAGAAAGTAAGACCTGCTTAAAGCTTTTTGGTCGTTTGTTAATATTTTTCATGTCTTATTAAGCCTTTTTCACAGTGTATTAACAAACATTGGGTAATTAGTATCTATTTGTTATTTATTTATTTATCCATTTATTTCAGGCATCAAGGCTGGGCCTATAGTATTGTATATATTGATATGGGTATCAATATATACAATACTATATTTTTACATAAAAAACTTAAAAATACTATAAATATATATAACATAATTATCTAAACTAATGATAATTATATAGATATCCTCTCCAGAACTTTAAATGATTTGTTGACTTTTCATATTCTTATTCACATTCTTGATTGTACACAAAATAAACATTACAAATACAAAAGGAAAACTTATGTACAAAGGCGAGCTTAACCCAAAATTGGGTTCGCTGACAGCAAACCTCAGTGCTAAAGAGATATTTACAAAATTAGGACAGTTAACAAAAGCGCTCAACAAATACTAAAAAAACATTTGAATTCTTACTAACTAAATACACTACACAAATACGCGTACAGAACGTAATGCATAAACATACATACATATAACTTATCTCTCCTGAATAATACGTAATTATCAAATCTTTTGGCGAAAAGCAGCCGTTCAAAATGACTATCGAACTTTTCACGCAATTTCTGATATTGTTTTTACCATAACTTATGAGATCCCTTAGCATGGCGGCAAAAACTTACAAGCAATTTCAACATTCGAATCGCCTTTTTCGTAGAGGCTACAATTACCTCTATAATGAGAAAAAACGCAATACCAGGCTAATTAACCACAACAAGAGAAAAGCACACAATTTCCTTTTACATCCTACGAACGAACGGCGGCAAAAATCAATCGATCATTTCGAATATGAAAATCAAAACAAGAAATATAAATTCACACAATTAATATCCGAACATTATATCAATGAATCCCACAATAGATCATTAACAACTTCCTCCAGATTGTTTTTAATTGTCTATGGAGTCTTCAGTGGCGTCTGCGACCAGAGATAACGCAAAAAGTATTTGCTCAAAGATATAACGAGAATCATTAGCAGATTGTCTCTGGAGTATTTATATTAACATTCTTTATGGGAAAAAGTCGATGTGTTCCTGTCTATGTGATACGTTAGTTGGTTTTACTTATTATCGAGATTTATAGGACGTGAGTTGAACGACAAGTGGGGATGGCGCTTGGAATAATGATGGTGTAACTTATCTCATGGATTCGAATATACCATCAAATTGAACAGAAGCAGTAGCCAACTGCGCAACATTTGTTCTCAATCGATTTGACCATTTAACAATCAACAATGTTACATGGGTAATTAGTTATTGTAGGAATTTAATGAATTAGGTAGGTCACTTCAACGCAATCAATTTTGACCATAGTCAATAACAACGGTCAAAATTGATTGACTTCTACAATTTTTCAAGTAATCATACTACAGTTTTTACACAAATCGGCATGTGTGATCTGTCTAATTATAAGTTAACAAGTCCGTTAAAAATTATGCCGAAAAGTATAATTACGAAAATTAATTTCATAATGACAGAACTCAAACAAGATGGCCGCTCAACGATTAATAAAAATGTCTGTCGTCTGGCACGCCTAATTAAAAACAATTCGCGAGGCATTTTAATGAAACAATAGAACCGCGAATATTTTTTCATGGCGGCTCTATAATTAATTTAATAATAAATAAGGAAATGGAACGTGGTCTGAACGTTTAATGATAAAAATGTCTTTTAATTTATGTCGAGCGTTCATACAGGGGAAGGTTTTTCCTATATTTTCTCTATGGATGGTAAAGAAGTTAGAATACCTACACGCGATATCCATTCTATCGTGTGCTGAATTTGAATCTGCTCATGTAATTCACATTGAAATTAAAATCATATAGCAACGCTCTATCTAATGGCTAGGTAGATTAAAGCCTCGTTTGGGACGTAAATTGTCGCAAAATTAATGTGATGAATATATAGACAAACGCGCGTTAAAATAGCTGCAGTAATTGGTTGAATGAATTTGCAACTGCCAATCGCATAACTTGACTTGCGTTTAATTTGTGACACATTCATAATTTATTTATAGAAATCGCTGATAAATAGAGAAGACACTCGTACAAAAAAAAAGTTGCTTAAAAAGCGAACTAAAAAGACGTAAACACGAAGAAAATCATGCTGTGCAGTCGGAGGATATATATTCACGAGCTGGCTGACCAAAACCAGATATATCCTCCGACTGCACAGCACGATTTTCTTCTTGTTTACGTCTTTTTTATTCAAAACGTTTTAGTATTTTTTTTTCGAATTTGTTACATTTAAACATATGTTAGTGTTATATATTTCTGAAATTACCTCTTAAAACCCTTTATTTTGATATTCTACAAAATGAGGTTGGCAGATTATTTTTTTTGCCCTGTTTCGGTTTTCCAGTTTTAATGTAGCCAGTGACACTTGCAAGGAGAAGACGAATCGATTGATGTAAGAATCGTCAAAATCGGACTACGCGTTTAGTCGTTAGAACGCCACATAGGAACAAACATACTTACATAGACTGATAAACACATTACCCTACTTCGGCAGTCGGGTAAAAGAACCAGGATTTAGGCAAATCGTAGAATAAAGTTCTATCAGATAGATACAAAGGACAAGAAGTCCGCAAAGTATTAGAAGGTACATTTTTCATTGTTGGCCTTTGTTAATTTTTTTTTTTCATCTCTCTTTACCCTCAGTTACCCAGCTCAAAATTATCGCAGAATTAATGTGAAAAATTGTCAAGCACGCTTTTTCTGCTTTGATTGGTTGAATGAATTTTCAACAGCCAATCACAGCAGATAACGCGTGCTTGACAATTTGTCAGATTAATTCTGCGATAATTTTGAGCTGGGAAACTGAGGGTTAGTTATATTTCATAGTTTACGTCTATTATAGTCAACTAACGTAACTTTAAAACTAGCTATAAAACTAATGGTAACAGTCCATAATTAACTTTAAACTACTATTTTTTTCTTTTTCTCAAAGACTATAAAACAATTAACTTATTTACCAAAGAGTGGTGCCAAACCCAAATATTTTTTTCCGCGATAGCATAGTTAATACAAATTATATTTAATTACGACGATATTTATTCGTTTCAGAATTCACCGTGTACGGTCGACACGACAGAATTCACGAATTTTAATTTGAGCACACTGTGTTTATACGATACTTTTTGGTGATATCGGGGATGTTACGGTTTAAATACCTTTGTCAACATTTTGCAAATGTCCTAAAGATAATTTCTATTACCGTACTTCATCAGTTATCACTATTATTATTATTTCAGCCGGAAAACGTACATAGGTGGACTTAGGCCTCTACCAAGCGTCACCATATCGACCGGTCCTGTCAACTCACATTTCATAAATAGAAGAAAGTAATTTATAGCAGTGGTGGCCCAGTGGTAGCGGCCGCGCCTTATAAGTTGTAGGTCGTGAGTTCGAACCTAGGCAGGCGCTTTACTTTGTGTAAATTATTTCATCACCACTGCTCTCAAAACGGTGATAGAACTTCGTGTGGAAACCGGCATGTCCTAGCACCAAAAAATCGAGACATGTGACATCAACTAACTCGTACTGGGTCTGCGTGGTGGATTACTGCCCATTTCCTCTCACAGAGAGGAGGCCTGTGTCCCAGCAGTGGGCACATTAAAAGGCGGACGAGGATGATTATGAATTTATATGCCGTATTTAGACGGGATTGCAAAAAACACTTTTTATTAGTTTTTAATTTGGCACAAAAACTGAGAAAATCCTTAAAAACTCTGTCTGCCTGTCTGTTTGTTTTGCCATGCCCTGGACATAGGATATCTTTTTAATCCGGGAATATATTAACTTTAAAACTTTCGCGTTTCATAATTGAAAAAAAATATGTCACGGGAATTTAACGCGATCATTTATTTACCTATTTAACCCGACGTTTCGGCCGTGTTGCAATAAGCCTGGCTGGAGGCTATAATGTAGCTTAGTCTCCACAGGGTAGTCCGGTTAAGCAGTATCCGGTCACTTTGACCGAACTGTGAGACGCCAAGTAGAAAAAAAAAAAAAAAAAAACCGTGTTGCAACGACCGTGGTCCCGGGTAGACTGGTGTCTCGGTGTACTGGCTCCGTTGGGGCAGAAAATTCTTCCTCTACCCTCATATTTCTACACACAACACTGACCGTGTCCTTATTCTGTAAGTTCGCCGACTGCACAACACGACGTAATGTTTTTAGAATATACTCATAGGACGAATTTCACGCGGGCGAATTCGCTGGCAGAACCTAATTGCTACCTTTTCCAATAGCGAATCATGCGTGATGATCAAAAAGTATCTTAAAGGTTGATTATTACACACTTAATTTATTTTTATGGGCTTTTTAATAGACATTAGAGTGGGTTTTGTAGTATGTTTCATGTGAACTTTAATGGACTTCTTATCTTCTTAAATATCTAAACAAATTATATTCGTTTAAATTGTGATATAAATTTGATAACGGAAGCTGTTAGCAATTTATTAAAATTAAAAGCCTGCATGTATCTGTGTAGGTGTTTATTTGTTACTAATGATAATTTAATATAATGTATAGTCCCCGGCACATAACTTGCCAAGGTTTTGGCGTAGTGCCGGTGAACTGACCAACCACCATATAGAGCGAGCGGCACGTGAACGCGACGCAATGAGGATGTGAACTGCCATTTTTTCACGATAGGTGGCGCATCGTCGCTATGACTATTGAAAGCTGTCAAATCTATACATTTTGTAACTCACATTCAGTAAATTTTAATTTTCTCGAAATATGCCTCTGTGTGCTGTACCAGTATGTACCAACCCCGGTGTTCATTTATTTCCCAAAGATACAACGCTAAAAAATACTGGGAAAAGGCTATACATATTTATAGGTTATGTTATGTACCTGTCAAAGTAACTCTAATAATATTTATTTGATAATCTCACTGACGGGCTAGTTAGAATTATCATTTTTCAACCCAGAAAACATCCTTATTGGTGAAATAAGGCATTTTAATGGAAATTTTAATCCAGTGGTGGAACCAATGGATAAAAATTTCGGTAAAGTGTTTTTTGATCAATTGTTAGCCTCACAATTTGTCAAATTAGTTGGAGAATTAATTATTAAGCGACGCTATAAATTATATAGATAGTAGGTATCTTAATACAGCGCTAACCGAATTTACATAAATCATCGTTCTGTTTCTGTGAATCGTTTCAATTTGACATACCTACACGTTTAGCGTTTGCAAGTTGGCTTTAAACACCAGGCTATAATGTGTTTTTAATTTTGTAAACTATACTGACAGCTGCCAATGACCTTATTTTTTTTTGAGTGATTCATCGAATCGATGAGACATGATTCCTCAATTGTAAATAAATGTACCTATTATGTATAATAATCGTAACATATTTAAATATAACAGTATTCATACACATAGTACATACACTTTTATTGTGTTAAATATGAAATCAACAATATAATAAATGCGATCGATAAAATGAAGTCTAACATAAATTAGTAGAGACTAAATAAGGGCCGGTAGTTTCTTAACAAATGTAATTCTTTTGCCGTGAAATTGTTTCATTTTCGATCTACTTCGATTTTCGATCAACTTTCGATCACACGGGATAGTCAGGATACGACACTATTTTTATGTAACGATAAAGTGACAACCCCCCAAATGTCATTTTGGTCTACAAAATAAAAAATCACATTATAGATTGTTCTAACTATTATGGAATCGACTCCTTTCACGCTAATGGTCACATTTTTATTTATGTATAGCGTGTTTTCTAATAGTTTTGTGGAACTAATTGGATAAGTTTGTTATATTTAGGTAGCTGCGTTTAACATGGAAGTGATTATTTTAATTAATGCTCATAATCAGGTTGATACGTTACAGAATACTTATTAATATTCTCTTAATTGCCACATAAAATTAAAAAAATAAAACAAACATTAAAAATAATATTGTCAGATGCGATTGAAAGTGAGCGTCAAAAATCTTTACAAGAATTTTTTTTATAGTCTCGAAGCGATTCCCATCAAAATTCATTAGGCGTACTCATTATAATTTATAGAGTACTTAACAAACTAACGACAAGTTTAATAAACTAAACATGTTTGAAATAGTATAAAATTTCACCCGCCCACAACATGAGACCGAAGCTACGTATATCGTTTTTTTCGGTCTGACCGGTCCTCCGAGAACTTTGTCACACTCAAGTCTACCCAAAGATAACTCCGATGTCCGAAACAATTGAAGGAGTTTGGTTTCAAGTCTTTATTGAGACATGGTTCCAACTGCTGTCGAGTGTCGATCTCAAAATCCGGTAGCTAAAAGTAATTTGTGAAATTACTTTCTTAGAATTGGAGTCAATTAAAGAGTGTATGTCGCCCGACCTGGCGATTTCAGACAAACTGGATCGGCGATTTGTTTTTTTGTTAATGTTTGTTTAAAAGGTGTAGGTATGGCCAGGGTTCGGGAGATAAGAAGGGGACACGGGCAGAAAGGCATAATAAGAATCAGTAGTTTGAATAAAGAACCTGTTTTTGATTAAAGAATCCAGTATTCAAATTAAGCTATGCCTATTAGCTAAGTTAAAATACTGGTAACTTTTCGCGAGGTTTATCTAAACTTACGTTAATTGAAGCAGAACTTTTTTGTAAAACATTATTTTTCAGTGGCCATTGTCAATGTGACAGCTTACGCCTGGACCAGAGACAACCAGAACAGAAAAAAGGCCTACTTCCAGAAGTTTTGATTTGTGAAGGTTAGAAATATAACTGTTGTTTAAGACAACGACAGTCGCCAACGACCTTGAAAAAACAAAACGCGCCCACGTTTCACACCCGAGCGACCCAAAATTGGGTAGCTTTTTGTACTTTCCTTGTTATATGACTTTAAAAAAAACCTTAGATCAGCATGTAGTGTGTGTGTGTGTGTTCAATCGTCTTTGAGATGGTGAAAATTTCATTAAAATGTGCCCGGCGTCGTTATTTTGTCCGTGTTAGACATAACTTTACAAATTATTTACATTATGGTACACGAATAAAACTCAAAATTCTCTTAGATCAAATTATTAAGAAAATGGTCTAATGTAACATATATTTTTCCAATAAATTACGACTAGCCGTTTAGACGTGATTCTCATTTTAAAATCAGCTACTGAGGGGTATCAGCGCTTTAATTAAAATTCCATTAAAGCCGCGGTAATCATCTGGATGTAAGAAGCACAGGACCTATAACAGTTTGGTATGGTGACGCTTAGGGGAGGCCTATGTTCAGCAGTGGACGTCTTTGGGGTGAAATGGTGTTGATGATGATAATTCCAACATTGAAAATTCTTTTTAGCAAACAATTTTTTTAAACCCCGACTGAAAAAGATGGGTGTTATAAGTTTGACGTGTGTACCTGGGTGTTTTTGTATAGATTATTTGTATTTGTCCTCGGCGTCATACCTCCTAAATGGATGAACTAATTCCGATTTTGTGATTTTATCGAGACTGTTCTTAGCTATGTTTGATGAGAATCGGTTCAGTCATCAAAAGTTATGGGCGTTTTACTATTTGTATCGGGGTGTTTTCGCAAGATATTGTGTCATAATTACTTGACTCAATAGATTGTCGATTGAAGCGTGTCTACTACTAGATAAATTATGAAGCATGAAATAAAAATGTGCTGGGGATTTTTTTTAAATTTTACTTATATTTATTGCCATTGCTGAAGGAAAGCTTTGGCTATCTCACCAACTAATATAAATTTATTCTTGCAAGCTGGACGCGACAAGTTTAAATTGAAAGCCTGTAATATAATTAGTTTTTATGAAGCGTTAACTACCAGATACAATTCAATGAAAACTAGTTCAAAAATAATGTCATCATTATGTGTCATATTTCAGTTATTAAATTAATAACCCGTGTCAAATCATTAATGATAAGCACGTTTGTATGGTCCTAGCGAGAAGTATTGCTACCCTTTTTTCTAGTGAAAAAGGTATGCGTAATTGTGAAGTAAAGTTTAATTGTTGCACGATAATGATCTCTATTGGTTAAAAATGATATAGTGTAAAAAGTGACCGGTGTGTCTCTACCAGGAATCGAACCCGACTAATTAGCGGGTGGACGGGTGCACAGTTACTTCACGACACTTGTATGTGTAATAGGAGGGTCGGCAGAATAGGTTGGACTGTTTTGATGAGGATTTTTTTTGTTAAAGTTTGTCTGTGTTCATCCCATACAAAGATACCGTGTCAACGTAACTGCGTTTTTCATCTGATATATCGATCGCTTTCGGTTCATTCCACGGCGAAAGATAGATGGTGTTAGTAGCGACAGGGTTTACTCGGTTCGTGAATATATTTTTCCATAAATACGTTGCGGATTTGTTTTATAGCATTTTTTGTACGTTTTTACAGTTTCATTGCACCAAAATGGGTTACAATACTAATTTAATCAATCGAGTGGATTGCCTCAGAGATTTAAAATCGTGCCATCTATTGGCATCAATTTTAAATTATCTGTTCAAATAATCCTTGAGATGTGAATTAAGAGCCCAATATTCCATATTTTGTGCTTAGGAGAGTTGATTAAACAAGAACATACAATTTTTAAGTTCAATGTCAGAAAATGTTAATTTTACACACAATTCAATAAGGAATCGGTGCATATCGCGCCATCTATTGATATTTATTTGAACTAAATTTTCTTTCTTAGCTCTGGGACCCCGTGGTAGAGGTACTTCCACAGGATTGTTTACACGCAATGAACACAAACTGATGCAAAAGAGGTTTGTAACTATAAAGATACAGAATGTTGAAATAGCATAAGACATTACTTAGGTAAGTATATAATAGGGCAACCGATTTTCAAACATGCATGTAAACTGATGCATATAAGCGAGCTTTTTAAAGCCACTTGAAATAAGGTATGAACTTTCAAAGGATAGATTAAAAACGCTAAAAGAAGGCTAAATTAAGGCCTGACTCTACATGGAATGTAAAGTGACAGTTTCTGAAATATCCAGAATTAGCCGAAACTAGACATCGATCCCCTATAAGGACAAAGTTTGAATTAATTTAGGAAAGACATTTACTAAAAATAGAATAATTTCAATGAAAGATTTAGTTGGTGTTGACAGCCAAACCTGTCACTGTCAACTGTCAAAACTAAAACACTATTTTCCCGCCAACTTATTTGCGACCAGTACCCCACCACTCGTAATAGGTGTTCGACATTCGCTCAGCGGGACGCTACGTGGAAAGCTACCATGTGCCCATTTAACAACTATAACTATAGTAAAAGTCGGCGCATGATCTGTCTTTTTGTCATCACCTCGCCATATTGGCGGCATTTCTCATTTCGAAAGTTTAATATGGCTTTTAAGCTGTAAAAGGCTATCGGACAAGCGTAAGACGGGTTGGCGACCACGTTTTATTTTTAAACGATTTTAATTTGTTTAATTGCGTGTAAGTGGTCGATTTGAATTTGAATTTGGAATTGATATTATCTGTGTAATGTGACTGGCTGGTTGTTGACGTTGATTAGATGTGTATCGTGTGTTTTTACCGCCAAACTATACCTTTAGTTGGAGTTTCAGTGGGAAGTGCTAGTTTTTACAGTGAGCTGCCTTCAAAGTTACCAACCAGCACATTACCGAGGATGGTAGATAAAGGTATTACAATACTGTTAAGGTAAAGCCTTTTAAATAAAGGCCACAGATTTAAGTCTGCTTACACCAAAAATCACTTGAGCGTTAAACGAATACAAAATATAATTCTGTTTTCGTCAATCTTTTGAAGATGATAGAGCGAGAATCTGAATTTGTTACGGCTTTTAACAGATTAATGTAACTTGTGGTGAAAATGGGCCGTAAAGTAAAAATCTAAATCTAAATCAAATAATTAAAATAATTTAAAAAAAAACTTAGTTTATTTAAAATAAACCTTAGGGGTCTTTTTGAATTGTAAAAAAAGGGGGAATCTAGTTGCAAATTCGAAAGCGTCAGTAGGTCTCAATGGAGAAGAATTTGCAAGAAACTCCACGGACACTCTTTTCTATCAGTTTTAATTACAAGTATTTGGTTATATCATTCCTGTTGAAAAAAAAAATGTGAGAACGATGTCAAAAGACGTGCACGTATAAGCGTCTAGAGTAACAAATAATTAAAAAAACACAATAACAGGCTGAGGCAGCTAAGTTAAACTTATAACCAATCCTTACTGATGGCGCCCGTTCACGAATATGACGCATGAATCGGCACCACTCAGCTCAACCATAATAAAAAGCTTTATTAAATAAGACAGGAAGAAGAACTCATTGTCATCAAAATTCGTCCGCATCGCTGTCATGGGAAAAGTGCCCAAAAGGCTGGCAGCTGGCAGCAGGCAGCTTTACCACGTTGAATGGCAAGGCTGATTCTTTGGCAGATAAAAAAGACCAGGTCATGGTCGAGGATAGAGCCAACTAACTGCTTTTAATGTCCTGGTAAACTCGATGAGAACTCAGACCCCATGGCCCATTATTACCATCTATATTTGGGTCGGCTTCCAGTCTAACTGGATTCAGTTGAGTACCAGTATTTTTCATGGAGTGACTGCCTATCTGACCTCAACAATCCAGTAACTGGGTAACCCGATACCCCTTGGGAAGACTGGTGTCAGATTGCCTGGCTTCTACCTATCCGTAACTTTACTATTAGGTACTGTCAATGATGTACAAATGACAGCATGACCCATAATAAAAATAATTAAAGGTGCTTATGTGTTATAATCTTAAAACTGACTGTAAGTTAGATTAATTCCGTTCTAATGCTAACAACTAATACCACTGGTATTTTTTTCAACTCATATTTATTTTCTATTCCGAACGGATACCATTGTTTAAACTAATACCAAAACAATTTCAAAGATATAAGGTACAGTCAGTAAAAATGCTTTGTATGAAATTATAATTGAAAGAAATAATCAGTTTAATACAAAAAATAAAATTTAGTTAATTAACGTCTAGTGCAATAATAAATATTATGACTATTAATCAATCTATATAAATAAAAATAAAAGTCCTGACTGACTGACTCATCAACGCCCAGCCCAAATCCTTGGACCTAAAAATACTGAAATTTTGCACAGAGGTTCCCTTTATAATGTAGGCAAGGAATAAGGAATAATTTTTCGAAATTCAACCCCTAAGGGAGTTAAATAGGGTACGAAAGTTTGTACGAAACTCTGTAATTTTTTGGTAAAATAATAAAGTTGAGCAAATTTTGTAGTCGCGAACATAGACGCGGCCGGAATGTTTGGATAATAATTTGCAATATTCCGCCAGAACAGCAAAAAAACGAAACAGCCAAAATCGTGTAGTCCACGCAAGCGAAGCTGCGGGAGGAAAGCTAGTTTATTATAATTTTAGTTCCTCCTTCTACCGTTCTTGTTCTTTTGATGTTTTTTTTGCAAAAACATCAAAACAAGAACAATTTACTTACAATCTATCTAAACAAAATAACTCTTAACTAACTTAATTTAATTTATATTAACTAAATTTATATTACCTAATTTAACTACCTAACTTAATTTGTATTTGAATTTATTGGCATAGCTATTATTAAATAGTAGTACGTAATTGTTTACGTCTAGGTATTTATCTAATAATAACTACTTCAGGTATTTTTTTCATAAAACTAATAACTTTTAATCTTACTTAGCAATGAATCATCATATGACGTTTTTTTTAAAAGCGAGATCATAATCTGTACACTTATTGCAACGATCTGAATAATAGGTTTAATGAAACTGTTTTCGTATCCCTATCGTCGTGACGAGATCTTTGAGTTTGTTTTATTTATAGCAATTAAATGTACTAATATTCGAATAATAAACCATGAACCAACCAAGAACCATTGGTGTAAATTAAATTCGATAACTATACAGAAAAATTTGGTTAGGTTTGACTGAGCTGACTGTACTAAATTCAAATTGTTAGTATTCGTTCGCACGTTAAAGATTGGTATTCGTTCGGAATAGAAAATAAATATGAAGTAAAACAAATACCAGTGATATTAGTTGTTGGTTTTAGAACGGAATAAATCGTAAGTCAGGGTAATTTTAAAGATCTTAAGTACCTAAGTAATAGCTATATTTTGGGTTCTGCATTTCAAATAGAAACTCCAAGTGTATTTCTTGATGATTTACTGTAATATGAAATTGAATGCAGCAAACCATATACCGGGTCTAAGTTCAGAATACTGTTTACATAAATACTTGTACCGTTGCAGTTACCCGACGTTTTCTTCATTCGATTGATGTAACTACCAACTTACAAGATTTAATGCTTATTTCAAGCATAGGTTCTTACAATGTATTTCTTTTTGGTTGCCCCGTTGGTCCAGCAGTCGTAAGCATTACTGTCGAGCATGGGGTTCTGGGTTCTTTTCCCAGGTGTAATCCCCTAAGACGACCCCCTGACCGATTGAGTTTTGTTTTACAGTTACGAATTTGTAGTGACACCCTTGGAAAGCATGAAACGCCGTTAGTGCGGTTCCTGGGGGTCTACTCCTTAAGCACGAAGTCCATAGTTTCGGCCTTCGTTACGGGCGTTTCCTATTCCGTATCACGGGATCTACTCCCTTTCTCCTTCAACGAAGTTACGGGACCGTCCAAAAGTACTCCGAAATGTTTGGGTGTAAAAAAACAAGCGTCAAGTTAAATTTTTCGGACGTGTTAAATCACATCGGGAGTAGGTAGAACTGTCAAATTGAGTTGTCATTCATTCTTAGTTCGGGCCCCGAACGAAACATCCGTCCGTAGGTGATACGGAGTAGGAAACGCCCGAAACGAAGGCCGAAACTACGGACTTCGTGCTTAGGGTGTAGACCCCCATATACGGACGCATGATTCGTTCGGGGTCTAACGAAAACACAATTTGACAGTTGAACCTACTCCTAATGTGTCTTTACCCGTCCGAAAAATTTAATAATTACGGAGTAAAGTTCACTCCGAAGTTTCGGAGTTCTTTCGGACGGGCCCGTAACTTCGTTGACGGAGTTAGGGAATAGACCCCAGATCTCTCTTCCGTACCATCGGACTGAATAGAGTGTATCCGTGTTAACGGACACGCTTGTGCACTAAAATATATCCAGCGTACTTTGCTAGTCTCAGGTAGATTGGCCACCGTGGCCAAAATTCGGTTGGGAGGATTACATATCTACCAACATAGGGCTTAAACATATAAAACTGACGAAATATACTATAAACCATAGACTAAAATATATAGAATGAGGCTAAAAAACCTCTGACCAACCTTTCTATGTTACATTGACACTTCGCTATATAATATGTAGGAAAACATTATGTGTAGCAATGTATCATCATTCTAGCAAAAATACAGTTAAGTTATTCTCAGAATAAATTCTTAACTACACGAATTAAATTCTCATGTACATATTGTCAATACACGAGTATTAATAACCTCAATTTAAAGAAAAAATAATCCACGCCTCGCAAATAAATCGAATCGTGTACAAAATCGCGACGCATAAGGAAACGTATCGATCATGGAAAAAATCGATTACAAAGCGCGAATTCGAAAAACAAATAAGTATAACTCATCGGACAGTGATCAGTATCGATTATTAAAATGGCGAGTGGAATCGATTAATCGGCAGAAATAATAAAGTGAGCGGTGCACGGTTAATTGCTTTGCGCCGACGTAAAGCATTGGCCCGGATAACTTACTCGGTACCATATACATTGAGAATGGACAGAGACTTTCTTTCATCACACTTGCTGGAAAACTAGCTGCTATTACACCGCTTTTAGACAGATATGGACACAGTTTGCCCATTTGCATCAAATTTTACTATTTTATTACATACAACCTGTATAGTCCCATAGCTGGACAAATGTCTTCCCTTTAGCCTTCTACAACTAGCCTGCGCCTTCTCCGGCTAATCTCCTGTTAACTTAAGCTAGCGAGAAAAATCACAAATAAACGAACGTTTAGAAAGGGAGCAAATATTTGTGCGGCTCTGCCTATTTTTAACCGAGTTTTACATTCTCTTTGTCTATATGAACGAACACATGCAATGATGCAAGCCTGGGATGTGCCCAAATCAGAATTCCATCAAAATATCACTACTGCCCGCACAATCACACCTATTTCTCTCGCTATTTTCTGACGTATTCTCATTATTCCATAATTAATGGGATCGCTCCGTCGATTCTCCACGTCTATGCTTGGTACTGAGAATGTTTGAATTGATTTAGAACGATAACTGGGATATCGTAATCATCGGTTTGTAAATTGGTGTCCCAGCCGTGATTTTACGCCGCGATGTGTTTTTCTTGATTCAATTGTAGACTGTTCCGTTTAATTCGATTTAGATCTAACCAAAAGTCCAAAATTTATAGAATTGACATGTTACACAAAATATCACGTGGTCAATCTGAAACATTTTTAACTTAAGTCAGTAAATTATTATCGCCAAAAGGATACTTGTCACTTTGTCTTGGCTCCTAGAATAACAGAAGATACCCAAAAAAGCTGAACAGGCGGCCCAAAATACTGGAAAAACTGAAATTATTAGTTCATATTTCATTTACCAGCGCTTCTATTAACGCTTATATTGCTTTATGTTTTAATAAGGTATGTAAATAACGGATTACGGCAAATGAAGATGGCAATTGAAGAAATCAGTAGGTCAGCAGACAGGGTCAGCAAGGTGAAGGAGAAATGGTGAAACGGGCTGGTTGATAGGTTAGTAGAAAAGTATTAATAGTTGATTTTTATTGGTATACTAGCTTTTAACCGCGGCTTCGCTCGCAGTGAAGCTAATGAAAAAAAAAAAAAAGTATCCTATGTTACTACCTCCAAGAATATACAAGGTGTCCCAGAAATCGACGTCAAGCCGTAAATGGGTGATAGACCAAGTTATAACAGTTCTCAGAAAAATACGAAAAAAAATCTATCTCATGTTTTTAAAAAATTATGTTCACTTTAAAAATTTACTAAAAAAATCAATCCCTGTAATGGTTCTTTAACTCCAATTGCTACAAATCCCATAATTTATCTATTTTTTTTATTATTATGTAATCTTGAATAATGCTTGTGTAGATTTTTGCCTAAAATTTAAAGCCAACTCCTCCTACTTAGAAGAAAATTAAACTTTTTCAAAACCAAATTATTCAAATTTACTGTTTCGCCCAACTTTAACTGACTGTACTGAAAAAAAAATATACTACGCTAGTTTGGCAAGTAACATGAAAAATTGGCGCATTTAATAAGAATTCAAAAATGGTGTAACACTTGCTAGATTACGTTTTCAATAATTGGTCAATTTTTTTTTTGTAAATAGCCTCGGTTTTTACACAAAATGTCCATACTTCCTTAAAATGACTTTAGCTTACCTAAAGCTTTGCTAAACTGCGTTTCTAGTTCGATAGAGACGTTACGTAATTTAAGAGCAAAGTTATGATAGTGACTCAACCTTTTTACTTTAAGTCAGGACCAGTTTTCTCATCTTAGAAAAAAAAAACAGAAATCGACGTCAAGCCGTAAATGGGTGATAGACCAAGTTATAACAGTTCTCAGAAAAATACGAAAAAAAATCTATCTCATGTTTTTAAAAAATTATGTTCACTTTAAAAATTTACTAAAAAAATCAATCCCTGTAATGGTTCTTTAACTCCAATTGCTACAAATCCCATAATTTATCAGAACAATAACTACTGCTAATAGAAACGGAGTTTAGCAAAGCTTTAGGTAAGCTAAAGTCATTTTAAGGAAGTATGGACATTTTGTGTAAAAACCGAGGCTATTTACAAAAAAAAAATTGACCAATTATTGAAAACGTAATCTAGCAAGTGTTACACCATTTTTGAATCCTTATTAAATGCGCCAATTTTTCATGTTACTTGCCAAACTAGCGTAGTACATTTTTTTTTCAGTACAGTCAGTTAAAGTTGGGCGAAACAGTAAATTTGAATAATTTGGTTTTGAAAAAGTTTAATTTTCTTCTAAGTAGGAGGAGTTGGCTTTAAATTTTAGGCAAAAATCTACACAAGCATTATTCAAGATTACATAATAATAAAAAAATTAGATAAATTATGGGATTTGTAGCAATTGGAGTTAAAGAACCATTACAGGGATTGATTTTTTTAGTAAATTTTTAAAGTGAACATAATTTTTTAAAAACATGAGATAGATTTTTTTTCGTATTTTTCTGAGAACTGTTATAACTTGGTCTATCACCCATTTACGGCTTGACGTCGATTTCTGGGACACCCTGTATGTACAAAGTTTCATGATGATCGGTTCAGTAGTTTTTGCGTGAAAGCGTAACAAACAAACTTACATTCACATTTATAATATTAGTATGATATAGCGTTACGTATATACTCATATGCCTTACAAAAAACATAAGGCAATATCACTGTGTTAGACAATTTATTTTGCTTGTGTGTAGAACTAACGCCTGCGCACTTGTAACTTTTACAATTAAGGGTCAAAAGTGCAGTCATACTCTACCAAAACAGCAGCGACAATTTTTTTAGGCAGGAGGTTTTCAACTTTTCATGGTTAGTAGATAATATATAATCTATAGGTACTTTAATTTCTGTACAACATATTAAACCAGTTGTGGTAAATTTAACTTCTTCTACAAAAACTAGCCATTTGAATTTTGGGAGAGTAACCCTCAGTTTCTCAGCTCTAAATTATCGGAGAATTAATGTGACAAATTGTCAAGCACGCATTATCTGCTGTGATTGGTTGAATGAATTTTCAACAGCCAATCACAGCAGATAACGCGTGCTTGATAATTTGTCACATTAATTCTCCGATAATTTAGAGCTGGGAAACTGAGGGTAAGACATGCACTATGACCTTATTTCTTTTGCGTGGAGATATTCTCATGCATACTGACCTACCACGGGGAGATAGTGCAGTTATGTGCGACACCAACCCACTAAAACGCCGAGGTGTCCTCCTGTGCAACTAACAATGTGAACACGGGCACGCGTTAACACTCACCGCGAATGCACTTTTACCCTTGACTGTACTTAGCTGTTATTTTGCATTATCTTACGGCTTTGTAGAGGCCTGACTTTCAGCTTATTTGGACCAGGGCTAATGTGGACTCGTCGTTTTTCATGCACGGTCTCGCCATCTTCTACGGGATTAGTAATGATGATTCCTGGTTGTGCCAAGGCTCCACATAGTTAACGCATGAATAACAAAATAATAATGCCTCCATCTACAGTCTACAACTAATATTATGAAGAGGTAAAGTTTGAATGTAGGAGGTAAACTCAGAAGTAACTTAGAACTGAGTACCTGCCCATACAATTACAGATCTTATATTCACTGTTAGAAGCTTACACTACCGCATTTTCTTTTCTTTTTCGTGTGAGGATGTGGACTATGACTACTGCTGAGAGCCCTAGAATACTTTTATCCTGGAGAAATGTACGGATCCTGCAGGACAGGCCACGAAAGCAAAGCCGAGTGAAAAAGCTAGAGGTACCGTTAATTTGCCCCAAATTACAAATTAAAACTACCGTCACTTCAAACATAAATTGACTCTACAACTAACAATTAAAGGCCATATCAATCACCCCTCTCTGAAACCCATATCCCAACAAAAAGGCGTAAACAAAAGTAATAGTTTGAAGAATTATAAAATGGCTGATGTCTGTATGCGAGGCTGGCGCACTTAGGTTTCAATTTAGCAAGCAAAATGAAGAGATCCTCCGACACTGGAAAGGCGTAAAACAATTTTCATGGGCCCTTAGCAGTAACTAACCGAGCTCGCGATAGGGCTGCAACATTGATCTTCTTTTGTTTTAATAGAGTCTGTTAAACTGAAAAAGGAAAAAGATGGTTTGATTGTAATGATCAAGGTCCTTGGCACGTGAATTGATGGAAGATGAACTAAGTCAGCGTTAATTTTTGGGTATACAGTAAGTATTTCTGTGACTTGAATGACTTGCATCATATCTTCTTAATAATTAAGAAAGTTTGCGAAATTGTGACAAAGAATCAAAAGTTGATCAAAAGGTTTTGCGGAATATCTGGATTGATAGTATTTTTATTCGGAGTACTACTTAAGAATAACAATCAAACATTGATGTTTGATGTCTTCAGTCATCTGAATTAACAGCAACACAGACAATTCCTCCTACAAGAATAACGATAGCAACGTGTTATGATCTAAGCCAAATTCTAACCGTGCCAACCCTACGAGAGGCTCCAATTGGCTGTCTGGCTAAGTGCCGTTGCCTGTGGGCTAATTAAAACATCAGCCAGGCAGCGGCCATGTTGCTCCCGACAGATAATCTTTCATATTTTGTCTTAGCTGTCAAACGACGCCTCAGGCGTTCGGCCTGTCGTTTCAGCTTAAATTTAGCCTGGGGATGAGCAGCCTTTTAGGAATTAGTCTGTTTTAGCTAATGATCGGAAAGTATGAGCAGGTTTTTTATTTTGGGTCTGTGATTGCTAATTTAAAAGGAATAACTAATAAAGGTGGTTTTGGGTAATGGAAACGCTTTTGATTATGTGGTTTCTCTGTAGATTTGATCATGATGATATTAGTTCCTAAAGGTTGCTTACAACAAAACCCCTGAATGAAACAATAAAAAGAGGAAATCTGTTAATTGTAATGGTACCTTCCGTTGTGTTCTTCTTATTCTGGTGTGTAATATCATAATGATGTTTGGTCTTCTCTATCACTGCATATTCAAATAATACCAGCCTGTTACTCTCCCACTTCATGGCAAAGCCGTTTTCCTATACAGGCTAAAGTCATCAACACTAGCACTTTAGCGGTTTAATAGAGTCTGACTTTACCCCACGGTAGACTATACAAGGTTTAAATATCGAACGTATTCCATATTGAATCTCTCGCACCTTGCAAAGACATTCTCATTCAGCGTCAAGAAATTCCTTTTTCGAAAGATTGCAATTCTCGCAAAGGCAACATCGCATACACATACAGCCTAGATGATTTGATATCTCGATCCCTGCACTGGTTATAGTGTTATGCCTTCGAATGACAAATGAATCGATATCGAGGCGGGCGTGCGCTGATTAGTTATAGGTGGCACTTGGTCATTACGCAGCCGCGCCCACTCACAACTGAATTTAAATTAACTTCAGTCCTTACTTGAGGTTCTAGATGGTACTTCACATTTGCGAATTTGTTCGCGAATTCAAAACTTAAGCTTCCATTGAAGCAGACCCATAGGATACAGAAAAGATGTAGAAGTAGTGCCTAAAAATTTATATAAATAGTCCGAAAAGCCCTTATTACTTTTGGTATTAAATAGTAGGTACAAAATCGTGATTGAATTCATGTCCTACCCAGCTTATCCCTTGTTGCTGTTCCACAGCGACGCCTTACACCGTGGTATACAGGGAAAGCCCTTAGCATACAGTTTTTTAGTTTATAAGTCTTTAGTCTTAGGTCTGGTATGCTTGTATTAAATTATCTGTGGCTCTGGTTAAACTGCTGGTAACCTCTTATGATGGTCTGTGAGAAACCACTCATAAAAAACCGGCCAAGTGCGTGTCGGGCCACACGCAGTGATAGGGTTCCGTAGTTGCTTAATAATGCGGACTAAGAAGAGGGTTTATTGTTGTTACATGAACTTTGAAACGATTTCAGCGGCTCACAACGCCTAAAAGTAGGCCCACATAGGACGATGCTAACTGAAGAAGCAGTTATAAAATCCAACTTCACCATTGAAGTTAGAAAAAATATTATCTATTTGGGAACCACCGCGGGTAGAGGCAATCGTTTGGAGTAAAGATTTATAACCAAATAAAAACATTTTTTTTCATGTTTTTATTTTACCACTTTGCTTAATATTTTTGAATGGCCTATCCAACGATACCCCACACGAATGGGACAGACAAGAAAAAAAAACAGCCCCACTTTACGTCTTTAGGAGGTAGGGACACGAAAATTTTTTTTTTTCCTTTTTTTTTATTTTACCTCTTTGTCGAAATTATTAATATGTATATCCATGCCAAATTATAGCTTTCTAGTACTAAGAATCTCTGAGTTAAGCTGCGGACGGACAGACGGACATAGCGAAACTATAAGGGTTCCTTGTTGACTTCGGAACCCTAAAAACCATAAGCGAACCATCATCATTCACTCTGTGTGCCTTTATTATTAACTGAGTAATTCACTAGAGAAGCTTGAACCGAAAATTTTAGTCTATAAGCGTGCTTTAAAAAGCATTGCTGAACCAAAGCCTTTCAGGTCCAACTAGTCCGACATTGTCTTGTAATAGTATATTATGCAACTAGTGAATAAAGGACGGTTTTAAAGCGAGGGCCATAGATGAATCACAAACAAGTGAAGGATTCTAACAACTGAATCACGACCGTAGGGAGTGACTCATGATGATTGAATCACGAGCATAGCGAGTGATTCAAGTGTTAGAATCCTGAGCGACGCGAGTGATTCATGGCCCTCGATATAAATCCGTTTTATTCAAGAGTTGCATACTATATTTTATACCATGACTACGAGAAAAAGAAGGATTTAAGCCAAAAGCACAAGGAACAATAATAAATAAATATAAATGGTTTATTACCTTCAAAATCTACAAAAAAATAAGAAACCTCAGGGATTCACATTTTTTGTAAATTGAAGCTGAGCTAGGTAACAGCACCTGTGTTTCAGGGGCCAGTGACCACCTGCGTTACGTTACATAAATATAATTAATTAAACACCAATGCAATTAATATTAGAATTACAATCCAAATAAGTATTCACTAAACATCCTAGATCAAAATCAAAATCATTATCAAAATCCTAAATGTAAACAAACTCAAAATTAAATCGACGAAGGAGTTTGAAATTCGAATATTCTTTGCACAAGAAGTTTGTATCGAGTATTTTATGCGCAAGTAGGTTGTATTGCATTGAGATGGAGGTCAAATATATATTGGTGTGTTCTAAATTCAAACACCAAAACAGTGATTAAAAGTGCTTTTTATTCACTGTTTTCAATGAATAAAATAAGCTTTTTAGAGGGGGAATGGTATAAAAATATTTTTCACTTGAAAATCTCAGGAACACTTATGGTAGGGGCCACAATTTATGAAATTAATCGAGTATTGCAAGGAATAAGAATGATTTAGGTTTTAATCTCGCGATTGTGCTTCGGATTTGTTATTGGTTTATAAAAATAAATAATTGGGAGTCCGTGTTTATTATTGAGCAGAGAGAAATATTATCTTTTTAACTGTGCGAATATTAATATGAGTTGATTTTGATATGCGATCGAATTTAAACAGCTTGATTGAGAAGATAATTGAAGCTGGTTTTGCATATATGATTTTTGAAAACAGCAGCCAATCTTTTCACAAAATTGGATGTCTGAGGATAAAAGGTGCTGTCTTGGTCGGACTAGGTACAGATGGCGAGATGACCTAGACTCCTACCGCAAGGGCTGGTTCGAGGAGGCTCTGAAAATCAATACCTGGAAGGATTTGGGGGAGGCCTTTGCTTAGCTGAATTGTGTTAGTGGAGATGGAATAAATAAAAATATATAAACCTCTTTCTGCCTTCCTGTGATTCTCTATCTGCGATCACTGGTTCCTTTTTCTGTAATTAATCTTTGAATAATAGAAATTGGAGGACAAACCTACCAATAGTTGCAATCATTATTTCTTTGTCCGAATGCCGATGGTGGCTTATAAAAAAGTTTTTCTATTACGGTAGATTAAATGTTTTTGTTCTATTTTCAATGTCGGCTTCTGAACGATATACATATCCAGTTTTCGTTTATGTTTTTTATGTTCTTTCAGTTTTCCTTACCTTTGGTACCACGATGTAATTGTTGACAAATATCAACAATTACATCGTGGAACCAAAAACGAACAACGATTCCTGTCTCCAACCAGAAACAAAACACACTGTTAACAATATTTTTAACCCTTCCTTCGCCTAGATAAAAATCAACAGCTTAGGTGGCCAAACAAGCTGGCCGGTAACACAGAGCGCGGAAAAATGCAAAGAATCTAAATTGGACCGAAAGGGTTACCCTGGAATGCCATCGATCAGATAATTAAAAGTAAATTATGTTTAATTCATGTTTTGGGCCAATTACCCGTGTTCCAAGTTACCCATTGGCTGTATGCTGAGTTTCCGTTGCGTATTAATTATGACAAATTGGCTTTGCTTTTGAGCAGTGATTAAACTGACGAAATGTAATTAGGAGCACTTGGTTTCTTGTTAGTTCCAATGAGATAAGTTTGATAAATGTGAGATTGGAGTTTGTTGATTTAGGTCGTTTATTATTTTTGTGGAAATTATGTCGTTAGTGCATTGATGTATTAATTAATTTGTAGTGTAAATGCTGTGCTTAGGGACCTACTATTCGTTGCATGTTGATACAAAATGTTGACGGGATTACTTACTTCCTCGGGAGTCGCAAGCCGTTTCCCGGCCCGCGTTAGGCACGGGTATGCGAACGGCGAGTAATGGGTAGCTCGCCGTCCGATAAGGACATGAGGTCCTAGACAATTGACATTCTACCATCGAAACCATGGCGATAGCGATTGTCAAAAAGGCAAAATTGTGTGGTATTGACAAACGATACCGAAAAATCATGTGATCAGTCCCTGAAATTTGACATTTCGACTATCACCTTCGCTGACATCGAATGCCACTTGTCTAGAGCCTCAGACCCGAGTCGACGGTGCTTAGTGTTCCACGCACGCCTCAAAGAGATGTCAGCATAAAATGACGGGTCCGCTAGGGCCGATGCCTGTCTGGGTTGCGGATAAGTTTGAAGAGAGTTACCGCGGCCCTGGCACAAGCAACTGAAGGAACACGGGTGGGTTTTAGTCAGTAAAAGTCTGACACGCCCTCCCGCCTCACCCAGAGCGGAAGAATTCTAAATCAGAATCATTGCATGGCTTACCACCCCACAAAAAAGGCCTACGGCGTAGCAGCATAAGGCTTCGTAGTATTATTTTCAAAGCGTTCGTTCATTTTTATGGTGATCCATTTGATAAGTCTTGCCCTTACTCGAATTTATTTGAGGTCAGCTCAGCTGATGTCTTCTTCTTCCATCCTTTTCTAATACTCGTCATCTCAGCAGTCACTGACTTTCTAAATGAACCATATCTATCACACATAGTACATCCGTCGTTTCTCTGGTCATCCACATGTAATATGGATGTTTCCTAGGTAAAAAAATGATAATTGTATTTAGTCCGTCAGTGAGATTATCAAATAACATTGGAAACATATTTTCTGCTTTAAAAAATCTATAAAAATTGACAGAGATAAAGCGCATCAAAGTTCGGGAGTGGGGGCTTGTGACATCACTGTGTCAGTATAAAGTGTACTAACAGCGTGACGTTGTGAAGTCACGCTGATGATGACTTATTTCAACAAATTTTATCGTCGTCTAAAAAAGAGGGTCCAATATTTTTTTATTAATCTACCTAACGGACAAAAAACTATATTTTTTTCAGTTAACATCACTATTGTTTAAAATATCTGCGAGTAGTACATACAGTCTGTACGTTGTTTTAATCCATCTTAGTAGATATTTTCAAATTTATTCATTTAATTGTTTAATTTATTTAAAGTTCATGTACAATGGTGATACATAAGCGGACTTAATGCAGCAAGGCATTCTTAAAAAGGACCCAAAAGTGGTAGGTGTACAAAATAAAAAAAAACATGAACAATAATCGAAGTCGGATTAATAAACTACCTACCTAACTAATAAAATTTATAAATAATTTCTAAAACAATAGACTAATGAATATTATAATAAATACCAAATTCTAAATGAAACCGGAATTTAAATATAATAATTATGACGAAGACCGAGCTATGTATGAGATGACAAATAATAGTTCCGGATTCTACAATTGAATGAAAATTTACTCTCAGCTTTTTTGATTTCAATTTTCTTCATCCGTAACGATTAATATTATCCCTGTTGTTCATCTGAAGTAGGTACTTGTCTACGTTAAATTATATGTCTATATTACCTTTCATTAGTTCCGCAAATCCATTGAAATAATGACGTCATTACATCAAATTACCTTTTACCTTTGTTAATACCTCCCATAAATAAAGTCCCGTTAATAATAGCCTCTTAATAACCAAATAATTGTATAATTGCGTACTATATATAAAGCAACATAGGCCAATAAATATTTACCAAGCTACGCAAAACAATTGATAGGCGCGTAAAAAGTACCACAGACAAACCGTTAAGCGAGGAACTTTAAGGCTGTGTGCACACAAGAGGCAACTGTTTTGTTTAGAACAGACGGAATGGCAAAGTAAAGGCAAAGATATACAGATACAACAACTGAAAGAAAAGCCAAAAGTAGAGACTTAAAGCAGGTAATAATGTTTGTTGACAAGAGATAAAGTACTTGTAAAAGTAATTGATATAATGACTTGCTGGAGCATGGCAACGTCTTCAACCTGATAGATTTTGTCTGGTAAAGTATTAAAAAAATGCGATATGTTTTTAATAGCTTTGAGACTGTTTTGCGGCGAGTTCGCTCGCCTTCATTATTTTCATAGCGCGTCAGTCTGTGTAAAACAGTCATGACTCATTCCTTAAGTCTGAACACATCCTAATGCTTTATCCTTATAAAACGAAAGAAATATCAAGTCGGTGTCCATAAACAGCCACATAGTGACGTATTATCATTTCATGTAAAAAAAAAAAACATCGATCAATTTAAAAGGTCTTCGTAGGGTGGTTGAATGAAAACCTAGCATTATTTTGTAATGAATATTATGGCGTACTTATACTAGAATAATTTATGTACCAACCCAACTCTTTTCGAGTCAATGGTTAAATTATTAAATAATTTGGGACACGTTAGTAGCAATGTCAGTGGCGTTCATTAGGTCCTCAAAAACATATGGGGACTTGGGACACTACAGGGGGCCTACCCCCATCTTTAACAAAACGACCTCAATTTGAGTACATTTTCTTTCAAGCTCTTATTGAGAATTCTCATTATCGTACCCTCACCTTAGTTAAGCGATGTCAATTTAATGCCGAGTAGTGTTGGAAATGAACGAATGATTTGAAATTTATGTCTATGGACCCAATATAAGATCGTTTTCCATCAACTTTGACTGTTAAATTCGCGCAAGGTCCGAAGCGTATTTACAAGATGTCTTAAAGAAAAATAAAACTTTAGTTAACATTAAAAATGTTAGTTCTCATCAAAATATCATTTATTTGAGAAATTTCCCTAAAAACGAAAATTCTTTAAAGATTTTTTGGTTGCGATGCAAGGAAAGCAATTTTCAAAGTAATAAAATAAGCTTGAGTCTATACAGTTTAATATTCATAATATGAATCGGAACAAAAAGTTTGTGTTTTATCTGTGAAGCGCAAAACAAGGCTTGAACAAAATAGGTGTCAACGAAGCGCGCGCGTTTTCAAGATTCATTTAGTTTTGAAACTTTATATAACTTTATAAAAATGAACAATAATGCGTAAGTAAAGAACCCTATTACCATATTACTTATTCCAATTGAATACATGAGTATCAGTAGATTAAATAACTATTACATACACAAAGCTAGTACATAGTAAATCTTTCAAGAAAAAAATTTGCAGACGAAGCCATCAGCGTGTTATATGCCACCAGCTCGACCTACTGTGGGAGTTCCTGAAGTCCAACCGGGATGTCGCAACAGCGTACAATCGTACAACGCAGGCGAAGGCATACGCCAAGGAAAAGTGGCGGGAAATTTCCCAAATTTTTGGAACGCTCAGGGTGACGGCGCCCATAAGGATTGGGCGGGCTGGTGTAAAGTACGACCTTTAATAAGCATAAAGAAATAAAGGTAATATAAATTACCAAATCGGGCGAGCCATTTTTGAAACTCAAACAGACTATTGACAAACGGCAATAAATAATTTATCTAGCTACGTTTGCAACTGAGCCGGAACATTCTGATGCTCAAGAACCGAGTGAACCTATGGAACGCAGTGCTGCGCGGCGATTGTTCCGGCGGGCGGTGACCACCGCGACTAGGCATATCTCTGTCTTCAGCAACGCTTCAAATGGCGGCCACACAACACCCAAGTTCGTGTCGGTGACTCCGGTCTTCATCCTGTATGACTAGCTGCCACCTATGAAGTGGCTGTACCCAGGCGCGGCGTACGCTCCTGCATACACCGTCGACTCTTCATAGATCGACGTTAGAACAGAGAAAGGCGTCATTCATAAGCCCGTCTCTATACTAGCCCTACTAGATTCACAAAATGTTCCCAAGGGAGAAGGATGTTTAAGATGCAGGTGAGCTGGAACAATCTGACGCTCAGGAATATTACGAAGCAGATCTCCGTGGAACGCAGCAGGGTGATTGTTCCGGCGTCGGCGCCGGCCATCAATTTCACTCACTATAACGTTAGATTGTAATCTGACCCCAACATAGTTGAGAAAAGGCTAGGCAGATTGATTGATCCATATTAAATACTATAATTTTTTCAGTATTGAGTGGACTTGAAGTCAAAAATTAAGAAGAGGGTTGCTGCAGTGCGGGCTTCTCATGTGCGGACGGGAGGAGGACCTTCCACTGAGAAGCCCCTAACCGATATAGAACTAAAGTTTCTAGAGATACTTGGGGACGATTTTGGCATGGGCCTGCCAGGCGTTCGGGTGGAACTGGTAAGAAAATATAGTGCTTACTTGTTACACATTATTTATTATTGTTTATAATTTTAACCGAGTTCTTATGTTATCTCTTTTGCAGCCTCCAGATATTAATGACACCGTAATTGTCTGTGCGGTGGGTTCATTTGACCCGTCACCCTCAATATTGTAGAATCTGGTTGTTGAGACGAATGGTGTAAATTCTATCCAAGAATTTATACCATTCATTCAACAGCCAGTGACCAACACCCTAACCGGAACTCCATCCCCATTATCCCAACCACCTGCATCACACTCCCCACTTCCAACAAGCGTATATGTTGAGATACACCCAGCACCTCCTGCATCACCCTCCCCGCATCCTACAACAAGCTCCCCACATCCTGCAAATATCTCCCCACGTCCTGCAACAATATCCCCACGCCCTGCAATAATCTCCCCACGCCGTTGACGTCGTAGGCGAGAGCCGCCTATGACTCAAGAGGCATCAAGACGTGCCCTAGTACATGGCGCACAAATGCATGCGGAGGCTGCTGTGGGGTTGACCGAGGCTGCTACAAGAATGAGCGCTGCAGTCGAAAAATCAGTAGACGTACTGATGCGCATTGAAAGGTAAAAAAGTAAATTAAAATATTCAAATTAAATGCCTGCCTGTTACTGTCCCACTGCAGGAAAGACCTCTTTTCATACAGAGAATGCACGAGCATTAATCGCCACGCATGCTCTTTTGCCACGATATTTTCCTTGACCAATTTTGTGAAGGAAAACATCGTGAGGAATCTGTAGCCTTATTGCGTAAGTGAATTCGGCAAGGAAAAGGGCAACAACTATGTACAATCGACCAATCACATAGACAGAAATCCACATCGCGTATTTCATCTCGTATGTGATTGGTCGATTGTTCATACTCTTTGCCTTGCCGAATTCACTTATGCTATTAGGCTGCTGGTCTTATCATTAGTATACGTTTGTGAATGCTCCATTGGTGTAATTGCTGCAAGGAGATTCAGTGCTCGGATAAAACAATAAATCATGATTATATAGAATTAAAAAACATTGTTTAGATAGTAGTAGAAAAGCAATTTTATTTCTTACCATTTCAACTGTAGCTACTGTTTACAAACATTTTATTAAAAAAAAAAATATTTAGTACCTCTATATTTAAGCATTTTATAAAAAAAAAAGTTTTAGTACCTCTATATTTAGGAATACTACAACTAATGTAACAGAAAAATATCCCTTGTATTTTTGTTTCAGCATCTTCAGACCCGCTTACCGACAGTAGCTGCACAACTGTGTTTTTTTTAGCCCAAAAAGTGACACTTGCTTTTTATTGATTATTTCAATAATAATGAACAACAAAGATGTCACTTTTTTAGGGCAAAAATAACACACTGCTACATTCAGAGCCAGCCACAGTTTATTATTTATATAAATAAAATATTATCCTAGCACATTGCGCTTTTTTATTACGTGCTTGCATTCAAACTTCTACACAACATATATGATAAGTAGTTCTAGGGCTAGGTGTGGGCCTAAGCTTCCTAGATACAATACAATTATTACTTAACCATTAGTCAGTAGGTAATTGTGAAGCTCAATTCAGAACTACTTAGGAGAATTGAAAAACTACTACATTGAAATATTACTACAAAGTAACATCACAATGAAACTACAATATGGACTAATAAAATAACGTTCGTACAAATTAATAATTATAATTACTAAAAATAAACTGCTTCTGTGCAAAAAGTTATTTCAGTGCAAAATTAAATTGTATCTCTCATACAAGTTTTAGTCAGCTGACAACTTTTTTTGGGAATTGCCTATGACTTCCTTGGAGACAATTGTGCATTTAAGTACGTGAGTAGAAGCAGCACATTAAAATCGTAAATGCCGCCTTTCCCACAGTCGCTGAACAAGAGCATTCCGTGTCGCGACACCCTGCTGAAGAGCGATGTTATTACTGCGTGGCTGTTTACCAGCAATAGCTTGCGACTGCAGTTGGGCTTCTAAAATCACATCTTCATTGCTTAATGGTTCTACAGGTATTTTAGCCCGATTACAAATGTTGTGTAATATAACACAAGCATTTACAATCAGGCCAGCTACTTCTGGAGAGTAATGCAATACTCTGTGAATCAATAAGCAACGAAAACGCGATTTTAGAAGCCCAATAGTGCGCTCCACAATATTCCTAGCACGGACATGTAAAGTGGTGTAGTGTGCTTCTGGCGAGTCAGCTGCTGCATCCAGTATCGGCGTCATCATAAACTTTCTCAGTGGATATCCAGAATCCCCTATTGATAAAAAGTTAACGTAAATGTAAAGTCAATCAAGTTTGTTTACTAAGATTTTAACTCGTAGGTACCTACCAAGAAACCAAGTATCATTAGTGTTGCTAAGATTTTCTAAATGAGATCTTAGCGGATGACTAGCCCATATATAGGAATCATGATTTGCGCCACCATGACTTGCGTCTACATTCATGATCTGCATATCTGCATCACAAATCTGAAAGAAATGTTTTTAATTAGTACCTACATATATGTTAAAGGAAGTTAAGTAGTATTCCTTTCCTAGTATAGAGTGCAAACATGTCGCTTTTTGGGTTTTGTGGTCACCTTTTGCTCTATTGATTTGATGAGGTTTTTACTACTAGGAGCAAGGTTTAGAAACTATTGTTTAAAACAGTTTAACTTTACTTACTAACTGTACATTTAAGGAGTGGTAGTGCTTTCGGCAGTAATAGCGCTCCTCATGCACTACTGGGGACGTTGGTAGGACCCAGTTGCGTAAAACGACAATGCAATCAACACCTAGAATGAAGAAATATAAGTTAGTATATATTGTGACTAAGTGGTTTAACAGCACATACATAAAGTAGGTCTGTTTTAGTGTATTATTTGCATTATTTACCTATAATTTATAAGGAAGCCTATCTTCGTCCCCACAGACAAGTCAGTCGATCGGCTCTTCATATGTGGTCTCAGCTCATCACACAGGTTACGTGCTAACTCCTTCGACAATCGGTACCTTTTTATAAATTCCGCTTCGTTTAGATCGAAAGGGTTAGTTAGGTTAGTCTTCACGCAACTGCATACGACGCCGCTTTCTTGAAGTATTATTTTCCGAATTGTCGGCTTCCAAGAATTCAAATATTTGGTATACACTCGCCATTTTCGCAAGGAATTGAAATCTGATAGACTAGAAACAAACAAGTAAATAACTTAAAACTTACCTAGGTATGTACTAAATTATTCGTTGCATTGAGTATCTAGAATCAAACAAGAAATAATTACCTATGAAAATCGAACGTGAACGTTGGGGTCTTGTTGCAATCCACTGGATGGACTGGACGATGTAGCAACGTTTGGGGGAAACCTATATCCGGCAGTGTACGTCTTTCAGCTGAACCGCTGAAATTATGATGATGATTATGCATTAAAATCGCTTGAAATGCAATTCAATCAATAATTTTACAACAACAAAATAACGCCCGTAGGTGGCCTAAAGGTTTGAGAAAAGTTATTGTTTACACTGACTTATGTAAATAAATACAATTTGCTTACCGTTTATGTCACGGAAATAATGTTTTGTAACTTAGTCTGAATAAAAATATTAAATCGAGCCCGCCAAAGCAACTTTTTTTAACTGTCAAATAAAACCAAAAATTGTAGTAAAAACGATATCGCTAGTTGTCAAAAAGCACGCTGTGGTTTGAATTTGAATGAACTATAAGACGATACGTCATCAAAATACTATCAAAGCCTAAACAAAAACAACTTCGTAGCGTTATCAAAATGAGCTTTCTTAAACGACGTCGTGGTACGAAAACGCGAAATAAGGGCAAAAAGATACCGCTCTAAGAGCTTGTGGTCACCCCCCAGCATGATGATCATGTTCTGAACAGGTCCCTATTTTAATGTAGGGTATCAACATCTACCTGTCTACTATATTCACAGAATTATTTTCAATCTTGGTATTTTAACTTCAATCAGTATCTTAAGGTTGGCCCAGTCAACAGCACGAACTATTTTGTGCGCGGGGTTAAAATGCATGCTATCTCATCCGGCAACACGTGCGAAAGATACAGATGCTGTGATGAGCAGTAAGAAGCTAGTTCGCGTACGAATTAGCACTTTTGCAAGTTTGTAGTGAAATGGATGATGATTTAGGACGAAAACGAGCGCGCGAAATTTTATAAACAGACCTTTGGGAGTCTAGATATCATGAAAAAACGACAAAATGTATATTGTCAAAATAAAATTATTTGCATTGTTGAACTACTAGTCTGTCCCTGTATGGAGGCCGTTTTGCAATTTTCCATCTTCTTATGGTATTTATTTCCACCCAAAGATACGTTAAAATTAGTGTTGAAATATGGAACTTTCGACGCGAACTTTCAAATTTTTTTTTTTTACTTTTTTGTTTCCATACAGGGCTAGATATTGATGAGACAAATTGATATCATCTTTTATTTTGAACGTATGTCGTCAAACAGTGGAGTAATCGGTAGACTACGTTTGTATGGAAGAATGATCGACTAGTGTAACCCTATAAAGCTAAGAGCCAATTTTTCAAATCTCTTGGTGTGCACTTTTACAATAAAGCACAAAAAAGGGAAAATAGGTATTTCATAAGGTAAACAAAGTCACATTTCGTAAGATCCAAACAAAACTGATAGTCCTGTGGAATCTCTGCCATACCATAGGCTATTCAATAAACCCTGTAGAATTGACTTTACATTTCATGATGGTTCCACACAGTACGAAGAGTTTAAAACTTTATTTTAATAAATACTAATTGTACAAATTGGTAACCGACTACACGCAGCAGCAGCAGACGACGCGTCGCAGCGACACTACTGGTCTCTATGTATTTCTATGGAATACTTTCCGCAGTTAATGGCGAGTACATCACTCACCTTCGGTTTGCCGACGACATAGTGGTCATGGCTGAGACCATGGAGAGCCTCAGTAAAATGCTCGATGACCTCAGTAGAGCTTCCGAAAGAGTGGGTCTTAAAATGAACATGGACAAAACCAAGGTCATGGTGGATGCTCATGTAGCACCCACTCCAATCAAGATCGGAGACTCTACACTCGAAGTTGTAGACGATTTGATTACCCAATTGGGTAGGTCCAATTTCGAGAAAGAGGTCAACCGTCGAATCTGTCGACTCGGCTGGGCGGCGTTCGGGAAGTTGCGCATCTTCTCGTCCAATTTACCGCAGTGTCTCAAGACAAAAGTCTATGACCAGTGTGTGTTGCCAGTGATCACCTATGGGACCGAGACGTGGTCGCTCACAATGGGCCTTATCAGAAAGCTTAAAGTCACCCAAAGGGCAATGGAGAGTGCTATGGTCGAAATTTCCTTGCGTGATCACGTCAAAAATGATGATATCCGTAGGAGAATTAAAGTACATAGCCCGGCGAATTGCCAAACTTAAGTGGCAGTGGGCAGGGCACATTGCTCACAGAACGGATGGCCGATGAGAACGAAAAGTTCTGGAATGGCGACCGCGAACCGGAAGACGGTACGTTGGAAGGTCTCCCACTAGGTGGACCGATGACCTGGTTAAGGTTGCGGGAAGGCGCTGGATGCGAGACGCACGGGATCGGTCAATGTGGCGACGCCTGATGGAGGCCTATGTCCAGCAGTGGACGTCTTTCGGCTGAAATTATGATGATGATGATGACCTTCCGCAGCTAGCGACACGTCGCCCGACTACACGACGCAAGATCGCAGACGACGTGTTGCCCGACCTCAGATCAGTAGTGACCAGTAGTGAGTGAGTGTTGCCAGACATTTTGTCTCACCGAACACTCAGAACCAATACGCCGTCTGCTGCTGCCGTCTGCAGTCGGGTTCGAAATCACGACTGAGCGACAGGACGACACGGTTTCATGTCGCCACGACACGTAGTCGGCTACCAACTTGTACCTTAAGGAAGTTCCATTGGTACAATTTACATTGTCATCAAAAATAAGCAGTTCAGTACAGTAGGTACCTACGTAGTAAACATGTTTAACTACTTAAAAACAACTTGCGATATATAGAAATTAGCACCAAAGACTTGACCACGACCCAGCTTACTCTGGGCAAGTGGCCATGTTTCTCCATAACTTAGTAAGACGGGCGTCATTACGAATAAAATGGCCAATTACAATAAATTACCAGTCAGCACTAACGGCCGTTTTGGTAAATATATATACTTGTAATGAAATTGTTGTATGTTACGCCGAGGTAACTTTTTTTTGCTAGTAGATACGAGCTCGTAGCTGCTGCTAGCGTCTAAGCTGACTACTTATATTTTCATACATTTTATTTATATTTTTTATATTGAACGAGTAGTTAGGTAGTATGTTTGTTTCAGAACAATGTTTCTCCTAGAAATTGTTGATTCAGGGCAAATGATTTTAATAAATCGACTCCACAGGAAAGGGTAGAGAAACTGTGGGAGACGAAATCCAGGTGATTTTTTTTCTATATTTAACTCTCTCTAAAAAATGTTATTATGGTAAGGTATTAAAAAACGAAGTAAGTAACAAAAATAGGAACACCGTATTCCGAAATTGAAGTAATTTTTCGCTTTGTAGAGTTTTTTGGAAGTCGGTTGTATTTTTTTGTAAAAGATTTTTTATTTAAGGCCGATTTCTAAACTCGGTTTTCTACACAAGAGACTTTTTATATGAAGACTGCACCGAAATAAGTTAGTAAATATTATTATTTTGTCATCATATTCCAAGTTAGGTACCTAGAGATATCTAAGTCTCTCCTAAAATATTCCATTCCAATATCCATAATTATGTTAAGTGCCTTTTGGATCCAGATTTAAATTTAATTTGGGTTACCCACAGTTCCATCCCGCCTAAATATTTCTTCTTTTGGGAATGGCTTTTCTAATGTAAAAAAATTGTGTCGCACATGAAGACGTTGAACCTTACAATCCAGCGTTTAATAGTTTTCGTTATTTTTTAATTATTAAACATTAAATAACTCTCACGTATTAAGGTAAGTACCCTAGAACCACACCCAAAGCCACGAGCATCAACTAGTTCACAAATGAGTATTTAATGTCTCCGGGTGCGTCCAGCGGCCGACGCGGCATACGAATCTGTGCATTTAAAAGTATTATCATTCATTATGGCCGTGCAAGTTTTTAGCCAAAGACACCAATTAGTGAGTGGAACAGGAAGTTATGGTGTCTCCACCCTATAACACGACATATAAGGAATACATGATAAACTTTATGGTCGATGTCTTCATAGACTTTCAATCGACTAGAAACGCGAGTTGTTTATGGTAAATTGTGATAGATTGGAAGAGTATTTTATCTGTGGTGGAAAAATTATTTTGTTCATGGTTTTGGTAAAGGTACGGCCATATTATTTTCGTAATGGCTTCTGCGAAGTAGCGGACGCTAGTAATTTTAAACGATATTTATTTGACTATAGACTGACATTTTAAATATTACAATGCACTTCTGTTATTTTGTAATTATGAGTATAATATAAATGATAAGATCGATATTTATAAGTAGACATGGACCACAAGAGCATAATATCCATAAATAAATACACAATAATTTATTTTCTTACTAGCAATTATTCAGCTACAGTAACTACTTACAAAAGTTTTATAATATTTATGGAAGGAGTTTTTAATAAAACCGCATGATTGTACTAATAACGAATTTATAATTTAATCAATAATTTACAAATGTTCCATAGTCCACTCCTATGTGGAGGTATTTATCAAAGGAGATTATAACATAGATTCAAATAAAACCAGACAAACTATTACTTTCACTATTTTTGGACAAAATACAAGTGATATTTTTATTGTTATGAGCAAAGATTTTCTTCCATTTTAAAATATTATGACTTCATTGATAGATTTTTTAAAGGTAGTTTGTATCTTTTGACAATGAGTAAGTATTTTTTCATTTGCCAGCGATGCTCCTAACAAAATCACTCATCAAATAAAAAAGTAATAAATACGCTTGATATTTAATTAATATGACACAAAAGCGATTAAACTTAACTCTTTTAAGTACTTATTGTGATAAAACTATGGCTTAACAGTAGGAACATAGAGCATTTATATTGGAAGTGACATGAAAAGCTTTTCTTTTGGCGCCATAACAGACGCCATTTTGTAATTTGAGATTATTTTTTTTCGAAATTTGCCTTTTTATACCTTTATTTGTTTGAAAAAGGAAGAAAACGTGTTGCACCGACCCAAGTAACATGGGACAAGGGTGGGAAGAAGATAATGATGATTTAGTAGAAATAACTATAAGTCGAGTTAAGCCGAATGTTTGTTTATGTTACTCCAATATTAATGCTCTAAAAAGTTATGTCCACAAAATCTATGATCAGTGATTCGTTTTTAAAAAATCTAATGTTTTAGAAATATATTTAAGTAATACATAATGTACTCAATCTTACGTATACAATAATTTATTTAAATATTATATTTACATTACTATTTGCACATCAGTAGACTTAGTTAAACATATTTAAGTACAGAAACCTTATAGCTTACATCCGTTAAGTATAATAGAAAAATGTTGGCTAAATTGGCTAAAATATTTTAATAAATGGCGTGTGGAATAATGAAATGGAAAACAAAAGCTAGGAGAAAACTAGAAGGAATACAAACAAAACAACAACAAATGGTCAGAATGATAAAAGATATTACCACAGATACATTAAATATTTTAGCACAAGTAGGAATAGTCGAAACATAGCGTAAAAGCTATATATCTTCTATGCGACTAACACAATTTTCTGGATAATAACGAATAATAGGAAAAATAGGATAACTCTTAATTAATTGATTAGTTTGTGTCCGTGCACCATGTTTTAAAACATTCTAAATAATACGACTTGTAAGTATCATTTCCATTTTTTAAACATCACAATTTAGCAACGGCATGAAATACAATAACTACACACAAGACAGTGTTTGGAAGCTGAATTCGAAGAAGTCTTTAGACGTAAGTAAGACATAATAATATTTATATTTTAAAATAATAGTTCAATGTGCTGACAAACTTCAGAACAGATTTAAAACATTTCGTAAATTACTAAGTAAACATTATTTATTCTTAATGTATTAACGTTAACTTATTTACAATTTTCTATCCAGTACTATAAAATACCATTATTTTGAGAAATTGCACTTATAGAGAGTTTTTCATTTTGTGTACATATGAATAACCAAAACGCTTGCTACCAGGAGTTTATACTCACAAAGATAATATTTAACAGTTTTAATAGATAAGTTATTTGTTACAATAATATTGTGGCATAATATCTAAAACTTCAGAAATAATTCTCATTGATGTGTCCACACCCTAGTTCTGGGAGCGCACAAAAAAAACTCAGTTTATTTTTAAATTGGAACACATCTTTTTGTCCTTGATTCACTTTTTAAACTTTTGATTCTCGAACACCGGTGTTGGCCCCTATTCTCAATACTCAACAGCAAGCTACGCCGTGACGGCTTAGAAATCTAGAAATATCTAGGCGCTACTGTTTTTGCCTTGGCATAGCACAGTGCACAGGTTATGCGAAAGCATAATCAGTATTATATCATGTAGAAAAAGCGATCATACTTTTCATCGCTAGCATACGTTATCGTTAACCTATTATATAATTGAAGCGATGGCAATTAAATAGGAATAAAAACCACCGATACAATTTGTAGATACCGCGAAGAGTGAGAAGAAAGCGTTTCCATTACAATGGCCGATTCAAAATTCACAACAATAAACAAAACACTGCACTTATACGAGAATAGGGACCCTTTCAATTTAAATTTCGAACACACCGTTTCAAGATGGCGGTTGATCGTTCGCTTCACGCGTTGCCGCGTGATCCATTCGTCAATGTGGTTGTAGAGAATTTAGTATATTCATGTTTATCGCGTGTTGGTGGCTTGGAGGACCTCCAAGGAAGCTTAGCTGAGGTCTGGAGGCAGCTGCCATGGCTGCAAACAGCGGAGGCGCCCCTCCCCCGCCGAACAGCGCAAAGGAAGGAGGAAGGAGGGGCCGGGCGGATAGCCTTAGTTTTTCTATCTCAGCTTCTTGCAATCTTTTCGCTTTCGCACGGCGATTTTGGAACCATATTTTTACCTGGAAGAAAAGAGTTTTGTTAAAAGCTGGTTTTATTTTTTGTTTAGATAGACAGAGTACTACTTTTAGTTTACAGGGATTACTGCTTGATTCCGAATGTCATATCCCCGATGGATAATTCCCCGAAGTCATCAGATCGAACGTCCGAATCGCCAAAATTCCATAGCTTCTATTTACCACAATTTCGAATAGCCATTACATCGAGCGTCCGTTTCGCCGAAAAGCCATTGCAACAGAATTTCATAGATTTCCTAGGAATTGTATAAAATGCCTGGTTTCCACAAATTGCCCATATTATGTTGATTAAACTCTGCTGGTTTGTTTTTTTTTTCCATTTTTTACATTCGGAATCAAGCAGTAAACCCTAGTTTACAAGTTGCTTTTGTTAATATTTTGCTGCGCGAGGACGAGACAACAAATTCTGCTGACGGGAAATTCAGATTTGATAGTTTGTGTACTTTTTGCTCCGAATTTCTTGACTTAATTTTCAGCAGGTGTGTAGGTACTTATTATTCCCAAATTATTGACAGGTGACTCTAAACTTCTCTAAAGTGACTTAAGGGCGAGGAACACTCCATAACATCTTCAACTGTACTTCTTCTTAGCGTGTCGATGGCAAATATAAATATCCTATCCTGTATTATGTCTGTTAAACAATCATGCCTCATGACCTGGATTAGGACATTGGATACCTAGAATAACGAGCGAAGTAGCTTGCCGAAGCTAGTAATTTTATAAATTAACCAACCGCCCTTCCGGTTCCGCCCGCGTCTAATTAGAATAGAATATACTTTATTGTACACTAAAAAAAAAAAGAAATTATACATGTATTTTATAACAACTTAATACTGTGGGTACAAAGGCGGTCTTACCGCTGACAGCGATATGGAATTAGTACTTCCTCCAACATCATTATAAATTATAGTCTATGAATCATTCTGATATATCTATACTAATATTATAAAGAGGAAAGATTAGTAGGCAGTATCCTTTACCTGTGTCTCAGTAAGTCTAAGCGAGGAGGAGAACTCGGCTCTCTCCGCGATGCTCAGGTACTGTTTGTCTCTGAACTTCTTCTCCAGGGCCAAGAGCTGCTGCGTGGTAAAGGGTGTCCGAGGCTTGCGGTTGGGCTTGTGCTTGCGCAGCTGGCAGCGGACCACGGGAGGGCCGCTGGGGGCGCCTGCTGGAGAAAAGAAATGAACTTTAGAAAAGTTTTTGATGTCCGAACGTTTGCTGATCGTTCGCTATACAAGAAACACGGCATATTGATAGGGATGTTTCCTGAGTAAAAAAGTGATAATTCTATTTAGTCCGTCAGTGAGACTATCAAATAATACTGAACCCTTATTTTTTACTTTATCGAATAAATCAAAATTGACAAGAATAAAGCGCATCAAAGTTCAGGAGTGAGGGCTTGTGACGTCACTTTGTCAGTATAAAATGTAGCACACCGTGACGTTACACGATATTTCAATGCACTGTATCGTCGTATTTTTTTTTTACGTGACAAAAGAAAAAATACGTTTCTAATATTTTTAGATTACCTGGCTGACGGACTAAATAGATATTTTTTGTCAACTACCCTATTGTCTCACGCATACGACCACTGCCGAAGATAGCCGCCCGCGCGGTTAATTTGCTTCGGTCTAGTATGTTTGGCCAAATTGTGGCTTCAAATGGCAGTGGTGTGTTTAGCAGACCAGGAGTTTGGAGACACGATAAACAAACTAAAATATACCTAGTATCTGAATCTCTTTGTAATATAGTTGTTCGAAACGTCACAATGTATTAACATTGTGACATTTCGAACAACTCCAGCTATAATATAAAATATTAGGTATGATAAAGACTCTTTCGTGTATTTAGTCCGAGTATAAAATTTGTAACTTGTTACTCAGATAGTACCGGTCAACAGATAGTGAAGAATCTATTGATAGACAGAGAAACCAGATCGCTGCTGCCATTTCATGAGGAGCTGGGATGGATCGAATGATCCATTTATCCCAACCGCAAAACACGAGTTTGGATGTGAAGTTACGGTCACCAGCCCGTTAAACATAACACAACATAGACAGGAGGTACGCACCTACACTAATTAAGAACGAAGTGGCCTGAAACACAATTAACATTCGCTAATGAAGCAACAGTATGTAACTTATTAACAAGTTAATAACAATGCCGTATCAGGCAAGTGAGATGTGTAAGTAGTTACAAAAACTCCTAATATACATGATATGGAGGGCAAAGAACTTAAATATGACTCATTTCACGTACTTTAGGAACGTGATTCAAGAGATGCTAAGTAAATTGGCAGATTTAGATCCAATGATATAGATCCTGGATGACGTGATTATAATACGAAGCAACAGAGTGATTATCACTTCATTCTTATGATGGATTCGTCAATTAATGTTTAAGGCATGTAGCATGTGTCCAAACACACAACTATTACGTATGCCACCAGCATGGTAAAATATAAAGAACGAAATGACACAAGAAAGTCGGTAAAAATACAACTTTGAGGAAATATACAGGTGCAGAAAAATAACTGCTGTAAATACAGTTACATCTGTGTTACAGAAGTAGCTGAAGTAGATAACAGTGCTCGAACCAAAAATGTTAATGTCAGCAATGAGCTCAAAAAAAAAAACTCAGAAGAAGTAACGGCTAAATTGTAGCAGATTCCAATACTCTCGCGAAACTGTATTCCAATGAGAATGAACTCCCAAATTATTATTTTACTCTTCGAACTAATTAACGTCGGTTTAAACTTGGAACGTTGACTGAGGTCCATAAATATAGCTGTTAAACGTTGTTATAACGCGCACGGAAACATAGTTTGAATTAAAATAATTTTTAATGCCGAGAGAAGATTTAAAGAGAGAACGATTAAATATAAAATCAGTTTTGCGCAGCCTCTTTTTTTTTTCAAAAAAAGGAGAGTAACATTTTCCGAAACATAAAACTCTAATAAAGCAGTTAACTTAATATGTCATATTTGGAAAATATTCACAACAGTAAAAAATATGTAAATGAACTCGCGCTAAAAGCCAAAAAATTATGAAAATTGACATATCGGAGACCTCACGCCACAGCAGCGCCTCTGGCGGCGAATTCATACGCGGTAGCTCCCATTCCAAAATTACACCAACCTATACACGACCGAGTTCCGCATCAACATCCGTTTCCTCATCATCATTCGCCATGAAATTCGACCGTTACTTTAACTATGGTTAAACGTCACACCGACCGTGGAAAACGTCAGTTATGGCCTGACACACTTATTGTGCCGGTTAAAATTACTACGGCCGTACGCACAGGAAGAGCTTTTGAAAATTTTAGTGCGTATGCATCGGCTATTAGCGAAAATGCTCGTTATGCAGTTACGTCCTGGTGGAGGTAAACTGCTGTTGTTGTGAACGGGTGTTTGGAGACCACCTTGGTGGTTGTGGCTTTCGAAAGTGTTGGAATATTTCGGTACTAGGTAAGGTGTGTTTTGCAACGTGTGCGCAAAGTAAATTGACACACAGCCGAAACGATGAAAATTGACATAGCATATTCAAATTCAAAAACTTTATTTCGAGCGAAAACTCATATAGGGTTAGTAACAATGTGCATTACCTAAAACTAAGTGGCTGACAGCAGTGAACTATATACGGACAGTCCACTCTGTCAGCAATCATTTTCAGAACCCTGCTAGGTCAGTCCATAATCGTCGCATTATCGCGTAAAAACAATCCACACGCGCCGATCCAAACATCTCTGACGCACTGCAACGCCAAGGCAGCCCCATCATTTTTCTGAACACGTTATTATACTGGACACGAAGGGCCCCATACGACACCACCGAATACTTCTCCCACAAGCTGCAAGTGTAGAAGGTGGTACAGAATGCTTTAAAGAGCGTCACCTTTACTAAGCAGTATTGACCCCTTTGACCTGGTGAAGGTTGCGACCCATCCGTTGCATGCGGGACGCATCGGACGGGACCGATCAATGTGGCGACGCTTGGGGGAGGCCAATGTCCAGCAGTGGACGTCTTTCGGCTGATATGATGGTTATATGATGATTGACCCCTTTCTCCACAACTTTATTTTGGTAGTAGTCACTGAACTTGATCATCCTGCGGATAGCTTCATTTCTGATTGGATCATGCAAGGAAACTCTGAGCATAGCCCTTTTCTGAAATCTTTCGTTTGGGTGACTTTAAGCCTTCTGGTGAGGTTTCCCTCCCCTCAACACATAATCACAACATGAATATTATTCGTGCAAAATAATGTCTAAAATATTTAAAACTATTTTTTTGTTAAATAAAGAAAGATAACATTTATTGCTAACACTGTTGAATCACAATATTAATATCAAACACAGGTTTCAGTATGGCAAATATTGAGCAGTGTGCAGCATAATCACAAAACGGTGGTCAACGCTGATTTGCAGCCAGCCCGCTTTCTCTTAAAAACACTTAATTCAATCTCTTACTCAAACTAGCCTAACCCACTATCAAAATGATCCACCATCACATAAACTTCCGATAAACAAACAAACTGACAATAACAAACATTAGTTTAACTTAGCATACAACATAACATTATCTTCCTGATATCAGCATTCATTAAACTCCCTGCGGTGTCATTAGCCGGATAACATCGATGCTGAATCGGTTTAAATCGATTTGAATATTAAAACATCGATTCATTGGACTGTATAATCACACTATGGCCGGGCCTATTGTCTCACTTCCGGCCGCTAAAGAGCCTATTAACGGCCAAATCGATCGGTTAATTCAAATTTTAATTAAGTTTTGATAGTGAATGTTGGATTTTTGGACGGTTTTTTGGAAGTGATACGGTTTTATTGTTGGCTTTGTTGCTATTATTGCAATTGTTATGGCTTATCTAAAAATCTTTATTGCCAGACATGGAATATTGTTTTTCCCATTTGTTGCTTGCTTTTGGATGTCAGATTGCAGTCACTCCATGTAAAATATTAGTATACAGCTGCATCCGGTCAGACTGGAAGCCCACCAAAACTCATTTCTCACCGCATTATTCCCAAACCACTGCAACTCCTAAAAACCAGAATCAAAAGTGGCGACCACCAGAAAAATGTCGAGGCAAAACTCAACGAAGTCCCGGAGAATGAATTTAACAGTCTTGGAATCCGGGTACGAAATTAATCAGAATAGAATAACGGAGGAGTAGGAAAAAATATAAATTTCCACTTCGCTCCATATCAAGCAGGAGACAGGACAAACAAGGCCAAAATGCACAAAGGGTCGTTTACAACTGATATAAGCCCAGTTGCCTAGCACCACGGCAAAAAATTATCATTATTATTAATGGGTCCTAACATTATGAGCTGTTATATTTGATTCCAATAATAGGAAAAAACGCTTGAACATACGGCAATTTGTTCTAGTTTCTACAAAGTCCGAATAGATCGAAACTTTTAGGGGCTCAACGATCCGACGAACAATACCAATATAAGGGCATTTGGGTAGGTCACATTAAGAACTGTAATTGCCAAAAAATCACGACATGATATCTATCTAGTATATTTGTAATGTTTGACGCAATTCACAAATGATTTGAAATCAAATTCCTGAAGCTGACGTAAATACTAACCGCACAACAAATTTAACAATGAAAAAAAACCTTGTTACCCAATAATTTAATTTTATTAAAGAATATTAATTAACCTTACGAGACTTCATTGTACATTTTAATACGTAATAAAATCAATTCGTATGTTAATTTTTCAATTTCCTTTGAAGAACATTTGAATGGAATCGGTTGACCTTTATATTAACATTGCACCTCTATTTACACACAAAGAATTGTAGAATTAAAAATAATAATATTATCTATTATTTAGTAATTATTTGTTAAGGAAGAAAATTATACCTAATGTGGTAATTAGATCAATGAGATTTTACCAATAGAGACGTCATACTCACTATAAAGAAATAAAAACATGGTGATGTTTTACTTTAGCTACCTACATATGACCTATGGAACTAGTAACTTTATTTCTATCACTGAGTAGATTAAAAGACCATGAGGAGCTCGCGGCTAAATAATAACAGCCGCACGGGTCGATTTTCAAGGTTAAGCAACGCTTGACGAGTTCGGTCCGTGGATGGGTGACCATTTTCAACATACCGAGTTTCCTCCGTGCCTCGGAAAGCACGTTAAGCCGTTGGTCCCGGCTGTCATTTGAAGATCTTTGACAGTCGTTACGAGTAGTCAGAAGCTTCAGATCTGACACCAGTCTTGCCAAGAGGTACCGAGTTACCCAGTTACTGAGTTGTGGATGTCAGATAGGCAGTCGCTCCATGTAAAACACTAGTGCTCAGCTGAATCCGGTAAGACTGGAAGCCGACCCCAATATAGATGGGAAAAGGCTAGGGAAATTGAAATTGAGTAGATTAAAAGACCACAGAAATATAAATGGGACCCCGTTGCCAGAAAGAGATAATCATACTGTTCAAACGTACGTTCGTGTCACTGCCAGACGCAGGACGGACTTAGTGCACTCAAGCTGGTCAGCTTGTGTTTGTATTGTCGCGCAGGCGACGGTAAAATGTATCTACCTCAGTTTATTATTTAACATCATTGAATTAAATTACTGTTTAGATAAAGCTAATGGAGAAATAAATAAGTCGTGGCACTAATAACAGCCAGATGGATCGATCTTCAAGGTTAAGTAATGCCTGCCGAGGTAATTCCGTGAATGGTCGACCATCAACTTCAAATCGAGATTCCTCCGTGCCTCGTAAAGCTCGTTAAGCGATTGGTACTGTGTGTCTTTTGACAGAAATACTTCAGAATTCTTCAATAAATGTTATTGTTTTCACCATTTAATAACATAACATCACACTGGTACGCTCTAAAGGGATACACAGGTGTGAAAATGTCATCCTGGTATACTCTCATTGCACTGGTTTTGTTTAAGTTTCATGTTATTGGGTTAATCTATTGAAGCTTCACTTTGGGCACTATACGCGTTGGCCTAGCCTATAGAAATGGTCCATTATGTAACACAACCAAAAAGTGAAAAATAAAAAACATTTTACAAAAATTACAACCGACTTTCAAACAAAAACACTACAAAGTGAAAAATAACTTTAATTTCGGAAGTCGGTGTCAAAAAACAAAGAAACGAAAACAGGACTACCGACTGCAGAAATTGAAGTTATTTTTCACTTTGTAGTGTTTTTGTTTGGAAGTCGGTTGTGATTTTTGTAAAAATGATTTTTTATTTATTATAAGGTACACCAACAGCATTACATACGAAATAGTTTTGTAGTAAATAATGTTAAAATATTGGCTGCACAGGTATACTTAGCTTTCACAATATGCTCAGAAAAACTAATTATTATTTAAAAATAAATATTAATCTAAACTTAAAAACATGATATAAATAAAAACATACAAGATGAAAAAAATAATTAAAAAAATCAACTAGTATGTATATATTTGTAATTAGCCTAAGTTGAAGGACTTGCACACTACTGTTCCTACTGCTCTCCTAAACAAATTAGGTGAACACCGTGGACATCGGTGTCTGGTGGGTAGTTTAGAAGTCAGGTAAACTGACACCAATCATGGAGGATATGAGGTCAGATTTGAAGACGTGTGACATTCAACAACCCGCACTGGGCCCGCGTGGTGGATTACGGCCTACTCCCTCTCTCATAGAGAGGAGGCCTGTGTCCCAGCAGTGGGAACTTTAAAAGGATGAGGATGATGATGGAGGTCAGATAGGCAGTCACTCCATGTAGACTACTGGCATTCGGCTGCATTCGGTTAGACTGAACCGAACCCCAACATATTTGGGATAGGCTCGGCAGATTGTTTGGACCTTCATCACACTCCTGTCTTTCTTTCCATCTATTTGATGTTATCGCGGCATGTCTTTTTCTTCTACACATCAAGCCGTTATTTGACTATGGTATCAGGTCATTTCGTTTTCCCCCAGATACATCTATGATCACAAAAAGATTTATAGGACAAATATGTCACGGAAAATAGACAGCCAGTCGAAGGACGTCCACAGCTAGACATAGACAGACAGGTCTCCCCCAAGCCTCGTCACTTTCGCATCCAACGGACTCCCGCGGTCCTCAAGAGGTCATAGGTCCACCTTCATAACCGGGTATTATTGTGTAATTTGGGAAAGCTGGTGTGGCGAGCCAAAACATTCTGTGGGCAGATAGATCAAACATAGTACTTAATAGTAATCGAATGACGCAGTGATACGTTGTTAGTGTACAAAGGATACCCGTATTTTTCTAGGCCAATCATCATCATAAATTTCAAATTCAAAATTGCAAAAAAAAGCTTTCTCTGCGTCGACCTTCAACGACTCAATACATACAGAAGGCAATAAGAAGACTATCCCTTGGATGCCTATCCGCGGCGCTCCGGTGATAAAATACAACAATTTCAATAGCCCCCACCTGCAGACATATCAATGCTCGCTACCGAACGTTAATGAAGATATAATATCCATCTCTAAACGTATTTATTTTCCCGCGCGCGCCATTTTGTGCAGCGATGACAGACCATAGACCATTTTGTGTAATGGCCGCCAATTAAGCGCGCCGTTTGGGCTACTTAATAGGATTTAGTTGTCAATGTCGGCGTTTAATTGGATTGTTGTAATCTCTGTTTGTTATTGAATAAATTACTTTGTGTTCGCTCGTTTTTCTGCTGAATAAATGCTCTGGAAGCCGATAAGCGTATTTCGTTTAACTAACTGTTTTGTAGTCGTTTGTTTTTCTGTTAATTGTGTTACGAATATGTAGCCAGTAGCAACAAAGTTGCTTGTAGATGTTTACATCTATTTCCCTCCTGTGTGTAAATTAGCAGTTTATTAAATGTGTTCCGCAGTGCAGGTTTCTAATTAAAATGCGAGTTGAATGGTATTAATGTATCTATTAATTTCAAGTAAAAACCAGGAGGTGTTTGTATGAACGTTTTCTTCAAATAGAACAATAGGACAGCTTAAATGGACGGAACAATTATATTTGCTCCGCATCGAGTGTCAGACTTATTAAAACTACAATGTAACGTTTGTGGATAATATGACATGCAGAATTCACGGCACGTCAGCGTGTTATCCATCCATCAGTAATCACTTGAAAATTACCGACACGACGGACTAATTAGCAAGAAAATGCGATCTCTAGCCATTTTCCGGTAAATAAGCATTATTGATGCACCACAAGCCCGTTCCACAAGAATGTTTTTCTCGCAATTCTTGGAAAATTTTACAATTATGGGATTAAATACAGCATTTTATGGAGTGTTTTCCACATGGAGCGTAATATCAAAAGACTATAAGGGCTGTTTTTAACGAGTTATTCACATAAATGGGAGGTTTGACGAGTAAAAAGTGGGATATTGACTTTAATAAAGCATTCGATCGAATCGAACTTAAACTAGAATGGTGTTCGGTAAAAAGCTAGTTTATTTATTGGACACCATCAGCCCATCAATATAATGACGGATGGTTTTGACTACCGAGAAAGTAAAACAATAGGTACTGATCTCAGTCTTAGTGCGAAATTATCTTAGTATGACGCTGCTTTATCTTTCAAATGCTGCCAAAACTTCCGCTTATAATCACATCAAATAAAAAATAACTAATCGATAATTATAGCGCACTTAAGGGCCATCCACCGCTTTAGTGCTGTAAAACGGTTACTTTCTAAAGCATACTCCTTAGTAACGGCTAGGTTAAAAGGTTTGAAAAAAATATGTATTTATTATTGATTCATGAACATTATTTTTGAAACAAGGTTTTTTCGTGTAACAAATTTTTTTTAAATAATTAACAGCACGATATTTTTTTGGATAATCCCCCAAAACGACTTGGATGTTTAAAAGTTTTTTTACCCAGAAAAATTGATGGATGGAATTTTTTCATAACTGAAATAGCATATGTAAATCAAATAATATTTTACAAACAAAACTGATTAAAAGGAGGTTCAATATTGATATTAGATATCACGGCCAGTACTGCGTTTACATTGGGGCGTATATATCGCCTTAACAACACGTATTATCACATTCTCTTCACAATAAAATGTCAGTAATGATTATAGATGCATAAAAACGGGATTCTGCGCAAAAAAAAGCACGCTCCATCGAAGTCGTGCCACAGAATACCGGTCAAACATATTTTATTGTTCTTGATATATGCAGTATAGGTACACCAATTAAGTATAGGTAACGAAAATGAAATGGCTGTTACGAGCTGTCATAGTCTCCGATCGTCATTAAAAAGGTTTGTACTAAAAAGATAATGGATGTAAGTTGCATAATTTTGAATTGAATGAGTTCGGGTCAAGAAGCGTCGGCTCGAGTCAAGAAGCGTCGTTCACTAATTACCGTGCTCAAGATGTAGGTACAGGGCCGGATTGGGAGTGAATGAATGAATGGCGGACAATTACTTCGTTCATTCGCTGCTCCTTCTTTATGGGACAATTAATATGCCAGCACTTGGACCTATAAGGGTCGGTTAACAATGTAGTTTCTATTATAGTATGAACGATGCATTTATTTCTAAACTAAATTAGGATGTGCCGTTTATAAAATAATAATGGTGGAAAAAATAAAACAGTAGTTTAGTAGTAGTAAAGGTTGTCTGGTAGATATCGCTGTCAGCGATAAGAGCGGTCTTATCGCTGTCAAAGGCAGCTTTGTATCCGTAGAAATATTTTTTCTTGTAAAATAGATGTGGATCGTTTTTTTTGTGTACTATAAAGTATTATATTCTAATAGTTAAGCTTAATATGTCTGACTTTTAGAAAAGGGTAGGTACAAGGTTGTCTGATATTGAAATTTAAAGTCTTTCTAGTTAGACAGAAATTACTACTAAATAGAAAAGTTAGACATGCTGAAAGCCAACGTGAATAAAGAAGTAAAACCAAGATGAGTTTTGATGAGAAGCACTGTTTGAGTTTCCTGTCAATATTCTTCAAATCGTAAGGACATAAAACCACGCAGGCGTCATTACAGAAAATTACACAGAACATCTCAATCCAAGTCATTTAAATATCACTCCCAATACCGCCCTGTGAGTCCATAAAACCAACGGCAGTCGTTATTAAATGACGGAGTATGGAATTGTTTATTCAAAAATATTAATTATAATTTATTATAAGGTTATTGTTTGTTAACCACAGGCTGCTGTTACAGAAGGGGGTGGCGGTTTTTTACGATTCTCCATGTTCAAGATAATTAAGACATAAAAAATATTCGCAGAACTGCGGCACGAATATAATCTTTGCGTTGAGAGGCCGTGTGGGAGGAAATTGTGTAGTTCCATTATGTTTGTCACTAGCTTTTGCTTGTGGCTTCGCCCGCGTGAACCAAGGGAACATACTCCCGAAAAAGGTAACAAACAGACAAACAAAGTGACTTTTGCACTTATAATACCAACCTATGCCAGTGACTTCGCCCTCGCTTAGGTCAGATTTTTTTCCATGGAAACATACCCCTGGGATAAAAATTATCCTATATCTATCTCCAAGTTCTTATCTAACTCTATTAAGTAATTCGTTAAAATTGGTTCAGCGCTTTAGGCGTGAAAACATAACAAACAGAGAGACAAAGTTGCTTTTGTATTTATAATATTAGTATGGATTTTAGTGTCGGTTTGCGATTGCTTCAAATAAAATTGTACTGGCTATACTTCTTAACTGTGGTACTGCAGTACTGCGATAAAACTGTTTTTGGAGGTAACCTGAGTTACTGATTGAATTACGAACATTCTGTAACTACGGGTGTCATAGGCTACTATTAATTCCGCAAAATTAAATCGGAGTTTTGCAGTAGATAGGGACCGTCATGAACAAAAATATGTTATAATTACGTGAAATTCAAAAACAATTTTCGTATGAAGTATTTTTTTTATATTTCGGACATAGTACTGGTGACACCATAGGTAACTTGTGAAAAAGGTCAAATTATGATCTTTATTTCACAGAAAATTGCAGAGTGCATCACAATTCTCCGAAGTTCACTTGACCGAAGAACGGTCGGCCGGATGATCGTTGTTTGAAGAACTGTTAGTTGAACGAATTATTGCCTAAAGAACTGTTAGTCGAATGAACGATTGCCCGAAGAACTGTTAGTTGAACGAACGATTGCCCTATGAACGGTCGCTCGAATGATCGTTTGCCCAAGGAACTGTGGGTCGAAGGAATGATTGCCCGAAGAACGTTTGCCAGAAAAATGTTTTTTACGCACTCAATAGCTATTCTTGCATAAAGTACTTAAGCTGTCGACTGTACATGAATTTTATATCCTTTTGATTGTCTCTCCAGCTAATTACCCTCGATTAAAGATATTAAAGTTAATTGTATTTTTATTCTGTCAACCAGTAGTATGTTGGAACATTAAATACCTCACATAAAGATACTTAATTATTTGTAAGGAAAATGTCTAGGTAGTTTTGTTTTTCTTTAGGCCTTGTTTCAGTCAAGAAATGTTGATTAAAGAGTGTTACTTGACATACCGTTGGGTAAAAATAGTTGTGGGATTGTTATTTATTATGAATATGCGTGAGTAAGCAGATCTTGTTTTAAAATGACTCTGCCACACAAGTTATTGTGATGAAACCCTTCTTTTTCCCGATTTTGAAAAGGTACACCTACAAGTTGATAAAAATCATAAAGTTATTTTATTAAACCGGAATTTTAGACTTACATTCTTAATACAAAAAACAGAAGGAAAACCTGCATACTTACTTAAATGTGCAAAGTAACTTCTGACCGACTTCAAAAGCCAGAACCCAAACACTAAATCGCCGTCAACAAAGCGTCGTCCATCTTGCGATAATAGGTCACAGTCTCAGAGGTTGGTGGTTGGCTAAGCTCAAAAGCGCACACGTTTACAATTTCACAATTTGTCCGCTCGCGCTTTTTGCGCTCCCCAGTAATTGGCGCTCACCTGCACATGCGCCTGGCCGCCACAACGCACCAAATATGGCGACCAGTCCGACGCGGACATTTCGCTTTTTAGGACTATCTGACAAATGTGTAATTATTTATTTAATATTGTCGGCGTGTGGACGCATTTGGGCACAATTCACATACCACATTAAACGTTTTTCGGTTGCCATTACAGTTGAGTGTTAAGGACGGGTTAATGCAGCAACTAATAAATACGGTAATGATGCTCCCGATGCGGAAACATGGCGGACGTTTTTTTGTTGAAATTTATTAAGCTTTACTGTTCGCTTTAATTGGCGAATTTCAATATCTCGCTATGGGGGGCGGCCAGCCCACAATACTTTATTTATTATATAAATGCTATTGAAAAACCTCAACTGGTTCTTGGTCATCAAAGAATCAGTTGAATTCTTGAATAAGAATAACCGTAGAGCATCCTCAATCGATTGGTCCTTAAGAATAGACCAATCCATTTTTCCCGGTCCTTTAGAAGGAGCAACTATAAGGTGTTAAATCTGGTCGACAGTAGCATTTATCTGACACTGATAGTATCATACAGCGGCACCTTATTCTCCAAGTTATCCGGCTCGAAGGACCAATATTTTTAAAGTGGACGGATGCATGCGGACAGATGGAAAGTGTTAGTGATAATTGTGGCGTAAATAAAAGCTTGTTCAATCTGATAGATTGCCTAGACTATGAAATACTTAATCTTCACAGTCTACATTACTTTCAAGTCCGATGTATACCCAATTAAAAATCGGTTTTATGTTTTCGAAATTAAAACGCATCAAAACCATCATCAATTGGCTTTCATGTAACGATTTCAACGTTTCCTGCAATTCAAACCTATTGCAAAGAGGTTTCCTCCTAACATTTAACTATTGATAATAAAAGGCCTCTGGTCTTTAGGTTTTAAAGTTCTTCGGGTTATCAGGAGCCTTTAATTGGGTGTCAGTCATTACTGGAGACGCATGCACGTAACGGCGGTTCATTCGGACTGACCTTATGCCATTTTCAGAGTCGACGACTCCACATTTCTTCATGGTATTTTCACTCGCTCTCACAGTGATAAGTTCAAATTATGTACCTGCATACTTAGTAGGTTTGAACACTTGAAGTTTTAATGCTGAAGGCTTTGTGTCTGCGTATTACCTAATATGGGTATCGCTTGTTAAACGGCTCTATATAATACAGTGTTCAACACTGCTCTTTCAAACGAATTATAAAATAATTACTAACTAGTACCTATCAGAAATTTAATTGTGTAAAACTAACGAACTGAAGATTTCGTTGTTTGTAAATTTCAATTTATTTATTTAATAATTCATGCACAAAAACGTACAGAGGCGGACTTAATGCCTAAGGCATTTTCTACCAGTCAACCTTCAATGGATCCCTCTAACCGGTCATTAGGAGATTTTAACTGATTATTGTCTTTCCTTCACTGCTGATGGTCCAGAAAACATGGAAACTAAGGAAACCTTTAGACCACATTTACTTTTTTACGGATTATACTTTTAGCCATTGCACTCTCTGGGTAAAAGTACAAAAATCAAGATGTAAAATGAAAAACCTAAAGGAAAATGAAAATCATGCAGCAAAGGATGGAATTTTTTTCTTTTTTTTTTGGAATAATATCCAATGACTTCTCCCGTTCTGGGTGAAGCGGAGGGCGTGTCAGACTTTTAGAGACTAAAACCCACCCGTGTTCCTTCAGTTACTTGAGCCAGGGCCGCGGTAACGCTCTTTCAAATTCATCCGCGACCAGACAGCAAAGTATGGTCTTGTTTTTAGATGGTATTTTTTTATAATTATCAAGACTTAAAGAATTAAAGGAACACTTACAGTATTGAAACCTCTGTTTAGATGATAAAATACAAAGATTCAAAAGAAAAACTTGAAGAAAATGATATTAATTCAGGTAAGGACGGTATAGTTTAGCTAGAATTTATTCAATCAAGTCAAGTGTTATGCCCTTAACCGGCAATCGGATTCATCTTTACCTTAATAGCGGCCAGGCGATTTCCGATGCTCCGGAATAGTTTAAGATCAATATGATTAACTCCGTGCCTTTTATGGAAAATATGGTGCAACAATGGATTATAGTTCATTTATAGATTTCTCAAGGAATATGTCAAGTCTATATTTTACTATGAGGGATTCTCTGATACCTGGATTTAGATACTTATTGCAAGTAGTCTAAAAATTTGGTATTACTGTAACTTGTTCCTAAAAAATTATTTGGAAATTTATTATTAACTAGTTGTCCCACGCGGCTTCACTCCCGTCAACTGGCTACCTACCCATTTACCCTACCTACCCTACCGTACCTACACTACATATATGATTGTTGCGTAACTTTAACCGCTTACGCAGCGCACGCAACGGAAGCTCTCAAAAAGGAATAACTTTTCCCGTTTTTGCAACATTTTTCATTTATGCTACGCTCCTATTGGTCGTAGCGTGATGCTATATAACCACCTTCCTTGATAAATGGAATATCCAACACAAAAATATTTTTTCAATTCCAGCCAATAGTTCCTGAGGTTGTGCATTCAAACAAACAAACAAAATCTTCAGCTTTATAATATTAGTATAGATAATATTTTTTCTGTTGCCGTGGAACTTCATTTAAGAGGAAGCTATACAAATAGAATGAGCCGTAATTATCACACTTCGAAATTAAAGTGTTGATCTTTTATGATTAAAAGGATGTAACAAAGGTCGATCTTATCGCTAGAAGCGATCTTTTACAGACAACCTTTGAATAGATTTAAAAGACAATAAGAAAAGATGTACAGAAGAGAAGAATGCAAGAGAAAGTAAATCTCGTATCCATCCCTCTCTCTAAAAGAAGATGTCATATTTCCATAGAAAACCTACAAAAGCAGGCAAAGTTTATCTCCAACTACCTAGACCAAACAGCAAATCTCCAAAATTCCTAACATCTAAACAGATTTCCCACGCGATACCAAAACGAAACTAGGCACAGTTCACACGAAGCGAGCGTATTTTTCAACATTACCGTCAGATTCCAGCAACTGCACTGGCATCTATAATTGCATAGCGTTGACTACATACCGATTTCTATCCACTACACCTAATAGGCAACTGGCAACTTGACAGCAAGTTACACCTCATGAATTGGCCCTAATAGGTCTATATTTAGTAAATATTGATTACAAGAAATTGATATAATTTACTTAAAAGCCCCACTTAATCTGCTATCTGTATGTCTTACAGGAAGTCACCATGATTGCTCTAAAACGGCCAGTTTCTAAACTTCGCTGGAAATATATGGGATTATAATTTGTGGTCTATTAAAATGATATTTTTCTGAGTAATACGTGGTCTAGTTTCGTGTGAAATGTACCGGAGATCTTTATGTGCTATAATAACGAGCAAATTGACGTTTATACTAGGTATCCATGTATCATTGGAATCGATACTAACATTATGGTGCAATTTGTAGAGAGCTTGGTTTCAATTAAAAATACTGTAACAAACTTTCTAATACTATTTCTACATGACTGCTCTCGAAATGGTGAAGAAAAACATCGTTATCAAACCAGCATAACCTATAACAAAAATTCGAAGACATGTAACAGCTACCAACCCGCAGTTGGTGTGCGTGGTAGATTGTGGCCCACGCACAGAGAGGAGGTCTGTATATCAGCAGTGGGAACGATACAGGATTATGCTTTGCTCGCAAATATTTCGATATCTGTAAATGGACCAAGGGTCATATTTTTACATACAAAGGGACAAAAGTTATGATTGGAAAATGACACTAGAAATGATACTGAACTACACTGATTGTCATTAAAAAGGCTTAAACTATAATAGACAGATGAGATGAATTTGACTCAATAAGAACAAGCCGCAAATTATAAATTTCCAACACCGACAGATGGCAGTCTTGTACTGATGGATGCGATTTCCCGGGAAAAAAGGACCACTCAGTCCCACATATATTTTACAAAACATTTCATGAACGGGCGACAACAAAAACTTCACACAAGTTCCTTGCACTAACGAGTGCGGACGGGGACTAAACATTAAAGTATGTGTACTGCGTAGTGAGGTGGACTCAAATATCATGTTAGTGCACGGTTACTGGGTACCTCATTTGTGGTGGAAACGTTGAAATATAGCTTGGGTTTCAAGAGTAAGAGTGTTTAACCGCTGGTTCTGGAAATAAAAAGGCGTCAAAAATTATACCCAAGTCAGGGGGGTAACCATAAGCTCTTAGAGTAAGGTAATTTTGAGATCGCGTAATGACAGATGTATACAAGTCACATACATATGTCCCTTACACACACTCAAAATAACCTTACTCTAAGTGCTTATGGTCAGCCCCCAGAAGACGCGATTGGCTGTTGATGAAATATTTAACTAATCACAGCAGCTAACGCGTTTTTGATATTTTGTCTAATTATTTCGCGATATTTTTTTCGTTCCAGATGTGGCTCTATATGGTGCCGAAGATATGAAATACTCTTAGAACACAAAAATGGTAAATGGTGTTATTAGCCCTCAGTTTTAATTTGGAGTTATTGTCCTCCTTTAATCCAATCCAATACTTTCACAATTTGCTAAGCTATTAGTTAGCTGCAATTGAAGATTATCTATACCAATATTATAAAGCTGAAGAGTTTGTTTGAACGCGCTAATATTAGGAACTACTGGTTGGAATTGAAAAAATATTTTTGTGTTGCATAGACCATTTATCGAGGAATGTTATAGGCTATATAACATCACGCTAAGACCAGTAGGAGCGGAGCATAAATGAAAAATGTTGCAAAAACGGGCAAAAATCATTTCTTTTTGAGAGCTTCCGTTGCGTGCCCTGCGTAAGCGGTTAAAGTTACGCAACAACCATGTAAGCAGTATAGGTACGGTAAGGTAGGTAGGTAGGTAGCCAGCCAGTTGACGGGAACGGGATCCTTTCAACATTATAGAGATGCAGCCCATAGAGTAAGAAAGGATTTATTTTTTATTTTAATCTAGTTTATAAAGAGACTGTGACAGCTCTAGAACTCCCTCTAGCTTATCACATTCAGCACTCATCATCATCAGCAGTATTTTAATTGTCCCACTGCTGGGACACATGCATCCTCCCTGTGAGAGGGAATGGGCCGTAATCTAAGACGCGGGCCCAGTGCGGGTTTGTGAATGTCACATGTCTTCGAATTTATGGTTCTAGGACATGCCGGTTTCGTCACGATGTTTTGCTTCATCTTTTTGGGAGCAGTACTTTAGACAAAACAACTTCTTCAGATCTGAAAAAAAGCTTCCCCCAAAAGTCATCCGGTCCTGTGCATCTAATTGGAGACGCGCAGCATTGACCAGCCCATCGGCCCATCTAGAGGGAGGCTTTCCAACGCTGCGTCTTCCGGTAAGCGGTCAACACTCAATATCAACAAACATACAAACAAATATAATTTCTTTAGTCTACAGCAAAAATAATTGACAAGTTAAATCATGTAACAGCGCAATAATATCGAAGCAAAAGGTATCATTGGCTAATTTAATTGAAACCTCATTCACCATTCCTAAGCTGTCTCAATCATAAAAATTCTCAGACCGAAGCCTGCTCGTTATGTTGACGTTTATATGATTTACTGAGATATGATCTAGCTATGTTGATGTTGAAAATATGGTAGGTTTTACGTGTGTTTTTTAAGGAGATATAAATGAGTCAGCGGATATGGATACCAAAGGATTTATTGGTAAATCGGTTGCGTAATCAGAAAATTGAAGCGATCAAATCTTACGATAGAATTACATTGAATGTCAAAGTCAAATCGTTTATTTCAATTGGACCATTTCCACCAACTTCAAAAAAAGGAAGAGGTTCGTCGAATCCGTCTTTTTACTTAAGCATGTTACCCGATTACTCAAGGACGCCTGGACTGATTTGGATTGGGAAATTTTTCTTTTGTTTAAAAGGGTATACTGCCCAGGTGGTCCCATGTTCATCAGGATCTGATGATGGGATCCTGGAGAAATCGAGGAATCTCCTCAAATATTATAGGCATACGTATAGCGATTTTGGCAATCAGAGTTCATTATTTGGTGTAGTGGAACTGATGAAGATGACCACAGAGGGTCACTGAAACTCCTTAGTGATATAATTATGCCACGGGTATAAGATTTCTCGAATAGTTAACCGACTATGATGAAGCAAATACTTATAAATAATTGGTACTTATGAAAATGTTTCCATCGAAATGATCTGATGATGAAGCCGGAAGGTATGCACTGGAACGCCGAAATAAAACAATGTATCCTAATCGTGTTTAGGTTTATTGAAATCGCCGTGCGATGTAGTTTGTCAATAAATAATTTACATGGTAATTTGAGCTATCTACCAAAACTAAACAGAGAAAAATAAAAAAGGTTTAAACAAATATATAATCAACTTCCAAAGCAAGGTCAAAAATAGTTTAAAAAAAATTGTTTCTATTTGCAGCAATGTTGAAAAGAGCAGCTCCCCTAACCAAGTCACAAACGTTTCGAATCTCTCTGTGAGGTAATCTGTACTCTTTCTACAATCGTTAACGCCTTCTATTTGTTAGGTCTGTCCACGCTGTGTCATTCCCATACATTGATTAGTTTTCTACTGGCGTTATCGATTGTAGATTGTCAACTTAGCTACAGGTGCAGGTCAGATATTGGGGTTGGCATCTGACTAAATTTAACTTAGTTAGTACTTAAACGGTGTCAAAACTGTTAAAACCAAATCGTTTCTTACCTATCTCGTTTGTAAAACAACAAGGACTGACAAGGACTCTGCTGGATGGTTGTGGCCATAATGGCAACATCATTATTACTTTAGAACTGCGTAAAAGAAAATTACTTGCCTAACAAAACAATTGTACTAGAATCCACTATGTACGTAGTAGGTACACGGTACAACGTAGCGTGACCGTGTCCAATTGTGTGCGTTCGATAGCACCAGCCTGCTCGATTGGTTGCCCGCCAATCAAACAGTCATTATCAGCAACGAGCAGTTTGTCAGTAGCTACTGTAGCATTGCCAGGCTCCTTGGACGATATTATGCAGTTACATCACGCCAGTATATCCCGAAGGGTTAGACTGGGGTGCACCTACACTCGGTAGGATAGCTTCAGCTTGCTCGATTGGTTGACCGCCAATCAAAAGCAACGAGCAATTTGTCAATAACTACTTTAGCTGTAGTGTGTCGTGGTGGCCTAGTGGCTAAGACCTCGCCACTTGTGCGTTTAAATCCTATTGTGGGTCCAGTTCCGGGCAAGTACATACCTGTAACTGTAACTCTTTCAAATACATTTGTACTTTCTAAGTTTATCTTAAAGACCACAGCAACGGTGAAAAGGAAAACATCGTGAGAGAACCTGCAGCCGTATTGCGTAAGTGCGCAAAGAGTTTAAACTCTATCCAACCGACCAAATCGGCCAATCACACAAAACAAAAATCCACATCGCGTCATTCATCTAGCATGTGATTGGTCGATTTGGCCGGTTGGATAGACTTTGAACTCTTTGCGCACTCACGCAATACGGCTGCTGGACTTATATAGTTAATGTAAGTCTGAAATAGCGAAGTCAGAGGTGCGGGGTTCCCAGAGGCAGCTTAATCAACTCTGACACCAGAAGTGGCCAAATCCCCGCAAGAAAAGAAGATGAAGCAACTCTAGTGTTTCCTGACTCCTTGAACGATATCATTAGCAGGCTACTAGTAAACGCATTAAAATTAATTCAAAGATGTTTTTGAAGAAATTGAAAAAAAAGATAGATGGCAGAAATTCAAAAAAAAGCAAACACAAAGTAATGTTGTTTTTGATTTCCTGAGTAAAAATGATGCAGGAAACGCTGCTGTAACTGTCATTGATTTGAAATCAGCCAAGGAAACCTATGTATGTATATTTGTTGAAACACAAAAAAACATAGACTCATCTAATCCTGCATTATGTATACAGAACTACATAACTAAGTTACGAGTATATCCTCCAATTATGTTATTTCAACTGATTCTGTCCCTCAATGAGAAGATTGGAAAGCGTTGCATAACTGAACATTACTAATTTTTTGAGTCAATTTTACAGGTAAAAACTGTCTATCGTCCTAACAGGATAGGTGTATTTGTAATTTTGATCATGTTTGTTGATAAGGTGTGTACCTAGCACATGCAGTCTACAGACCATGACCACGTACAGTAACGGAATCAAAGTAATTTTCATTTCCATCGAAAATATACAAAAGAATTACATAAAACGCCATAGTCTCGATACCAACTACATACCGCGTCAAACTTCAAATGCAGCATGACTATATCGAAAGGCATGCATACGATAGCACTCTTCTGTTTCATTGGGCGACCAATCAAATAATTGCCGCTAATCTGGCCGCTACGCTTGCAACACTGGACTTATTTATCGATATTATATTACTTGATTAAAGTCGACACACGTGTTTGTTTTTATCAGGTAAGCAGGAACAATACTGGCTTATCGATTCTGTGGTTGCTGAGGTAAAACAGGAAAATAAGGTAGTTTTGAACAAAAGGAATGGAAAGCTGGGTAAAAAATGGCCAAAAGACTGGGCAGCATTTGATGGACTAAGAGTCAATATTAATGCATTAATTCGGAACACCAGTTATGTGGCGACGATGATTTGGAATACTGGAAAATGTTAAACTATCTTCAGCTTTATATGAGGCTAATTCAGAAAGAGTTGGCGATGTGCAACCTGCCTCTCCTAATTCTACAAACATATCGCAGTGAGAATTTAAATTGAGTGATCTTGAAATGGACTGTCATACCTTCTTGTTTCGATGGATTGACCGTTTACTTCAAGTTTACTTGTCCTAAGTTTCCACGGAGAGATTTTTAACTGGATCTTACAGCAGATCTGGTGCTATACTCCATTTGCGATAACATTAGACGTTTAATTTAGGCCATTTTACAGCCCATTGAACCGATTTTCACTTCCATTGCGTTGGTAATACGAAAAATGGTAGCTGTAGTAAACAGTTGGTTTTGGTAACAGGTTTATGCTTTTATGTCATTCTTATGTTTACAGGATGGAGCTCAAAATCGGTTGAACGGACTGTAAAAAGATTTGGAAACATGTCTAATGTAAACTCAAATGGAGTTTAGGTGGCGTTAACCTGTCTGGAAGAACTTGGAAGAACATACTCGTAAAAACAATGAAATATGGTAACAAAGCATAATTAATAAGATCTACAAACAAATCATAATAAAATCACAATAAACTAAGACAGAACCAAAACCCACGCTTTCGAACCTCTTACAAAAAACTACAGATTTAATGGTTCTCGGAGCAATTCGCGACGGTAAAAATTGTATTCTTATCAAGCATTAACGGTATAATTTCAAATAGCGAATGGCAATGAGGGTCGCTGATTGGTTCAAATCATTTAATTGGCGTGCGGTCGTCACGGATAGATGGCAGCACTATCGTACGTCTACGAAGCAGTCGTTTGAAGTAATTTAATCCGATTATTGGGTAGTCTCGCATTACTAATGCGGGTTACATAAAGTATTAATTTGGTTATGTAAGTGTTGTATATGGTTATGATCGCTGGGTAAAATTTACATGAGCATGCTAATTCACAACCATTCGATTCGGTATTGAATGGTTGTGAATAAACCTGCTGATTGATTATCGAATAACAAAACAAGAGCCAGGCGAAGATGGTGAGACGAAGTAGACAGCTTCATGAGGGATTGGCCCAGAATAGCAAGCAGTTGTGAGAAGTGGAAAGAGTTGAGGGAAGCCCTTGTCCACCAGTGGGACAGTATGGGCATATACAAATGAAGAAGCCAAGGGACTGTATTCACTTGTTGCCTTTCTATTAGTGCCATTACTTAGCATGCATCAACAGTGCAATTCGACCATTTGAGCTACGTATGAGTTCAAGGCCAAAAAGACTGCTAGAAGTGAAGAGAGAATTGCATCAGTTATACCTAGCTATTCTTAAATTATGGACAAGTGTATCCAACACTCTTTCTATTCACGATATTCATTACCGATGTTAAACTTTGCTTTCGACACTCCTATGTCCTGCTGTTTGCAGATGACATGAAAATACATAAAGTGGTGCGGGAACTAGGGGATGTCGAATGCCTTCAATCCGATCTCGAACGGTTTGAGGAATATTGTAGGCTTAATAAGTTACAACTGAACGTGTCCAAATGCTATCACATAACCTTTTCTAGGCGTAAAACAATAATAGGTGCTGGATTTAAACTTTACCGACAAAACATCAATAAAGTCAGCAGCATAAGGGACTTAGGAATTATACAAGACAGTAAGCTCTTATTTGATGAACATATAGACGTTATTGTAAAGAAAGCGGCGAAAGCACTGGGATTCATAATTAGAAATACCGCTGACTTCCGTACTCTTAAACCAGTTAAGATTTTATACTGTTCCTTCGTACGCAGCCACTTGGAGTATGCGTCACAGGTTTGGAACCCTCAATACGGGGTTTACACGTCTCGTATTGAGGGTATCCAAAAGAAATTCTTACGCTATCTCGACTTTAAGGCAAAATTATGGTCTGAAGATTATACACATCGTTGTAAAAGGTATCATTTTCTTCCGTTGGAAACTAGGCGTGAGATCAGTGATATATGTTTTTTATTAAATATTGCTAATGGTACAGTGGATTGTTCTGAACTTGTAGCGAACTTATCTCTGAAAACAAGTATGATTGGTTTCCGTCAACGACCACTTTTACATGTGCCTTTTGCAACGACAAACTACAGACGTAATGCTTTTCTGTTAAGGGCAGCTAGGAGCTTCAACGTAATACCACGTGACTTTAACATAGATCTGTTTTGCACAAGTGCAGGCACAGCAAGGCGTCTACTGGCCAAATCTTTTTTCGATGCTTGAAGTAGATATGTACCTATTTACTTGATATTCCTTTGAGTCTTATGTGTTTTTATTTTATTGTAGTTTATATGTGGGGGCTTGTTATTAGCAACTTGTTAAAATTATAGTTAGTATCTGAATGATGTTATTAGTCTGTAAGCCTTCCTTGAAATAAATAAATAAATAAATAAATAAACACAGAAAAAAAAAAATTTTTTCAAGTGGTATAATGTTAACGCAGTACTGGCCGTGCGTCCGTTCGGAGCCAATATTGCGTTAAAATATCAATATTGAACCTCTTTTTGAACAGTTTTGTTTGTAAAATTTTATTTGATTTACATATGCTATTTCAGTTATAAAGAAATTCCAGCCATCATTTTTTCTGTGTAAAAGTATTTTTAAATATCCAAGTCGTTTTGGAGGAGTATCCAAAAGTTGCGAAAAATATCGTGTTGCTAAATATTTTTTTAAAGCAAAACTATTAGTCATACGAAAAAACCATGTTTAAAAAATAATGTACATGAAACAATAATAAATATATATTTTTTTCAAACCTTTTAACTTAGCCGTTACTAAGGAGTATGCTTTAGAAAGTTACCGTTTTACGACACTAAAGCGGACGTAGGCCCTTAACAGTCCGCCAGTCGCGAATCTGCACGGTGCGTATCGTATGTATAGGTAGGTATATATCGATTTTATATTTTTATATAAGTGAAAATCGTGGCAAAACAATATGCGTTTGTTTAATTGAATCCATTTTAATTATCTTCACGGATAATATTTTATGGTTTACGTAAGAATTTTATTTTATTTCAAATACTTTCGTGATTATGCTCTGATTTCATCTGACGAAATGATTTTAGTGAAGCATGGTGACAAAGCATGAAAAAATGAAAATGAAAATTAAGCCAGGGATATTTCATTAAAACTGATGACATAATAAATAATAGTTAAAACAAACTAAAAAACACGCAGTAATAGAAAACCAAACTAAAAAGTAGAAAATAATTTTCAATAAATTGAAATTAAGAGTGTATCGTGTGATTAACAAAAAAATTTATTTTTTAGTAAAAAAAAAACGTGGGGTGCTTCATGTCAATTCTTATAACATTTTATTGGCAGATATTGGTACAAGTAGCCATTGTGTGTTAAAACGCATCCCACCCTTTTTTACAAAATTTTTTTTGTTAATCACACTATTCTTAATTCAATTTATTTTGAAAATTATTTTCTACTTTTTTGTTTAGTTTTCTATTAAAGCATTATTTTCAATCGCTAATCCTGAAGATCCTGGTAAGGATAACGGACCAAACAACATTATTACATTATTGCATTGTCATCGGTCCTTGATAAATGTGCAAAGTTTCAAACTAATCCGACGTTTTGAAGGGGGCGAAAATCACGTTCAAAGATGACATAGATTCATAGACACAATCATACCAAGCTAATAAAATGCGTGTTAAAAAAAAAGGCTTTCTAAAATACCTTAGTTGCAAGAGCTACTGGCTGAGCAATGAGATCTATTAAGGTTCCCCTAGTCGACGCCACGAACTATTTTGTGCGCGAGGTTAAAATGCATGCTATCTTATCTGACAACACGTGCGATAGAGATAGATGCTGTGAGGAGCACTAAGAAGCTAGTTCGCGTACGAATTAGCACTTTTGCAAATTTTTATCGAAATGCATGATGATTAAGGACGAAAACGAGCGCGTGAAATTTTATAGACAGACCTTTGGGAGTCTAGATATCATGAAAAAGTGACTAGATGTATATTTTCAAAATAAAATTATTTGCATTATTGAATTACTAATCTATCCCTGTATAGAGGCCGTTTTGCAATTTTCCTTCTTCTTATGGTATTTATTTCCGCCCTAAGATGCGTTAAAATTAGTGTTGAAATATGGAACTTTCGACGCTCATAACTTTCAAATATTTTATATTCTTACTTTTTTGTTTCCATACAAGGCTAGATAATGATGAAACAAATTGATACCATTTTTTATTTTGTACGTACATCGTCAAACAGTGGAGTAATCGCCAGACTACGTTTATATGGAAGAATGATCGACTAGTGTAACCTTAATGGTTCGTTTCCTGAGTCTTGCATAGTGTTATTGGGATTTTCAACCTGGAATTTTATCAGTAACAGCCCGGGGTCTGAAGTTGTGCCAAATTCAGGCAATAGACCTTATTAGGTGCACTTGCACACACTGCACGGTACATGAGTCTTATGCATAACTGGTGAAATCTGTAGTACCTACTGTAGATACCGCCTCTGTCTCCAGGTAGGACGGTGGCACAGTGATCACGCGCTGCCGTGCACAGCGAGGCTCAGGGGAGATGCCTCTCAGTCTCCCCAGGGACGTGCCCTAACAGGCGTTGCACAGAGGTGGTTCCTGAGTGGTCTTTTAAGAGGTGACGGGGTTCTTCCAAGTGCTGATGGTGATCACCTGGGTGGTTTTAGTGAGGTAAAAATCCCACACTCCCTGGTCTTTCCCCAAAAGTCCAGGCGCCTTTTGAAGGTTTCCCCCGTAAACAAAAAAAAAGGTATCACTTCTGTAAACATGAAGTATTTATTTTATATTTATGTAATGTTATATTTCTTAATGTTAATATTTATATGTATGCAACTCCACTTTGTTATCATATTAAAATGTGCATTTTATACACATTTAAAATGATTAACGTTGAGTAATAATAATTAAAATGACTAATTGTTACTCACCTTATGTGGAAGTCATACATTTTCCTTTCAAAATACATTTTGAATGCAGTATTTTCCGAGTTCTGTACCTATCCATGTTAATTAGTATCTAAGTTAAGGGTCTTGCATTTTTATTTAGTTATACCAAGGTAGCATAACATAGGTAGCTAGATATTTATGAATGAGTAAATTTTATTTCACAAAGTTTTTTTTTAGGTGTTGGGAAATTCAGGACTTTGGCCACAGAGTAATTAATTGGCCATGAGCAGCGCGGCATGCGGCAGCCTGCCAGCTCTGTGCCTTTAGCCCACTTGCACAAAAAATCACTAAATGAATTTGGCGGTAAACGAATTTAGCGATCACTCTATTTATGTCTATCATTTGAAGACGATAGAGATAGAATGTTGTTTTCTAAATCTGTTTAATTCGTAGTTTAGCACTAAATTAATTGCGCATGTTTAAGCAATTGTGGTGAAAGTGAGTTCAAAGTCTTAAAATTAATTTATGAAAATATCTTGGTCTTCTGCTACGAAAGTTTTTGGACAGAAATACTATTTTGAGCTATGCTTCCAAAGTGCCATCATTAATCAAATCAGAACACCATCAAGAGACGCCTGTCAACACAACTAACGTTGTCTTCAAATCAAATGATCTTGAGTCCCTTTTCTTAAGTCTGGTTCGAAGACCAGAAATTCTTGAAATTTTTATCAGACCATACGTTTACTTTTAAAACTAAATAAGGTGTTGCTATTTTCTTAATTATTGTTTTGATAAACGAGTGTTTGTCAACGCCATCTACCGGGCGTTAGTATTAATGATCGAGGAAGCATCGGTAGGGTTACCAAGCAGTTGGACGGTTCTTCTCGGATTTTTGCTAGCTTTTTTGGATGTCTTTCGTAGTAAATTTAAATATTTCGTGTGCTTGTCGAATTTGTATGTAAGTAATTTACTATATAGCTTTGACATAGCTCTGCACATGACACCGCCGTGTGAATTGGTATACGAGACGGGAAACTTAAGAAATAGAAGTTTACGGGTTTTTGCAGGTCTCGAAAACTAAATTTCATGAAAGAAATAGTCGGCGCAGCAAAAATTAAACGCAATTCAAGTGATGCAATTTGCTGCTGATAATTTAACCAATCGGAGCGGTTAACACGCGTTGGAAAATTTTTCACATAAAATTTCGTTTCTACAACTGCTTCTAAGACTCAGTTACGATACTGCAAAGAAGGCTGACAGTAAAAATCTCAATCTTTGTACATTTACGCAAAAGAAAGAAGTCCTATTTTCTCTAATTGAAAACGTGGCTGCCCTACATTCGTTTGTCAAATGCCTCCGATGCGCAGGCGCATGCGTGCGCTAATGATGTCTTATGACGTGTTCGATTGTAAGAAATATAATTAATAGTATATTCCACAAAAGTTATGAACTTCGAAAAAGTTGTCAAAGGTAAGGTAGAATGTGGAGTTGTTGCATTTTTTGTGCAAAGGTGATAACTTTGTCGCTTGTCAAAATATAAGTTTTGATAAATGGATCAAAATGTTTCTTTTAATTTAATTACTTGTGGAGTAAGAAATGAAATTATTACTTTTATTACGAACTTTGCTTAGAATTAGTTATGGATAATATTATCATATTTTTCAGAGGAGTAACCTGCTAGATAAAATGCGGAACGAGTATGTCAGGGGTTCGTTCAAAGTAGCACCGATTAGCGAGAAGGTCAAAGAAAGCAGATTGCGTTGGTATGACCACATCCTGAGACGTGGAGATGACAACCCTATCAAAAAGGCCCTAAATATACCCGATCGACCGCGAGGAAGGGGACGACCGCCCGCCACTTGGTGGTCAGACATGCAATAAGAGGTCCTGAAGGAGAACGTTAGCACTCAGACAGCCCAGAACAGAAACCTCTGGCGCTGACGTACAAGGAGACCTGACCCCAGCTGAACTGGGAAGAGGGTTGGACAAAGATTAATAATCTTTTCAGCTGAAAGACGTTCGCTGGACTTATGTCCAGCTGTGAAAGTAACCTTTACCAAGAATCACAAAAAAAAATATACATATATTTATTTCAGACAAAAAAGTCCATAGACAAGGCAAGGTAGGTTGTTAGTAGCAAGAATTGCACCAGGCATTGGTTGGTTTTTGTACCAGACCTGTGTGTTTCGTATCCAACGGACTCCCGCGGTCTTTATCAGGTCATCGGTTGGCCTAGTGAAATAATTAAATTTACCGGCCTTTCTGAATAATGTCCATTACTTATTGGGCAGTGTAAAAAAAAGATGTGTTTTTCAAATTATTTTAATGTTGCTAAGTATGAATACTATTTAAGCAACAAAGTCGACGGTACCCCGCTGCACATGGCTCCTATTTCTGTCTGCAGGGTCTAAAGTAACCTAACATAAAGGAGATGACCTAACCGTGTCGGGGTGCCCTAGGTTACCGAGCTCGCTTCGCTCGCTCCAAAAGTTGAAAAACATAATTAGAAAACATCTTTGTCTTAGATTTGTCTTTTTTTTACACTGCCCAATAAGTAATGGACATTATTCAGAAAGGCCGGTAAATTTAATTATTTCACTAGGCCAACCGATGACCTGATAAAGACCGCGGGAGTCCGTTGGATACGAAACACACAGGTCTGGTACAAAAACCAACCAATGCCTGGTGCAATTCTTGCTACTAACAACCTACCTTGCCTTGTCTATGGACTTTTTTGTCTGAAATAAATATATGTATATTTTTCCTACGCCTAGCCTTCCAACGTAGCGTCTTTTGTTACGTGGTTGCCACTCTAGAACCTTTCAGCTCCACCGGTCATCTGTTTTTAGGTTACCTTGGTTCTCTTCATTTTTGATACGATCACGAATCGAAACTCATGCCTGTTTTGTGACTGTCAGTTTTTTGATAAGGTCCAGTGTAAGCGAACATGCTTCTCAATCTTACCTATTATAATAAAGAGGTTAAATTGTATATTTATGTCATGGTCAAGGCACTATGTATGATGCCCGGGTAATATGAATCAAGTCAAATCGGGCAACGTAATGAATACTGATTTAAATTTCATTATTTATCATATTGTCTGGTCATTATGAATAGGTATTGCTATATAGCTGTTGGGCAATTCGATAATAAGTCCAAGAGCGAGCGAAGCGAGCTCGGTAACCTAGGGCACCCCGACACGGTTAGGTCATCTCCTTTATGTTAGGTTACTTTAGACCCTGCAGACAGAAATAGGAGCCATGTGCAGCGGGGTACCGTCGACTTTGTTGCTTAAATAGTATTCATACTTAGCAACATTAAAATAATTTGAAAAACACATCTTTTTTTTACACTGCCCAATAAGTAATGGACATTATTCAGAAAGGCCGGTAAATTTAATTATTTCAATAGTTTTTACTTTCATATTAGACATTTTTCAAATTGTCTGGGCATTCTGAATAATGCCGTATTAATCACTTGGTTGATTACTTTTACATGTTTTTAATTGGCATTCTCTGGATAAGCTAATCCGAAGAAATGCTCGGTTTTGTGGCATATACCACGGTTGCGAAGCCGCGGTAAAATGTAGTTAAAAATAACTAAATAGATTTCGTAAACACCAATGAGTTTTAGGTCATAAGGTCCATATTTAAATATCAGATTTCGCGAACAATAGATGGGAAGTTAGGAAGATATTACCTCAGACGTAATCGAATTAATAAAGTACTAGCAAACGATTTATATGCATAGATATAATTTGCATACAAAGCGCCATTTTATTTAACGTGATTAATTAAACTTTGACACGGTGGACTATTAGGCAATCTGTTCCGTACTTAAATAATTTTCAAGGATATTATTTCTTTCGTTTAGCAGTATCTATGGTTTATTTACTATATTATGTCCAGCAGTGGACGTCTCCCGAATTAAATGAGGATGAGTATTAGACTGCTAAATAAACGGAATAATTTTCTTAACGCGCCAAGTGTTCGCAAAATTATTCTCATATTTTGTTAAATTTTTAGGGTTCCGTGTCAAAATTAAAAAGGAACCCTGACAGTCGTCGTCGTCGTCTGGAAGTTTGTTTGTAATTTGCAGTCCAAATCTGTTTAACATTTAGAAACTAATTTCGAAATCAAAATGTGGTTTGCGTCAGATTCTAACCTTATTGTGTAAATGCGTAATGTCTAATCGTATTCGTTGAAATGGCAATGATTTTTAAGTAGGTAGTACTTACTTATGAATAGATTTTGCATTAGCTAAGCACTTAATTTATTCAGAACTGATTGTTTAAAACCAGGAAATAAACAGTTTGATTGTTATGAGCTTGGTTATAAATATCCAAGATACATAATAAATCGTTATCAATCAGTCAGCATAGCAAGACCAAGACCAGCATCATTTGTTTGTGGATTTGAAAAAATTAGGTCGTTTAAAAAAAAAAATAATATTTATTTAACATTCTATAAATAATACTAATTTGTACCTATTTAATATCTGTTTTAGATCGATTCAAAATATTTTGAATTTATTATATTTTGGAGGGGTGTTTAGGTTTACATAGAAATAATGATGGATTTTTTTCATTTCGACAGAATTATTCAGAAAACATGAAACAAAGTGCTTTTAACTTTAAATTTTTATTAATCAGTTTTCTACAGTCATGTGTTATTTTTGTACGGAATCCTATCGCTAATCTGATTCTGACTTGGCGATTTTTTTCTTTTAATCAATTGGTACACAAAAAAAATGCCTTTGTCTTTTTAGTTAATTCATATTAATCAATTGTAAAAGGTACCTAATTGTTTTCTGATTTACAAGGTCGTATAAATAAATAAATAATGATGAATGAAGCAAAATCACGATTATTTAAAAAATTGATTTATAATACTGTATAATTGATAATACTGTGCTGTTTCATACAGATCATCTAATCTGCCTACTCTAAATTTTGTTTAGTTGTGCTACCAACATACAGGCTGTGCCAAGTTTGGGCCCCATGGCCATTTCCATTGTGCTGTATTGTTAATTTATTTTTTTCCATTTTGTAACTTGTGTATGTCAATAAATTAAATTAGATTAAAATTTGAAGGTAGAAAAAAAGATGAGAACACCGACATCGAAGATGGTAAGATGTAACGTGACGATAGCGGGAAGATTTTGGAGTATAGGTAAGTGTAGGAGGATAAGTGACATTCTATAGTGATATCGTGGCGAAAATGATTGTCAATATGCCAAATGTATATTTGATTGACAAGACATCCAGTATTAATGCAATAGTTTTCTTTTGAATTAAAATTGTCTGTCACCGTTTCTGAAGGAAAGGCTGGGGGGTGACAGATGTATATGTTACGGCTAATACCCGAAGTGCGGCTACACCTAGTTTTAGCCGGTTAGAACTAGGTGTAGCCACGCAACATAGTCGACGGTCGACGGCTCCTATTTCCGTCCGCAGGGTCTAAAGTAACCTAACACGAACGAGATGACGGGAGCTGAGTTCGCTCGCTTTGCTCGCTCACTTCAGCTCCCGTCATCTCGTTCGAACCTAACCTGTCCGTGTCGGGGTAAGCTCCAACCGGCTAATACTAGGTGTAGCCGCACTTCGGGTATTAGCCGTAACATATACAAGTCATATACATCTGTCCCTTACACATACTCAAAATAACCTTACTCTAAGAGCTTACGATCACCCCCCAGGTAGTAAATAGACTGTTACGATCTTGAAATTGTCTGATCTGTCTGTATATTGCACCTTTTTCCATACAAAAACTGTGAGATCCTAATTAAATTCTATGGATAAAAAATACATTGAAAAAAAACAGCCTCTAACCAGCTGTTAAAGGATTTAAAATTTTTGCGTTCTTACTTTTTTTTAATTTGTTAAAGGCTCGCGCTTGACCACTATCTCACCTGATGGTAAGCGATGATGTGGTTGACGGTGGAGCACGCTTGCCTAGAAGTAATCTATTCACTCTTGACTTAAAGACCCTTAGATTGTAGCTATCGGCGGATTGCGGAAAACACAGACTCCGGCAGGGATTTTTTTTTCGCTGTTTAAATATTTGTGGTGGTTTCCCGCTGAAGCAGAAAATTCTTTCACCTGCAGAAAACTAAACTACCCTTGAATGTCAAATACCACTTTCATTCCGGAAAATGCTCAAACAGAAACAAGTTTTAGGAATTTATAAAGTGTATGTAACTTTGTTGTGACATTGGAAATACATTATATTAAATTGAAATCTTAATAAATTAAAATATTGTTGCAAAAGTAATTACTTATTTTTGCATATAATAGGTTCTCTGTGCTTTATTTAATAGCAACTGATGCAATGTTATTTATTCAATTAAATATAATTCACTTCTGAACAACGTCCATCAATTGATCAGTCATTCTAATAACAATATGTATCATTCATTCATTATGTAAATTCATCATCATCATCATCATCATTTCAGCCGAAAGACGTCCACTGCTGGACATAGGCCTCCCCCAGGCGTCGCCACATTGACCGATCCCGTGCGTCTCGCATCCAGCGCCTTCCCGCAACCTTAACCAGGTCATCGGTCCACCTAGTGGGAGGCCTTCCAACGTATCGTCTTCCGGTTCGCGGTCGCCATTCCAGAACTTTTATGTAAATTGTTTAGTTGTAAATAAATTGTATTATAAGTCAAGCTAATTGCTTCAGTAACGTATCCTTGCATAGTTTAATAAAAAAAGTGCATTAATAATAAAATTATATATGCATTTGTATTTTATTAAGGTTCCGTAGATGTAATGAGAAAATAGTAACCCTTATAATTTCGTACTGGCCGTCTGTCCGAATGTTTGACAACCAATTTAAAAGTAGACTGTATGCATTTTATCGGTAAAGTTTGCAAGGAAGGTGTATTTTATATACCGCTTAAATAATGGTGTAGTAAAATCATGAAAAAAATCATTAGGAGTGGCGCTTTGCATACAATTTAACAGAGGGATTAAAATAGATTAATGCACAAAAGCGTGTGGTATTGTCTGATCCCATAGTTAAAATATTTATTGTGTTTCTAAGTCATATTTGGTAAGATACGCGCTTCTTAAGTTACAACCGCATTTGCATTAGTCGTTACTTTGGGAAATAATAAGAAATACACCATTATTTGCTGTTGATAAAATCAATATTGTGCAGGCGTATTTATTAAATATTTATCTCGACTACGGAACCTTTCTTTGTGCGAGGTCCGATACGCACTTGACTGGTATTTTAATAGTTATTGTTGTTATTCGTTTTTTCATTATCTTTACCTAGTGATAAATAGACACAACACATTGTGTATATCAATATTTGTACAATACCTGTTTCGATTCCTGTGAAATTTTAATGCTAATTATTGATCCTAACGATTTTTGCAAAAAATACAGGATGTTTAAAAATCTTTGGACATGATCTATAACAAAGCAAAGATTATATTAACATTTTAAAAAAGGTACATTTTAGTATTTTAATATTTTAACCTGAGTCAGACAGAAAGTAGATTACAGTGATGTCTGCAATAAACTACTAAGATTCTTAAGGATTTGGTATTCGCAATCGCGCATTTTTTTATATTTCATGGGGTAGTCACACAATCAGGTAATTTGACCTTAGATAATTGTAATGATTGTTTAAATTAAATAAAAACCTTATATTTTATAATTTCTCGGTACAGATTTTTGTTTTAGTTAAATCTAAATTGTTTTATGTTTTCATAAGAAAATTTGAATCACCCGCATTCTACTTAAAATAAATAAGTGGTTTGTGCCAATACGAGCGAATAATTAAAGTAAAACAAGGTATTCCTGATGTTGATCGCCCTGTATTTAATTCAATTACAATAATTGTGTTTGTAAGATTGACCACAATTTCCATATCTGAATATTTTCTAACAAGATTCCGGCAGGAATATAATAATAATGTTAAGTTTTACTTCACCATGATTTCGGAGACAGTGCTTATGCCGCTGCAGTCAAAATTTAAATTTCAGAAACTAAAATTATACTTCCAGGTTTTGTTCAGAAACATTCGATTTCATACCGAATCGAATGCTGTTGTAAGGTGTGTTTAGGGAGAATGTTATTAAATAATGAGTATTTTGCAAAATAAGTTAAGTGCAGCATTCTCCCTAAACGAACCTTATTAAACGAATCGAATAGAAAGCAGAAAAGAAAACTACCGTGTAATAATATCTGACCGTAACGTATCAAAATGTAACAAAAATTACACTGGTGTCTTGGCGTTTGGTTTAAACCTTGTTTTGCTTTGAATCAGGCCAAGAGAAGGTCCTTATCCTGTAATAATATGTCATAATATAGGGCCGCTCGATGTGGCGACGCAACTTATGTTCTGCAGTGAATTCTTTCCGCTGAAATGTTGCTGATGAGTTGGTAAAACGACCTGGCTGCCGGCTTCAAAGAGAAATACATAAGATTTTCCAAGCCTTTCTAGAAAATTAGACTTTTACATGGAAGGAGCCAATATCACGCACTTATAGAAATATTGAGTATTTACCTATAAGGAAAGTGCGAGATGATATCAACCCGGAAAATAGCCACATCAACAAAACGATTTTTAGTGGACGATCGAATACAGTTGCCAATATCATTTACAAAATAAGCAGTTCTTTTGAGCCGCGATCTTCCATATTATCGAAGATTTTTCAGGTCCCTTCTCCAGTCCGTCCCACCAGTTTTTGGTGCTTAACAGATTCTAATATAAAAGTAGGTCGGATTTAAAAAAAAATGCTGCGCCGAACCCAAAAAAAAATCGGATAAGGGCAAGAGGAAACAGCTGCTGCAATAAAAACTTACTGTTAGGTGATCCACCTCTAAACATAGGATTCGGAGCCATCCAGGGGAATGCTCCAAACGGCCAGGAGTGTGCCGGCGGACCCTGGTACAACCGCGGCAGCAGCGGCTGAGGCACCACCACCCCCCCTCTGGTCTCCAACTCCTCACTATCATGCCCGTTCTCTCTCTCCTCTCGATCGTCGACATTAGAGTCAACATCCTCAATGTCGACATCACTCTCGTCGCTCTCCGGAGCCGCGTCAGTGCTCTCAGCATCGTTGCTGTTAGTATCAGCAACCGTGTCCTTCACCGGCGCGTTCTGCTTGCCCCCCAGTAAAGAGTCCACGCTAAAAGATATCCGGCCTTTCCCGCCGCTTTCGGCGGTCTCGGCACGCTCGCATTCGAGCGAAGTCTTCATTTCATCTGCTCGATGACATTTCAATTAAATTCGCGCGCTAACCCCGACGGCTTATCTCGCCATTTTCTTTTTTTTTGTCAATTTAACGTCCAATCACTGTTGTTTGTTTTTGGTGTCTGTTTATTTAAATGCGCACTAGAGTGTCATTGAGTTCATCATGTGTCCCATTGTAATCAACAATTACTCATGTAAGCGATTTGTAATTTGTAAATTCGTCCCATTGTTAACGACTGAAGTTTACAAATTTAGCTATCTGTTTTCGCGTTGGTTTATAATTTTGCAAGCATCTGTCGAATATTAATTTGCGTTCATATACACATGTCTTAATTACACTATCCACGTAAACGTTCCGAAACAATAGTCGAGTCAGTACATCACTATTGTAGCAACAGTCGAATTAGCACAATTGGCAGCACTAATAAAAGAAAGAAAAAAAATTACATTCGAATATGGAGCGTGGATTTGAAATCAGAACGCGGTGTCGCGAGCGCGGCGCGGAAACTTGCGAATGTGTTCGGAAACGAGCGATATCTCCGTGTAATGATTCGCGTGGAAGCGCGGTGAAAATCGCGCCAGCATTGGGGCGCTCGCCGCGGCTGCGGACCGCCTCTCCCGCCGACAGAGATGCAGCTACCGACCGAGGAATTTTAATAAGCGGCGCGGAGCGAACGAGACGACGATACAATCCGACATGTGTGTAAACGCGATATTGAGTAGGCGGGGTCCGTCGCGCTCAAATTAATAGTCTCCACGGAATACGCCTTATAGAATTATGCTACTTCAAACAAATTTAGTTATTGTTGTGTGTGTTTAAGGTTGAATTTGCGATGGGTGCCGTAACAATAAAGTGACGTAACGGAGCCAAGCGTGTTGGATTGCAGCGGCTATTGTGTTGAATGAAAAAGGAGTAAATAGACGGGTGCTGTAGGCGGCGTAGAGGGGACTTTACGATTTAATTATTCGCGAATGCGGAGGCATTTTGTAGCGAGCTAATGTCTCATTGTCTCATTAATATCTCGGGCGGGCCGGCCATGTTTGATTTGTTTATGACGAAGGAGGTGTGCAGACGTTCAGCTCAATGTTTTGTTCGGCGACAGTTAGGAGTTCCGAAGCGGAGATTCAAGCGCCGTCGCTCGACACTACTAAATTAGTTGGTAGTAACATGTCTTGTTTAATTTGTGGGGTTCACTCGAGTTCGGTGGGATTTATGACGTTTTTGTGTTCGAGATAGGTTGTAGATGACATTTTTAGGGTTTTTATTCGAAATATGATACGTTCGACATTAAGATTCGAGATTTTTGTCGACGTTTTAAAAGCCACTCTATATAATAGTTTTGAGATTAAGTTTTTAATTTCTTCAAATAAAATCCTCATTATGAAGAAACGGAAAACACGAAAAGATAAGACAACCAAACGAGATATTTAAAAAATCAATTTAAACACCATTACAAAAAGAAATCCCGAATCAAATCATTAGCGCCATGTCACTTAACAGTTAATCGTATTACACAGATATCTACAATCTCATTGTGCATCGTCGAAAAAGATTTCCTTTCCCCCTCAGCACAAATCTAAACTCTATCACCAGGAAGTAAGATTGAAAAAACCTTGTCACATCAAATTGACGTTGTCAATTCGCAAATATTAACAAAAGACGATGTGTCTCCTAATTTTGTTGGGGGATAATGTGCTTTATTGAGTGGTGATAGGGTCGATTTGTGTGTGTAATTAATGACGCACGTCCCCTACCCAATTAATGTAATTTAATAGCACAAAGAGATTATCGTTCACTTTAATTGAAAGAGTATAAAGGAGGGAACATTTTTAGATTATGCTCGGCCATGATATTTGAGATGGACAGACAGATTTGGGATTTATTTATTAAAAGTATTGGGCAGTAAATATTATTATAGAGAAAGCTATCTAGGTAGACAAAACGAGGGCATTATACTTTCAATCCTAAAAAATAAGAAATTTGTTTGTCTTACTTCAGAAACACACACGAATTAATTTGAATTAAGCAGAATTATTCTATGTGTAATTAAACAGAACCTTCTGGGAAGGCGTTTTACCAGTTATGTTTTTGCGTCCAGCAATAGGAGGCAGGCTTATTGCTACCAATGGCTACGGATTCAGACTTCGGCAAATTAAGTTCGTAGACACAATATAGTTCCAATATTCACCTACGATTTTTCGTAGCGCGTAGCTACAGCGTAGCATTTAACGTGTGATTTTCGTAGCAATTAGATTACCAACATTCGCACTCCATTCGTTAAACTCATCAACTACTAAGTGATCTATGTATTAATTATCAGTTATCACTCCAAGTTTAGTTAAGGAATTTGATTGTTCTCTATTGTAAGAGTTAAAGTAGGCACAAATAAACTCAATTTATTTCTTTCTTCCATGTCTTACAATACATTACATCAATTCACCGGTGTATAGCAATTTCATACTTACAACCACAGATATAAATTTTACTGGATGACGCGATTGTATGTACTTCGCGTGTCAAAAACGGAGTAAAATTACGATTAATGATCGTAATCTGAGCTTATGATTTAGCACTATCGGCACTGGAAATTCACCGAAATCTAAAAAATGCCTTTTATGACATATTGAGCTATAAAGACTGAATAGAAATAGTTATCCGAGGCATTGGAAATGTTTCCTTTTGGTAAGTAAACTTGTTTTTAAATTGTGTGTGAAAAAGTGGCACTCTTCGTTTTCATACAGATGGAGGGACTTGCGTTATCTAGTTAGATTTATGTCTGTGCTTACAACTGACAGAAAATTATAGTTTTGATTTTAATTTGAATATCAATCGAGTCCCTTACTTTGCTTAGTTACACAAATATCAGTTACCTCAAAGAATATTAAAATAGTCTGTATTTACTATAATTATTTTCTCGTAAATAATAATCCTAAACATTCCCTAACGTAACCTCAACATACTCTCGCATCACAGACGCATTTAATCCCCAGCTTAACGCTATAAATGTCCAAAACATGATTATTTTAGCTATTTACGTGAAATAATGAGCTGTAAGACGATTGTGATGCGCACTTGTTACTGAGATCAAACGGTCCTCTGTCTGGGGCCAGTTTAGACAGACAACTGAACATACTGGGTAAGTAGCTAGGCGGAGCGAGGATGTGTAGCGGTGGTGTGAAAATGTGTGGTTGTTTCCGCGAAGCTAGGCTGTTGTTGCTGGGGCGTTTATTATTCCACATCTTCTCAGCAAAAATAAGTAGAAAGAGTTGCATGCAGGCTCTCTAGAGGTCTGTCTTATTTAAGTTTTTGACGTTCAACAAGCACCGATTCTCAGTCTAGTTTGAATAAGTTACTTGAGATTTTAATTTTGTGCGAAAAGCTTGCGCAGTGCGAGGATGCGTAACGAAGCTGTTAAACGGTGTTTAGCTGAGTGGTGAGAGGATGCGTAGCGGACTCTTTTCAACTATGCGAGCTCACATTCCTCGCACACAAGTAAGTAACAATACCTCGCTCCGCTAGTCCTTTTCCGCCAGAGCTACGAGAAAGATATGAGCGTCGAAAGTTCCATATTTCAACACTAATTTTAACGCATCTTTGGGCGGAAATAAATGCCATAAGAAGGAGGAAAATTGCAAAACAGCCACCATACAGGGATAGATAAGTAGTTCAACAATGCGAATCATTTTATTTTGGCAATATACATTTAGTAGTTTTTTCATGATGTTATCCATATTACCAAAGGTCTGTTTATAAAATTTAGACCGCTTGTTTTCGTGCTAAATCATCATCCATTTCGATACATATTTGCAAAAGTGTAATTCGTACGCGAACTAGCTTACTTACTGCTCATCAAAGCATCTATCTCTGTCGCACGTGTTGTCGGATGAGATAGCAAGCATTTTAACCCCGCGCATAAAATAGTTCGTGCCGTCGACTAGGGCAACCTTAAGCTACAATATTAAAGTATTGTTACAGAAAGAAAAATTTTTTGTTCTTCACAGACAAAACGCACATTACAGTTAAGTTAATGTCAAAGGGTTCTACAGACGACGCTATGGCTGTACCAACGTAAGATGTAACGGATTAGATGTTTGAAAGATAAAGTTGGAAAGGTAATAGGGTACAATGCGTAATTGGTTACAAACACAGGAGTTTTTGTTTTTTAATGAGCTCCTAGATGGTCTATCGATTGGTTTTCGTAGTAAGATTGACATAGATTTTGTTTTACACGTGTAATCGTAGTTAGGAATGTTATGTTTGATCTATCGGCTGTTGTACACTCTATTGAGTGATTAAATCGTAAACTGTATACCTATGTAGGTGCCCATCTAAAACTATTTTGGCAGTTAGTTAGGACATGATTTTAATTTTATGTTTTTTTTTTGTAGATTATCAACGGTAAGTACCAAACTATAAAGTACTTTTAATTTTCAACGATTGCGGAAGGCCTAGCAGTGATTGTCTTTTCTAGATTTTTAAAGAAAGAAAATAAATACTATTTTACAAGCTTTTCTTTAATTTGCAATGTATGTGTGTTCGGGTCAAATCTTGCAACTGAATTTCCACCACCGATTAATTTTGCATACCCGTTTAGTTCAGATGACAATGCATGGTTAGCTAAGTGACGTCATTCTAAATCTAATAAGGCGGACGGCCCAAGATGGCGGACTAGTTATTTTTGGTGCACTGACATGATATAGGTATCAAATGAAAGGGTTTGCTGAGTAGAATACGAAAACAGCTTTTTTTATATTTTCCTTTTTGTTTGGATCAAATCTCGCAACTGAATTTTAAAACAGTTGTCCCCCACCCAATTGAACTGAAATTTTGCTTTCACGTTTGGTTAAGCTAAAAAACTTGTTTTTTTTTTTAATATTATTTCGTTAACCTAACTTAGAAATTGATAAAACTGTAGTCACATATTCTTCAAATAACCAAACACGCTTTTATCAAATATCCTTGTATAAACAGCCACAGCATTATTGTCGAACCCCTCAGTTAGCCGCCATTAGGAGTCAATGGGATAGGGCACTCCCTATCTTCGTTTATCAGGCAATTTGGGGCTATAGCCGAGATTCTTTATAGCAGTCAAATTCAATTATAAGTTGGTGTTGTCCTGTGAATTGATCAGGAGAGGTCGAAGTTGAGTGTTATGTTACTTTTGTCAGCGGCTTCGCGTGTGTGAAAGTCTCGGGATGGTAAATCGTATAGTAAAATCACGCCAGTATGGCCGTAATGGTTAGGCAGATGTTTATTATGGTCCACGGGAAGGTATTAGGATATTATAGGAAGGTATTAGGTATCCTACATCTAGGCGTTGAACTACACGTAGATCAAATCAGTTTAGCCATTGGGTCATGAATGCAACAGGCAGAATTAACGAACATCAAAACATAAACATAGACTTTTATACTTTTACATAAAAAGATACCTATAGGTCACGAGAAATACGCGAAGTAAGATAATATGGTTCAAATAAATTGTACTAGATGGCGTGATAAGCTTCGATTTGTTATTGAGTTTTGTAAAATATTAAGATTTTCTAGAGACGATCATAAAAAAACGTGTTCTTGTTTAAGCAAAAAATAAAGAAAATATTGGGGTCTTAATTCACATTTTAAAGATTATTTTGAATGGATCATTTAAAATTGATTCCAATAGATGGCGCGGTTTTAAATTTCTGAGGCAACCATTCATTTTTTAAAATATGTTTTGTAATACATTTCGGTACAACGAAATTGTAAAAACGTACATAAATACTATAAAACAAATCGTCGCTGTATATAAAAAAAGTATTCACGGACCGAGTAAACCCTTTTACATATATTTTATACACTTACTTATTTTATACTTTTACATATATTTATGCAATTCGCTGCTAACAACACCATCTGTATCCGTGGAACGGAACCGAACTGAAAACAACCGAACGTGATTGATGTTCTTATAAAAATAATCAGCTTAATCAGACGAAAAACGCTAGTTACATCGGTTCGGATGAGGCAACTGTATGCTAGTATTATTAATATAGGCACTAGTTTTTGGTTTGAGCTTTTTCTAGCAGGGCTAGTAAAGTAACCCCTGATAGAAATAAAAGAGGTTTACATCATAAAAAGTTGCCAAAAACGCGAATAAAATATCCCCCACCAAAAAAACCAGAAAAAGTACCATCCCTCTATAATTTAAGTCTTTCTTAATTAACGCTTCTATTACCATAAATAATTCGAAAACGCAAACCTACGGGGTACGTAATAAAATTTTGATATTCACTCAGTTTCCCGTACTCAAGAGCGAGCTTAAGTTAAATTTACGTAGAAATAATACGAGAAAAAGAGGCAATCTTTTTAAATAATGACTTTCATATTCCCGAGCGGAGCGGACAATTTAGAGATGAGGGATTCTCGCGTTTTTTTTTTATTAAAAAGTCGACAATGACAACGATAGTAAGTAGGGGCCGGCCATTACTCCGCGAAATGAGTTTTCAGTTAGCTACTTTTTTCTGGGTTGATACAGGGGGCTGTTTTTCAGAAAGAGGTTTTATTAGAGAACTAGCTATCCCACGCGGCTTCGCCTCCATCATCTGGCTACCTACCTATCACACCTACCTTCCTTACATACATGAATGTTGCGTAACTTTAACCGCTTACACAACGCACGCAACGAAAGCTCTCAAAAAGGAATAATTTTTTCCCGTTTTTGCAACATTTTTCATTTATGCTCCGCTCCTATTGGTCGTAGCGTGATGTTATGTAGCTTATAACCTTCCTCGATAAATGGACTATCCAACATAAAAGTAATTTTTCAATTCCAACCCGTGGTTCCTGAGATTAGCGCGTTCAAACAAACAAACTCTTCAGCTTTATAATATTAGTATAGATATTTTGAGGAGAGGACCTAAATGGCAGTTCCTGTATTTTCAAGGTGTTGTCGCATTCATATGTCAGTTGTTGCAAACTAAATATGTATTGAAAACAGTTCAAGCTTGTGACATTTATTGTTGCCGAGATGATATTTCAACTTGAATGTGAACGACGTTTAAGAAAGTGTGATAATTAACGATTGTCAAATTATCCAAAATAAACAGGATTGGCAACCGCTACCGGTCTATCACTCGGTCAATAAAAGTAAAAAACTGAAAGGTAAAAACCTAAAGGACTCCTTGTCCAATAATATTTGATAATCTCACTGACGGACTAAATAGAATTATAATTTTTTTACCCAGGAAACATCCATATTGTAAACGTGTAGACAAAGTTTCCGTGTTTTCCCATTGGAAGAATAGTTTTATTGCATTACGAAGCTGCATCCAGAAAGACTGGAAGCCGATCCCAAAATAGTTATGATTTCTTTTTTACTACAAAGTGAAAAATAACTTCAATTTCGGAAGTCGTTGTCAAAAAACCAACACCGACTGCCGTAATTGAGGTTAGTTTTCACTTTATGGTGGATTTTTTGGAAGTCGTTTGTATTTTTTTGTAAAAAATGTTTTTTATATTTCACATTTTAGTTGTAAATACATAATATGCAAGTTCAATAGTAAGGTACATAATGCCCAAAGTGATGCCAGAATAGATATCCCGAATAATATGAAACTTGAACATAACAAGTGGAATGAGAACTGCAACTGCTTGCCCCTTTCAAGACTACCGGCTTGATGTTATGATATGAATCGGGAATCCCGATTCCCGAGACATTTGCCGTCATTTATTGAAGAGTTCTGTTGTATGTCTCCGAAGTACTTCATCAGAACTTCACCAAATTTAAGTGGGGCCAATTCGGGAACCTACTATTTCATACAAAAAAAATAATTTGAAAATCGGTACACAATTTTACAGGCGGAGAAATCGGTGAATATACACATAAACAACAAACATACAGTTGAACATATAACCTCCTTCTTTATGGAAAGTCGGTTAAGAAGGCTAGCCAGATGATGATTGCATCGATGACAACAGGAAAATCATCTCAAGACAAATTACCAGGTTATACAAAAAATATTGTTTGTTATTCGCAATTCTTTATGTACATTGCTAAATTTAACTTATGTTTGCTGTGTTCGTGGGTCTTGTTAATTAAATTAAGCTGCTATTTGTGTTTGTTTGGTCATTAGCGGGTTTTTAATGTTGCAATGTGTCCGGTGTGCATACTCGCAAAGTGAATGCTTGGTTTTGGTTGCACTGTGACACGTTTTTGATTTTCCTTTAGGATTTTGCTATTAAATAGCAAATTAGGAAAAACTTCTTTATTTAAAACTGTACGTAAGTGTCTTCTAGGAAATGCCGGTTTCCTCACGATGTTTTCCTTCACCGTTTTGAGAGCAGTGGTGATGAAATAATTTACACAAAGTATAGCACCTGCCTGGGCCCGAACCCACGACATATAACTTGTAAGTCGCGGCCGATACCACTGGGCCACCACTGCTCAAATGTCGAATGGCGAAGACATGTGACATCCACCAAACCGCACTGGGCCCGCGCGGTGGACTACGGCCCATTCCCTCTCACAGAGAGGAGGCCTGTGTCCCGGCAGTGGGAACATTAATAGGCTGATGATGTGATGTGTGTAAAGTGTCTTACAATGGGGTTTTAATGTTATAGGCAGAATGGTTGTCTAGCCGCGTTACGGGCTTTAAACACATCTCGATGGACTTTTAAGGAAATCCCACATAGTTTTTGAAGAATTCGCCTGCTTGGCAAAGTAAAAAAACTTTACTAATTTACGAAGGTAGCGACACTACAATAAACAACAAATAATCCCAAATGTGGTTCTGGAACATTCCATGAGCCAGACGCGTTCCAGTACCTACCACAAAACATTTTTTTTTAATTTTTTTATTGAGGGGCGTCTCGCAGGTCAACAAAAGTGATTGCCTTCTGCTTAACCGGGTGATCCTGTGGAGACTAAGCTATAGAGCCTCCAGCGACAATGCTGAGGGCTACCCCCTGTGGGGTCGAACCTCGGCTCAGGGCGTCGCTAATAAAGTGATTTTACCAATTTGTTAACTAACTAGAATTTGACTACGGCACTGCATTGCGCGGGCTGGCTATCATGACGGGGACGTCGCGGCGGGCCTCGGCGGCGAGGACGGAACGAAGGCGGTCTGTGGCACAAAACATTAGACGACAGCGCTTTAAATCGCTAAAATGTAACCCGACCAAGTGAAATTGCTCCTTACTTTCGTATTACATGTATGTTACTTTGAGATGATTGAATTTGGGAATATTTGTTGTTGATTGAGTTGTCGCTACGTAACTTGGTAGAAATTCTTTATTTACAAAATTTATAGCTTCTCGTGACGCGGACTATAGCACAACGAATGTTATTGAACTGTCAAAATGACCACAGATTATATGTAACACAAATTACACCACATGTTTAGACGAAAAGTTGCTTAAAGTCTGCTTTCTAAGTATCTGTTTCAAGCAAAGTTTCGAATTTTAAATTGTATTCTTCTTTCGTTGTATTCTTTGCAATTTATCCCGAACACGCACACGCATACATGGACTGTTACCTATATTATTTACCGGTACACATACTTAGTATTTATTCCGCTTGTTACTCGTACCTAATGAGAATCCTTATTATTTTGTATCGTTAAAATTATCAAACGATTTTAATGACGAGTATTTTCCATTATTGTGCCTACGATGGCCAAGGTGACAAATAAAAAAAAAACTTTAAGGCAACATGATGAGAAAAATAAGTTGTTAGCGTTATCAAGAGGAAAAATTGTTTGCATTTTTGGGGAATTACGTAAAATTAAATATATTTATTTACTGATCGTTTTATAAAGCGGAACTTCCACTATGATAATCAGGGTACATATTTCGCAAAAATAATTATGTTTTGCACAGTAATGAGGAGAACGAAGTTTTAATCAATTCTTCGTTATCAACTGGTTTATTAGATTGTAAGCCAAAATATTCGCAGTTCTATTTAGAACGTATTCGACATTGGGCACCCGTTTTAACGACAACTGAGGTATTCCACATACGGCACCTACCGATATTTTCCGCACGTGCCAAAAGTGGAATAATTCCTTATTTAAAATTTCATTCCACATTTGGCACCTACGGATCAGTAGATACTAGTGTTGGCCAGAATCATGAAGACGTCTTAGTATTTGTAGGGCTGGAATCATTACCGGTAAAGACTAACTGGAATCAGTGCCGTGTGTGGAATACCACAGGTGCCGTTAAAAGGGGTGCCCAATGTTGAATACGTCTTATTTAAACAACGCAGAGAGATACGGTAGTTTTGTTATCGACCAATCAAATGCGAGATGAAAGACGCGACGTGGATTCCGTCTATGTAATGCCGCAATTAGGCTTCAGGCCCATACAAAACTTCAGATAGTCAGTAGCTGCGATTGAATTAACCGAAACATAATTTTCATTATTCTCTCGTTTTAGTGTAAACAATTTTTTTTCTTAGCTGAAAGAAGGTTACACTATCGATAAGCTGCGGCAGAGGCCACGAGAGTGAAGCAGCGTGAAAAACTTGTATAATCAATTAGAAATTATCTAAAATTATAATTTCAATAATCATAACATAATTATTTTATTAAATTATAATTATAATATTATTACTTGGTATTTTTTTATTACTTTATAATAATCAAGTAAAAGTTATGCCAATGACATCATCATCATCATCGGTCTTTTAACGTTCCTACTGCTGGGACAAAGGCCTCCTCTCTGTGAGAGGCAATGTGCCGTTATCCTCCACGCGGGCCCAGTGCGGGTTGGTGGTTCTCACATGTCTATGAATTTTTGTTTCTAGGACATGCCGCATTTCAGTCTCCAAAAATTCTTACCATTTCACACTAAGGTCACTCTTGCTCAATCTCTTCTTCTACCGCTCATAGACTATGCGGATGTCTGTTTTCTGGATGCAACGGAGGTACTCCTAAACAAACTAGAGCGATTGCAGAATTTGTGCATCCGCTTTATTTTCGGCCTCCGCAAGTACCTACGACCATGTGTCGGAATTTCGGACCAGATTGAAGTGGCTGCCGATTCGGCGTCGACGAGATACCCATATCCTATCCCTTCTCTATACTATCCTGCACAATCCTAATTCCCCTCAATACACCGCGAACGGTTTGAGTACCTCATCCCGAGGGGCAAACCTTGTCGCACCGCCACTTCGCTTCTCCTTCGTACTCCGCGTCACACTTCCAGCCGTTATGATGGCTCCTTCTCTGTAACTGCAGTGCACCTCTGGAATTCTCTCCATCACTCCCTACGCGATAGCCCTTCTCTCGATGTCTTCAAGAGGAAAATTAAAGAGCATTTCCTTTTAACGCAATGTTAATATATATATATATTATGTACTTATGTATATATTTATGATTTATTTTTATGATTATAATTATGTTATTTTAAAATTGTACACTGGATCCTACCCTCTTTTGTCATCATTTTCTGTCACTCTATAGGGTTTGCTGTAAGAGAACTCAACACTGAGTTAAGCTCGCCTTTGTACATGTACTTTATTATCACATTGTATTGAATATTGTTTTTGGTGTACAATAAAGAATTAATATATATGCCGGTTTTCTCACGATGCTTCCTTCATCGTTTTTAAGGTAGTGGTGATGAAATAATTTACACAAAGTAATGCGCCTGCCTGGGTTTGAACCCACGACCTACGACACGTAAGTCGGGGCCGTTGCCATTGGGCCAACACTGCCAATGACATGATAAAACGCGACATTAAAATTAAACACACGCGACATTAAATTTGTGTTTTTTCCTACTCCTCCATTATTCTTTTCTGATTAATTTCATTCCCCGGGACTTCGTCGAGCTTCATTGCCTCGGCGCTTTTCTGGTGGTCGCCACTGTTGATTCTGGCTTACAAGAGTTGTAGTGGTTTGGAAATAGTGCGGTGGGATCGTCCCAAAAAAAAACGCAACATTATCTATTATCTAATAAAATCAATAGTAATTTCCTGGCGTCTAACGCAGCAGCTTGTAGCTTCAACCCCGTGGAACAGCGGTAACGTAATAAAACGTGCGTCGCGTCGCACTCACTGTGTGCAACTTCTAATAGACCGTGGACATAATGACTCTTAGATTTTAGATGAAAACCCTATGATTTTACACTTTTTGTTAGTATCTAATTATGATTTCCAACGATACCCTACATCCCAGTGTAATGTTTCCTTGGGATATTAAAAAAACTTTTCAAGCAAGCGAATTCGCGGGCATAAACTATGTATCTAATAAAATCAGGAGTAATTTCCTGGTGCTTCTCACAACAGCCTGTAGCTTCAGTCCCGTGGAACAGCGGTAATGTATTAAGAAGTGCGTCGCGTCGCACTCACTGTGGGCCACTTCTAATAGAACCTGGACATAATTTTGTTGCAGATTTTTTTGTTGAAAACTTATGGCTTAGGACTTTAATCACAGATAGATTAGGTAGACCCACAGATCTTTATTATAACACAAAAAAGGTTAACTAAGAGACAATCTTTATATCTTTTCTAAATGTTGCATTGTAATATTAATGTGTAAATAAGGTGTGCCTTATTAATAAATTAAATTAAATAAAAATAAATATCGATAATCACCCGGGGCTCTAGCTAGACATAGCGATAAAGACGAGTCACTATTTTAATATACATAGCAAACCAAATTTTTATCTATAGTGGCTGTAGATACGAGAGAAAAAAAATATACGTAGTACTTACCTATCAATCTTTTAGATTTAAGATATTTAATCTGAGCACTTCCTCGTTGACACATTTCAATCAGAAGGTAAGTATTAAAGAAATCTGAAAACAGAAACTTTTGGTTGGGTAAGTTTCATCTTCCGAATTTGTAACGAAAGGCAGAGAAGCACTTATATATGTAAACGATTGTACAGTGTCAATAATTGGCTTTCCAGAATATTACCAACAATCCTGAATCTTTGTAAAGGATTTTGTCCACGTAACTGCCGAATACCCCACAGTGCGTTGTCATCGTAAAATCATTCCCTGGCTTAATATTCCACAATTGCCACTTCTGTAAGTGCAAGGAAACTACGGTATATTACTTAACGATGCAGGAATAACTGTGCTTTAAATATGAATAGAAACGATTGGGCAGGCTAAGTAATAACGACCACAAGATTCGATCTTCGAGGTTAAGCAACACTTGCCAAGGTCCGTCTGTGGATGGGTGACCATCCATGACATAAAAAGTAACTTTATTAAATAACTTTGATACATTAACAACAGCATAGTTACCGGGTATTAGTATGTTACTAGACATTCTTTCAAGAATATTTGAATACTCAAAAGTAACTGAATGGTTTTATTTTATAGATTCCTATGGATCGTCGGTTTCTGAATTGAGTATGAGTTAGGAACGTTTCAAACTAGTGTTTGACACGTTCTTAAACTCTAATTTGGCCGTGTATAGTGGTAGTGGTAGTAGGTAGTGGGCTGGTACCAATGTTTGGCGAGTTTGCAAGCAAAAGAAGAGTTTCACAAATATTTACAGTACAACTATTTTCTTAACGTCCCTCGATAAACTTCGTGTTTCGTCAGTTTTCAGACAACTATCATTTACCTTTTGCACTTGGTGCAGACCGAACGCTCTCAATCAACTTGGAAGTGTAAAGAGTTGTTAATACTCTTTTAACTTAATGTAATTTATTTAAAAAAATGAGAGGTAAGCTGCTAAAGGAAAATAAGAAAATAGTTTTACAGCTATATCTATATATAGCTGTAAAACTATTTTCTTATTCACTCTTCACACGGAAATCAAAACAAAACAACAATAAAGTACTTAGTTCTGAATTCAAATTATTATACACGATATATCTAAATAATTGATGGACATGGAAATTAGCATTCGTTTGTATTCGGAAATGCGATGATTGCCGACGGTCATTAAGAAATCAGTTGTACTGTACTCAACATCAAATTCTTAAATCAGTAATTAGAAGTACAATGTAACAGCAACGAGTACTATGGAACTAGCTAAGAAAATCATTCAGAGCTAGTTTTCATTCTAAAACATTCTAAAAGACTTTTTGCCTTTTCCTTCGCTAGTTTTTCATACTGGGCAATGTATGCAGAATTCAGACCAATCTAATCTGTAATCGGTATTATGAAGGATCTGACATACCCATTGTGTGCTAGTCAGTTCTGTACTGCGAAAGCAGAATACCCCATGTAATGACATCGGTATCCGTCTGTCATTATACTAATGGTTCTTCACAAAAACTACGAAAGGTCTCTATGTTGTTGATCTGTGAAGATAATTTTCTATCGGCTGAAGAAATTGTTGAATATATAATTTAGTAGCTCTTCTTGTTTGCCGTTTAGAAAATGGAAGTCACTATATTAAATGAAAAAATCGGCCATGTGCGTGTCGGGTTCCGTAGTTGAGCATAATGCGAACTAAGAAGAAGGCTTTAGTTTTGTATATTTTTATATGGATCATAAAATTACATATTTACTACCTGTTTTACATAACTAACAATGGAGTTTATACAACATTTTTACTTTTCCAAGTACATTTTATTGGTCGAATATTACTCGTAAACTTGTAAAGCCTACATAGCTGTGAGTGTTCCTTTTAATTTCGTTATATATAATATTGCAGTATTTTTTTTTACGTTTATAGGCAACTATTTAGCTGGCAGGGACACTTGCCTCTAACAAAAATTATCAATTGAAAGCTTAAGGCGTTATGTAAGTACGCCCCAATGTTAACACAGTTAACGCCAAAATATCAATATTCAATCTTTTGAATAGTTTTGTTTACAAAATATTATTTAATTTACATATGCTATTTCAGTTATGAAGCCATCAATTTTTCTGTATAAAAATATTTTTTAACATCCCAGTCGTTTTGGAGAAGTGTCCAAAAGTTGCGAAAAAATATCGTGTCGTTAATTTTTTTTTTAAAGCAAAACTATTAGTTACACGAAAAAACGTTGTTTCAAAAATAATATACATGAATCAATAATAAATATATATTTTTTTCAAACCTTTTAACCTAGCCGTTACTAAGGAGTATGCTTTAGAAAGTAACCGTTTTACGGCACTAAAGCGGTGGAAGGCCCTTAATTTTACGCAAACGGATCCCTGAATCGAAAAATGATTTTCACAGAGCCGTAATATTTTTGAATGGCCTATCTAACGACACCTCACACCATGAAATAGACGAGAAAAAGAACACCCCCACTTTACGTGTACAGGTGGTAATATAAAAAATATATTTTTCATGGTTTTATTTTACCACTTTGTCGGAGTGATTAATACGAGTATGTGTATATCCATGCCAAATTATAGCTTTCTAGTGCTAAGAGTCTCTGAGCTAGGCTGCGGACGGACAGACGGACATAGCGAAACTATAAGGGTTCCTTGTTGACTTCGGAACCCTAAAAAGGATGAGAAAATTGAAGATATTCATTTGTTTGAAACGGGAATAGACAACTAGACTAAAAAACTTTAAGTCCAACTCCATAATCATGTCAGAAAAAGTTTGTTTTAAGTACTTATTTAAAATAATGATAAAATAAAAATAAAACTTTTTTACAAAAAAATACTACCGACTTCCAAATAAAAAAAAACTACAAATTGAAAAATAACTTTATTTTGGGAAGTCGGTGTCTTTCGTAGATACCAATTTATTGCGTTATGGATACCGACTTCCAAAAAGTTATTTTTCAGTTTTTAGTTTTTTTATTTGGAAGTCGGTAGAATTGTTTTGTAAAAAGTGATGACGTGACATTTGGATAGCGCTTGACAATCCCATACATTTATCCAATCGCTAACATCATGATTTCACTAAAAGCCATGAACAATCTGCTTAAAAAAATTTGCTTTTCGATCAAAAGTCTAATAAGTTAATTTCCATCAATCATTCCAAAAGTAATCCTTACGCAATATTATTGCAATACGATTTTTATTTAATAATCATTATTGCCATTGCCAAGTTTATTATGATAAATGCGAACAATAAATCCGTAGAGCAGCGTACTCACTGAATTATTGTGGCATTTTTATGCCGTTGGGTATGTTCGTACCCCACGGTGGCAATATTCGTTTCTTTTTTAATTTATTGTTCTTTTCGTTTTGCTATTCAAATTTTATTAACTTTAACACCAATTTTATATTTCTGGTAATTTTCAGACAGAAACTGGGTATCTTGAGTTTGTCTATGGATAGTAGAGATTTGTCAAATAATTGTGAAACCGTGAACTTATGTTTAACTAAACACTTTATTTGCCGCTACCAAGCGGGATCCCATTATCTTCAGCAAATATTCTAATGGACATATTATTAACATGAGAATAAAACTAAGAGTATTTTCCCAAAGCCTGAATTATGGCAACACTAAGAATAAGTTTATACGTATGTACCTTTAGCATTAAGGAGGGAAACAGAACCCAAAGACAAAAAAGACCTGCTACCACAGTCTCTTTGTTGTGGAACAGATAAAAATAAACCCACCTTGTTAAGACGAGTCGTGTTTAAAGCCCGAAAACAAACAGCGCCCTAAAACAACCAAACATCAAGTCTCCACTTAACCACATCACTTAACCGAACCATTTCTAGAAGACACTTCCATTTGGTTAATTTTAAACAGCCCTTTAAAATAAACGAGGGTCTTCAAAATTTGGTCGCATTATACACCCAACAAATATTGTTCGAACAAAGAACGTGTAACAATTTTTGAATAGGGAAGTGTAACTAGTTCGATTTTCAAATAGTCGGGGCGCCGGGTAAAGAGATTATGGCGTTTTAAGCGCCATGTTTATTTTTACGAAAATGGAACGTGTTGTGTTTTCGCATTAGCACCTTTTACTGTATGTTTCGTTTTTCGACGTGTGTGGTCCGGGGCTTATGATTACCGAGTGAAGTGCTTTCGGAATCGGATTGCCTTTTCGTCGATTGAGTAATTTTTGTGTGTTCATTGATGATTTTTTGAATAAAGAATGTTGGTATTTACCCAAATTATCGTAAATTATCAGATTGCATGTTATTTGTTGTAAGTTTAAAAAAATACAATTTGTTTAAGTGAACAGTTTTTATTGCGAAGTATCGGATAAAATTAGGTAACGTGTTATAAAATTCCTAGCTGGCATAATAAAACTAAAATACCGACAAAGACATATTTTTTAGAACCATCAATTCCATAAATATTTGTACAAAAGAGAACAAGATAATTCAGACAGTTTTTAAAAACGCATTGATCGAGTCAATTTTCAACGCGTGCTCCAGAGATTCGCAAAAAATACATTTTTGTCAACAAAAGATATCTTTACACCTTTTGATAAACGAATTCTCTTTTGAAAACGTGAAAAAAATGTCATTGATCCAACAATCTTGCACTATTTCCTCTCTTTCCTATTTCGCTCTTAATTTTAGAGCATTAAGTGCGATATTACTGCGAATTTTAGATTTTTGAGAGCAAAAAGTTTGTGTAAAGAAGTTTTATATGACATCTTCTTTCCCGTGAAGATGTCTAGATAACATTAGTGGCTTATAAACGGTTGTTCATTTCAATGGGGTCCCATAGACCCCATATAAAAGTCTTTAGAGCAAGGGAGGTCATGAATGGGTGACGTTTTTCCATGAAGATGGACCTAAGTTGATAAATACGCGACTAATCAAATTATTTATGGCATTAAATCGTAATAAAATGTTGTGAACATCTGCAGAGCGACGTTCAACGCTTTTGTTGAAGATTTGTTTGGAAAAAATAAAGGGTTGGTGTTTTTGTGTGTGACGGTTTGATCGCATAATGGCTTAGTAATATTCAATGTTATCTTGTGTGATATGGGTATTTAAACACGGTTTGAATACCTTCTTATATTGTTGGTACTCATAGTGTGACTTTAGACGAATTGTATGCAATTAACTGCACACCGCACTTAATTTTTCATGTCTCTGGTAATTAAATCGTCCATTGTGACCGACGTAAGGCCTGTGAGTGTTTTAAGTACTTTCCTAATTAAATTAACACCTGGGTCGTTTATTACGAAAAAAACAAAGCTACATTGCGAACAGCTTGCCAGAATTCATGGAATGTAAGTTTACTTTGTTCTTGAGCTCATTGTATAGCCGTTTACATTAATTAACCTTCTCAATTCGTTAATCTACTTGCATCTCGATTACCCTTAAACTTAACTTCTCTATACCAACATTATCGATTCGTATAATCGATTTGGAATATCACGTGAATTGCCAAATGCTCTATATTTGGCACATTGAACGATTGAACGAACATTAACGCGGTACCAACAGGGTAAACGGACCCGTTTTCACCTCATTAAGCCCAAGTTAAGGACCCTATTATGTACTTTATGTATTCCTAAATTACCCATCACTTAATAGGGTAGCCAACAACGGGGGAGCTTACCCTTCGACCGTTTAAGAATGACCTGCCTGCCCCTTCTTGTGGGGTAATTATTTATGTAAAGGGGGGTAAATAATGATCTTTTGGGGGGTCTAGTTATAGTGGATAATTACTAGAGGTGGGGTGTTTTAAAGTGTTCGTATGATTACTGGCCTGTTCAAAATTTAATGCCCGTTCCTCGTTAAGCGAGTTTATGTTGTACAAGTTTGGAAATTGGGTGATAAGTAGGTGTATCGATGCTATTCTTGTGCGTTATTTATGAAACTGTAAAACGCTGAATTGGACGTTAGTTATTTTATTTTATTGGTTTGAGATAATTATTGAGGGAGTAATTTTCCTTGGAGACTGTCAAAGAGATTGATCCGTTTTTTACTTTGTCCTTTAGAAGTACCGATTATGCCGAATCGCAAAAAAATATACAATTGCGAGGTAAAGAGATTTTTAAGAACAAAAAAAAAACATATCAATCAGTATCCTCATACAATAACAAATGAAAAATCTATTCTAATTTGTTTTAAGTACCTTTCCCATTCAATGAACGAATGAATGATAAATTCGCTGAAGACCACATTCTTAAGTCGCGAAATGACGTAGCTAAAAATAGAATAGCTAGGGTGTCCACGTTTTATGGATCGATATGAGACCCCAGATGTCCAAACAACAATCGTTTGGGAGTCTGTGAGACCTATTGTGCGAGATGACAAACGTACACCTATTGTGAAACTATCCCATTATTAAGAGTACTTAATATACTACTGGCTAGGGTGACAATAATTGAAGTGGGTATGAGATGGTGTTGTGATTTACAAAATTGAAGATTTAATTTTTGAATAAATTAAGCCATTCTTGTTAATTCATAGAATGGATGTCAGGACATCTAAAGATGAGGTGTTTTTACAAAAAAAAAATCTAGGTATTGTACACGACATAAAAACACAGGAAACACATTTATAAAAATATAATAAGTCTACAATGGGCGGTTTATACTAAGATGTATTTAGTTATGTCTTTACTTAATCTTAATCACATAGGTACATAAATATAATTCTAATTGTAACTAATCTTGAATACTATTTATTGTAACAGCAGTGGAGCAGTGGTGGCCCAGTGGTATCGGCCGCAACTTACAAGTTGTAGCTCGTGGGTTCGAGTTCAGGCAGGCGCTTTATTTTGTGTAAATTATTTCATCACCACTTCTCTCAAAACGGTGAAGGAGAACATCGTGAGGAAACCGGCATGTCCCAGAACCAAAAATTCGAAGACATATGACATCCACCAACCCACACCCCTCTCACAGAGAAGAGACCTGTGTCCCAGCAGTGGGAACATTAATAGGCTGATGATGTGATGTGATGATGTGATTTATTGAAACTAAAAGTAGATGTTTAAATTCTTATATGTTTAAGTCATTTAAGGCAGAGCTCCAATCTCGTGTTTTACCATGTAACATGTATCTCTCCTGAAATTAGGTATATATCTTTATAATTTTGGTTCTGCATACCGTTTGCCTTAATTATCTACGTATTTAGAGTTGTTGCATACATAATGATGCGATAGCTTATTTTGAAATTGCTTAATTGGCGTCGTATAACGTATATATAGCAAAATTATTGTACCTACAGGTAAACAACGTCATTTGTGTATGTTCTCAGTTAGGTAATTGGGTCCTTAATGTATTGAATGAGCTACCTAAATGCATATTTGGTTAATTAAATAACATTTTACCTTATTTTGCACGCTGTTAATGCAATGCATTGGCCTACCGAAATGAATATTTGGGTTTTAGTTTTTTGCCTTTTACCTTATGCTGTATGCACAATTACCTGGTACCTAAAATAAAAGTTTAATTTATTTTAAAGCAGATAGGTAAAATGTAGGTAACTTTTTCGATTGCGCTTCTTTTCGTCGCGTCGTATCGATGATTCTACAAAAAAAAATCTCTGTTTCATTCTGGCTTTTGTACATCATTAGCAGCCGCTGTTTGACGCGGCTCTTGACAAGACATAATATGTATTTATAGGAATTATAATAATTCATAGGATTATTGCATCAAAATTCGTTTAGAAAAAGCAGAACACAGACAGATTCAATAACTACAACTTTTATTTTAAAGTTTATCATCAAACTCACATGTTATCCCAAAAATCATTGTCACCCTACGTGAAACCAACAATGACGTACATTCGCGTCATTCACAATCGTATAATGACCGGCTGATAGCCGTTTAAAAACGAATTTGCTCACTTCTGCTACATTAAACAATCGTTCGCCAACGCTATGGGAGATATGTTCCGATTTTGAATTAGCTGTGTTACTTAATATTTATTATCTGTGCGTTGGGGCCGATTTGATTTGTATTATTATGTTGGTAGTATGTGATGTGAACAATAGAAGCCAACTTTAGGCTATTAATAAAATTGGTTATTTAAATTTGGTTCGCTGGTATAGTGATAACAGTCCTGTTTATCATCAGTCATGAGGTCCTGGGCTCGATTTTTTGGTCAGACAATTTGTTATTGGGTTTTCCATCTGTAGTTACTCAGTAGCAGCCCAGAGTAAAGGCTAAGTGCCCGTTTGAAGGCAATACGGTTAAGGTGGAACTCAAACAAAACTGGCGGAATTTCGGTGTTCTATAAGTGCACCTCTCTCTATTTAACCCTTCGGAGAATGCAGGTGTGATATTATGTTTTGTTTTGTGTAACATACCACGTTCCCGCCAAAAAGTATTTTGAGCGTCACCAATGATATTCTAAAATTCAAACCGGCCAGTCTCGAAACCATTACAGTTTTTGAAGAGCTGATATGAACTCTTTGTAATTCTAAGATTACAGAAGTTGTTGCTAACTTATTTAAACTTGGCTGTTTCTAACAATACCTACTTAAGATAGATACTGGGCTTGTGAAAATTATGATTGCCTCACATAAGTATTATGAAGGTAGGTAGTTAAGTAAAAAACAATTTAAGGAAAAAGTGCGACATTCCTCAACTTTTATTAACACTAATGAAATTTTTATTAAATTATCAATATACCAACTATTTTCGGCAGTTACATTACAAAACAGGAAACTGCGTATTTAATCATTTAAAGTCCCATATTCATTACGCAGTATTTTACAATAAAATCCCATGTTTTGACTTTAGGAGCGTTATCAAAGCAGGATATTAGTTAGGTTATTACGTAGTACGCGATAAAAAATAATTGGAATGAATTATTAATTAGAGGAAAAAATTCAAATAATTACGTAAATAACTGTCGGAGTAATTAAAAGTAATTATATTTGTTCCATTTTGTTTCAATATCTGTTTTTATTGAAACTGACGCCATGTTTGCGCGGGAATAATGGTGTAATGGCGAGAGAATTAACGAAACTATGAATAGTTTTCCTGCTTTTGATATAATTACTGTGATAGAATGATTGATTACAAATGTTAATTAGGTGTTTGTTATCCATTCTGTCACAACTAACACATATTTCTAAAATAAGTTAGCGAATATGTTAATTAAAAATTAACGTAGTCTGTAGTGAAGTCCGAATTATCATCTGACCCGGCCTTTTCCCAACTAAATTGGGCTCAGCTTGGTTCCAGTCTAACCAAATTGCAGCTGACAACCGGTAAGTTACATGGAGCGACTGCCTATCTGACCACCACAACCCATTACTGGGTAATACGGTAACCCTTGGTAAGACTAGTTTGTCCGACAACTTGCCGGGCTTCTTGACTACTACTAACGACTGTCAAATGTACTTCTGACAGCCGGGACCAACGGCTTAACGTGCTTTCCGTGGCACGGTGGGGTCTTAGTGTGAAGTCAATTGGTCACCCATCCATGGACCGACCGCGGCAAGTGTAGCTTAACCTTGATCGGTTGAACTGTGCCCTCGTCAACTCTACTTCGACCCCTCGAGAAATAGACTCGAATTAGAGAGGTATATTAATGGTAAAGTATCTGTTTTTTTATGTTTGTTGTATGTATTGTACATATATTATGATTTGAAAATTTTCTTTTGAGGATTCAATATGTACAGGACTTACCCAAAGTAAGAAAATAAATAAAATGTGCTTTGACAGTTAAACATTTTCGAACATAAATCAAATATTTCTGACACTAGCATGTAGTACCAAAAATTGTTAAAGAAAATAAAAGTATTTGTATAATTATGTAGATTTTATTCAGACATTAAAAATGATTAGTAGTTAAAGTATATTAATAATGTAAACTGTCTATCTGTTCATTTGTATACATTAGACATTTTCGACATCCAGTAAGAAATGACAAAAATGTCCTACCGACAGTAGTTCTTTTTCTAACTTAAAAAAAAGCGAACTAAATCAGTACCAACATTAAGAAAACACATAATAAATTAGCTACAGAACAATAAAACAGCTTTACACTTAAACTCTTTTAAAGATAAAAAAGGGAGCTATTATTAAAAGATCCTTTTCTATCGGAAACAAACTGAAAGTTCCCAAAATAAAGGCAATAAAGAAACCCTATATGTGTTGTATCGAGTCAAATGCGATGATCATTCGTTTAAACACATTATGTCGGGCTATTATAGGCCACTTTGGCACCCCTATACTATTTAGTTGTGTAGGGTTGTCGATATCGAAATTTTAATGAAACATGTTCGGATTTGTAAGCATAAATTTATTAAGTATGCAATGACCGTTTTGCGTAGTTGTGACGCATACTTTGTAGTGTCTGTATTTAAGATTTTTTGTTCTTTTTATGGTATGCGTCGTAGGTACCTGGCGCAAGTAAACAATTTTTCTTTCTTTCTTTCTTTCAAGTAGGTAGTTAATGATAAAATAGGGATGCAAATATTTAAAGTTGTTATCATCAACGTTTTCTTCTTCCATACCGTCTTGTCATGCTATCACCGACTCCCTTTGTCTTTCATATCACTCCTCACACAGTCCATCAATCTTTTCTTTGGCCGTCCGCTCCCTCTCCATCTATCAACATTTATATTCATAACTCTTTTAGTAACATGCGTTACATCCCTCTTAATTAGATGACCATACCAGGACAAACGGTTTTCTTTCAACTTTTCTGTCACTGGCGCTACTTGCAAACTTCCTCTAATATACTCATTTCTCACTATATCCATTCTCGTCACCCCACATTTCCATCTCAACATTCTCATCTCTGCTACATGCAATCTCTTTTCATCCATCTTTTTCACAGCCCAATATTCTGATCCATACAGTACGACAGGTCTTATCACGAACTTGTAAATATTTAAAGTTATGAAACTGTGAATTTAACATTAGGATTAGTTAATGATATTAGCCAGGTAAATTGATGTTTTAATTTTCTTAAGAAACAACACTTAGATAGGTACTGTAGTGTAATATCTCTATATTTTTTTCGAAAAGTGTAAAAGTACTTTATACCTAATATTGTAAAGTATTATAACCATTAATCGAAGGCGAACATATTGAAATCGAGCTTTAAAGCAGACTCCAAGCTGCTGCTGACGACCCAAAAACACTTTGACTGACCTCAAGCTCAGCAGTCGCACTTGTGACTGCTGACCAACGAGGCTGTAACACCTGAGTTTTACTTATGTCCACAAAACGCGTTTGTAGTACGTATTTTGATATTGTAAGTACATTGGCATAACAAATAAATAGGTACTACCCGCACCAACAAATAAAACTAGTTGGCATTTAGACAGAAGCTTTCTGAAGAGAACTTTTTTAGAAAATCATGCATATATACCTATATAAGTCATTTATTTAATCATCATCATTATCATCATCTGGTTTTTAATTTTCCCACTGCTGGGACACAGGCCTCCTCTTTGAGAGGGAATGGGCTGTAATCCACCACGCAGGCCCAGTGCGGGTTGGTGTATGCAACATGTCTATGAATTTTTGGTTCTAGGACATGTGGGTTTCCTCACGATTTTTTCCTTCGCCATTTTGAGAGCAGTGGTGACGCAATAATTTACACATGGTAAAGCGTCTGCCTGGTTTCAAACCCATGACCTTGTAAGTAACTTTTTAGTCGCGGCCGTTACAACTGGGCCACTACTGCTCTCATTTACTCTCTATATATTTAATACGCTAAAGTTATTATGACTCACAGTCTTTAATCATTAAAAGGCTTGTTATTTCCGTAAATAGTGGTATAAACCACAAAGTTCTGGCAACATCAAAATGAATTTTCCAAACATTCTCCTGTTGGAAGTATTGTACCTAAGTGGAATAAAATACTGTTTCGTCTAACATTATGCAATATTTCATAATTTATATTTTTCGCTACTTTTGGATAATACTCCAAAACGACTTGGATGTTAAAAAATATTTTTACTTAGAACAATTGACGGCTAGAATTTCTTCATCTTTACCATACCAATATTATAAAGAGAAAAGATTTTTTTGTTAGTTTGTTTGTACCGAATAGGCTCCGAAACTACTGGACCGACTTTATAAATTCTTTCACCTGTGGATAGCTACATTATTCCCGAGTAACATAAGCTATAAATTATTTAAAAAAAAATAGAGATCCTTATGAACATTGCAATAATGTAACCCAAAGTAGCAAAATGTTGCCTATGAAATTCATTATTTGGCAGTGGCAAGATTGGTGGGTAGGTAGGGTAGATAGGTAGGTAGATAGCCATTTAACGGGAGGGAAGCCGTGAGGGTCAGCTAGTAACTGATATAGCACATGTAAATCAATGAATATTTTGCTCACAAAACTGTCCAAAAGGAGGTTCAATACTGATAATCTGGCTCGGAGCGGGCGCATGGCCAGTACTGCGTTAAATTGAGGGAATATATCGCCGACTCAACAAGAACAGCAACTGTAGCCAAGTTGACAATCTACAATCGATAACGCCAGTAGAAAACTAATCAATGTATGGGAATGACAGATCTGAACGTTAAGTCACGTGGTTAGACCAAACAAAGAAAGTAGAAAGAGATTCGATATGAAAAGTTTGTAACTTGGCTTCGCCTGGATTTGTTGCTGTCTTAGGAAATTTGCCGCCGTGCGTACATTGACCATAGAAGTTGACAAACTTTGCAATATTATTTTAACGCAGCTCAAATTTCTGCTGACGCTCAAAGTTCGTTGTTCGTGTGTGTAAATAATTAAGTACAAACAATTTAACGTAAATCAATCTAAGTTAGGAATGTCTTGTTTATTGTTATTATTAAAATTTAATTTTAGTTTCATCTGTTGAAGGAATTTTGATTATCAAAATAAATCAATATATCTCTGTCACTATTCTAATGTTAGTAAATATTGTTAAAAAGACCTTGTTCTTCCATTTAGGTACATTGTTTCAGCCTCTGCCGCCTGTGATACAGGATTACCTAGTACAGGTACCTAAACTTTTTGTACCGACTTTATATAAAAGACTTATTAGTATAGTTTACCACTTCTAGTTTGAATAAAGATTTAATATTATTTATTTATCTCTTTGAACGAATTTGGTTGTTCGTAGGACATGGCTTGAGTTTTTTTTTAATATTTTTCAGTTCAATTGTCATCCAAAAGCTCCACCCAATCGATATTCCTGCCAACCCTAATATATTAAGGCCCGCAGTACACTGATTGTGTAATATTGAACTAACACATAAATAACTAGGGCTGCGACAAATGCATAGTGCACACTCAATGATTACACAATTAAATTGTGAGTTTATTGAATAACATCGTTTTGACATGCATTTCGGTTCACTGTTTGTGATAAGGGTTGCTAGATTTGTATATTATTAAATACCTACTATTTATTGTATTGTAATGTGTTGTCGTTTCCTGGTAGTTTTAATAGTAACACTATTTTTTAAGTTGGGTCTAACCTAACCAAATGATGTTCGAAATACAAGTATTTTAAGTTTTAATAACTGGAATTGATTTTGTTATGATTAGAGTACCTTGGTGGTCTAGTGGCCGTAATGCAATATCTACTACTGAGTACGAGGTTCTAGGTTTGATTGCCGCGTCGAGCAAAGTGTTTGATTCGTATTTTCTATCAGATGCCTTGATTCTAGATTTGCGACCGGTTGTTCTAAAATGAGAATCACTTCTAAAAGGCATGTCGTATTTTTTTGGGAAAAATATATGATACAATACGCCATTTTCTTGTTAAGAAAATTTCGGGTTTTATTCGTATAACATAGTATAATTAATTTGTAAGTTTGGTCTAACACGGGAAACGCTTTGAGTATCTTGTTCCGAGAGGAAAAACTTGCCGTTCCTCATCAACTCTTCTACATCGTTTTCCTCCCAACTCATCAAGTCGTTACGGTGGATCATTTACTGTTCGTGCTGTCCGCTTCTGGAATAATCTACCTCACTCCATACGAGACAGCCCTTCGTTGGGAATTTTCAAGAAAAGAACAAGGGAACATTTTCTGTCAACATGACGCATAGATGATTATGTATGTATTTATTAATTTAGCACTTTAGTTATATAAGACCGTATGTATTATGTTTATGCATTGTGTGCTGTACATATTTATTTGTTTAGTTTATATAGTTAGTAAGAATTTAAATGTTAAGTTTTATTGTGCACTTGAGTATGCTGTCCTCATTTAATAATAATTTATTCATTAAAAATATTTTTCTAAAAACAATTTTTTTTCGTATTCTTCTTAGCAAACCCTTTCATTTGATCCCCAAATCATGGCAGTGCACAAAAAATAATTAGTCCACCATCATGGGCCGTCCGCCATACTGGATTTAGAATAACGTCACTTATCTAACCATGTATTGTCATCCAAACTAAACGTGTATGCAAATTCTCATCTTAATCGGTGGAGGATAACTGCTTTAAAATTCTGTTGCAAGATTTGACCCGAACACACTTACATACATACATACATTGCAAGTTGATTAAAAGCTTGTAAAAAATCTCTATGACACTGAGGTTTGCTGTAAGACAACCCAATTATGGGTTAATGTCGCCTTTGTACATAAGCTGTCCTACTGTACTGTATATATTTGTTTTGTGTACAATAAAGAAAAAGAACACGGACAAAAAAAAGACAATCGCACCAAACCGGAGTTTTTTTTCGCTTTAATTATCTGCATTTTGATCTAAGTCTTGGAAAGTAAAAAAATAATATTGAATTTGCGCGGGTGTGAAAAGAGTTCGCGTCTTGTTCTCTCAAGGTCATTGGCGACTTTCGTCGTCTTAACGGACAAAATAAGAATGTAGGTACTATACATATTCAAAGTGAAAGCTTGCGAGCACGTTCGTAAGAACTTCGCAGTAGTACCGTCACAGCGATAATGTTTTCCAATTCAAAATTATCTGCTACCACTAATTATTTAAGTACATTCGTGTTTTAAATTTATTTGTTTGAATATAAACACATCAACACGGTCTAGGGATATTTCATACTCAATTAAATAACTCGAAAATTACTGGCCGCATTGAAATCTTCTAAACACCGATTTGTTTGTAATTTATCTCAGACTAATTCCAAATTCAAATTTTTGAAAATTCTTTTGTTTCGGTGGCATAAAAACGTCTTGATGTGTAGGAGAGGGAATTTTCATTTGTGCGAAATTTAGAAAACAATACGAATTACGTTTAGTGACAGTTTTTTTTTTCATTTTTAAACGAAAGATAAAGTTAAAATTGAGGTATTGTAGCCATGCAACGCCAACATTTGACGAGGGCGGAGATGTTACGAGCTGTGGGAATGCTGGAAGCTGGGTCTGTTCAGCGTAATGTTGCTGAGGCCATAGGGACCCACCAAAATGTAATTTCAAGATTGTGGACACGCTATCGTGCCACAGGTGAAGTAGCGGAGAGGCACCCGGGGCCAAGTCGCATCACTACCCCCAGACAAGACCGATTTTTGCAAATTACTGCGCGAGCTCAACCAAATGCAACGGCGACTCAATTGGTCCAAAGGCTGCGAGTGGAACACCAAGTGCTTGTGAGTGACCAAACTGTAAGAAGGCGACTGCATGAAAGCAATCTACGCTCTCGTAGACCACTCCGGGTCCCACCTTTACGGAGAGGCAATCGTGGACGACGATTAGAATGGGTTTGGAACCACGTGGACTGGGGCCATGAGCAATGGTCCAACGTGCTGTTCACGGATGAATCCAGGTTCGGCTTCCATCCAGATTCACGAAGGACGCGTGTTTGGCGAGTTCCTGGACGATGGAGCCGTCTTCAGAACCCTCAGGAAGTTCACCCATACCAAGGAGGAACAATTATGGTTTGGGCAGGAATTCGTCTTGGAGGACGGACGGATCTCGTTTGGGTGCGGGGCAATATGACGGCAGAACGATACGTCCAACAGGTGCTGGGGCCCGTAATCTTGCCCCACAGAACACAAATGGGGCAAGATTTCCTGCTCATGCACGACAATGCCAGGGCACACACGGCGAGAACGGTAGCAGCTTGGTTACATACACACAATGTTAGGGCCTTAGACTGGCCTGCTCAATCGCCAGATCTAAATCCCATTGAGCATGCGTGGGATATGCTGCAAAGAAGAGCTCTGAAGGAAGTTCCTGAAAATCTGGCTACAGAAGATCAACTTTTTGCGCACCTCAGAAGGACATGGGACAATATTCCGCAGCAAGACATTGACAACCCCGTTCTGAGCATGCCGAATCGTTGCCGATGTGTTATGAACATCATGGGCGCTTTCTCAGACTACTAACTTCAAGTTTATATACACAAATTAAATGATTTTTCTATTTTTTTCAGTTTTTACTCATACATTAAAAGTTAATTCATATACGGTTTCCGTCTATGCTTCATTTTTTTTCCATAAAATCCTGAAGTTTTAATCGAAGTACCTTAACCATTATTAAAAAATGGTAGAATATTAAATAACGTATCTTTTAAATATATACATGTCATATAAATAATTAACACATTGATAGTAATTCGCTTTTTTAAAAATATCCCTAGACCGTGTTGATGTGTGTATATTGCGTGTATTTATAGTATGTATGTATAACTTAAGCTTAAGCTTAGCGGAATATTGTCCCATGTCCTTCTGAGGTGCGCAAAAAGTTGATCTTCTGTAGCCAGATTTTCAGGAACTTCCTTCAGAGCTCTTCTTTGCAGCATATCCCACGCATGCTCAATGGGATTTAGATCTGGCGATTGAGCAGGCCAGTCTAAGGCCCTAACATTGTGTGTATGTAACCAAGCTGCTACCGTTCTCGCCGTGTGTGCCCTGGCATTGTCGTGCATGAGCAGGATATCTTGCCCCATTTGTGTTCTGTGGGGCAAGATTACGGGCCCCAGCACCTGTTGGACGTATCGTTCTGCCGTCATATTGCCCCGCACCCAAACGAGATCCGTCCGTCCTCCAAGACGAATTCCTGCCCAAACCATAATTGTTCCTCCTTGGTATGGGTGAACTTCCTGAGGGTTCTGAAGACGGCTCCATCGTCCAGGAACTCGCCAAACACGCGTCCTTCGTGAATCTGGATGGAAGCCGAACCTGGATTCATCCGTGAACAGCACGTTGGACCATTGCACATGGCCCCAGTCCACGTGGTTCCGAACCCATTCTGATCGTCGTCCACGATTGCCTCTCCGTAAAGGTGGGACCCGGAGTGGTCTACGAGAGCGTAGATTGCTTTCATGCAGTCGCCTTCTTACAGTTTGGTCACTCACAAGCACTTGGTGTTCCACTCGCAGCCTTTGGACCAATTGAGTCGCCGTTGCATTTGGTTGAGCTCGCGCAGTAATTTGCAAAAATCGGTCTTGTCTGGGGGTAGTGATGCGACTTGGCCCCCGGTGCCTCTCCGCTACTTCACCTGTGGCACGATAGCGTGTCCACAATCTTGAAATTACATTTTGGTGGGTCCCTATGGCCTCAGCAACATTACGCTGAACAGACCCAGCTTCCAGCATTCCCACAGCTCGTAACATCTCCGCCCTCGTCAAATGTTGGCGTTGCATGGCTACAATACCTCAATTTTAACTTTATCTTTCGTTTAAAAATGAAAAAAAAAACTGTCACTAAACGTAATTCGTATTGTTTTCTAAATTTCGCACAAATGAAAATTCCCTCTCCTACACATCAAGACGTTTTTATGCCACCGAAACAAAAGAATTTTCAAAAATTTGAATTTGGAATTAGTCTGAGATAAATTACAAACAAATCGGTGTTTAGAAGATTTCAATGCGGCCAGTAATTTTCGAGTTATTTAATTGAGTATGAAATATCCCTAGACCGTGTTGATGTGTTTATATTCAAACAAATAAATTTAAAACACGAATGTACTTAAATAATTAGTGGTAGCAGATAATTTTGAATTGGAAAACATTATCGCTGTGACGGTACTACTGCGAAGTTCTTACGAACGTGCTCGCAAGCTTTCACTTTGAATATGTATAGTACCTACATTCTTATTTTGTCCGTTAAGACGACGAAAGTCGCGAATGACCTTGAGAGAACAAGACGCGAACTCGTTTCACACCCGCGCAAATTCAATATTATTTTTTTACTTTCCAAGACTTAGATCAAAATGCAGATAATTAAAGCGAAAAAAAACTCCGGTTTGGTGCGATTGTCTTTTTTTTGTCCGTGTTCTTTTTCTTTATTGTACACAAAGAAATATATACAGTACAGTAGGACAGCTTATGTACAAAGGCGACATTAACCCATAATTGGGTTGTCTTACAGCAAACCTCAGTGTCATAGAGATTTTTTACAAGCTTTTAATCAACTTGCAATGTATGTATGTATGTAAGTGTGTTCGGGTCAAATCTTGCAACAGAATTTTAAAGCAGTTATCCTCCACCGATTAAGATGAGAATTTGCATACACGTTTAGTTTGGATGACAATACATGGTTAGATAAGTGACGTTATTCTAAATCCAGTATGGCGGACGGCCCAAGATGGTGGACTAATTATTTTTTGTGCACTGCCATGATTTGGGGATCAAATGAAAGGGTTTGCTAAGAAGAATACGAAAAAAAATTGTTTTTAGAAAAATATTTTTAATGAATAAATTATTATTAAATGAGGACAGCATACTCAAGTGCACAATAAAACTTAACATTTAAATTCTTACTAACTATATAAACTAAACAAATAAATATGTACAGCACACAATGCATAAACATAATACATACGGTCTTATATAACTAAAGTGCTAAATTAATAAATACATACATAATCATCTATGCGTCATGTTGACAGAAAATGTTACCTTGTTCTTTTCTTGAAAATTCCCAACGAAGGGCTGTCTCGTATGGAGTGAGGTAGATTATTCCAGAAGCGGACAGCACGAACAGTAAATGATCCACCGTAACGACTTGATGAGTTTTACTCATAAATTAAAAGTTAATTCATATACGGTTTCCGTCTATGCTTCATTTTTTTTCCATAAAATCCTGAAGTTTTAATCGAAGTACCTTAACCATTATTAAAAAATGGTAGAATATTAAATAACGTATCTTTTGAATATATACATGTCATATAAATAATTAACACATTGATAGTAATTCGCTTTTTTAAAAATATCCCTAGACCGTGTTGATGTGTGTATATTGCGTGTATTTATAGTATGTATGTATAGCTTTATATTTCAATAAACCTACCATTTCGTGATTTAATTTCAATATAAAACCTAACACTATTTGTCTCTGCATCAATCATCGATTGGTAGAAAATGCCTAAGCCTTAGGCATTTTCTACCAATCGACCATCGAGGTGGACTTAATGCCTTGGCCCTAAGGCATTAAGTCCACCTCTGTACTTACGTTTGTGTGCATGAAGTATTAGGTATCCTGTCGACGCTTATGATATTTGCTAATGGCGACATGTCTTATTGTAGAAACAAAGTCAAAGTCGAAGTCAAATGTTTTTATTTCGACTAGGCCATTAAGTGGCACTTTCGAACGTTAACAATTAAAATTAACAAGTAATAAAAATTGATTCTACCGTGCATTCGGAAAAGTAGATTGTTATGGAGAAGAACGCACAAGAAACTCCATACTTACACTTTTTAAAAAAAAAAAAAGCTTTTACAATATTAAAGTACATACATTAATAAATTCACGTATATGTATAAATTCATATACGTGAGGACGATGCACCTAGCACTACTATACTACATATAAGTATTACAAGCACTAACAGGTAAATTCCTTCACTTGAAAAATAGGAACATGGTTCTCACATACTTACAAATATTGCAAACATAGGTAAATTATCTAATTGAACAACAACGGAACAGTGTGCGAGTCATATTTTTTTTTAAAACATTAAGAGTAGATAAATATAAAATAAAGCGCTAGCATAATTATGAATACAATACAAATCAACCAGTTTGACTTTGTCCACACTAAAGATTGCTCTATGGAGCAGGACCAGCACGTTTTCAAGCATTCTTATCCTGAATATAATCATCTAATTTGTAATATGCTTGTTTACAAAGTATAATTTTAACTATTGTTTCAAATTTTCTTTCATTTAGTTTTAATATCTCACAAGGTATTTTGTTATAGCATTTAACACAGTACCCCATGAAAGATGTGTGTAAATTAGCTAATCTATAAGATGGTTGATTTAACTTATCTTTATTTCTAGTATTACAGTTGTGTCAACACTAACTTTACTAAAGAGATTTATAGTGAAACTAGGAGGAACTGGAAAAATGAAAAGGAAAAAAGAAAATATGAGAAACCAGGTGTCTCCTCTATGATTTAAAAAAGACAATACCAGCTTATATTGTCCATTTTAAACCACTGGTAACAAAATCGTTAGCTCTACTTAACTTGTCCTCCTCAAAGACCCTTATTAAACCATGAAATCCGATCCGTCATGCTCGGTTTAGTGGTGAGCATATGTAAATACGTGTAGCCTAACATATTTTAATAAAGCACCCTCATAGTCTCGGGTTCGACTCCCCGTTTAGTTAGTTATTAAATGCGATATTTTTCCATATCATTGTGCGGGAACGACTATTGGGGAGATTTGGATAGTGTTATGTGAAAGTGAAAAATTCAATACCAACCTATAAAAAAAATAATGTAACCTCTTTGTAAATAAAAGTTGGTTCAAAATTCCTTCGGCAGTCGGGTAAAAATTAGTAACTTTATTATAATCGTGACAATCGAAGATGAACCGTCTACGAAAAATCAAATTCAAAATCTTAATTAATTACTATATTCATCATTATCATCATTTAAGCAGAAAGACGTCCACTGCTGGACAAAGGCCTCCCCTAGGCATCACCACATTGACCGATCCGTGATTACTATGTTACCCATACACTATAACAACGAGTATCATTCGTAAGCATCAAGTGTAACTTTTATAACATACTAGCTGTTGCCCGCGACTTCGTCTGCGTAGCATTAGTACTTTGAATAACCTATTCTTTTAATATCGCGCCATAATATTATAGGTGTGTGGGCCGCCTTAATTGAGAAAATATTAATTCGCCATACAAACTTCTTCCCCTCTGTCCACCTAAAGGATGATTTCCGGGATAAAAACTATTCTTTGTCCTTCGCAGGATTTCAAAGTATCTCCATGATAAATTTCAAAAGGTAACAGACAGACAGAGTTACTCTAGTTCGCATATTATAATATTAGTATGGATTTTTATTGCTGTCAAATCCGACTTGTCACTCGTTTCGTTTTGTCATCGTGCTTTTAAATTATTGTCTGTAAAATAAATTCGTGTATGAAATGCGTACGTTGGGTACGATCTACATAATAAGACATACCGTACGCAATAGACCCTCTACATAAATTTAGTAACAGACAACGCAAAGCCTAAGCTACTTGGTCTAGAAGCACAGGAGTTCCTTATACAACGACGGTTAGCAACAAAAAACCTTTCTTGATTTTTAGAAATTCCCCGAAATGTGTTGGAATAGGGGAATAACTTTTGTAACTTTCGCCGGTTTCGGGGAGTCCCCTCGGGCACATGGCTTGTTTGCCTGTGTTATAATGTTGTGACGTCAGGATTACCTATAGTTTATCACCAAATTTGCGAGACTATTTCCTGTTTATTCCCTTCTCTTGACGCACACACGATTTTTGATAGCCACAAAAAATATTTACGTTTTCGTAGTAAAATTCTGATAAAACTAATTAACCACTATATTGTTAGCTAACTACAGAAACAGGATATCCTTTTTCGGATATAAACTGTGGTCAATTAAAATATTGACAAAATACTTAAGGAAAACTATTTTAAAACAATCAGGCAATTTTAATTTGTGTTTAATTTGTAAGTTACTATGCTTATTTTATATCGTCTCAATAAGGTTGCCCTAGTCGAAGGCACGAACTATTTTGTGCGCGAGGTTAAAATGCATGCTATCTAATCCGACAACATGTGCGGAAGAGATATTCTGTGATGAGCAGTAAGAAGCTAGTTCGAATTAGCACTTTTGCAAATTTGTATCGAAATGGATGATGATTTAGGACGAAAAAGAGCGCGAGAAATTTTATAAAAAGACCTTTGGGAGTCTAGATATCATTAAGAAACGACTAAATGTATATACCCGAAGTAAAATTATTTGCATTGTTGAATTACTAATCTATCCCGGTATGGAGGCCGTTTTTCAATTTTCCTTCTTCTTTTGGTATTTATTTCCGCCCAAAGATGCGTTGAAATTAGTGTTGAAATATGGAACTTTCGACGCTTATAACTTTCAAATATTTAATATTTTTACTTTTTTGTTTCCATACAGGGCTAGATAATGATAAGACAATTTGATATATTTTTTTATTTTGAACGTACATCGTTACAACAAACAGTGGAGTAATCGCTAGACTACGTTTGTATGGTAGAATGATCAACTAGTGTAACCTTAAGGCGATATATACGACCCAATGTAAACGCAGTAATGGCCGTGCGCCCGCTCGATGTCAAAATATCAATATTGAACCTCCTTTTGAACAGATTTCTTCTCCTTTTGAATTGATTTACATTTACTATGTCATTTATGAAGAAATTCCGTCCATTAATTTTTCTGTGTATAAATATTTTTTTAAACATCCAAGTCGTTTTGGAGGAGTATCCAAAAGTTGCGAAAAATATCGTATTGCTAATTATTTTTATAAAGCAAAAATGATTGGTAATAAGAAAACCATGTTAAAAAAAAAAAAATTAAAAGAAACACAAATGAACATGTTTTTTTTTCAAACCTTTTAAATGCTATACAAAGTTACCGGATACTAAAGCGTATATATAGGCCCTTAAGTTAACAATTCTGATCTCTAAAATTATAACGTAATATACTTTTATTATAATATAGTCTTATTTTGTTAGATGGCTGTTAAATTAGGTTAAAATTTAGCGCTAAACCTAGATTTAATTAGCTGAAACTTGCGGAGGGAGGAGGCTTTTGTATAGTTTGAGATGGTACAGGCCAACAATAAGTTACCAGTACAGGTAAAATGCTAGTGAAAGACTTAAAGATTTTTTTAACCGACTTACCAAAAAAGTAGGAGGTTCTATGTTCGACTTCTTTTTTTTTTATATATTTTCACCGATATCTCCGTCAATTTTAGACCGATTTTGAAAATTCTTTTTTTGTTTGAAAGAAAATGTTTCGAAATTGGTCCCATTTTAATTTGGTGAAGATCTGATGAAGAAATTCGAAGATATACGACAGAACTCTTCAATAAATAACGGCAAACCTCTCGGTATTGCTGCAATCGCATATCTGTTTATTGATTATACCATTTCATAACATAGCATCACGCCAGTACGCTCTTAAGGGATACGCAGATCTCTCATTTCACCGGTTATGTTCAAGTTGCATGATATTGGGGTTATCTATTCTGTCGTTAAGGTAACTTACTAAACAACTTGCCTATTAGGTAGGTACAACTAAAAAGTGAAAAATAAAAACTTTTTTACAAAAACATACTACCGACTTCGAAATAAGAGAACTACAAAGTGAAAAATAACTTTATTTTTGGAAGTCGGTTTCCATAACGCAGTAAAATGGTACGAAAGACACCGACTTCCAAAAATAAAGTTATTTTACACTTTGTAGTTCTCTTATTTGGAAGTCGGTAGTTTTTTTTTGTAAAAAGGTTTTTTTTCCACTTTTATCATTATAGAAATCCTAGTCTGTAACCTATACCCTATATTCAGAGTAATTTCCGCCACTCGACTCAATGAAATTGACAGTTTTAGTTCGTTAAAGAGATCTTTCGTGGTGGCCCAGTGGCTAAGACCTCACCTATCGTGCTTGATTGAGGTCGTGAGTTCAAACCGGGCAAGTATCAGTGTGACTTTTTCAATTCATTAGGTATATGTACTTTCTTAGTTTATCTGGTTTAGTATTTGTAAGTTTGTGCTCCATTGGTGTAATTGCTGCAAGGCGTTCCAGTGTGAGGATAAATATAATCAATAAAATGTAAATATTCATCGACGGTTTTATTTCTGAGGTCTGGCAATTGAGACGATTGGAGCGGAAGAAATTTCTTTCAAAAGGACTCGGACTGGTCTATATTGCAATGTATTTATCTATAATCATCTTAGACATTATTAGAAGATTGATAGATAGAGTGCTAACTAGGCTTGGGATAAGGGCCGATTTCTGAATTGAGTATTTGAAAGGTTAAGAACGTGTTGAGTACGTATTTGTCAGACTGTACTTTAGCCTGAAAACCTGTAAAAATTTGACACTAAAGTAGGGTTTGACACGTTCTTAACTCCGAATACTAGCTATACTATATACTTAATTCAAAAATCGGCCCTAAGGGTGTGTTATTATTTCCCAAAAGTATAAAAATTGTCTACTCCTGCATAGCACCATCCCCTAAAGGCGGATAACACCACGCGCTTAACTAGGTTTAACGGAGCCAGAGCACACAATAAACACAGCTCCCTCGTTTAAATTCATTAATGCATTTGTCATAAAACTCATATCGTTATTACGTTATATGGAGGGTGGGACATAGTGATTTTTTCTTAATTTCCGTCAGCGATTTATTCCGGGGACGAAATTTGATTTCGGATGATAAGTCTCTATGGTATAAATTGTCGCGGGGTCCCGATTGCTTCTAAATGTATTTTGGGAGCCAATGTTTTATTAAAATGACGTTAGTTATTAGTATTTTTTTTTGAAAATTTTATCTTGAAACGTTAAAATCACATTAAAAACCCCTATTTCTTTTCGTTTGCCACAAAATGTTACAAAAATATATTTTTTTCCTCAAATTGAATTTGAGCCGAACAGTTGCCTAACTTCACTAATAGCTCTACTCTTAAATCTATTATCACACAATCTACCAATCATTAATAACGGGTTATGAATTACCGTTTAAAATTCAATAGGACACCCAAACATCTGACGGCACAGAAATGCGTGCAACACATGCGCCCGCGCTCTTTTCAACGCTTCCAAAATCATTTATCATTCTTCTATCTCTGTCTACCATTAATCATTGGAATGAGACTTAAAGAGAGAGAAAATGAAGTGATGGTACGTCACAAGAGTAAATATATATATAGATACGGCTAATGATACAATTAATGATTAATTGTATATCGAATTTTACAGTCTATGAATGGATCGTGAATATCAAATCCTTTAACGAATGTTTAAGTGATAAAGTCGAAATCAGCATGATTTTGGTGGCGTCGGCTCGTCTGATAGTCTATAATGACGGTGTTCGGGTTTTTTAAAAACGTTTAGTACGAATAATGACGTTGTAAAATTCATTGAAGTTTTCAAGGGTTGAGTTTGGTCTCTTGAGAGTACGCTACCATTCACAATTTCACACAATTTTTGTGACAATTATAGTACATTTTACGTCTTATTAAGAACACATTTATACGGCAAGAATTTCTTTGAAGCAATTCCAATGAAGTTAGCTAGAAATAAGTACTTTACTTTCAATAACTTTTACTGAATTGTTTTTTTTTAATAGATACTGTACTGTGACTATTATAGCATACAAAATTAATGTATTTCTCATAACTTTTACAGTTGAATATGACTGTATCGTTTTAAAATATAACAGGCAATAGTCGCATGAATGATAGGTTGATGTTATTCTTAGAAAAGAATAAAAATGCCGAAAAGTGATAACATTCTTAATAAATTAAGATTAGTAGTGAACATATAATCATAGGCTAGGCCTATGAAATCAGATGTAGGTGGTCTTAACAAAACCAGTACATCACGACATCAAAACATAAACTCACTTAATAAAATGCGTAAAATACCATCTATCCGTATAAAACTTGAAATAAATCTAAAAGAATCCCATTAAAAATTACCCAATATATTTAAAAAAGTCAGAAGCATGAATGGAAGTACGGAGGTGAATGGCGCATCATTAAAATCAAATCCCATAACAAATGTACACTGAAGTTGCATTGTTAGTTTTGTTACGCGTTTTACTGGTTTCGATGTTATTTGTAATAAATTATAGAATAATTCGTACGTACCAACAAATAAATCCTTAATAAGGTGTCGTTAAACTTTATTATTTAGTAACTGACTCCACTTAGGGCTATTGTTGAGTTTTTTTTTAGTTTGTACGCATCTGTTGTTGTGGTGTAGTATATGCGGGGATTTCAGACAAAAAGAAAAAGTAATGTTTTACATCACGACACGATGTAATGTGTGTGCGTGTTCTTTTAAATAAAAAATAACTGAGCCTGTACACAAAAGTAAAACGTTTCTGCTCGGTCACGTGCATTATGGGTTCTATGACGTCAATTTACTTCCTGCTTTGTTTCATGCATTTATCTGAATCCTGTAAACGTGCACTTGATTAAAATTTATTTTCAATGATTTTCCTGTGCAGAATTCGCCTAATTTTAGTATCTTTTACTGTTAACCATACAAGGATCTATATTCTCATTAAGATTTTTTACTGTTCTCATGCCAGTATCTCATTTGTTCTGGAGGGTTGGCGCAACTTTTTTCTTACAAACTTGCTTTTTCTTTATAAGATGGTATGGTTAAAAAGGGGTGTTACAAAGTCACCAAAGTAATAGTCACCCTTTTTTGATTCAAATCATCTTCACACAGTCCATCGTTTATTTAATTTTTACTTCTCTTTTTATTATTGATAGACTCGCACGTGGCCACTATCTCACCTTATGGTAAGCCATGATGTGGTCGACAGTGAAGCTTGCTTGCCTAGAACGAATCTATTCATTCTTGACTAAAGGAACCAAAGGTTCCACCCATCAGGAAAGAAAGGTTCCGGCGGGGAATATGCCACTCCTTAGCTGTACGCACAATGAAAGTACGAGTATCTAATACCTACACAGTTGTGGTTTCAAATATTTATGTTATGAAAAAAATAACAATGCATTAACTTTTTTCTCTAAAGATACTCTTTTTATCTTACAACCTTACGTATACTGTTCCGGTTGACAATATATTATAGTTTATAGAGCATCAGGCATTGTGCTACCGTTGAGCCGAGCTACTTTATTATTTGAGGCTCGGCCAGCCAGTGGCTGTCAAACTTAGCTTGAATTCACGACGATGATGGTTTGAGCACCACTTACTTCCGTAGTCTGCGGTTTAGTAATAATTCTGGCTGGTGATATAAATTCAATATTAATTTAAAGTTAGGAAACATTATTTTGTAAAAGGATACAGTTTGCATGTTGTTTTTATCCAATATCTCGTTTGAGTTCGATGCAATGCAAAGCAGCGAGCTTTTGTTTCCCTCCAAAAATCATAACGAAATACTTTTTGTCTGAAATGAAGATATTCGTAATATGACCATTTTACACTACATTAAAAACGATTTACGAGCGCTAAAAATTTTGAACTTCCAAACAAAATTGCGGCAATAAATTAAAAAACGATGATAAAAAATACGGTACCCTCGAAAAGAACCCTAATTATGGAAATGTGTTCCGTCGCTAATCACGCGTCACTGTAGCTTGACACTTTGCGCTAATTTATATCAAAAGACGAAACAAACAAAAAACGCAAGAAAGACAGAAATTGATTTGAATCAAACAAACAAGTGTTAACAAGATTGATCAAAATCAAATTTAAATTATGCTGAGGAACAACACCATTTTTTGATGGCCAAAATTCCATACGATAGAAGACTATCGTATGGAATTTCGGCTATATAATAACAGCCTAGGAAATAAAGACATTTGCTGCGAAAAATAAAATACAAAGTAGTTATTTCACCGAAATAATGTTTATAATGATAGTAGTAATGTTGCCTGAAAAGTCCATAAAAATCACATCAGAGCTAAAAAACATAAGGCCTGTCAAATAATCCAAAGATTAGCTTTTTGATTAATTCTCGTAAAGTTTTGATTTTACTGCAATTTGTGCGCAGAGCACACTGCTATGGGGTATATTTCAGTACCATTAACTTTCTGTTTTTACGTATTTAAAGTACCCAAAATTGATAACCCTGCTGTCAAAAAATGAAAACATACAAGAAAACGTCAGTTTGAATATTAAACGGCTCTCTTGACCATAAAAACATGACCAAACTAGTTTAAATAACCATACGTTCAGATCTTAACTACAAAAAACAAACACAAAATAAGAATATTATGGCTCATATCTCGATAACAAATGAACATTAGTGAATCTTATGCAGGACTTTTTTGTGCACAATAAAATTGAACAAGGAATAAACTTGCTCTGAGCACAAATTGCAGTAAAATCAAAACTTTACCATTTGATAGCTTTACCCTTTACTTTTTATTGCTGGGTTGTGATTTTGATGGACTTTTCAGGCAACATTACTATTACCATAACGAATATAATGCCGGTGAAAATACTTCACGGTAAAATACAATACGGTTTAACGATTTACAAAAGTAATACTACTAATTTGGTAAGTTTTGAATTATATAATTAAACCTGAACCTAATGGTCCCTAAGTGATATTACAAAATTACACAAAGAACGGCAAACATATTTGTTTAACTATCAGCTTTATATCCTACATGATGTTAAATTATAAATTAGGCACTGTACGAATTCTTATTTTTTCGATATTGACTAGATGTCAAGTTTTATGTGCCTACTGGAAGCTTACCAAATTTAACTAAGCTTCTTGTGAAGTCTCTCTCTCTCATAAAATCAAACAAAGCAGATTGGTCTCTAACTAAAGTTAGAGCTATAACAGTAGCTAGCCCATACAAGTATTTTAGCCGGGAAAAAGTGCTTGAAACATACCAACTTAACCTACCAAATAATAAACGAATGAAGCATGACGAAATAAGGAAAAATCTTCTCAATGACAATGCGTACTATCAGCCAAAGCTAATTATAATCACCGTAAGTACTATTTCTGCTTGCAGGGCTCGCCCGCTATAGTAACGCCGAATTAGACTCATCACCCAATAGCATCGCATACACCTACATACCTCTTCACGTTGAAATGATAGAATGCCTAAAAAATTGAATAGGTAACTAAATCAACATCATATATTCAATTAAACAATACTTAAGGTACTTTTGAACTTTCAAGTAAATAATGAAGCTGATTGAGCTGCAAATGATGCAGATGATGATGAAGCACATACGCAAGCGTCAGCAGGACTCTATGGAGAAGAATATACAAGAAACTCCACGGATACTCGTTTCTAATAATCCAATAAACCACATTCTGAATGCTACTAACAAAAAATTCTCTGTACTCATAAAAAAGTAAAACAATAATTAGCAACGACCATAATCTCTAACTAGCGAACAGAAATCCAAAATTCTTCAAATCAATTAAGTGTCAGACGCGAAAAAACTTGGCGCCACGTGTCACAGGTCAGTGCCAACGCCCCCCGACCCTCAAGAGTCAAGGGAACCGTTTTAATGAACCATGGCTAGGCCACATCCTGCCCTAGTTGATAAATAACATATTTCGGGAGTATATTTCTTTCGGGATGGTGTTTGAAGTTTGAGCCCGATAAGCGTGCGGCGTCAAATTTGTGGTCATTGGGAATGTGGGGTCTTACATTTTATATTTTGTATGTCATCTCATTATGTTATTACATATTGCAATAATTACTCTTGCTTGGCTTTGTACTTGTTTAGCTAAATGTCTACAAGTTAGGTATTTTTATGATGTGATGCTTGTTTAGTGCTAGCTTTTTACCGTACCAAAGGTTAAAAACGTAGGGTCCCGTTTTTGTTTTTACTAAGACTCCACTATCCGTCTGTCTCATGTACCGTTATAGCTAGACAGTTGAAATTTTCACAGATGATGTATTTCTGTTGTCGCTGTAACAACAAATACTGAAAACAGAATAAAATAAATATTTAAGTGGGGTACCATACAACAAAAGCGTTTTTTTTGCCGTTTTTTGCGATAATGAGTCGGACTCGCACTTCGCCGGTTTTTTCTTATTGATAGACTCGGTTTGACTACTACTTCATGTTAAGGTAAGCGACTCCGAAACACAGACTCCGGTAGGGAATACCACACCTTAGTTAGACACACAAAATATTTCCAAAAAGTGTTATAATATCATCATTTACCATCTACCTATTGCAAATGACAATAATAGCAATGAGCCCCAGCCTGTGATCTTAATTTGAGATTCCCACTTTATTTCTCCCTCTTAATCATCAACATCGTTTTCTTGCCCTTTGGCATCCCAATGTTTTTGGTGTAAGTGCAATATGCCTCACTGATCGGCCCTGTGCTTTTCGCATCCACTGGACTGCCGCAGCCGTGAACAGGTCACCACCTAGAGGATGGCCTTGTTCCATACTTCTCTATTAATCATCAATTTTTACATAATCATCCTTTTCGTCTCCATCCTAATGTTTGTCCTCTATTTCAACCTTACTGCCTGATCCTTTGTCAGACGACACACGACTACGGTTGTTATCAAAACGTGATAATAAAATACAGGTTAAATAATTACTTTTCCCTGTTTCTGAATAACATGGGCTCTTTCCTTGTCTGATATTAGTATTAGGTTAATGACTGCAGGCCTAATAATATCTTCTTTTTACTAGTTAGAATTATCAATTTAGTGGGCTTAAAAAAATCATCCTGCAAATCTTTGTCTGTATTTCGCGTTATTATCATTTCTTCATTATCACATTAGCATCATCATTTAAGCCGAAATATGTCCAATTCGGATATCCCTAAGTTTGTTTGTCCGAAGTATCACCAAATGGACCAGCCTTAGTCGTCTTGCATCCAGCGGATACTCGCAGCCTTCACGAGCTCATCAGTCCGCCTTGTAGCAGGACTTCAAACGCTTTGCTTAATTATTATTACCCTACTGATTTTTACGTGAATCGATTCGTCTTAACCCTGCGAGTGTCATTGGCTAGATTAAAATTGGAAAAAAGAAAAACGGCGGATTTTGGGCGCTATATTGTGGGGGCCCAAATTTCTTTTTCTTCCAAACCCATCGTGTAGGCCGTAGGGTGTCAAAATAAAGGGTTTTAAGAGGTGATTACAAAAATATAACACATATGTTTAAATGTACCTAATTCTCAAAAAAAAAATAACTAAAAAATTGTACATAAAAAAATATTTAAAAATAACTAAAAACCCGACTGCTTACAAAGCGAACCAAAAAGACGTAAAACTGCACAGCATGATTTTCTTTTTGGTTTGCTTTGTAAGCAGTCGGGTTTTTTGTTATTTAAAAAAAAAATATAGTAGGTATACTTTCTTGTCCAAATTAGTAATTGCAGCAGAGTACTTTAGAGTTCCTTTGTAGTTTCCCAAGAACAGTTTAAAAGTTTTCTTATCGGCTTGTATCTACTATAGTCTAATCTTGTGAGTCTGGGTATGAAAATAGAAAAAAAAAAACACTGTAATTATGGTGTCAACTTGTCGGAATTTCTTGTGCTCTAAATAAGAAGTGATGATATTTACCTACTCATGTCCAACACAGAATGCCCATAAAAGAAGAAGTTGATTTTGAGGCAGGTGTCACAATTTTCGGTAATTCTATTGTATGAGTTCATCTCCAACCAAAGCACGATGAAGAAAAGCAGTCAGCAACAGACACTCACCACAATTACCTTATTTACCTATGAGTAAGCCCGCCTAGTGGACGCCAAATGTGGTATTATCAGCTGCACTCACAATTACAATAGACCGCACGAACCGCAGTCAACACCATATTATTATCATGGGAATTTACGCCAAGTACCATAGTAAACAAATTATTTATATAGGGTTGCTCACCTAAGACCTAAATACGGTCAGGTAAATAAAAGCTACTAACTGGGAATCTTTACGTCAAGAGTGAAAAACTTCTAGGCAAGCGTGCTTCACCGTCGACCACATCATCGCTTACCATCAGGTGAGATACTGTTCAAACGCGGGCCTATCAATAATAATAAAATAAAAAAAATGGAGAGGCTTACAAAATGACTAAGAGCAAGGATGGAGTAGTTGTGGCTAATGCCAAAAAGTCTCGTCACTGCAATAAGATAGAAAGTCAATTTCTTCTCCGGAATCCTTCTTGTTCACCTTCTTTTTTGCTTTTTTCGATGTGTATATTTCTTTTCAATGATTTTTCTTCAAGTTGAGATGCTTCAATGAGTTCCGAAGTTTCAGATCTCCCAAAACAGTTTTTATAGAAAGTGAATGTAGATACTAAAAAAAATTCTTGGTCTTATATAATGCATAATCTATCCCATGTACACGCTTGTTCACATTTCATAGGTAAGCAAATTTTGACTGGATTTCTTCAAATGGAAGATCCCTGTTGAGAAAGGTCATAGCATTGTAATTATTTTCAGGGTGTAATCCTTCAAGAAACAGTTTAAAGACAACAAAAATAGTGGAAAATAATGCCCATATTATGATATCTTCGTCATGGTGACCAATTTTGGCCTATCTGGGTTTGCCAGTCTCTCTATCTCTTCTCGTATCGCTTGCTGTTCTGTTGTACACGTGTCTAGTAAGTACTATAACACCCTGGCAAAGTCCCTAGGATCCATTCCACTTCGCTGACAGCCCTACATTATCCCAAACCTCAATATCCCCGTTTCAGTGTAGGTAACAGTATATAATTGGGCGATCACGTTCTGCATACGGTAGTGATATGGCTGGGAATATACACCGTTATTTATATATTATTGATATATCGTTACAATATTATTTTAACTCATTAAAAACCGTGTTTTACCAAACATTATGAGAATTTCCGTTTATTATATATTTAGTCTACATCATTTGTTTTGGTTTCATTATTTGTATTTAATTTATTAATAATATGTATATTTTTTTATCTTATATATATGAAAGAAGAAACTGACTGACTGACTGATCGATCAACGAACAGCCAAAACCACTAGGCATAGAAGCATGAAATTTGGCAGAAAGGTTCCTCAAGTGACGTAAGTGAGCACTGAGAAAGGATGTTTGGAAATTCCACCCCTAAGGGAGGTTAAAAGGTGGTTGAAAGTTTGTATGTAAAATCTAATTTCATCGGCTAAGATTTTTAAAACTTGGCACAAATATTAATCTAGGTAAATGATAAAGTTTGCCACTATTCGTTTTTTAAACGTCTACCCCCAAAAGACGATTTAGGGGCTGTTGAAGTTTGTATGGAAGAATCATATTTTTTGGGTTGAAAAATTTCTAACTTGGCACAAATACTAGCCTAAATAAATAATAAAGACTGTTATTATTAGTTTTTTGAAACTAACCCCAAAAGATGATTTACGGGGTGTTATTTTTTTTTGGAGAATCTTATTACTTGGGTTAATAAACTTGATATTAAACCAACCTAAGTACACAATAAAGGGTCTGTATTTAGTATTTAAAACTATCACACAAGACGATTTAGGGGTGTTAAAGTTTTTTTTTAAGAATCTTATTTCTTGCGTTAATAAACTTGAAACTTTACAATACCAACCTAAGTATACAACAAAGATATATATATATATATATATATACCATTTATAGTTTTTTGAAACTACTTCAAAAATGCGATTTATCTGACTATATGGTTCTTTCAAAGAATTTTATTTTTGGGTTAATAAACTTGAAACTTGACATATATAACAACCTAAGTAAACAAGAAAAGTTGACAATATTAGTATTTCAAAACTACCCCAAAAGACGATTTAGGGGGTGTTAAAGTTTTTTTGAAGAATCTTATTTATTGGGTTAATAAACTTGAAACTACAGATAATTACCAACCTAAGTAAACAATAAAGGTTGTCAATATAAGTTTTTCGAAACTACCCCCAAAATACGATTTAGCGAGTGTTAAAGTTTGCTATGGATCTTATTGCACAGGGTTTCGTTTTTGATGTAGAGGGTCTAGGGGAGCAAGAAAAAGGAATTTTCGGAAATTCAACCTTTCATCATCATCAATATTTCAAAAAACATTCACTGCTGGACATAGGCCTTCCCCAAGCGTCGCCACACTGATCACTGATCGGTCCGTGAAGGGGTACCGTGTTACCCAGTTACTGGGTTGTGGAGGTCAGATAGGCAGTCGCTCTATGTAAAACACTGGTACTCAGCTGAATCCGGTAAGACTGGAAGCCGACCCCAATATAGTTGGGAAAAGGCTAGGCAGAAGAAGAAGAACAAAAGCTTATTTATGGTTGCCTAAACTAACTGCACATAAGAAAGTCATCTGTAGGATAAAAAACTACACCACGCGAACGAAGTCGCGGACGGAGTGCAAGTATTCTATATATAACAGTTTGATAGAACGATTAGAATTTAATAGGATACAATTTTCACTAAAACTATTATTAAAATAATGCGATATTGAATCCAATTAGTTTTATTTTTAATTAATGAGGTTACTGATATTATTATTGGGAAATCCAGAGCAGTGCATGTTTTTGTTTAAAACATTGTTATACAGTTTCTAATCAAAGCATATTTTGATCGTTTTATATTACAAACTTTTATATGTGTGTTCGGGTCAAATCTTGCAACTGAATTTGAAAGGAGTTATCCTATTATTTATTATTATTTAATTCTTTATTGTACACAAAAAAAAAGAAATACTTACTTTCATCTTATCCTCTACCGATTAAGATGAAATTTTGCATACACGTTTAGTTTGCATGACAATGCATGGTTAGCTAAGTGACGTCTTAGTAAATCCAATATGGCGGAAGGCCCAAGATGACTGACTAGTTATTTTTTGTGTACTGCCATGATATGGGTATCAAATGAAAGGGTTTGCTAAGAAAACACGAAAAAACCTTGTTTAAAAAAAATGTTTTTTAATGAAAAGCTTGTAAAAACCGTTTAGTAAAGCACTTATTCAAGATCTCTTCAAAACGCTTTCTAGCATGAACGTTGAACGCATTTGAAGTCTGAAAAGAAACGAAATTAAATGCAAGTCAAGTGATACGATTAGCTGTTAAACATTTCTTTCAACTAATCGCATGTTTGAGAATTAGTCAAATTTATTTTACTATAATTAACGTTCTAGTTTCTGCCAGCGGCTTCGCCTACGTAAAGTTTGTTTTCTTCCAAAGGGAACATATTCCCGGGTTAAAAAGTCTTATCCCGGGTACATATTCGCGAACTGGGGACCCTCTGATCCTCCGACTGCACAGCATAGTTTTTTCTTGTTTACAGCATTTTAGTTCAATCTTTAGCAGTCGGGTTTTTGATTTTAAAATTATCATTTTTTATTCACAACTTTTTAGTTATAATTTTTTTTCAAATTATTTTTAAACATATAAGTGGTATATATTTTTGAAATCACCTCTTAAAATCTTTCATTTTGATACCCCACTCGATGGGATTGGAAGAAAAAAAGATGGGACACACACAATATGGCGCCCAAAAGCCGCCATGTTTGTTTTTTTATAACTTCACCTATCTAAGAACACTTGGGCGGTCAAGACGTCTCTAACGATGATATTAATTATATAAATCCGTCTAGCGGTTTGAAAGATATGAGATAATAAAGAATATTACATATATATCACAACATACAAGATACGCGCGAAAAACATAACCCTTTCCTTGCAGTCGAAAAAAAAAAAAAACTCACAAACTTCCGCCTGTATAATAAAAGTGTGATATATTAGTAGGTTCCACAACAAGGCCTAGGATAGGCATAATTTTATCGGACTTCCCTTCATTCAATATCCAGTTCCGCGTTATATTTCATCTTCGTATTGCCGCCGCATTCCAGCAACCAATTACCGAAAGCAACCAAATATAACCAGGAGGTAGGCAATAATTCAAACATGGTAACTGTTGGTAAATCCAATAACGAACCGTGGCCATCGCGTGCGCAGATTCGTATGTACGAGTCGTAAGCTACATGCAATCAGTGCGCGGGTGTGGATGGCAGGCCTGGAAGAAGGCTACCAAGCCCTTTGGGAGGTCATTATTTGATGTATGAAGGATTTGGAAGCCGTTTTGCAGTTAGTGAAGTACCGATCCCATCAATGTTGTTTTGAAAAGAGTGGTTAGCAAAATGTTTTGGTTGTAGTTATCAAAATACCGTATCGCAGTCTAACTGTATGATGACATAAATGGATGATGCAATTCCGCAAAATCCAAAAAAAACGCGTTTTATTTTACGAGGGATTTGTAGTGACGTCCCTAGTTAACATTTTTATTTATTACCTTTCTGAATTCTTTTTAAGGTAAGCATAGTAAAATTTCACATAGAGGAGTAGCAAAAAGCGATTTTTTTATTAGGATTCCGAAGTAAGATAACGTAACGTACAAGAAACCCTTATAGTTTCACTCTGTCTGTCTGTCCGTCCGCAGCTTAGCTCAGAGACTCTAAGTACTAGAAAGCTATAATTTTTCATGGATATACATATTAATAATTCCGACAAAGTGGTACAAAAAAATAACGAAAAAAAAAAATTGTGGCGTTAGACGTAAAGAGGTGATGTTTTTTTTTCTTGTCTGTCCCATTGTGTGGGGTATCGTTGGATATGCCATTCAAAAATATTACGGGTTTGTTAAAACCATTTTTCGACATAGAGATCCGTCTGCGTAAAATTTAGCTTTAAATTGCAATTTTGTTAGAGTCAAGTGTCTCCCCCTCTGCCAGCGAAATGGTTGCTCTTGGCTATGTGAAAAAATTCACGGCATTAGTATATATAACGAAATTAAAAGCAAAACTACCACAGCTAAGTAGGCTTTACAAGTTTACGAGTAATAGTCGACCAACTTACTTAGAATTCACTTGTGAAGTTGGATTTTATAACTCTTTCTTCAGTTACCATCGTCCTATGTGGTTCGGTTTTACACGTTGTGAGCCGGTTTCACTGTTTGAATGATCATGTAATAAAAAAAATCCTCTTCTTAGTCCGCATTTTTATGCAACTTCGGAACCCTATTACTGCGCGTGGCCCGACACGCACTTGGCCGGTTTTCTATGAACTTCGAACACTAAGCAGCCAACAGTTCACATAAAATTAGGATAATTTACTATTTACCTATTCTGTGATAAAAAAAAAAAACAAAACAATAGGTTTAGGTAGCTACCTACCTATGGAATCGTTTCAAGTTCAACACATGATTAAAACTTGCAAATTGGTTCAATAAATTCCTACTGGAAAATCCTAAAAATCCACGTGAGTGAAGAATGACCCTGTAAATAAACAATTTCGAAATAAAATAACGTGGATACACGTGTTTTGGTTTTATTGTTATTTGAACCATATCGTACGATATAAGGATAACGGATAACAAGGTGCAACGTGTGCCTAACCTAAAATAATCACAATTATATATAAATATATTAAAATTATCTAAGTACACGTGTGCTCTTATATAGGAAAAAAAAATTAGATTTGTCATTGTGGACAGCAAAGGTAATAAAATAAAATCATCAATATAAAAATATGTTACAAATAATGATTTGTTAAAAGTTGTTGAGCTAATTATAAGGTACCTATGTTATTGATAGGGAAAGTAATGATATATTTACATCATTAAAGTTAATGACCTGTGTAAAAGTATTTACATTAATAATATTTATCAATTGTAAAAATAGCTATCCTGAATACCTGACTGTATCCGGACTGTTTATTGCCATGGTTGTTGGCAACGTAACTATTAGGGCACTTCAAATCTTTTCAGAAGGCATAACCAAAGACTCCAGAAATCTACAACAAATTTCGACAGAGTAATAAGTAAAACAAAAATAATTCTAGACAAAGTGGCTCTGGATAAAGTGACACCATTTCCAGAAGTCCAATTTTTTTAGCATTGACCTCGTGTCATTCAGTAGCGTATGTCAATCCCATACATTTTGGACTTATTTTTTTTTCATTTGGGCAATCCCACCGCACTATTCCAAAACTACTGCAACGCCTGAAAGCCAAATTCAACAGTGGCGACCACCAGAAAAGCGCCGAGGCAATGAAGCTTGATGAAGTCCCGGAGAATGAATTTAACTGTCTTGGATCCCGCAATAAAATTAATCAGAAAAGAATAACGGAGGAATTGGAAAAAAAAAACATAATTTCCACTTCCCTCCATATTAAACAGGAGACAGAACAAACAAGGCCAATAGGCACAAAGGGTCGTTTACAACTGGGATAAGCCCAGTTGCACCCGCAGCACCATGGATATAAATTATCATTAATATTTGTGGGTCTTAACATTGTGAGGATTCATTGAAGGTCTTCAGGATCAGACTTCGGAACCTATCCTACTGCAGCGAGATTTGAGACAGGGAGACGCCATATCTCAGAAATTGTTATATAAAATAATCCGGTGTAAAACTGACTGTTCCCAATTGCTAAGCAAGTTTCGGTTCCGTGCTTCTGCTAGACTCCCTCGTACCCCCATCACTCCCTTGTACCCCCCTCCGCGTAGAACAGTACTCGGCACAAGTTCTGCTGCCCCTCGATTCAGTAAACAGTTAAATGGCTACAGCGATCTTGTTGACGTGCATTTTGACTCATTCGGCAGGTTCCACAGAATAACTTTTAATGCTGTTTAATATTGTAATTCCTTTTTTATTTATTTATATATTTGTTAACATAGGTAAATAAATACAGATCTGTATATCTGTTTCCTTTTGATTCGAATAAATTTGATTTTATTTTTTATCTTTTTAATGTGAATTTGTATTTATGTTATTTTTATTATGAATTTTGATTTTCTATTATTTTGACAGTTAATTTAATTGATTGAATTTAATTTAATTTTTAATTTACTTAAATTTTCTGGTTTAATTGTAATTTTATTGATTTATACTTTTTAATTTTTTATTTAGTTTTCTATTTTAATTGTAATTTTAATATACTATTAATTTATGGGGCATGCGGTGCTAACCTTTAAGAAATTGTAATAGTAACCTTAGACATAAACAAACTTGAAATTTAAATGTATCAGTTTATATAATTGTTGGTTGGCCAAATAAATAAATAAACTGTTCTCACTTTGGTCGCTCACAAAGGGCGTCATCAGAAAGCTTACAGTCACCCGAAGGGCAATGGAGAGGGCTATGCTCGGAGTTTCCTTGCGTGATCGAATCAGAAATGAAGACATCTGCAAAAGAACCAAGGATACCGACATCGCCCGAAGAATTGACAAACTTAAGTGGCAGTGGGCAGGCACATTGCTCGCAGAACGGATGGTCGTTGGGGCCGAAAAGTTCTGGAGTGGCGACCACGTACCGGGAGACGCAGCGTTGGAAGGCCTCCATCTAGGTGGAGCGATGACCTCGTGAAGGCTGCGGGCGTCCGGTGGATGCGAAACGCACAGGACCGATCATTGTGGCGACGCTTGGGGGAGGCCTATTTCCAGCAGTGCACGTCTTTCGGCTGGAATGATGATGATGATGATAAAAATTGTGAGCTGTTTTGATTCCATGATTCCAATAACAGTATGGCAAAAATGCTTGAACGCACGGAAATTTGTTCTAGTTTCCACAAGAATCGGATTGTAAATAACTCTGGATACATCCTGTACATTATCCAACATAATATTGCACTGTCTGACAATAGTTATCGCTTATAGAACATTTAACTTCGTCTGGAGGCCCTGAGGTCCTACATAAATCGATTACTAAACTCCCAAACCCGATTTCACAAAAAAATACAGCAACCCTATTAATCCTAAATCGACAGTGTTGCCTGATAACAAATTGTCGTTGAAACGTGAATTTTATATCGGCGGGCCGTGAATAGGATCTCTTATTAATATTTGCTGTAGGCTCATTTTTCACCCATTCACCAGGCGATGGCGACAAAGGGTTAGTCGGTCGGATCGGCCGACACTGCCTCAATATTTAACGTGTTCAGCGATATTTATGACTTCAGGGGTTTGTGTTACTGATAGCGGAGAGTTCCTTGTGGCTACTGTAAAAATACTACTGCTTTGGTATCCTGAGCCCCTGGTATTATGGGCTAGAGTACTGCCACTCGTTGGTTTATCTAGCACTAACTTTTACTCACGGTAACTTGCAGTTTTTCGGGATTAAAAGTTGCCTTTGTGGGTTACATACAAAGATAGTTTATATGATTATCTTTCAATCAGTGAAAGATTTTTATAAGAGGAATATTTATAGTCCAGCTTAAGTCTGTAACAGTTGTCTTTGGATGTCATAAAGGTTCTGAAATACCGCTTTACAAATTATATATATATTACTATCTATTCTATAAGGGATCCGATCACTTTACGAATTTTTTTTGTTCGAATTTCGTTTTACCGAAAACTATTGACCGACGTCTTTTTTGCTATACGGATTATTTGACATATTTTTATGAGAAATGCTCATGCATTATGCGTTACCATGGGGAGATAGCGCCACTGCGCTATCATATGGGACTCTAACCCACTAAAACTCCACGGTGTCCTGCTGTGCCACTTATGTCGGGACCCGGGCACGCGTTAGCACTCACCGCGAACGCGCCGCGGCTGTCCGACACCCTCCTCTGGGGAGTACCCCCTATCACCAGCGCACCAGAACATATTGTACGCCGTGACCAACCCAGGGACCAAAACAGCACATGGGAGCCAGAAGATCCCATGTATGGCACCCTTGGTCCCATTTTGATAGTTCAATGTCAATAGCCCCGCCACCTACCATTTTTCGGCCGCAGGGGATAGGGAGGGCGGCCAACGTAATACCGACACTTCTTTTCCCCTGCGGCCCTACCGCGTCCGCCATCAGACGGTGGCGACCCCGTCCAGGCCGCGGAAAGTAGGGAGAGCGGCTCACCGCAATACCGGCACTCCTCTCCCGCCGCGGCCTCCAACCCTCAGCCACGATATCGCATGGGACCTGGGACGCTCCATAAAACATCGCGGCCCGCCTCAGTTGCGATGTCGTCTGTTACCAAGCGGCACCGCAACCTACTAGTTGGCCGCTAGGTCGTCGGCTTAATCGGCAAAAGCCCTGACGAGCGTTTCCTCCTCGGGTTCCTCTTTGCTTCACCGTGGGTGACCAACCCACGGCTACTGAGCCCCCCCGCCTCGACAATGCGGGAACCCATCGGGGGGGACCTGTACCTACCTGTACCAACTTCTTAAAAGTTAAGTGTGTCTTTTCATTCCTAATCTAGTCAAACATTGAATAGATTATAATATTTTCATCATAAGTTCAAATCATTTACTTAATTCTTTATTGTACACCAAGAAACAATATTCAATACAGTGTGATTAGAACGTACATGTACAAAGGCGAGCTACTCAATGACTCTTGGCACTAATAATTACACTTAGTTCTCATCCTGTACTCAAATCTGCAATCCTGCCAGTAGAATCGTGCAAATTAGCACGAATTATTAGGACACATCTGTAGTCTTAGGTGGCTCCAATTCTCTCACTCAATTTGGCTTAAACAGTTTCCAAAACAGGCACCCGAGTAACCAAATAACAAGTCTGGCCCCAATAAGGTAATGCCCTTTTTTGCCCGCTAACACTTAGGCCCCACTTCATAATATTAAATTTTCGTCCACAAAAGGGTTGCCGCGTTCCGCTAACGACCCGAATACTTTTTTTATTACATTTTTGGCAAAGGAAGCTAATCCTTGAGCCTCGTTAAGTGATTCCCGAGATTAATGGCCAGTTAATGAGACTGTATGGCACCGTGACCGTTGCCAATGAGATTGTAGTTGTTAATCATTAAAAAGTTAAAATTGTTGACTTTGGCCACCTTGATTTAATTTTTTGGGTTTTTTTTTTAAACAACGTGTTGTATTTCTTCTTATTTAGTCATAGTCTGATTGTATACCGTATACTACTAACTTTATTTGCGTCAAATGCCGCTTTGACCGTTGATCATCTGAGATTTGACATGCCATATGAACATGTCCGCTATTTCTGTCAACCAATAACGTTAATAAGCTATTGTTTGTTAATTGTACTCGTATCTAGTCCATCAATCCACCTCCGCGGTCGAGGTTTTTCGTCTCTCTCCGTGGAGGTTCTTAATCTTCGTACTTACATCCAAAATCCCTCATATTAATTTTAACACAAGCAACATTTTAATAAGCATCCAATCAACGCTTCGTTTGAGCAAACACGATTAATGAATCTTTCTAATTTTAACATTATTATTTCATTTGGATTGTCCACAAAAACACATGTGAAGCGCGCTTGTTTCATTCAGAAACGTGGTTCCGCACGTGATTTTATTATTTTATCCTGAATTTATCGGGACGGGTAATATCGGAACTTATCAAAAATACGAGTATTTAGAATACTTAATAAAATATAAATAACAATAGTTGGCTAATGTTATTTATGTTGGTTATTAACGGTACCTGAACATACAATACTTTATTGTTAAAAGTAAAATATAAAACGTTTGATTGGATCAAATACATCACGTTTCATAACACGTGGTTGATGAGCAAAGTGTATTTTATATAGCTTACTATTGTCCAATAATTACCTATTTTGTTTAAAATGTCATTAGGTATCATGTGGTTTGTCCTTAACATGGAGTACACATGGTTTTCCACATATTTTCTGCCACTGACGGCAACACACGATTTAAAAATCCTTGTTATATGTAGTTAAAAACTGTCTTGTGTTTTGTTTATGTTATAATATTTTTTTTGTGACAATAAATGTTATCTTTCTTTTAGACAAATACAAATCTAGTTTTGCACGCGGTCTCGCACTCGTGTCCTGTTGCAAGGATTGCAGCTCTACCCGCGTCAATTAAGTAATGGATTCTCTACATCAATCCCAAAAATATCTCAAAGGGATCTTCCAACACTAACGGTACCCTAAACCCTCCTAACTTGACAATGCTTAACTAACGATTATCGTGATTCGAGACCACACCGTATCGATTCGACTCGATACATTGTCCGCCGTCGATCGGCGCGATCGATTGATTTACTCGAATATAAACAAACTCTTTTACGCTGATTATGGTATGGTCTTTGCCTCTATGGAAGTGTTGAGTTTGAAAAAGGAACAAATAATAGTCTAATGAGTTATTGTGCACCTGTAGAATGGTTCGTAGATTATTTAGAGTTAATTTTTAACCGACTTCGCAAAAAGAAGGAGGTTTTCAATTCGACTGTATTTTTTTTTTATGTTTGTTACCTCAGAACTTTTTATTGGGCGAACCGATTTTGATGATTCTTTTTTAATTTTAAAGCGGGTGCTTGGTCCCATTTAATTTTCATCAAGATCTGATGAAGAACTTCGGAGAAATACTCACAAATCACTCTGGATAGATCCAATCGCATGTCTGTTTATTGTTTACACCATTTCATAACATAACATCACACTGGTGCGTTCTTAAGGGGTACACAGGTGTGAACAGTTCACCCTGGTATACACTCATTGCACTGGTTTCGTTTAAGTTTCATGTTATTGGGTTAATCTATTCTAGCTTCACTTTGGGCACTATACGCGTAGGTACCTAGCCTATAGAACTGGTCCATTATGTACCACAACTAAAAAGTGAAAAATAAAAAACTTTTTTACAAAAATTACAACCGACTTCCAAACAAAAACACTACAAAGTGAAAAATAACTTCAATTTCGGAAGTCGGTGTCAAAAATGAAGAAACGTAAACAGGAACACCGACTTCCGAATTTGAAGTTATTTTTCACTTTGTAGTGTTTTTGTTTGGAAGTCGGTTGTAATTTTTGTAAAAAAGTTTTTTATATAAGCTGTAGATGATATTTAACCCTGATTTCTGAGTTAAGAATTTAAAGTTTGACAAACATTACTGTAATCCAAAAATCTGAGAAATATTGTCATTAAATTATAGTTTATACGTTCTTGAGTCCAAATAATCAATTCATAAACCGGCGTCATTTTAAATAAGTAGATCCTTTACGTGTTTAAAACATTTTCTATATATTTAGTTAAGGTATATATGTAATTTATATATAACTAGCTGACTCGCCAAACTTTGATTTGCCATAAAAACACCAAATATTCATCTACCCTACCTACCCTACCTTATCCTGCCTACCCTACACTACCCTACCTACCCTACCCTATAGTGAATTTAAAAAAAAACATTCAAATCAGTCCAGCCGTTTAGGAAAAGTTCAGTGACATACACAGGTACAGTAGAATTATATATATAAAGATAAGTTAGGTTATTATAGTCTATTTTAAGTGTCCTTATTTCTTTCTACATGCTGTGTCTTTGTCTATCATCCAACTTGCCTGTAGCAGGTGTGCTGAAAGAAATTTCTATTGAAATAAGCAGTACCTTTGTGCTATTCTATATGAATTCTTCTCTGTTAAGTGTTTTGTGTGAGCATAAATAAATAGATTTTTATTTCCATTTTTTTTTTTTTTTATCAATTTTTAGGCTCGAATGGTATAATATTACATAATGGTTTTGGTTTTTCCAACGAAAGTAGTCGTTACCTCACACAATAATTTGGTGAAAAATACCTTGGAAAGTACCTAATTAATTAGGTAATTAAAACAACTACGGCATAAAATTTTGCATAGTAACGTAGAAATTACGAATACAAATCCCATTTTTTATCGTAAATTGGTTTAAAAATCACATTGATTGCGTCGTAGCAGCGATAATTTAAATAGTGCCTCTATCAGTCCCCATTACTACGTAAAAACCCGTGTCTAATTACATGAAATTCTCTTAATTAACACTGAAGAAGTTTGTAGTGTAAAACTTCCTTGTATACCAAACACATACTCCCGAAGATAACCCTAAGTTCATCACCCGTAGATGGCTTAGCACGTAGGCATTTGTTTACAGCTCTATATGCGGCCAGCAATGGAACTGTGACAATGTGTTTTGGTCGTTTGTGTTGTCATAGTTTGTCGTCGGGGTAAGTAATGGTAGTAAGTTGGTCAGGACACTTCATAGATCGTGGCCAGTAGGTTTATTCAGTGAATATGAAAGGAACAATCTTGTAAAAATAAATGCTGGAACATCTTCATCAGCATCAACTTTTCGTGCCCTACGCTGCCAAGTTGGGTAGGGCCAACTTCGAGAAAGAGTTCAACCGTCGAATCCGACTCGGCTGGGCACAGTTCGGGAAGTTGCGCGGTATTTTCTCGTTCAACTTACCACAGTGTCTCAAGACGAAAGTCAACCAACAGCCAACCAGTGTGTGTTGCCAGTGATGACATATGGCTCTGAGACGTGGTCGCTCACAATGGGCCTCTTCAGAAAGCTTACAATCACCCAAGGGGCAATGGAGAGGGCTATGCTCGGAGTTTCCTTGCGTGATCGAATCAGAAATGTAGAGATCCGCAAGAGAACCAGTGTTACTGACATAGCCTGAAGAATTGCCAAACTTAAGCGGCATTGCTCGCAGAACGCAACGGATGGCCAATGGGGCAGAAAATTACTGGAGTGGCGACCGCAAACCGGAATACGTTGCGTTGGAAGGCCTCCCACCAGGTGGACCGATGACATGGTGAAGGTTGCGCGAATCCGCTGGATGCGAGACGCACGGACACCGATCAATGTGGCGACGCTTGGGGGAGGCCAATGTCCAGCAGTGGACGTTTTTCGGCTGATATGAAGAAGATGATGACGCTGGCAACCTCATTTTACCCAATTTATTCTGTTTTCTACCACATGACATCTACTAATCTTCACTTTCTTTTTAATTTTATTTTGACATTTTATCTAGATTAGAACTTTTATTGATTACTATTATTGTGCTACTCTGTATTCGACACAAATGTATTTTGTTAAGAATAAATGACTAACTAACTAACTTTAATATACCAAAGTTCTTTGTGTCTACTTTTAGCCTATATCTTGTTCGGAATCGACTCATCAGCCATCATCACAACCAGCGCCATTCACTCCGTGTTCTATCGCTCGCCAGTTTCCTGCATAAAGTGGTTCTGCCTTAGGATGTCTGTTCTGGTTATTATCTCTTTCTATATTAGTCGACCAGGTCAATTAATCGTGACCCTCATTGTAAAAACAAAAATTAAGTAAAGAATTAAGTTAGAGAGATTATATCATTGAAAACTTAGCCAATAATGTGTTGAAAGCCGGCCCAATTTTTCTGTACCGACAAGGAGCCTATACGGCCAAACCATCAAACCATAACTCAGTAGAACTTCTGTTCTTTCTTACCCCGTGAAGAGATATAAGGCAGGGTACAGGCAGATGTGTGAGGCACTCGTTAGCGAACATGCGCCGTTCTGCCTACATCTTAATTAAGGGAACGGAGTACGGTACCCTGCATGGCTGTGAGAAAATCCTACCGTGAGTTTATTGAAGTTTTTTTCTTTTGTATTTTTGTTCTGTTTTTTTTTTTTATTTAAAATGTGGGTAAGTAAAAATATTCTTTATTTCCGCATGTTAACCTATTTTTTTCTCGCTACCTACTGTGAAGTGATAAATAAAATGTTTACGTAGGTATTAATTAAATTCGTTTTTGAAAGGAAATTATTATATTGCCAAATTCTGAAACACATTTTTAGGCAATTAGTCAGAGACCTTGAAAAAGCCAATTGTTCCACATGAGTGGTAATACGAGTAAATTAGAGAACGTTATTAAAAACAATGTCGTGTGTTACTGACGTCAATCGTTAATCAAATACTAATTTATATTATTATGCTCTAATTAAGCTAATTCAGAGAAGTATAGTTATAAACAAAAATATTTAGCTTAGCTTAGCAAGCAGGAAAAGTAAAAAGAAGAACATATAAACCTACTTACCTACCTACCTACTTACCTTACCTACTTTTATTTTTACATATTATATATATTTTAACAATTTTTTATTTCAATGAGGAAGGAAGAAATTAAAAATAAAATTTACTAATAAGCATGCATGTATTGTAAAAATACTTTATTAAGTAAGTTATTAATCATATTAATTTAAGAAAATTTAAAAAAGAAATGGTTGTGTGTAAGTCGGGTTGTCCTTCAAACTAGGAAAATCCTCGATCTTGAAGAGCAATTACTTTTAGATCAATTAATAAATTTACGACAAATATTTATACGTAATTTACCTACGTAGATGCATTGCTATAAGTAAACATAATATTTACCTAAGGACACCTACGTGATTTGCGTCAAGTACCTATACTAAAGCTACGGTGAACTATAAATTAATAAATAACAATCAATTAAGTAGGTTTTTAAGTATGTTACACATTAACATGTTGAAATAATTTTACAATAATTATAATTAAGTATTTCAATAATAAGGAAAGTGCACTTAATCACTACCTATAATTATGTGATATCTATCTGGAACATGGTTTAATTAACTTTATGAGCTGTATGTTGGTTTTGGTACATTTTTCACTGAAATTGTTAATTAGAATTTTTTCCTCGTTTTTGTGGTTTGACCTTGTATTTAATGTTTCATTTATTATTGTGTCCAATCACGTAGTACATACATATGGTGTCATTTCTTTTATGAGGCAATAGGTAATTTTTCTGTCATCGCCTACTTTTGTATTCTGAACCTCTATTGAAATAACATTAGACAATCCAATAATTAACTTATTTTCCCTGATGGGTGCGTATCATTTTGTTGTTTCATTTCTTTTTATTAAGTTCTTTAAATTTTTAGTGTTTAGCACCTGAAGTTATTTACTTGACGAATTTTTCCTTGTTTTTAATTGGGTAAAACCGTAAAATTATAAATATTAATAAAGATTACGTTACTTTTTAATATATTAGGTAGGGATTTGGTAAGGATTAACAAACCCATTTGCCAGGTGGCTTGTTTAAAAATTTTGTTGTTACTTTGTACAACATAATTACCTGATACATTTTTGGTATCATATATTTAGACAAGAATAATATGTATATGCTGATATAAATACATATTGTGAAAAAGTTTTCTTCACCTACATAACATAAAGGTGTTGTTGCATGATACATTTTAAACTAAACTACCTACTCTAGATATTATTATAAAAAAATATGCCAAATAATATAAGTTCGAAAATAGAAATACCAAAGGCAAAAAAAAATGAAAAAAAAAATGTGTTTCTTTTCTTGATTCAACCAACTGCGTTAGTACTTTCTCACATCCATACCAACTTATTAGGTCGAATATTGATGAGCAACAATTAAGGTTGGTGTTCAGAGCAATCTCGGGTATGGCGATAAGCACATTTGTTGTCCCCGACGCAACACTTATGCTAATCGCCAAGCTTTGCTTGCCCTCACCACTCTTACTTAACTCGGCAAACAGCGGTGCCGTTTTACAATCAGAATACCTCTATCTGAAATTTCGCCGTTTTATACTCTTTACTACCTCCGCAATCAGCAAAGAAATCTCTATCGATCTCTCAAACATATTTAAATTAACAAAAAAAAAAATACCCAAATTGCTATTTTTAAAAACGTATTTTTGATAAGATTTAGTAATTGATTTTAATTAACAATGTGCCTATTCGAAAGTACGCAATTAGATCATTTTTTGACAACGGAAACTCACGCATACGACGTATATCTGGTAGATAAATCAACCAATCAATCATTTATTTGTCTGAATATGGTACATTATGGTCTTAAGATTAGTAAATGGTATCATCACATTCTGCCAAGTGTGGCGTGCAAATATAGGGAAATATACTATAGAGCATAGATTACTAGGCCATTATTAACATTTTTAATTGCATAATGACGAATAAAAAATACACACACAATCCAACAGGCCAGACTTTGAGATATATCAATCAAAAATAACATCATAAACACGCACAATTTATTTAGTATTTCAAGTTATCATTTAAGGCCAGAGTATCAAAGAGTAAGATGTCAAAGTATACAAATATAGCAATTAAATTAGAACGTCAAAGTATAAAATATTAAAATTCAATTAAGATGTCAAAGTATCATTCAAATAGTCATGCAATTATATATTACAATTCAATTAACATGTCCAAGTATAAAATATTAAAATTCAATTAATTCAATTAGGATTTCAAAGTATAAAAGATTAAAATTATATTAGGATATCAAAATATAAAAGATTAAAATTCAATTAACATGTCAAAGTATCATTCAAATAGTCATTTAAATTATAATAGCATTTATTATACAGCAGGTCGTTTATTTTCTTTTTAAATCCATTTTTAAACAACATCTACTTTTATTATTTCGCGGCTTTATGTTTTTCATCTACTCAAAATATCATTTTATCAGATAGTGACACTTTAGCTATGGGACGGCAGAGCGGTGGTCCTGTAACCAAAAGAAAAAAAAATCTCAAATATGTAGGTATAGGTAGTAATTATTTCGAATGCAAAATTTGATAAGAATAGAGATAGCTTTGTTTATGCTAGAGAAAAGATTTTGTTAGCAATTCTAATTGCTGAAGACAATTTTTATCTTTGGTTTATTGAGCTCCTATAAAGGACTTACATGATTAATCCATTAACCATTATGAAGTTGGAAACACAAAAGTAATCTAGTTCAATAGTTACTAGCCGAAGCCCAAACGGTGGTCTGATCGAATATAAGAACATCTGGGCACAGCGGAGACACCTATCAGCGCCACACTCCACCAAGCTGCTGATCGTAACAGATGGAGGAAACCCGTTGACAAGCTGAAACGGAGTCAAGATTCTCAGCAGTGAGAGAGCGATTTGAAAGAGGAAGTGATGCTGGGTTCTCATAGGAAGTAGTTATTTAAAGATCGAACTAAGAAAGGCCCAGTTTTTGGGAGGAATAATGTCATTGGCTGCTGTAATTGGTCCAATAAATTTTCAACAAGTTATTTAATTTGCTACGCATAATTTCTTTCCAGCAAACGGGCGTTAACCGTGTTCAATTTAAGAAAACTGTCTGTCTGTCTGTGTGAAAATTATCTAACTTATGTTAACCACAGATTGTGAAGTTCTAAAGCGTTGATTCTGAATGACTGCCATCAAAACATTTCTATTCGTATTGAATTACTGTTAACTCGGAGCAGTCCATAATAACGTTCTATACTCGTGCAGAAACCATCTCCTGCTCATTGAACGGCGAACAATAATTTCTATTAGGGACACGCCATAACTCATAATTGCTACACCCGCCGCACAAACAGGCGATTGTTAATGAAAACGATACGAAACGAACATAATCCCATACAAAACACCTTTCTTTTACCTTTTGACTTATCGATTTCTCTCGTAAAATTTATGAAGATTACCATCGACAATCACGCCTACTCTCAAGAAATCAATGGACACTCAAGCTTTGCTTCCACCAAAGATTTATTAGTCCCTATTCGAACATAATCTCAACTAATTCACCGTAGAAAAACGTCGGGTTTATAGCCAGCAGGACAATCGCTCCTTTGTCGCTCGCCTCAATATATTTTAAATGACTGCTCGAGACGGCCTCTCGTGAAGCCGATCCCATTGTGACTGACGATGGACGGTCCTTTTTCGTAATCGAAAGCGGGATATTTATTTTGAATTAAGAATAATTTCTTTTTTAGCTGCCGTCTGTGGACGTGTGCCGAGCATTAGCGGCCTTTGTTGACGCTGTATTAATGAACTTTGAATATGGGATGGGGCTCTTTTTTATTCTTTTGGACTGGACTACCGCGTCGTTTACGGATTTCATTCTGGATACGTCACCTGTTGAAGAATTTCTGACGGTTTCTTTATGAGGAGTCAAACGTTTTTAACGTTTTTTTGGGTTCTAGTAATGTATAAGGCCGATTCAATTGGAAGATCGTTTTTGATTTAGATCCGTACATATTTTTGTAATGGTAGACTTCCATTAAAAACAGAGGCCAAGCATAGAGTAGCCTATGTTGAGCTGTGGGAGAAGGCTGTGCTGATGATAAGGGAACTTCACTTTTACAAAAAGGATAACAATAGGACCTTCCTATGGTTTTTAGGGTATTCATGAATGAATCCAAAAACACTACAAACGTGGAACCCCATTTAATAACTTACAAATCCTCAAAAGATTAAAACTTCGACAAATCACGACGAAAGGGTTTAGCAAACAATTAATATCTCCGACTCTTAACGCACTTCACTCATGTTAAGTCAGTTTGCATTGTTTGACAGAAACAACATGGCGGCGAAAGCTTGTTTTAACACTCTGCTAATTGAAAACTGTGTCCCAAGACTAAGATGGATGATTGTGGGCTCTGTTAAGCGTTTGTTGTTGTAATATTGGTAGATTGTTTAATGGATATTGGTAATCGTAAGTAAGGGATTTTTACAATGTTCACTTTTGGGTTACAATTTGGTTGAATCAAAGAAATTGTCACCCCGTTCACGCACCAACCAGGTTCAATGTAATCGTGTCAAGCTTAAGTGGCAGTGGGCAGGGCACTTAGCTCGGAGAACGGATGGGTGATGAGATCGAAAATCGCTGTACTGGCTACCGCGTATCGAAAGACGCTGCATTGGTAGGCCGCCCGCTAGGAAGATCGGTGACCTGTGAAGGCTGCGGCAATCTGCTGGATGCGAAAAACACAGGACCGGTCGATGTGGTAACATTTGAGGCAGACCTTTGATCAACAGTGGACGTCTTTCGTTCAATTTTAAACACACGCCATAATAAAGGGTATTTTGACAATCTGAGTTTCTCAATGCAACTGGACCAAATTGGTTGATCCGTGCATAACTGACGTAATCTTGCCAAAATATTTTTGTGAATTACTATAAGATTTTTTTGGACTGGACCCTTTCCTTGACGCGCTATTTATTCCAGCTCAATTTGGAACAAATAATGTTGCTAAGCAGTTGAACTGGTAATTATTTTTTTTATCAAAATAAATAGTTCACTAACTGAAAAGTTTTCAGAATTAGGATCTAAAATCAGTGACATACTAATTATTACCTAAAAATTATTCATTTTTACATCGCACATTTATTTAGGTACCCTCCACTCCACTTAAGTACTTTCTTGTGGTACCTCTGTACCGCAAGGTCAAGTCGATACCTATTAACAAACATTGAATGAACGGTGCATCACATATTAGTTATGCTTTTATTTTTGCATTAATTGGCGTCATAGAGTCACACCACGACTAATTAACGCGAAAACAATTCCTTTACAATAGAATGAAATACTAATATTGTATGGAATTACTAATTTATTTGCGGTTTAAGTCTCAATAATTCTCAGATTATGACTTCTAAGTATTTTAACGTAAACGTGATAATTTACGTTGGCGTAACATTTTATTTTCAAATATTAATTGTTAATATACCACTATAACATCGCATTGAAAATTCAACTTTATTTTTTCGAGTATTGAGTATATAATTTCAGTTTAGTTGTCTGCTATTTTTAATGACGCGTGGTCATTGATGATCGAATCTAAATATAATTGTTGGTTTTAGCAAGTATGGTATTGTCATGTCAATGTTTTTGTCAGTGAGTTTATGTGTGTGTGTGTGTGAGATTAAGTCATATTAAAAAATAGCAGTCACGTTATGCATGCTGGAATGTTATTGAATTAACTAGAAGTGCGAATTTGTTCAATGAAATGTTTGTGCCTTTTAGCAATTAGAGTGATTGGAATGAGTTGGTGATGCTGTATTGAGATTGATAAAAGGAAAAGTTTCTAAACCAGGAAAAAATTTGGTTAATTACTGTGTATTAAATTGCTTAAAAAGTAGTTGGTGTTAATTAACTCGTTCTTCTATGGAAAGAGTAATTTCCCCTACCCAATTTCGTGATAGGAATTCTGGGAATTCTGCCACCTCTCATGATCGTATTTGGAAGTCACCATACCACGTGAGACTAATTTTGATAAGTATGATGCGTGCCTACTTTTCATTATCTCAGTTGGAAAACGTCCACAGCTGGACATAGGCCGATCGTAACCTTTGTCATCATTTTATTACGCGTCAGCTGTCCTTCATTCATTGGAGTCCCGTAAGCTTAGGCCCTAAAGTCACCGTCGCGAGAAGCTATACATTTTGTAAATAAAGAACTTCTACTAAGTTACGTAGCGTTAATTCAATCAACAAAAAATAATCCCAAATTCAATCAGCTCAAAGTAACATACGTGTAATACGAAACTAACGAGCAATTTCACTTGGTCGGGTTATATTTTTGAGGTATAAAGCGCTGTCGTCTAATGTTTTGTGGTACTTGAACAAAAATTAGGCGACAGTACTATTTTTTGAATAATACAATGATCGATAAATACAATGTAATTGAAAGAGTAATGTATCCCAAGATTATACAACTCTTGTTACTGCTTCATTCCTAGTACCGCTTGTTTCGCCGCGTCTATACCTATGCGAAACTAGCTATTTTGCAGTTGCAGTAATTAAGTCTTAGTACAGATTTCAAGCCAGCAGTGACTTTTATAGGCGGATGATGATGATGGTGGCAAATTACTTATCAATTAAGAAAAAAATATCCTTTTTCAAATTTTTTGCTCTGATTTAAAAAGTTATGCTCAAGACTACTGTTTTTCTTATAATCAATATATTTTCAAGCAACTAGAAAAACAGTTAATATCAATACTAAGTACAAGGGCGTGAAAAAAGAAATACATACTTTGTAAATGGAGTCACAGAATAAAAAAGATTGCGAAGCTCTGCTAGATACAATAAAAAAAATCATCACTAGTCTTAAATCTATAAAATAATTATCATTAAATAAAGAACCTTTACATCTGACATAAGGTATCGTGAGTTACCTTGTACCTTGTTCAGTCAATTATAAACAGTATTGCTTATTGGACCTGCTTTGTTTGTCTAGATTTTAATACTAATTGAGTATGCTCTATCACGTCTTTCAAAGAGAATGAATAATTATAGGTTGTTTATTGAATTGTTTTGTGTAAGGGTCAAGTGACTAAAGGTCAAAGAACTTTTGGATGGAGTTGCATAGAATAATTTGTCTTCGAGGCCGTACTACGAATTGCCAATGATTCTTTCAGTGCTATTCGTTTTGTATGGCTTCGTCTTTCTTTACACCGGAATCATGATGATTTTAAGACGTCATTGAAAGGTCCTCATCCCGAGTGATTTGTTTTCAGCGCAGCACGACTACTTCTTTCAAACATTTTTAACCGACGGATAAATCATTTTTTCAAATATCCGTCCATAAACGTAGAAAAAAAGGATTAAATGATAATATGCCCACGAACCGATTCTGTTGAAATTAAGCAAACTCAATAGCGAAATAAAACATTTTCAAAAAAAAAAATGAATCGACGAAATAACGAACCAAAAAACAAACATAATATATTTTTATTTTATTGAATATTTTTTTGCTTTTAGTTCGTTATTTCGTCGGTTCTGTTTTTTTGTTAATAGTAGTTTATGCAATGGTTATATAATAGGAGTTATTAAAACACGAGCGTGGGTTTATCACATGAGGCGAAGCCGTATGTGATAAAATAACACGCGATTGCAAACGATTATATGCCGTTGCAAACACTATACTCCATTTGTTTAGGTAGTTAACTAAATGTAAACAATCTTAACATGTCTTTTATCTAAAAAATGTCTAAAAATTGAATCTAAAAATGTTTACAATTAGGTATTTATTTAAACCGATGTTAGGTAAGTAACTAAATGTAAATAATATTTGTTGGTCTTTTATACGATTTATTTTATATAAAAAGACATAATCAAGATTGTTTACCTTTCGTTAACTACCTAAACAAATGGAGTATAGTTTAAATCTTCACTCATAGAGTTGAAATAAAACAAAAGTGGAAACGGAAAAATATGTGATATGGCGGGCAATTTAGATTCTTATTGCGCATGACTGCGCAGCGCGCGCATCCATAGACAATGACACTACTTTTCTACAGTAAGTCAATAAGCCCATACGCGCCAATAAATTAAAAAGTTAAAGTGTGCTATAAAAATTAAAAAGTTATTACATGATGCAGTTGTTTGAAAATCGAAGGAAAATGGTGCACTGTAATGGTTAGATTTTTTTAATTTTACTTATCCACGAATATAAAGTACGTGTTAATACAATATTTTTTGAATTCATATTTGGAACATTACGTTGTGAGTGTAGATATTTTTTTTATTAGCGTACATTTCAGTACCGTTCACCTTAGCTTTTACAATCTATCTGTTCTTATATAAGCTAGATTTTACGTGTGGCTTCACTGTCATGACCTAAATATTATGTCACAAGGACCGTGCAGTTTTTGGGATAAAAGTGGTAGGGTACAGTTCACTCACTGTGGACGCACTTTGCACCCGCATAGGGATAACATTTATGCCACTCATCGATAGCATTATTCTATATTCGTCAAAGATTTTTTAGTGTGATTCAGTAGCTTAATTGAGTTAGTGAGTTCGGCAGGGCAAAGAGTACAACTCCACGAAAGAGTATGCGTACACATTGCCTTTTGTAGAATGGGTACTTTCTCCTCCCTACATTACCTATCCTTTTTCGAGTGTATTACGCAAAACGAAAGTCGTTATTTTAAAGGTGTCGTCACCCTTACGTATAAGTGTTGTTGGCCGAATTAACTTACGCTATTAGACTGCAGGACTCTAGGGAACTCATAGACGTTTGCATTTTTTTTTTGTTTTTTTTTTTATTCTCGCGCTTGACCACCATCTCACCTGATGGTAAACGATGATCTGGTCGATGATGAAGCACGCTTGCTTAGAAATAACCTATTAACTCTTGACATAAATACTCTTAGATTGTAGCTATCGAGAAACAGACTCCAACAGGAAATTCCACTCCTTATCTGTAGGCATAATACGTTTCCAAAACCAAAACGTTTATGAGCAAAATGGGTCATAAACAACCAGTTGAGACAACCTTAACAAAAATAGGTACCTACTTAGATGTGCTAACGTGACTGAAGTCATGTTTGTGGTCAAATCTTCAATGAAATTATTACGAATGTGACACACTTCTTATCCTTCGAGTTAAAACTTAGGAATTCCTGCTTTGAATTAATATTAAATTATGTTCATATCTATTTTACCTAGTTCTTCCTAGAATCAATGTTTCCTTCACAATTTATTAATAAACAATTATTTCCTTAATTAAATTAGCAGTAAGGAGTAGAATTTCCCGCCGTCTGTCTAACCTAATAGTTACAACCTGGAGACGTCAGTAGATAGGTAAGCTTGCTTCGCCGTCGACCACATCATCGCTTACGTTCACAGGTGGCATAATGTTCTAACGGCAGCCTACAAATAATAATAGATAATAACACTATTTTAATACGAAACAGCTACTAAGATAGTGCTACTCGGAACATGTATTTTTCAGAAACAGGATTGTTTTTTAAAAAGGTCGGTCGCTAAATGATAGATGAATGATAGACCTGCCCGCTGCCGATGATTCGAGCATCTAGTTATTCGAGATTTTGATGCATCGAGGTAGTGAACTGCTGCATTCATAATTTATCGATCTGCATTCATAATTTAACATATGATCATGTCTGTATTCTCAAAATGGCTATGCAGAAGTGTATCTATAGGACGAAAGAAGGAGAATCCACCATCTGAAAAAGTATATTTTAGCATTTTTGCTTAAAGGTCATAGCATACTTATCAACTCGTAAAGGGATCGTAACCGTATCGCCTTTCGCCTCGCCGTCAAACAGGGGTCAACCGTTCGTAAGTATGTAACCAAAGCGGATCAGCAGATCCGGTACGTCGACTCGGTTACGGCTAGGTGACGCCGCGCTTACGGCTCGTCGTCCCCGCACTTACGTCTCTCCGTGCTGATCAACCAGCGCGGGAACTGCAAGTTGACCACGCACTGCACCGCGGTTTGTAAAGGTCCCGGGGCAAGGCGATTACGTTACAATTCCGATTAGTGTGCGTTGCAGTAGGGAGTTTCATACAAAGAATACCGCACGGCTCGAGTTGATACGGTGACGGTCCCTTTCCAAATTGATAGGTGAGTGTGTGTGTGTGTGTTTCCGCCTTTAGTCTCAAATAATAGAGGGTGAGTCTATTGCAATTACTTAAACGGGCGCAGTTTGAAGTCTGGACTCCGGACTGTTACAAAGAAATTTCAGATAGAAAAACTCTGTAACACTTTGTCCGACTTAGAAATCGAACCCAAGAATTAATGTTTAGAATAAAATAGAATAGAAAACATTTAGTCGACACAGACATAACACAACAATTAAAAATTAAGGATCAAGAAGAGCTGCGCTGGGCGTGCCTACACCGAAAGGGTTACCAACTTATATTTGCTGGGAGTCAGACACACAGCGCTGATTTTCAATTAGCACCCCTCTAGTGAAACCCGGACATGAGTAAATTAGCGCAAAACTTATTCTGTTTTGCAAACTGTTGTACCCTGATATCCTATTCTTATACAATCTACAATAATATTATTTTGGTTCCCAACTGTCTCTAATTGCTATCACTTAAAAGCTAACCCTTCACCGTTGACGGTCGTGAAGTTAAGGAAGAAAACACAATTACTTGATATTGTCCCGGCACAGATTAACAGGTAAACTTGTGAAGCGATCGATAAGCCGCATCTTGGGAACGTTAAACCCATTAAGGATTTCTCTTGAACGTGCGCATTCAAGGGTTAGGACCTCGGGTTATTCTTTAATGAAGACTTAAGTATAGGTATGTTAGTTTTGTATTTGTCAATTCATTAATTTTGTTTGAAGTGGTGTCCCTCTAGGTGCATCTGAGTTCTGAAATTTCGGGATTTGATTAAAATAAAATTATAAATTCCTTTAAAAATATAGATAAAAAGAAATTTGGTCAAAAATTTTTTCACAATTATTGTAAAGTGCAAAATCATGTAGTACTTACGTTCGTTCGTAATAGGTTGATCAAGAAAAAATATTCAGTTTTAGTGTATTTTAATTCGTTTGTTCAGGTTATTTTTGTAGGGTACAAACAACGTTTTAAACAGTAAATAAAGTAAAAATAAATGAATAGGCAAACTGAAGTAATATTTTTAGAATAGTAAGAAGTTTCCTTAACAGTTGAAAAGCATCCATTACTTATTCAGTTGCGTCATTGTTTGTCCATTTTTACATCCTAGAAGGATGCCAGTTTTTTGATCCGTAGTTAACAATACCATTGTAGTTAATAGTCAATAATTAATTCTTCAACTTATTGAATATTATATTAAGGGATTAAGAGAAAATATTGAATATACTTAACTAACAATAACTAACTAATTTATATTGAATTTTACTACTAATATTACTAACATTTCAAATACTTAGCCATTAAGCGAAAAAATGTACAAATATATATAATTTTTGTGGGAGTTGCATCTGCCAACAAACTGTTCTACAGTTTGGCGGGAGTAAAATCTTTTTTGTATGTGTGCTATCTTTTGAGAATAAACATTTTTTCATTTTCATTTTCTTTTTTTTTCATTTCACCATTTGCGATGCCAAAAATTTGATGAATAAAAGTGTTTTGCCGAAATTTGAAACTGTGGTTAGCATATTTAACCATTGCCTCAGTTAACTAGGGATCAAAGAACTGGCCCTTAAAGTTGTCAAAAAATAAAAGGCCCGTTTTGACAGCTATAAAAATACTTAATTGTAAATAAACTTGTTGCGCTTTGTATGTTATTATGATCATAGTGTATGTGTAACATAATAATTAATTAGGATTATGAATTTTATTTTTAAATTTCTTACGTAGAAAGTTATCGCGGCATGTTAAATGAAAAACGTCAACGGACTTCTTATATTGTGACGACTTTAGTTGGTAAACATCATCTACGAAAAGTTTGCAGAATAAATCGTAACTATCTATAGAATGATCTGGGCGCTCTGGGTGCTAGCGCGCGCTTCATCTAATTTGTAATTACCGCCGCCCGCCACCAGAGAGCGCTTATTAAGTTATTACGCCGCGACAATGCGCCAACATAACTTGGAAAATACTTAAAGTTGCGTTCGAGCATTTTCTGTGAAAGTTTTTTTAGAAAACTTTGTTGTTTGTAAGGTTTAATGGTGGGTTGTTAACATAAATAATGTACATTACATTGATTGTTTAATGTATAAAGACGCTACGCATCAGCTTTAGCGTTTAACGTCCGTATATGCTAAGCTAACGGGCGGTTCAAGCCGCGTCAAGGAGAGTTTGGTTTCGATATCAAACTCTTCACGCGGTGCTAGTGCAGTGTCTACGTGCTGCATTAGTGCAGCGTCTACGCGGCGTGACAGTGACATCAACTATCGCCCTATAAATTAATTACAGATGGATGACATTGTACAACAATTAGTTGCGGCTAATTTATTTTTCTAAAATTTAGACCCTAATTTGAAGGTCTACGGGACTACTAATCTAAGGGACTAACAAACACCATTATGTATTGCATTTGATGATCCCTTTTGAGCAGCTTGCCTGGTTAGCTAATATTATTTATTTCTCTTTAATTTAGTACCTACCTTCTTCATGACTCTCTGTCTTAGTATCCAAAATAACAAGAGCCCTAGAAACAAAGTAATTAAAAGGTCCATCTAATTAGTAATTACGAGCGTTGAGAGCACTTATTAAGTTATCAACGACGAGGCATTATGTGGGAATATGTGCGAGGAAACACGCTAAGTATCTCCAGTATTTACTCGACTGCCGAAGGAGAGTAATGTGTTCATCAGTCTATGTATGAATGTATGTTTGTTCCTATGTGGCGTTCTAGACACACAATAAATAATAATTTATTGATAAAAAATAATAATGATTGCTTTTTTTACGATAGGTAGAAATAGATTGGCAAGGTTACCGACATAGCCCGAAGAACTGCCAAACTTAAGTGGCAGAGGCCACTTAAGTTTGGCAGTTTTCAAATATTGCTCGCAGAACGGATGGCCGTTGGCGCCGAAAGTTCTAGAGCGGCGACCGCGTACTGGAAGACGCAGCGTTGGAAGGCCTCCCTCTAGATGGAGCGACGACCTGGTAAAAGCTGCGGGAGTCCGGTTGCTACGAAACGCACATTACCGATCAGTGTGGCGGCGCGTGGGGGAGGACTATGTCCAGCAGTGGACGTCTTTCGGATGAAATGATGATGATGTGATGGCTGTGTTTCTTATCTTTCAGAGTCTGAATTTCCATTAGGGTTCTTTTACAACTCCTAAAAGGAGGTGTCTTCTTTCAAACAGACACTTTCTATTATGTAATGTACCAGGGATATAGGACTAACAGGAGGTGAAACTTGCTTCTACATGAAGATCGTTCTAAGATATGAGCATTTAGCTTGCTAAATTGGAGGTCTAAACTATAGTGTTCGTGAATGTAGGTTGAATAAATTGAAAGGATAGAAAGTATGATTTGCGATATGTTCTGGCAAACCGGCATTTAATTTCGAATATAAATCTACATTTATTTACGCTGCCTGCCGTTTGGAATACATAAGATATGGGCACTAATGTTTTATAACGAGATGTTAAAAAATAACATTTTATCTGTCTGAATTTCCTTAGTCGAAAGTCATAATTCGTTTCAAATTTGTACACTTGGCCTCTGTTGACAGCGCAGTTTTGAGCAATTTTGAGGGTTCTAGTGCTTCTAAAGATAATTAATCATCAAAAAGGAAAACGTAGGGGCATATTATATATCTTTCTTTTTCAGTTCATGGAATATCTTTTAAATTGGTCCAATATTGGAGGAGGAAATAGGCGAGAGTCAAACCTCGAATTACGACTTTTTACTTAGGATATTCGGTTGGATGTCCGCAACCGCATTTCCTCTTAAGGATGCCAATAAAGGATAGGAGGGAGTCGCTTAAACCGCTTAGTACTGTGTTTCACTGAATTAATGCTCAGAACTCATTTTAAGCGATGCAAATTGAAGTGATTTATGTGTGATAGTTTCCATTTTAATTACAGAAAGAATGTGATGTGTTATTCACCTTGTAATGATAGAGACCCCATCAATATATTTATTATTCATCAAGTTCTTTAAGCAACAGTCTTGGTAGCATAGGTTAGACTCCATTGCCACAAAGATAAAGTTTTACAGCCTCTACATCTGTAGATATACCTATTATCTCCGATTTCACCTCAGAGCCAAACCTTTCATAGCACATAGCGACAAAACTTAACAATTATCGTGCACATATTCGAACTTGCAACTCAGGGAAGCGATTTCATCTGGATACATTCGAATCTCAATACGATCAAAATACATTATTGACTCTCCCGTTCGAAAACCCACCCAAACGTTCTAACTTTACAGTCAAAACTCCCTCACCATTACTCAGACTGTGTCTTACCAAACTACATTCAAAATTCACTCTAAAACCTGCCTTAACATTCTGCTTTCAAAGTCCAAACTTCCTCGCCATCACCCTGATTGTCTCTCACAAAGTTCCATTCTAAACCCAACTCTATCTTTAATCTTCTAAGGTTTAATGTCCACTGTGTGAGGGTAGACAGTGGCTTGGTTAGGCACAGTCGTGACTGCTTGCTTGACGCTTCGTAATGAAGTCGTAAGGCTTGCTCGCACACATCGAGCCTGCATGTTGCTTAGTATGGAATATGTTAGCCGTTTACCAAGGAATATTTTGAGGAATTGGTTACTTTGAATTGCTAAGTCGAGATTATTGGTTGTCTGTATGTTTGTTTCAGTAGCGAAGTCAATTGACAGTGAACCAGCCTTCTTGTTAAAATCTTCAACAGTAGATCATGTCAGGATATGGAAGTCATCGGTGAAATTTTACTCGTAACATTTTTCTCTACGACACTAGTCTAGAGTTAAAAGCGAGATGGGCCACAGTTTCCGCTGCACTAGGTCGCGGGTACGATGCCCGTATAGTGAAAATATTTGTATGGGCTGTGGATTGTTTTAGGTCTGGATATGTCGGGCTTGTTGTTCCGGTTCTGGTAGTTTGTGTACGTGATTTTAAATGTTTGTTAACGCACCCACGGTACATAAGAAATTCTAAGTATTAAAAAATGCTATCAGTTTAGTACTTAATCTGATAATTAATGAAGGATATTGATAAACTGAAACAAAGCAATTAACGAATCAATTTCCTTAAAAAAACATTTCATGCTATGATATCTTTGCTACGGAATATTCTGCAACCACAAATTTCGAACCAGGATAATCCTGGGACGCAATTTTCTATTGACATTACCTACGCAAGGTAATTAATAGTTGCATTGTACAGTCGGTAGTTGGTGGTTGCGCACGGTTGGCGCAGTGGTTGAGCGATTGACTGCTGCGCTGAGTGTCGCGTATTCGATTCCCGCACGGAAAAAATATTTGTATGACTTACAGATAGTTGTTCCGGCTCTGGGTGTTTGTGTATGTGAGTTTATATATTTGTAAACGCACCCACGATACAGGAGAAATTCCTAGTGTCGGGCAACGTTTTTTTTTAAAATAAAAAGAAGATGGAAAGACAGTCTCGTCTTTTTACAAAAAACTCCAATTAAAATTCTAAAGCCTTCTCCACACTCCCTCGCCCACAGAGTCTCGTCTCTCTGGGTGGCTCTTATTATAACTCATTAGCTCTCCAGGACACCCTGCACATAACAACACAAATTATCTCTTTTGACTCATCACCCACCAGCGTACCCAGACCCCTCGCCTTCTTTATGGCCGTCTAGATTCTGATCAAGATTCGCAGGAGTTTAGGTCTAGACGTGTTGGTTGCTAATTGGTGGAGAAATCTTTTGTGGTTAGTTAGGCTATAATGTTATTTTGGCTTAAAAGGTTTGATGGTTTGGTTGATAGTAGCTTTGTTTTCGTAGGAGTCAATTAATAACGATCGGGTTTACAATGAACTTCAACATAATTTAGTGGCAGTTTTTTCACATGGTAAGACATGTCTTCAATTGGCATCAATATACAGGGTTACAGGAAAAGTCGACCTAGATCCGTTAAGGGCGTGTAGTAAACTACTATTCTACCATAAAGGAAGTAACTGAAACGGCTACTTCAACGGCATAGTGTCATAACGTCTCGCGAAAAACATCTTACGAATCGCTCCATTTATTATTTGCGTTCCTATTCTCATCGGAACAACTAACCCCCAAGCAACCTTAGCCCCTCTCTCCCCTAGTCTAATGTTTTCAATCAAGGCACAAAGTCTGAATCTTTACATGTTACAGGAAAAGTCGACCTAGATCCATTAAGGGCGTGTAGTACACATCATTTCTGAATGATTTCACTATGGAACCCCCCATCCTAAACTTAACCATTTTCGAGATTTTCGAGTTTTAATTTTTTTATGAAAATGCCCAATTTTTCGGCTATTGAATTGAATATTTTGAAAAAAAACAAAAAACCAAAAAAAATTTTCATGTAAAAAACCAAAAAAAAAATCATAAGAGTCAAAAAAATTCAATTCAATTCAATAGCCGAAAAATTGGGCATATTCATAAAAAAAAATAAAACTCGAAAATCTCGAAAACGGTTAAGTTTAGGATGGGAGCTTCCATAGTGAAATCATTCAGAAATGATGTGTACTACACGCCCTTAATGGATCTAGGTCGACTTTTCCTGTAACATGTAAAGATTCAGACTTTGTGCCTTGATTGAAAACATTAGACTAGGGGAGAGAGGGGCTAAGGTTGCTTGGGGGTTAGTTGTTCCGATGAGAATAGGAACGCAAATAATAAATGGAGCGATTCGTAAGATGTTTTTCGCGAGACGTTATGACACTATGCCGTTGAAGTAGCCGTTTCAGTTACTTCCTTTATGGTAGAATAGTAGTTATGGAAAAAAGGTAAATCGACGGAACAACAAACCCTGCAGAATAATATGTTTTTACCTTTGATTTTTTTTGTTAACTGACGATTGGAACGAACTACAAAACACTTTTTTAGCGTGTGTGAACTGAGATTAATTTTTTGAAGGACAAGTTTGTATTTTAACGACGGAACAAACAGCCCCATAGCGAGGTTAGTTGTTCAGTTCCGATCGATCTGATAAAAATGTACAAAACAATATCACTATTCAGAAACGCCAATAATCATTCTTTAAATATGAGCGTAAGCCACACAGTATATTACAGTATTTTCATTACTCAATTTTTTTAAATTGGAACGTTTAGCCCCGCTCTCCCCTACTACATTAGCTGATAGTAAATAAAAAAAAAAAATGCCGACTGCTTACAAAGCGAACCAAAAAGACGTAAATATGAAGAAAATCATGTTGTGCAGTTGGAGGATAAATATGCGCGAGCTGGCTGACCAAAACCAGATGTATCCTCCGACTGCACAGCATGATTTTCTTCTTGTTTACGTCTTTTTGGTTCGCTTTGTAAGCAGTCGGGTTTTTTATTATTTTTAAATATTTGTTTACTTACAACTTTTTGAATTAGGCACATTTCAACATAAATAAGTGTTGTTTATTTTTGTAATCACCTCTTAAAACCCTTTATTTTGATACACTACACGATGGCCCCCCACAATATGGTGCCCAAAATCCGCCATTATTCTTTTTTTCAATTTTAATGTAGCCAGTGAAACTCGCAGGGTTAAGACGATTCTATTGACGTAAGAATCATCAAAATCGACTAACGTGTTTGGTCTCTAGAACGCCACATAGGAACAAACATACATACATACATATACTGATAAACACATTACCCTCCTTTGGCAGTCAGGTAATTACATTTAAACTACATACATCTAATTGTTATTGATTACTTATCTTTTTGATCAACCTCCTAATTATTATACCTATACCTTTGACTCAATTTAAGCTGGTGAGATAGGTCCACGTCTTTGTCACAAAGCTTTATTAGCTGTCATCATAACAGATATTCACTTCACAAACCCTGTCTCCCACCCATAAACACTAAACGTTTCGGGAACACTTTTATTATGCGTAAAGCCACAAATAATGTAATACTAGCATGGAATGTAATGCCGGAGTCTATGTTTCCCGATAGCTTCAATTTGTGGGTCATTAAGTCAAGAGTGAATAGGTTTCTTCTAGGCAAGTGTGCTTCACCGTCGACCACATCATCGCTCAGCATCAGGTGAGTTAGTTTTTAAGCGCGAGTCTATAGATAGACAATAAAAAAACACTCTCCCTAAAACTTGTTAATACCTTTAGGTACAGTTATATTTATTTTCTGTTCATCATACTCTTCCCCAATTTATTTCCTGCTTACGAATCAAAACGAACATTCATTGATGCACCACGAACTTATACAAAACCTCTTCATTTCCCACTGCGCATTCTCACAGCATTTGGCGTTAGTTTACACAATTTGCTAATGTAATTTACCTCAAGTTTACACTTGTCTAGTACCAGTGTAGCGGTAGTACCCACGGTGCTATCTGCCGCCATGTTTGGTTAAACTGGGCAGTGAGCACACTGGTTGGTTTTCCACAGGTTGATAGTTGAATTGTTATTATTTCAAACAGTTTTGTACTGTATTTTTATCCGATTGCCGAAGGAGGGTAATGTGTTTAACAGTCAATGTATGTATGTATATTTGTTCCTATGTGGCGTTCTAGACAAAAAAAGAGTTGGCCGATTTTGATGGTTTTTACGTCAATCGATTCATCTTAACCCTGCGAGTGTCACTGGCTACATTAAAATTGGAAAATAGGAAAATGGCGGATATTGGGTGCCATATTGTGGGGGACCAAATAATTTTTTCTTCCAAACCTATCGTGTGGGGTATCATAATAAAGGGTTTTAAGAGGTGATTTCAAAAATACATAATAAAAACAAGCAAGCAAGCAGTCGGGTTTTTTGATTTTTTGAATTAACTTTTAGTTTTCGACATGAAATCCAAATTACACATTGTCGTCAAGAGAATTTGTGTGATTTTTGACGAAATCTTTTTTGCAAGTTGCCGGGACCTTATATTAGACGACGATAAAATGACACTCTATCAGCCATGAGGAATGACAGAAAACTCCGAATGTTTAGGTCTGCATTACCAAAATGATCGTGGTTCCAAACATTTTGATAATCGGTTATCACTGACCTTCAGCCGCCATAACTCGCAGACAAAATAGAAAACAATGGCGCCCACACGTGTTTCAGATATAACGGCCATCGAGAATAGTAACTTAGGGTGCAAGGGCTATGTAAGCTTACTATAGCAAAGTAAAAAAAAAAAAAAACTGGTGGTTAAGTAGATTTTTCAGACGCTATTACAAAACTATGAAAACTCATTTTAAGGACAGTTTTATTTTTAACACGCTTTTATAAGCTTGGTTTTTATGTATATATGAATCTATGCAACGGAATCTTTGAACGAGATTTTCACCCCCTTCAAAACGTCGGATTAGTTTGAAACTGTGCACACTTATCAAGGACCGATGGCAATGCAATAATTACCAGGATCTTCAGGGTTTAGCGTTTAAACTAAAAGGGAATAAAAAAATAGTTTAAAAAGAAACTAAAAACAAGCTTTAATAGAAAACCAAACTAAAAAGTAGAAAATAATTTTCAATAAAATTAAATTCAGAATAGTGTGATTAACAAAAAAAAATATTTTATTGTAAAAATGCGTGGGGTGCTTTTTGAGAAATTTTCAAAAGGACTACTTTTACTAATATCTGACAATAAAATATTACAACAATTGACATTAAGCACATACAATTTTTTGTTAATCACACTATTCTTAATTTAAATTTATTCAAAATTATTTTCTACCCTAGTTTGGTTTTCTATTAAAGCGTGTTTTTTTAGTTTTTAACTATTATTTATCTTTATCGAAAACTAAATGTCTATGGCACATAGCCATACTCAATGACCACTCTAATAATTTAAAAACGTCCAGTGTGTGCACGTCCCATTTTACCAATAGGAAACTCTCTATTATGTCGGCATAGGATGTATGTTCAGCTTGGAACTGTGCAACATTAGCGGCCTCTACTAGTTTCTTCCGCTGCCAGCTTCCCGTATAGCTTTCCCACATTATTATTTGAAAATGTGTGTGCCAAAGGATTTGGGTCCGTTATATTTGAGTAAAAATGTTTGACTTTTCAGAGGTTGCGCCAAAAGGGGTTAAGGGTATTGTTATGATCAACCACATGAAAATCAATCTATGGACACTATACTGCTGTGTTTGGGTTACTATTGGAAATTCAGTAAGGTTCTTTAGAGATTAATGGCAAAATTAGACGTGTTATAATGAAATGTTATCTTACGAAAATAAGAATATCTTGAAAGAAACAATATTAACGGCTGTTTTAGCCAAGCACTTAATCCAAAATCATTATTATTAAGCGACTAAAGTAGGTTTTTGAAGAGTTAAATCAAGTCAAAGAACCGTAATGACAATGACCCTTAATCATGTTACTGCAATAGCCTAGGTCAAAGAAGTGCAATTGTTTGAAATTAGTATGGCGGGCATAGTACGAGTAGGTATCTAAACTCCATTTGAAATAACATTAGACATATTTCCAAATCTTTTTACAGTCCGTTCAGCCGACTTTGAATTCTAACCCGTTAACATAAGGATGACATAAAAAGCATAAACCTGTTACCAAAACCAACTGTTTACTACAGCTACCGTTTGTCGTATCACCAACGCAATAGAAGTCAAAATCGGTTGAACGGGCTGTAAAATGGGCTAATTTAAACGTCTAATGTTATCGCAAATGGAGTATATATTATGTTGTTCATAAAAACTACTCAGATTTAAATCCATAGGCTTCTTCCCAAGTTTTGCCAAGCCGACCAGGATTTTCGCACCTACCGGATTCTCGTGGTCCTCACTAAGTCATCGCTCATCGTGACATCAACAAAAAGCGTGGAAAGTAACATAATTTCGTATTTAACTAGTCTAACCAGAACTAGGACCCTCTTTAAAACAATTTAGGACCCCTAATTGACTGTCCAAACTCTTTCAACGACAAACCTGATCATGCCCTAATAGTTAAAGTAGGTACTAACCACTAAACAACCGTTTATTGTCTCAGCTTTTGTTTATAAAATCGATGTGAAGACAATATTTCCCACCGCCAAGCGTTAAGTGTCATAAGTGGCGAGTAGCTTCATGCATCGTGCAGGGCTTCAGCCCTCTTGCTGTGACCATTAGCATCGTTTAAGAAAATTAGAGCATGCACCTGATACATCAGTATAATGGCTCCTGAGTAGAATCGGACTAGTCGGGAATGTCGACTACCCGACCATAGTAAGCTACCGAAAAACAGGGAAAAAGAGAGGGATTAATTGCCAGTACTATAATCTACCCTAATCTATAATATTATAAAAGCGAAAGTAATTCTATCTGTCTGTTTGTTTTTCACGTTTAAAACACTGAACCGATTAAGATGAATTTAGGTATGGATATAGTTTGAGACCCTGGAAAGGTGGGTGGAAGTTTGTATGATGAATTAATCATTTTCAAGGCGGCCTAATATTATAGTGGCACATAAAAAAAGACTTCCCAAAGTGCTGATGCCACGCAGACGAAGTCGCGGGCGACAGCTATTAATATTATAAAGAGTAAATATTTGTTTGTAATTTTGTTTGTAATGGATAAACTCAAAAACTACTAAACCGATTTTGAAATTTCTTCAACAGTAGAAAACTACCTTATTCCTGAGTAACATAGGCTATTTTTTATCCCGAAAAAGTGTCCTGTGGGGTGCGCCACGAGAGCGAAGCCGCGGGGCATAGCTAGTTATTTATAATTTTATTTAAGGAGTTAGTCAGTCTTACAAAAACAGTGCGTATTTTCAAAGTTCCTGATTAAAGGATAGCCTTTCAGCTTTCCGTTTGCATTTATAGTCGTCGACTAGTCAGCAGACTAGTCGGTCAGTTAATATAATAACGCCGAATAGACGACTAGTCAGCCAAATCCATCTCTGTTTCTGAACTGTCGTTCTTAATTTTCCATTGTTTATTGAGTTTTTAGAAATAGGTGTGTGAAAGAATTGGTAGATAGATTGTGTTAATGTTGAATAATTAGCAAATGATTTGATAGTCTTGTTTACGATTTGTATGGAAATAAAGTGGCGTGGAAACGTTAAGATTTTGGGGGACTGTCGTATGTAATTTTTGTTGTTCGAGAATTTCCTATGACTTTCTGTTAAGCTGAGATTTAGCACTTTTGCTAAATCTCAGCTTAACTTGCGTAAATAACGTTTTATTTTGATTGTATGGGGCTTTTGCAGTGAGATGTCATCATCACCATCATCAGCTTACAGCAGTCCACTGCTGGACATAGGCATCTCCAATCACACGCCATTCTCTTCTCCTTCTTCCAACTCTCATCCAGCTATTCCCAGCCATCCTGCGACGATAGTCACTCCACAGAGTCTGAGGGCATCCCATCTTACGTTTGCCGATTCTCGACCTCCATTGTCCACTCAAGAACACGTCTACCCGAACGGTCAACCATTCTATGGATAATTATGGACTGCCCATTGCTTCTTCAGCTTGCTTTTTTACACCATAGAGTGGCAACTAAGCAGGTTGCCTATCTGATGGTCAGGGGGCATCGCCACCTATACATACAAGGTGTACAGAAGGGGTGATCATATTTTAAAAACTACTTCTGTCCATGTAAATGAACAACTTTCCTAAAGAAAGTCATAGGAAATTCTCGAAAAATTATATTGGATTTTACATACAAAGTTTTCGTCAGCTGACCAAAATTCGTATGGAAGATACAATTTTTCTTGCAATTATATTTGCTACAATATTCCTGTATCTTTTTCATACAAAGTTTTCGTCAGCTGACCAAAATTAGTATGGAAGATACAATTTTTCTTGCAATTATATTTGATACAATATTCCTGTATCTTTTTCATACAAAATTTTCGTCAGCTGACCAAAATTCGTATGGAAGGTACAATTTTTCTTGCAATTATATTTGATACAATATTCCTGTATCTTTTTCATACAAAGTTTTCGTCAGCTGACCAAAATTCGTATGGAAGATATAATTTTTCTTGCAATTATATTTGATACATTATTCCTGTATCTTTATCCAGCTATGTCTACGATTTTGCACAACGTTACTATTTCAGTACCTTTGTTCTATTAACTATAGTTAAGTACGTCACTAACCACCAACACCACAAATGTGGTTAAAGCGCCACTCACGTAGATAATTTTCCTATTCTTGTGCAAAACAAACATCTAAGCTTAGACGAGTGACATCATAATATAGGTACGTAAGATTGTCCTGTCGCAAAATGCATGAATGAAACTGTTGTAGGTAAGTGAAGGTACCTATTAAAATATAGGGAATGTGATTCTTTTCTGCGTATTCATAGGATGTGTAATAAAAAGTATGAATGAAACCATTGTATATAATGGAGGAAAAGTACTACGAATTTGTTAATATTTTACTCATTCAGAAAGGTGTTCTGTTACCACAATATGTGAGTACTGCAGTTTGTAATTTTAAATATATTTTCATTCGGATAAAATAACCATCTATATCGAATTGGTTCCAACAAACGCCCGACAACGGCAGACCGAGGCGTAGACGTCGGAACGAGGTCGAATTCTACCGAAAAAACTGGCCGAAAAGAGGGCTAGGCTTTAGTCCAATATTAGGTGGTTGTTTAGATTAGATTTCAATCAAAGTTGTCATTAATATCCCTTGCTTTTATCAACGTTTCAACGATTCCACCAACCATCTTGAACAAACTTTGGTACCAGTGGTGACCGGCTTCATTGTCAGCTGTTCTACGCTAAACAGAGACATCTCACGCATAGGATGCTGTGCGCTGGCGGACGTGACAAGGATTCTTGTACAGTAAGGAATTTATTACAATCTATCATTCACACTTCTACAAAATACCAGTTTTTAAATCGAGGCACCCGTGATTAATTCTGATGAAGTCTTTCATGGATTAAAGTGTAGTCCAAGATATGAGTTAAACACAATCAACGTTTCGCCTTACGAATTTTAAAAGCTCCCACAGACAGGCACAAGGTGAGAGTACGACTACAAAGTGACAATCATTCTTCATAAGTGAGAGCCTTAGAACACATTACCATCGCGATAAGCGGTTATACTTGTACCTAGTAGATAGCTAATTTTCCAACTCACCGCGAGTTGTTAGACAACATAAAATTCGACACGCTAACATTGATGAGCAATTTGCGTTGAAGGCACCGTGACATGTATGGAGGTTAGGGTGGTGGCACACTGGTATAGGCAATGTTGAACTGATATAATATGTCAATTAAATGGTGTATTTTTTTAACCATTTACATTGTTGCCAAAAAAATAAACAACAGCCGTATCCTACATTTTGTAGCAAAAATTCACGTACGAGTAAAAGCAGATTTTTTGTCAAAGTTGATTTTTGCATTAATCGTGTCTTTATTTTATTAACATGTAATAAATGGAAATTATTATGTAGTAAATAAAAACACAACAAAACACAATCAGGCTGTATATTTATTGTTTGCTAGAGAAAAATGTTATAAGATCTTGATAATAAGTAAGTTTAAAAACACTGGTACGACGATTTTATCAAATTATCATAAGAGGCAATAGAAAGAGAAAGGGGAAATGATAGTATTGAGAGAAAAGGGAAATGAGAGTATTGAGAGAAAGGGGAAATGAGATAAGTGAGAGAAAGGGGAAATGCAAGTATTGAGGGAAAGAGGAAATGAAAGTATTGAGAGAAAGGGGAAACGACAGTTTTGAGAGAAAGAGGAAATGAGAGTATTGAGAGAAAGGGGAAATGAGAGTATTGAGAAAACCTTACATTTTAAAAGAGTCATAACTATTTAACATTTTTCTTCTTGTAAAGAGGTTAAAGCTCAGTTATAAATATGATTGCATAAACATATAATTGAGGCCACATCCGTTACCAATCAGCTCCCTATTTGGTGAACAAACAAAGGCATGCGTAATATACAGTTTCACGTAGGCAATGACATTTTAAGTCGTAAATATATTATCTATTCTAAATACCACCGAAACTCCATACAAAATAATGATGAATTCATATAAGGAAAACTTGCCATAAAAATAGCAAATCATGTGCTAAAAGTGAAGTCATTTTATGAATAAAATATTAAACAGGTCGAAAATATCGACACATTAAGGTTTCTTGTGGTTAGCATAGAGTCAATTGAGTAATTGGTTAGGAATTCAATTACAAATTAGTCGTCAAGGAAAATTGTTTCATACATCGTGCTATGGAATTGGCCATTAAGAGGAAATGCGGTCTCAGACATCCGACTGAATATCCTAAGTAAAAAGTCATAATTCGAGGTTTGGCTCTCGTTTATTTCCTCCTCCAATATTGGACGAATTTAAAAGATATTCCATAAACTGATAAATAAAAAATATAATTGTGCCAATTTTTTTTTAGCGTTGATAAATTCTCAAGCATACTGCGCTACCACGGGGTGATAGCGCAGTTATGTGGGACTCTAACCCACTAAAACTCCACGGTGTCCTCCTGTGCCGCTTAAGGCAGGAACACGGGTACATGTTTTCATTTTTGATGATGCATTATCTTTAGAAACACATTGTACAATATTGAGCATTTTTTTAGGGTTCTAACCCTAAAAAATGCTCAAAATTGTACAATATAGAAATAAATACAATATACAATACAATAGGAAAACATAGAAGCACAACATATGTCTTTTTGATTCAATTTATGGAATATCTTTTAAATTTGTCCAATACTGGAGCAGATTTTGCGATGCTGTCATTAGTGCGGGCCGCTTAGGGGTCTCGTCGATGCGCATGTTTGTGTGCCGTTTCGAGCGTTTGTAGGTAGTTTCCGTACTGTTCGTCCTTATTTATACTGTGGCTGGGCTAAGGCCTCTTCTAATACAGAGAAGGAACGAGCATTGATCACCGCGCTTTTTCAATGCGGGATTATTATTAGCCAAGTACATTTACTGATTCAAATCATAAAAATTATTTTCATACATTGTTCACGGTGCGTAGTTTTGGAGAAAATAAGGTATCGAGCGAATAATTTCTTCAAGGGTTGAATTTACCTGACAAGAGGAGTATCCTAAAAACACCTTCCCCTCAGTGTGCCCCCAACCGAACCCGTTTGTAATGGGTGATTGTATTAAGTAATAAATGGCGTCGCACGTAGTTCCTAATGGCGTTATAATAATATGGCGGACCATCGAGCTGGTGTTTACAGCTTGCTGAGTATAGCCTGCAATGTTAGCCTACATGTTTTACTGTTATATTACAGCATTATGTTTGTTTAGCCAGAGTTTTATGGTATTTTTATGGGGTTTTTTTAATACTGTGCTATTTACTAATATATAATATTGCTAAACATGGCATATGCAATAATTTAATCCATCTACATATATGGACATTCTTATTTATAAAAAGAAATAAACGCAAAAGTCCGAACATGAAAGCACTACATATTTTATTGTATGGGTGGGAAGAAAACCTCTGCAATTGCCAAGATTAAATACAACTACTATAGTGTGTTTATGCACGGTTATGATTTGCAATTTTACTGGGAATTTCCCGACTATCAAAAACTTTCAATTGATCCAAAATCTAACGCGCTAGGAAGCTCCCTGCCGCAAACAGCAAATATACCAGAAAATCTTATCTTACTAATATTATAAATGCTAAAGTTTGGATGGATGAGTGTATGTTTGTTACTCAATCACGCCTGAACGGCTGAAAGGATCTCGATGAAAATTGGCACAGAGATAGATTATACTGAGGGTCTTTTTATCCTGGGAATATAATCCCTTGGGATAAAATTCGAATCGAGTTTTACGCGGGCGAAACTGCTGGCAGAAGCTAATAATTCATAAACAAAACAATACGATGACAAAGATCGCATAAATTATTTTTTTTTGGTGTACAATACCTACCTATTTATTGACGACGAACGTTTGTCTTTGCCTAAATAATAAAATTTATTAAAACGTGATTCCTTACGGCATTTATGACAAATATAGAGGCTATTGTAATAAAACGCACTACAAAATCATCATGAGAATGATTTTGTGCCGTCTCTCTAAAAATATCCGACTACGACAATAATAATATGAAGTACATACGTTAAAAGGGTTTATTTTAATAATAATGGTTCGACACGGCTATTAATAAACGTCTAATTGATCGCATAGTTCACTCATTAGGCGAAAATACTACATTGAATGACTACTAAAACTAAGAACTGGGCACTTCTTACTGCATTCATTATCCTACATAGGTGCTAATATTTTTAACAATAATTACGAAAGTAGCTCTGTTTCTGTCTGTGTTTTAGGTTTCATGCCTAAACTGCTAAAGCAATTTCGGTATAGAGTCAGATTGGACCTTGAAGAATGCATACTCTTTATCTCGGGACCGTTTCCTTTGGAATAGATTACGATTTCACGTGTAAACCAATGAATTGATTTTGATGAAACTTGGTACACGTGCAGGCCATAATCCGGATTAGGACATAAAATACATTTGAACCCGGTAATAGGAGCACCTCCTTGACAAAACAATAGATTCCTCAAGGGGCATAGCAACGGGGAGAAGCTAGTGGGTGAAATAAAATTATTAAGAATGCCTTTAAAAGTAATTTGTAGTCAACACAGGCTAGAATAGTTTAATTATTTTAGTCTTTAGTAATACTAAAATAATGTCTTTAGTCCGATTGAATTATTGAAACTTAGCACTGTTAATTAGTTCGTTCCATTGAATATTTTACTCATTCATGTATGTAATGAATATTTAAGATGAATTATTGAATAAAATTATTATTAATTCATTCAGAACGGCTTGATTAAGTACTGAGAACACGACTTAATTAAAACGATTCACGTAAGTACCTTGTATGTTCTGAATTGCTACTAGGTCATAAGCAAATTGATAGCCTTATTTTTATTAATGAAACTGTTTTATGCAATAAAAGCGACCTCTCATTGTGGCATAGTTACATTGTTGGTTTCCTCTTTGCCTTCACAGTAAAAGTATTCAAGAGTGTGTATTTCTGGAAAGTGCGTAACTTTTATTGAATGCTTTTTAGATTTTATACAGGCAATTCTTTGGTAATCTTCAGGTGTGCATGAATAGGAACAAGTATTACTACAGAATTTCCTCCTTTTGTTTTTATTCCATCTGTTCACAAAACTCATCTTAAATGTACTCCACAGCTGTCTTTTTTCGCGATTTCTGGGTTTGTCCCATTGTGAAAGATATTAATATTCATAAGTTATTTAAAGTAGGTACGTTAGTTTTCTTAAGAGCTAAGGCATGATGTTCTAGACATAAGTGGCATACTGTCAACGAAACTACAAAGGTAAGATGTCAAAAAATTCAATTAAAAGTTCAAAACACACAAACGACACAAAAACCTCTACTCTAAAAAGCAAAAAATAAGCCTCGTACTCGCGTCGGGAAACCGCCAACGTTTACAGCAGTTTATTTTATTTACTTAGTGGTTTACCGACGCGAGTGTGAGGCTTATTTTTCGCTTTTAAGAAGTTTTTGTGTCTGGGGTTTTAAACTACATATATAACATACCTAATAGTAGACACGCTTCAGTCGAAAATCTATCGACACACGTAATTATGACACGATATCTTGCGACAAAAATCAGTTTTACAGAGTAAAATGCGGATAAAAAATGAATGGCAAAGAAAACATTATAATCAAACATAGCTAAGAACACTCTTGACAAAGTCACCATTCAAAAAAAAAAACCATATCAAAATCAGTTCACCCCTCTTTTTGCGTAAGAGGTTAAATATGTATGGGAATGACACTTATAAAAGGTCTGTCAAACCTTTAACCTCTGCCTGGTCTTAAATCTATCCTACGCCCAAGTCCAAAGCATTCGCAGCATTCATCGTCGGTCACTTTACTCGCTCGCCGGCGTCGTCGGGTCACGGTGTCTCCGTCCTCCTAATTGCCGTGACGATCAATATTTGTCATCAATTAAATACCACACGGATTTCTTTAATTATTCCCTCCTTGGCTCCAGGTCGTTTTGTTTGGCAGCGTCAGTGGAGGCAGATGTAGTGTCGTGCATGACTGGCGGCCGCTCGTCAGATGTTTGTGGCCTAAGTACGCACAGTTTGCCATGTTGAGTTGTTCGTTGTGATGTTTTTTTGTCTTTCGTTTTAGATTTGTAGTGTTAAGTGTTTCTGCGATTTGCGTTAGTTTGAATAAGACATGCATTCAGCCAAATGAAAAAATATGTATCAGGCCCTGGTTATCTTAGGAAATCTTACACAACTCCTCGCCTTGCCTTAGCATTTTGGGCATTAAAATACAAAATTAACAAAAGCCGAGCCAGAATAATTCCGATCGCTGTTTTGGCTAAGACCTGAAGTTACAGAGGGATCCTTAGCTCCAGGTCGTTTTGTTTGGCAGCGTCAGTGTTGGCAGATGTAGTATCGTGCATGACTGGCGGCCTCTGGTCAGATGTTTGTGGGTTAAGTACGTATAGTTTGCCATGTTGAGTTGTACTTACATTGTGATAGTTTTTGTCCTTTGTTGAGATATGAGTGTTTTTGTGCAATTCGCACTTAAGCCTATCCACATTAACATCTCCCTTACTTACTTATCGCTTTATTTGTAAAAATCGTAAACCTTTTAAGCGACTGATTAGCAAATTCTGCTGCTTTCATTACAAAATTAATCTTCCACGGCTCATTCTAAAGAATTTTTCATTTCATCGCCAAAATCGACTACCAACCTAGCCATGATTATACCCAGTTCATCTCAATCCTGTAAGACAATTTGCTGCACTAACTAAACATATGCCTAGGCTACGACGACAAATCGCTTACAACAGAGAGCCTGGCTTCGTAGCCGTCTCACATACAAACACATACTATATAGACAGTGACTACACGTTAGGTGCAAACACTGTCTACGAACGACGCGAACGGATGGGTTACTAATAACCGATATCAGTATTGCAGCCGATACGCAAGTGTCTATGAATTTGTTGGAGATTGTTCTAGCATCAGCAGATGAGGATATTGCTTTCGAGATAGTTGCGTTTTGAGGTATGCGTTCTAAGGAAGCTTGAAGGGAATGTGGGGTGGACAAATTCTATGATGCAATGATGATGATCGATGAATGGATACAATAAAATATTAAGCCTCTAAGACAAGCATTTTTATCTCAGGTTAATTTTGCTGATGATAACCGACTTCCCAAAAAGGAGGAGGTTTCTCAATTCGACCGTATATATATTATTTTTATGAGTGTTCGCGGATAACTTCGTCGTTTATGAACCCATTTTGATGATTCTTTTTTTGTTGGAATGGAGATATCACAAGGGTGGTACCCATGATAAGGAAACCAGGATCTGATGATAGCATCCCAGAAAAATCGAGGGAACTCCTCGAATATTATAGGCATACATAGGTACATATAGCGATTTTGGTATTTTCATCAATAATACAATCATTTGCACTCAGAAAGTATCATTTGGTGAAGTGGGACTGATGAAGATCACAATGGCCACCGGAACTCAGAAAAAAAACAATATATCCTATTTAGTCGTGTTTGGGCTTATTGGAATCGTCATGAGATGAACTTTGGATATAAATGATTTACATTATAATTGGAGGTACCTACCAAAACTAAAAAGCGGCAAATAAAAACATTTTTAAAAACATTCAAACCGGCTTCCAAAACAAAATACTATTACGAAGTCGGTGTCCAATACCGGAAAACAATGGGTACAAAAGACACCGACTTCGGAAAAGAAAGTTATTTTTCGCTTTGTAGTGTTTTGTTTTGGAAGTCGGTTTGATTTTTTGTTAAAAATGTTTTTGATAGTGATAAACAAGAGATTGTTATATTGGGAGAAGTTAATGTGGGTAAGCGCATAGAGCTATGTTACTACTGATAATTCACTGTGAGAGTTTCACATCCATACATAGGTACTACATAATTCCAACACATTGGACCTTTTTTTTTTCTTTACTGTCCAGACTACTCGTCTGTGGAATGCATTGCCAGATCCAATCAAACATGCTCAATCATTGCCTGTATTCAAAAGACTCGTAAAGGAACATTACTTGTCGCTGTCTTCGTCTTAGCGTGTTGATTTCAAACAGACACTGTGATTGTGATTATCAATAGTCATTCATAATTTATTTTCATTGCCATTACAATTAGTATTTATGTATATATTAAATAGCATATGTATTTATCTGTGTATCTATTATAATATAGTATTTTAACATTTTTATTGTCACACCGATGACAACCCCACTTCATGTCCAGACAATTGCTACCCATACCAGGTTGCCTGGAAGAGATCGCGGATTGCGATAAGGCCGCCCATTGTATATGTATTAATTTTAAGTTTCTTTTTATAATTGTATTTTAAGGTGTACAATAAAGCATATAATAAATAAATAATTAGACCACGTCATAGCAGCATTAGTTATAAAATATAATCGTCTTACAACTGCTGTTACATGTTCCAATTATAGGCGAGGATGCTGGCATCCTAAATACAAGTTAAATCTTACATTGGGTGCCAGAGTTCAGCGTAAACACTCTTTTCTCTAGTTATATTAAACCATTCATGTATACACAAATAATAAAAACACAAGAAGAAGGAACAGAAAATAGGTATGGTAGGTTTTTTGTACAATTAAAATAATTATTATTTTTGTTTTTTTTTTTATAATTATTTCAGTTCACAATTTCTTGGAATGACACGGAATAATTATAAATTATCGAATGTTGATGCCTATTATTGTAAAAGAAATTTCCCGTTTTTCAATTATCGCGAGTTTATAAGAGTGTAGAGAAGCGAAATGGTCCCATCTTCACCAGTCAACGTTGCTGCTCAAACAATTTACGATGTTCTTTCTTATTACTCATCTAAACGCTCAAATGAAATATGATATATGTAATCGGATGAATCCTTGCAAAAATAAAAACTTATCCCGTTCTTCAAACACTTACCATAAGCTCTCACAGAATCAGCATGGGTACAAAAAAGCCGTGTGTTGAGAGTAGTGACAGAGGTCTGTCGCGGCATCCCACCACAAAGGCACACCGCCGCTTGTTTGCCAACCGGCGCCCGCGCAGCGTATGCATCTTCAATGATCTTTGTTTTTAGTATTTGTTTATCTAAGAGGTGGTTACTGATTGTGGATTATTGGTGTTGTACTACCTTTAGGCTGCTGCAGTGTGTGATTGAAGATTTAGGGAATGAAAGCGGTAGACGTAATGTTTATGTTAGTGATGAGTGAGATAATTATGGCAGTAATATATATGGGTGAATAAAGATCGAAAAGCAACGGACAGTTAAATAAATAGGAATACAATTCTAAATTCATTAGTAAAGATGTGTGATCATGTGTAACCTGCAGCCTGCAGCTGCTGATAAAAACGCAGAGGTAGAAGATAAAGATGATTTGGTAAAAGATTACAAGACTGTAGGCTAATTAACCTAAGCACAATGATTTGTTTATAAATAATTAAGAAAAGGAAGATACACTTATTACTGAAGAACTGTCTTTAGATATCTTTGGATTTCAATATGTTGTTAAGTTTAGAGATCTAGATAAGCAGTTAAAGCCACAAGAATCCATCCAAGAAACAGTAATTTATCGTTATAAATCAAAACAAATTTTGCTCAAATTCACCGTTACCCAGAAATCTCCAACTCAAGGACCAGTATCCATTCGAGGGTCATTAAAAACCCAACAATATCAAAATAATGACCCGTGCCTTGCGCAAACTATCACCTGCACTGGACATACAAAGACAGCTAATTCGACTTATATTGCGGAGCTATTCTTTTTCTTGCCTACAGCACTGGTGGACAATAGGACCACCTTGGAGTACCACCAAAACACCATTGTGGTCACAATGAATGGTGCCTTTTGACATAAATCGTGTAAAGCAATAGGATTGATATTTTTGCAGTTTTAGTACCAGCTGGCGTTTGTAAGAATGTAAGAAAGTTTGTGGTTATGAAGAAAATAGGTGAAAAAATTGGTAAATAGCTACGGGTGTTCGTAACAATTTTTTTGTCATTAACTTTGGTAATGAACAAAATGCTTAAGATTCCATAATTATACTAACATTTAATGCTGAATGCAAAGTTAGAATGACCTGAAAAGTTTTAAAAATAGCAATTTTTGATTAATTAAGATACCGACTATGGTCATTTTCTACCAACGACGATATAACCACTTTATATAACCACACTTTTCTACTATCATCCCTATAATTTTACTTTCCAATAGCATTTTTCCCATGGAACACACAACTTTAATTCCTCATACCCTTAAAAAAAACAATTAAACATAGAAACACCGAAACCAAATTTTAAATTCGATCCGGTATTTAAATAATTCTTCACCTACAAAGCAGTACTGTTTGAATGCATCACAAAATCATCTGTTCTACACAAAGGGCCACTTTCAGTAGTCATTAGGAGTTAGGAGATGTTCTTTGTGCGAGGGCGTGAAATAACGTGAATTGGGATATTTTCTGTCATAATTCATTTGCAGCGTGAAGTTGGCGCCATGTGGCGGGCTCTTGTGCTGATCGCCTTAGAAGAAGAGTAGGTAGTATATGCAAGGTTTGTAGAAATTTTAGTTTTAGTTGTAGATGAGCCCGACATTTCAGTTAAAGACTGATCCTTAGTTGACCTAGGCCCTAGACAGAGAGTGATGGATTTTTTGACTGATTCTTCATTTATAAAAGTTACAATTTAGGCATCAACAAAATGTATCTGCATCCTTACATATACTACACGGACACTTTCAAGTGGCTATTCGGCTCAAATGTCCGAGACAGAGCGGCGGTCCTTGTCGCAGAATGGGCACAAATCTGCACAATACACGAATTTGTTTCTAATGAATCATCGACACGCCCCCGAGCCTTTGTGGACACCGACTTGCAAAACCATTGAAGAAGGAGCCCATTAAATGCTTGCTATCCCATAAAAAGAAGCCACTGTCTGGCAGACGTAAACAATGAATAGAGAATAAAGGAAATAAATTATGAAGTTTGGACAATAAAATCTGTACTGGAATGAACTACAAGCAATATCAGTATAAGCTAGTCAATAAGCTGGTCATGCATACGTAATCAGCCTTTAAGGAGGTTCTCTTGGTGGCTGGTCCAGGGCAGATTGTTAGCTTTTTGGTTAAAGGATGCCGATTTCCTCGAGTTGTTTTCCTTCATCAATCTGAAAGCTGATGAAATACATTTCCATAGTAAAGTGCTGCACCTGCGTTCGAACCGAAGACTCAGTAAAAGTAACTATATATTCATGGTATGGCAAAAATGGAGTGATAAACTTTTATAATGATTTCTCCTTTCTTCTACTAAAAGACTATTAAAAAGATAAGTATCAAATTAGCTACAAGCATAGTGATTGATTGATGGGATCAAAAGTATACGAATCGTATACGAATTATTCATAAAATGAAGGTATTGACGATATAATACTCTTTCATAAAAGCAAAGTATCAATGAAGGTTGAAACTGCTTTAAACCCATTATTATTTCATTTCTTTGATCTTACTAAGAATGAAGATAGCACACATAGAGAAATAAGTACAAACATAACGTAAATAATGCGTCTATTCCAGGCTTTACACAAAAGCTTTGCAGAAATACTGTCATAATAAGCGGAGAAACTTTTGTCGAGAGACATGGAAAAGGAGATTTTAATGATATCTTTATGTTAGTACTCTTTTGTGTCTTTGTGTTGGTACTAGAAATAACTAAAGGCTGTGCTAGTTATGTTGGATATACTTACCTAGTTTTAGTGGAAATAATGGGTCTATGATAAAGTAGTCCGGCAGTCGGATTGATTGCAAACAGCTATTAAATGTAGGCACTCGTAACTTCGAAATTAGAGAGCGAGATGGCCTGACTTAAAGTTTGGACTGTAATAATACTACAGTATATCTCTTGAAGGTAATAATAAAATCTAAAAGAAGAAGAGTTTGGGCTTTGGAAGTTTGGACAGAGTAGGAGAAACTAGGGAAGATGACTTAGAAAAATCAAGAAATAAAAAGAAAGATTAAGCCTTGGTCAACGTAGAACTTACGTACAAAGTGACCACATTTGTTCATAGATTCACATTTTTGGGAGAAGAGAGTGTTATCATAAGCTGTCAACCCTTGTTTCTATTATGCAGCTAATACAAAAGCGCGCAATTTTTTCTCCAACCTTAAAATGGCGGACGAAAGAAGCCATTTTGCGTTCGCAATTTTAATTGGAACGATAAAGGGCTTTCGCGGAATATTTTAAGGGCAACCGGCCAGTAGTCGCGCAAAAAGTTTTATCTCGCGACGATTAAAATTCCATTTGAAAATCAAACAAATAGGTGCTTTTTGTCGAACCACGCCTGCGCGGTGACGGCAACACTTTTTTTAATGGTTGCCAATATGGCGGACGTTGACATGATGAAAGATCGCCGTAATAAGTCGATTGTTGTAGTCGAATACGGTTTTTGTTTTGGAATTCGCTTGTTTGGCGGAATAGGGTGTTCAAGAGATGGCGTATTTTGCAGGCGTTTTGTTCCTTTACGCTTGTATAAGTATAGATTTCTTTTGAGCGTTTGAACCCTAAAGAATCTTGTAATATCAAAATTGATGGATTTATTACGAAACGGAAACGACAACTAAAAATGAACTAATAGAATCATTAGCAATACGACCCAAGGGATCCAATTTACACAATTCGTTAGTCGAAACCGAGTTAAATATGGTTCAAAATTACACAAAAATGATGAATGCCTCGGTGGCAAGAGTATCAATGACACATACCATAAATACCAGTACACACCTGCGGACGATTAACACGAATGTCAAAATAGAATTTTGGACTAAAATATTTCCTTCCCGGAGTAAATTAAGCGGAAGACATCATTTTTCCACATTCTCTGTTTCGCCACAAAAATTTACATACCCCTTATTCTTTACAAGATAAGGTTGTATTTCAAGAAAATCAACCGCAAGTAAAGTTGCAGTTTGACAATGTGACTTAATTACTAGTGAGGTATACACATAGGGGTACAGGCTCTAAATGTTATCGATACCGCGAGATTTCTCCGACTGAATCGCTTCTCGATTATCGAACTAATGGTATAATTATGTTGATTGAGTTGTAAAAGGACTAGTGCTACTGATTTTATCCTACAGGAAAAGGTAATTATGTGAAAGACGATTAATATAACATAAGATTTTAAGAGTGTTTTCTGTTTTGATTGTGAAAAAAAGAAGGTTTTCTCATTAATTAAATGTGTGAGAAAATGTAGTTTACTCTTAATTTTGTGGATATTTAAGTATTCATGATAATTAAGTTTTTCAATAAGGTTACACTAGTCGATCATTCTTCCATACAAACGTAGACTGGCGATTACTCCACTATTTGACAATGTACTCGTTCAAAATAAAAAATATGATATCAATTTGTCTCATCATTATGTAGCCCTGTAAGGAAACAAAAAAGTAAAAAATAAAATATTTAAAAGATATGAGCGTCGAAAGTTCCATATTTCAACACTAATTTTAACGCATCTTTGGGCGGAAATAAATACCATAAGAAGAAGGAAAATTGCAAAACGGCTTCCATACAGGGATAGATTAGTAATTCAACAATACAAATAATTTTATTTTGGAAATATAAATTTAGTAGTTTTTTCATAATATTCAGACTCCCAAAGGTCTGTTTATAAAATTTCGCGGGCTCGTTTTCGTTCTAAATCATCATCCATTTCGATACAAATTTGTAAAAGTGCTAATTCGTACGCGAACTAGCTTCTTACTGCTCATCACAGCATCCTTCTCTTTCGCACGTGTTGTCGGATGAGATATCGTGCATTTTAACCTCGCGCACAAAATAGTTTGTGCAGTCGACTAGGAGAACCTTAATACCATAATATCTAAAAAAATCAAAAGGTATCGAAATATACATAAAAATAAATTCTAATATTGATAGCGTAGTTCACATTTTGCCTAAAGCCTTTGATCTAAGACTTGACAAAATACCCAATTCAAAGTCAACTTTATAGGCCGACCCATAAATCGACTAATTCCATCCTTAACAATCATAACTAAAACCCATAGACAATTTGTAACGGCCATAACGAGTGTCATGTTCCACGGTTTGACCATAAATCATATTTTTTTGGCGGCAAAAAACATAAACGGGCAAAATGGCTGCTAATTGACGTGTTCCTGGTTTCACTAGTCTCATTATGCTGTGGGTATGCGCGTTCATCAACGATTGGCCACAGATAAAGTGAGAAATAGATGAGAAGTTCAATTGACTGATTACCATCATAGGCAAAAATGACAGGGAAACGTCAGATGAATTAAGAAACTTAATAAAGTATTTGAGAAGACTAAATGGTAAAACCCAAAGGTAGAAAAGGTTTAAGGCGAGGAAACAAACGCAATGGCAGATCGAGAACTAAATTTTTCTTAAAGTAAGGACGGACGTTCTAGATGTGTAGGCCTTTTGAATTTGGAAAGATATTAGTAACGGAAAAACTTCTAGACAGTGGGCCTCGTAAAAATCATTGGAAGTGATACCTAATGATTGTCAAATAAATTAGCTACCTACAGTAATCGATTAAGTAGCAGATTCGATGCTTTCAGTATTTAACTATTTCATTATCAAATCGAACACTTTCTATATATTAATGTTTTTCTAGCCCATTTTCTCATCATGATGCTTGGTCGGACTCGGTGTTTCTGTCTTACCTTCAATATTTTATTACGAGTACGTTTCCTATTCAACCTCTTGCTACGAGTATTGTCACATCTACACCATTGTCTCATCTATGTCCGTCGCCTACGCCGCACGGTAGCTAGAACTACAGCGTGATTTATAAATCTATTTTAATTTACTCGTTCAAGCCAGTAAACGGTTTGGTTGATACTTTTACGAGACCGGCCATATATTACTACTGTTTTAATACTTAATATGTGTGATGAATTTTTTATAAAAAAATATTAGGATCGGCTTATGTTTACATTTTTAGCTACATAAATGGACTAGTCAAAAACAGTAGTAATATTTTTATTTTATACAGGATGTAACGGAAAGGGAAAAATATTTTAAAAACTGTTTCTGTCCTTGTAAATGGACAACTTTCTTAAAGGAAATCAAAGTCAATTCTGAAAAACAAACTTCCATATTAATTTTGATCAGCTGACGACAACTCATGTCGGTATGTAGGTTCTTTCGAGTATTTTCAGACCATGATTTCAGTCAAAAGATTTTTACTACTGAATAATAGGCCAATATGCTGAACATAATAACTTGTAAACCGGCCTTCTTATTTCACAACTTCTTCATAGTTAGTACTGAAACTGGACAATAGATTAATTATGACAGGCGGCAGGTGCCTAATTTTTTAACTAATTACAAACGAAAAAAAACTAAACTACAATCCTCTTCAAACCTCTACGAACCATTCTCAGTTAATTTCAGCGTTTGTAGTAGGTACTCGTATAGGATTTCAGAATGAATTTCTAGTTTTGGTAAAAAAATCCAGACTAAAACTTTTTTTTTATTTTTTTTTATTTGACTAATATCGAAAAAATTGGACTGCAATCCACTACTAATGTCTAACTATTAGAAGCAGTCGGAAAAAGTCATGTTTTGCAATTTCGGGAATGACATTTCTTTTGCTATAAATTTTTTTTTACTCCACTACGAACGAAATTATTGTCACTAGTACCCACTACTTAAAAATTGGAAAAAAATTTGTTTAATCGAAAGATATCGATCTTTCGATTAAACCAATTTTTTTCCAATTTTGTGTTCCATGTTTCACAAAGCCCAGGGCGGATGGCTCAATAATAAGAAGATTATTTGGTAAATCAATGAGTTCTTATATTTTGTCCGTATATTCTACCAAAGTTTTACAGTTTAACGACTATTTCCTCCCGAATTCCCATTAATCTATCCAAGATTTTTTCCCATAACTTTTTGCATCGGCACCTAAATCAAAATCCCGCATTCCATACATATTTGTATGAGAGCAGGTCGTATTTGCGACAACGTTCAGAATGCCACATCATTTGTATGGCAACACTGACAACATGTGAGAGAGTCATTAGTAGAAGTCGCTAATTTTCGCTTTAATTAGAACAGATTTTGGCTTTGTGTTTATTTTTAGAATGATCGTTAAGTTAATGGTTTCTATTTATCAGAATCATTTATTTGTAAAACATAGGTAGTAATTCCATGCAAGATCTTAAAAATTAGGTAGTGCGCTATGTTTTATTTTACAAATTATATAAAAAGACGATTACAATATAATTATTTACGTATTTGAGTAACTGATTGTATTAACTCATGCATGCAAGTTAAATTTTATTATTCATATTCAATTTAATTTCATGTCAAAATTTAAAGTCTATTCAATTCGCAAAACTTTAAATTGTAAAAGAAAATTAAAAATTTTATGTCAGCATTATACCGATAAAGAAACTCGTCTAGAGTATAATTATATCTTTCAAGCACTAACCCGTTAAGCGTCTTTTTAAACTTCTGCAATGGCATACATTTTATTTCATTCGGTATTTTAATCTATATTTTTGGAGCAACACCAAAGAATCTCATTGTCATTAGAGAAGTTATACATTACACAAGGCATTTGTTCATTAATAAATTGAGCACGCATCGGGGTTTTTCTTTACAGAACATTTTTATACTGTAGGTTTGAATTCAACAGGATATGCTACGAATTTCTAGAGCAGAATATTACTTACGAAATAGTGTTAGACACCCGTAATATTAACAGTTGAAAGTAAGAAAAGTTGGTAAGTATGTAATTCTATTTTGGGACAAATAGAGATAAACGTAAATAAATATTTACACAAAAAGGAAACTATTTTAGTTTGTGTAAATGTAAATATTTATTTATATTAAGTATCCTGCCAGTTTTTATACCATACTAGCTTTTACCTGCGGCTTTGCTCGCAGTGAAGCCATTTTTTTATATATAAAAGTATCCTATGTTACTCCTAATACCTCCAAGAATATATGTACAAAGTTTCATGATGATCGGTTCAGTAGTTTTTGCGTGAAAGCGTAACAAACAAACTTACATTCACATTTATAATTATTAGTATATATAGTAGATACGAATGATTCTCGTGTTTTAAACAGACACAGAGGCGTTTCAGGTCTTCGTCGAGACGGCCTAGTTAGTGATCGTAAGTTGCAGAGGATGGAATCCTATGATGATTTGTATTAGCTTATGATAGATTGGACTGAGAACAAAGAGAGAAGATGAAACGGAGAGAGAGATATAGAAGACTATGGCAAAGCCTTTGTCTACCTTTGCTATCTCACACCTATAACAGAAGCACAAACATCGACAACCTAGGTTTAATGACAAAAAGTAGAGTACAAAACTTCTAAAGCAACAGAAAACAAAACAGATTACGCCGTAGTTGTGGATAAGTTTCAGAAGAATTTATGGTCGTGAAAATCTAAGAAGTCGGATTTGAAAGCTATAAAAATACTTAATAATATTTAAACTTGATGCTAACGAATGATACTCGTTGTTATAGTGTATGGGTAATGTAGTAATTAATAAGGATAATGAATTTGATTTTTCAATTTCTTACGTAGAAAATTATCGCAGCATGTAAAATTAAAAACGTCATCGGACTTCTTAGATTGTCATGATTGTTTGAATCGAAAAGCTACTAAACATACTACTACTGAACAGAACAATAATATCATCCTCAATCCGACCCTCACTCAATACAAACACCGTCTAAGCCAAAATCAATGAAGCCAATCATAATTAATAACATTTATATTTATATCACACACATTCAATAAGGAAAATTCTACCCTAGTCTTACCATCAAACCTTACAACTGAAACAAACAAAAAACAACCTTATAACCTCACGATAAGAGTAATAGTAACTGCAGGAGAAGACACTAGACAATTTTTTCCGTCTCACCCCACAAAATTAACTATTTTCCCCTTCCGAATACTAAATACCTATTTAGTGTATTCCCTATGTGTGAAAGAGATGGTAAATGGCGGATCTCACCCCAAGTTTGACGTCTATGAAAGAGGGTGACTTTCATTGTCACCCTTCTGTATGATGGTAACCGACTGTGAAGATAGTTCGTATTTATTTTTAAGTAACAACCTCTATCTAATTTTGATTGAGTTGATCCGTTTGGGAAGATTTTTTGAATGTTTAGCGGATTAAATGGTTGTCTTTGAAGTGATAGATTTATTTATCATTTCAAAGACAACCATGACCAAGAACCTGCCTTACCTTAAGGCAGGTTCAATGCACTAGCAATTTTGCAGAAACAGATGAATCTTTCATCATCTGAATCTTCTTATGGAAGAATTTAGGTCTTGTACGACAACATAAGGCAAAAGTGTATCAAGTAATTCTTCAACAATAACATTGATGTTATAACGGTTAATAAAAAATGCCACATTGTGACTGATTTTTTAATGCCGTCACGTAACAAAGGTTAAGTCCAGGGATATTTCAGTTTCGGGTTATGAGCAGAGGTTAGTGGTCATAATTAGATACAAAATTTGCTAATTCTGTCACCTTATCCAATAAAAAGTTCATATTATTAGTATCTAATACCATTGTTGATAGATAGACATTTTTTTTTCATCTTTAGCTACTGGATCTGGAGGAAAATGGAAATTTGTTCCTGCTTTCTCCTGTTCTTTCATTTCTTCTTTGTGTTTTCTTCGATCACGTGATATTTATCATTATTTATAGTTGCCCTAGCTTCAATACAAAATAAGTCTTCTTCCTCTTACGTAATTATGCCTCTAAAACCAGAATAATGTTAATAAATATATTAATTAGTTCTAGTGTTTAAGGTTATCGCTCACAATTACGTAGGTTCCTTCTTATCACTTATTTTGTTTGTATGTAGTTTTTGTTTTCCGGGAAAACCCAGAATCCTTGAATTTAGGTTGTTGTTGTGTTTCAATTTTGCGGATTTCCTATTTTACATTTTAATTAAATAACGCTTGAATGCAAAATAATTACTTTTTGTTTTGTGCTCTCGTTAAAAGCAATGTTATTATTATTTATTTTCAGCCTGAGTTGTCCCAGCATTTTTCCCGGTTTTAGGCAAGTGCAAGGCAGTCTTTTTGCAGGTTGTGGTGTTCTACTGTGCACATCCACATCCTTTAGTCTATTTACGTTTTATAATGCTATACAAACCACACCATCTTTTGTAATTGTATCAACTCATGTGATTCACTTTTATGTTTTAATTTATAATTACTCTTAATTTTATTAACGTAGCTAACGCTTAGCTCGACTGAGCTAAACGTAACGTTACAAGGTTTACTGTTCTTCCCGCCATCTTCACCTGAGTCTGCCGTGAGGTCGCCGTAAATCCGGGATATACTACAATTTATTATGATTACTCCTTACATTATTTTAGATAAACCAGATACAAATGTTATATCTCACATGGTTGAACAGGTCTCTACCAAAGTCAAAGTCAAAGATTTATTTGCCACTCTTAAACTTTACCACTCTTCACCTTATTTTTATGTCACTTCCAGACGATTCCTTTGGAAGAAAATCTTACTCCGCTCCCCATTTGATTTGTGATTTTACTCGACCTTTCAAACCGTGTCTTTGTATTGCACTATATTATGCAGTTTGTATTGACATGTAGAGCACTTAGGGTATTGATTAGAAAATTGGGAACCATAGAAGTTTTATCTAGAAAATCATTTATTTCCTTTATATCATTCATTGGACATGACGAATTATCAAAGGTCTTTCATAAGGTAAGCATGTACTTAAAATTCAAAGTGTTAATAAATAAAAAAATAAAAATGTTTTGTTACCTACATTCTTCGCAAATAAATGTTTTCTGATTTCCGAAAGATTCAAAGACATTCTTACAATAAAATTTACATAAATCAAAGTATAAATAACAGTGAGCAGCGTCGTTGTAAATCATTTGCACTAATTTGAAACGGATCCGTAAACACGGACGCAGCAGAATTCATCAAGCCGATGCTCCCTCGGCGCTAATCCCACAAAGGGACCAGCAGAGAAAGCTCAAAAGGATTTAACAAGCGGCATTCACGACTGCTCATTATATTTTTATACTTTATACCTCTGGTGGCGGGCATAAAGTGTGCGATCAAAACGCGCGAACCCCTACAAAAGGTAATTATGTTTTGATTCCTACAAAAAAAATCGAGTATCACAAAGGAGACTAACGAGATAAGAGCGTGCTAAATCGTTCCCCCCGACGCCCGCGCGGATCAATCGCGGGGCCGTTGGTGGATTGGGCCGCTCCGACGGGCGACAGGCGGGGCCCCCGCGGCCACGCCTCGCGGCCCCGACACCCGGGCCGGAGCCCGCGCGCTCCGCCACTGCCCGCCAGTCTACCTCCGACTGCGCCCGCATGCGTACACGATCCGTCGATCGCGCCCCAGTGTAAACCGGCTGTGCTAAATGGAACTGACCAGCGTTCAATGTTAAAGAATCAAAGATACGAGGACAAGGAAGTGAACATGGCGATACAGAGTGTTTCGAGGTACCCGAGCAGCCCTGCGGAAGCGACGGAGCCGCCCAAGACTTCGAGGATCAGCTTCAGCGTGGCGTCGATTTTGGCGGATACGAAGGCACATCAGGTGGACGAGACGGCGGAGATGATCAGGCACCACAGGACGATTCCGGAGTCGCCTTTGAGGCAATCTCCTTCTGCACAGATTGAGTTGCCCGGCGGAAAGTCGGTCTCTCCTAGGCCGTCATCTCAAACACCCCCTCTGAACCTTAACGTCTCAGCAACAGTGACGTCTTCTGAAGACGAGTACGAAGATTCTGTAAACCAGGAAGATTCGATAGTAGATGTGGAGGACCTGCAGAATGGTTTGCCGAGTGAGGATGAGGAGAGGCCTTCGTCGGAGAAGTCGCGGCTGGTGCGTCCGATGCCGTACAGCGCGCTGGCGGCGGCGGCCTACGGGCTGGGCTGGCCGGGTCCACCGCCGGTGGTGCCATCCTTCCCGCTGTTCCAGTCACATTACCCCGTTGGACCTTTAACAGGTAAGCTTTTGAAAATTTTCTTAGTTTTGATCTTAGTGTTTTGTTTGTTGGACCCTTAACAGATTGGCTTTTTTCTTATTAAGATCTTTGCAATATTGTGTGATCATCTGTTGATGGTTTAGGCTTCAAAGATTTTGTATGATATAGTTTTTAAGTGATATTGACTGAAGTTTCCATAGTTTACTTATTCTTAGCTTTTGGTTCTCGAAACGTTTAATATCTTTTCTTTTATGAAATAAATTATTTGTGCATGATCTTAGGGTGGCTTGTAGGAATAGTACATTTGTAGACTGATATAGGTTGGTACTTTTAATTTTCTTTATGATTGGATTAACGTATTGATTTGCATTTTAGGTATTTATAATTAAATTTTTACATAAGTAATGAATATGAATAGGTTGTTAAGATTGTCCAGGTTTTCTACTAAGGTACCGATATATTTATTTACTTTATTATTCATACTTATTTTGCATAATAATATTCCTGTAGGTATTATTTTTTCTCGTCATTGCTACACTAACTACTTGACCTTACCTAATTTTAATTAATGTTCAATCTAGTTTCCTGTTTGATGTAATTTGGTGATTGTTATTCTTCACCTAAATTCTTAAAGGAGACTTCGCAACTAGCCAACAAATATGCAGATATTAGGTACCTACGTAATTATATTGCGAACATCATAACAATACATAAATAAATATTTTTATTAAAATCTAATATTTGTGTGACAAACAAAATTAGGAAATTCCACATTTATTTAAGTTAACGAGGAAATATCAGCTTTTAATTAATTGATAAAACCGTTACAATATATTTTCGCAATTATTATTGCTATCGTTGTCCTGCATACCTACCATTTATTAATTAAAATATTTTTGCTCCACCCAATTACGATTATTAAATTATTATTAAAACTTAATTACATTTGTTGGCATTCAATTAAATAAATTGAATATTTCTATTTATTTCCGTTACATATACGGATCATATAATTGCGTTAACGGATTAAATATAAATATAATAAAATATTTATAGTTTTACTCTATTAATATGCCTACGCTCTTAACACAATAAATATGTAATATACCTAGATATATTTATTTATTACTACATAGAACAAATTGCTTTAAATTACAAAACCATTAGTAACTAGTAACTGCAGTTCTATTTAATTCATATAAATCATTTATACCCAATAGTTTAATCTACATAAATACTTTAGAATCTATTACTTAGCTGAAATATTTATCAAATAGACCATGATATTTAATTATTCTCAATCATTGTACTAGCTCCGGTAACTTTGCGAATAATTCTATTTAGAAACAACTTGGCCTGTGCTTACCTACATAGGCTAACACAATTGTTAAACAAAACTGAATGATATCATACAAATTGATCTTAGTGATACACGGTCAACACGGGAGACAGAACTCAGAAGCCAGGTAATCTGAAGACTGGGGAGTCTTGCCAAGGGGTGTCGTTACCCAGTTACTGGGTTGTGGAGGTCAGATAGGCAGTCGCTTCATGGGTAGGGGGACGGGTACTCAGCTGAATCCGGTTAGACCGAAAGCCGACCCTTTTCCATAGTTGGGAAAAAGCTAGGAATATTTTTTTTGACCTATTAGCGAACTAAGTGGATATTAGCAAACTATATCTAATAATGAAACAGCACTTTTAGTTTCTTAACCACTCTCATTTTTAATTTCATAATTCACAAATTAAATGTAGCTACCGCAAGATTTAAACCAATTAACCCTATCTTAAATCCACATTTAACCCGTCATCATTATTGTCACTTATTTACGTCCGAACATCATGTTTTGGAAACCCGTTAACCCTTTCCCTGCCGGAGCCTCAAGAAACGCTGTCTCGTGGAGAACAAAGCCGTACATAAATAAAGGATCACTCGGATGCGTAAACAATGGCACATTGGTTTCGACAACCGAACGGATCACGGGGATTCGAGGAGATTTTGTGATTGTATAAGTTCGCATTGAAAGGGTTAAAAGGGAGTGTGTTTTGTGATGTTCTATTTTTGATTTGAAAATAAATGTAAATAACGTTTTGTATTTATTCATTGAATACAAATACAATTACGTAATTAGAATAATTAGAGTACTTAATGTAATGTTTTTTTTTAATTTAGTGTTTTTAACTAACAATTACGCCAAATTGGTGATTTAAATTATATTATCATTGTCATTTTGTAGTAACTTCCGCATGCTATATTGTACTAAATTTGCAAGTCACAGTCGATCTTTGACAGTTAAATCCATTATTTAACTAATTAAAAGAACCATTTTTTGCGTTTGCTGTGGTCATTAAGTTGCCAAGTGATTTCCAGCCTTACATTTTACCCTAACTAATCAATCCATCGCTTTTTCAAACAAAACCTACATACCAATACTCATGATACAAGTTCTTTAACAGACATAAGTGGCACTTGATCATATCAATTACATATCAAACATATTATCCGTTTGTCTCTTGACGTGGACATTGCCAAGTTAAATCATTAATTTTATTATAAACTATTCCATAATTGAATACAGCAACCAATCACCAACATTTTTATTCGATAAATAAATCCTTATTTAGAAAATCGAATGCAATTTCAAATTCTTTGCGTCAATTTTATTCATTCTTTATTAAAATTATTAAATAAATATTTGCCCTGACACAATTCCCGGATTATTATTATTTGATTACGATATTCGAATAATCTATTACTCAAATTGCTGGTTTCTAATGGGGAAATCGATTTGTTTTTCAGTCGATACAAACGTTTAAGGAAATCCTGTTGGTTAACGGATCGAGTGATACTTATGGATATTAAGAATTATAATGGGACTTAATATAGGCAATATGGTCATATTTGGGATTTTATTAACACTTTTTGTGGGTGAGGAAAAACATGAATAGTTATGTTTTTGCTTCGATAAAAATATGCGATTTAGACGTAGAAACATTTTGCGTAAATCCTGCCAATACCTAATGACATGCGGACTTTTATTACATTGGGAAATTTTGAGGGGGTGAAAGTACCAACTTAAGAATGATAACTTTTACTATGGGACCAACCCTGAAATCGTGTAAGTATTGAGTGAGTTTAACGTCAATCCTGGGTTACGATTTTGGTAGATACAAATCCTTATGGGTAGGTAGGTAGGGCTGATTTGTAAATATTATACCTACTAGTACGGGTCGGCTCGAAAATCCCACTTCACAATTTTTTTCATTTCGATCCATTCTTTGCATTCTACAATTGCAATTGTTAACGCCAGAAAAAATTACCAAGTCATCCACTCAAAAGACTCTACAATGTGACCAATTTTACACTTCATTTCACTTTAACCTGCACAGGACTCAAACCTGTGTACCAATGTTATCGGATCACTTTCATCACGGCAGATTCGCGACGCATGAAGCCACGAGCCACGCCCTCTAGAACAGACAAATAACTTGTACTGTCAAACACATAACTCACGTTTACACGGTGCAAGTCGGGTATTCGTGAGATTTTGTTGGCTATTGTGAAAAGGGATGGTGGAAATCTGAATTATTACGATAGTTTGTTCTTGAGGGATACACAGAAAAACCATTGCCTTATGTGCATCAAAAATGTACATTTTCTCAAACATGCTTGTAAATTTGAGCATTATTTTGATAACCTTCTTCGAGATAAATCAAAATTGCTTTCCTGTCCAAATACATGCAAGCAGCCGTGAGCAGCATCCGGCAAAAGTTGTATGAAAATCCATATCTGTCGTGTTTAGCGGCCAAATAAATTACATAGTAAACTCATATCTGTCGTGTAATTTAAAAATGGAACGATCTTTTACTCCGGAAAATGACAACCAAGGAGGTAACTTATCAAAGGTTTTATTTAAATTTCGAACTGGCTTGCAAATAGAAAGCTGTTTATAGAAAAAAATTAACACTTTAAAGCAGGCAAAATTATTGTTGTTTGTCATTGATTTTGAAAAGTAATTGCATTTGACAAAATGAGTTCTTGGTACTACTTAGTTTTAATTGCCGCGCGTTATTTGAGCCCAACTAGGCATTGATGGACCTACGTATGTGGCCCGAGGCGAAGTTCTTCCATCAATGCCTCTTTTGCTGGCCGCTGCAGTAATGTACTATGAGTACGCAACACCCATCTTTGTATATTTTTAAATTTCATATGTGACTGCTAATGTCCTTTCACACATTTTGCTTATAATTCTATAATTTGTTTGATCAGAAACTTTTCGCATCTCAGGGGTCTACTGAAAGTTTCGTAATAGTGCATAACGTATGTACCTAAATTGTGGTTACCTAATTTGAAATCTGAGGTATTTGAAAATAAGAACAAAATGAGTATTTGATTTTTAAACTTTTCTTTTTTTTTGCATTCTGAATCAAGGTTTTGAACTGTTATTGATTCTTTTCAATTTATTGTTAAAAAAAATCCCGTCTAAACAAGAGCGCTATGACATAAATATTTCATACCGGGTTGACTTGTACAATAAATTTTATTGGCTTCGTTTTTGCAACCACTTGAAGGATAATACTTCTCACAGAGATGTCAAGATGACAGCAACAATGTCGTTGCATGAGAAGGTGACAAAAGTGATTTGTTAATTTATTACTTACGATTTCAACACGGGTAAACAATATTATCGTGATGTTTTTTTATCTATTTATTATAGGCTCGCGCTTGAACACTATCTCACCTGATGGTAAGAAACATACAAATTTATAATGATTAAATGTAAATTCTCTGTTCTTCGCCAATTCCTTGATTGGTTTGGTTCCTTTTGGCTTAGGATAATAATCCTTAGCCAAAAGTGATTAAGGGCCTGCAACCGCTTCAGTGCCGTAAAGCGGTCACTTTCTAAAGCATACTCCTTAGTAACGGCTAGGTTAAAAGGTTTGAAAAAATATATATTTATTATTGTTTCATGTACTTACATTATTTGTAAAACATGGTTTTTTCGTATAACAAATAGTTTTGCTTTAAAAAAATAATTAACAACACTACATTTTTCGCAATTTTTGGATACTCCTCCAAAACGACTTAAATGTTTAAAAATATTTGTACACAGAAAATGTTATGGCTAGAATTTCTTCATAACTGAAATAGCATTTGTAAATATAAGAATATTTTGCAAACAAACTGTCTAAAAGGATAATTCAATATTGATGTTCTGGTTCCGGGCGGGCGCACGGCCAGTACTGCGTTAAAATTGGGAAATATATACGCCTTAAGTATCAGCATGTCTACTGACTATTTTCCATGACTTGTCTCACAAAGTTTGCTCGAACCAGCTTTTAGCCAGCTTTTGGCCACCTGTGGACCAGCAGAACTTCGCAGTCCAATTATGCCCATATGAACTTTTAATTGATGACACTCTAAACACGTCGGATAAGATTGTCATCAATGCCTTAAATTGATTCCCATATTTTGTCACAACGGTACTTTTTTTTGGGTAAATTTTTAATCTTCATTGATTTAAAAACAATAAAAATGTTATACTTATTGCCTGTCTGGAGCTTACCAGCTCAGCACTTATAACACTTCTTAAACCAGCTCCTAATTCACGGAGTCCTACCGAGTTGCGTGGCCGCAAACATTACCACTACTCCCCAACAAATAGAATCGGTCGCCATACACGCCTGTTCAATTACGAGCGGCTAATCGAGCCGAAGCCGGCCTATCGGCCTTTATTAGCCTCTAATGTTGCATTGTGAGAAACATTTAGTGCGTTGTTGGTCCTTGATTGTGGTTCTATACTTGAGTGTAGTATGGGATTGAAAATAATTAATCAGAATCTTTAATTACATAACAGTCTCTGATGGACCTTTTAGTTCTGTCATAATCTGAAGAATTTTGAAGGATATTCCAGTAATGTTTGAATTAAATTCGTCTGCTTCACAAAATAGGTAAATATATAACGCAATTAATGTTGTTGAACTATCGAAATGAAAGGCCATTGATTGTGGGAATCGCTTTTTCTGTAAGTTCTATTAAACTCAGAAATCAAGCTAGGTTATCGTTTTCATAGTCCTACATTACCTTACCGAATTTATTTGAGGACAGACCGATAGGTTCTTGCACATCTCTGTCAATCGTCAGTGTTCACTTCCAACGAAGTTATTTAGGTACAGTCAAGGATCAAAAGTGCAATCTTACTCTCCCAAAACTCAAATGGCTAGTTTTTACCCGACTGCCGAAGAAGGGTAATGTGTTTATAAGTCTATGTATGTATGTTCCAAACCTAACGCTTTGGCCGATTTTGATCATTCTTACGTCAATCGATTCGTCTTAATCCTGCGAGTGTCATTGAAAAATGGCGTGTTATGGGCGCCATATTGTGGGGCCCAATTTTTTTTCTTCCAAACCCATCGTGTGGGGTATCAAAATAAAGGGTTTTAAGAGGTGATTAGAAAAATATACATTACTTATATGTTTAAATGTTAGGTACATTTAAATATATAAGTAAGGTCTAAAAAAAATAACAAAAATGTTGTAAATAAAAATATATATAAAAATATCAAAAAAACCGACTGCTTAAAAAGCAAACCAAAAAGAAGAAAATCGTGCTGTGCAGTCGGAAGATACATCTGTTTTTGGTCAGCCAGCTCGCGCGTATGTATCTTCCGACTGCTCAGCATAATTTTCTTCTTGTTTACGTCTTTTTAGTTTGCTTTTTAAGCAGTCAGATTTTTTGTTATTTTTTGTAAAAGAAGTTAAATTATCCACTACTGATTGAATATGTTGTATTGATTTTACCAACTAACCGTGAAACGATGAAATGCGTCTGCCTAAAAAATGTCGCTGATGTTTTGTTAGAGTGTGACTGCTCTTTTGACCCTTAACTGTACGTAGTGCATCTTTCACACAATCCATCCTTATTTTATTTAGTCATTCTCTTTTCTACCCACCCACATCCAAACTTAGCACTTGTCATGTTAAATGTCCCTCATTCCTCCTCATCACATGTCCATACTGCGAAAAACGCGTAATTAAAAAACTCAATGTGTTATAAAGTGAAATAGAGCTCTCACACAGAATAACTCTTCAATTGTTACGGCTACACTAAAAACCACTTTCAACTTCAACACATTAATTAGCAGCTAACTCGTAAAGTGCTGAAAACAAAACAAAATTGAATATAATTCACGTAAACTAGTATTTCTTAAGGCTTATTTCCATAAGCATACTATTATCTATAGAAAAATAACAGGTCGCAGAGTAGCAAATACAGTGATTACAGGCAGTGTTACAACGCCATAGGCTGGCATTTCCATAAGCATACTATTACCTATAGAAAAATAGCAGGTCACAGAGTAGCAAATACAGCGATTACTAGCAGTGTTACAACGCCATAGGCTGGGGCTTGTAACAAGAGCTGAGCTAGCCCATTTCCCGCTTCGCTACACATTTACTTCCACCAATAGGTAGTACCTATGTTATACATATAGGTTAGGTACAATCCATTGCAGAATAGGTCGTAGTTTAAATTCTTGTAATGCAGACATTACTTTTGAATTTACAGACTTCCATATATCTTCGAGATACCTAATGGATAGTCAAGTATTGCATTAAAAATTGTATGCAAAATTTCTAAATACTTAAGTTTAATATTTGTATTTGCTACGCTGTGTCTACGCTTCTTACTTACCCTTTTGCAATAAAATAGTAAAAAAATATACCTTGCCGCAGTAAATAGTAAACATTGCAATTAATATTAGTTACTAGTGCTTGAAAACATGCGAAGTTATCGCTTATCAACGTTGTAACAGTTCTCAAGTATGCTTTCCTCAGCAATTGAACTTTTCATAGTTGTGCCATATTTTTTTGCCTTGTGTTTTTTTTGAAAATGTAAATGAAATTGCATTATTTACATTTGAAATTATTTGCTGCAGTATGAGTATATTTCAATTTAGCGCATGTCAAGGATTTTAATGGATTAAATGTGTTTTAAAGAGTTGATTGAACTTGCAACGTATTAAAGTGGATAATAGAAACTTTTTTTCTTTTTAACGATTACATCTTTACTTATTATATTAAAAATATATGTATGTCTGTACTTCAGTCACACTTAGAGGTCTGTTTTCTTAGATTAAATTATTTTACATTGGTAACTGTAAGCGGTGTCAAATATATAGTTAGACAACCTACATGAAAATATTATTATTTTGCCATAGAAAAATGTTGTTACATAATTTTCCGCCTCTTCACAATAAACATAATTACAAATAGTGTTTTAAAAGAGGTGTGGGCAGCTCTGCCAATTGGCCGCTATCCCGAAATGTCCTCATAAAAAATATACAGCTATTAAATAATTTGCAAGCAAATAATGAAAAGTGTTCGCCATCATGCAATGGTCACGACATATGAACACGAATCTCGACTTATTACATACATTATACTTTTCCACTCGCTTGTACATTAGTACCCCATTTCATACGTGCTTGTTACACCTGAATATCATTACAAACTCAAAGGAAAAAGTTTATCTCACTTTTCTACTTGAAAGTACATTTATATTACTTTTATGGGTTCAATTCCCAGTACAGTCGCTAACGAACGTTGGTAATAAAAAATGTGAATTGTAACTATATAGAACAGTACGAACACGATCCATCAGTTTTAATTTATACATAAAATTGCACTTTTCTACTCGGCGATAAGTTCGCACATAATTTTCATAAACTGCGTAAAGTGTTGGTTAGGTAAGTACAGTCACAAATAAACACACAAGGAAGGCGTAAACTGAATTAGCACAGAGCTCAAGCTACATAACAATACATAAATTATACTTATCCACTCAACAGTACATTTGTATCTATTTTTTACTTTACACAAAAGTAAAGTCGCTAACAACTGTGTTGGAAACTAAAAAAAAAGTGTAAAAACGAACGTATTTTACGATGCCACGGACGTTTATGATGCAAATGAAATATAAAGTTAGATCGCGAATTGTAATTACCGCAAAAAGTAATTAGTTTTGCACGCACTAACATTGGAGGGAAACAAACTCGAACGCAAAAAAAAAAAATATGTTACCGTCACAAATATTGGAAACGTTTTCATTCACTTAGACTCGGTTAACAAGACCATCGAACCGATTTAATAGTTTGTTTCTTGTAGTTTCAATTTCAAATGGAGCTAATGTGTATATTGTATTGTATCAAACATTTTATAATTCGATACATGAATGCAATGTTTAAATTAGAGAACAAATTCTCCTCACATAAAATGGCCGTGGGTAGCGTATAGGTAGTCACCCGCCCGATCACATTGACCAGTTGTTTCGCACAAGCGGGACGTATCAGCGAATCGCGGTGCAAAACGTACGCTTTAAACCACTGAAAAATAAAACATCGCAGAACTGGTTCCCTTATCGTCAATGCACAATGGACTGCGGCCACTCCGGGCAATATTGGTAGCTTTTACGAAGTAAAATACCATTAATACCCTTTTCCTATTTGTTTACGATCGAGAATAATGGTCTATTAAGAATGTTAAATTGCTAACGCGAAAATGTGCGTATTCTTGTGATTAACAAAATAATTGTTTACGTTTGTTTTAATGGCAATTGTTCCGTTATCTTAGTGATTAAATTATTGCAGTTGATTGATTGGTTTGTTGATTTTATTATTGGAACAGCAATTTATTTAATAATGTAATATAATAAAGAGAATTAAATTGATTGTTAGTAGGTAGTTAATCTCTTAAAGTACATAGAGGGGTCGTACTGCGAAGTGCCAATGCCATCATTATTCTACTTTGAAATAGATTATAGTGCTAGATGTGTGTGTTTATAGATGTGTGATAGTGCTATTCGTTTTGTATGGCTCCGTCTCTCTGTCATTTCGAACTCATGATGGTTTTGAGACGTTGCGTTTATCGTCTAAGAATATTTTCTTGATTCATACATTTCAAACCGCTTTTTTTAAACTTATTTTTTTTGTTAAGTACAAAAATGTACGGATTTAAAAAAAAATCGCGTTCTTGTGCCGCCGCGGCCGCCGCCGCTGCGCATGGACCTTCAATTACCTCAGATTTAAAAGTTTTGGCACCGAAATCGAAATCGGAGGTACTTGTAAACAATCGAAAGTGCCGACTTTTCGAAATCGGAATCGAACCTAAGCGAACCTCCGTAACATCCCTAATAAAAACAAACTACACTAACGCTAAGTGAAGTTATTTTTATTCCGGAAATATGCTCTCTCAAATGATTCAATTTTCGGTTAAGCCACGTGAGCGAAGCCGCGAGAAAAAGCTAGTACTAGGCTATACTTTTATTCACCTCTTGACAAAGCTAACTATTCATTTTGCGATTAATTTTATAAAGCTAACTATTAATGCTGCATTTGTTTTGATAATTGCGTTTATTTTGTGTGTAATAAAAAGTGGTAACGTGGCGAGTGTAATTAGCGAGAGACGTCCTTATCAGACGGTCGCTGTTGCGTGTGCCTGGACTGCAATGTGCTCGTTATTCTTCTACGGAAATACCTAAAACGGGTTCATGAATAATAGGTAAAAGAGAAAATAAGAGTCTACTAGAATTAAGCAAAAAGGTTTACTTTTCAAACAAATCTCTACAACTGCAGAATACTACATAATGAAAACTGTAAGAAGATCCTATTCTAACATTATTCCCCAGAATCTAAACTTCTAGCTGTTCTTTATCAAAAGCGTCTTGTTGACGTCTCAGCTTAACTCGAAGCATTTATGTCAAATGAACCATTTAAAAGCACTCAGGCAAGTTCCTCTCTCACCTCTACTGTTTATTTTTTTAAATAAAATGCCGTACTTACATCCCTAGACATAACCCTACAAATACCCACACAAAACGATCCAATATGCCACCATTTACCCGCGTTTCTAACACCACTAAACCCCGGTTCTTACACCGATCGATAAACGCACACGTTTGAAACCGTCATAGCTCACCTCACTCCAATCCCGACTGAATTTATAACATTTAATAAGTTTAACCATTCCATTTCACACCTATTGACTTATAGTGGTGCGTGATATCAACTATTTATCAACTAGTTGATTAACCCTCAAGTTTATGGCAGTCGATGCTATTGTTGGCGCAATGGAACTTCTATTTGGTTTCTTGGAGCTTTTGAAGTGGTAATTTTCGTTCAATTGGCGCTGTTTATAGCCATATAGATACGTCTATCTTGCTTACTCAGATGGTAATAACATCTCCTGTCTCTCTTGCACTTTATTAGCAAAAAAATTATTCGATTTGTAGGTTAACTTTTGAAGTGGTAACTTTCGGTCAATTGGCGCTGTATATAGCCATATAGATTGCTATCTTGCTTACGCAGATAGTAATAACATATTCTGTCTCTCTTGCAGATTTATTAAGAAAAAAAATATTTGATTTGTAGGTTGGCTTTTAAAGTGATAAGTTTCGGTCAATTGGCGCTCCATATAGGTATGTCTATCTTACTTACTCACATGTCAACAACATCTCTTGTTTCTCTCGCACATTTATTTGATCTGTAGTTTTTCGTCGTGATTACAGGCTTATTGAGTTCATGTTGAATTTAGCATTCAAAGGTTTCTAGTTTAGAATCGTTGTCTGATTTTAATACAGGGTGTGACGGTTACAGCTAGCCAATTACTGAGTTTTGTATCAAAGTATTCAGTGTCTTAATTTTGTAATAGTGTTTTGCGCTATTCCTGTTAAGATCCAATCACGGACTATTAAAGTTATGATATTGTTCGTCGAAAACTGTTATTTTAGAGGTGTACTACTCGACTATGTTTAAAAGAAATCAATTTTCTCGTTGATACAATTAAAGTTTTATGTTTATTCGTCTGATATAGATTTACGATCATGTCCATATATCCTCACGATTTATGAGCAAACGCTGCAGACCATTAATAACAATGAAATCAAACCAAAACGTCGGAATAACAAAATTACTAACAAATAAACATATTGAATTATTTATTTCTATCCGATATCGTAGAGCACGAATTTGTCTCCTTCCCTAAGCTAATTAGTTCTGTATAATGACATAACGCGAGCCTAAGCGTACACTTCGGTGCAAACTTAATGATAAATATATCCATATTTGTCTATCTGTATAACTGGAAAGGCTTATCGTTCCGAATGCTCTCGTTAGCGCTTGTAAACTTAAACCCCATTACTGCCACTCGAAAATACCAAATAGACACCTTAAGTTGAAAGTCGTAAGGAAGAAATCAATTTGACGCCACGTTTAAGGTCTTTTTTCGCCCGGTACGCGCACGATTGCCTCTCCTAATTGGCTCGCCATCTGTTTTAATTCATTTTGCGATAGTTTTACAAGTATTTTATTGACGCGTGGCTCCGCCTGGCGGTCGGTGGTGTAACGAAGCGATTAATCGATTCGTTTGCGTGTGAGTCGCTCGATCGAGTGCCCGAGTGGCCCGGCAAGTCAATTGCTCGATTATTCGATTTTTGAACAAATATTCCTTCAGTTTTGTTTTACTGTTTGCTTTTGATGTATTTTGCGGTTGCCATGTGGGGCAATGTTTTGCAATTCTGATTATACGGACTTCGACTTTTAATTTGCTTCCATTTCAGCGTCGTTCAGCATGTAATTTGTTATCAAGCCTAAGTCTGTTGTTATTTTCTTATTAATAATACCTACCGAATGAATAATGTCCGTTATTAAACTTGTTCGTAGAAACGAAATAAGGCAGCTTACCAGGAAATTAATCGCAATTATGTGTAGGCATGAAAAATGGCCTAGTTTCAATACCTATCACGCTATGGGAGGTCTTGGAAGATGAAACGCTTGACTCTTAGTGCTCGAACTTAAGGTTGAAAATGATGTGGAAGCATATTTGCAAAGAGATAAGTCCAGTGGCATAGTCAGTGACGCGTGCTGCCATCTCTCGGACGATGACAGTAAATAATAAATCTTTAGATAACATCAGAGGCGAAGATTATACGGTACTGAGTCCTCCTCACGCCATCCGTGCTTCCTGCACGGGCAAATTAGTAAAACACCTACAAACAATGTTGCCTGCCATTTGTTATACCACACACTTAAGACTAAAGTAATAAGGTTCAAATTCATCTGAGCGTGTGACATGCAAAGGCAAGTAACAAATGGTGGTGTAGAACACTGAATATATTTTTAGTAGTTCGCAGAAGCGTACGCTAAAAGTTAACGCCGGTGCTTGAGCGACAGAAGACAATGAACAGAACAACACAGTTTAATGTTTAAGTGCCTAGTTAACGTGCAGTTACTGCCAGACTAGGATTATGACCTGAACCTAAACGTTCTATTTCACTGCACAGTAAACCACACGCATTCTAAGAACTATTTGAAAATGCCCATTTCTTTGGCCGAATTTGTAACAATCGGCCTCGACCCGCGCGTTGACCAATTAGAAACACCCATTAAAAGCATTCGGCAAACTTCGTATTTTTTCGCCGCTTGCATTCTTTCACGAAAACAAGCGATGCAATTTAATCCGTCAATTTGCACCGAACAAACCGCCACCGGTAGCTCTTTTGAAAATGGAACGCTTCAATTGACTTTCGCGTTCTAAAAATTGGTACCTCATTAAGTGACGGTTTATTCGAATTTCGAACTTAGTGTTGCCGTAAACATTTTGCACTCTCAAATGTAAATTGGTATTATACGCATTTATCGCACCTTTTGAAACTATGTTTTGTCGACAACTAAAATATGGTCAAGCACCTTTTAAAGCTCCGTTGTGATGACCAATTAATCCTGGTCAAATAAATGGTTTGACCATCTTCTAAATTACGTCAAATTTACTAAATATCCAGGAATAAGTATAGCATTAATATACTCAAAAGATAAATAAGATACGAATCAAACAGAAAATAATTGTTGGTATCAGTACCTCCGCCATCAGATTTGATATTAATTCAAAGACACTTATGATCAAAATTAAGATAAAATATGTAGGTTTATGGTGGCATACATCCGATTCTTGGAAAGATAGTCAAATGAAAGTTGACTACTGTTTTAACATAAAGATTATATCATACCTTCGGATGGGAAGTAGAAATGCCATGCTATATAATGATAGGTCATCGTCAATACAACCTAGCCTAGCAATTTACCCATCTATAGATAAACCTGGAGTTATCATTAGTAACTTTGGTTAAACCATAAACTACATTTTTCGAGGTTTGGTAGACCTTAGTTCGAGAGAAGCCTTTGCCTAGGAGTGAGATCAGACTTTCAATAAAAGTTTGGCATAACTTTAATCAGTGTTTAATACCTTATAAATTTGTGCCAACTTTATGTTAAATATTTTTTCATGTCTTTAAAGTTGACATATTAATAAAATCATTAGAATTGCCATTCATTACCTAAGTATAATTTTATTAGGCCAGTATCTTGGGATGTACGCGAAATAATCCGATCTCATAAACATGCATAATTGGTAGATATTAATTTTTAACGAATATTAGGTAATCTCAGCTACACAGAAACGACCATATTAATTTTATTATCACGAGTTCCGAATAAAAATTAAAATTTGAATTATGTTATAATAAATTCCGAATAATAAATTACTAATAAAAATTAAATACGGAATTAATGACTTCCATTATGGTTCCGAGTTTTAATTAAAATGATCAAGCGAAACGAATTAGATAATTTGTCATCGACTCTCGCGCAGCGTCTCATTGTTGCCAAAGACATAAATTATAATATCCCAGCCTTCTTGGAAATAAGGACGGCTATACAGACAAGACAAGAAAGCAAGAAATATGCATAACTAAATGACGTCAGAGACATATTGGGCTCGTTTTGCAAATTCTATTCTTCCGAAATTCTGTTTTCGAACAGTAGTTTTGTACAACAAAAAATGGTTTACAATACAATTTGTTCAAGTGATGTCATGCAGTGATTTTAGAATCAAATCTTTACGTCAGTAGGTAGTTTGTCTTGGTGACTCATCATCGCTAATTATTAAATGATGATTTATTGGCTGTGATATTCCGTTTATAATTTTATCAGCCCGAAAGTCGTAATGCCCGGTGACTGGGTTGCCAACATTCAGGAAAAATACTAGGCAGAACGTTGCGACTCAAAATTCTTACGAAATTATTGCTTCAGTCTTGCAACCCTAGTTTAATTGTCAAATGAGTGTACCACCTTAATTAAACATTCTTGTGGCGACCTTAATAAATTGGCGGGCACTTACAAGTTTAGCAAATAATTTATTCTAAATTCAAATTCTTAATTCTGGCTAGTTTTAGTTATAATTTTATAGTTCGTGGAATATTTATTTCGTTTCTTTGATATTTTTGTCTTGTTAAACAAGTTTTTCGTTGGTCGAATTTCGCACGGTCAGAGTCAAAATGTCATTTTGGTATCGTAGGTGTGAATTATTAGTTACTAATTGGATTGAATTGGTTATTCCTGTTTAATTTCATATAAGTTTAAATTTTGAGTTGATTTTTAATCGTTTTTAATCGGTTATTCGATTAATGATAGGGAAAAGTGTTAATGAACATCCGTGTGTCCTTCTAATTGGTTACGAAATGTAATTTAGTATGGTGATACGGATGTTAGATTAACTAAGATTAATGTTCAGTTTCTAGTGGTTTGTATTAAGTAAGATTTATGCTCGAGTGAGTATCATTCTCAGACAAAGTTTATCTACTTATTTGAACACATTAGTGCTCGACCGTAATTGATTTAAAAAAAAATTGCACTTCTTCATAAACTTTTAAAATGTCAACGTGTACGTTCCTCCTTGCGCACAACAAGCTCAAAAAAAGTTTTCTCTTCATTCATTGATTAAGTAGATAAATTAAGTTGTTCATAAATATCGTTCCATACTGGTTATATTTATGTAATCTGTGATAACTTAGGCTTTTAAAACCCTCTCCCGTACCATAGATACAAAATATCCCTAATTTATACGAAAAAGCCGTCATTAATCCGTCATACACCATTCTGGCATACCTTTGAAAGAATCCTCGCATAGTTTCCATTGAAGGATTCTTAATGGCTGGTGCTATCATTGCGCTATGAGCCGAGGTAGGTGGGCAGTGCGTGGGAGTCCGCCAGAGCTCCTGCTGTGCGAGCGACGTACAAACATTAACATGTTCATTTATTAATATAGTAGGCCATAGAGTTATGGGCTTGTAGAGGGTTTAAAGTAAGAAGAAACGCTTGTTTTATTAATTGTTTCTTTTTTATTAGTCTTATAGACTCGCGTTTTACCGGTAAGCGATGATGTCGTTAGTAGGTACCTAGATAGTTTAAAAAATGTAAAATAATTAGCTTCTGCCAGCGGCTTCGCCCGCGTGAAAGTTGAAAATTAATTGTCTTGAGGGAACATATTCCCGGCATGAAAAGTATCATAAAGACTATTACTGACTATAATCTATCTTTGTGTCAAATGTTATCCAGATCCGTCTAGCCGTTTGAGCGTGAAGAAGTAATAATCATACAAATACACCCACACACATTCACAAACTTTCGTCTTTATAATTTTACTAGCTTCTGCCCGCGGCTTCGCAAAAAGTGTTTTATCATGCCAAGGGGATACAAACATACTATCCATGCCAAATTTCATCTAAATCGGTCCAGTAGATTCAGAGATTACTACCCCTACAACCTCACAAACTTTATATCCTGTTTATAATATTAGTATAGATATTGTGATAGTGTGATGTGATATTTTTTTTTTAACACGACCGTATTATATAATACAATCTCGCAAGTTAGTACTTTGTCAACGATAGTAAAATACGAATTTATCAAATTAATTCATGACAGTTACAATTACGAAGAAACTATAAATAATTTTTCCGATATTACTCCGATCTCATTACCAAATTACAAGTAACCTTTTTAATCTCAATTAAACCCAGCTGATTGATACTTTGGACATGGCATTTTAACCACAAATTAAGAAAATTAAGTAAAAATAATTAAAACGAATTAACCATCGAGTTTCACGTTAAAAATCAACTTTATTGGGAAAGGCGCACAGCAAGTTTAAAAAAGTTGAAAATGTCAATATTGACAAGTTCGACCCAAAAATGTTCTCACAATAATTTATGAAGACAACTTTCACTATAACCAGTAGCTTTTGTATTTAATCTGAGTTTTAGCTACTGTATTCCCACGACATTTATTTTGCTGGATTGAGATTGTCTTTCGACAAAAAAAAAGGAAAAAAGTTTGACGGTTGTAATGACAGATTTCATATTTCACACGTTATATTTTTTGCACATTAGCTTTAGCTAATTTGAATTTCGAACAACGTAATTATTCGAACAAAAATACAAAAGAAAAAGTTTCTTTTTTCAAAAAGATCTTGTCTATCCCTCATAAGGCTACGTATACACATAAGGACACCCCGTGACGATCGTAGGCCGATGTTCATTGCACAGAATTATAAAGCCGTGTTCAGGCCAGCGTCGGTGGCGAGCGAGTCAAGTGGATCGCTACATGCAACTAATTAATATACCACTTGTCAATTAAGCGCACGATATTGTGAACTGTGCCTTATTTTTTTGTAAACTTCAACTAAAAATAAAGGAGTTGTAATAAATTTATGTGTTTGTTGCAAATGCGCACAGGTTTCACAAAACAGTACAGTGTACCCGCAAGTATTAACGATTTATAGGATATTTAGAAGTAGAGAAGCAGGCAGGCTTTTTCTTTTAGTAAATTTTTCTCAACGTTATTTCTCAACTCAACAGAAATAATTGACCAACATACTCTGACCATCATGGTGAATTCTGGCCTTTTCAAGGAGTGATAGTTTTAGTGCCAGCAATGAAAATAAAGAGTAGTTTCAAACCTGAGGCCAAGGTATAAGAGTGATTGTGTAATTGTGTATTAAAACCAATAAAGTCTGTGAAAGTGCGCAATCTCGCTTATAAGCATAGCAAAGTTTAAGTAGTCTCTTAACCAAAGATCTTTAATTTAATATTGAGACCTAAAACTAATTTATGCAATGTAGCTCAAACAGATATTGGTTACTTAAGTTGTTCTAATGTTTTAATTTAATTTATAGCCTTTTTGTATTAGGTATTTGAGTCTCCTTTCGTGTTTTATGATAATTTCGACATATACAAGTTACTTCACTATACAAAAGACTAATAGGGATGTTTCCTTGATAGAAAAAAATATAATTCTATTTAGTCCGTCAGTGAGATTATCAAATAATATTGGACCCGTATTTTTTGCTTTATCAAATGAATAAAAATTGACAAAGATAAAGCGCATCAAAGTTCAGGAGGGCTTGTGACGTCACTTTTTCAGTATAAAGTATCGTAGTAAGCACACCGTGACGTCACACGATATTTCAACGCACTGTATCGTCGTAATTTTTTGTTTACGTGGCAGAAGAAAAAATACTAATCCAATATTTTAAGTTTATCGGACTAAATAGCTATTTTTTGTCAACTACCCTATTGATCATGTTGATGAGTTTAATACTTGAAAGATTTCCAATCCAAAGGTATCTAAAAAAACCTTCATTAGTGTGCTAACTGATTGAAAATAGCCCAAGCTATGATGAAATATTACCTAGTTAGCTATCACTTAACAAGGCAAACTCACACTCACTCATAATAAACTCTTTTAATGATTCATAAAAACAAACTCTTACACAGCCTACACATTGTCTTATAACAGCAATAATAATAACATTTTAATGTCTTATAAATCGGTAATTACAGCAATAATTCCATCTTATTGCCATGTACTGCTGTTCATTTAATTGCCATTATTGCTACTCATTTACTTGGCATTATTGCTTAAGCACCATGTTATTGTTTCTGATAGTCTTTTGTTTTATTTCTTTGAATTAAAAACCAATAAAATTATAGTTTATACGACTGTAAAGGTCGAATGATTTTGTTTGGCTTTTAAAGGTTTTCTGTATAAATAAGTTTTTTAAATATTTTTATAGTTGATGAACTTTTTGAATGCACGCACTTTAGTAATCATTGTTTATTTTTCATACTTTATAAGCACGAAAAGTCAATATTACCATTTTTAACAAACAACTTACATATCATATCCATTTTGCTTCGCATAATTTTGCATATACACGGGAACAGGCCTATTGTAAGCCCCTATAAGTAAGTACAGTCCGCAACGAAGTCATGCTCCTAATTATAGAAGCATTCCCAATCAATTACCGAGTATGCGCAACAAGACTGTCGCGACCGCTTCATTTGCGGTAACGTCAGCTAAATAATTAATTAATTCAATTTTAATTAAGAAAGTTTATCTTATTTGTGAGTTGAAGTAAAAGGCCAGAAAACTGAATTCTCGTGATGAATTTTAAGTAGGTTTAAACACCTGTTTGATGTTGATAATTAGTGATGCTAAATATGGCAAAACTGTATTAAATTAATGCTACCAATAAAATATGGTTCCCATTTAATAATATTTTTTTTTATTTAGATTTATTAAAATGAATTAATAATAAAAACAAAACGTTTATCTCAAAACAAACGAACCACAAGTAAAAATAACAATAAAAATAATCTTTTAACCAAAATTATAATACAAAAACTGAAGCAAAACTGACGTTTTGTGTTTAACAAGCAGTCAAACGCCGCTGTCAGGCATTGGCACCGAGCCAAAATACTAATGTCCCATTGAATAGTGCTATTTGTAAACTGAGGAGAGCGGGACAAGTATAAACACAGCTCTAACGCTTCGATGCTCTTAATAGATCATTTAAGGCAAGGCCATAGAACACGCGAAAACAGCAGAAGCTTTTCTAAAATGATGAAAAAAGGGAGGGGGCGAGGCCTTTGCATTATACTTAATGGAAAAATTCAATTTAAAAAAATATATTATAAGGAACAAAAAAATAAATAAGTGTATTCATAATATAGAAAAAAGTAGATCCCGATAAGTGTAAGATGACATTAAAGTAAATGTCATAGATCAAGAAAGATGGAAGTTATCTTTCTCAATAAACATGAAAGGTCTTTTCGTCGAAGTTATTTATCTTGGAATGAATTGTTAAGATGCGTATGAGATATGTAGTACTTGATATATCATATAAAATGCCACTGACATCAAAGAGAGAAGTCTAAAAAAATGGATTATTGCATGAATAATGGGCCTATTATGCATGTAAAGTACGTTTTAACTCATCCGTGTGTTTTCTTTGCTTCATATATTATCATGAAATCATATAATAAAGCGCATTTTATGATAGAAAGAGTTGAAGCTATGAAATATCTAATCTTTCAAGGAGTTTAAAAAAAAAGCATTTGCCATAGAAAACTATTCATCTCATTTTAAAACTTATCTGTTTTGAGATATTCTTTGCTAACTATAGCTAAGTTTCATTCCATAGATAAATAATAGTCCCATCTACTAAACATAAAAGCGATCACTAAATAGTTTTCCAAGCATAAATTAAACGGTTAACGGCTCAGGCGATCCACTTCCGCGTTTTCTATGGCCCCTTTATGAGGTAAAGATTGAGTGCTGATGAATGGCTCTGCGTTCGGGATGCTGTTTGATCACCGGATAAATATTGTGGGCGTTTTCGTAAGGAATCCGGGCTGACACAGCTTAATAGCTTTAATAGCTCTTTGTTGAACATTATAAATTATTCACAACTATATCACTACATCTCTAACATTATGAACCCATTATTTTTTGAAGCCAACATCATTTTCAATTTTTCTCGGTTGCGGTGAAAATCGGCAAATGAGTTTTTAACTTTATGTTATGATGATTATTTATTGCGAAAACCGCCGAACGTGACAAATAAAATAATGTTGTTTTCATTATTTTATTATTCTCTTTGAAATCTGAGTGAATATTTTTTTTGGATTGTATTTCGTTCTCGATAACTGAAATATAAATTATAATGATTCGCAATCTTTCAAATACAAAGAAATTAAAGTATTTTTGGCTGTTGTATAAAATATATTTGTTCTAATATTACTTTACATTCATGGATAATAAAATAAACGTGTAATGTTAAGTATCCCGCAAGACGCAAAGAATGCCCGCCTCTCTTGTACAGACAACAAAAACGTCAAGTATACGCTGCCCGTTTAAAATATTGGAATGAATGACATACCACGCCTCGCACGATTAATGGTGGTGCGCACACAAAAAGCAAACATGCTCATTAATATATCAACTGTCTTTTTAGCAGCGCACTGAAACATTAGGTACCGTCAGCATAAACGTTCAGGATCAGAATTGATTTCCATTTTAAATTGTCACAAAAAACTTTCGGCACTTTTCATAATTCATTCGCTAGACATTCCTTATATAAAAGAAAAGAAACAAATGACGATGTGTAACAATGGAAAATGTATTTAAACACATTTAAAACATCTCATATTTCTCTCGTCGCTCAGAGAGTCACAACAACACGGACATAATTCAGCGGAGTAACATCTGTAGACAATATCTCTTTATACAATTAACAAGACGACGAGAACAGACAGTCCCATATAAGTATTTTTAAAGGAGGTAATTTAACAGCTCCCGGGCAATTTTAAGAAACGCTGCACACGTGCGTCCTACCCGATTCATTTGAACTCCACATATTTTCTTTTGCCGCTTTCTCATTAATAATGCAAGAAATTTCGTTAAGACATATAGTAGCGTTTATTTAATACATCACTTTTTTTTAATAAATCATGCTAAAAAAGACTTCGTTCATGGAGAAAATGCTTACGTTATCTATTTCGGTTGCACAGCTTAAGAAAAAAAAAAGCTGGCACTTAAATCGTTAGTGTGCATCGGCTCTTAGTTTTATTTCCGTCTTGTCGTCGGTACTTGCTTTGACGTCTGCTAAACACGACATTAATACACTTTAGCTTTTTTTCGACTGTCACATAATTTACGTTTTTTTTCTTTACTTTTTTGTGGGACATTAGCTATTAAGCGACTGTACCGTTTGACATTGGGATTAATACGTCGGCGTTTGAAGCGCCACTCCACTAATGTTTTAATATTCTAAATTCAAATTGTAAATTGTCAATTTTCTGTCTGGTAATGGTTGTTTTATATTTTTACAAGATTTAATTTTGACAAGTTGGACTGACTAATTCTAATATTATAAGTATTTTTATATTTAATCTGATATTCTGATCTTTGATTTTAGAAGCAAAATTAAGCTTCAGATAAAAATATCAATTTCTTTTTCAAGTCTATTAAAATCCACCGATAATGTAACGCTTAGAACATACATAATAATAATATCAAGTTAATTAAGCATAATGACGTGCGACCGAAATATGTGTCATAAACAATAAAACGAAAGTCTTCCCAACACGTGTTCGTCGATCAATCAACGATCACAAGCATTAATTAGTACTTAAATACCAATTAGTTGATAGATAATTATGTAGGTTAGAGTCTATCAAAACCGTCGAATGGAGCCAGTAATAAATTACAAAGCAAGTTTTTTTTATTGAATCACACCCAAATTACTAATAAAACCAGAAATTTGTTGACGAATCCACTAATAGTCGGACAAGATAATTATTCAGAGGGACATAAATATATTATTCAATCACGAATTAATTTGATTGATGAATTAAATGAATTAAGCGGTCGTAAAGTTACACAACGGATTACGCGTGCTGTGGACGAAGACGATCCGACAAAAAACGATATCAAAATTAACATAACACTTGCTCAATAAAATCGTAATGACTAAAGTCCAGACATGACTTCAATCTTTAATGAATACTTCCCTACTGGGTACCCAAACGAAATTGTTATCTCTCATTAATATCTTGGACGTGTGGGCGTTAATCAGTTATTTTCTAACCAGCTGTGGCAATAAAATCAACGATTTGCGTACTAATACGCTTGTTTTCGTCGCTAAATAAGTTTAAAAATTACCTCGTGGAGATTTTATCGGGATCGGATCGCGGTTCGTTTCCTTTAGCCTTCTTTATGAGTTTTATTATGCGATTTATTAATCCAGCGGAGGAACGGAGCGACATTCCGATCATCATTCGGCTGCTTTTGTGTTATTGAGATGTAACAGTAAAGTTCATGCTTTTCATACTTGCGCCGAGTATGTCCGTCTACAGATAAATGTTCTCGTTTATGATTATTAATATTCATGCCACCTCCATTTGAGAACGTTTCGAAACTGTTTTGGGCAAGAAAAATGTGATCAAATGAGAAAACTGGAGGTTTTACGATTTATTAATTAGTCGTAAAATACTTGTTGAGGAAATCCAGAAATGTTTGCATATTCGAGGTCCACTTTAGAATGTTAATGTTTATTTCGAGCGTTATCTGTCGAATGCATCTACTAAATCTTTGAAGCCAATCTCTTTTGACATATCACACAAAGGCTGCGAAACATCATTAGAGATCGTTTCGTTTACAAATTAGCCTGATTAATTTTAGTACCCACATTTTATTACATTGCAAAAGCTGGCTGTATTATGCGCGGATCCTGTTTGGCAATTAAGCCAAAAGTTTTAATGAATTCGACTGACTGTTTTTTTCTTTTTTTGCTACAGATGCTAATGGTGAGCCAGCCAAGCTGAAATGCAACCTGCGCAAGCACAAACCTAATCGCAAGCCACGCACGCCTTTCACCGCTCAGCAGCTTCGTGCGCTTGAAAGCAAGTTTGTCGACAAGCAGTACTTGAGCATCGCTGAGAGGGCTGAGTTCTCGTCTTCGTTGGGATTATCCGAAACTCAGGTGAGGATTTGATTTTGGTCATACTGTTATCAGGGAGTAAATTTAGAGAATAATATGCAACAAGGCTTGTATTTAATAAGCAAAATCCAATCTTAAAATTAAAGGAAGTTTAAGCAATATTTATTAATAACAAAAATTTTATTTGTCTACAGGTAAAAATCTGGTTCCAAAACCGAAGAGCAAAAGCGAAGCGCGTACAGGAGGCGGAGATCGAGAAACTCAAAATGGCGCAGTTTTCTCGCCACCCCCACCACCTGTACCCCCACCCCGCGCTGCAGCAGTATTTCCACCCCCACCACCTCATGGGTGGAGGCAGACATCTGCCCCCCATGGGCCTTCCACCGCCGCATCTCAGCATGGTCCAACCACCTGTGTCAGTCGGATCACCGTCACCTAGCACACAAACTACAAGCCAACAGTGAAATACAAACAAAAGACGTTACAAAACGTGATTGAAAATTCAAATTCGGAACAATCGAACAGTGACTAAAAAGTTTGTAACTAAAAGTTCCGAAAATATTATTGAAAAAATGTTTTTTTTTTCTGCTGTCGCTACCGTATGGTTGTGAGTGCGGTGAATTTGACTTATCGATAAAAGTTGTAAATTATTGTGTAAATATAGTTTAAAGGGAGTTTAGACACTACTGTGTATTAAGATTACTTTCAGAATTAATTTAATGTATAACTTTACCGTAGAAAACCTTACCTTTTTACCAAAATTTTATTTGATTGTATTCAGTACAAAATTCATCCACCATTCTTTCGAATTCAGTATGAGCTGTAATATTGTAAATAGGATTTTATTTTGTAAATTGTTATTTTAATTCCGTAGTTAAAATATATATTTCTTTGATATTGACGAAAACTATTGTTTTATTATTTACCAATTTACATTTAATTACGTACATTAATAATTATTATATTTGTGTTCATAATTACGTATTTTGAGATAAGGATGATTTTGCAGAATGACCTATAGATAAAAGCGTCAGGCGTGATTAAAATACAAACATAAAGTGCCTATAACCATAACATTCTCATTGATTAACTTCTAGAACCTAATGAGGCCGGCTCCAAAGAAAATTGAACTTTACAGTCCCAAAAACAAAGTCTCAATTAACTTGTTTTGATTTTTTTGAATGATCTTAGTATCTTACAATAAGCTATGATAATAATATGTTGTCAATTGAGTGTGGAGCACTAATTTAAATATATCCATTAAAGTTAATTGCTTGATAGCGAGCGGGGTCGGGTCGCGCGATATGTATCGATAGTGGAGCGCTATTCTACAGGAGGATGTTAAAAAGTTGGTGCAATATTGTGTGATTGCACGTAGACAACTTTAAAAATCTGTTGAAAAAATTGTGTTTAAAAAAATCACCGGTTAAGGGCGAGTCGGACTCGCGCACGAAGGGTTCCGTACCATTATCGCAAAAACGGCAATAAAATCACGTTTGTTGTATGGGAGCCCCACTTAAATATTTATTTCATTCTGTTTTTGGTATTTGTTGTTATAGCGGCAACAGAAATACGTCATCTGTGAAAATTTCAACTGTCTAGCTGTCAAGGTTCATGAGATACAGGCCGGTGACAGACAGACTGACAGTGGAGTCTTAGTAATAGGGTCCCGTTGGGTACAGAACCCTAAAAAGTATAACTATATAACTTTATCTACGTTGCATGAGATTAGCTAGGGACTTTTTCAGCTGTAGTCTGTTACAGTGCAAACCATGAAAGAAGTTTTTGACTGAGGATAATGAAACAATAAAATCTACACATGATTTTTCTGCTTTGAATCTTGCATCTGTGCAATGGAGCCCTCACCGAGATAAATACAAGACAGTTCCGAATGCGAGGCCGTACACTTGGTGCTATCAGTTTGACCTACCTTTAAACGTCTATTTCTGTACTTTTGATATTTGTAGTTAACTAGCCTACTTACTCGTAGTGAGCCTAGTGTCTCACTCAAGCAAGATACAAGGACCTAGGTAGGTAAGCAGTACCCTAGCTGATACACAAAAATAGAATTTGCCCACAAAAAACAGACATAACTGAAGTATAGAGAAAACCAACCCGTAGAATTTTCTTTTACTAAAGAAAAAGAAAAGAAAGAAAAAGTGTTTATTTGCAACAAAAAAGACAAACAAAATTTTGGATTATTCCTTAAATTAAACCCTTAACGGTAGTATTAGTAAGTATTTAAATTATGTTAGTAAAGAAAAGTAAGATTTAAATGAAATATCAAATTTGAGTACAGTATAAGGATGATGAGTTAGTGCAAGCAGATGCATGTCGTGACTGTGACAAGAAGGCTTCCACTCAGCATAATGCTGTGCCGTGGGAGACCCAAAGCACGACGCTGATTTTTATTGGTTCGTGGTATAATGTAAACTCTTCTTGCTCTCGACGGCCGCGACACCTGAATCAGGTATGGACGCAATTGTTTTTTATTGTGTCTGCTAATTATGTCCGCTGAAGGTATGCATAAACTCAAGTGTCCTATCACTGCTGAAAAAAAAGTGACTTACAAAATACAGATTTAAAAAATAGAACACATTATCAACACACCCTGTACACAATGGATTTGATTAATAATTTGAACTGTTTGTGTCCGAAAACAATTTTTATCATTTATTATTTATGATGGCGATTTACCTACATCGAAGATGGCCCACTTCGATTCTTGCGCACTCAGTAATTAACTATATAATAAACATTTTGTAAGATAATGATGCGATGATGTAATTAGTGTGGTTTGGCTTGCATATCCATTGTTGAACCTTTGTCCAAGGTCCTGCTGGCTTCTTTATATGTCAATGCACAAAGATTGAGCAGAGTAGAAAAAGATATATAGAATAATGTAGAATTAAAAGATTTCTGAATAAAGCATTTAAAGTTGAGTGTTTCTCAAACTGTACTTTAGCCTGAAAACCTGTCAAAATGTATCGCTAAAGTAGGGTTTGGCACGTTCTTAACGTCACATACCTACTCAAATCAAAAATCGGTCCTTAAAGTCCCATTCGGTCCAGTGTGCGTGGGGGTCCAGACCAACGTAGCCCAGCCTAGCTCCACCCAAAAGCACAGAAGCTTCCACGGTGCTTCATAGGCTTCGCGGTATTAACTCTATGATCCGAGGATTTGTGCGCGTTAAGAAACCACGGCCAAAACAGCTTCTGTAGAGTGACCGTCCGCAGTAATAGACAAAGATATCATACTAATATTATAAATGTGAATGTAAGTTCGTTTGTTACGCTTTCACGCAAAAACTACTGAACTGATCATCATGAAACTTTGTACATATATTATTGGAGGTATTAGAAGTAACATAGGATACGTTTTATATAAAAAAAAATAGGTTTAATGATGTTGTTAGTCTACAGTAATTTTGGGGGATCGGCAGCAGCGCAGTATTTTCTGAAGCTCAATCTAAATCAGTCCTCTGCTAGACATAGGTCTCTCCCAAGATGGGACACAAAACCTGGTTTCTGTCTGCTAGTTTAAGCTTCATCCAGTAGTAGCTGGATCATACTGGTGCAGCTGTAGTTGTTTCAGAAAATATGCAATTCTGCAATGAATGTTCTTCTTCTTCGTCGTATCCATGATCCCTCAATTCAAATTCAAAAAATTCAATTCAGATTAAAAAATTGTTTATTTCTTAACCAAATCAAAACAACAATTTATGATTGGAGCCCCTTTTTAGGCGAAAAATGCCTGTTTTAAGAGACTCCGTTCTCACATAGCAAGATATTTTTACAAAAGAGAACAGAAAAGAGTAACATTATTCACGTGATTGTGTATTCGTGTATGGGGACGGTTTGAGTGTGTTTTGTGTGTGTGTGGATGAGTGTGTGTGTGTGGATGAGTGTGTGTGTGTGTGTATGTGTGTGTGTGTGTGTGGATGTGAGAGTGTGTGTGTGTGTTTGTAGGGAAAAACGGATGAATTAAACCGTATGTTGTAAGAGCGCCTCAGTATCTTCATAAGTAAATGGTTTTATCCAATTTGTTAGCATTTTTTTTACATTTATGTAGTTGTTTAGTGTATATACCTCCTTGTTTACCCATATACATAGCTGAGCAAAACGTATGTTGCATTGTTCAGCAGCGAATTTTGTTTTAGTTTGTGTGATTTGAGCGATTATGTCTTTCCAACTTTTTGATGTTATATTTGCATTATAAGGAAGTGTCTCACGTTTTTTTAGGATTGTATATGTAATGAACAGTTTTCTAACAGAAAGCAGGCCACTAATCTGATATAGACTGTCAGTAGGGTACCTATCAATTATAATACGTTTTGACCAGAATTCAGCCACAGCAAAGCGTTTTCATTTGCAATGAATTAAAAGATCCTTTAAAAAACCCTTTACAGAGCATTTGAGTGTAAGATTTTTAGACTTAATTAAAAACCTTACTAACCATATGGTTAGTTTATTGAATTTTCTGTACAGAATTTGAATTAAGAATCTGCTAATCAGTAAACATACGGTTATTGTTTTATTTATAAAGAAATTCGTTTGTGTCGTAATAGCGCACTGCACAATGTGTACTATCCCTTAGAATCCTTAAATCATCAATCAGTACCTATAATGTCGTCTTGTGCAATCACAATTTGATGTAGGAAGGTACCCAATGATGACGTAATACTGATAATAATTCATGTCCCGTTTGACGCGGTACACCGTTTGTTGGGTAACATAGGACATTGGATAGGTCACAAGTTTATTCTGAATGCCTATAACCATATATAAATTAATTATGAAGATGTTGATAATGTAACTTTTATTGCTAAGGTAAGCTTACCTGGTATTTAGCTAAATCTGGTTAGGTTGGAATCCGATTATAAGGTGGTTGTTGTTGATAGTAGGGGTAAGACTGGGCAGATGATAATGATGGTGATATTAAGCTATTCTTTACCTTGGATATAAGTCGAGGAAGGACTTGTCGTGACGACTTAAAAGCAATTAGATACTAGAGATTGGCTCTAGAAGGCATCCCACTGGGAAAAGTGAAAGGCTGTGGGGGAGATCTCTACCCAGCAGTTTACAACATAGATTGAAAAAAATATAGGTAATATACTTTTCTTTGTTGTACACCGTATCAATTTACAATATTATATTCTCATTTTAAAAATAGAGAAAACCACGTTTTCGGTAATGAAACCTAGCTAGATCGATTTGTCGCCCCCAAAACCCCCTGCATACAAAATTTCATGAAAATCGTTGGAGCCGTTTCCGAGATTCAGGTTATATATATATATACAAGAATTGCTCGTTTAAAGGTAGTAGATAACTGGGCTCTAGAGATGAGATTAAGGTGAAAATTATTTTAGGAATCCCAAAGGGGTGAAAAGGGGAGGGTGTAAAATAAGTACACTCCAATTTTGACATTCTTAAGTTTCTGCCTACCGCCTTGGACAAAACGCGTGCATTAGAGATAACTCCATATTTGTTAAAAACGCGCGGTCGCTCGCCCCTTCGCAGCAAACGCGCGAGCGCTCGCCGTCATCAGCAACAGGAAGAAACAACAAAAGTAGAATTTTGTAAGAAATTATACCATACAACGAGTCTATATCACACCACACCATCACCCACAAAAGCAGCCCATCGCCATATCATTACATCCTAATTAATACAAAGCCATACGTACAATTACTCCGTAATTAAAAATAACTTATTCATTTAGTACGGCAGGCACTTAATTGACTAAATTAATCACGTTAATGTTGCGTGCCTGTTAATTTTCAGGCCACAAGCCTGGCTTTGTTACAGACGAATCGCGACGGCTCGGGAATTCGGTGTAGTGAGCGTGGAAGACAGAAGGTTCAGGCTGTTTGAGATGTGACGCCAGTGTGTTGCATTCTTCTGAAACTAAGCTATATTTTATTAATGTATTTTATTCACTGTGTACATTTTTATCTATGTTTTAGTTAAATTATAATACTCTATAAATTACAAAAATACTTTTTTAATGTACACTTTTTTAAATGTCTATTAGGGAACATCGACATCATTTCCAGAAAGTATCCTAAGTATGATTTCATGTCGCCTTCACTGTGTTTTCGTGGGTCGCTGTTGTGCCATCTCACATGGGTTGTCGCAACGGTATTTGTTGTTTTGTTTTTGTAGTATCAGTTTGCTAATATCCGTGTTACTAACATAGTTGTAAGTTTTACTAACCATCTTTTGAGACATGGATACTCGATTAAAGAGAAATTCTATTCTATTCTATTTCAGCCAAAAGGCGTCAATTGGTAGTCATGGACCATCGCCAAGCGTCGTTGTATCGACTGATCCTGAGCTTCTCGCATCTAGTGATTTCCACAACGGAAATGTCAACATTGAAATTAAATTCAAAGCTCAAAATTAAACTCACAGGGAGCAGCACAACTATAGAACTTTTATCTTTTCCCCCAAACCTTTTGTTTTGTGTTATACAGCTCTACCGTAGTCAGCAATATCTAAAAAAATATGTCTGAAAAACCTCAAAGGGCCCAAACACTAAACTGCGGTGCGACGTAGCATCGAAAAAATCTACGAGCTTGTTTCTTGTTACTGCTAAGCTGTTTTTTGCGTTGCGAATTCGCATCGGGTCAATTCGCAGTTTTATGTTTGGGCCCTAAAACCAGAGCTAAGTCATACGTTGTTGCTTTTTTAGCCACAAATAAAAGAGCACTGTAAATAATCATTAATTTTCTTCTTCAAAACAAATCACAACTTGCTTACTGTCTCCGCTGCCCTACACCCTCGTTGTTTCAATCTCTGACACGCTCATTAAGACCAACTCTTGCGCATCAAGATATCTCTTGTAAGTGATCATCTAATTCTCTCGCCATCTTTTTATTAATTAATTTTACTGTCGAAAATATTTAGTTTAGGGCAGCCACTGTTTCAGAGTGAGTGATACGGTTATTTGACGTTGTTTGAGCGTGACACATTAAAGATGGGTCAGAGCATTTGTAATTGGCTTTTCAAAGAAGAAGTGTTGAGTCGTTGGCACGGACACCCATTATATTATTTTTAAGATAGTTTCTTAAAGTATTACTACTAAAATAAAGTGCAAGAGTGCCTCATCGTTAACCATCAGGTGGGATAGTGGTCAAACGCGAAACTAACAATAATTCAAAAAAGTACATCATATCAGCGAAGGACGTCCACTGTTTGCTAAATTCTTAAAGCACTACGTACTACAATTAAATTTATTTATTTAAGAATCGCCAACGAGTGTTACAAAACAATAACAATTTACACAAAATATAAAAATTCGTACACCATATCATTTACCTGTAACGGACATCCAATTATGAAATGATTGAAATTATCATCATTACTTCAACTGAAGAACGTCCTGGACATAGGCCTCCTTCAAGAGTAACCACATCGAGCTGTCCTTCTGCCGTGTAGCTGTTGTTTGTGATTCGAAGACCGGTGACCGGTGCCTACGCTAATTGGATTTGCCTGCAGAAATATCTTAAGGTTTACGTCATTTAATCGTCACAGCTTTTTCGTCGTGTCCAGATTCAAATTCAAACTAACATCGATGTCTTTGTAATCGCAGATGACTTTATTGTCGTCGGTGATCTCTTACCCCTTATGTCACCAACTTAATAAAACCTTACCTCAAAACCACTTGTTCTGAGCATTGAATTTTCTAAATGAAGACTACCGTGTTTGAATTTTCCGCTAGGTGCGCTAGTGTAGAATAAAGTCTTGAAAATGTAAAATTTCACAGTTTTTTGGCTTTTAGAGGGAGTTAATTTACATTTTTTTATTGTTGTGAATATTTTCCAAACATGGCGGATTAAGATAGGTACGGGATTTACCAACCAATGCTTTAATAGAGTTTTATTTATCGGATAATTTTTAACCGACTTACCAAAAAGGAGGAGGTTCTATGATCGACTTCATATTTGTTTTCTTTTGTAATCTTTTTTTTTCGGAAAAAGGGGCTGCGAAAAACTGGCCTTGCTAGATTTTATATTTAATCGAAAATCTACGGCAAAATTTTCTTCCGTACGCGTAAAAAAAAAACCTTACTGGTTTTTGGTTGCTATTTAATACAAATAATCCTGTACTCTTTTGTTTAATTGAAAAATAAAGAAAAAAAATAAAAGAGTACCAACGTTTACTAGCTTGTGAGCACAAAAACGGATAGTGGCGCAAACTGGTGAGCACAAAAACGGAAGCCCTCATTGATTCCTCCTTTTTTCACGAAGAAGGATTCATCTTATTTTTAACCGACTACCCATAAACGAGGAGGTTCTCAATTTGGATGTTTATATATATATATATTTTTAATGTATGTTCGGGCATAACTTCGTCATATATAAACGGATTTGCAAAATCCTTTTTTTGTTCGAAAGTTTTTTCCCATTTAAATTTGGGAAAAAATCTGATGAAGAACTTCGGAGATATACAACATAACTCTTCAATAAATTGCGGAAAATCTCTCGTCCGTATATTGTTTACACCATTTCATAACACACCATCACGCCAGTATGCTCTAACGAAACGGGTACGCAGATGTGTACAGTTCACGCTGGTACACCTTCATTTCTCTGGTTATATAAACTTGTCCATTATGTAAAAGACCACTACAAAGTGAAAAATAAAAACATATTTTTTCAAAAAAATACAACTGTGTAAAAATACAAAGGCGGTGTCAAAAAACGAAGAAACGAAAAGGGGAACACCGACTTCCGAAATTGAAGTTATTTTTCACTTTGTAGTGTTTTTTTTGGCAATCGGTTGTATTTTTTTATTATTAAAATTACAACAACTAATCTGAGTTTTATTATTATATCAGCCTTTACTGTCCCAATGTAGGGCACAGGTCTCCCTGCAGTCTTTTGATTTCTCATTCCACAACAGTCGTTGCTGTTGTGGCCCAATCGCAAATGAAGCAGTAGTCCAGTTCTTCTCGCTATCTTCGCCTGGTTCTTACACGGCATCGCTTTTTGTTGTTTGGCTAAACTGAGTTTAATATATTCTCAGACTTCTGGAACTTTTCTATCATACGTCACGCAAATCCTGACACTCTGATTAAATAGCTTCCAACTATGTGATCTGTAACGCATCTGTATCCAAGAGTCACATGTACAAACTTATTGCTCGTGCCCCATTGTTCATATATACAAACTTATTGCTCATGTCACATTGCACCGGGGAAGCGATGATGAATCGATTCTTTCGTCTTTTTGTACTTTGATTGTTACCGAGTGGATTATCTATTTAGGGATTTTAGTGTGGTCTATTTTCTTTTGTAGGGTTGGTTCTTCTATCAACTAGTTACCATGTGAGCCTACCAACCAATAGGTACATTCATATAACATTTTCTCTGGAATTTTATGGATTTTGGTATTGTTAGGTGATTACGATTAGTTATGATGGTAATCAAACCAAGAATTGTAGCAACTTGAGTTAATGGCATGTCCTTTCTATGTCCCCATCCATGCAGATAATTAAAATCTTTTGTAACCAAAGTATAATCAACTTCTTGGTAGTCCAAAGGTAAGATAGCAAAAGTCTTGCTCTCCTGCAAACAATTTTGCTCGTTGAAACCATTTATTTATTGTATGTTTTTCCAAATCCTGACAGGACCGATCAGTGTGGCGACGTTTGGGAGAATCCTTTGTCCAGCAGTGGACGTATTTTGGCTGAAATGATGACGATGATGATGTTTTGCCAAATACGCGGGGGGTGACCATAAGCTCTTAGAGTAAGGTTATTTTGAGATCGCGTAAGTGACAGATTTATACAAGTCATGTACCTAACTCTAAGAGCTTGTGGTGACCCCCCTGGATTTTTAATATTTATCATGTTAATATAGGAATGTATGTTTTGTTTGCGCGAATAAGCTACTTTTCTTCCTTTCCTTTTTGTATGACAAGGTGACAATTTGCAAACATGTAACTATGCAATAGTAATGCGGTACGATGGAGAACAGCTAGAGGAGTGATACAAAACTCATGGCATGGAAGTGGCGACAGAGTGTGGACGTACAATTGGCATTAACGTCGGCAAGATGTCACATCTTGATCATTGACTGAAGAATTCAAGAATGTTGGTTGTAACAACACAATGTTGAGTATGTGGGACTGAAAATCACTGACAAAAAGAGTACTTGACAAAACCTTTTTCAGGGTATAAATAAGGTAGAAAGGAGGTGACTTTTGAGATAACAGTCAGTAGAGAAAGAAGAAGACATTCATGCACAAATCGGAAACAAATTGAGACAAGAGCGGGAAGATTACTATAACTCTCATTATGTAGATACTTATTGAGTTTCATGAAAGTTGTTTAGGCATCGTAATGTAACGAATCACAATACCTTCATATTTGTTTTATTTGCATCTACTGCAAACACGAGTGTGACTTAATCTTTAGGAACTGAAAAGTATCACACCAGTCGACTCTTGCGCAGTAATACGATCTCTCAGCCCACCTTACTATAAATTTATTGCAGCCATACTGAAAATTATTTCTCGATAACCGTAATAATACAATTTGTAGAACGAAATTACCATATCCTAAGCAGTATTTGCTTTTGCACAATGCGGACTGTACTCCGTTCATGACTCTACTGTAATTTTTATTTTAGTACTTAACAGAAGAATGGATTCATGTCATCCATATAGAAAATTACTGGTTTTTAAACTAGGTTTATATTAGACAACTGAATTGTAGCACTTGACAATTCCACGGTAATACTACAAAAAAAAATATATTGCAAGAGGTAATTTGCTACATTTAAAATAATATAAGCATATCAAAGATCTCAAGGCGTTAAATAGAATGAACAGGGCATAGATGCATAAAGTTACGGAAAAGATTTGAAATTGGAATAGAATGAGTGAGAATAGCGATTGGTGATAACACAGAAGGAAACTGTGCTGTTGTAGGTACTGTATATCTTCTTAACTACATTATTTTCCCTTTTTGCCTAGCATTTCTGGAACACTTACAAAAAGAGAAAGTGCCATATATGTTTATATTGGCAGAGAAATGAGCTGATTATCTGTTGGTAAGGAAGCACCACTACCTCTCATGGTACACATCTATCTACTAGAGATTTATGAAAGTTATGATATGTCTTACAATGAAATGTCTAAGTGAGTAAAACTAAGGACCATGATCCTCAAAATAATATGTGGTACAAATACGAGAACAATAGAGAGGCCCTCCGCTATTGACTATAGTTGGCCCAATGTATAAATAGACCTTAAACAAGAAAACAAGACCAATTACTAGAACCGGCGATCCAGGCCGAATAACTTGGCGCCGGACAGTGAGGAGACCAATCCACAGACCGTCAGGGAAGAAATAAGACGAACAAAGCATACAATACGGATCTCAAAGGAGAGGAAGATGGTGATAACCAAGTAAGTGCCATACATATCTATAGTCAAATATGTTTTAAAAATGCTTCTAAACAAAGACAATACATATTTGACATTAATAACCGATAAAGAAACAATCTGAGCAAACAATGCACTCATTCACGACTCGACCATAAAAACACGACACAAAATTTTATCATGAGACACATTTCTCAATCGCATATAATTGATGGTGTACACAATAATTTATTGAGCCTATCGTAATAATTATATTGTAACAATAATTGTTCCGTTAAGAACACATTAAGATACCATATCGTTCGACTATTAAACTTGTGATCGGAGAAGTGCATGCCAATAATATACTGGTAAGTTGTAATTTTATGAAAATGAGGATCTAATATTGAGTATATACTCATTTATATAAGAGGAGGACTGAAAGTGTCACTCATGGTCACTGAAAAGATGTGTGGAAACCGGGATTCACGGTATGTGATGCGGATGAATGAAGAAAATGTCGTGAGGAGGGTTTTGAGAATTAATTTGGATGGCTTTAAGATAATAGAAGAAGACCAAAGAAACGGACGATGTATAGAGAGAATGAAATGCCTAGGAAAGGGTGTTTATAAGATAATTCAAAAACAACTAGACATTAAGATGTGCCTTGCGAAGGAATTCATTCAACGACTTTTTGATAATAGCTTGCACCAGCATCGCCATCACTGACTAACATACATGGTCCAACGCAAGGGAGAACTTCTTCTACAATCGGTCCCTCATTACTGAGGATTGTGGTCACTGGACTTCTTTAAGCAAACCATCTGTCTCCATTGATACCGGTCCAAAGTTGTGTGAAGACATAGCTTCTTAAACTTGGTCAGACCATACCTATTTACCATAAATTTCAAGGGAGAACATTCCTATTTAAAAAATCTTGTTAAGTTCGCTCTTCCCCACGATCGTGCTTGATGGTAAACGATGGATCGAGTCTGACGGGTCTGACGGGTCATAGATGGTAAGGAACACATATCCCTTCGGAAAGGTTAACACTTAGGCCGTATGCATAATAAAAATGGAGGAAACGCGGTTAGTAAGTAATATTCGGTATATATATCACAAGGGTACTTATTATATCATATTTTAATAAATTGCAATAAATTATTAAAATGATAGATACTCGTTAAATACAATGTTACATTATCTGTCCTCCTTCCATATACCCATCAATTTTACTACAATAAAGAAATGCCAAGTGACACAAGTCACCGAGCGATACAGCCAAGATGCTGAATGCTTTATGACTTCCTTCGGCTGATAGACGGACAGACAGACAGATAAACGCGCTATTTTAGCCCTGAATGAACGATGAACGAATGAATGAACGGAGCGTAATGAATGATTGGTCTATCTTGGCGAATCTTAATTGGGAGATGGGTATCTGTTTTAGTTGGTCGTACGTGGTATCGGTTTTATGATTGATAATTAAATGATGAATTATAAGTTACTAGTAAAGTATTTCCTATCCTAAGGTAACATTATACCGGGATGAAAAGTAGCCTATGTGCGTACTATTATCTATCTCTGTGCCAAATTTCTTCCAGATCCGTTCAGCCGCTTAGGCGTGATTGAGTAACAAACACCCATCCAAACATCCGTTCATCCTTCTGAACTCTCACAATTATAATATTAAATAAGTATAAAGTAAATTAAATTATGGATAACTATAGTTGGCAAAGAGGTAAGGTTTGATGTCTGGCTAACCAGAGGCCGTTAGCCAAAATGTCAGGAATTGATTTCGTGACATTTAGTCACAAAATTCACTTGCCATTCCCATACATTTTTGTCTTTTTTAATCGCTGATAGATTTCATTAGTCTCAGAAGCTCCAGAAAAGGTGTTTTTTTTATATAGCCTGGTTTTGCTCTTGACTCCAGTCTAGGTCAGAGGTGACAGAGACAAAGTCGGCGATAGAGTTTGCTTACCCAGAAGAAGCCTGTTCACTCTAACTTTGAATAGGTTCGGATTGAATACGTTCGACAACTCAGACCCAGGCAGCGAGTATCACTCTTTTGCTATGCGCATTTTGAAGGATGTTTTGTAGCGCTTGGTGCGAATCGGTGTAATAAACAACTAGGTAAGTATGGTAACTTGCAGTGCGTCTAGATGTTCGAAGGTAAAAAGGGGCCAGTGGGTTGAGATCGTGGAGTTCTTGAGCACACTCACCGAAGTACAGTCTGTAGAAGACCGATAAGCAGGCAACCGTAAGGCGATGAGCCAAGCTGAGAAGCTTTGCATCCACCAGTTTAACGTCGCCAATGAGCCTCTTAGCTTAGTCAAGCGCAAGTTGATATTTAGCTGAGTTCCCAAAGGTGGCTGCAATACTCCACGTAGGATCGGACTTGCGCTTTGTAAAGAGTTAAAAGCTGTCCAGGCGTAAACCGGGCATCCTGAATAGATTGAAGCGATACTGCTTCAATCTATTCAGGATGCCCAGTTTTTTGGCCGTAATTTGGGCTTTGTACTCAATGGAGGCGCCGAAGTTGAGATTGGATGTCAACTCCATGCCAAGGAGCTCGAGCCGATCAGTTACAGGAACAGATGCACCCCGAAAAGTAGGAGTTTGGTCGAAACGACTCCTTTTTGCGGTAAATAGACACGCCTGTGTTTTGGTGGCGTTAAAAGAGACCAGATTGTCATCACCACACTAGGAGACAAGGCGTAAGGTCAAATCTCTCCGCTCTACCATAGCCTCTCTTAAAGAACGAAATTCATCCCCGCTGGTTTTTGCGCTGGACAAGCATCTGTCTGAAACAGTACTATCATCTGCGTACCCAAAAATACGAGACAGAAGTAGGTCATTGATGTGCAGCAGGAAAAGAGTGGCGGAAAGAACAGACCCCTGAGGAACTCCGGCATCAACAGCCGTAAGGTTAGAGGTCGAAGTACAAGCGCTACAAAACTATCACGTTGTCACTGATGATAGAATTTCTATTTGTCAAGAACCCAATTTAAGTAACGTTATATAATTGGTAAATGTTCTTGGGTACAAATCTATCTTATACAAAAAGCTAGAACCTACCTGTAGACCAAATAATAAATTTATCTTGACAAAAAAGCCATTCAACGACCAATAAATGGAACGATCGAATTTAAACTCCCATTCCACCTTTTAAAAAGTTATTACCAATATGGTAATAACATTTTTACCTGCCTATACGGAAGCCTAACGTTACGATCAATAAACGTATCAAACAGATCATATCCCCGTTCACTTGAACGTTCCATATTATACCTTTTAAAATATACATACTTATTACATTTTTTAACTGACTTCAAAAAAGATGGAGGTTCTCAATTCGTGTGAATGTTTTTATTATAGCTTTATATATTATTAATTTCATATGTGCGTCCGGCGTAATAATCCATTTTTCAAGCATTCTTGGCTCGATTTAGCTGAAACTTGGCGTACTTAAGTCACTTTGAAAATGTTAAAATATGGTAGGTACTATGAGGCTGGTCTATTAAGTCGGAAAGTAGCCATAGGAACTCCTTAAACAGACAAGACAGTACAATCGTGTTTGGGCTCATTGGATGTTCTGATTAATGATATTACATTTCATACTTTTTAGTCCATTATACTTTGTCGTGTTGGCCCAGTGGCTAAGACTTCGCCCCACGTTCTTGAGGGCGTCGTTTCAAATCCGGACAAGTACCAATGTGATTTTTTCAAATTCATACGTACTTTCTAAGTTTATCTTGGTCATCACAGGCAACGGTGAAGAAAACCATCGTGAGGAAACCTGGACTGATATTGGTAATGTAAGTCTGAAACAGTCAAGTCAGAGGCTAGTAGGGTTCCCAGAGGCGGCTCAATTAAATCTTTCACCACCTCATCCACATCCTCACAAGTTTTAAAAGAAATCAAAATTAGATACTTATTAACCCACATCAAAAAAGGAGGAGATTCCCAATTCATCTGAATGCTTCTTTAAATGAATACTATGTTTATATTTACACCATTTTGAGGTTGTATTAAATGAGGGTTTTGGCCTATTAAATATTTAGAGGTCCGTTTAGAGTCGTGACACGTACAACACGTCAGAACGCGGCTTCTTTGTGCAGCCGTGAATGGCGCTCGTTTCGGTGATGTGGGGTTCGGTGCCAGTTATAGCGATGAAGTGCGCGAGTACTGTGGCAGGTAAGTTTATTAGTGCTGGTGGGGTAGGTGATTCGAATGACACAAACAGAACAGAGCTCATCTATGGAACACAGAAGATTATCAGAGCTTATCTACGAAACAAAAAATATAACTTCTTCAGAGGTTTTTCTAAAGTAATAGTTTTGAAAGTTTATATATCTTCTATGTAATAATATAGTGTATCACAGTCCTTGTATGCGCCTTGATGCCTCCAAGTCAGGGTTTGTGAAGCCCTTGCCTAGACTTTTATATATATATATATTTCTTCTATATGTCCTGAGGTCTCCGGATCCACGTCTGTTGGCCATTTTTCGCACCGAAATACCATTGTCTCTCTTGTTGCAAAACCGTGCACTGGATTAAACTGTTCTTTGGTGTTGTGAAAAAAACTGTTTTAGACGGATCCTTACTAATATTATTCATGTGAATGTAAGTTTATTTCTTACGCTTTCATGCAAAAACTACTGAACCGATCATCATAAAACTTTGTAAATATATTCTTGGAGGTATTAGAAGTAACATAGGATTTTTTTAATGGCTTCACTGCGAGCGAAGCCGCGGGTAAAAGCTAGTAACGATATAAAAAGAGTTACAGAAGAAAAAAAATTTAACCATCTATGAGGCGAATGGAAATTTGAAATAAGAGTTAATTTACTAAATTATCTAATCTATCTTATTCTTTAGTGACCAAACAAAATTCTCCCCGCTCACACAACAGCCCCACACCACACGTCAATAAGCAGGCAATCAAATCCACTGTGGAGGGTTAAACCGATATTGGGCCACAAACAAACATAAAAATGGCTCCTAAACTTTTATGAGCCACGATTTAGTGGCCCCGGTGACCTATGTGTCCCACGGAGAAGGGTCAACTTCTCCAGTAGTCATATTCTTCTCCATAATGTGCCAGAATTTTGTTTTATGATAATTAATTTTTTGATATATTCTTTTATGAGCAGGTAGTCTTTAAAGTGTAAGAGAAGATAATTATGTGATCGTAAATTCTGATTTTAGTACGATTTACTATTTGGGTGTTAAGTTTGAGATATTTTGTCATAATTTTAACGTATTGGTAACGATGGAATCTATTGGTAATACATGAAAACAAGCATATTACAAATTAGGTGATTATATTCAAGATAAAAATGCTTGGACACATGCTAGTCCTGCTCCATAGGGCAATCTTCAGCGTAGAAAAAATCAAATTCGTTAATTTATATTCCTATTCATAGTTATTGTATTTTTATTCAGAATTTGACTCACACACAGTTCTGTTGTTGTTTTATTAGGTATTTTACCTATTTTCGCAATATTTGTAAGTATGTGAGAACCATGTTCCTATTTATCAAATTAATGAATTTTCCTGTTAATGCTTTTAATACTTTATACCTGTACGTAGTATAGTGTGTAGTGCTATTCTGGGTGCATCGTCCTCACATATATGAATTTATTAATGTATGTACTTATGTAAGTATTGTAAAAGACATATTTTTTTAAGTTAGAGTAAGTATGGAATTTCTAGTGCGTTCTTCTCCATAAGAAGCTACTTTTCCGAATGCACGGTAGAATCAATTTTTATTACTTGTAAATTTTAATTTTAATTCTTTGACGTTCAAAAGTGCCGCTTTTTGGCGTAGTTGAATAAATATATTTGACTTTGAAATATTTTATGGAAGAGGTGGTCATAATAAAGGTATAAATGTGTGATTTAATGATAATTATAATCTTATAATAACTATCCGTCAACTTTTGAATAAATATGTAAAGAAAATAATTTGTAAAGGAGACTGACACTAACAGTTCATAGTAGGAATTAATTTACGGCTGTATGGTGCATTTTTTTTATTAAGTTGACCTATTAATTAATTATATTTTTATTAGATTCACCAACAAATATTCATTAGTTTTGACATTTATTTTATTACCGAAACCAGGTTGATATTTAATGCGTTTCGTCAGCTTTCCATACAAAATAATGTATTTAATTTGGTAAAATATGATATGTTTTATTACACTGTTTTTAAAGATTTAGCTATAGCATTTTTAAATAATCATAAGTCGCAATGCAAAAGCGATAAAATTGTAAAGAGCTGTTTAATTGTCGTCATGGTACATACTTATAAATTAGAAAGTGCTGCTGTATCGATCTTAGTGGCAAACATAGATATATATTCTATAGGACCGGGAGAAGGACATGAGATACTTTTTGTCAATATACCGCATGGGTGAAGCCACTGGCTGAAACTAGTATCAATGAATAAAAAAATATATACATTAATTTTCAGAAATCGGTGTTCTTTTGTGTTTCTTCGTTTTTGATACCAACTTCCGAAATCGAAAATATGTTTTACTTTGTAGTGTTTTCATTTGGAAGTCGGTTGTATTTTTTTGTAAAAATATTTTCTTTTTCACTTTTCATTTGTAGTGCATATCTATAATGCGCACTGTTATGCCAGAATAGATTACCCGAGAAACATGATACTTAAACGCAACCGGCGAATTAGAGTGTACAAGGGTAAACTGTACACATCTGCTTACCCCTTTAGAGCATAACGGCGTGATGTTATGTTATGAAATGATGTAAACAATAAACAGCAATCCCGAGAGACTTGCCGTCATTTATTGAAAAGTTCTGTTGTATATCTCCAAAGTTCTGCATCAGATTTTGATCAAATCAAAGCTTATCTTATAAAAAAAAGAATCGTCAAAATCTGTTCGCCTAGGTTTTGATGAAGCACACAAACGGAAAAAAAATATCATTCGATATGAGAATCTCCTCCTTTTTGAAGTCGGTTAAAATACGATTTTTGTATGAAAAAGCGACACATCGAAATTAAGCCATTTTGCTACAAAAATAAAGTAGTAAATTGATGTAAACTACTTTATAATTCCAAATAACCCACAGGTGTTGGGCATAACCAAATTAGGTAACAGTGGCGCAACGGGGGGGCCACAATATTTTCTATAATTAAGACTCCTAACGACCATCCATAAAAGCAATTACGATCATTATGTTTTTAGTACATTTTAATTAACTCTTTCTCATTAATATTAATATGGTTGCGGTTAGGAGTGTCGGATAGTTTCAGGTTCCTTGTACGAAACCAATGTAGATAATTTTCATACATAAAAAATGTGCGTAATTTGAAATATTACTTACTTTTTGTTCCATTGCAATCGTTCACTCTATCAAAAGTTAGATAAAATTAAAGTGTTCAAGAAGTTAATTATTACAACACACACAATTCAGATACTCAGACAGTTGAACTCCATATTCGAGTGATGGCGCTGTGCATTTGACGTCATTTTCTGAATGACGGTGTTAAGATCCTCCGCGGAAGAATGAGCCTAGAAAAAAATGGTAGGTAGTTAGGACAGGCAGCAAGGTATGTAGGGTAGTTAGGTAGGTAAGTAGGGTTGGGTAGCCAGTTGATGGGAGCGAAGACGCAGGAGTACAGCTAGTAACATAAATTGGAGGATCATCTAACAGCAAACAAACAGCATACCAACGCCCGCCAACTGCCTGACCTTTTCCTGACTATGGTGGGGTTGGCTGCTTAGCAGCAATAGGCACTTGCCACACCAGCGACGATCAGCGAGAAGCGAGTAGAGCTGGAAACTAAAAACGAGTCGGCCAGCATCGAGAAACAGGTGTATAGTTCCGATATTTTTGTCGCTCGGCTATTAGCGAGTATTTTTGTGCGACTCGCACTGTGATTACTCTCACCACTCGCTCGGGGCGACAAGCCCTGCGTAAACCTGAAGAAAATGTTGATGCTTCGGATGGGGCGGACATAGCAGAACCTTTGATACCTTCACAACAGGAGGAACCCACAGTGGTATCCCAAACTGTAGAACCGACCGCTGGTTGGTATCTCGGCGTGGATTCTGACCGCCAAGCGAGCAATTGAGCAAGCGAGCATCGCCAAGCGAGTATTATCTTTGATAGCTCTTGTCGCTACGACAAACTAGTGGTGAGAGAGTACTCGCTGGCAGTGTGAACAGACAGCGATGAACTATTAATATGTGTCTCTTTTATTGACACGAGATCTAGATATCCTGGAAGAGATCGCGGATTGCAATAAGGCCGCTCATTGTACATGTATGAATTTTAAGTTTTATTTTCTAATTGTATTTTAAGGTGTACAATAAAGCATATAATAAATAAATATATATTTTGTTTGTTATTTCAGCGAGAAAATAGTCAATAGCTAATCGCTTCCTCATCGGCGGTGGGAGAAGTGCCTAACAAACCCAATATTATATATGATTTGAAGAAAATACAATGCCAATTTATCAGACAGGACGAAAAGTGTTCATGAGACCGATTTCAGTGCCTTTCAAAGGTTTCGCTTAGGCATGCAATTATGGTACTATTTGCAAATCTATAGGTACTTACACAGACTTTACGAACCAAAAACCTGGCGAATCGGCACTGCAGTGTTTACAGATTTTTGTTTGGTCGTGACGTCATAATAATTTGCTCCTATATCATAGGCACTGGCAGGAGAGAAAATGCTTGACTAATTAAACTTAGAACAACACGAAGAAAACTTTGAATAAAGATGTTTCTTTAGAAGTCAAGTTTAATATTCATAGAGCATCTTAAAAACCTGTTACTATAATTTGGGAAGTAAGTAATCTTAATATAAACATTGCCACCGTATTAAATGAAAGAAGCCGGGAAATTATCAGAAGTATGGCGTGCATGTGAGGTGCCCACCCAAACAAAAAATATGTGTTCTAGTGAACAAGCCGCCTCGATACCAATTAACTTAGAAATATACCCGAAAACGCCTTATCTCGGCTGTTCAGTTAAGGGTTAGACCGAGTGAAAGATTTGGGAATCGATTTTGATCTGAAGCGGTGAAATATTATACCAATTTAGTTTTGGGTATACCTATGTGGCTTAAGATTAGTATTTTATCTATACATATAAATAAAATTGGAGTGTCTGTTTGTAATATTGAAATAACCGTTTTTTACTACATGTATATGAATATATATACTGTACATACACCAAAATAACATTTTTTACAACTTTTGTCTGTCTGTCTGTTTGTTCCGGCTAATCTCTGAAATGGCTGGACCGATTTTGACGGGACTTTTATTGGCAGGTAGCTGATGTAATAAGGAGTAACTTAGGCTACGTTTATTTTAGAAAAAAAACTTTTATTTTAGAAATTTGTTAGGCGGAACGAATTGTTAGAACCGGTCTACAGTTTAAATTATTAATAAAAATACTTTAAAATTAGGCTTAGAATCAGCGCATTATGACCATCTAAAGTTATAAAAGATTGTGAATCGCCTTGCTGAATCTATAACCGCTTCCTGCCACAGTAAATTACCCAGCAACTTCTCCAGTTTTCTAAAACGTTCCTTTCAAGTTCTTAATCGATGCTTAAAAAATTAATTACTAGTCCTAAGCGGATTTATTTGGTCTATAACTACCAATTCAAATCTTTGCATAAGAGGTGAGAGTGAAAATGACGGCCATACTTTTCATTAATTTCATTATACAATATTATATGTTGCATGGCCATCTACATAAGTGCAATCAAGACCATATCGTGGTTGCTCCAGAGAGTGCAGCCTCTTAACCAAAATGCAGACCGGATCGTGACGTTTTATTCAATATAAAAACGTTTATCTCTGAATCTACATAAATATTTATTTTTATGTCTCTATCCGAAGTTTTCCGGTAGCCGTTAATAGTTTAGACCCATTAATGTTAATTATAAATTCACCATTTTATCTCACATTACTTTTATGACCTATAAACTCGATTTGGACACAATTTGTAAGCGAAATCCAAGTTCTTTTAATTTATGTTTGTATGTAGAGAGTTCGTATCAAGTCGGTTTTATGTCTGAGTGATTATAGTGTCGGGATGCAACCGTGATTGCGCTGGCAGCCTAATTTTACTTGATAACTGAATTGAGATGGATTCTTTGAAAGTAAATGGTGGTTTTAAATTAAGATATTAAAACCAGAAAATAACTTAGGATTTTATGTCCAAGACGATTCGTTTTCGTATTTGTTTTAATTAGAAAATGGGGGAGAAAATTGTACCTACATATCTTTTCATTCGTTACAGTTAAATTAGATGAGGCTGGATTAATTTGAGAGTAGATTGGTTATGAAATAGTGAGGAGCTCGTGGCTAAGTAATAACATAGGTACAGGTTGACCTGTCAGGTCAAGCAATGCTTGCCAATATCGCTCCGCGGATAGAGGAATATCTGTTATATTCTAGCTGTGCCCGCGGCTTGTAGATCATTGACAGTCGGCGACCAGAAATCTGATACCAGCGTTTCCAAAACTGTTACTGGATTGCGGCAGCCGCCCTATGTAAATTAATGGATACATTTGAATAACAGTATTCCGCTGTGTTGGGATGTAAGTTCTTGGCCGAACAGAATATTTCATATTTGTTCTTAATTTACAATCGATCGCACATGTTCAGGATGACAAATTCTAATATTCACATGTAGTTGATTAGATACGTCAGTGTACTTTTTGTAGTAGTCGAGTTTACACCTTCAAAGCTAACGGTTATATTCCTGTTTTATATCACGTTTATTTTGTGAGGTTACCACGCAGTCTGTTTCTCTCCCGTTATGTAAATATATATATGTCTGCCCAAGGCTATTTGGTATCCTTTTAACTAGCTGCATCCTGTTAGACCGAAAGCCGACCCAAACATAGTTGGGATGAGAACTCCTCCTTTTTTTAAGTCGGTTAAAAGGGCTAGGCAGATTGGTTAATTAAATATGAAATTGTGTGAAACCGAGCACAACTACTGGTTCCCAATGTGTTGAGTTGATACTTTGTCAATAATTATCTTAAAATTGGGTAATCAAAGCTTATTAAAATATTCATTCCAAAATTGGTCCTTAACTTCGAGCATTTAATGTCTCGGCTCTTTTATCGTGCTATTTAAGGTCCATATTTCCATTATTACATTTGCCGCTTACGATCATTGTCAGAGATATTTGACGGCCATATTGCCATAAGCATTCGAATTTCGAAATTACAACAGGCGGCAAGATGTGAACGCTACCAAGAACTTTTATAATTAGATCATCCTACTTTTTGTTTCCACATCCAATACTGTTTTTGTATGACAACCTTCTTAAGATACAGTTCAAAAACAGCAATGGATTGAAGTTTTGACGTCGTTGTCTCAAAATTTAGGGTTGTCATAATAATTTCGTGTAATGCCTCAGATACATGAGCTCAGTTAGCGATAAGTAATCACTTGTTAAGTGGGTTATTAGTAAGTAAACCCGCTTGTTAAAATACTTCCTCCAATGTTTCGTGCTTACCCTGATTTCTGTGTAATTGCTCGGTTAAGGGGAATGCAGAGAGGCAGATATATCTTTGAAGAGAATAAGAAGAATCATTAAAAAATATGTGTAAATAAATGAAAATCGCGATAGCATTTGTTTTACATTTTACGCAACTAAGGACCAGAAAATAAGTGGCAAGAAATTTTAAAAAACTTCTGGCTGGATAGGTGGAGCAACGGCTTTCGAGTTCATATTATGAGCTGGCTGACAGTGGCCAACGTTTTATGAGTTTTGAATGGAAAGTTGAACCAGCCATTGGCTGCTATAGGCTCACGATGGTGATGACGCCACTGGTTTGGACAACAAAAAGAGTAAAACAAAAAAAAAATCATCAATTCATAAAAAAAAAATATAAAAAAAATAAAGAAAATACATAAAAAAAATATTTTATTTCAATTTTCTCTAGCTATAATTATTAAAATATAAATTCAAATTCTTAATATAATTAAACCATAACATTATCTCTGAATCTACATAAAAATAATCTACATAAGATTATAGCAATGATCATTTAGGCTGTAGTACTTAAAAAAAACAATCCCGCAAATATAATGATTGTACAGCCCTTTGCGAAAGCTCATTATCGTCTTGTCTAGTTAAAATCTTGAACATTGACGCTTAATCAGTTATTATTTTCAAATATTGCCTATAAACACCTGTTTAGGGAAGTAAATATGTTCCTGCGTTCTGACTAGGCTGTCATATAACATTATAAGCGCAAAAAAAAGAAAAAAAAAGTACGGATGGGTAAATATCCCTCTTATAATGTTAATGTTAGTGACCATGACAGTTTAAAAACTGGCTGTCATTGTCTCTTATATTCCACAGTTTCAGTGAATACATTGTCGATTTGACTGTTGAGACATTTTAAAAGTCATGGCCTTCAAGCATATTGTTTTACTAACGAAAGTTATGCTAAAATGGAAATATTCACCTTAATGCAATTAAAACCAATGACGTATAAAAATCTTAGCATACCAAGAACAAGAGACTAGATCTTAACAATACCGTGTCGATGATTAGTAGTTAACGATCTTGCCAATTAATTATTTAAACAAATGCCAATTTACGTATTTGTTTGAAAACCGACTACGTTCCCGGATGACTGCGCTTAACTTTTTAGTGGTCATAATTCTTCGGTTTCTTGATTTATTATTGTTGTTTCAGTATCAATTTGGTCAGTGATTAACATAATACAGACTCAGACATCACGCCTGTGTTCTTCTACGAGGTAAGCAGAGGTGTAGTGAAAAATTATATTTCGACAATTATGGTCATACTTATTATTTTATTGGGTGATTATATTGCCATTTGCCAACCACTGGACTTACTTGAGTTAATGTCCTAGAACCCTAGATGGGGCAGAGGGCGTCCACAGATTTCCACCATCGCGATCGGTCTTCAGTTTCACGCTTCACCACGCTCCATGTCATTCCGATGCCCGTCGCTTCTGCCAACACGGTGCGACGCCAGGTTTGACGGGGACGGCAACGCTTTCTTTTTCCTTGGGGATTCCAGTCCAAAGCTTGCTTGGGTATGTGATCGGGACCCCTTCGGAGCGGCCAAACCCAATTTCTGATAAAAAGTTTCTAGTAATAAAAAATTGCCCTTCTAATAGGGCAGATAATTAAATGCCTTTTATCTGTTCGCCTTTGATTTCTACCACAAGGATAAATAGGTGATCTTATTCTAGTCAATAATTTTGGTTCTTTTGAGCACAATTTCTTGAAGTGCTGGGACATCTTCTGATGTCTTTTTAGCCACGTGAGTGATGTATTAAGGTAAAATTGTGATTGTATTTTAAAAACTGCTTCTCATGTTAATGAACAACTTTCTTCAAGGAAGTCCATAGACAACTCCCTAAAAAATGAATTGGGTTTTCCATAAAAAATTGTCGTCAGCTGTCCAAAATTTGTATGGGAACACAATTCTATTTGGGGTTCCGTACCAAAACGGGACCCTATTACTAAGACTCCACTGTCCGTCTATCTGTCAGTCACCAGGCTGTTTCTCATGAACCGTGATAGATAGACAGTTGAAATATTTACAGATGATGTATTTCAGTTGCCGCTGCCGATAATGGTACGGAACCCATCGTGCGCGAGTCCGACTCCCACTTGGCCGGTTTTTAATATCATCACGCCTTTCCGTTACACCCTGAGTATTGTAACAGAATGTACTAAAACCTGCAATTCAACTGCAATGTAGTATTTCTAAAAATAACTTAATTATGAATGTAAATCGCAAGTTTCATGACGTACCTACCTCCATCATTGATAACAGACAGAATTTCTCAGAACGAACAATAAAATTACCAATAATATGAATAACAGTGATTTGTGCAGGAAGCGAAGTAATTGAGAAAGCAGTAAAAGTGATTGTGTGCGCTATAAATTAGTGCAGTATCGACCCTGTGATCCGGCTGCGCCCGCGACGGTGGCGTATCCGATTTCTGAGAAACAGCTGGCTGACTGGAGTTGTTTGCTGATATGACAAGTGGGACATAATGGAATAAAAATAGTTAATTAAAAAAAGAGTACTGTAGTTATAAGTCCTTGTTCTTAATTTAAACGTGGCGAATGCGATTGTCAAAAAGGCAAAATTGGATGGGATTGACAAGCGATTTCGAAAAATCACGTAATCAATCTCTTACACTTTGACTATCGCCTTCGCAGACGTCGTATGCCACTTGTCTGGAGCCTCAGTACTCAGCCGAGTCGATAGCGCTGGCCTCGCAAAGGTCTCGCATGGTGAAGGTGTTTTGATGGGGCATTATCTGTATAGTGGTTCAAGTCACATTGTGGCTGATCGGAGTACCCCCATCTGATTACGATATGCCTTCAGCGGCCCACTTGCCTTTGTAGCTGGACTTCTATACTAAAATAATTAATACGAAAGTAACGCTGTCGGTTTGTCTGTTTGCTACCTTTTCTTTTCGCTAAACAGGTTTAGATGAAAATTGGCACACGGGTAGACCAAAGTAGAAAAAAAATGTGTTGCTTATGACGCTTTTTACGACACTAAAATAAACGTTTCTGACCTCTGACATAACACGATTAATTTTTATTATTCATCCTGTCAACAGAAATTCGTTAATTACGTTATTTCCCGTCACCGAAGTACTAGGAATGCAGAAATCAGAGGTTATCACGTGCAATCGTTAGAGCAATATGAGCGGCAAAGAAATTCATGAAGTCATACCGATAAGGCGGGTTTAGGTCCCGACCCCTGCTGCGAGCTTATTACTTTTTGATTATTTTAAAATTGTTTTGGTCGGGCAGTCTTGCCAAGGGGTATCTTGATACCCAGTAGCTGGGTTACGGAGATCAAATAGACAGTCGGTCTATGTAAAATACCGGTGTTCAGTTGTCCTGGTTAGACTGAAAGCTGACTCCAAGCAGGAACGGCTAACCAGATGATGATTGTATGAGCATTGATTTTATGAAATGGACACGCAACTCGGATTCTTTTACAACGCAGAAGAGAAGTATGAATCATAGTCAATGATGAAATTATATAAAATCAAATTAAATTTCAACTTATTGCATCTATAATGTGCATACACGTAAATATAAATTTCAGGAACAATTATACACCCTGTCGGGCACAGCAACATTTTAGATACAGTAAGTGTTAATATTTACGCTTAACATTTTCCTTATTAACATTTTAATTATCTATTCCCTTTATGTATCTGTTTTTATTTGTTTTAATGTGTGCCAAAAGATGTGAATACGTAGATTCTGGAAATCTGTTTTATCTATCAAGATGATTTCAGTAACCATACGAATATTGGCTAGACCAACATAATGTAGTTAAGTATTTAGTTTACTCCAATTTGGTTTATTTTTTATTTATTTAACCATTAATGTACACACACATAACAAAGAGACAAGAAGAAGGAACATAAAATAGGTACAAAGGTACGCTTATTTCAAAGAAATCTCTTCCAGCATACCTGCGAGAGGAGAGCTAATAAAAAAGATATGTAGACACCGTGTGTGATATATATATTTTTTTTAAATCTTTGCCCCACACTAGGAATTTCTTCCTGTATCGTGGGTGCGTTTACAAACATATAAACTCACATACACAACACCCAGAGCCGGACCAACTATCTGTAGGTCATACAAATATTTGTTCCGTGCAGGAATCGAACCCGCGACACGCAGCGCAGCAGCCAATCGCTTAACCACTGCGCCAACCGTGCGCCTAAGTGTAATGTAATATGAATCTCAAACCTACATAATCGAAAAAAAAAATTGAAGCTAAAAATTCGAAAATGTGTAAGTAACAACCCTTCAGTACTTAATAGTAGAGGAACTCCCTCTTCTATACTTAGACTCACATTTGGTCTATTGTTCTATTGTCCATTTTGCTCAAAAACTCCACGACCTCATCCCACCGAACCTCTTCTACCATCGGACATCTAGACGCACTGCAAGTTACAATCCTTACCTGGTTGCCATTCTACCAATTCGTACCAAGCACTTCCAAACATCCTTCATAATGCGCACAGCGGCAGAGTGAAAAAATTGTGACCACAAACACAAAAGATTCTTTCAGTTGGTACTCAAGTCGGAGACACACGTACGTGTCGTGGCGTGGCGCGGCGCGGGATCCACCAATCAAACGACTCTGTTCCAGCCTACGTCATAACGCAACGGGTTTTGTAGCCAATCAACTGCGTCGGAAGGCGCCACGACACGCCACGCTACGTAAGTGTTCCGTCTTTAGTCAACCGGTCAGCTTAACAATATTACTTTAAACTGACTCTAAGATCTAACCTTTTATTCATCTATTGCAATGGCAGCTAATTACTACTCGCAAATCTCTATATACTCGTATATAAGTACACACATATCTAATCATGTCTCCGTGACCCGACGATAACATACTGCAATAACTTTTAATTTTTATTGCAATTACTGCAGACAATTACCGTTTTACGACACATTTAACTGATAACGTGTACAGTTTGTTTTTCTCTGACGCTCCCGTTTTTACATTCTGTTTAATTTTTATTGACAAAGATTATGTGAGAGGAGAGGTGAGTACGCATGTTAACGGCCAGCTGAAAAGTGAAATGCGACAATTTGGACTTTTTAATTTTTATATTTGCCTATACTGTCGAAGAGCTAAATCCTCCCCCAAGTTGGGACCTTGGATAATTTTAGTTTCTGAAGATTTTATGGAACTTATTCAAACTCAGATAGCACCTACGTTTGATTTTATGTGACTATCTGTCTGATAGTTATGTCGAGTCTTATATAATTTATGAACAATAATTTCTTACCTTACATCCTTTGAATATACATAAATATAATACTTCTTGTACCATTGTTAAATGCCTAGCAGATACAGACAAAATAATGTCATCAACAATAGTGATGTGGTGTAACTTTGGAAAAACCTCATTTAAAATACGTAAACAGCATAATTTTATGATAATATAATTGAAAAACATTGTCATAATTACTAGTTATTATCAGAGTTGTTAATAGCCATAATTTGTAAGAAGAACCATGATGAATATTAACAAAAAAAAACTTTGAATGTCGTTACAAACAAATCGGGTGCACTAAAAACTAACTAATTGATAATAATTAGCAAGTGTACGCAATCAAGTGATTTCATTAATTAACAATGTTTATATAATCACGCTAACTGTACTTATTCGTGTATAATTAGACTGTAATTGTTATTGTTACCTTGATTCGAACATAATAACTTTGGCACGTCAAAAAACAATTGTTTTTAACTTTCTATTAATTATGTGGTTAATTTAATGTCATGTATCATTAAAACCACTTAGGCCCACTTGCACCACTCTGAGTTATCTTACTAACTCCGAGTTAATAGCCAACCCTGCCGTGTATGACATATTTGAAAAAAAAAAGTGCATAGATTTTTTTCTCTCCAGCATTGCAACAAGAATTACATAGTAATAGTACATTATGATATAAGTGCGGTAAGTTGAAAATGACAGCCGAGACGATATTGCTAGCCCGAGCCGCAGGCCAGGGCTACAAGAAAGCAGAGGCTGTAATTATCAAAGCGCACTCAGCATAATGCTGTGCCGTGGGACACCCACAGCACAGCGCTGATTTTCAGTGGTTTTTTTATTTTATCCACCAAGCCGCACTGAGCCCGCGTGGTGGATTACGGCCCATCCGCTATAGCAGACCGGAGGCCTGTGTCCCAGCAGTGGGACACTTGCCTCCGGTCAACATTAATAGGCTGATGATGAAATTCTGGCTCCGAGGGGACGCACGGCCAGTACCGCGTTAATATTGAGAAATATTATACAATCGATTTTAAACAGTAATCACTAAGCAGTCTGTTTTAAGAGATCAAACAGGTGATATATGAATATTTACAAAAGGATATTAATTTAAGTCTCATCTCAAAAGGAATTACAGATGTCCTATAAGGGTCAAAATTGCATTCACACTTTACCAAAACAGAAAAGGCAATTTTTTGTAGGCAGCAGAATTTCAACTTTTTGCGGTTAGTATGAAATAATCTTTACTTTAATTTCTGTACAAAATATAAAATCAGTTGTGGACATTTAACTTCTTTTACAAAAACTAGCCATTTCAGTTTTGGGAGAGTGTGACTGAACTTTTGACCCTTGACTGTCCAATCTAATACATTTAAAAAAATCATAAAAACGAACACTAGTGGCAATTCCAAGAAAAACCTCGTATTTACATGTGTATTAATAATAAAAGGTGGTAAGTGACTTGTAGGTTGTAACGACTTCTATATTTGATCATATCCTGTCATTTATGAGTTGTAGCCCTTTTCTGTCCATTTTGCACCTTGCTGTGAACGCAGATGGAGGATCCTGTTTTTTTTTCTGTCAATCTCAAATCTGCATGCAAATTATTACTTGCCATGTAAATGATTGGTTAAGTATACAATAGGACAAGTCTACATTTATTGGCCTAAGTGTTTATTTGCCACAAAAAGACCTTCATATAAGTAGATTTTGCTAAACTGAACCTTAGAAAATTAAAATTGTGTTACAAAAAACTACACCAAATAATTTATTTTGTTATTATTATTTTATTTTCAGTCTATTCTGTCCCACTGCAGGGTAAAGGCAACCCAATAAAAAATAAAATAAAAGAAAAACACTTTTAAATGCAAAATAACTTCAGTTTCGGAAGTCGGCGTTCTTCTTTTTGTTTCTTTGTTTTTTGATACCGACTTCCGAAAAAAAGTTATTTTCTCTTTATTTGGAAGTCAGATGTAGTTTTTTGTAAAATGGTTTTAATATTTCGCTATTTAGTTGTGGTACATATATATATAATGCCCACAGTTATGCCAGAATCGATAACCCGAATAACATGAAACTTGAACAAAACTGGTGGAATTAGAGTGTATCTGGGTGAACTGTACACATCTGCGTATCCCTTTAAAGTGTACAGGGTCTGATATTATGATATGAAATGGTGTAAACAATAAACAGACATGCGATTACAGCAATCCCGAGAGATTTGCCGTCATACACGTAATACATCAAAAAAGTAAAAGATATTGATTTATAATTTAACTTTTATTAATTAGATCAAGATCAATCACAAAATTCCGAGGCCTTGTTCTGTCCAAAATTTTGCAGGTCTTCTTTATTACACGTTCTTTATTACAAGTGAAAGACGTTCAATGCTAAACATAGACCTCCTACAAGCGTCACCACATTGACTGGTCTTGCTTCTCGCATGCAGCGGATTCCCGCATCCTTCCCTTGCAAGAAAAAATGCATAACAAGTAACTAAAAAGTTTCCTAAGTCAATCTACCTAGCCTTTTCCCAGCTATATTGGGATCGGCGTCCAGTCTTAACGGATTCAGCTGAGCACTAGTGTTTTACGTGGAGCGACTGCCTATCTGACCTCCACAACCCTGTAACTGGGTAACACGGTACCCCTTGGCAAGACTGGTGTCAGATATCAAGCTTCTGACTACCCGTAACGACTGTCAAAGATCATCAAATGACAGCTGGGACCAACGGCCTAACGTGCTTTCCGAGGCACGGCGGAAACTCGATATGTCGAAAATAGTCACCCATCCACAGACCGACCTCGTCAAGCGTTGCTTAACCTTGAAGATCGACCCGTGCGGCTGTTATTATTTAGCCACGAGGTCCTCCTCCCAAGCTCCCAAAAGTTTCCTAAGTAATTACTGTACTTATAATAGGTACAATTACCTTTGAACAGATTAGTATCTACTTAGGTAAGTACAAATAACCCAAGAAAACCATCAATTAAGATCTCAATCCCTACAAATCAAAATTCAAGATGGCGGCCAAGCCTAATCGATTCACAATTGCAGTGTTATTACACGCATTTATTGCTAACAAAGTAGCAGAGATAACCCTCAAGAGCCGAAGAAGGCAAGGTTTTATTACTAATTAACCATATCGTGGATACCGATGTGCCTTGCTCGGTGCCAATCGCTGTCAACTTGTCAGCGGGTTGATGTAACTGTTGAAGGCGGGTGTGGGGTCTTTCAGACCCCGGTGTGAGTTTTGTGGTGAACATTGATTTTTTATATGTTTTAGAGAGTAATGACGATACGAATAATCGCAATGTTTGGCAGATAGATGGTGATTGTATGATGTCATCGAAAAAACACGAAAGAAGATGTTGCAGTAATCAAACTCCCATTTTGTTACCTGTACATTTTTGTTAGATATAGGCAGTGGGGTCTCATTCCATACAAAATAACCGTGCCGACGTGCTATACTGATTATTTTTTGTACATCGATCACGTTCGGTTCCGTTCCATTCCATTCTACGGATATAGATGGTGATCTATCTATCGCAGTGGAATGAAACCGAATGCAATCGATTTACAAAAGATAATCGGTATAATCAGGTGAAAAACACTAGTTACGTCGGCACGGTTTCTTTATATGGGATGAGACATCTGTACGCTGTATTATATTATCTGTGATATAGGATACCTGCCTAAAAGAAAACTGAAGTCATGAAAAAGGGCAAGACCCCTCATAGTAAGTCATGTCCTACAGATCGACTCCACCACGAATCATCAAATGGATGGTTTTCGCTATTTATTTATTGACATTAACCGTGGGCTTTTTCCGTTGTCACTACCACTGATTTGTCTCGAGGACCTTCGAATTGTTTTGGAATATGGACCATTAGACTTAATATGTAAAGGCTTTCTGCACTTGACTCACGATACAAGTTCTAAAATATTACATTAACGTTATTTGTGTCATTGTAGACCACCATTACCATCATTAGTATTTTATTTTGCTATATAATTTTTATGTATTAATATTTTTTAATATGGCAGTACACCGTAGGCTATCCCCTGTTTTATTTAAAGTTCTTTAGGTCCATCGAAAGGTCGTCTGGTAGATATCGCTGTCAGCGATAGGCCGCCATTGTACCCATAGTATAAAGTTGTTGTAAAATATATGCGTAATTTCTTTTTTTGTGCATAATAAAGTATATTCTTTTCTATTTATTCTATTGTATTCTATTCTATCTACTCACCCCTGTGTGATATGATAAGACTGGCAATAAAATAACGAATTAAATAATTATGCAAAAACACAACAAGCCGTACAAAACAAACTTATACATGTACCTATCTATTGGCTGTGTAATTAAAGGTTCTAGGAATATTATCAATATGCGCTGGCCTAATAGATAAGCGAAGAATACGAATGATCCACAGACTATAAATAATAAATTAATTAATTATCCAAAGTCGTAAGTTAATTCTCATGTTTTGATATGAATAACACAGTTTGTCCTACAAAATAAAACATTAATTGCATGAATAAATAGATAATTGGACAACAAAACCAGTTTTTCTTCATAAATTCGTACAATATGCAGAAAAAGAAGCTGTAGTTTTGCTAAAAATAAGCACGAATTGTTCGCATAAATTTGCAATAATTACCTTACATTTAAAAACAATTAAACAAATTATTAAAATTCCCCACTTAACAGTCACGACAGTCGATACAGACAGTAAAATAAACAGTTACACTAAAATCATGTTTTTTAATCAAACATAAACAGTCGTTAAAGGGTTAAAAGCAGTGACTTAACGAGCCTGTGCTACTGTGTGTGTGCCCCAACTGGTATGAACAACTTTTTATTTTCCTGCCGTGTTAACGACTGTCTCATTCTCACATGGTACTAATTTATATTCCCATCTCTGTCCCACAGGGCAATTAACACTCTCTGTATACGGTAGCGATGGAAGAAATTAGTTAAGAGAGTCTCGCTCGGCCCCATTTCTGTAGTTTGTGTCATCGGATCTCGAGTAGCGGGTAACTTTTTTTATTCTCTTTTTGAATTTCAACTTTTACGCTCGGGAGGACGTTTTTTCGCGACCGTTGTCATTCCCGCTCGTGTAGGGTTAAATTCTTACCTAAGACTTTAAACAAAAGTACGTTTTAAAGGCGACTAGCTTCTGCCAGCGGCTTCGCCCGCGTGAAAAATATTTTTTCATCCCAAGGAAACATTATCCCGGGATAAAAAGTAGCCTATGTGCTATTCCAGACTGTAATCTATCTCTGTGCCAAATTTCATCCAGATCCATTCAGCGTTTTTGGTTTTATTGAGTAACAAACATACATCCATCCAAACAAACTTTCGCATTTATAATATTAGTAAGATATGGTTGTTGAAATGTATGGAATTGACTTGCGCACCTGACATGGTGAATTTGGTTAATTGACCATCATTTCGACATCACTTTTAGTTTATAAGAATCTTGATTAATAAACAACGCCGTAGTGCATCATTTCGGAAGCGTGTGGTTAATCCCACAGACATAAATATAACTAGATGATGCGATTGTATGTACTTCGCGTGTCAAAAAACGGAGTGAAATTACGATCAATGATCGTATGATTAAAATTATAGGCACCGGAAATCCATATCGAGCTGTAAAAACTGTATAGAAAAAGTTGGACGAGGCATTGGAAATGTTTTCTTTCATTGGTAAGTGAATTTGTTTTTAAATTGTGTGTGAAAAAGTGGCACGCTTGGTTTTTATACAGATGGAGGGACTTGCGTTATCTAGTTAGATTTATATATGTGGTTATTCCCATAAATTTTTGACTTTTCGACAATACTTGTCGCTGATAAAATGTAACTTTAGCCCCTCCACAAGTGACATTATATAATCGAAAGCATCGTCACAGCGATTGTTAATAATTATTAAAAGAAAAATCTTTTTAAAACAAGCTTTTACTATACAAATAGTCAATACAAATCCAAGGAGCCCAGAAACGATGGTGTCATCTTGTCTGGTTGAGGAGTTGCTATGGCCACCTTCCTGCTCCATATTTTTAAAGTTACATAAGTACACCAAGTTTCATCTTAATCGGATAGCTGGAAGTGTTTGAAATTAATCGTATAGCTGGAAGTGTTTGAAAATGAACCTGATAGCTGCAAGTGTTTGTAAATTAACCGGATAGCTGGAATTGTTTGAAATTAATCGGATAGGTTAAAGTGTTCGAAAATTAACCGGATAGCTGGAAGTGTTTGAAATTTATTCGGATATCTGGAAGCGTTTGAAAATTAACCGGATAGCTGGAAGTGTTTGAAAATCGATAACTAGTTGCAAGACACACATACGATAGCAAGGTAATGTAAATCATGTTAATAAACTGAACAAGTACGAGTCGAACTCGCGCAGTAGGGTTCCGTACAAACAGCTATATTCACCAATATAATTGAATAACAATGCTGAAGTTCATAACCGACGAGGGCAGCGAACATTGCTCTAATGATAAGATAAACAGAATTGAGGAACAAAATTAACTTTGCCGTTGGAAAACTGTAGTCCACATACATCGACATATGTCGCGGTCAGTTTACCAACTGCAAATAAGTTATTAATCTTTTTTTTGATATCGGTACAAATTTACAGTTTTCAGATTTTTTCCTTTACTTGTGCTATAAGAAATTGTTTCTTGCCGAATTTCATGATTCTAGGTCAACGGGAAGTACCATGTAGATTTTGATTCCCTTGCGAGTGTTAAATATGCGTCATTAACGGCTGTGTCTCTTGATTGCGTTGTTCTAGAAGTTTCATTTTTTCGCAACTGCAAGGGCTTGCAAACTTGAGTATATGATATTAATTTTAACTCGATACCTCCTCGCTTACCCGATATAAAGGGTCTTGACAGACAGACAGCCGGACAACAAAGTGATAAAATATAATTATAATCAATATCATCATCCTCATCATCAACGAACAATCATCAATACATACAATAAAATCTGTAGAAAAGTCGTTTTTGGTACATCGAAATTTTTCTAAATAAAATAGCCAGTGTGTTAAAGGATAACCAACAGAACCCATTTCCAGCATTTTGTTACAGCCTGGGAGTCTTTAAATCAAGAGTGAATAGGTTTCTTCTAGGCAAGCGTGCTTCATCGTCGATCAGATCATCGCTTACCATCAGGTGAGATAGTGGTCAAGTGCAAGCCTATCAACAAAAAAAAAGTTTCTTAGTTTATCTTGGACCTTGCTGACAACGATGAAGGAAAATATCGTGGCGAAACCTGGGCTTATAGTAAGTTTATTATAAGATTGTGCTCCATTGGTGTGATTATGCGATATTAATTTTATTGGTTGATGTTATTGTGCAAGTACCACAATCTAAAACTAATTTTGCTGCTATACAATATAATAGGTAATCGGCACGGTTATATAATAAAATAAACAAAACATATACATATACACTGAACATCTTCATAAGGGTAAAACAATGGTTAAATTCACGCACGTATGCAGATATTGAATTATTGTTACAATTAGTTGAAATTAGTTATACTTGCACCGCCACACTCACACGTACATCATTCCTCATGCACACATCCAAACCACCCTATCGCACCCCACATATCTCACACACTCCACACATCTACACCACGCAACTCGACAAACCTCACACACCCCACACACATCACACACTCCGCACACCTAACGCACCCACATTAATATATTTATTCTGTTTAATTCACGAGCGAGCGAGCGTGTTTGAATTTTTAATAATTTTACTATATTTAAATGGCACACAACACACACTCGAGAAAAATAATTATACTGTCTAGTAATAACGAAAAATGTAACTCAATAATTTTGTAAGTTGTACAAACATCCAAAGATGTAGAAGAGCGGAGTCTCCTAACACAGGCGTCATCATACTTAAAAGGAGGCTCCAATCATAAACTAATGTAAACTAGTTGGTACAGAAATAAACAGTTTGTATTGGTATTTGTATTTTGAAATTTCTGCAAGTGTGAGAGTAAACTAATAAAAATAAAACATTATTTCTGTTTCTCCCTACGGAGAGTCGTCCAATGTCTTCCACGACAAGTGCGTTACAATATATGGGTGTCCAGTAAATAGCACGACATACTGCAGGGGGTGATAGCTAGGGTCACTACCTATCAATACAACACAATATTATGTTCAGCAAAATCTTACGGATTTACAGTTTTACAAAATTTTCCGAAATACCGAAAAATCTCTACCTTGAAACAGATTTTTAAGCATCTCGTAATGAAAAAATAGTAACTATTCACGAATAATTTTATGTAAAAAAAAGTACTAGAAAAGGATTTTTTCATCCGTAAGATTTTGCTGAACATATATTGTGTTGTATTGATAGGTAGTGACCCAAGCTATCACCCCCTGCAGTATGTCGTGCTATTTACTGGACACCCTGTATTTACAACACTCTTATAAAACCTCACTTGTACTATCTAATAGAAGTATGGGGCACAGCGGCCAAAACCAATATTGAAACATTGCAAATAGACGCTTTTCCATTATGATTACAGTGCACAAACACAAAAAATTACAATGTAACTAAGTTAATGAATATATCACAGCCTCATATAATACCTGCATCTTAGTAAGAAAATACTTATATACTAAAAACATTCACACACGAATACATTTTACAAAAAAAACATCGAATACACAAAATTAGGCTCAGAAATGCAAATGACATACAATTATACCCACCACGCACGAACTACGGCAAAAAAAAATGTGATGTACGAAGGTGCTACACTGTATAATAAACTACCAAACTACATTAAAAATGCTAAATCCATGTCAATATTTAAGAAACTCTTAAAATTACATATCCTTAAAAAGCGAGCGCACCTAAGTACATTACATACCACTTCTAGTTGCGCGCGCTCTGTGTATGTTTACGTTCTGGCTGTGTTATTTTTATGTTTTTCGATTACCCTTAACGTTTAGAATATTTTATAATATCGTAATTTCTTTTTGCCAAAACTGTACGTAAATCAATAATGTATATTTAAATTAGTTAATCATTTCTCAGGTAAGTGAAATAATTTCTTATGGGAAATAAAAACATCTCAAACCTCATTTATCACGAGTCACCGAAAACCCTAACATTATTATTATTAGCCTTCATAAATTCTCAACACTAAAGAAAACTGCGTCTTAATTAAGGAAAAACGATCAAGAAAGATTGCAATTTAAATACCCATATTAATTAACGAACTAACTGTTAATGAGTACTTAAGTATTAAATGATGTAAATGGTGCGAACTGATCTGCAATTACGACTCCACTGTAATTGTTTGTACGCGAGGAAAAAATCACTCAACGAACTATAATCGCTAATCCACGAATTGAAATTAGATGTAATGACTGGTGTTAGGGATATGTGGAAGTGTTGGAAAAACGGGGAATTCGGCTTTATAGGAAAAAGGTTCACCTGATGGTAAGCGATGATAGTGGTCGACGATGGAGAACACTTGCCTAGAAGTAACCACTCTTGACCCAAAGATTCCCAGTTTGTAGCTATCAGGAAACAGTTCCACTCTTTAACTGTTTGGTGACAGTATGAAGAAAATTTTGGAAAATTTGGTGAGTGTGAACGTGGATCCCCATAACAAGATATACCTGCTGCCACCTGCCCTCCTGCCTGTCGTGTCCAACTAAGTGGATCCTTCAGGGTTTAAAGAGAATAACGAGCAAGCCATCCTGCCGTGACGTGGAAAAGCCATCATGATTACGTTGTGTTAGAGAGACGGAGTCACGGAAGATGAATAGCACTATCTCTCTTTCGCAATGAATTGCAGAGCAGTATCTTCAGAGAATGGAAGAAGAAAACGTATTGAGCTGACCCCAAATAACATGGTGACAAAGACAGAAAGAAAATGATGAGGAGCAGTTATTCAAGACGTCAGCAGCAGTGACGACATGTACTGGTCATGGTATAATTATTATATCTATAATAGATTTATGCTGCTAGAAAGCGCACTTTTATCAATCAATGCCTGTTCGACATCCAATATCATCGTAAAAGTTTCGCTCTCAAACATATTATACACGTGCCTAAGAATTTTCTGTACCACTGAAGCCACTACGCTTATCTTTACTCAAACACCTCATATCTGTATTAACAACTCAATGCATTCGCATCCCAAGATATCAGACTCACGCTTAACCGTCTTGAAATGGCAGCTTAGCGCTAACATTATACATTCAATAGTAATTGCTTGCAATAAAAGTGATTGCGTTACTAAATTCAATCAACTGCACACACATACACCGTCCCTTATACACGCACATAAACTCTACGTAATACACATACACTTACACTCACACACAGAATTATGCATTGCATGCAACACAGTTACATGATAGGTTCGCTCGGAGAAACGGAATTCTAGCACCCACAGAACACTGATGCTCCTCAACGGGCATTGGTAGAGACGGCAAGCGTTTCAGTAAGTGTCACCGTTAACTCTTAGAAATTGAAGGCCATAGGAACAATTACCCATTTTGAATACGATTATGACAGTAAAAAATTACGAATAATTTTAGAAATGGCGTTTTTTGGCCTTCTAACAGCCGACTTCTCGGGTCGAGGGTAAGCTACTCTCGCCCGTTCGGTCGTTCCATGGATGGGTAATCATCCATTTTATACTGGGACTCCTCAGTGTGTTGGCAAGTATGTTATGCGGTTGGGTTGGTCCTGGCCGTCATTTGAAGATCTTTGATAGTCGTTCCAGTAAATCAGAAGGCAAAAAAATACAATCGACTTTTGAAGCAGTCAGGTTTTTTTTTTAAATAACTTTTTTTATTTATAACTTATAAGTTGTTTTTTTTTAGATATAGGTATTAAGTATTATATATTTTTGAAACCACCTCTTAAAAGCCTTAATTTGATACCGCACACGAAGGGCTTGTAAGAAAAAAAATTGGGCCCTCACAATTTGGTCCCCAAAAGCCGCCATTTTTCTGTTTTCCAATTTTAATGTAGCCAGTGAAACACAAATCGATTGACGTAAGATTCATCAAAATCGGCCAACGCGTTTGATCTTTAGAACGCCACATAGGAACAAACATACATACATACTTACCTACATACATACATAGCCTGATAAACACATTACCCTCCTTCGGCAGTGGGGTAAAGCGAGTCGAGCGAGGCGAGTCCGATTGATTTGCGCCCCTAGGCAGCGTTACTTGCTCTATGGTAGGACTCGATTCAAGATTATGCATGTGTCGATTAATTAAGATGAATAAATAGAAGTTCTGTAGCGCGTATTATGTGTAGGGTTATTGAGTGGTAATTGGCAGTAATGGTGGCCATTTTACGCGCTTTTTTCTAGAGCGGAATAAGTGGGAATTCTTATCGACTGTTAGTTAATCAGTTGCAGTGATATGGCTACGTTTGCTTTGCTATCGATAAAATATAGCAACAACATAACACGTAATTTGAACCACATTATTTATTTATGTGGGGTTATTGGATATCCTTCCGAGGATATCCAATAACCCCACATAAATAAAAGAACTTTTTTAAGGAGCGTTTTTCTTAAGTACTTTTTTTACTTGTTCCGACAAGTAAAAAAAGTACTTAAGCACTTGAGTAAAAAGTGCGTATACTAGAGTCTTGGAGCAAATGAACCAAATAGCAAAAATATAATTATTTAGACGACACGGTTGGCGTAGTGGTTGAGCGATCGGCTCCTGCGCCGCGTGTCGCGGGTTCGATTCCCGCACGGTACAAATATTTGTATGGCTTACAGATAATTGTTCCGGATCTGGGTGTCTTGTGTATATATATATCTTAGTTTAGATGTTTGTAAACGCTGGGTGCGTTTACAAACATAACGCGCGATACTGGAAGAAACTCCTAGTGTGGAGCAACGTTAATAAAAAAAAAGTTAATTCAAAAATCTAAAAACCCGACTGCTTAAAAAGCGAAGTAAAAAAATGTAAACAAGAAGAAAATCGGAGCAGGAATCTGTGCAGTCGGAGGATACATATTCGCGATCTGGCTGACAAAAACCAGCAGACAAGAAGAAAATCAATGCTGTGCAGCATTGATTTTCTTCTTGTTTACGTCTTTTTAGTTCTTTTTTTAAGCAGTCGGGTTTTTAGATTTTTTATAAGTTTTATGTAAGTGTTATATATTTTTGAAATCACCTCTTAAAACCTTTTATTTTGATATCCCACCCGATAGGTTTGGAAGAAAAAAAAATTTGGTTCCCCACAATATGGCACACAAAATTCGCCATTTTTCTATTACCCAATTTTAATGCAGCAGCAATTTTAATGCATGCACACTCGCAGGGTTAAGAGGAATCGATTGACATAAGAATCATCAAAATCGGCCAATGCGTTTGATCTCTAGAACGCCACATAAGAACAAACATACATACATACATATACTGATAAACACATTACTCTCCTTTGGCAATCAGGTAAAAAAAACATAATTATTTAGAATATGTTTGATGATAAAAGGTAAAACTATTTGGTGCTTTATAACAGGCTTTTCTCTGCTTTCTAGTTCTACATATAAGTCTTTAAAAAACATGCATAAAAATTAATTGTAGAATTCGGTAAATTATGTTTTGGAATAAATAGATCTTCTAGCATTATGTGTCGTGAAAATCTTGTACGAGCAGTCGTGATCTAGCATGCGAGACAAATAGCTCTGTCCCTTTCACAGTCACACCATGTTGGTTTTGACACGACATGGTAAGGCCACAGATGTAATTTTTCTGTTACCATTGTGTCTGATAAGTGTTTAATTTTCGACAATATATGTATAGTGCTCGCCAAACTTCTGGGCCGCCCTGAAGTTGGCTTTCTGATGCACAAGGCACGAAACGGTGCTGTTTTTGTATGAGATTTACAACTGCGCAGCCATTGTTCTTAGTTCTTGCAGAGAATCATAACGGGGCCACGAGTTCCTTCACGGTCCTCAAAATAAATGATGAGATATCTAAAACTTCCACGGAACGGCAAAACCCGTGAAACACTCAAAAACCTATTAACCGGACGTAACCTGATTTTATCTCGAAAAAAACCCTTAAGCCAATGAACTTAAAGGGATTACCACACCTTTAGCAAACAGGCATAATTTAAGGCACTTCTAAATCTTTTGTTGGACAATTTAAAAGAAAATCAGCGGGAGTGAATGCTTTCATAGTAATTGACGTTTTGTGTATGAATGGGTCGAAATAATTTGTTTTTGTTAAATATGCTGTTTGGTTTGGAGTGCGATGTATGTGGGCTTGTGCTGTGTTTTCTGTTCTGGGAAGAGAGGAAATTGAAGGATGTGGTGTAAAAAATATTTCTATTGCTTATAATTGTAGGCATTGTAGCTAGCTTATGGCATGAAAAGCATTGTACCAATTTATTTTGTTATATCGTAACAATTCATATTAACTACCACTTATTTATGAACTGAGTTAACGTATTTCTATTTGCATTTTTTATTATTTTATGATTATCTAAGACAGTAATGGGCAAAGTACGGCCCGCGGGCCAGCTCCGGCCCGCGAAAGCATTTAATACGGCCCGCCGACGCGTCGGTCCTTTGACATGAATAGTATATGGCCCGCGATAATTATAATTTTGACGGTCCAGAAGTATACAGTAGATTCTACTTAATAGAATAATAGACGAATAGATAAAGGTAAAGCAGAATACCACGGTAAGCCAGTATATCTTGTATTTAATAAAGAAGCAGTGGCGGTATTTAAAGGTTTTAACCTCTCTCGCCATTTTAAAACCAGGCATGCTATAAACAAATATGCTTTGAAGAATGATGCAGAAAAAAAGGTGGTCAAAGAAATATGTATAAAAAGCAAATTCTGGCCCTCCTCTGAAATTTCATAAACGTTCTGGCCCCCCATTAAGAAAGTTTGCCCACCACTGATCCAAGACTTGTATATATATCGTAAATTAAATTGTATGTTAGAATTTCATAAAAAATTGATTTTAGTCAAATTAAATTGAATTTATTTTTGTTGCCGTTCACTCATATAAAAGCATCGATACAATTTAATAACACACCCACCCAAAGACAGATGGACACATCTTCAAATTCCTCTTTTTTTCTTACAATATCACGTTCGCTCTGTTTATATTCGCAATTACAAAACTCAATAGGATCGAACAAAATCTCACAATCAATCAAAAAACCTTTGACAAGTGTATACTTGTAATCCTGGCCAAACAACACCTGCTTTCAGATTTAAGAAACGAAGAAAAAAAAGAATAAAAGTTTTTTGTAATAAATCCATCATTTTGAGATTAAAATTTGTCCGTCACTGCCACTAAGCCTGGCTATTGTCAATGGGAAATAATGCGAAAATGATTGACTTGTTATTGTCCGTTTCGAGTGCATCGTACCGCACAAAATCCAATTTTATTGGATAATTCTAGTGCCTGTAGGCGGTAGTGGTTGAGTTTGAAAGTGGGTTAAGTGAGAAAATAGAATTTTGGTAAAAATATATTTGTAATTAATTTATTTAAAGAGTTGGTTGTCATGTGCAGAAAGACAAATATAAAATACTAAAAACATATAGTAAAGTGACATCCTTTCAATATTTTTTTGTGTTATTTGGCATTTTCATATTTATCTAAAAACTACTCCCTTAGGAAAGATGAGAAAGTTCAGACTCGATGCTAATTTCAGCTATGTGATTTTGCCAATTTTAGATAGGTATGATTTTAATTTTGTAGATTTTAAACCCAGTACTCACGATACTTATGTGTTCAAAAAATAATCATCCACAACACCTTAAAAACAAATGTTTTAAAGCACACAAACTTAAATTCCTCACTTACCCCACTTTCATTCCAAACCTCATTGACAAAAGCATTGATGCGCATTGTTTACAAGTTAAACCCATGTTTGTTTGAGTGACAGGCACTCGGGTGGCAATGTGGCACAATGTGGCACGAAATGGCACAAAGCGCCAATCAATGCCAAGTGTCATGCTGCCCAAATGTGCTGCAAATTAGCTATAAGTTTAATTGGAAAATGGAATTTGATTTTGTGAATTTATTTTGGAGTTTGATTAATCAATTCTGTGAACATAAGTGTTACATTATGGTCCATATTTGAAAATCAACATCCTGAACCCGTTATTATGTTGGACCCGTAGTAGTAGTAATGATGACGATGGTGATGTGATGAATCTCTCCAAATCATAATCCAACAAGGAATCGTGACAAATAATAGTTTTAATAAGGTGTTATTAATTAAAATATTATGACCTTAATCTGGAACAAGTATCACTTATTTAAAAATAATGAAACTCAATAAACCTAACACTATATAAGACACCAATCACATAAATGGGCGAACTAAAAATAACACAATCCCATTCGCAAATAATAAAATTATAATAACCATCAAACCGTAATAAAACGGTACCGGGGCCAGCAGAAGTGTCGGCTAATGAAGGCGCATTCATAAACAACGTTATGTCTCTGTTCAAACCTCTATGAAACGAGCGAGTAATTAACTATTAAGATTCACATGATTTATGGACGCACCCGGGCCTTGATTGGGCAATTAAAAATCTATTTTAATTATTAACTTTTTGGAGAGATTTACGAGATTATGTGTCAAGAAGTTCTGAGTTGAGCTTTGTGAACAAAAACTTATCTGGGCAACTACTAACACTGTTCAGTCATACTCATGTGTACTGACATGCTTGCTCGTTTTTCAGAGTTCAGGACACATGAGCTGTTTAAGTTGAATTTGAGCAATTAATTTGTGTTTCAGATTTATGATACTTATGGTAAGTAGGTAGGTTGTACCTTCCAAACTGTTCACCACTTACTTTCCAGTAAGGCGTCCTCGTATGAAGATAGAATTGTGTTTACATACATCCTTCAATAATCCACATCACACTTATTCACACATAAAGGCGAAAGATTGTGAGTGTGTGTGTGTTTGCTTGTTTGTTACTTATTCACGCTCCAATGGCTGGACGGATCTGGATGAAATTTGGCACAGAGATAGATTATAGTCTGGAATAGCACATAGGATACTTTTATCCCGAGAATATGTTCGTTGGGATCATTTTCGACTTTCACGCGGGCGAAGCCGCTGGCAGAAGCTAGTAACTTAAAAATATAATTGACCTAATGGGACCTTCAGCCCTTCAGTCAGATCAATCAGTGGCCTATCCTGCTAATCCTGCTTATATTTATAAATGCGAAAGTAACTCTCGGTATGTCTGCCTATTTATTACCTTTTCACATGTAAACGGCTGAACAATTTGGCGTAAAACTTGGCACACGGGTATACTATGACCTAGATTAGGTTATAGAATACTTTATATTCCAGGATTATGTTTCGTTGGGATAACTTCCTCGCATGCAAAGCCGCTAGCAGCGTCTAGTAAGCCTTTAAATCAGACATACGTACTATCCTAATTATTACTAATCTAAGAAAAGCTAATGGATATAAAATTAAACGAAAAACCGACCAAGTGCGAGTCGGACTCGCGCACGAAGGGTCCCGTACCATTATCGCAAAAAACGGCAAAAAAATCAAGTTTGTGGTATGGGAGCCCCACCTAAGTATTTAATCTGTTCTGTTTTTAGTAAGTGTTGTTATAGCGGCAACAGAAATACATCATCAGTGAGAATTTCAACTGTCTAGCTATCACGGTTCATGAGATATAGCCTGGTGACAGGCGGACAGACCGACAGATAGACGGACCGCGGAGTCTTAGAAATAGGGTCCCGTATTTACCCTTTGGGTACGGCAACCTAAAAACGAGCCATCAAAACTGTCAAAACACAAATGACAAACGTGAAAACTACCCATCAAACTGCAATTTCCTAAAACCACTCCAATACTCTTTGTAATCCATAACGTATATAGAACAAAAAAAATAATTTAATGTGCGAACAGCCATAATGGCACCATTGTCGTTAGGTGTGAAAAAAACCATGTTTGAGTCAGCTAATTAACGCTGGAATTATAACGCGATTAATCTAAAGGCCGAGCCATAATGATGATAAATGCTAGGAGTTTATTTATCATAATTAGGTCATTTCTTATAAGTCAAAAGTTATTATAAATGAAGATACAAGAGACACACCTCATTTTTATGGAAGCCTTACTTATGAAAGGTTTACTTGACCTTTGTCATTTAAACAAACACTTTTTTTCTTATTTGGTGATCAAACCAAAAAATTTTTTTTTTACAAGTATACAATTGAGTTCCAAATAATAACACTACAAAGTAAAAAATAACTTAAAAAGCGGCTGTCGGTTTTTCTGTTTTCTTTTTGAAACCGGCTTCCGAATTTGAAGTTATTTTCCGCTTTGTTGCGTTTTTTCATTTTGTAAAAAAGTTCTATTTTTTACTTTTTAGTGGTTACGTAATGGACAAGTTCTATAGTAAAGTACCTATTATGCCCACAGTGATGCCAGAATAGATTACCCGAATAACGTGTAAGTTGAACATAACCAGTAGAATGAGAGTGTACCAGGGTGAACTGTACACATCTGCGTACCCGTTAAGAGCCCACTGGCGTGATGGTATGTTAAATGGTGTAAAGAATAAACAGACATGCGATCGCAGCAATCCCGAGAGATTTTCCGTCATTTATTGAAGAGTTCTGTTGTATGTATCCGAAATTCTTTATCAGATCTTCAACAAATTCAAATGGAACCATTCCGGCATAAACCTCTTTCGAACAATAAAATAATTTAGCAAACTCGTTTATATGTTACGGAGTTATGTCCGAACAAACATTTAAAATAATATATGTATTGATAAACATTCGAATTGAGAACCTCTCTCCTTTTTGTGAAGTCGGTTAACTATGCATGGAAGTTGTGTTAACGACTATTAACCGAATGAGGGTGACCATACATCACATATAAACACTCAGCAATGCATCGTGCGTCGGCAAGCATGTTAAGCCGTTTGTCCCTGCTGTTATTCATAGATCTTTGGAAGTCGGAAGCATGAAAGTCTGTTAACCAGTCACACCCAGGGGTATCATGTAGTGTTACCCAGTAGCTGGGTCGGGGAGGTCAAATGGACATTCAGTCAATATATACAGCCGCATCCGGATAGACGGGTAACCGAACCCAACAGAATGAGGGTATTCTGAAATCATGTACACTAGGTGGCATCACTGAGACGTGAGGTCCAAGCTGCTGTCAAATGCTTATGTTTTTTGACATTAGTCAAATTGACGTCAAGCAAGTTGATGTCATAAGTTAAATTTTCCAAGTAAAAGACCTCTCACCAATGTGGCGCCAACTAGTGGCGTGAATTTTCTTAAAAACCCTCATTGGGAAAAAGGCTTGGCAGATTGTTTTACTGTAATCGTCATCACTTATCAAATGTCACTTTGTCTAAAGGCTCTATGTTGTTTCTATGATCTGTGGCTTTTGTAGATTATAAGCCACCAAGTATGTTTTGCAATTATCTGCACGATAAAATTGCACGGTTAAAGGCGAAACTGACTGCTCAGGATATGTCGTACGCACTTGATATCTTTTTAGGGTTCCGTCGTTTTCAATCCACTTGTAAATTTTTGTTTGTTTGCTCCACTCTTGGTCAAAGGTTTCCACCCATTCCTTCTATTTATCTCGGTGTTGTGCTTCAACTCAATAGTAGTTGATAAAAATATCTATTTAGTCTGTCAGTTAGATAACCTAAAAATATTGGACACGTATTTTTTCTTTTGCAGTGCGTTTAAATATCTTGTGACGTCACGGTGTGCTGCACTTTATACTGACAAAGTGACGTCAAGCCCCCCTGAACCTTGATGCGCTTTATCTTTGTTAATTTTTATTTAGATAATAAAGCAAAAAATACGAATCCATTATTATTTGATAATCTCACTGACGGACTAAATATAATTATAATTTGTCTACCCAGGAAACAAGCCTCTTCTCGAGGAAGTCATCCAAGGCGTACAGCCATCATTTCCTCGATCATCATCATCATCATTTCAGCCGAAACCCATCACTTAAGGGCCTTCCACCGCTTTAGTGCCGTAAAACGGTTACTTTCTAAAGCATACTCCTTAGTAACGGGTAGGATAAATGTTTGAAAAAATTTACATATTTATTATTGATTCATGTTCATTATTTTTGAAACAAGGTTTTTTCGTGTAACTAATAGTTTTGCTTTAAAAAAATAATTAACAACACTATATTTTTTCGCACCTTTTGGTTACTCTTCCAAAAAGACTTGGATGTTTAAAAATATTTTTACACAGAAAAATTGATGGCTGGAATTTCTTCATAACTGAAATAGCATATCGCACCCTTAGTAATATAAAGGCTTAAACCAAAAATGTAGTTTTTTGGGAATACGTGTTTAAAGATTCTGAATTGTTACATTCCAGCTTATTTTTCTAATAAAATGCGTGTGAGAGAGACACAAATATAGTTACCGAGCCGTTAATGTTCTTTTTCTCTCTCTGTCAGCGGTAGCCGGTAGATAATTTCGTTTTGTGCCCTTAGCATTCAAAATCAAACATTACAAAAATTTTGACTTGAGCCCTTATATTATTAAGGGTGCGATATGTAAATCAAATAATATTTTGCAAACAAAACGGTTCAAAAGGAGGTTCAATATTGATATTTTGGCATCGAGCGGGCGCACGGCCAGTACTGCGTTTACATTGGGCGTATATATCGCCTTAACAATACATTACTGGTTGTTCCAGGTTGTCTACAAAACACGTAATAACTCAGGTTTACATTGTAGTTTGGCAGCCACAAAGTGGTGACACGCGTAATGGATTCCGATAAAAAGAGCGACATATTTACGTTGAGGTGTAACGCTGTGGCAATTATCTATGTATGAACGTGGGAGCCACCGTTACCTATGTAAGTGGTGGTAGGGTGCTGGTGATAACGGTAGGGATAGAAATTGTCCTGATCATCATCAGCACAAAACGCAATCTCATATTCATTTTCTTGTACACAAATACAGTAGGGCAGCTTATGTACACAGACGAGCTGAACCCATAATTGGGTTCTCTTACAGCAAATCTCAGTGTCATAGTGATTGAAGGTTTAATTGAAGATTGATCTTCTGTAGAAAGCAAAAAGCCAGAGATTAATTGCCAAAAAATACATATTTTTATCACTAGCTAAGAAGCATTTTCACAAACCCGTAAAAATAGCAGGAATGAAAAGAGGTCTATTTCCAACAGTGGATGATTCTGATCTGATGATGATAAACCGTTCCTAATCACAGACATAAATCTTACTATAAAACGCAAGTCCCTCCATCTGTATGAAAACCAAGCGTGCAACTTTTTCACACACAATTTAAAAACAAATTTATTTACCAATGAAAGAAAACATTGCCAATGCCTCGGCCAACTTTTTCTATACAGTTTTTACAGCTCAATATTATAGGCATTTTTCTAGATTTCGTTGGATTGCCGGTGCTGATAATGCTAAATGAAACACATACATTTACAGATAAGAATCTACTGACGTTAGCTTTAAGTTTAAGAGTTGTTATCAAATAAAATATTCTTTAGTTAATACAATAAACTATGTACATATTTAGCTATGAAAATGACCAATAATATAATTTCTAGATACCTAATTCGCTACCACTTAGTATGCATTACTCTATCTCCTTCTAAGATAAATACGTAATTGATATTCAACTTATTCACTTTTTCTACAGACCTATGATATTTCCTTACATTTGAACTTATAATAATGAATTAAGAACCACAGTTCTACTGACTTCGCAATTAATATTATCTTCAAAGGAATGCCGCGCGATAATTAGTCACGAAACACCATTTTTTCTATAATTTATGGTATTTCGAAACGGCCATGTTTAAATTTTGACGTGTGCATAGATAATGTTTTCTATGTAGCTACTTGTTTTAATTTATTAAAATAAGATAAAGGTATGCAAATTTGTGTAGGTATTTTTGTACTTGGAAATACTTCAACAGAAGAGAAAAAGATAAAGGTTTCAGTTTATCTAATACCAGGTGTTTTTAGACAAGTGTTTCCCTGTTCAATTTCCTATGTACAAAGGAAATGAAACACATTTTACATAATCGAATGGTCACGTCGTCTTTCATTAAAACTGCATACTGTTTAGATCGACGATTCATCAATAATGTTTTGTAGCATTTAACAAAACTTAAAACTCATTTTGTTATAGTGTTTAATTTGCATTACATAGCAGCATTCTTGAATCTTAAACAAAAATAAAGAATTTCGAAGTAGGAAATAACATCACTAGTAGGTATGTACCAAGTCGACTCACTGCCCTGTGCCACAGATCATATAATACTACAGTACCTTGGTTTATCCTTTTTAACCGACTGCCAAAGGTAATGTGTTTATCAGTCTATGTATGTATGTTTGTTCCTATGTGGCGTTCTAGAGACCAAACACGCTGGCTGATTTTGATGATTCTTACGTCAATCGATTAGTGTCACTGGCTAAACTAAAATTGAAAAATAGAAATATGGCGGATTTAAGGGCTCCATATTGTGAAGGGCCAATTTTTTTTTCTCGTGGGATGTCATAATAAAGGGTTTTAAGAGGTGATTTAAAAAATGTGTAGGTAACAATTATTTGTTTAAATGTACCTTCGAAAAAAAGGTTTACACCAAAAGTTATGAATAAGAAAGTTAACTAATATAAAATTTGCTTCTTGTTTACATCTTTTTAGTTCGCTTTTTAGCATGTTGGGTTTTTTGATTTTAAATTCACTCTTTTTTAAATCAACAGTGTTAAGGTTATTTTTAGACAAGCGAGCGCCATCATCGTTCATATCTTCTCTTGACCATTACTTGAGATAATGGCCAAGCGCGAGCTTATCAATAATCCTAATCCTAATAATCCTAATAACAATCTACAGAAAAAAAAGTCAAGAAAAGAGAATTTCAAGAAACAAGTTTCTGCATAGAACACAAATTCATCAAACAACAAATTCACAGATAATAACAACATAAGAACCACAGATCAGTCTGTCAAAGACTACACCTAAAATATAAACCATTTCAAAGATCGCAAGCGTGACGGCCATATTGTTTTTACTTCAGTCTCACATTTTCCACATGGTGTGGCAGCACTAGTCTAGAATTAATGCACTGTAAATAGGAATGCGATTCTTTTCCATTCTTTCCTGTAATATGTGACCACCCATTGTGATAATTGTATGTTGGCGGTTTTCTTCTGACTGTCGCTTAATACTATGTTATGTGAAGAAAATTCATTTGAGCAATTGTGCGTGTGTTTTTTGTGCATTTGGATGAGGTATGTTTGATATGTATGGAGTCTGATAAATACGTAGGAATGTTGGATAGTCGTTAGGTAATTAGACAATTTGTATTATTTTCTAGGTTTCGTTCTACGGATGGGTCTAGTTGGAACTTCAAGCCATTATCACTGAAGCCATAGTGAGCCATGGATGCGTAAAACGATGGATAGATTACTTTTTATTGTACACCACAACAAATCCTATTTAACACTTGGACATTGTAAGAATAGGCATTCTTATAATGCCCAAGTGTTAATAATGTTAATATAATATGTAGAATGATTTTTAATGCATTCATAAATCGCTGAAACGGATCAATGGATATGGAATGTATCATGAAATTAAAATTAATATTAGACCAATTGGGCATTACTGAAAACATTTTAGGTACTCGTAGATACCTACACCCCGTCGCGCACGAAGGGTTCCGTACCATTATCGCAAAACCGGCAAAAAAATCACGTTTGTTGTATGGGAGCCCCACTAAAATATTAATTTCATTCTGTTTTTAGTATTTGTTGTTATAGCGGCAACAGAAATACATCGTCTATGTAAATTTCAGCTGTCTAGCTATCACGGTTCATGAGATACAGCCTGGTGACAGATAGACAGATAGACAGATCGCGGCGTCTTAGTAATAGGATCCCGTTTTTACCTTATGGGTACGGAACCCTAAAAAGACTCATCATAGTTTCCTCGGCTCCAATGAGTCACCATTTTGACTAAACTTTGCCTGATTTTGAGTCTCGATGACCGCACCATGACTAAATGAATATTAATAGCCACCCATAGACCTCCCATCAGAAATGATAAATTGAAAATAAGCGCAAATTCATATCACAAATAGAAAGAACGAAAGTATTGAAAAATATTCGAAAGTACTCGACGAACACGATCAAATCATTTGTTACTAAATACACTTAACGAGTGATGTGAATCATGATCAGGTTTTATTATCGATAAAAATCCGGATCAAATGAAGTATTCAGCTTGGTGTAAAATGCCAGCCGGTGTTGACAGAGACGCAATCAATAAATCACTCGGCGATACAAAGAAATATTCAATGTGTGTTGATTGTGCCTCTTGAGAACGCTTTTTAGTATCATAGGGATGGACCAATGTTGATATCGAGGTTTTGATTGGTGTAGGAGAAAACAATTTTAGAATTTTTGTGCACGTTCCTAAAAAAAATTGTATTTAATTTTCGTTACAAATATGGATAAGTCAGTTTTAATTACCAATTAGCAGAACATTATCATAATATTTACAACGCAACGGTACTAAAAGATAAAACAATTACATCACGATTCGACACAGAAATACAAAACAAACAAAACCATTAACGGAATCTAATATCTTTTAACGATAATTTATGACCATATTTTTTTACTTACTCAATAACCTTTCAACTAGTCGACAAATCTATCGATAACCTTTAATAATCTCTAAAAGAACGCGAAGTCTCTGGTGGTCCGGCGTTGCTTTGATCGATTCTGCCGAATCATGGCACGCGATTCAAATATGACGATGATATGACTCTTATATCGACATGCCATTTTCATCGACACTTCCCCTTCCTTACCCCAACCCTTAACTCTTTGCCATAAGGTTGAAAATCGCTTGATTATTAAGAATTATAATGCAAGTTATTTTGGTTTTCTTCTCGAGATAAATCGGTGTCTATTAAACAGTTATTATAACTCCATTGAGGGGTTAATAAAATATTGTTCGGTCTTACAGGCCCGTCCAGTGGTATCGCTTGCAATTTTAGTGTTAAGTATTGTAGATATTTGCATATTTGGCAACTGTCTGACTGTTAGTCTGTCAGTGAGGAAATTGGAGACGTAAATGTCATTGCTACTATACAATGGGTGCTGGACGTCAATAAATTGTTCAATAGGTTCCTAATTATAATTTTAATGGTGCAATTAACACAGATAATTGTTGGCTGAGCTTGACAAGAAGCAGCCGAAGGTGTATTTTAATGATTGCCCTGAGTGAGTGAATTATGAACTTTTTTATAAGTAGTTATTGATAACCACATATGACGCTATGAATTTTAGTGTGAGTGATTCCAAAAAGTAAACTAAATGTTTATTGAAGCGGATCCTAATTTAGATTTTTAGAGTTATGTGAAAATTGGACAAATTCTCAAATGTTTTGTAAGTAGTTGAGTAATAGCAGATCACACAGACCCTTGATCCTTGACCTGTTCAAATAGGTTATAATAAGAAAGAAAATTTGGTTCAAATAAATCTCACTAGATGGCGCGATATGCACCGATTTGTTATTGAATTATATAAAATTAACACTTTCTGAAATTGTTCATAAAAATTGTATGTTCTTGTTTAATCAACTCTCCTAAGCAAAAAAATATGGAATATTGTTAATTCATATTTCAAAGATTATTTGAACGGATTATTTAAAATTGATGCCAATAGATGGCGCGGTTTTAAATTTCTGAGCCATTCCACGCGATTTTTTAAATTTGTATTATAACACATGTTGGTGCATTGAAACTGTAAAAACGTGCAAAAAAATACTATAAAACAAATCGTCTCTGTATTTAAAGCAAAAAGTATTAACGAACCGAGTAAACCCTTTTACTCGCAAGTCGCTGCTAACACCATCTATATCCCTGGAACGGAATCGAACGCGATCGATGTTCTTAGAAAAATAATCAGCTTAATCAGACGAAAAACGTTAGTTACGTCGGCAAGGTTTCTTTATATGGGATGAGCCATCTGTATGCTAGTATTATATCATCTCTGGAAACGCTGGTCTGATTACGAAAACTCTTTCATTCATCAGCTCACACACAGCTTCACTATCCCGGAGTATCTTGGCAATTTTTGTATCGCACAAAAAAGCCACAGAAAAAACCCAATGGTTTACAAAGTAAGAGCAATCAGATAAATCATAACCATAATTAAAGGATTTCTAACTTGTATTCAATTAGAGAAGATAATTAGCCACAACTACCTGTACTGCCATTAGATATGAAGTATTGAGGCTGTAAACTGTAGTGATAGATTTCCCCGCGACGTTTTCCCTAACGATGGCAATCTAGAAATCGATGGTATCGGCGGGATATAATCGGATGATCGATTGCGACAGTATTTAGAAGCTAACTGTCGGGGTTTAACGCATTTTGTACGTTGTGGTAGTAACAGTTTAATTGATATATGTAGCGGCAACGACATAATTTGTTGGATGGTTTCCTTCGTGTTCGATATTTCAATCGGCAGCGGTATTAGGCGTGAGACATCTGGGCTTTAGAAAAAAACATTGCATAATCACCACACTTGAGAACGGGCTTAGTGATTCAACTCAACACACTCAATTCGGCCTATTGAAATTCACTGCTAGACTAGAGAAGCCATTCTTCCCAAGCCGCGCCATATCACTCTATCCTCCGCCTTTCGCATATAGTTTAGTCATTTATTTTATAATTAACTAGCTGTCCCATGCGGCTTCGCTCCCGACAACTGGCTACTTACCTACCCATCTACCCTACCTACCATACCTCGCCTACACTACATACATGATTGTTGCGTAACTTTAACCGCTTACGCAGCGCACGCAACGGAAGCTCTAAAAAAGGAATATTTTTTACCGTTTTTGCAACATTGCTCCGCTCCTATTGGTCTTAGCGTGATGTTATATTGCCTATAACCTTCCTCGATAAATGGACTATACAACACAAAAAGAATTTTTCAATTCCAACCAGTAGTTTCTGAGAATAGCGCGTTCAAACAAACAAACAAGCCTTCAGCTTTATAATATTATATATTATTATAAGTATAGATGTATACACACAGTATAATACATACAGAAAAACACATCAAGACAAAATAGTACAAAGGTACCTACTGCTTATTTTTGAAGAAGTTTATACCAAGTTCTTGTTTTCAATTTGCGTAAATATGATCATGTCTCTGCGCATCGATCACTTCTAAAGTGGTTGCCCATACGCCAGCGCAGAGAGCAAAGGGCACTAACTACCTTGTTCTCATTTCTCGACTCTTCCAATTTCCCTAGTTATCTGGCCCCTTACTTTCAATACATTTGCGCCAACCACTGTAAAAATCTACGGTCATCACATAACCGCCTTCTTCAATGTCCCACTCACCGCACTGACTTCATTCACCGTTCTTTCTTCGTTCAATCTATTTCTCTATGGAATGCGCTCCCCCAGGAAATCAGGATGGCAACCAACCGGTTAACCTTCAAAGTTAAAGTTCGCGAGCATATTCGTAAGAAGTTGGCAGTAGTATCGTAACAGCGCTAATGTTTTCCAATTATTTATCTATTACTACTAATGTTTAAGTATATTTATGTATTTAATATATTATTTTGAATATGTATGGTATGATTATATTGTATTTATAGTTATTATGTATATTTAAATAATCCACACTTTCATTATTGCACCTACCACTGTTTATCTCTCCATCACCCAAAGGTCGACTGGTAGAAAATGCCTAAGGCATTAAGTCCGCCTCTGTACTTGTGTGCATGAAGTATTAAATAAATAAATAAATAAATAAATACCAGCAGATCCGAAATTTAATGACAAAATAGTGTGTGATAACAGGTAGAGAAGAAAAACGAACAACTAACTTTAGATAATAAAACATATACATGAAGAGCAAGTGATATATACTTATATAAATAGATAATTATAAAATATAAAGATACTTAATACTACATATACATAAGCTTGTAAAGATCAGATTTGGGAGGCAAGATAATGCTCTTTAAATAGTTTGTACCAGTCAAGTCCTTTTTTAATTTTTGGTCCACCCAGCTAAGGGCTTACTTTAGCGAAACCCTTAGCTCTCATATACCAACATTTTTCTCAAAAGTCCTAAAGGGCCTTTGTAAATATTCAGAATAAGTATCTACCTAGGTATATCAACTTTTAATATGAAACGATTTTTCAGTAGAAATAAAATCTTCAGCTAGGCTAAACTGTATAAGCTGTACTTAAATATTTGACTAAAAAACGAGTATTAATTTTGACAAAAAACGAACAGTAGGTAACATTAAAAAAAAAACCAGCATTACACCTCCCACTCAAATAAAGCCCTCAAACCACTTACACGATCTACCACAAAAATTAACTCACACAAAATATCAATATAAAAACAATCCACTCAAGCACATAGTCATAACGCGTTTATAGCTAATAACATAATGGTGCGGCTCCATTAACGTGGGGCCCCCGCCGCGATCCGATGGGCCACAATTGGACCCCCGCAGAATCGCTGCCCCGATAACTTTATTACGGTGACCCACGCAATTTGCAGATGGAGTTTGTTAGTGTTGCAGTTTTGTTGGCAAATTAATCTTAAGTGCTGTTAGTAATCGAAGGGCCAGATGCAGTAAGTCGTCATGCAGCAATTTACAAAATCATCATCATTCACTGGCCTTTCAATCCATGTGCCTTGCCTGTACCCAGGTATTGGGTACAGCTTCCAGTCTAACTCCAGTCAGACTGCCGAAGAAGGGTAATGTGTTTATCAGTCTATGTATGTATGTTTGTTCCTATGTGGCGTTCTAGAGACCAAACGCGTTCACCGATTTTGATGATTCTTACGTCAATAGATTCGTCTTAGCCTTGCGAGTGTTACTGGTTACATTAAAATTGGAAAATAGAAAAATAGCAAATTTTGGGCGCCATATTGTGGTGGCCCAATTTGTTTCTTTCAAGCCCATCGTGTTAGGTACCAAAATAAAAGGTTCTAAGAGGTGACTTAAAAAAATATATAACACTATATGTTTAAAAGTAACTAATCCGAAAAAAAATGTTAACTAAAAAGTAATAAATATAAAAAGTTGACTCAAAAAAGAAAGCAGTCGAAGGATACATCTGGTTTTGATCTGCCAGCTCACGAATGTATCCTCCGACTGTACAGCAGCATGATGTTCTTCTTGTTTACATCTTTTTAGTTTGCTTCAAGCAGCAAGGTTTTTTTTTATTTTTGAATTTTTTTTTTTTATTTACATAAGGTGACTGCCTATCTGGCCTCCAAAACCCGGTAACTGCATGGTTGCCAAGATACCTATAAACTAACTCACGTAAGAATGGTATCAGATATTTTGGCTTCGGCTACTTACCATTTTCTTGCTATTGTATTTTGATTTGTTTGGGGTCGGTTTAACATGTCTTCTTGATTCATTCTTCTCTGTTAGTCGCCGGCTCAGTACTCACCTCATTTCTAGCCATTATGACCTACATACAGTCCATCCATCGCGTGCTTGATCTTATCCTCTTTTTATAGCAGGGCATGGCCTGTTTTTTCCGAAAAACACAAGCAGGAGACAGATAGACGATACTCGTTATACAATGTGGACAAGCCAAGGGGCAGATTGAAGAGTCGGAAAAGGTTAACTAAACCAATTAATGACAGCAGGTCTAATGAGGAAAAGAAGAGACTCGCTCCTCTAACATCCTCCTCCGACTGACTGTGTTGAACCTGCAGAAAATCTCCCTGCAGGCCACCAACTTCCACGGCCCAACTGGAAATGTTTAAACCGACTCCGAAGCCAAGTGGGTCGCTGCAGGCACAACTTAGTTAGATGGGGGTATTCCAATGTCTCGTAGCACGATTGCGGAGCTGCCTCCCAAACAATGCCTCACCTCCTATCGTGCTCTCTGTGCAACAACACCTGCACCCTGAGGGATCTTTGTGAGGCCAATGAAGACGCTGTTGCCGTGGCTGAATTCTAGTCAAAACGTATATAATTGAGAAATAATCGATACGACAAAGAAGATAGCAGGGCACAAAATAGCAGAAACTAAAAGTGGTGCAACCTTCGGAGTAAATAATAAAGTTGGATATTCTGATACCGAATTGTGAAAGCTTGGCTCAAAATGAATATTCTAGCATCAGTGCTAGAATATTCATTTTGAGCCAAGCTTTCACAATTCGGTATTTTCGCTTCCCTCTTTATTATCGCTTCTCTTCTGTTTTTGTAAAAAATATTATTGAAGGTACAAGTATTAGATGAAGGAGAAAATAAAGCGGATTATATACCAGTTAAAGATCATTCTTAGCTTTCAGTTTATTTTGTCAGACTACTTTTCTATAGAGAAACCTTTTCCTTGTTATAAACAAGATGAAACTTAAAGAAACATTGATAGAGCTCATTTTGCATCCTTTACAATGAAACTAAGAGCAGAGAGGAGTCCACAACAAATCGGCGTACTTCACTTTACAAAACCAAAGCCATATATTCCATTGGAGCCCACAAATAATACTTCTAAACAAAACAATTGACAGTATAATGCTTTTTGCTCATATTCTGGTGGCAAATCGTAAAAATTCCCCGCATACCGACTTACGAGGCACTTTGAATCAATATTCGAAAAAGAATAAAGTGAACGTAGGAGCAAATGAAGTTGTAACAATGGGCGAAGCTTTCAATCTTATAGAAGGTAACATAACTCATGAAACCACAATTAAAAATCAACCTTAGGATGTGATATTCAAAGCAGGTTTTGCTGCTAACCCAGGTGTCGCGTAGGAACGCAGCCTTTTTGCAGACAATTTGCATATTTTCTTCCCTTTTACTCTTACAAGAGAATGGTAAGTAGTTGGAATAGTTTTAAGAAACCGGTCGCTGTATTCAAAATCTATTCAAGATAGTGTTTGTCTGCTGCAAAAGTATTCGCTAGAATCAAGATTCTTGACAGTTTAAAATTCCTATAATATTATCATAAGGATGGCAATAGTCTGGTTTTCTATTGAATAGAACTAAATAATTTTTATTTTATTTATTTATTTATTTATAACAGCTTAAACTATCATTACAGGTTTTACCCTAATGCGACAGCTAAGAACTTAAAACTAATAACCTAAATTATATATGTAGGTACTTACAACTAAATAGAATAATAAGATTAAAATAGAATAATAAGATACATCGTAAGCTAAGCAAGTAATGCCTATGTATTTCACTCTACAATATTGGTAATGAAAATCTGCAATCTCTCTGGTTTATGCAATACTACCAATTAGTATTGCATAAACCAGAGATTTTTTAGAGGTAGGTTCTACCCGACGGAAACGTGAATAAGTTGTTGCGAGGTCTGTAAGTCTATGGCCGGAATTACCATAGGGTACAAGTTTGTCTTATACTAGTAATAAATATAATATTTATACTACATTCCGAGATGTAAATACTGTCTATTTTTGTAGCTTCCTTGGTTATCTTCAAGCCTTTTTTTAAATATTTTTTAGGGTTCCTTACATCGAACCCTTATAGGATCACTTTGTTGTCCCTTTGTCTGTCTGTCTGTCAAGATTTTTTTTTTCAGGAATTCGTGGAGGTATGAAGCTGAAATTTATATCAAATACTCAGGTCTACTGTCCCTTAATGCTGTGAAAAAATCAAACTTCTAAGCCAACGCAATCAAAAGATAAAGACGTTTATGCCGCAAATTTTCGACACTCTCAAGGAAATCAAAACCTACAGGGTACTTCCCGTGAACTCAGCATCTTGAAATTTGGTACGAAGCACAGATAAACGAATAATTGCGAAAACCGTAAATTTTTAGTTACATCGTATAGGTAATAAAAATAATTTTGAACTTACGGGTAGTAAGTTTAAAATAATTTTTATTATATGATGTTTCCTCATGAACGCGTAGAGGTATTAAATTGAAATTTATTTAAAACACTCAGTTCTATAATACCTTTAAGCTGAGGCTTGTACGGAACCCTCGGTGCGCGAGTCTGACTCGCACTTGGCCGGTTTTTATTTGATGTTATCCAGCATTCAGAAACATAAAATAATTCATCTGGTTTGGATGCGCGAGAGTTGCAGTTGTCGGTTTTGATGGATCCAAACATTATTCTCAAATCTATCTCTACTTTCCTGCTAGGAATTCCAATTAATATTGGAATTGGAATTGACGGGAAGTGCTCATAAGTTCTCCCCAATCCTAAATATATGAACCCAAACTATCTATGTTCCCTTATAACAGAGAATAAAAAAGTGCGTAGATACACACAATAAACATGAGCCTGTATTCTGCCTTAGTCTAGCTAGAGTAACAACTAGCAAGCATTAGTGCTGAGCAAGAATTTCGACGTTTGATTTCCGAGTCGGGAAAAGTATACCATATGGTATTACTGAGTAGAAGCCTAGTCTAGACTAGTCCCCGGTTGACGGGAACTACCTATTTCATGGGACTTAAACAACTGGCAAGATGGGTTTGTCCCACAGACATAAATCCAACTAGATAACGCAAGTCCTTCTATCTGTATGAAAACCAAGCGGGTCACTTTTTCACACACAACTTAAAACAAATTGCTTACCAATTAAAGAACACATTTCCAATGCCTCGCCTTAATTTTTCTATACAGTATTTGCAGCTCAATATGGCATAATTAAGGCATTTTTCTAGATTTCGGTGGATATCCGTTGCCGATAATGCTAAATGAAAAGGTCAAATTACGATCATTGATCGTACTTTTACTCCGTTTTTTGACACGCGAAGGACATACAATCGCGTCATCTAGTTAGATTTTTAGCTGTGGTTTCTACTATCAGTTACTACATTCTTTTGTGAATGAAAACCAAGCGTGCCACTTTTTCACACACAACTTAAAACAAATTGCTTACCAATGAAAGAAAACATTTCCAATGCCTCGCCCAAATATTTCTATACAGTATTTACAGCTCAATATGACATAATTTAGGCATTTTTCTAAATTTTGGTGGATTTCCGTTGCCGATAATGCTAAATGAAAAGGTCAAATTACGATCTTTCATCGTACTTTTACTCCGTTTTTTGACACGCGAAGTACATACAATCGCGTCATCTAGTTAGATTTATATCTGTGGAAATTTATGTCTTCGCCACTTTTCATCAATGGACAAACATTCTAACAGTTTGTTGGGTTCTTTTAACACCGAGGTACATTCCTTTGTGAATACTTGCATGATGTTACGATATTATGAGTTGTCTCTAATGAATTATAAAAATCTAATTAAATTAAAAGACCACCTAATTCCATTCTAATAAGTCCTAATAACACCTCGCACGAAAAAACCGAGATATATTCACTAATTAAGTCACGCAAACTCGTTAATATTAATAATTCACGCCATACTAATTGCTAGTCCGAAATTTCACTTCACATTATTAAAATGTACTATATCAGCTAGCATATACTGAAGTTGGGCCATTGTGTGGATGCGGAGTCCCAGCGGGGCCCATCGTGAATAGTGGTTCCAAACTACTTAATAGGGTGATAATTGCGAGGCTATTACGTGGCCACCCCACCCGATGGCCCACTGTTCGGGTGGGGTAGGGTGGGTCAAGTGTAGGTTGGTGTTCGGTCATGTGTTTTCGTTTAACGCCTTTTAATTAAGGACTTAAGAGGTTTTGGAAAGATTTTATATTCTACCTGAACAAAGACCTATTCCATAGAACTTTAAAAATCATACAAATTTTCGTTTTTTTTTTATTTCAACGATGATGGCAGACAAAAGAGATGATACATGGAATCGGTACAATGGTAGAGATACTCCCAAGACTCCAAATAGTCGAGGCAGCAGCTTAAAGAAAAATACTGCCTTCGATCAAAATTTCGAGTTTTAGGTTACTTATCATTACAGAATTTTTGGCAACAAATCACGAGATGTAGGTACACAGGCGTACTTAGTTTACATGATTACTTCAATTACTTATTTACCCAAAAACATTAAGTAGAATAAAGGTAGTGGACAGAAGTAATAATTTTCAGAACTAAGTGTACATTTTAAATATTTAACAACGTCTCTTCTTCCCCTAGGACTACATGGTCGCCACGCTTTGTATAGTAGCCACAGAGGAGCTTTGTGTCTCTAAAGTTGGCTCTGGGAACCATTGCACAAGAAACAGTCTGTCATCGAGTTTACTGCATAGAGTAAGCGAGATAGGGCTATGCGACAAACGTAAGCTAGGGAAAGAGGCAGTTATACAATGCTATATTCTACTTCAACATTGACACACACATAGCAACTGCGCAGGGTCTTGCAGCCAACTTCAGAGACACAAAGATCTATTGTTACTACTATAATGATGAAAAATGATATCGTGAGCTCTTAAATCCGTACGCACGATGGACCTTCCTCTTATCCAAAAATCTGTGGTTCTATACTAGTCCCAGCGGTTCAGTTATCTGTCTCTATAGATTTTAAGTAAGTTTTATTTTTCATAGCCTAAAGAGCTTTAGGGACTTTGAACTACGGTTTATTCTGTACCTTATTTAATTTTACAAAGCTTTCACTGTATCTACTGTTATATTATATAACCCAGCACATAATTGTTAATAAATAAACGCTCAAACTGTAACAAAATTTAATTTAGAAACAAAATTGAAGCGCTTACGAAACAAAATGCCGTCGAGCGGTTTACGGCAACATGAAAATGTTTATTGTGAAAATTCATTACCAACTTTAGAAGGGGATTGCTTAATTTTCTTTAATATTAACTTGTACAGACCCCTTTTTAATTAATATCGACAAAATAGTCGAGTCGACCGCGAGTTGCGCGCTCCTGATAAAAGTTTTTAGGGACGTGCCTGTTGTTTCTTTGGTCTTATCGATAAAGTCGATTTATTGGCTTGTTTTAAAAATTAAAATTAAATTATCGTTTATTTTCAGACTTTCTGTCTTTGTACACTTACAAAACATAGAATGAAATATACAAAAAACCATACAGACAGTAAAAAATACAAAATAAACAACAAAAAATGCAACGAAAAAAACAGTTACAACACAGAATAGGCAACACATTAAAATTTGACGCGGAGGAACTGTCCATTGCTCACAAGGCAGTGTGCAAGCGCATCTAGTGCCGCAGCAGTGGAGAGTCCCACCTGTCCGCGGACACGCTTAGTAAGCTGCTGCTGCTGGACCTAACGCGACGCAGCAGCGACGCACATTGGTTTTCTTATTAGGGCATGAAAGCCACCCGTGTGCGCTTCTGCGGACATAGTTGATACACTGCAGAATCGCGGTTTTAAGGTTAATGCTGCTTGCTTGCTTGCTTGTAGGTCATCTTTGAAATCTTTATATCACACAGTAAATGTTCTGCTATTCTTCCATAGACTTAAAGAATACCGTGTTTCAGAAAATAAAAAGTCCTAAGGCTCTACACATTGTGAAATTCTATAAATAAAAGCGTCGTGACAGGAATTGAAAAAATACCAAAAATACCAAAACCACTGTCTTAATGTCACGTGATCAATCTCTTACATTTAAATCATTACATTACCCATTTCGATCATCGCCATCAGTAACATCGAATGACACTTGTCTTCATCATCATCAACCTATTAATTTTCCCACTGCTGGGACGCAGGCCTCTCTGTGAGGGAGGGGATGGGCCTTAATCCACAACGCGGGCTCAATGCGGGTTGGTAGATGTCACATGTCTTCGAATTTTCGGTCTAGGACATGCCGGTTTCCTCACGATGTTTTCCTTCACCGTTTTTAGAGCAGTGGTGATGATGATGGTGGTGATGTTTTACACAAAGTAAAGCGCCTGCCTGGGTTCGGACCCACGACCTACGAAACGTAAGTCGGGGCCCGTTTCCACTGGGTCACCACACTTGTCTAAAGTCTGTGAAGCATCGGGCATTACAATGGCAATTACTGGCTTGACTTTGCGATCATTTTACTTTTCAAAGATACTACAAAAAGACTAACTTGTATGTAAAGCCACCTCCAGTTAATATCCTACTTAAAAAATGACCCCTTACAACAATACAATTCCATCCAAAAACATAAATACCTAAACCACAAAAACATCGAGTTTGTCACAAAACATCCCTTCACGATATTAATTTCAAAATTGGTTTAAATAGGTATTACGCCGCTTGTTAGCCCCGGTCCAAAATGAACTCATTAAAACTATAAAAGCGGCGGTAATTAAGACCGCCCCCTCCTCTGCTGCCCGCTGCACCCCCCCATTCCGGCCCCTCTGGGGGTTGGGCTTAGGCCCCACAACCACCCTGTTTTCAACGAGGGACACAGAATATTTGTCGCGTAGAAGGTACAGTAGCGTAGTTGGTGTTTGCGATGTGCAATTGTATACCCACCTGAAAAAATATTAATATTATGATTATCTATGTCTATTTGATACATGAATAGAACTGTTACTTCGAAGTTTTCATTGCTTCTAGAACAAAAATAACCGGTAAAGGCAAAACAGCCCACTGATTGGAAGCACATAAATACTGTTCTTTTACAAATGCGATAAGTTACGTTTGAACTATAGGGTAGCTAAAAGGTTAGTTGGACATCAAAAGGACAAAAACTGATTGCACATTACTCGCAGAACGGTAGGTCAATGGGCCCAAAAGGTTCTGGCTTAACGACCGGGTAGTGGAAGACGCAGCGTTGGATGGTCCCCCATTTGGTGCACCAAGGATCTGTTTAAGGCTGCCGAAATCCGCTGGATGTGAGACCCACAGAACAGGTCGATATAGCAACACTTGGGGAGGCCTACATGGTAATATGTTTACAGGTGGATATCTTTTGGCTGAAATTATGAGGATGGTGACGATGAGTAAAGATTGGCAAAGGATATTATTGGCTGGGAAACCAGAAAACAATATGAGTGCTAATCGGGCAGTACTGCCTTGCCCTGTTGCTCGTTATATTGAAGTAGACAAACTACGTAGCTTTTCGACTTCCTAAAAAGTTCAATGGAAAAAAAGTTCATTTTCGCTTCCAGTATTTAGTTTAGGTTCGTGACCCCTCTTCGCCGAGCAGGCTTTATTGCAGGCGACATTACAGGCCGGGGCCCGCGGTAATTTTCAACTAATAACCTGTTTCATTTTCACTGCCTTTTTCTCACTTTACAGCTGTACAGCTGGCTTGTCTTGCTGTTACTACGAAAACGTATTGTTGTGTTGAAGGAATTGTGTGATGAGCACTGGACGGGTCGATGTGGCCACAATGGGGGAAGGCCAGCTATGTTCAGCTGTGGACGTCTTTTGCCTGAAGTCATGACGACAATAATGTTTCGAGACATTGGTGTAAAGTATATTGAGAGTTGAAGACATTCAGCGACAACACTCTTGTCCATGTCGCTTTGGTTCGTTTAATAGAGGTTTGATATTGGTTTGAGAATCTCAATTAGTTACAGGTGGCATGTAGCTTTTAGTTGTGAGGTATGTTGTAAAATAGGACCCAACATTGACTTAGCAACTGTTACCTGGTTACTGGTGATGTAAATTATAACTCAGGCCCCGGTATCAACATCACCATTATTCCAAATGATTCGCAATAAAACACGCATCTTTACGTGTAAAAGCTTCAATAACTTTAAAAAAGCAACACCAAAACGACAACACTCAATAAGCTATTTGAGCAAAGCTTTCTCCTCTTATCAGTTCACAAACAAACAATTTGTGTAATGCGCAAAGAGAAAGGGAAAAGTGGAAAATAATCAGCTCGCCCTAATACGATAATCAAGCCATTACGGAGCCAATCGGCGGCGCTGATTCGATATCGATAAAATTACTGGACGCACTGTCGATAAGAATGGACAACACTACGAAAATTTAGCCTCGCTATTGTTTTACGAAATCTTGAATGTTTTTGCAGAACTGGTGATTAAATAATTCGTCCTAGGGTGAATTAACTATAGGAATAATAAAATTTACAGACTAGTGACGAAATGATGGCATTGATGAATATAGAACTTGTAGCAATGAACTGGGTGAAGTAAGCATTATGTTGCTGGTTAGTCAGCTTAACTAACATAGCTTAAGAAATTTTCAGACTAGTGTGTAAAACTGTAGACCGTAAATTATGTTAACTAAGCTGAGTAAGGGAGCTTTTGCACGGCGGGCTGTGCTGGGGCAGCTGCTGCTAGTGCAGAAAACCTCAAACGGCGCAAATACAACAACCTTATTGGAAGTTATATATTTGAGCCGTTTGGGATTAAAACATTAGGTCCATGGGGTCCGAGTGCTCTTCGAGTATTTCGAGATGTACGCAAACGGTTAATCGACTCTTCACGTGACCAGAGGGCTGGGATTTTCCTTGGCATGAGAATCAGCATTGCCATCCAACGTGGCAACGTTGCCAGCGTTCTGGGCACTTTTCACGTTGACAGCGATGTGGACGAATTTTTTGACGCCCTATGACCCTGGCCCTTTTATACGCGTTCGTAATTTTATATTGTTTTTATTTAAGTGGTTATTGGTAATTAAGTATTTTATACTATGTAAATTTTAATTGAGATAATTGAATAAAATTACCCAGCTGAGTAAGTAGATAAGAAAAATTACCTCAGCTATGGGGTCTAAGCTAAACTAACTAACCTTATCTTTTTTTCTTCAACCAGCGAAACGCAAGTGTCAATGTGCAATTTGAAAGAAATATACAGATTTTTTGACATAAAAAAAAAATTAAAGAACGTTTTCACTGAGTATGCGAACAGAATAAGTATGCACAATATTCTCTGCATTAACATAATTATGATATCATAAAATATTCTCTATTAGTTCCAAGTTATGCTAATGACGCATATAAACGCAAATCGCAAAACCAAGTTCGCCAATCGCCCTGTCCGTATGTCCGAGCCGTAAATCACTTTATCGTCAGGGTTATTCGGAGGTGATTTCCGAAAATCAATCGGTGGCCAGATCAGATAACGTGATGTATGGCGCCGCCGGTGACCGGGGTCTGATTACCCCAGGACTTTTTATTCTGAAGATGTTCGCTTTAATTTGGTTGAAGATGGTTCGTAGTTTGGGTGGGATTTACACACTCAGGCTTTTTCCCCATTGGACCAATTCCAAGGACCTTTGTTTCGTAATAACACATTTCGTATTTAAGACAATTGCTTTCATTTTGACGTGCATTTGATTTTGAAAATTACTCTGAGCAACTATTCGAATTGGCTAGTTTAAATAAAGATTAGTTTTCAAACCTTTCTTATGTCACTGAAAATATAGTTCTACTATCGATCCATAACTATATTTACTAAACAGCTTCAAAACAACCCAATCAAAATCAACCATCAACCCGATCAGCTCAACGTCACCAATAAATCATTCACAGTCAATTTACAACTACCCTTCGACAGCCCGAGACAAAGCCTTTAAACTGGCCAATCAGAGATAAGGAAAACACGTGTTCTATTAGACTATACCTCATTACCTGACTAAAACAACATCCTTTATATCTCACTTAAAACCTATGATCAAATCCCAACTCTATAGTTCAAAAGTTAAAGTTGAAAGTCAAATGGAGTATGGTGGTGGTTAGGTTGTTTTGATGTGGAAGGGTTAGAACAGTAGTTTTAATACATAATCTGTGTATTAGCATCACAAAACGTTCATTCATCAGGACATCAAGCGACGTGATTGTAGACTTGATAAGTGTGAGGACGTTGGATTTAAGGGAGCTGTTGGCACCGATACAGAAGTTTTTTTAGAGCACCTGTTGGTGTTGTTTAGCTTTAGAATGTCTAGTTTTGTATTGTCCGTCCGGAGATGCAATCTGGTGTAAAATCTGTTGGTGTTCAATTATATCGCAGTTTATTGCCGTATTTACATATAAATTGGTCGCTGTTTTGAGCTACTGGTCTTATGACATATAGGATGAATATTTATATATTACTGAAGATTTTGTGATTATTCTATTATTGGATCAATAATTTAGGTGGTAGAAAAAGAAAAAGACGAGACAAAGTGAGTGGAAACTGCCTTAAATATTTTATAGACATGACTATTAACAATAAGTCATATGTCCACAAAATATAACTCAGTAAAACATGAACATTTTTTGGTGAATTATGTAAGTATATTTTTAATAATCACACTAAAATTATGGCTGTCACACTAACCCATCTCTAAACCCATTACTATTGCAAATCCGACGATCGAGATAAAACACAAACTAATTATAGTAAACTGCGCTCCCTTCATCGCATACCCTTGATGTGACGTATGGAAATAACAATAGGATTCTATGCGCACACGCAACAATATAAAAATAAAAAATAATCTGACGACAGCATCTTATAAAAAAGGTATAAAGTTCAAATTGGCTTGGTTTTTAGTTTGGGAGATCTATTGTTAACGTTGCAGTTGCCCGGTTCAAAACATAGTATTCAATCAAAAAAGACCGAGGACAGATTTCAACAAACGATAGCTCTCTGTTTATTTATGAATAAAACAAATTCGTGATCCCATTCGAGATTAAATTAATTGGATTTAGCTTTTTTATCGTCGATTTGACGATAATTTCTTTATTTATAGCAGTAATAATAATCATAATGGGTGCTTTGATTACCGCCCTTAAGATCTTCCGGAAATTCATAATACGCTCTTCAGCTTCTGAATCAAAAGATCCAGGATTGATTGAGTGCGTGGTTAATTTTTGTGAGTGCACGTTGGTGCAGTTATTTGTATATCAATTAAACTGAACAAGGCGATAATGATCTATTTTTCAGTAACACAAAAATATAGAAATACTGGTACGAATTAAGTGCAAAATAAGCAGTAAAAAGAATTTTATTTTCTTTTGTTTTCAGGGTTATGCTGCTATAGCAGACAAGAGCTATCAGGAACAAAAGGCAACAGCTAGAAAAAGGGGCATTCTATCAGCATTGAACATGTGTAGTTTTTTAACTTCGCCTAGAACCCAAGGCCTTTCTAAAATTTTCTAATCCCTTTGTATGTATGTTGTCGATCAAGCATAGTTCGATAGTATTAATTATCTGGCTGTCTATTTGATCACCATTGCATCTGCGGATGTCTTGCCAATATTAATAAAAAAAGTTAATTCAAAAAATCTAAAAACCCGACTGCATAAAAAGCGAACTAAAAAGACGTAAACAAGAAGACAATCACGCTGTGCAGTTGGAGGATACATATTCGCGATCGGGCTGACAAAAACCAGATGATATTTTTCTTGTTTCGTCTTTTTGGTTCGCTTTTTGCAGTGGGTTTTTTGACTGTGGGGCACCAATTTTTTTTCTTCCGTACTCATCGTGAGGGGTATCAAAATAAAGGGTTTTAAGATATGATTTCAAAAATATATGAGACTTATATGTTTAAATGAAACGAATTAAAAAAAAAAAGTTATAAACAAAAATAGTTGATTCAAAAAATCAAAAAACCCACTGCAAAAAGCGAACAAAAAAGACGTAAACAAGAAAAATATCATCTGGTTTTGGTCAGCCAGCTTGCAAACATGTATCCTCCGACTGCACAGCATGATTTTTTTCTTGTTTACGTCTTTTTAGTTCGCTTTTTGCAGTCGGGTTTTCTGATTTTTTGTATTTGATTTATAAGAGTGTCTATGTTGGTCTCGCCCGTTCTTCTCCATAAAGATCCACGCTTTGGAATGGGCAATTAGCTTTATAATTCTGACTGAAATCATTCAAAAGTGCCTGTAGGTACATATTTTAATCAATGTCATCATCTTCATTTCAAAGTTATCCACTGCCGAACATAGGTCATAAGTGTCGCCACATTGACTGTCTTGTGCGCGTCGCATCCAGCATATTCCCGAAAAAAAAAATAGTTTGAATTGAAAGTTGTTTTGAACAATTACAAGAAGAGATTTGTGATTGTTGTGATTACTTACGGGACAGAGACGTGTTCGCTCACAATGGGCCTCATCAGAAGGCTTAAAGTCGCCCAAAGGGCAATGGAGAGGGCTATGCTTGGAGTTTCCTTGCGTGATCGAATCAGAAATGAAGACATCCGCAAGAGAACCAAGGTAACCGACAAAGCCCGAAGAATTGCCAAACTTAAGTGGCAGTAGACAGGGAACATTACTCGCAGAACGGATGGCCGTTGGGGCCGAAAAGTTCTAGAGTGGCGACCGCGTACCGGAAGACGCAGCGTTTGAAGGCCTCCTTGTATTCCGCAAAGGGTATGGTAAACATGAGTTATAGGCAGAAGTGTAGGCACACGATAGGATACCAGTTGATTTAATAAACTGGTTTGGAGTCTATTAAAATCAACTGGACATAAATCTAAACTCCGGACAGCTGATTAGACTGATTTCATATCCATGACAGGCAGAGCTCTACTTCTACCAACAATTATAAGCAGACAATAACCTACGTATCGTTGGAATCAGCTCGCTATGGGCAGCATGAGGTATCGATAGTTTGTGAGAAGCCGAGCGGCCCTCGGTTTGCATATTAACATTCCTCGCGAGACGCTGCGCCTGCGAGCTGCGCCCCGTGGCCGTGCCTCGAGATGTCTCAATTCTGGTACAGAGTAATGATGTACGGGACGAGTACGAGAGAAAGTGGGAAGTTTAAAAAAACTGATATGTCAAATATGAGAAGCTACAATGATGATAGTCATAAATTGCTAGAACTGAAAGGAGTAAGCGATATTTCTGATGGTTCGACGCGATTTGACACACACCGATAAGTTATTTTTACTCAATTAAATTGCAAGTACGTTCACATGGACGCAATGCGATGCAACTGGACCGATTTGCACTTAAAATTTTCTTAGAAAATGTCCTTATACGAAACGAAATTTAAATTGCGTCGCGCCATCTGGCAATCTCACAATCACAATTAATCGTAAAAGACGAGGTCAAAACAATGGCTGGGATTTCGTGTGTTCAACAGCAAAGATTTTATTAATTTTTGTTCAAAAAGAGACAAGGCAAGATTTTTGTAAATTTTTACAATTTAAAATCCTGTAAAGTCTCTGTCTTCACCCCCTACTCTGTATCTGTTAGTTCCGACACAAAACCCGCGATTTTTCCCCGTGTTTTATTTCTGCTCGGTCCGCGTCGTCGCGCCGGCATGACAATACCGCACTATATTATCCCACTGCTCAGGAATATTCAAATTTATGATATACGAAGGGACCAGCCGCCATTTTTGCCAACTCAACGTGTTCTGTGGAGCAGGATTAATAGTTTCATGTGATTGTTTTATGTGTGTGGACGCAATTGAGAGGTTTCAATGTGGTTTTGTTGTGGTGACGGCTATGGGAATATAAGTTTTTTGGTGAAAGGATGTGAGAAAAAAGTGGAAGGAAAAATAAGAATTGAGGCCAGGAAAGATAGTTATTATACTCTTATTTATACAAGTCGTGACACACTAATATTTAAAAAACATCTTAAGAAAACACGTTGACATTTTGAATAATTAGGCCTGTAACCTAAATCTGAACATCTTCCCTGGCTCGCTAACAGCGTCTATCTTCCTGATGAAAATACTAGATGAAACAAGATATCATGATGAAGTTAATAGACTCTTTTCAAGGACACTTTGAATATCTATTGCATCCATTAAAAAATATTATGGACGTATGATCCAAAATGAATATTGTAACGAAAATAAAAAGTCCATATTGGAAATAATCTGTTAAAATTCACACGAATAATCAAAACCAACAATAAAATAAAACGTCAATTACCAACACAAACGCAGCCATTACCAAGTACCAACCGAACAGAACTATAAATTAAGCCAATCTTCAGATCTCATTACCAAGGATTGCCGGCACAACACAGCGGGTTAAATCAAGGAATTAGCGATTTAAACTATTTTAATCTGGCCTAGCTTGGCTCGAACAAAACGTATCAATTAAGACAATAACGTGGTCGCTGATACGATCGCAGTACGCAATCACATGGTACAGGTGGAATGGAACTTTATGTGGTAAAGGTTGCTTGTTATATATGCAGTTAAAGGTACGGTCAGAAACTAAGTAACAAAATCTATTGGATCCTTTCGAATTACTTGCCTTTTCTTTTTTTTTTGGGTGAGAAATCATCCAATGACTTCTCCCGCTCTGGGTGAAGCGGGAGCGTATCAGACTTTTACTGACTAAAACCCACCCGTGTTCCTTCAGTTGCTAGTGCCAGGGCCGCGGTAACTCTCTTTCAAATTTATCCGCGACCCAGACAGGCATCGGACCTAGCGGACCCCATCAATTTTTGCTGACATCTCTTTGGAACACTACGCGCCGTCGACTCGGGCCTGGTCCTTATCGGACGGCAAACTATCCATTATTCGCCGTCCGCAAGCCCACGCCTACGGTGGCCGGGAATCGGATTGCGACTCCCGATGCCCGGGACATCTCCTGCGGTGGCTAAGGGCGTGAGGGCGTCTCCGTTGTGTTTCCCTCACGCGTTCCGCCTCCTCCTTCGCGAGAATTACTGCTTCGCTGAAGGAGGTGACAGCTTCCCATGCCCTCTCGCTCCGTACCATGGCCTGAACCAGGGCTGGACGCGAGAGGTCGCCACCGCTGATCGCCTCCACGAGGACACGGCGGTGCTCCGCCCAGGCGGGGCAGACCTCCACCGTATGCTCCACCGTGTCCTCCGGGCGATCCACACAATGATGACACCCGGTCGAATTGCTTGACTACAGACAGAACTTTCTATCAATATACAGCATTTTTGGGGTCAGTGCAACACGTTCATCGTCTTCCAATCTTCTCTAAGAATGACTAAGGTCCAGTTTTTTTTATCCGTAGGTACTTAACTCAACCCATGGTTAAATATGCTAACCAACGGTTACAAATTTCGTTATAATGCGTTTTTCATCTATTGTTAGCCTCACAAATGGTCAAATAAATTGGAAAGTTAATTATTTGACCCTTTGTTAGAAAGAAAAATTGATGAATAGACGTGTTTTACCGAAGTTTTAAACCATTGGTTAGCACCGTATTTAACCATTCTTTGAGTTAACTACGGTGTTCTTGAAATATGAAGGAGTAGATGGAATACAATTGTTCTAGGGTCCCGGGACGAAAAAATAGCTCCCGGCGTTGGTGCTTTAAAAAACAATTCTTCAGTGTGCTAGAACGTATTCCATTTATAGTTTTCGCCAAACTTCTTGGCCGCCCTGAAGCTGGCTACAATGGCTGCGCAGTAGTAAATCTCATACAAAAACAGCACCGTTTCGTGCCTTTCGCATCGGAAAGCCAACTTCAGGGCGGCCCAGAAGTTTGGCGAGCTCTATACTTGTAGGTAGGTAACTGAAAAACCTTTTAAGGCATAATTATACTTATCATTTTAATCAACAGCTTTTAATACGGGAATCAGTCGGAATTTTTTTAAATAAAATATTCTGCTGTACGAAAATGTATGGTGGAAATTATTTCCTGCCTTTTCAATTGAAATACTTATTAAAATTAGCTATATCACGAAAAACATGTTCTTACTTATTGCACTCTTTATTTGGTTGATAAACAAACATATATATTAAAGTTCTCCTCTTGGTTTTGCAGGATAGGCTGTCGGGGCTTAGACATTGATTTATTTATTACAATTTTGACAACTGCAGATCGGTTTTGATCTGCAGTCGCCATAGTTTTTGAATTGACGATCAAGTCGTTCGCGTCGCTCGGTACGAGTTGTAATAATAACAAATGATTGTCTAGTTACCTGATTCAGGAACCGGCCTTAAGGTGTCTCCAGTTTATTCAAGATTATAACTATTGAATTCAATCAACAGGCACTACACTCAACCATTACTTCTCATTTCCTGCATTCGTAATATCCTTAGTATCTGAAACTCTCATTTCTCCATATACTGCAAATGCTCAGGTTGATACAAAACAGGTAGTCACATGCCTATCACAATCATAACATTCTTAGGTAGGTAAGTTCAGTGTCTGGAACGAAATTTAGAAATTATCGATATTGTTGCAAAAATAATGTGACAAATTGTCTTACGCGCGTAACTGATGTTATTAGGTTGTATTGAATTAATAATAATAATAATAAAATCGTTTATTTATTTCTTAAAGTACAAAATTTACAATAATTAGCTTATGTTCTAAAAAGTGCTGATGTATAATTTGCCTGAACTAGGTACTAATTTGTAATGCATCAAGGTGTAAATGTCAAAAACATTTATTTCTACTCAGATTAAGGCGATATATACGCCCCAATGTTAATGCAGTGCTGGCCGTGCGCCCGCTCGGAGCCAAAATATCAATATTGAACCTCCTTTTGAACAGTTTTGTTTGCAAAATATTATTTGATTTACATATGCTATTTCAGTTATGAAGAAATTCCAGCCATTAATTTTTCTGTGTAAAAATATTTTTAAACATCCAAGTCGTTTTGGCGGAGTATCCAAAAGTTGCGAAAAATATCGTGTTGCTAATTCTTTGTTTTAAAGTAAAACTATTTGTTGAAAAAACCATGTTTAAAAAAATAATGTACATGAATCAAAAATAAATATAAATGTTTTTCAAACCTTTTAACCTAGCCGTTACTTAGGAGTATGCTTTAGAAAGTTACTGTTTTAAGGCACTAAAGCGGATTTAGGCTCTTAATATAAAACTCCGGTACTCTAATCAATCATTAAATTCCAAGTTAGAAATACTTGATACATTTTGAGTAGGTAATTTTCCTAATACCTACGGATAATATAGAACGGAAACTGAAACTGCCTCAGATTATGATCTACTTTCCATTGCGACAATATTGACATTCTATTACGGAGAGTTTCCCTTATTATATCAGATGTTTTGTAGACTACGTGATCGTAGATAAGTCCTGGGTATTATAAGACATCGTCTGCGACCTGCCTTTGGCTTTCTCCCGTGGTTACGGCTTGCTCAGCAATTTTAAGCTGTCTAGAACTGGCAATAAAACCATTTTCTCATGGAAAAGACTAATCGTAAGGGGTAACAAAAAAAACGAGGACTACTATGGGCTCTTGACATAACGATTGTCCGAAAAGTCCGCACGGGTCGATCTTCAAGGTTAAGCCAACTCTTGACGAGGTCGGTCCGTGGATGGGATGGATTTTCAACATACCGAGTTTTCTCCGTGCCTCGGAAAGCACGTTAAGCCATCGGTCCCGACTGTAATTTGAAGATCTTTGACAGTCGTTACGGGTAGTCAGAAGCTTGAGGTCTGACACCAGTCAGCCAAGGGGTACCGTGTTACCCAGTTACTGGGTTGTGGAGGTCAGATAGGCAGTCACTCCACGTAAAACACTAGTGCTCAACTGAATCCGGTAAGACTGCAAGCCGACCCCAGTATAGTTGGGAAAAGGCTAGGCAGATTGATTAATTGACTGCATATAATTTTGGTAGCGCTTGTCAATCCATACGTTTTGAATTTTTTGACAGTCAATATCGCTGGTAGAACTTCATTTTGTCTTGGTCATAATGGTCTACCTTAAGTTTTTCCAATCTAAGTTTTGTGAATCTTCTTATTTTCGTATCGATGAACTCAAACTTTGTCTCAACTATTCTCGAATTTTGTCTAATCAGTATTTAGCCTGGACAGCTCTGTCATTCGCCATGTTCAGAAACTGAAAGCTGCAGGTGACTGGGCATGAAGGCAAACAAGGAGATGGAGCATATCCTGCGAGGGGGAGCCACAATGGCACTGTGTTTGGGATGGGTCTATGATACTCCATTTGGCCAGATTTTTCTACCAACCTGGTCCCGCAATCGTTTTAGGAATTTCCAGATTGGCCACTGCAGATCTTGTTCACGTAGATGTTCTGCCGGAGTGATGAAGAAGTTTACATCTTTCGTCAGTTACGCTGGCTTCCGCGGAGGTCTTATGCCTTAGTAAGTTTTCAGTTCAGTTTCTTTAAATTAGATACAATTAAATATTCTAAGTAGATAATTAGATATGATTAATTCAATTAAGTACAAGCGCTAAATGCTAAATTCAAATATACCATTCCAGTATCCTCCATACTATTCACAAACTCCCATCACAGCAATCTAAATAGGCACAAACAATTCGAGCAATTCCGAATGATTAGTTCATTTGCAATTTATAATCTCGGGCCAATCTCGAAATCGAGCTCGTTTCGAGTGCTCGAGACTAGCTTACATAGAGCTCGAGACCGCTCCAATTGAACATGTACACTTCATGTCGTGATAAGTGTATTAGTTAGTTAATTACCCCCTTGATTCATTACACCAACGCCCGCCTGACCCGATTACAACGTCGTGCATGATTAATGTCACAACTAAATATACAAGATTTCGTACTATTTAATCGGCGTAATTGCTTTTACAGTGTGTTCCAACTCAATTATCGTATCTATTGCTGAATTGTTGATGCTTATCGTTTTATGTTCATTTAATGTTCATAATTCAATGTCCTTATAGACAGCTTAATACGGAATTGTTGAAAAAATTATGTGGGAACATAATCCTATAAAAAATGAGTAATGTGATTCCAAAATGACTTTCACGTTCTCAGTTACGGACATAAGTTTTAATAAATATTAGAACGATGAAAGGTATATTTTTAATAATGTCATCATTTAATATTAATAAAAATACATCTAAACAAAGGAATTCAAGCACAAGTTAAAACGACAATTTAAAAACGATAGCTCATCGCTCGGCGCGCCAGTTATGAGCACGGACCAACCGAAACAATTACTTAATGTCAACGAAAAAGATAATTTAATAATTGTTGCCGATGATATATGATGGGTCCCCGCCCACCTGGGGTCCAGTATTAAAATAACCGATACTTCTCCGGGCCTTATTTATGCACGCCGGCACAAACTAACATCTTACTCCGTACGCCGTCGTGCATTTGTTAAAAGAACACGGTAATAGTCGCTCGAAGATTTCTAATGTCTCAATTTCCGAGATAACACAATTCAATATCAACCTTATAACAAATCCAATTAAGCTTCGTTTTGATCGCAGTTTAAAATACACGAGCTTAAAGCCTCAATTCACAAACGCAGTAACTTGGACAATTGTTAACAGAGAAAATTGGAACGTGTATCGTTGGTCTGAAACACTAAATTGAATGTTGGTACAGGATGCGTTTAAATTATGTCTTGTTTAATGAGTCGATATGGCTCTTGGACCACAACATCTTAAGTCCAGATTCTTACTCGACCAAAATGAACTTTAAATTTGTGAGCTACAGGTGAATTTGGCCTGAAGTGTATACTTGTTTCATGTCAGAGGTTTCATCACAGAGTTAGCGAGATGTTTTCACTGAGAACACAGTCATGTAACTAATGTAGGGAATCTACATATCATTAAGAGATGTAGGGTCGTTTTATACGTTTGTACCGCTTTGTTCCGTAAATTTACGGTTCGAAGTATAGATATTTATGACATCAATGCCTTGCTATTCGATGTTACGGAGCATTGCGTTGGAACATGTATGGAGACGCCTTCAGCTTCATAATACGAGATTCAGTATTTATAGTAACGCCTTGGATATTCGTTATTGTTTATGGTATAGTTTATATTTTAATAGCCAGCTAGTGGCCAGTGGTAATAGATCGGTTTGAATATCGAATTTGAATAGGTTTTACATGGAGATTAGATGGTCTGCGAGAGCGTATTATTTGTGTCTGGCTAAAGACACGATGGCGGGTTTGTGTGCCAGTTGATACGGCTAGGAAAAGGGTGGCTACTGAAATATGATCTTCTTCGAAATAAGCGTATCGAAGGCAAATACAATTTTCAGTTACAGCACCACCATCTTAGGTACAGATTACAGGGCATGCGGACTCTAACTGGTTGTCTTTGGATGCAATGACAACCAGTAGTTGTCTTTGATGAAAGACAACCTCCACGTGTCGGGGTCTCGAATAGGCCCAGGGTTTTTGCAGCGTCTCTCCATGGCCAAAGTTTCGTCCTTTACCGCATCCCCTGTAACCTGAGATATGATGGCTGATAGAGATTTAAATTAAATGGAAGAAGAAGTCCTGATATGCTAACGACCCCAAATAAATTGAGAACAGGTAGGAACTCGGTGTTTCAAGAAATGATGGGGTGTCTCATATTCCTTATCACATATTTTAAAGTTACCTTCTGGTAAATTAACTAGATTTAATAGACAACCAAATTGAACAAAAATAGTTTTTTCCAACACATTTTTAACAACGTTCTAGCCCGCAGTTTTCGTATTTCCTTTCAAATCATTACCAATTATTTTTTATTCAAAAAGTATGCTTATTTCTGCTATTGTTCCATCCAACGCTTTTAAGGCTCTAAGGTTTATTTTTACTGAAAGTTTTTCAATAAATTCATAGTTAGTTTATAGTTTCTATTCTCGAGGTTATTCTGTCCTCAAAAAAACATTTTTAACGGTAAGTACGTTATAATTACCGCTCGCTGGTCATAGCAAGTCACGATTTCGGAAACAAAAATTGTGTTTAGTTCAGTGCACGTTTTTCTGTATCTATACTAATATTATAAAAATGTGAATGTAAGTTTGTTTGTTACGCTTTCACGCAAAAACTACTGAAACTCATGAAACTTTGTACATATATTCTTGAAGGTATTAGAAGTAATATAGGATACTTTTTTTTTTAATTGCTTCACTGCGAGCGAAGCCGCGGGTAAAAGCTAGTATCATATATAATATAATATAATAATATCTATAAGATGGCATTGAAACCTGAATTGATGAACCTTAAAATATTAGTAGCTTCATCTGCCTTGATTTTTTTGCTAAGTATAAAAAAGATCTGGTGTTATTTTCATGCCCACTGCAGGTTATATATGTTTTTTACTCTTATGCATCATAATTATGTATTTTGATTAAAGCATAGTTTTAGTGTTCAAGGTTTAACAAGGTTTTCTCTCGTGAAAATGTAATTTTCCCGTCTTAATTTATACATTCTTTAATATTTTTGACATTTTTATTTTTAATTTATATATTTTTGAATAATTATATCTTTAAATTTAACGAATTGCCAATTTGTTTTTAGTCATTTTCTTGTCTAATTACGCAATATTTTGTAAATGTTTATTTGATTTGGAATGTACCTTTTACTAACACTAGATTTTATAAGTATTTGTTACTAACAAGAAATGGACTGTAAATCGTCTGAATTGTGAAATAAATTATTCTTATTTAATCATACAGTTTTAAAGTTGGTAATTTAAAACTTATCTTTATCTCTTTATTTGTTTTGATAGGAAGTAGAAATGTGTTGTGATGTTTGAGCATAGTACTCTGATCAAATAAAGCTGTTTGTCTTGGTTGGTGCCCGTAGAGCCTCATTATCACCACATTACCAAAGATGTCTATTAATTGGGCAATCAATATAAAGCTGGCTGTTGCTGTTCGTGTGTTTTTATTTCGTTTAGTATAAGTATGTACCTAATTAAGTATATTTAGGTATTAGAAAATCCTTTTTTTATTTTGTCGGCGGCGTTATTTTGTTGGCTTTATTTGAAATCGGGTTCTGAGAAGCAGTTTAGAATATGGCTTTTCAAGTGTTTCCTAAAAGTTTCATACAAGGCTGGACTAAAAAGCTTTGGGCTTTTTACTAACCGACTTTCCAAAAAGGAGCAGGTTCTATGTTCGACTTTATGTATGTTCACCGATATCACCGTCAATTGAAAACCGATTTAAAAATTCTTTTTTGTTTGATAGAGAAACAAAACCAAATTGGTCCCATTTTAATTTGGTGAAGATCTGAATAACTTCAGAGATATACAATAGAACTCTTCAATAAATGACGGCAAACCTCTCTGGGTTGCTGCAATCGCATGTCTTTTTATTGTTTATACCATTTCATAGCATAACATCACGCCAGTACGCTCTAAAGAGGTACGCTGATGTGTACAGTTCCCTTGGTACACTCTCTCGTTATGTTCAAGTTTTATGATATTCGGGTAATCTATTCTGGCATTATAGGTACCTTACTAAAGAAATTGCCTATTAGGTACAACTAAAAAGTGAAAAATAAAAAACTTTTTAACAAAAACATAAAAACACTACAAAGTGAAAAATAACTTTCTTCTTTAAGTCAGTGTCCATAACGAAAAAAATTGGTACCCACCACAGACACCGACTTCCAAAAAGAAAGGTATGTTTCACTTTGTAGTGTTTTTATTTGGAAGTCGGTAGTATTCTTTTGTAAAAAAAGTTTTTTTTTTCAAACTTTTTTCATTGCAAAACCAATACCCAGCAAGCCGTAGCTTCTTTTCTTTACTCAATGCAATTGATTGTTGATAAACTCTTTATATAGATTAGGCCCAGTTAATTATTGTCGCTTTCAGTAGCATTCATTATGTCTAAAGCGCAGGTATATGAGCACTAACTTCTGAAACAAGTATTTTTCAAGTGTATGTCTGTTTGTCTATCCGTCTTCCCAAACTAAGCAACAGAAACCCTTCTATAGCCACTTATGCCCAAACCTCAGCTTCACGCGCTGCACTACGCGGGTGGTCAGCAGTACTGTTTGCTGAGCTCGTTAGTGAGTATGATAGTGCCACCACTCCACCAGTTAAGATGCTAAACGGACCGGTAACGTGTGAAATTATTGGTGGTTTGACCATAAGTGGTGTTTTGTTTGAAGCTGGATGATTTGGAAATGCAAGATGAAAAAATATTGGTGGTTTTTTATTGATTTCGGACAAGGCTCTAGCGGAACTCAATTTGAGTGCATGTATTATTTGATTGCTATTCAGGGCCATACGGCTTAGAAGATAGGTAAAATAAAAGAAAGATTGTTTATTTGCACCAGGCACGACGCATACCATAAAAAGAACAATACAATCATTACAAAGTATGCGTCACAACTGCGTAAAACGGTCATCGCTCAGCATAATGCTGGGACTCGTGTGCGACACAGAGCCTCAGCGCTGGTTGTCAGCGATAGCCGGTGTCGACTGGGTGACTCCGAACCAATGAAACCTTAGTGGAAAAGTAACGGAGCGAACAGTTTTATTTATGAATAAATAACAAATAAATGAGTAAACAGTAATAGGTACGACGCGACAATGCGACGACACTTACTGATGGAAATCACCCTTCACACTATATACATCACAACACACAAATTTTATATAGGCGAAAGTTTTTTTGAGTGTGTGTGTACGTGATTGTATGTTTGTTACTTCTTCACGCTCAAATGACTTGACGGATCTGGATGAAATTTGGCACTGAGATAGATTATAGTCAGGAATAACATATAGAATACTTTTTATCCCGGGAATATGTTCCCTCGGGATAATTTTCAACTTTCACGCGGGCGAAGCCGCTGGCAGAAGCTAATTTTCCATAAAAAAGGTGTCTGTAGTTCATCTGTAATACCATTTTAGAACATTATTTATGTAAAAGCGTCATTGCATCATTGTCACATTGTCGCGTCTCACCTGTGATATAAAATATAAGGATCACGGCAAAATAGATACTGTATGCTTATTCTAAAAAGTAGGGTGTAAGGAAGTTTCGCGTTGGCACACATGGTCTATATGACATATTTGGTTTTTGTGTCAGGGCAAGTTCAATTAATTTTTATACGACACTTAGACCCAGTTTTTTGATCCGTAGTTAACTTAACCACGGATCAAAAAAAAAAGGTGACGAGGTTTTGTAAGCTTAATGTGTCTGTGTATGTGTGTCTGTCTGTGGCATCGTAGCTCCCGAACGGATGAACCGATTTTGATTTTTTTTTGTTTGTAAGGTGACTTAGTCGAGAGTGTTCTTAATTATGGTTGATTAAAATGGTTTGGCCCGTTCAAAAGTTATCCGCATTTTACTCTTTGAAACCGGGTTTTTTTCGCAAGATACAATAATTACTTAATAATTTCATAATTACTTATTTCGATAGATTGTTGATTGAAGCGTGTCTACTGCTAAATATAATATGTAATTTAAAAAGCATGAAATAAAAATTAATTTAAGATTTAAAAAAAAAACCGTCACAAAAACCTCTAAGCTTTGTACTCGCGTCGTGGAACCGCCAACGTTTACAGCAGTTTATTTTATTTACTTAGTGGTTCCCCGACGCGAGTACAAGGCTTATTTTTTGCTTTTCAGAGGTTTTTGTGTCGAGTTTTTTAATTTTAAATATTTTTTTTTTTATTAATTGTTAGCCTCACAAATGGTCAAATAAGTTGGCGAGTTAATTATTTGCCCATTTGTAAGACAAAAAATGATGAATAGACGTGTTTTACTGAAATTTAAAACCGTTGGTTAGCATATTAAACCATTGGTTGTATTAACTACCGATCAAAAAACTAGGCCTTGGGTAGGTATTCATTCCAGCAGATGACACCAATGTATTGTATATATATATATATATATATATATATATTGTGTATATTTCAATCACTAAGAAAAGAAAGTACCATAAAAAGGCATCTCGACTAAATCCATCATCTAAATTCATCACAGATGCGTTATCCACGTGATCACAGCCCATGGGTGGTCGAACAAACTTTGCTTAACCCATTAGAGCACTAAATGATGGGGTGGCACCCGTGCTACCCGTGTTAGTAACGCACTCCGTACGCTAAACAGATAACAAGTTGGGGATGATGGTATGTGGTTTTTTACCATGGTTAAGTAAGGGTTGTTTGTTAAAATATGTAGGAGAAACAAGGGTTTGGATAGTAAATTGTATTGAAATGCTTCCTGTTTTATCTCTTCATGAAGAGGCATACTAATTAGGCGCTAAAACGTATTTTAGACTAACTTTTTTTTAGCAAATTAGTTAAGGTTCCGGAATCCCGTATTATTTTTTTCAGAAGGGCATCAAGTCGTGGATTAAAACGGTTTGAATTCATGGTAGAAGCTGTTGCCAAAAAGTGGGATGTTGCAGTCTGAGAGTAACCTGGTACCATCCCATTATAATAATGTTTTGCTATCCAGACATTTATTTATTTACTTATTTATGTACACACATATCACTTAACAGAGAACAGAAGGAATACAGATAGAAGAGCACAAAGGTACTGCTTATTTCAATAGAAATTTCTTCCAGCAGACCTGCGACAGGAAAGTTGAATGATAGACGAAGACACAGTGTATAGAAAGAAATAAGGAAACTTCAAATATACTATTATTACTTAACTAATTATATATAAAGTACACATTTACCTTAACTACATCAATAAAAGATAAAATACATACATATATAATATAATAATATGTAAAATTACAAGATGGTGGAAAGGTTCACGGCTTTTAGGTGGAAGTGAGTTCCACAGTCGTACTGCATGAACAGAGAAGGAGTGGGAATAGAAATTAGTGTTGTGGGAGGGGAAGTTTAGATGATGCCTTAGGTGGGATCTACACTGGACATCGGCAGCACGAGTGAAGGAAAAGCGATCGCGCAGATATCCAGGGTACGTAGGGTTAAGGATGTTGAAGAGGAGACATAATACTTGAGTGTTCCTGCGAAGACGGATAGGGAGCAACTTGAGATCCTTGCGGAACTGGGAGACATGATCGTATTTCCTCAGACCAATCGATGATCGGCTGAATTAGAGTTTGAGCTAGATGGATTTTGGTTTTAAAGGCAATAGGTTTTGACATTTTATTAGTGATAACGCATTTCGAAAAATCTAAACTGATGATTGACATGCTCTATCAGAATATCCCATTCATATTGAACTTTCGACAAGTCATGGCTTCCCCATGCCCTTAAGCCACATCAACTGTGCCTTTATGTTAATACATTTCTTTAACGTATCAATAACATCATTAACTAAAGTAAAAGCTTCTAATGAAAGAACGAAGTTTTCCCGCACATTATGTTATTGTTCAGCATAAAAGCACTAACACAGCTACTTAACAATGGCCCAAAGTTGCCCTGGACTGAAACAGCTGGAAGCTTAGGGATGTTTTCTGGGTAGAAAAAATGAAATTCTATTTTGTCCGTCAGTGAGATTATCAAATAATATTGGACACGAATTTTTTGCTTTAAAAATTGAAAAAGATAAAGCGCATCAAGGGTCAGGAGTGGGAGCTTGTGACGTCACTTGTCAGTATAAAGTGTACTAGCGGCATGACGTCACACGATATTCCAACGCATTGTATTGTCGTTACTTTATGTCGACGTGTCAAAACATAAAATAAGAGTCCAATATTTTTTTATTAATCTACCTGTCGGACAAAAAACAAATTTTCAGTCAAATACCCTATTTACCTGGCAGTTTAATGGTTTACAGACAGTAATTTAGCTATTAATAATAGTCTGCTCTTTACTTTGGCTAGTAGTAATCAGGTAATCTCTGGGTACCATGTGCAATCTATGTATCACTTTACTGCAATGGTGGAATAAATCTTGTAAAACTGCACTAGTTTTTCTTGTCTTACGATCATACGCTTGATGCGATCGACGCGAGGCAATTGTCGATGACTGGCCCTTCTTCCTACTTTCACACTTTAGATCCGGATTGCAACTGTTCACATATTCATTATATTTACTGATCCCCTTGCCCTTAAGGGCCTACATGCACTTTAGTGCCGTAAAACGGTAACTTTCTAAAGCATACTCCTTAGTAACGGCTAGGTTAAAAGGTTTGAAAAAATATATATTTATTATTGTTTCATGTACATTATTTTTTAAACGTGTTTTTTCGTATAACAAATAGTTTTGATTACTATGGATACTCCTCCAAAACGACTTGGATGTTTAAAAATGTTTTTACACAGAAAAATGGATGGCTGGAATGTCTTCATAACTGACATTGCATATGTAAATCAAATAATAATTTGCAAACAAAACTGTTCAAAAAGTGGTTCAATATTGATATTTAGGATCCGAGCGGGCGCACGGTCAGTACTGCGTTAACATTGGGGCGTATATATCGCCTTAAGCTAAATCAACTTTCTCTACACAATATTCTTTTCTTCAATCATTCTTTACCTATCAATAACCTCCAAGTCGCCTCTAATGAAAGAACAGTGATATCTACACTTTCCCGCACATTATGTTATTGTTCAGTGTAGAATCATTAGGTTCTCTCCACCAGGTTCAGGTGATAATCATTTATAATGCGCGAGTTGAGACGTGTGTGTTCGTGAAATATTGCTGGATTGGGTTGGTTTCCAATGTTTGACGAGTCTTTTGGGTTGTAGAATTTTCCTCGTTTCATCATTGTCAAGCTCTGATCCCTATTTAAAATGGGAGCTTCGTCTTATTCTTCCATATCTCTCCCTTCACCTTAATCGCTAGATGACGCAATTGTATGTACTTCGCGTGCCAAAAAACGGAGTAAAGTTGGCCGAGGCATTGGAAATGTTTTCTTTCATTGGTAAGTATTTTTCTTTTTAATTTGTTCGTGAAAAAGTGGCACGCTTGGTTTTCATACAGATGGAGGGACTTGCGTTATCTAGTTAGATTTGTGTCTGTGCGGGCAGTAGACGCTAGACGTATTTCCTCAGGGTCAATGAAATACAGTTTCTGCTAAGAATCGAGGACACCGAAGTTTTTGGAAATCGGCGAACTTCTCCGTACCATCTTTCCAACGGATACAAACCCCCAACACCGAACACTTGTCGATTTTTCCGCGTCAAAGTTATTAATGCGTCGCTCATACGTGACGTCACACGACGCCGTGTATTAGCGTTTATCAGCACACGCTGCGACGCCGCTTGACGCTAATGTTACGCTGATGACGGATATAGGCGTCACGCCTAATCTAAATGGTTTACTGAATAAATAAAATTTGGGGTAAATCTGCAGGTGATGGCGGTAATAATGGCGATAATTTTTCTCGATTTTTTGGGGAAAATATGTATTTTGAAGTTAATTTGTTTACCTTCTGTAGCGGCCATCTATGTCGTATACATACGAACTACAAGAAGATCTCACACCCTACATCGCACAATCAAAGTTGTCCGCGCGATTTGAACATATTATACAACGACCCGACAACAACCATCGGTCCCGCCAGACAACATCCGTCTGGTCGGAGGATCGTCCAATGGGGGTTGCTGGACTTTCCGCCCTGTTCCGCACACCTCTGTAGTATCCTCCTTTCGTGACGATTTGACTCAATGCTGTCCGATCAGTATGTGGTAATGGGTTCACGAAAAGAGCCTTCTCAAACACCGGCGCACACTAAACAGCAAGCTCTTGGTAACACAGAGTCTAACTGACTAGGCCCGCTTGCGTCACCCTGGTGTATCTTGCTAACTCTGAGTTAGTAGCAAATACGATCAATAATGTATGGCATGTCTTGTTTTTTTAGCCTCAAGTTAGAAACTTACTCTGAGTTAAGTCTTTGGGTCAAGTAGGCCCAATCCTTCTACCACGATGACTCAAACTCGACATCAGTTCTCATAATATTAATGTGTCAATACATTCATCTCTCGACGCTATAATAGCAATTTAGCTACTAAACATAAATCATTTTTGGGACTACTATCAGACTAAAATCATATGAAATTCATTAAAAGACACACTTCCTACATCCCTCTTGATTCCTCTGGGATTAGCTATCATAACGAAAGCCCCATTACAAACCATATTGACATTTCTCACAAGGGATTACAGAATACCACATTACATCACTATTAAGCTATAACCACACCACACAACACACACACACACACACACACTCACTAACATTGGACACCCTCACATACATAATACACACACTTACATAACACACCCCCACATGTGAACCATCATAATTTATAAGTTATAACCATTTTTTATTGTGAGAACTCTAAACAATTCGGATCCGAGGCTTACGCCTGTAATCCTACACATTTGAATTTTTTATTCATAATTATAGCCGGTCAAAGCCGAACGGATAATATTCATAACCAGTGGACGCCATAATGGTTTTTATTGTTAATATTATTAATTTAGTCATTAATTATTCAGTGTGGGGAGAACCATTCGATCCCTTGTAATAGGTAGCATGATTAATTTATTAGATTTTAGTCATTTTTATTATTTTTCTAAATCGATTCTTTTATTGAAACTAGTTTTCTTTATATTTTATGTTCGGTCTATAATGTATTAGGCGTAAAATTTTCATTAGTGGATTAGCAGAATTAGTAATAAAATAAATTCTTATAATGTTATTACTGATTGGCTATGAAATCGGTTCAAGATATTAGTGGCTTGGTTTAATTAATTGTTATATTATTCAGTTTTGGATTAAAATGATTAATTATAATTAATCCAAACGGATAGAAAGTTTATAAAATTCTATTTCTGATTTATCAACAGGAAATGTTTTGTATAAATAATATGTATTTCTCACTTTAAGGTAAGTTTTGGAGAATTTTTTTGCCTTATGTAAAAGAGACACAAGCCGAGCATCAGCGAATAATCACCAAATTTTGCAGAGTTAGTAACATCTGTAAATTACTTTGGGTAGTACCTAGATATGTTCCTTTACATTTAATAGATCTAATAAACATCAGTAAATATCGTTTTACCTACAGGATATCTTTAATATTGTTTGATTTTTGTTAAAGATTTAATGTCTCCAATACCCGACACCGAGATGGGCAGACGATATTGTTGTCATCGCAAGAGTACTTACCTGGAAAAGGCGCAAGAGTGAGGGGATTGGCAAACAATAAAGGGACGTATTCCACATTGGGCACCCGTTTTAACAGCACCTAAGTTAATGGCACAAAACGGGTGCCCGATGTGGAATACGTCAATAAAGGTTTGGCGTTTGCCCAGCAGTGGCTGAAGTCGCCTTGCTCCACGCACTCTACGGATGATGATGATGATGAATGCCAACGAGTCAAATTGCAATCTGAAAAAGTGAGAACTCTTTTCAAATTCAACCAAAAGATACAAAAATTAGGAACAATAATTTTCCCACATTTCCTCCAAAACACACGAGAAATCTAATCTAACAAAACAATTCATACAATTAAGTTTTTGATCGCAAGTTAAGGGGGCGTCACACGATGACGGATCGCTTTATCCGCCAAAAGTTAATTTCCTTTCTCACACCAACAAATTCAATCCCTCCGGTCCACAATGGAGCATATTTGCTTATCTTTAATTGATTCACTCTAACCCCTCGGTCGTGATAAGGATTAGCTCTATTCACGCTGACTTTTACAAGGGTAGCTCACCCTTAACGAGGGATGGGGCAAAGAGTAGATGTGTGGTGGAAGGGAGTTGGTTTTGTGCCTATTAAAGGTTTGACTCGTAGAGCTTTAGTACGATTATTTGAACGTAAAAGTATGGGTTGGTAAAATTTATTGAGTAAGACACTGCAGTCTTATGTAAAATTTCACTTATATCTAACTAAAGCGAAGATTCTTGATTGCTACGAGAATTGGCAACCAAAAATATGGGGCGTTTCATAGCAACATTAGGGCCGAGATACAGACGTTACTTGATTTGTATTTAGCTTTGTGTTATTCCTGTCACTGTCGAACAACTGTTTAACTACTGTTGAGTGACCATAAGCTCTTAGAGCAAGGTTATTTTGAGTGCGCGTAAGGAACAGCTGGCTTAAATACATTTGTCCCTTTTTTACAGTCGACACGTCAGGGTATGGAAGCAGGTGCAAGGTAGAGACTGGAACGTTTTAAAGCACAGTCGCATGCTACCTATTAATTAATCTCGGCCTACGATATGGTTTAGTTCTATATGGCAATAAGAGGTCTTTGCCATGCAATGGGACTTACATGCTAGTATATTTTTGTCCAGGTAAATTCAGGAAGGTACGCTTAAATAGACACCAACCGATTTACCCGTTCCTACTGTTTATAGGCACAAAACATAACTCCGAAACCCGTCGCTTCTATAACCAAACCCAACTGCTCACACGATTACCTACATCAGATTTCATAATCGGCGCGTGTCGTGTATTATCGGGCGGCGTCGCGCGACATCGGCCGACGTCGGGCAACATCGGGCGACGTCGCCTGGCGTCGGTAATGCGATACTCGTGAATTACAACAGTTTATCGTGGTGAATCTCAGATGTTTGCACAGGGGGATGTAATGGTTTTATGGATTTAGCTAAATTGTTCGACGTGTTAGCCTTTTTGTTGTAGCTGTCGCTTTTTAATTAAAAATGTAATGTTGGGGGGTTTACATTGGTTGTATTTTGTGGTTTTTATTGTTTGTATTATTATTATTGTCTGAATATGATATGTTTTATTGGTACTTGCCAATTTTATTTTTATTTTTATCTTACAGCATCAAATTAAATGAAAATGAACTTAATGAGTTATGGTAATACTTTTGCAACTTATTTAACATCGCTGTATTTCCTTTTACGTAATAGCAGGGACACAGCCCACTTCTCTGCAAGAGGGAGTGATTCCTTCAGCATGTAGGCCCAGTGCGATGTCAGATGTGTTCGAATTTTGAATTCTAGGGTATATCGGTTTCTTCACGATATTTTCCTTCGCCGTTATGAGACCAGTTATGAAAAATTAAAGAACTAGACGACTGGGTTCGAACTAGTGTTGCCAGGTCCGAGAACTTAAGACAAATCGGGATTTAGGGTTGTAGATCGGGCGATACAACAAACAAGGTTGTTTTTCAATTATCAAGGTTTAATTTGTTGCGTTTCCCAACTAATATTAATTGTTTATCCGAATTTAATCCAACATAGATACTTAATAGTCGTCAGACGTGCTGTCTTAGTAGAAATTACAAAATATCACCATAAAATTGTAGTAACAATTATTGCAGGGGTTTATAAGTTTAAATCATTTATTTTTTATTAAAATTATGTTCTTAGATTCGTATTTGCTGTTTTGGACTGCGTTGCATTTTATAAAATAGTTATAAAATTCACTGCAAGTCACGTCAATGATGGTTTTAATTTGAATTTCTGCTTTAACACGCTCGAGTATCAAACGGTTTCGCCTCTTAGAGCAAATTAAGTTAGCCTGTGAAAATACCCTTCCCGTTGCCGCGTTTGATACTGGTATTGAAGCTATAAAAGAAAATAACTTTGAAGAATTGTAACGTCTTGAAAGTCTTAAAAAATGTTGTCGCACTCAACATAGTGGTGTCCCGATCTGGAGCAAATCGGGACGTCCCGCGTAAATCGGGCACCTGGCAACGCTAGTTCGAGCCCAAGACTTGTAAGTTGGAGCCGTAACTCTTGAGCAACGACAACCCTGCCTCTACATATTAGGTACAACTCAATATCTACATTAAAACACAGTAGGTATGTAGAAATAGAGTATATATAAATTTTAATCCCTCAAACGTCCAAAAACGTATACACCATTTAATAAAGCCGTCAGTCGAACGTTTTCAATAACGGTAGGTACTTTTAAAAAAGTGCACAAGTCAGTCGGGTGGACACACGATATGCATACACGTGGAAATTGGAAAAATCCATGGAAATCCGCTTTGACTGGACACCCAAATTCTAGAAATATCGAATTTTTTGTCAGTGCCGAATTTTGTGATGGTATTTTATTCGTTTGTTGTAAAATTGAAAGCTATTTTCTCTTGCTTCTGTTGTAGCTACCCTGTCTGAAAAAGTTTTCTACAAAGGGTGCTTGTCTCTTAATTTCTCGAAGAATATCTTCGGAGAATTATTTATCTTGTGTATAAATAAACAAGTACTAAAGTCTACACTCGAAGCTGTGGGCGACTATGTCTACCTGGGACAAACGATCCAGTTGTTAAGGGCCAACTTCGAGAAAGAGGTCAACCATCGAATCCGACTCGGCTGGGCAGCGTTCGGGAAGTTGCGCGGTATCTTCTCGTCCAACTCACCACAGTGTCGCAAGACGAAAGTCTATGACCAGTGTGTATTGCCAGTGATGACATATGGCTCTGAGACATGGTCGCTCACAATGGGCCTCATCAGAAAGCTTACAGTCATCCAAAGGGCAATGGAGAGGGCTATGCTCGGAGTTACCTTGCGTGATCGAATCAGAAATGTAGAGATCCGCAAGTGAACCGTGGTTACCGACATAGCCCGAAGAATTGCCAAACTGACAAACACGTCAGACTTATAACACCCCTCTTTTTCCGTTGGGAGTTAAAAAGATATCTCTTAAGAGAGCCACTATAGCCATAGACTATAATGACTCCCTACGAAATATTTTTTCCAATTCCCTATCAGATTACTAATAGATTCCAAATTCTATATATCTTTGCCCCTTCACAAACAAAACTGATTTAGACAAGAAAAAAATAAAAAATTCCAAAACCCACCACAATTTTTTTATTTCATACTTTTTAAACTACACAATTTATGTAGTAGTAGACACGCTTCAATCAATAATCTATCGAACTCGAAATTATGACACGATATATCTTGCGAACATACCCTGGTTCAAACAGTAAAACGCCCATAACTTTTGAACGGCTGAACCGATTTTCATCAAACATAGTATCACAAAAGAACACTCCCGACAATGTCAAATACCCAGATACACAAATACACAAACACACAGGTACACGCGTCAAACCTATAACACCCCTCTTTTTCCGTCGGTGGTTAAAACAGTCATTTCTGCATACTGTCTTTGTTATTCAAGGCGTATCACTCAATAAATCCTTATGTCTAAAGCTGAAGGCACATAAAAAATATTAAAAAAGAATGATAGAACAATATTATTGACCTACCTAGATAATTATAACTCGTAACCCAATGTTAACCAACACCAAAGTCAAAGCACGATGGTCCACGATACACCATCATGGTGAAACGATGGCCCATCGCAATTGAGTCCATACCATAAACCACTACACACACCCATAACATCACGACATCACAAAACTGCAGGAAATTTGATTTTTTATCGAGTCCCGGCAAAGAGTTGCAATGGGCCCGTTTGGGACGCTTCACAATTTTTGATGGCGTTTTAACGATAACATGAGTTTTAAAATGTTGGTGTGGGCAATTGAAGTTTTCAATTACTGTCACGTTGTCTTGTCAATAATGCCTAGATGAAATTTCTTGATGTAATTTGCAACAAATTTCGAAGCCTATGTTTTGTCTATGAAAAAAAATTGTTTGGATCGTAGTGTTCGGCGTCGTATGAGAGGTACTAATAAGACGTTAAAGTAAGCTTGTATTCTTAAAAATCGAATCTAGACCAATCATGTAACAGAAACTTTAATGTAGCAGTCATTTCATTTACTGTTTCTTAATCACTGGTGTAGAAAGGTTTAATTAAACCAACCAACTATTTTAATGACCTTCCTTTAGATATATCACAAAAGCATCCTTTAAAAATAAAATACACAAGTACCGCAGTAATAAATGTTGTCAAGGCCTCATTGTAAAAAATATATGTTAATATTATATACAAAAAAAAACCGGCCAAGTGCGAGACGGACTCGCACACGAAGGGTTCCGTTCCGTACCAGTATCGCAAAAAACGACAAAAAGATCACGTTTGTTGTAAGGGGGGCTCCCTTATTTATTTAGCTCCACTTAATTATTTATTTTAGCGGAGTATTAGTAATAGGGTCCCGTTTTTACCCTTTGGGTACGGAATCCTAAAAAAGGAGCTACGTCTGCCAACAAACTATCTATCTATCTTCTATCTTTTAAAAAAAACGTTGCCCCACACTAGGAATTTCTTCCTGTATCGTGGGTGCGTTTACAAACATATAAACTCACATACACAACACCCAGAGCCGGAACAACTATCTGTAGGTCATACAAGTATTTGTTCCGTGCGGGAATCGGATCCTGCGACACGCAGCGCAGCAGTCAATCGCTCAACCACTGCGCCAACCGTGCGCCCAACTGCTTTGTAGTTTGGCAGAAGTAATATTTAACTTGTAACAATTGTTTTTTTCTGTGAATATCTAAACACTCTTCCTTTTTTTCTATTAGATTCATTATAACAGCTTGAATCCGCCCGTTTCTATGTTGAACAAATTACAAAAGCCCCTCTTTTCTTGTGTCAATCCCAAAATCAGAATAACACAGTTTACCTACAAAAGGTAAATTTTCCAAGATGTAACCATACGTGCAGTTGATGAGCTGAAGAGTCCTGGTACAACAGTGATAGAAGTTCCTCATCCAAGTACCCTCTGAAAAATATGCGTCACGTAATCAAGTTCATACACATAAAAGCAGATACGATCAAGAAGTTAATTTTCTAACAACTTACCATTACTGAGAAGCCCATTTTTCTAGGTTAATAGCTTATTTAATTCCTCAAACAAGTCGTTAATGTCAATTGAAGTCATTAACTCATTGATGTAATAACTAATGTGACATTAGATAAAGTAACATGCGTATGCGCACAATCAGTTTTGATGTTCTAGTGCGTTTTATTATGCAATTACTTTGTTTAATTAGTCTGTTGATTTTTGATGAATGTCATGAGTTTATTTACCCCGGTGTTAAAAGAACTCAACAAACTGTTAGAATGTTTGTCCATTGAAGAAAAGTGGCGAATACATAAATTTTCACAGATATAAATCTAACTAGATGACGCGATTGTATGTACTTCGCATGCCAAAAAACGGAGTAAAGTTTGCGATCAATGATCGTAATCTGAGCTTTTCATTTAGCATAATCGGCTCCGTAAATCCACCGAAATCTTGAAAAATGCCTTTTTATGCTATATTGAGCTGTAAAGAATTTATAGAAAAGTTAGCCGAGGCATTGGAAATGTTTTCTTTCATTGGTAAGTAAATTTGTCACTAAATTGTTTGTGAAAAATTGGCACGCTTGGTTTTTATACAGACTTGCGTTATGTAGTTAAATTTTTGTCTGTGTAAATTTCGCTCTACTTCCGATGCATGTAGCTGTTCGCTTCACTTCATAAGTGAAGTGAATTTAAGGTAAGCTGTCAATAACTAGCAGGTGATCGAATACTCAGAATCCTGTGATGGTTAAGTTTGACTATAGGGGTTGAATTTTTGTCTCCTTGGCTTGTTACCATTGGCACACAAATTTAGTCTAGGAATTAATTGTTTCTACAAACAATTAGGGCCTGCCGTGTTCACAATCTCACTAATTATGTAAATATACGATAAAACAGCTAAGTATCCATCAGGGTTTGCTCGTTAAGTCATAGTCCAGGCAGTAAATAAACTAAGTAGTAGCAAATAAGTAGGTAGCTTTTGGTGTAGGTAGGTGAATTATTTCATATTTCCAATTAGAAGAAACTCAACATTCGGTATCAAGATTTTCTTTCAGGATTGGCCTGACGATATTTTGGAAATAAAGATGTGGATTTCTAAGTCTTACTTTATACAGAATAGACCAGCTAATATACTTCTTATTCAATTAACTAAAGGTTTCATTAATAAATTATTCCTACTTTGGCTCATCTACCAGAGATCCTGTGGTGAATAGATAGTGTAATGTAAAACTAACATTACCGGTGAAAAGAGAATGTACCAGGGTGAACTGTACTCATCTGCGTACTCCTTTAGAGTGTACAGGGTCTGATGTTATGTTATGAAATGGTGTAAACAATAAGCAGACATGCGATTGCAGCAATCCCGAGAGATTTGCCGTTGTTTATTGAAGAGTTATGTTGTATATCTCCGAAGTTCTTCATCAGATCTTGATCAGATTTAAATGGGACCACACGAGAAGCGCCAGCTTTAAAATAAAAAAAAGAATCATCAAAATCGGTTCACCTAATAAAAAGTTATGAGGTGACATACATAACAAAAATATACAGTCGGATTGATAACCGCCTCCTTTTTGGGAAGTCGGTTAATACTTACTTTATGCTTTCTTGCCTTTTATCTGGCTATTTTAGATTGCGATTTCTAAATAGAAACTATACACAAGGCTGTAGGTACATAAAGTATAGATATAATTTTCACAAGACTAGACAAAGCGCGATATCCAAAATTCCAAAGAATCCTATTCTGCAAATCAGCAAGCTAGGTACGATAATGATAAAATCAAACAACAAAAAACATAACTACAAAAGCAACTCGAAACCACAAATCTCTCGTAAATACTATAAAACAAGCAACAAAACCGAATACTCAGAATCTGCGAAAGCTTTACAAAGCTGAACATTGTGTGCGTGGCGCCATCTAGCGGCGGAAGAGGGCGGCTGTAAATTGTCACATGCGGCGCTGCGCGGGCGCCGCGCGCCGCATGTGACGCCGGAAGCCGCGGCAAGCTTGATCTGTTGCGCAAAGCAGATTATATAGGGGTTTATGTTTTAGAGAAGATGAATAAGAACAAAGTTTATTTGTTCATTGTTACAAAATGATCTTAGAACTATAACTAAATAATTTTATCTGTAACTATTTTATTTAAACATCAGTTTGTTTTTAACGGTGGTTCCCAAACTAGGTAGGATCTGTATCTTAGGGAATGTGTAAATATGAAATTAAAGAGTAAATTTCTTAGATTTCATATTTACCTTTGATGACGAGAGACGATGGTAACTACCCCAGTAAACAAGATTTTTCACCCGACTACGGCGAAGCCAAAAGGAAGGGTTATAATTTTAGCAGTGTATGTATGTATGTAAGCTTGTATTTACGTTTGTTCCTCCGTAGCGCCTAAACTATTTATCCGATTTTGATGAATAAGGTGTCAATCGATTCATTATTATGGCCCACGTACATAGCCCAAAAGAACCGTAGTTGGGTTACAGTGTTTTTTAACTAGCTTTTATATTAAAATATATATATATAACATATTGTCACAAGAAATTAAGTAATGTGTCTGCAAATTTTCAGTTTGATCGGACACTGGAAAGTGGACCAAATTTTGCTTGTGAGATTTGATTACAGAGACCGGGACAGGTTGTAAAATGAGTTCTACTAGCTACTAGCTGGCGACTTAAATCAATCACTTTATAGCCGGCACTATTAAGGACAGTGATCTCATAAATGATTGATGTACTCACTGAAGAACAATGCGATATCTAAGACAGTACAACTCCTTATGAATTTCTATATCTCCCCTTACAAAATATCAATTTTAATTAACCCGTACAAGACAACTACACCCAAAACATGTCATGAACTATTAACAGTCTCCAAAATACCCGATGCAATCACAAATATGTGGTCACCGTTATCAGTACAGAGTCAACTGTCGTGAAGAATGTGTCCCCATGTGTCGAACGATGTGGTCACCCTAGCGAAGGGAATTATCTTCTTCGGCTGTGGGAGGCGGAAACATCCTAGTTGAGGAATGTGAGGGTAGAATCAGAGGTAGTTTGTGCGGTAAATTATGGGATAAGAATCACACTGAACTTAAAGCGATCAGCTCATCTGAACCACGTTTAAGAGTTATAAGTAGATTTCGGATTATATGCATTTGCATGTTTGCAAATGCATATGCATGTTTGCATATGCAAATGCATAAAACCCTAATTTTATAGCGTTATTGCATATTAAGAAATTTTTCGTAATTAAATGTGTTAGCGGTGTTGTATTATTAATTAAATAATGTTCTATAAAAACCCAGGTATGGCTTGAAAAAAAAGCTGCGGAAATGGTGCCTAATTTCAAGATCTTTGTAATAACATCAGTATAGGTCACTTAGAAGTAATTTCTAGCCTCAACATTAATAACATATAGTAACAAACGTCACAAATTTGCTCTAGAAAATCTAGAAACATATTTATTTGTATGATGTCACAGAAATCACAACTGATAATTAAATATATTGTGACAATAAACATAAATTCTAATGACAAACGAATTTTGATTGCGCTTAATTTACGTTTTTGTGCATATTGCTGTGGAGGAATATTGAAACTGGCAGCTTATGAATGCGGCTTCGCTCCCGCCGCTTCCACCCCGTAGAAACTGCAAATTTCTGGGCGAAAAACTATATATATGGCACTCAACAATAGTGTAACTTTTATCAGTGTAAAAAGGTCATCAGTACTTCTGGAGATTATCCTTAACAAATATATAAACATACAATTATATTCGTGGTAGCTCAGTTACTTAGACCTCGCATGTCATGCTTGAGGTCGTGGGTTCAAATCCAGGCAAGTACCAATGTGACTTTTTCAAATTCATATGTACTTTCTAAGTTTATCTTGGTCATCACAGGCAACGGTGAAGAAAACATCGTGAGGAAACCTGTACTTATATAGTTAATGTAAGTCTGAAACAGCCAAGTCAGAGGCCTGTGGGGTTTCCCAGAGGTGGCTTAATTAACTCTGACACCAGAGGTTTAGAAGAATTATATTATCTTTACATTATAAGTTAAGTTGACATTGTATTGAAAGCGTTCAGTTTCATTTGTAAAATTTCTCTTAATATACTATGGTCAAAATAAGCCATCGATGTTCGATTAGAAGCCAGTCTAATGAAATGATTTGGTAGTCAGTCAAGTATCGTAACCAAACCAAACAATAAATCTTCACATGTACTGAAATTATAAGTCTAATGACAATACAGACGAGTGTTTATCATTCATTCATTTATTTATTCACAAGCAAGTAACATTGTGAGTTGGTGGAACACAAATACAGCAATACTATCACTTGAAGATTAAATAAACCATTGTAGCAAAATGCATATTGATTCAAAAATATTTACAAACAGGTGCAATTGCACACCAATCCAACAAATATAAGTTGCAAACCATTATAGTGAATGATAATTCAAATATTTAAGAAAAAAAAATTTTTCAAACTAATCAAACATGCATAGTTCAATACAATATATTTCACATGCAAATATAATGTCAAATTATTGCAATTCATTCCAATTTATCTCACAAATCAAATCAATTAATATGTCTCGAACAATTTGAAAGTCAAAATAATCCATTAGTATGTCAAATTAATCCAGATGTCCCAAGCACTATAATGTCAAATTAAATCAAAAATATTTATCTCCTTTCACAGTCAAAATTTAAAAAAGCATAACTACAAATAAACATGAAAATAATTTATATCCAAAGTACTCATCTCATGACGATTTCAATAAGCCCAAGCACGACTAGGATACATTGTTTTATTTCGGCCTTCCAGTGCCTACATTCCGGCTTCATCATCATATCAGTTCGATGGTACTGTTTTCATCAGTACCATTTATTTATAAGTATTTGCTTCATCATAGTCGGTTAACTATTCGACCCGTGACATACTTAGCATTAAGGAGTTCCAGTGGCCATCTGTGGTCTTCTTCATCAGTTCCACTTCACCAAATGATACTTTCTAAGTGCAAATAATTACATTGTTGTTGATAATACCTAAATCGCTATATGCATGCCTATAATATTTGAGGATTTCCCTCGATTTCTATAGGATCCCATTATCAGATCCTGACCTGATGACCATGGGACCACCTTTGAACACTTTAAAACAAAAGAAGAATTTTTCAAATCGGTCCAGGCGTCTCTGAGTAATCGGGGAACATACATAAAAAAAAGATTGCGACGAATTGAGAACCTCCTCCTTTTTTTTTAAGTCGGTTAATAATTAAAGTATACTAGATGGTACAGATAATACGCTATTCAGACAGCAGGTGGACACTTAGAACAACACAATGGAAGGGCCCAACAGGGAAAAAGAAGGTAGGCAGGCCGAAGAGAAGGTGGGCTGATGATGTAGAGGAATTAGCAAGGAAGGACTGGCAGACTATTGGCAAAGACAGAGCCGCATGAATGAAGTTTGAGGAGGCCTTTACCGGAACAGGGGTCCATAACCAAAAAACTAATATTTAGATAATAAGTGAAACTACCACCAAACAACTAATAACAACATTTGTAATGTTAAATGAGGATATGGAAATAAAAGGCTTTTTATTTATTTATTTTAGGAAGATGGGACCTTTAGCAAAAATATTGCAAAACTATAAACATTATGCAAGGATAGGCTTAAGATTTTGTCCCCTGCTGCAATGCCATATTGCCAACCACCCCAAAAATGCTAACATTCTTTAATATCCTCAAACTTTTTCCACACAATACGCATCACCCCTCATACAAACATCTTAAACCGCTCTAAGTGACAATAATTCTTACCCTGGGCGTTACAACCGTCCCCTGGTTCTTTGGTTCCCTGCACCCTCACGTTATAAATACATGCAGGGGAGGCGCAGCTATCTGCTTACTGCCCCATAAAGTTTAATGTGACAGTTATTTAAACTTAGATAAATATTGGGATGACTGAGGGTTAAGATGATGATGGATTAAGGAGAATTGTAATGGTGAAGACTGACTTTAGCGGTTGAGTGTTTGTCTTCTTCATTGTCACCATTGGTAAACAAATTTAGTCTAAGAATTAATTATTTCTACAAACTATTAGGGCCTATCGTGTTCACAATCTCAGTGAGGAGCTCGTGGCTAAATAATAACAGCCGCACGGGTCGATCTTCAAGGTTAAGCAACGCTTGACGAGGTCGGTCCGTGGATGGGTGACCATTTCAACATACCGAGTTTCCTCCGTGCCTCGGAAAGAAAGTTAAGCCGTTGGTCCCGGCTGTCATTTGAACATCTTTGACAGTCGTTACGGGTAGTCGGAAGCTGGAGATCTGACACCAGTCTTGCCAAGGGGTACCATGTTACCCCGTTACTGGGTTGTGGAGGTCAGATAGGCAGTCGCACCACGTAAAACCCTAGTGCTCAGCTGAATCCGGTAAGACTGTAAGCCGACCCCAATATAGTTGGAAAAAGGCTAGGCAGATTGATATATTGTGTTCACAATCTCACTAATTATGTAAATATACGATAAAACAGCTATGTATCCACCAGGGTTTGTTCCTTGAGTCATAGTTCAGGTAGTACATAATGATATGATATGATAAGATGATGTATAGTATGATTTCAAGTCGCATAGATTGTGTTTTCGTGGGTCGCTGTTGTGCCATCTCACATGGTTTGTCGCAACGGTGATCCACTGTTATTTGTTGTTTTGTTTTGTAGTGTCAATTTGTTAATATCTGTGTTACTAACATAGTTGTAAGTTTTACTAACCATCTTTTGAGACATGGATATTCGATTAAAGAGAAATTCTATTCTATAAATAATGTACAGCCAATAAGTAGGTAGCTTTTGGAGTAAATAATTTCATATTCCCAGTTAGAAGAACCTCGGCATTCGGTATCAAGATTTTCTTTCAGGATTGGCCTGATTGATGTTTTGGAATAAAATGAGGGCTTCTGTGCTAAAAGACTTTCATTACAGAATGTAGGTAAATTATATTGCGAACAGGATAACTTCGGAAGCGAAAAACAATTTTATCAATTTAAAAAAGCATTAATTACACGCCTCACAACAATTAACAACCCATACAAGATAGCTTCCTTGTTTCACCCACTCAAAAAGCAATGGTTAACGGTTAAAACCAGCTTTTTATCGGCAACAAAAACATTAAAAAATAATGATCACATTCACAATGTCGGCTAGGCTATCTGTGACTGCCCAGATAACACCACTTTTAGCTTAGCAAAGAAAAAAAGTCAAAATAAATAAAACTTTGTTGACACGAAATGCGCTTTCACATCTGCTGTTACAGTTTTATTGTAATACAGTGTACAATTTGTTAAAAGGCTAGCTATTGTTAAGGCTAAGTCTAGTTTACATCTGTGTGTTAATTGTCAGAGGGAAGAAAGAAGTTTTTTTTTGTTATATGTTGGTTTGAGGAGCTCGTGGCTAAATAATAATAACCGCACGGATCGATCTTCAAGGTTAAGCAACGCTTGACGAGGTCGGTCGGTGGATGGGTGACCATTTTCAACATACCGAGTTTCCTCCGTGCCTCGGCAAGCACGTTAAGCCGTTGGTCCCGGCTGTCATTTGAAGATCTTGGACAGTCGTTACGGGTAGTCAGACGCTTGAGATCTGCAGAAAGGCTAGGCAGATTGATTGATTGTTGTAGCTTTATTGATTTGTCGCAAAAAAAATAGACATTGTAATTTTAATCATGTGTAACTTTCTTTGGCACACAAACTATTTTAGATGTGTGTGTGTGAAATCACACGTAATTAAGGCCGTAACACACAATTCCATGATAACTAACAACCTAGATTTACAGTCCACTCCTTTTTACAGAGAGGGATAATGTGTCCCAGCATTGAGAACAATATAAACTGATTAAGCTGATTATCCTGTATAAACAACTCTATGTATAGAATCATGGCAATGTGAAATCCACTTACATCTTAAACCGAGGAAGCACATACTTAATTACCAGAGCAAATAATTCGTTAATTAGATAGATTTACATTTACTTAATTTGTTAATAAGCACCGCTGAGTTTAATGCTCTGAAACAAGATTTTGGTTAAGTATCGTTTGATTTTATAGCCTAATTGGATTATTTATGATTTCCTGAAGAACCTGTCTCGTGTGAATTGGGCTACTAAACCATATATCAATGTGTATATACATACATTTATGTAGAGCTAGCTGTGCCCGCGGCTTCGCTCCCGTCAACTGCCTACCCTACCCTACCTTACCTACATACCTACCCTACCTATCTTCAATTCTTTTTTCTAAATTTTTCTTTCATAAGAACCATGTCCTAACAATAACAAACACAACAAAAAAAGAATTAGCGAAATCGGTCCAGCCGTTCACGCGTGATGCGTGATGCCGTGACCAAGGGAAATAGGGATTCATTTTTATATATGTTACGGCTAATACCCGAAGTGCGGCTACACCTAGTATTAGCCGGAGCTTAGGGCACCCCGACACGGACAGGTTAGGTTCGAACGAGATGAAGGGAGCTGAAGTGAGCGAGCAAAGCGAGCGAACTCAGGTCCCGTCATCTCGTTCGTGTTAGGCTACTTTAGACCCCGCGGACGGAAATAGGAGCCCCGCGCAGCGGGGCTCCTATATGTTGCGTGGCTACACCTAGTTCTAACCGGCTAAAACTAGGTGTAGCCGCACTAATACTAGGTGTAGCCGCACTTCGGGTATTAGCCGTAACATATATATAGATGGTGAAACAAACGGCTTATTATTTTAAAACATACTTACCTGCCTAAAATCATGCTTGTTCCCATGGGGAGGCAAAAACTAGAGATCGTCACCTGCTACGCTCTTAACATACCCCTTTACATTGTTTTTTTATCAGTTTAAAGTGAGAATTTTGTAACATACATCACAGATAATATAATACTAGCATACAGATGCCTCATCCCATACAAAGAAACCGTGCCGATGTAACTAGCGTTTTTCGTCTGATTATACCGATTATTTTTTGTAAATCGATCGCGTTCGGTTCCGTTTCACGGCGATAGATAGATCACCATCTATATCCGTGGAACGGAACCGAACGCGATCGATTTACAAAAAATAATCAGAATAATCAGTATAGTACGTCGGCACGGTTTCTTTGTATGGGATGAGACCCTACTGCATACGGATATCACATGAGCTAGGTCAAATAGACCCATATTTTGAGCCGTGGCTGGAATCTAGAATGCATCGCAAGATACTGTGACGAGCAGACTAACTAAACTTATACTTAAAATCACCTACATATACTGTCGTGAAAAAAACTTGCTGTAAGTCTTAAAGGAGGACTTTTCCCTGGAGTAGGTTGACGTAGTCGTGTGGATAACAGTCACCGGTAATAAAAACTCAATTTATGATATTTTTTATACAATATCATTACAAATGTCTAGCCTTACAAAAAACTTTTTTTACAAAAAAATACTACCAACTTCAAAATAAGAAAACTATAAAGTGAAAAATAACTTCATTTTTGGAAGTCGGTGTCTTTCGAAGGTACCATTTTACAGCGTTATGGACACCGACTTCCAAAAATAAAGTTTATTTTTCACTTTGTAGTTTTCTTATTTGGTAGTCGGTTGTATTTTTTTGTATTTTTTTTTGTGTACCTCTTTTTTTAGAACCTCCTCCTTTTTGGTAAGTCGGTTAATAATTAAGTATCTATCATCTAATGTACTGTCTTTTACTAACTATAACGATTCGCAATAAATTACAAAACAAACTTAACGCCACATATATTTAGAACCTACCGACACAATTAAACACCGCCCTTACGAACAAAACTACAAAAATGACAACCTAACAACAATATTACAAACACACCAGCAACTACCTCACATTTCTAAGAATCATTATTATGTATTTCATTGACTTGAAGAACAGACATTAATTAAGCCTAATTATAAAATAACCCGGTTGGTGAGCTCGGGGAGTTTTAATTGATATAGTTTGCTGTTGAAATTATTGCTGAATTGCGAGAAAAATCCGGATAAGTATTTGAGCAGACGTTTTGTAGGTATCATAAAAATTAACGATTTTATGGGAGACGATCAAGTGTACTTGACAAGTCTCACGTTATTGACGGCTTCACTTGATGGAGGACTTGACGCCCATTGAAGTCCGGTCAAGTGCGCACGCCACAGTCGCCAAACGATCTGTAAACTAATTATCTCAACTTATCAGCTTATTAATTTTGTTCTACTGTTTCTCGTACCCTTATTATAGGCCTAATAATAATAATCAGGTATTATTTTGATATTTCATTTCGATGACCTTAAAGGAGCAATTAACCTTTTATTTTTGACAGCATACTCTTTGCTTTTTACCTTCCACAGTACAGGAAAATCCCTGTAGAGAGATATTAGCAATAGGACAAAATCACGCTCGGATTTTTGTTAATTCTTCGATGTTGCGGCCACAAATGAATAAGGCTTGTCAAGTCGTAAACGATCAATATTCGCTTCAGTCACGTAGACTTGACAAGTGCACTTGATCGTCTCGTAGACCCATAAGTCATCAGATAACTTTTGCATGTCAACTATAAACATACTTAGGTAACTATCATTAGTTGTAAACAGACCTTTATTAATAAAAACTTGTAAGCTTGACCACTGCATTAGTGAAAAAGATAAGAAGTTTTGATATATATAATTATATAGTCAATAGTACGGACGTCAAAACAAATCACAAGCACGTCGTAGAATGAGTGTCGATCCGTAATATTAGTTAGCAAGATTGTAACTGTGAGTTGTGACTATTTGAATAAACTCAGTGTATCGAATCATTTTTGTGATTTCATTTTCACGATTGTACCTACCGACCTGCCCACACATGATGTCTTAAGCTAAGGGAATACATCCTGACTGCCCAATGGTTTACATCAGATCGGCTACCCTTGATGCGACATATTTCTATTTCCATATGCCGCAAATAAATAAATCAGGCTCAACCCACTAATGACTAGAAGCATCTTAAATTAATACAAACCGCAGATTTAATAAACTGGGAAGTTCCCAGTTTTCCAAGAGACAATCAACTGCACTAACATTTGTTTTATCTTTCCCTGAAGTAATCCTACCCTTAGCCATCGTAAAAAGTAAAAATCGAGAACAAAGCGAAATTGGCGCCAATTCCCAATACATCTGTATAGTGTTCTGAGTACCCACGAGTCCGCCCACAGACATAAAGCCGCCCACAAGCAGAGTCATACGTCTGGACTCACAATGAGATTGAGTGAGGGATAGACTAGAATGTGCATTAAAAATTGGTAGGTATAATTCTTTTCACAATATACTTGAATATAATAGGGTACATGAAAATTTGACGCACAAAATAAATACTTATTAGTAAGTTGTTCTAGATCTTTGGTGCCAGTTTAGTAACTACAGATCTATATTAACCTGAGCGATTCCTTGTTTACAGTAAGTTTCTTGTTGAAAGACAAAGAAATACCTGTGGGTGAGTATAATACTTAGTAGGATGCTGAACACCTGTAGCTCTAATAAAAAACAATCGCTTTCCACCAAATACAAAAACTAGTAAACTCCTCCAATATTTTAGCATACAAGCGACCACAAGATGACCGTGCAAAGTCGTAAATAAGTCTAAAAAGAGAAATGTAGTCATAGTTAACTATACCACTATTTCATACAAACTAACCATCAAATGAAAATTGACATTTAAAACAGATGAAAAACCCTTTACAAATAATAATTCGGCGACAAACTTAGACAAAGCCGTCTCCTTTTCCATCACTCTAAGATGACAACAAAGTCAGCGCTTGTTACTCCAATACAAAGAATCGTCGGTACAGGCGAGCTCGTAAAGGACTTCAGTCGGCGTCCCCGAACACAGTTAACTATCTGCTGAAGCTTTCAGCAACTACAAAGGGAATGACTGGAAAATACTGTCGGGAACAGAAGTGGTGAGATATTATTAAATTATGAGCAAAATCCATTTGAAGTAAGGCAGTGACCGAGTGGGGTCCAATGATTGAAAGAAAATGTGTAGGGCCTCCGGCGAGATGAGCATATGATGTTGTTGTTTTCGCGGGTAGAACTAGATTTGATAGGCATATGAGTGTGGGGATTGGCAGAAGAAAAGAGAGGCCTATGCCGAGCAGTAGGCGAAGTCGGCTGATGATGACAAAGCATCCATGTCCTATGTCCCATTTAAATCATAAAAGACTGCCTTTTATGAGAGAATTATTATTACTTATATTTTACTAACAAATACCAGAATATTCTACATTTGGTACGGAACCCTAAATGTGGGAAGTCCAACACGCACTTGGCCGGTGTATTTTTTCATGTGAAAGTAAAAAGCATTTAATTTTAAAATGAGTATTCAATTTTTTTTTACAGAAATTCTGTTCTTACTTATTCCATAAAAGCACACCTTTTATTATGATTAAAACTGCCTACCAATTTATAAATTTCACTTCATTTAAAAGTGAGATTATTATTGAAAACATTATCCGCCAGCAACATTAAAAATCAACATAAAATCCAAAAACGTTCACCCACTTTCAATGTATCTCAGCGGCAACATGAAACAGTAATAAAAGTTGGCAATAAACTTCATTTTACAGACAATGACAATACTGTAACACTTGTGTATTTCAGTGTACTGGGCGTGTCGTGCGACTTGGCTCGTTTTACAGCATTTCATGCTAAGACATTAATTGGTCGAAATAAAATCAAACGCGGTCGTTAATGACACTTGTGTGAGCGACTGTACCAATAGCTTGTCGTAATGAAGTTATGAATGTTCTCTTGTGAGTTATTTTGTAAGGATTTAGTTTGCACTAGTGACTGTTAAATCAGTTTATAACTGGCAAGTTTGTTGTACAGAAAAAGTTGGGTTCAGTGTAAAGTTGAAACCAGCATTAGTAGTTACCTATTATAATAGACGTTAGAAAGTCCATATTCGTAGCTAGACGTTCATCATCACCATCTTCCTGCTCCAATTCAATTTTTTTTAATTTTATTCGCCTTCAAATCGTCATATTCTTTCTAGCCATGGGCGCCGCCGCCGCTTACGTACCTACAACGGGGTGAATAGAGATTTGATACCACTTTATTGATTTCAAACAAAGGAACGTTTTTTAATAATTAATTAATATATTGGAGTACCTACTTAAGAGATGCAAAAAAAAACGTTAAAATTCCTTTTTAAAGTTTTGTTTCTATGCACCCCGTATTATTCCTATATTCACCCCGTTTAACGGTACTTTGTTGCCATATCATGTTTCAAGTTCATGGGCTAATAATGACTAAGAATTCCTAATTCAAATTCAATTTATGAGAAAAAAAACCAAAGGAATTCGAATTGATCATCACTTTTGTGGAAGAGAAATAAATATTTTATTTATTTATTTTATTTTATTTATTACAACTTAAATTCAGAATGAGTTGAATTTATTCAAATGAAAATAGCTTCAATTTAAGATGGCGCTAGCTTCCCGCTCTAGATTGATCATCAATTTATTACAACTGAAATTCAGAATGAGTTGAATTGATTCAAATAAAAATATCTTCAATTCAAGATGGCGCTAGCTGCCCGCTCTAAATAAAGTGATTATTCTAGCAGATATAAACACTGTCAATAACATATCCCTTTCCTTGTAGTCGGACAAAAATAAAAATTACTTAAGTTTTAATAATATATCATTTAAGTGCGCTTCTGAAGTGTTACATGATCAATCTAGTGTGGGGCAAAGTTTAAATTAAAAAAAAAATCCTTTACATTTTGGCATTGCGATAATCGCTGTCGCTGATAGAAGGCCACTCATTGGTTGATTCTGAAAGTTACCGACCCTAATTTTATCTATACAATTACCTAGATTCAAAGCAGCTATTAAAAACTAAATTCATTTTACAATCACAACATCAGCATTAACGACGTAGTTACAAACTAATGTAATTCAAATACAAATCAACAATCACACCTTTTCATTTCACATTTAATTACTAAACAACAAAGACTGCCACGTTGTTAACGATATTAACTTATTATTCCTTTGATACCTACCAACTTATTAAGAAAAACGATTGAATTTAGATTGAAAACGAAGCCAAGCAAATGCTTTATTACAATTTAAAAGAAAATTCCCGATTAGTTTTCACTCGTACTAACACTATCGATAATTACGAAAACGAATCGAAAATCTATTAAATACAAGATTATAAAACGTATTGTCAAAAGTAATATTGTTCCGCTTATTTTCATTCATTAGTTATAAAATGCTTCGGAGCTGAAATCTTTCAAAAATCGAATTAATCAAATTAAACAGGTGTTTAGCCATAAAAATACGAGGACGCCATTGAAATTTTAACACCTTATTCTGTAACTTTTGTATCGAACCCTTACTATTTTAATCGAGAAATAAATCGATACGATTTCGGCGCGACAAAGGCGACTGTCGCCTGTCATAACAAGGTTAACAATAAAGTAATATGATAATGTATTCTAACGCGTCTGATACGCGATAAAATTCGTGAGCGAGTTGTCACACCTCCCTTAATTGAAATTTATGTATACGACTCGAACGCTTTGTATCGAAACGGGAGCCCCTACTATCGTACCGTCTCGATCCTTTTTTTACTCGACTCGTTATCGAGATTCGATAGCGCATCGAGATAGATATTTCTTCTTTAATTGAATCTTTTAAATTAATAAATGTTATCATAATGGTAAAGTTGAGAAGTTTAAATAATCAAACGGGATCTTACACTAGGTTTTATATTCGTACTAACATTTCGACATTGTTTTAAAGAGCATCTCGATAAAACTAATTAACATCACTTGCTTTCAATTTTTGATCGAAATTATACGTTTTAAACACCAGTAATGAGAAATGTCTAGTACATGCCCTTCGAATGTTATTTACTACCTATTTAAAAACCTATCAGTTTAATGAAATCGCACATGTGGTGAACTCGGTGTTACGCCCACTACCGATTAGAAATCGTTAGAAACAAAAGGTAGGGGTCCAGGTTTTCGATTTAAGGCTTTTATTATGCACACAAATTTAAGTTCTCTGTCCGTTTCGGATAGCTTCCGAGTCGCTTCCGGAGTAGATTACAAAATGCTTTATTTGTGTACCCAGGCTTATCTTAATTTCTTAATTAAGCCCGCCGCACGGTGAATTAAGTCATTTTTCGTAATAATACTTTTAACTTTTCAGTTAAAACTTTGTGTGTTGGTTAAACATTGAAATTCGACTTTTATTGTACTGTTAATTAATTGTGTTTAATATTATCAAGATTTAATTATATATCTTTTTACTTTTTTATTGTTCTTTCAAAGAAAATTTGGTGATTTGCATATTTTTTGTTTATAATTGTGACTAATACGAATGGGTTCGTGTTTTTGTTTGAGTTATAACAGCTGATATTTCTTTAATGTATAATTAATTAATTCACACTTAGGAGTTAATTATGGGAAATGCAGTAAATAGTAATTAATTAATATAAAAAATAAGTGGCCTTAAGCTACTTAACCATTGAGGGCCAGCTCTCCCAATTCCAAACTAGTTTGCATTTTACGATCAAAATGAGAGAATATTTAAATGGAAACGTTACCATATAAACATATATAGACACTTGATTCTTCGCGAATATACAAAAAAACCGGCCAAGTGCGAGTCGGACTCGCGCGCGAATGGTTCCTTATCATTATCGCAAAAAACAGCATAAAAATCACGTTTGTTGTATGGGAGGGGCTCCCATACTTAAATATTTATTTTATTCTGTTTTTAGTATTTGTTGTTATACCGGCAACAGAAATAAATCATCTGTGAAAATTTCAACTGTCTAGCTATCGCGGTTCATGAGATACAGCCTGGTGACAGACGGACAGACAGACAGACGGATCGTGGAGTAATAGGGTCCCGTTTATACCCTTTGGGTACGGAACCCTAAAAACGCTCAATTTATTTAATCGCAGACTGATTTCCTTTCTTTCCTTTGTAGAAAATCAATCTCGTTCAACGAATTTCAAAGAGTATATACGTAAAGGTACCTATTCTCAACACCGAGTTCGGCGTTGCGTTAAATTTGCATTCGCGAGCACTAGTGATTTCCCATGCGAGATGTATCAGCCAGATCTACGGAATTGCCACCCGGCGCCCGCTCTGTATCCAAATCGAAAATCAACTCTTTTTATTCGCTATGTTATTGGATATGCTTATTCTGTATTCTGGGATATTCGTAGGAAAATTCTGTGCAAAGTTTTCGCGAGAACAGAACGCTCCTTCAAAAGCTAATTCGCCTGTCTTCTATCTACATTCAAAATAACATGAATGGTAAAAATGCACTCGCTTATAGAAAATAGGAATTTTTCAGCAATTAGTACTATTTCTGAAAAATTACGGACATTTTGGCACTGAAACATTTGACAAGTTTTGACTGTATTATGTTTGTACTCCGTTATTTTGCCAAAAAGTATTTTAAACATACAATTCAATCTTGCTATTTACCAACTACAATGAGAAAGTAATTAAGCCTTTAGATCTTTTAGTTAAATCGGCTATCAAAAACAAAGCCGTCATAACAGCGAAATTTTCTCGAAAACTGTCGTTATTTCACTTCTACAAAACGTAAAGTGTACTCGTTTACCACACTTTAATTAACACGTTAACCAGAATACTCCGCCGTTTCCCTCGCGTTCAAAGAATTTTGCATATCAGACGTAGGCGTAAGATTTTATTGCGAAGGGGCCTATTCTGGCGAATTGAATCGAGTCGAGTGCGACAAAAGAACGCTTTTCTAATAAACCGTTAGGACCATTTGCATTGTAGTAGAGATTTCTTTGTAGATTTAATTTTTTTATTTTCTATTATATGGCGTGATTGAAGCTGTTTGGGGTGTGAGATTGATGGAATATGGCTTTAGATTGTTTTGCTAAGTTTTAATGTAGAAAAGGACTGAATATTGATAGCTTACACTGTGGAATTTTAAGTACCTAATTTAGTTAAGTCATCGAACCATGGTTTAACAGCGGTTTACTTAATTTTCTGTCAATCAGTGATTTTTATCAAGGCACCACTGTTAAAGATACTTAACTCGTTTTGCGTCAATCCAATGATATTAATTTAGTTTATGAAAGATCTCTTTTTTTACGGATCCTTATCACATATCCTTAACATCTCTTTAAGTTATGTCATGTCCTATGAATGTAGTAGGTATTGTAAGGAGGCGAAATGTAAAGAGGCGACCTCCTCGCCTAATAATAAGGCTGGCACTTTTGAGAAGAGTACCTATTCGTATTAAGAACGCTAAGAATATTTGAAGATGTTTTGTTTAGTTTTTCTTATCGCTTCTGTAAACCGCCTTAGGGCAGGCACGGATAAATTGAGGCTACTCGTATCAGTTTTGGTGTAGCCACTTTTGAACAAAAGGTGGCCTATTGTATTTAAAGATGATAATGTATGGAATGTAGTTTACACCAAAACTGCAATCAACACCAATTGTGGCTTACACTAGTTCTGCGCTGATAGCCTCAATTTGAAGGAGAGTTACCGCGGCTCTGGCTCAAGCTACTGAAGGAACACGGATGGGTTTTGGTCAGTAAAAGTCCCTCCCGCTTCGCCGAGAAGTCATTAATTTGATGATCAATACAAGTTAATAGTAATTTTTGTCTATCATTTGAGCTCCATAAGCCAAGTCCCTACAGTTTTTACAAAATTCATTTATTGGTGTGATCTTTGGTACATTTTACATGACATCTTAATAATTAATATTCGTTCCTCAAAAATCTACCATAAATGTGTACACTCTTTCACATTATTATAAAACAGAATAACAATATTAAAATAAAATAATTACAACGAAACACAACATAACTTACGACAGAAAAGACAAGCAAAACATTAACAATTGATTATACATATAAATAATGAATGAATGGAATGTCAAAATTAAATAAATAGCAATGTCACACACACAAATACAATTTATCATTAAAGAATTCGTCAATAGTATAATAGCATTTTTCCAATAATAAATGTCTTAATTTGTTTTTAAATTGAATAATATTTAAGTCCTTAATTTCATTTAGTAATTTATTAAATATTTTTGGGGCCATGCAAAGTATACTTTTGTGCATCAAGGCGGTTCTTGGTGGTCGAACGCATAATTCATGTCTATATACTTCTCTAATAATTACATATATACAGAGGAACATGTTTCAAAGTGCTTCGATTCTGAAAGCGATACGATAGCTTACTAACTCCTATATGATTAAGAAAACATGAAAAAAAAGAATTCCTAAAGAAAAACAGTCTCAGAAATGGCAAATAAATAAAAGCTATGATGAATAACGCAGTATAATGTGATAGCCATCAAGTGGTATCACTAAAGCCGGGGACACATTACACTGAGCTCCGACTCTCTGACTGACAAACATTATGATAATGTCTATGGTTAATAACTTTGTTTGTCACTGCATTGAGAATAAAATAACATAGGGATATAGCCTCTTATTTCATTATTGTCAACCCGAAATGTGGACTTGAGCCCGGATGTTGGCAATATGCTCGCTCCTTGAGATAGGACTTTTAAACATAATTGGCGAAATTTGGGTGTACTACCAGGTGCATCTCGAATGCAACGTTTTTTTAAGAAAAAAGAATCTCTGCCTAATCATTCGGGGAAATTTAGTTCAACTCATATTTGCGCGCGGCGCTATGTGTAGGTAAGCATGTGTGGGTGAATTGTTTGCTCGGACGACGAATGCCGCGTCGCTGCCACACAAATGCATAATCTTTAATTACAAGCGCACGCACACATTGCGCCGCGCGCACAGATTAGTTGAATTATATACACAAGCGTGATGTTATGTTATGTCTTGAAATAACTGTAGCTCAACTCATCATTCAGATACTAGTATAAGTATTAACTCATCATTCAGATTCAGTATAAGGCATTCGCAGACCGATTTTGGTCATGACTTTGTAATTTTAAAGAGAGATCCAAGTAAAACATAAAACATTGTATATCCTTACTAATATTATAAATATGAATGTAAGTTTGTTTGTTACGCTTTCACGCAAAAACTACAGAACCGATCATCATGAAACTTTATACATATATTCTTGGAGGTATTAGAAGTAGCATAGGACACATTTTATTTAAAAAAAATGGCTTCTCTGCGAGCGAAGCCGCGGGTAAAAGCTAGTCTAACATAATCATAACACAAACAAAAACACAATATCTCCAACACAACATTTTCCTAAACACACAGAAAATACAATTGGCATTAAGAAGTCGACGAAAAAACATTCAACCTCATTCCGAATCGCTTTTGATCAGAATAATATGGCCGTATATATGCGCCTGGCGCACATTTAGTACTTTACAGCGTATTTTGTAGGATAAAATGAGAAACCTATAGCTTATTGTGATAGCAACGATGGAACCCGTCTATATGGAGGTGAATAAAATTTGATTATATTGCTGAGAGTATCAGGCTTCAGTTGAATTCTGGGAGATTTTTTGCTGAGATTGTAAGTAGGTACAGTTGAATTTGATATTTTACTTCAAGTAGGTATGTAAATGAAGACAAGGATACTGATATAGCCCGAAGAATTGCCAAACTTAAGTGGCAGTGGGCAGGGCACATTGCTCGCAAAACGCATGGCCGATGGGGTCAAAAAGTTCTAGAGTGGCGACCGCGTACCGGAAGACACAGCGTTGGAAAGCCTCCCTTTAGGTGGAGCGACGATCTGGTCAAGGCTGCGGGAGTCCGGTGGATGCGAGGCGTACGGGACCGATCAGTGAGGCGACGCTTGGGGGAGGCCTATGTCCAGCAGTGGACGTCTTTCGGCTGAAATGATGATGATGATGACGTATGTAAAGGGACGAATGATAATAGAGAAAACTGAAAAAAACACGGAATTTAGAGGCACCGGTGGAGTAAAAACCGTTGCCGACGGCACACCTTATGTTATGAAGTCAAAAACTGTTTTACGTTAAAATTAATGATTTTTTTAAAACACGGTAGTTATCCTTTAAATATTTCTTTAATTTCTAACTATTTACATACCTACACGCAACATACAAAGTTACAAAAAAAAAACAAAGAAGAAAATAATGTAGAGACGTAAGTAAAGAGGCACTCTCTTTCAAACAGAAAATAATATAGTTTTATTTTTTAAGTAAATACCTATATATGGTAAGGCAGGAAACCGCCCCAATTAGAATAGAATGGAATGGAATTAATAGAGTATAATAGAATAGAATAGAATATAACAGAATAGAATAGAATAAAAAAGAATAAAATAGAATTCAATAGAAAAGTATAGAATAGTGTAGAACAGCATAGACTAGTATAGACTAGTATAGAATAGAATATACTTTATTACACTCCAATAATTTTATAAATTTCATAGTTGGGTAGAGGCTAGGCAGCCATCAAATTAGACCATTCTAAATACTATTGTAGCTCTACAAATATAATAGCACAAAAGATAAAATAAACACAACAAATACCACCGAGAACAGCCCAACAATACATTACAACACTAGAACCTCATAACTTAACACTCGTTTCTCTGACACACAGTGTAACACCTTACGCCCCTGTATGATACACTGCCCGTCACTTCCGCCACTTCCGGTTGACGCCCCCCTCCTCAGGATTTTGTAAACACATTCACAAACGTAAACATGCAGTTTACAACATTATCTGGAACATAAATAGTGAGGGGGTGTTGTGTTGTGTTGTGCGGTTTCCCTTCCTTATTTGTGGCGATCGGTTGGTAGTTGTGAGTTGGTGTGACATCACATGCGGACGTGTCAGAAAATGTAATAATTTCTATGGATTAAGCCAAACTTCAAATGATTTGAGAGAAATCTGTGACAACTATATCATAGAGATTCGGCAATTAATATAAACAAGATTTTGCCACGGTTTAGCTTCGGTACAGACTCACAATAACTATTCCTTTGTCTGGGGTAGGTAGGTCTACTAAGCTATAATGTAGATTTTTGCCTGAGAATAATGGTTTAAATCGGAATAACTTTTACCATACCTTAACCTTAAGCTCTAGACAAATGACATTCGATGTTAGCGAAGGCGATAATCGAAAAGTCAAAATGTATTGATCACATGATTGTTCGGTATCGCTTGTCAATCCCATACTATTTTGGCTTTTTGACAATTGATGTCGCCACGCTTTCGAGGTTAGAATGTCACTTGTCTAGGGCCTCTTCTACACTGTTACCTCTTCATAATAAATTTTTTTTAAATAAACCACTGGCCTGAATTTCACAGATTGGCCTATTGGTCGTAGTAGGTTTCTCTATTACCTATATCCGATTGATTCGCATGCATCGTTTTTTGGCGACTTAAATTAACTTTTAACGTTTTCTCTGCTGTTAAACTCCGATAAAAAACTACGACCGTTATTTTATTCAAGCCAGTAAGTAACCATACCTATTAAAAGGTCTTTCGTCACGACTACGTCAGCTCTATTTTCCTTGAAGGCACCATGAAAGCATGCAGCAAGCTGCACTGGCTAGAACAAAAGATTAATCTTACTTAATCCAGCCTATTCATAGACTCGGCTAGGCTTGCAAGCTGTAGAGCTTGCAGACTATCTTTACAGCCCAATGACCGTGTCGGATCTAACGCTGGAACTAGGGAGGTTATTTGAAAAGTTTTTATTTCAAACTGGCTGAAAAAAAATCCAATACAAATCATTAAATGAGTTTAGAGCTTAACAAAAAAAAAATACAGGACGATAATTTAAATATTTTTATAAACGACATTAGAATTTTAAGTAATTTTCAGCAATAAGAAAAAGAAAAAAATAATAAGAAATTCTTTAAAGAATCTGAAATAGATGTATGTTTTCTAAATCAACAACGAGAAAACCAACTTCCTTAATGTTTGACTGAGTACCTAAAGAGGATATTCGAACTTTGTTAAAAACCTTACCCAGTTGTAAAAACAGATTACACAATACACCTCAAACTTTAAAACAATTACAACCCTTCCAAATTCCCATGATTCCATAAAACCTGATACTTATAACCGAACGTACCAAAATTAAATCTATTCCACAAACAATAATGCTCAGTATTTAAAAATGATATAAAAACAAGATGGCTACCTACAAGGGGTGTGAGAGAAAGCCTTGGGGTCCACAAGGGTGCTAAGCGAGCAGTTTATAGCCCCGGGCTAATATTTGAGGGACGATTAAGCCACTAGGATTCATTGATTGATGGGAATTTGATACTATGGTGTACAGAGCAGTGTGAGACAAGCTTCTTATTTAGGAATTTGGAGGGAAAACTCTGGGACAGTATTACAAACAGTAAAAAAATGCTTTTATAATTGAATTTGATTTTACAAGATCTAGATTGTTTTACATTATATAATATAACAATCACGCCTCTTCACCCCGAAGGGTTGGGCAGAGGACGTTTCACATTGGGCAACCGCTTTAACGGCACCTGAGTAAGTGGCACCTGAGAGGTATTCCACATACGGCACCTATCGATATTTTTCGCAGGTGCCATTAGTAGAATAATTTATTATTTAAAATTTTATTCCACCTTATTCAGGTTACTTGTATTTTCTAAGTTATCTTTATTTATCACACAAAATTATCGATTTCAAAAGCTTCATAGTGAGGCCAACCTCTCATTGACATGAACACCGAAAGTACACAAAACGTGGAATATCGTATGTTTTCTCTACCTGTACCCTACTCTGTATTCGGGGACAGCTGAACCCACAAGCGGCCCTACTTTGTCGTAGTTTTAAAACAATTAAACACATTAATACATCACAAAAATAACGGTAACTAAGTGTGGGAAATACAACATTTGTGGAAAAAAATAGTTCACGTATCTCTCCTTTTTTCGACATTTCATAAGCCGTCGTGCAAATTAGAAAACAAAATGCGGACGATGATGGGTGAAAAATAAAGTTATGGTTGGTTCACCTTTGTTAAAGAAAAGTTTCACGTTTTTCATTTTGCTTTGCTGAAAGGTACAACTACAGAGGAAAGGCGGTCGCAGACATCTGACTGAATGTCCTAAGTAAAAAGTTCGAGGTTTGGTTCTCCTCTATTTCCTTCTCCAATATGGGACCAATTTAAAATATATTCCATAAACTGAAAAACAAAGATATATACTGTGCACCTATGTTTTCTTTTGTGGCGATACATTATCTTTAGAAGCACTAGAACTCTCAAAAGATGCTCAAAATTGCGCTGTCAACAGAGTCCTAGTGTACAAATTTGACAACTATTACATACATAAATGAAAAAAAGGCAAACTTAGGGGCACAGTATATATCTTTCTTTTTCAGTTTATGGAATATCTTTAAATTCGCAATATTGGAGAGCCAAACCTCGAATTGTGAGTTTTTAAAAACTCAGGAAATTCAGTCGGATGTCTGCGACCATACCCTCTCAAGCCGCTATAAAGAAAAATTTTAGTCTTCTTATATAGTATTTCTATATTTTATAGCTCGATGATTTTGTAAATCATTTCACTCTTGTAGTCTAGGTAGTTACTAGCTTCTGCCAGCAGCTTCGCCTGCATGAAAATCAGAAATTATCCCAAAGGAATTTACAAAAAATCTGGCCAAGTGCGAGTCGGGCTCGCACTCGAAGGGTTCCATTATCCCAAAAACGGCAAAATATCACGTTTGTTGTATGGGAGCACCACTTAAATATTTATTTTATTCTGTTTTTAGGCTTTTTTGTTATAGCGGCAATAGAAATACATCATCTGTGAACATTTAAACTGTCTAGCTATCACGGTTCATGAGTTACAGCCTGGCGACAGACAGACAGACGGACCGCGGAGTCTTAGTAATAGGGTCCCGTTTTTACCCTTTGGGTACGGAACCCTAAAAATACCCTATGGGCTATCCTTCTCCAAGGTCCAAATATATCTATCAAATTTGGTTCAACATTTTAGGCCTGAAAACGTTACGAACAAACAAACAAAGTTATTTTCGCATGTATAGTATTAGTATAGAAGTATGGATTAAATTTAAAAAAATCTAGCAATCAGGAGCAAAATTCTCAAAAAAAAACTGTAATTTTAATCTTTACACAAACCTCCATTATCCAGTAAAAACCTTATCATATTACATTCGCCAATAATTTCTAACACAAAGTCAAACGGACTCGATCAAACATTGCAAAATCTGTATCACTCAGGCGGTCCAAGGTGTTCAAATATTAGTTCATCTTTCGGCAGATATGAAAGAAGAGATGATTGAGAGGAGCCGGCAACTGACAGTTTTGAATTACAGAGTTTTGAAGTGGCGCTTACTCGAAGTGGCGCTTTTTGTAAAAACTTGCCGATGTGGCGCTATTTTTTGTTTAAGAGGGTGTTTTTGTAAGTGTGCGTAAATGGTTCATGTTTTGCTAAAGTTAATCGGGGATGGTTTGGTTTATAATGTGTGGTTTGGGGTTGCAGAACAGCTTGTTCAATAAATAATTCCGGAACATTCGAAACAATTGGTACATGTCCCTATGTGGGTACAAAGACATGTAATAAGGATGATTCCTGGGTAGATAAATGGTAATTCTATTTAGTTCGTAATATTAGACCCGTATTTTTTGCTTTGCCAATACTAGCTTCTTTCTGCCAGCGGCTTCGCCCGCGTGAAAATTATTTTTTCATCCCAAGGGAACATTATCCCGGGATAAAAAGTAGCCTATGTGCTATTCGAGACTGTAATCTATCTCTGTGCCAAATTTCATCCTGATCCATTCAGCGGTTTTGGCGTTATTGTATATTAGTATAGTATGATTAGTATGATATAAGAATTGACAACGATAAAACGCAACAAACTTCAGGAGTGAAGGTTGTGACGTCACTTTGTCAGTATAAAGTGTAGCACACCGTGACGTCACACGATATTTCAACGCGCTTTACCTATCGTTCTAATTTTTGTTTACGAGGCAAAAGAAGAAAATACGTGTCCAATATTTTGGGTTATCTAACTGACGGACTTAATAGATATTTTTTCCCTATACCACCTGAACTCCCCGGGGCATTGAGCCGAGGTGTACGTACAGAACACCCACATTAATTTATCAGTTACGCTTAAGTCCAATGTACCTAATGGGGGGCAGGTCCATCGCCACCAACCGGGCACAAACCAAGACTTCTGTCTGGGAACTTGAAGCGGCACCAACGCCGCCACTTAAGAACTAATGAGATGACGTCACACAAATCCTGCATCGCGCGAGCAAAGTTTTCGACGCTATTTGAATACATACAACAGTCTAACATAACATCAACCGTCGGGCAGTTGCCCTGATCAGACACAACACCTGTCTGTTCGGAGGATCCTCCCTTTTCTATGGAGGTTTGAGGGACTTTACACCCTGTTCAGTTGGCAACAGTGGGTAGCTAATTAATAAATGCGTTCTTACTTAAAAACGCTATTTTCAGCTTTCGATTGACAAGGAAATATCACAGTAAATCGACATCAATTATATACCACAATATAACACATGTTATTTTTTTATTGTTGATAGGCTCGCGTTTGACCACTATCTCACCTGATGGTAAGCGATGATGTGGTCGACTATAGTATAGAGCACGCTTGCCTAGAAGTAACCTATTAACTCTTGACTTAAAGACTCCCAGGTTGTAGCTCTCAGGAAATACAAACTCCGGCAGGGCACCTTAGCTGTACGCACAATTAAAGTATTCCCAAAACGCTTTGTGCGTACGGGTGGGATGTCCACCATATACCGATGACGCATCGCCGTTTGTCTTGTAGTCCGATGATGGAACGGGCTAGGCGGAATCAAATTGTGCAGTTCCAACGCACACTCCCCGAAATGTAACCGATAAAAAACCGACAGGCTGGCAACTCGGCAACATCGTAGCCCTGATTCGGCCAGTAACGTTTCTCATTGCCGATTAGCCTCTTGGCACGTTTTTCAATCGACTCAAGTGCTCCAAGCTGGTATTTGGCAGATACGTCCCAGAGAAGAGAGTGTTACTCCATTTGCTCCCGTTCCGCTTGTAGTACACTACCTAACTATTAACGCTATTAATATTTATTGTATGATTATCATACAGCACATACCTATTTAAACAATAACAAATCAGTCAAAATTCCAGAGCTTTGGGTTTCTCTTGAGTATTACCCAGATTCGTTTTCCGGAAAGTAAAACCCATGATCTAACGCTCGTTTAAAAGGTCACAATTATTTTTGAATGTTGAAATTAGAACGGGATAATATTTCCATAAACCTATAGGTAAGTACGAAGTTTAGGTACCTAGAGCAATGGCACCTTTTGAGTCTGTGTGATAGCTTAGATCTTCTAAACTACACGAAGAATTTTGATGCGGTTTTCACCATCTATCGTGGAAGTTTTATGTATAAGTCATCGTAAAACCAGGACCATTAAAATGCACTTTTGAATGTACTGTTAAAAAGTTATTAATATTGTCCATTTGGAAAGGTAGGTAGATCCTTATGGAGTAGAACGAACAAGAAACTGCGCAGTATTATTAATATATTATTGTATATTATGTACTTTATTGTACACCTCATAAAACATACAGGACAAACATTTTTAAGAACAAGTATACAATGGGCGGTCGACTCGCACAAGGCAAAATAATAAAATATAAATGTATAACTTAATATATTACTTGATATACTTGAATAAGGGGGCGACACGCGGGTGGGTCGCTAGTATACTTACAATATAATTGACACATTCTGCTCTCAACATCCAAGTTGTCGGTAACATCAAAGGCTCTCGATGGCGCTAAGCGTACATCAAGGCACTCCTGCGCATATTGCGTGAACACGTCATCGCAACACTGTTGACACACTCGGCCTTAATCACTCCGTTAATTCCTATATGGAGATTATTATGGAGAACAATAAAATTATTATGGCTTAATAAAACGTATCACTATAAATAGGAATATACGTATTTTGGAGTTTTATTGCAGCTGTGTTGAAATAATTGTAAATGATATTGTCTGGGTATTATTGGACATCGTATCGTCACTTAAAATGGAGATATTAAAATGAAAGTTTTTTTAGGAATCAACATTGAAATGACTTTTTCTCCTTTTTTTTGTGTTTTTTTTTCTGCAGCAGCTGAGTCGATTTATTTCGTCGCCAGGTGCGAAACTCAAAATAATTACCCACTCAGAAACCCAGAAACCATTAGAAGAAAAACATATTTTCCGCAGTACCCTACTACGGAAAATCACAACAGTTTCATTACAATAAAGAAAAGTGCGGATTTTCTCGATCTAGATTAATTTGACTTGTACTACAACAAAACTCAATATAGCTAAAATACAGATTTTGCATAGAACTTGCAGAATGATCCAAGATAGAATTTCATCAGCTAAGCAAACTCTGAATAGACATAGAAAAGAGATTGAAAAATTAATAAACTTACAATTTCTAACATTTTAACACACACACAACTCTTTCTAAAGTTGTCAGACTATAGCGCCAGGAAACAGTTGCAGTAAAAAAATATCTTCATTTAATATTGACACAGCTACAAAGTTGAGAGGCGCAGGCGCATTGTTTGTACGGATTACTGCTTTGTGGCCGCCATGACATGAGAACAATGGTGGAGATAACTTTCACACGTTAGGAGATAGGTGTGTTGGTGGACTTTTTTATTATTCGATTAAGTAATTTAATGAAAACATTGAAAATAAAAAGTAGCCATTACTACCTAAAACGTAATTTCCGTTATTAATACATATATACACAGGGGGGTTTAGGTCTAGGGGTCTTTAAGTCAAGAGTGAATAAGTTTCTTCTAGGCAATAGTGCTTCACTGTCGACCACATCATCGCTTACCATCAGGTGAGATAGTGGTCAAGCGCGAGACTATTGGCAAAAAAAAAACACAAACTCATGCCACTTGCTCATGGGGTAGGCAAAAACTACAGAACACAACCTACTACGATACTTACATAATCGTTTTGCATCATAATAATTCTGTAGGTGAAAAGTGAAGGGCCTTAAGTCACATTTTATAAATATCTTAATGTCTTTTACCATTTGATCAATTCAGGTATTCTGAATAAAAATCATTTAAAACACAAAAATGTCAAAATATGGACTTAAGATCCTTTAGCTTTCACCTACAGAATTTATCACTTTCAAAGAGAAAACCTAGAAATATGTTCGTGATTTCCAAAATTATGATATTATATATTGAGATGACGGCATGCTAAATTCTCCTGATAATTTGTGACATTATAATTTTTTGTGACATATGTTGGTTTACCTCGATGTTTATGACATATGACATATATCGTATTAAATTGAAATTATATCTTCTTGTAATATATATTGTATCAACTTGACAATATAATGTTTTGTGACATAAATTAGTTAAACTCGATATTACGTTTATTACTTGTGACATTTTCGTATTTATTTGAAATTATAATCTTCATGTAGGTAACATGTAATTGAAATTATAATTCTTACTTATGAAATGTACTGTAGAGGCTTTCCACATAGGACAAGCAACCTGTTCGGCCGCTGACACTTAAAGCTGGCGACTTATAAGTTTGGAAGGAAATCGAATACAGAATATTTGAAATATATCGAACGCGTGTAGTTTTTTGTTTAGCTGGGACTTCTGTAAAAACCGCCTGAGGGCAGGCACGTTGTTGATTCAATACAAGTTAAAAGTAATTTCTGCTTATTATTTGAGCTCCCTTTTATTTGTAACCTGTTGTTTAACTTGACATTATAATTAGTTCTTACAACATACATTGGATTGATTTGGAGTTGAATTTTTTGTGACTTATATAGTATAAACTTGACTATAATCTTATCTTGACGCCTGTATGGGATACATTTGAAACATAATTTTCTTTTGGAACATATTTTAAATGCATGTGACTCAATTTTCTAATAATTTAATTTATCTTCAAGTGTATCATGATAATATTTTTCTTGTAATTTTAATTATGTAATGTTCGACACAATATAAATTGCGGATCGATAATTTGATTTTGATCATTGGGTTTTAAAAGAGGTGACTATTGAGTCACCTCTTTTAAAACCCAGACACAGCTAAACAGACATGCTATATCCATTCGTCGACAACAACAACTTATGTTCGAAAAGTTTGTGTAAAGTTTACAACTTATTTGGACATAAAAACCTCTTCACTTAATGATTGTCTTACCATAATCCCAGTGTTTTGATAGCGGCGAGGTATTTACGACACTAAACAAAGATGGGCGCTTAGAGTGAAGTGCAAATTGGTTGGAGAGAGGTAAGTAATATGCAGTAATGAATGATGCTGTATGTAGGCTCACGTTTGCAGCCAGTGATGATGCCGACGATCACCTGTGGGACCTAGTTAGGAAGCTGCGAAGTTTGTTATTTTATTTGTAAGTCTATTAGTAAGTACGTAACATAACGTTTAATTACACTGTTTGATATTTCAACTGTCTTCCACTAGGTGGACCGATGACCTGGTGAAGGTTGCGGGAATCCGCTGGATAAGAGACGCACGGGATCGGTCCATGTGGCGACGCTTGGGAGAGACTGGAGGTTCAGCAGTGGACGTCTTTCGGATGAAATTATGATGGCGATTATTTATTGGAGAGAGGTCAGTAACAGGCAGTAATGAGTAGAATTTGATTGTATGTAGGCTCACGTTTGCAGCCATGTGTGGTGTACTGTGCTGACGGTTACCTGTTGGATCTATAAAGGAAGCTGTAGAGTTTGTTGTTTTCTTTATGTTGGACTGAGTATCCTAAGTTAAGAACTTGCTAACTTTATTTAGCGTGATAAGTACATACAACATATTATATCAATCTTGAACATTAATGACGAGTTTAACAAGTTCGTAACCTCAAAATCTTCATTCGAAAAACAGGAGTAAACGGCTTAATAAGAACGTACGGTAACTTTAACTTTTGGTTTGATTTTATTTATCAATCGTCAAGTAACCTACATGAAAAATAAACGTAACAGTTGGACATGATTTCAAGACAAACGCTGTCAAACCGCCATGAATTCTTCACATAGAATGTATGTATGAGATGATATAAGGAATTTGTACTGTTAACTGTTAAGTACTTACTGTAGTTATGCTTATGCACAATAAGTAACGGATAACGCGTTCATTGAACAACAGCACACGACGATACAAGGGTTTACAGATAACTGAAACCTTAAAAGCAGAGGTTTTTAAGCCATTCAACTCTGAATAGATATAGAAAAGAGATGGAATTTTCTTAATCAATACTGCTGATTAGCAAAAACAGCAAAAAACCTTCTAACCCCCGGTGTATCAGCCACCTTTGAACATCCCTCCTTAAGTGAAGGATTTGCCAACATTATCTCCGTACTTAACGCACCGGATACAAGTAGTGTTTTACACAAAAAACTAAGCTTTTAGCGACTCATTACACGGTTGACACGTTTTTAACATTTTTCAAGTAGGTAAATATTTTACTTATAAATTTCTGATAAAACATTACCCCTCCTTGTAGGTTGTCGGGTAAAAAAGTTAGTAGCAAGTAAAGTTAGTGAAAGTCTGATGTTTGTTAATCAATTACACCTCAACAGCTCAACGGCTGAATTGATTTAGATAAAACTTAGCACATTTATCCTTCTGCAGCGGGTTTTGAGGCAGGGGGACGTCATCACTCTGAAACTGTACACTGCTGCACTAGAGTATGTAGATATACTAGATTCTGGACTAGAGAGGGTTAGGCATCAAGGTCAAAGGCGAGCACAACACTCACCTTCAGTTTGCCAACGATATAGTGGTCATGGCTACTCTAGGTTGGACCTCACTGACAAAACGAAGGTAACAAAGGTACTCATCATCATCATGATTTCAGCGGAAAGACGTCCACTGCTGGATATAGGCCCCCTCCAAGCGTCACCACATTGACCGGTCCCGCGCGTATCGCATCCAACGGTTCCCTGCAACCTTCACCAGGTCATCTCTCCATCTAGTAGTAGTCCAGTATTGGCCTTCCGTCTTTCGGTTCGCGGTCGCTAGTCCAGAACTTTTCGGCCACAGCAATGTGTCCTGCCCACTGCCACTTAAGTTTGGCAATTCTTCGGGCTATGTCAGTAACCTTGGTTCTCTTGTGGATGTCTTCATTTCTGATTCGATCACGCAAAAAAACTCCGTGCATAGCCCTCTCCATTGCCCTTTGGGATACTTACGGTACGGACTTTAGGTACTCATGTAACACCATCGCCTATCTTCTATTTATTTATTTTTATTTTATCTTTTTTTATTTTGTATAACATAATAAGTAAGTGCTTACTGGTATCAAGGAAATCTACCTACAAAAACACATACTCAATACTGTACATTTCACTTCTAGCCAATTATATTAGGCATACCCACCTCTTTAGGTACGACAGTGACCCAATATCCAGCCAACAGCTTTCTATCTAAATATGCAAACAACATAAGCACCAGTGTGCAGCCAAATAAAACGTCACACAAAAGGTAGAGAGAGACGGCAATCAAAGTTTTCGCTCATACATTTTCACGTCTATATTCGACAAAGTTAAATTTACCGTAAATTTTGGAATTTTGACCTTTATAAACTATAGATAAGGTTTAGATTGTCAGTGTAGGTGGTAAGTTAAGTTGGTAGGTATGTAAAAATGGCAGTGGTGCGAGTTTTCCGGGCGAAATTGGAAAAATATTCGTATATTCACAATGGCGCCGAGGCGCGGCGTGCGCCAATTTGAATATAGATTAGAAAATGTGACTACGTGCACTCTAATATGTTTTTCTTAGTGATGTGCTAAGGACTTTGTCGATGGAATGGTGGCTTTTGACTAAACGGAACTTTTCATTTTGGAAACACCTAAGTTTTAACTTGTAAACTGTTATGTTTGGCCCAATATTCAGCTACCGCCGAATTCGCTAACGCAGCCATAAGGTCCTTGCATGTAAGTGACAGGGCATGCGGTACAGGACGAAATGTGGGCCATGGTCCGCGGAGAGACACAGCACATCGATACTATCCGAGAACATCTAGAAACACTTAAATAACATTTAAAAAAAATATTTTCTATCGACTATGAAGAAGTAAGGAAATAGGTCAAAATGTTATCTGAAAACCTGAAATACCTCTACATTTTAGTTTTGCAATAAATAAACTGTAGTTATGTCGTAACTTTTGTAATAAATCTCCTTTTATTACTCGACTACGACAAAGTAAAAGGCTTACAATTTTTATTAGATTTTTGTCTGCACGTGCAAATCCAGCGTTTCATTACTTTTTTACTTTTGCTTCATTTTGATTTTGGAGCCGTGTAACTTTTTTTTTGTGTACAATAAAATATATTCTATTCTAAGGACGATAACTATGCAAGGTATTAATTTATTGCTTGCCAGTAAATGTATTACAATCGACATCGAATCTAGAAAGAAAAAAAAATAAGCAGTCCTGAGGTCATAGACAAGTGACATTCTGTCTTCAAAAACGTGGCGATGGCGATTGTCAAAAGCTCAAAACTGTATGGGGTTGACAAGCGATATCGAAAAATCACGTGATCAATCCCTTACATTTTGAAATTTCGATTATAGACTTCGCTGACATCGAATGCCACTTTTCTAGAACCTCTTGGGCCTGACAGAAGTGAAAACTGTGTCCTGTTTATTATTTGTGTAAGTTTTTACTGACGCAATACTTCACTTTAGCATGTCGATGATGCGAACCCATAAGTTTTGTCGCTATTAAAAATTACTCTACGAAGCTAAAGAGCTTTTGACTTCAAAAATATTCATTTGTTACGGAGACGTGCATATAAATGATGAACTTAGGCTCATGACAACAATTATGTGCATATAGTTTGAGAAGAATCCACAGCTTCCTATAAACCACGACCTCCCGCGTGACCCAAACAAAATAGAAAATCTCCGTCAATTATCGACATTAATTCCCCCATCCCTACGTAAAGCAACGAATGCCAGTACGTGGAGGTAATGGATTTCCTGCGCCCGCCCACTCTGGCATTCGTTCTGCTATTTTTGTTCACATAGTAAAACCCATGGATTGGGCCAATTTATAGCTTAGGTATGTTTAACTTGTGATGTATGAACGTTTGTTTTTTAGCTTCTAGCTACGAAAAACACTCCCTTTTGGGTGTAGGGGGAAAAGCTGAAAGAGTTTTTTTAATTCATATGGTGTTTTCAGTATTTGTTGAGTAATTTTCCGAATTTGCGTGAAGAAGCTCGTCGGGATAAATACTTAAGTAGGTACTGTGAGGACTCCTCACGTATTTAGAGGCAAACTCCTTGCCTTTTATAAAACTGGTAACAGATAACTGTTTAGTTTTGGAAGGTGATTCAAATCAGAACGTTAGAAAATAATGGAAGTTGTTTTTGTTTAGCTTTGGTTGTGACTTCGGTACAAGACGCCTTAAGTTAGGCATGTTGTTGAGAAAATATAATATATCAAACTGATTTCTGTTTATTATTTAGAGCTCTCTTGTTCTGACTTCCAAGTACTTCACATAACACCACTTTTTTGTGTCACAGTTAACGGAAAATTACCTACAGCCACTTATGACTTTGTGGAAATTATTTCATCACCACTGCTCTCAAAACGGTGAGGGAAAACATCGTGAGGAAACCGCCATGTGCTAGAACCAAAATTCGAAGACATGTGATATCCAACAACCCACATTGGGACCGCGCATTCCATCTCACAGAGAGGAGGCTTGTATCCCAGCAGTGGGAACATTAATAGGCTGATGATGATAATGACATAAGACACTTCACCTTGTCTTTTTCTCTGAGCATTTCATCTGATAAGCCTCTGGTGTTGCAGATACCCTTGCATCAGATACCCATGGTTGGCGTTGCGTTACTATCAGATTTGGCCACCTGATTGCCGACACATACATAGGAGGTGAAACAGACCGTTCGTAGATCAGAATGAAACAGTCCGTTCGCAAGCCAGAATACATTGTTATCTATACTTTACTACTTTTAATTTATTATAATGTTATTTTATATAAGATAATTTATAAGATTTTTTTGTTTGTTTGTTTGTACAAAATCGGCTCCGAAACTACTGGACCGATTTAAAAAATTCTTTCACCAATAGAAAGCTACATTATTCCTGAGTGACATAGGCTATTTTTAATCCTGAAAACGGGTCCCGGGTGGTACACGGGAGCGAAGCCGCGGGCAACAGCTAGTTAAAAATAAATAGAACATAAAATTGATCACCCACAAACGAATCACCGCTATCGCTAGTAAATAGTTTCACTACATTGTCAATAATACAGCTTACAGCACAAGTACAATGTTAATATGTAGTACAGTATGTACATGCCTTTATTTCCATGACGACAACATTTGTTTCGGCCGAGATGGCGTTCGAGACAGTCTCCCTTGTTTGGACAACTTCGAACGAGTGGGTCACAGAGATGTTGGGTTACTGGATGTACCGACTAAAAGATTTTAATATGGAAATGTGTAGGTATGCAATCAGTTGAAACAAACTGACATCACAGCTCATGAGTAAACCATCGCCGGCGACACGAAGACGAAGAAGAGGCGTCTTAACACCAATAGGCGAGGCTCTTCAAGACGCGTCCCTGTAATGAAATATTACGCTAATTGTTTCGAATATTGACATTTCAAATAACCGTAGAATAAAATTCCTTGATATACAATCTGATCGCTAGACAATTGATTGAAATACATAACTAGTTATAATTTAAAAAAATGCTTACATCTATACTATCTATACGATATTATTATAAAGCTGAAGAGTTAGTTTGTTTGTTTGTTTTTTTGAACGCGCTAATCTCAGGAACTACTGGTTGGAATTTAAAAATTCTTTTGTGTTGGATAGTCCATTTATCGAGGAAGGTACATAACAAAGGTATATAACATCACGCTACGGCCAATAGGAGCGGAGCATAAATGAAAAATGTTGCAAAAACGGGAAAAAATATTCCTTTTTGAGAGCTTCCGTTGCGTGCGCTGCGTAAGCGGTTAAAGTTACGCAACAATCATATATGTAGTGTAGATAGGGTAAATAAGTAGGTAGGTAGCCAATTGACGGGAGCGAAGCCGCGTAGGACAGCTTGTAATAAATAGAAATAATGGTCAAATGCGAGCCTGTAAAAAAAAAAAACAAAAAATATACAAGTACCACATGTTATTTTTTTTGAACAGACATCCAATAAGTTGACGGCTTGTAAAAAGATGTACTGTGGGTATGGCTCTGTATTTCTTTCTGTTTGCGAAAAAATGCGTGCTTACATTCTAATGGCCAGATAGATAGGGATTGCTCTCTTCAATTCAGACTAACTATATAATACAAATAGGTTATTGATGAAGAAGCATGCCAGCAGCAAAATGTGTGCATGACATTCAAAAGATTGCGGGTGAAACCTGAGAATCGCACATTACGGGGAAGCAAAGCACATGAGTAAGAGACCTCATACTCAGCCATGGCTACCAATAATGATTACTGATTGAGAAGAAAACTCAATCTCTTTTACAATTTTTCATCTGTAGACAGAACTGAATGGTTGTCAAGTAAAATATGTTGCAGCAACATCTGCAATGGCTAGTCGTTGTAGGCTGGGCTTAAGATATTTTGGCACTAATTAAATATAACCCCATTATACACGCGGTGTGTAAAAGCCACCTGGGACGGTATGTCCGTCGTATTTACCTAAATCCCACTCAATGTAGCAGATAAACCAATCTTGCATTCCTCAACACTTTGAGTAAGCCCGCATCTTAATTAGTTTTATGTGAAACGATCTCGAGCGCAAACTAATAAATTGATCGAAATACCTAACTCGACATGTCCATGTGTCGTCTCTTTAGAGAATTTTCTAATAAGACACCAGCTGCTTGTTATGAATTTATGATATATATTTTTTTATTATTGGTATGCTCGCGCTTAACCACTATCTCACCTGATGGTAAGCAATGATGTGGTCGACGATGAAGGACGCTTTCCAAGAAGAAACCTATTCACTCTCTTCCTCAACTCCCAGGTTGTAGCTATCAGGAAATACAGACTCCGTCAGGAAATTCCAATGCTTTGCTGTACGCATAAGAAAAGAATTCCCAAAACGTTTGGTGCGTATGGCTGGGACGTCCACCATGTACTGATAAAGCATCGCCATACGTCTTCAAATCCGATGTTGGAACGGTCTAGGAGGAATAACTTCATGCAATGAAATGTGGCCGATTAAAATCCGACAGGCTAGCAACTCAGCGCCGATGAGCCTCTTGTCTCGTTTTTCGATCGACTCAAGTGCAGCCAGCTGGTATTTAGCAGAACCGTCACAGAGAACAGCAGTACACCATGCATGAATGAACTTGAGCAATGGTTCTAGCGTGATGGACAGTCTCACCCTTGCAAGGTTCCTCAACTTTAACCGAAGTGATATTATGATTAAAATATTTCTAACACCCTTTTCTTGAATGAAATTATTGAAAATTTTCAAACAATAACAGCAGTTAACGTGCGTTTGACAATCTTTCATATTTTTCTATCATTTTCGTTCCAGGAACAAAGACAAAGAACCTAAACTGCTGGTCACTAACAATTTAATAGGTTATAATATCACTAGATCTATGACAAAATTATTAAACTTTATCTGTTGCTCGTGGTTTAGTCACATTCTAGTCGAATTAATTCAGGGAAAGTTATTCCATTTGGCAATCCAGAAGCAAGACAAACAATTTCTCTTAGGTACAATTATAATACACGTTCGAGGAGTGCCCTGCGTGGGCTTCTGAGCGGCAGTTCTTGGTCACCAGGATCGGGTGAGACCTGTCTTTGCCAGCAGTTGTGAGAGCCATGCTGGCAGAGACAGAAAACTGGAGCGAAATGGCCTCCTTCTGTGAGACCGTGATGGTCCAGAAGGAGGCCGCCGTGCGGGATCGCAAGCGAGCCGATCCCGTAACGCCGTAACCCCGCCTGCATCAAAAATACGCGGAACTCCGGGGTTGCGGGTGTTCGGATTGGGGACTCTGTCCGCCCACCAAGTGACTCCAGGAAAGATGGTGGCACAGTATTCACGTGCTGCTGTGCACAGCGAGGCTTAGGGGAAGCACTCTTTCAGTCTCCCCTGGGATGTGCCCTTAGGCGTTGCACAGAGGGGACTCCGGGGTGATCTTTTGAGAGGTCACGGGGCCTCTTCTACGTGCTGATGGTGATCACCGGGGTGGTTTTAGTGAGGTAAAATCCCATACGTCCTGGTCTTTTCCCCAAAAGTCCAGGCGCCTTTTGAAGGTTCCTCCGGAAAAAAAAAATACTTATATTATTGGCTGCATTTAGGTCAACTAGACAAAACCCACAAGCTAATCAAGCAAAATCAGCAAATCCTGATCCAGCTGATCATGCTTAACATATTTTAATACCAGGCCACATCCAGCACCACCACATCAGGACTAGCGACTCCGGCCCTAAAATAAGACATCGTCCTTTCGACTCATATTTATTTTTATTTATTTATTTATGATTATTTGCATGGGCCGCGCTTCACCTGACAGCCCAGGCGCTATTGTCTTCCGAAATAATAACGAGAAATGGCGCTACGATATATCTTTTTTATTTTATAACTTTTTTTTATACTTGTAACCCCGTCACGATACCCTTAGTGTGTATCCTTAGCGGCCATGTATACATTTTTGATCGTATTTTAAAAAGAGAATGGCGTTTGAATAGCTTTAATAATAACGCTGAATGACAGTAGGGTATGTGTCTCCAATGAGAGATTGTTCGCGCTGGTTGAAACGGGGCATACCAAACCAACTCATTCACATGCCATCTAACTTAGCCATAGTTTAGTTAGATGGCATGTGAATGAATTGGTTGGTGCGTGATGGAGTGATAGAGATGTGGTGACATGTGTTAGAGTTTTGACGAGGTAAATGTATGTGTTATTTCATCAATAAAATGACAACTATCATAAATAGATTTTATCCACAGTCTTGAGATATGTTCTTATGATATTTTTACTGTAAGTTTGTAACTTAGAATACCAACGACAATATTCAGCTTGTGTCCTTGATGGCTAAATTATAAACAATAGCAATTAATGAGACAATGTTCTTAAAACACGCGAAACGATAAAGAACAGTCACCCAGAGACAAGATGAACAGCGATTACAATAATGAGCAGATGATTCCGCAAAGTTTTCCAATATATATTCAACTACCCTATAATTGGATAAACATACAGCTGTATTACAAACCTTTATGCCTTCATACTAAAGCCGAAATACCTGTAACAAAGTAGGCTTTCAACGAAAACTTTATCATCCAACACAGTAGTTAATATCGATAATCCAATATCATCGCACGATAATACCACTTAACGTAGAATTAAGATGGCCGACGCACAATAAATAGTGTTAAAATACCACAGAGCGGCGTAATTAGCAACCACACAGGGTGGATTTGGAAATATTCAACCGAGACACCATAAATCCAATTACAGCTGAATTAATTCGAATAATACGCGACCATGTTTTTTTATTCGAAAATAAACAAATCGCATTACTTTTTGCTCTTAAGCGCATCGCTTAAAGGCGTCCTTATAGCGATAAATAACGCTAATGGTTCCGTACATTTACATTTCAAATAACCGCAGAATAACATTCTGTGAAATGTAATCTGATCGCTAGTCAATTGTTTTTAAACCTAGCTCTAATTAAAAAAAATTGCCAACATAATAAATACAAGTTCTGCGTTCTAACTTTAAAAATAAACCTTTTTATTTTCCGTTAGGTAATTCTAAATTCAAATGTTTATTTTTAAGAACAAAAATCTCCATTAAAATTGTAGTGTTGGGTTTAACTTTGAAATGCGGCGTATCCTTTAAATTTTTTGTTAATTCGTAACGGGCAGGTAATGAATCGCCGGCCGCCTCATCGTGTCCCCAATAAATACTGGCTACTGGTTAATTGAAACATTATAAAGGAGATCTTATCGCCGCCCGAGCAAAGACACCGCGGACGAAACGGGCCCCGATACGTTTTAGGAATGGGTCGTTCAATATTTTTTCTTTTTTCATTATATTTTTACTGCCGGAACTTCTTAGAATTCTGTTAGTTTGTACACGAGTTAAAGATAGTGGGTTTATTAAAACGTTTTTGACTCCAATGGTAGCCACCCACCAAAACACGAGCTCAATGGGTAACAAAGCACTAACTTACATAAAATACAATAAGAGATCAACAAAAACAATGAACACTTCTCCTAACAAGCCACCGTGCAAAACGGGTGCAAACTTACATTTTCGGTTACCGACATCCTTATTTCTGCAATTTAGTCGTTAAAATGCGATATATCAGGGTTAGAATAACTTTGCCGCGTATTAGCATTCGACCATTGTCCCCTGATCTCTAATTTGGTTGTGGACAATGGTTTGGGTGGGTCTGCTTGTGTTGGTGGGGGAATTATAGTGGGTTTGAGATGGCTGGCGCGAGCGGCGGCGCGAAGTACCCTGCAGCATATATTCTAATAGGCTATTAACATATAATGCCGCTGATTGGACGGATGCGGAGCGGCAGATGTGACATCGAATGCGCGGACCAGGTAATGCCAACATTTTAATTGAATTTTGGATTTTTAACGAATAATTTGATATTGGGGACCTTGAATTTTAGATATTCTGAGGTTTGGAGTGTTTAATTGTACGAATAAACCATGCAGTCTAATGGGAAAGTGTGTTAGACTTTGCAAAAAAGCCTCAGATAACAGGCTAACGCATTCATGTTTAAGCGTCTCTTCATATATCATAGAGGTAGAGGCACCTATCAAGTAGGTACTTACTTTCTAAATAGGAGAGAAACATGGCTATAATCCAAATAAAATGTCCCTTTAACAATACGTAGTACATCTATCAAAGAAATTGAGAGACCAAACGATAAAACAGTTACACAAGACCAGATTTGTAAAAGAAAATGGCTCATTGATTGTTATTGCTTCATTTCAGGCGCGCCAGAGGTCGCCAAAGGTTGAACACGCCTGAAGCCGCGATGGCGCGCGATACGGTAGCAAATAGCGCTACTTTCTCGCAATTCACCTTACCTCACACTAGCTTCTTCACTGCCTACCCCTTATTAACCTATGAGTTGTACAAGAACAATTTAATATCAACTCTATTGCAAACCAGTTATGACCCAATTTAACTCCTTCATATTTTGTTTTATAAGCTCTTCGTAAAAGAAAACAATTCAAAATCTGAAAATTCCTACTCAATTTTCGAAACGACGTTACTACAATCTCACTGCAAACAAAAACTATTCTTACAGACACAGTATTAAGTTCGTCATTCAATTGATGAAAAGACACGATACGGTTGCCCTTGCACTTGGGAAAATTATTTCAATGGATCTAGGAAATTGAGCTTTTGTAAAATGAAAATAGGGTTTAATATCCATTTATGAATTAAAGCCGTGGATCGTTTTGATATTAGGGCTGGTATGCATGAAGAGCAACACATAAAAGCATTGTAGGTGCACAAGCATGCACCACGCTTTAGTACAACCTAAATAGGGGTGACCGCTGGTGTGGAAAGGGCTCCTGTATTTAATAAATTAACACAAATAAAAAAGGAAACAGGTACATTTGTCGATAGTAAATCCTTCTTTACACTTTTTACACTTCTTGGTCCTGAATGACGGGGTCATCAAATTAAAGGTCAGTAAACTTTAGAGAACTCAGATTCTGTAAATATTTTTCTGATATTCGAAGCTAGCTTTAATTTTTTAAAGCTAGATTTTAAACCTTTTTTTACTTTTACTGACTAAAACCCACCCGTTTTCTATCAGTTGCTTGAGGCAGTGGCGCGGGAACTCTCTTTCAAATTTATCCGCAACCCAGACAGGCATCCGCCCTAGTGGACCCCGTAATTTTGCTGACATCTCTTTGAGGCGCGCACAATATTACAATCGGGATAAACCCAGTTGCCTAGCACCATAGATAAAAATTATCATTAATATGTCCTTTATTTAACTTGATTCTTATTTAATACATTTTTAAATATTTTTATAAAACATACAAAAACAAAAAAATATTTAAAAATAGTGGCCCACCGGTATCGGGAACAGGGTCCAAGCTACCGGCGGTCAGGGCTCCAGAGAGAGGAACCTCCTAACAATACGAGCCGTGTCCAGCAATACTGCTTTCTGGATCAGGCTCTTGACCCAGCCGCCTAACGAGAGCCTCCTAATCCTCCTCATTAATATTATTATTATTAGCCGTAACATTGTGAACTGTTAAATTTGATTCCAATAATTGGTGCCGTGGCAAAAACATTTGTACGCACGCAAATTTGTTTTAGTTTCCGCAAGGTTCGTACAGTAAATAACTCTGTAGATTCTGTGGCTACTTTGGTATAACTGCCCCTTATCCGATCGTCCTTTTTAACCCTGTTACCATCAGACTTGTCCCAAATGAGGGTTTTTAAGAAAATTCACGCCACTAGTTGGCGCCACATTGGTGAGAGGTCTTTTACTTGGAAAATTTAACTTATGACATCAACGTCAATTTGACTAATGTCAAAAAACATAAGCATTTGACAGCAGCTTGGACCTCACGTCTCAGTGATGCCACCTAGTGTACATGATTTCAGAATGCCCTCATTGCACCACGACACCCGGATCTCCATCTTCGCCTTTTACAGCCCATCTAACTTGGTTAGACGCTAGGCTGACGGATTTGCTGTTTCCATACCTTTTCCCCAACGGAGTTACGAAAGATCTAGCTGGTGATTAATAATCCAGCTTGTTAACTTTTCAAGTTGTGTCTTGTCTTATCTTTCAAAAATAGATACAAGACTTGAATTTAATCAAGTTTTCTGCACAGAATCCTTCTCCACACAACAGCACTACAACCGCATCGTGTGCGACAGAAATAATAGGCTGGCACACTGGGAGGTATTGAGACATCAGCCGGTATTAACTGCTGATACCGCCCTCGCACCCCTCCCCCCGAGATCCGCGCCCGCCGCGTCACCGCGCGTTGTCGCGTGTTCTAGCCGCGCGTCGTTATAGAACCTGTTGGATGGGCTGTACTCTGAGCAGCTAGAATTAGGTATTGTTTAGTTGGTTAGTTGTAATTAGGTATCGTTGTGGGAGATAGAGAGATTTCTAGTTGGATTGACATTATGTGTTCTGTGATATGGTTTCTTATCGTGGCTGATGGCTTGTCGATATAATAATATGAAGAATGTTGGTGATTCTCATCTTCGTCTCTATAGTAGGGATTGTCTCTTGTATAGGCTGATTCTAACTACTTTTTTTCCAATTCAAGATTCCCTAAATCTTTTCTAAATAGCGACTTAGTAGATATGCATCTTTTTTCTAGGTAGGTTTTCTTCTGGCACACTGGGACCGCCCTCGCAACCCTTCCCGTGATCCACGCCTGCCGCTTCGTCGCGCGTTTTCACGGTCTCTAGCCGCGTGTCATTAAAGAACCTGTTGGTGGAAGTGGACTGTACTCAGAGGAGCTAGAATTGGTTGTAATTATGTATCGTTGCAGGAAACATCAATGGTATGTGTGTTTTATGATATAGTTTCTTATCATGCTTGTGTCTAGTTTCTATAATTATGGAGTATGTTGAAATATTGAGGATCTTGTAGCTTGATTGGCCATGAGTGTTCTGTGTTACTTGTCTGATGGCTTGTCGATACATGAAATATGGTGATAATCATATTCGTCTTTAAAGTAGGCATCGTCACTTAAGTATATTGGTTGACTTTTCCAATTTTTTTTTTCAGTTCAAGATTGACATCTTTTCTATTCAGAGACTTTTTGGATGTGGATCCATTTTATTCTTAAGCTTTCTTCTGGGCACTTGGAGGTATTGAGACATCAGTTGGTATTAACTATTAACTGCCCGCCGCGTAGCCGCGCGTTGTATCGTGTTCTAGCCGCGCAACGTTAGAGCCGGTCCACACGGCGCGTTGTGTCGACGTAGCGCGCTGTCCCTGCGTCGTTTTACATATAGTATAACGACACAACGCTGACGCAACGCGCCGTGTGGACCGCCTCTTATAGAACCTGTTGGATGGACTGTACTCTGAGCTGCTAGGCTTAGATCTTGTTAGGCGTAATTAGGTATCGTTGGAAGAAACTTTCAGGATTATTAGCTTGATTGAAAATTTGCCTTCAGAAGGCTAAGACTCCCAAAAGGCAATGGAGAAGGCTATGCTCGGAGTCTCGCGTGATCAAATAAGAATTGAAGACATCCGCCAGAAAAAGAGGGTTACATAACCAGAAGAATCGCCAAACTTAAGTGGCAGTGGGCAGGGCACATTGCTCGCAGAACAGATGGCCGCTGGAACCGAAAAGTTCTGTTGCCCGAGTTTACCATACACAAACAAACAATTTTGCCTTTTCTAGTACTAGTTTACATGATTGTAATTGCACCTTATTAAGTCTCAATCAAAAAAAGACTTGCTCCAGAATTCACGGTCCACATCTCATCAAGAGTGCAAACCGTATAATCATAATCGAAGCTCTTAATGACACTTCCAAAGCTCCATCGATCAGTAATCAAAGCAGATTAGAAAACAATTAAAATAATGTGCCAAGCCAAACTACTTAGCGAAAAATGGCCCAAATATTTGCATAACTAATCGACTCAAATTAAAAACACATGCCACTAACAACCAATCAGGAATCGAACCCGTTACACCACTTAAAGATACACCTTTGCAAACAGTAGCTAAAACGTAACATGACGTATTAACCCTCCGTCGGGTAAGATGGCTCAATCTGGCTAAATTATTCAAAAGCCATTAAAAGGAACGGCTTTTAGCCACTAATCGCGTCGTTTCCGCCACGGCAGTAATTATCGCTCTCCAGTCTTTACAGCAACTTATTTTATCTCGCCGACAACGTTGATCTTTTTTTTTCTACAATTTATTCGGTTGGTAGTACGTTTTTGGTGCGGATAGATGTGGGTGTTCTGTGGTTGGTATATATGGGGTTGAATGGTGTAGCATTTTGCCGGTTAACGGTAACTTAGTACTCTACGCTACTGCTATATATTTCTTTTCCAAAAAGATATAAATCTTTTGATCATTTAATAACTATGCAGGTAATATAAAATTATCTCAGGGTATTGTTCATGTTTATCCCCCGACGAAAAAACGACGGGGTGTAGTACGTTTGACGTGTCTGTGTGTGTCTGTCTGTGGCATCGTAGCTCCCGAACGGACGAACCGATTTTGATTTTGATTTTTTTTTGTTTGAAAGGTGATTTTGTCGAGAGTGTTCTTCGTGTTGTTGATTAAAATCGGTTGACCCGTTCAAAAGTTATCCGCATTTTACACTTTGAATCTGGGTTTTTTGCAAGAGTCTATGTATTTCATTTGCATTTGCTATTACAGTTTCTGCACTTCAGACTAAGCCATCTTATGACAGGCACATCAATACACCATCCTTTGCCAATCTGTGCCTTATCTGTTTTTTTATACTTTTCTTGGTCATGTCCCTAAAATGCCTATAGGTGCTATTTGCTTATATTCTTCAATAACACTCCTTTCCTAACATTTTCCCGATACACAATATGTAAAATATATCTGTCGTCACTTCATGTAAGCCGAGCAAGTATTTTCTATTAAGAAGCGCTAACAGCATTAGTAAAACATGTTAAAAATACTCTTCCGTTGTCATAGCGAGTGGCGCCCCCTGGCCCCGCCGCGGTGGCAAGAACTGCGCCGGCGCATATGAAGACCTATTAAAGAAAGAAATGAGCTTATTTGCGCCTAATATGACCGCGGACGCCACGGAAACAGTTGTTGGGTAAAATTGCGAACCAATGTGGGAAAATAATTAACGAAATCGCACTAAAGGCGTTTTTAGTATCACGCGGCTTTGACGCGGATTTGCTGCGTGCTTAAGCAAATCCTCATGATACTAAACACCCTAGAATATGTCAAATTTAGTATGATGTCTACAAGAACGGTTGCACCTTTTTGTATTTTTAACCGACTTTCCAAAAAAGAGAAGGTTCTATGTTCGATTTTTTTTTTTATCTCCGTCAATTCTGGACCCATTTTGAAAATTATAATTTTGTTTGTTTGATAGATTATGTTCCAAAATTGCAAAAAAATACTACCAACTTCCAACTGAAAACACTACAAAGTAAAAAATAACATTCTTCTTCGACGTCGGTGTCTATAACGAAAAAAATTGGTCTCTACCAAAGACACCGGCTTCGAAAAACAAAGTTATTTTCCAAGTCGGTAGTGTTTTCTATAACTTTTTTTTCCCAGTTTTGATTGTTTGTACAAGGTAATCTCTGGCAGTAGATACTAATCCAATTTGATAAATTTTTCACTGATAGTTTTCTTCACTACCCTTTATATTTACCCCGAAAATGTGCATGGTTCCTGAAGGTAGACCACGGAAGTAGGATCTTAGGGCAAAGCTAGTTTTAATGATTTTGTTTCAACTTCTTTACTTCTGTGTCGTGTATGCACTGAATATTATGAGGAACGTAGCTTCTAAAGGACAATAAAGAGGAAAATTTCTTTTACTCACTTATATTTCTAAAAAGTCTTCACTCTATGGTGGTTTTTACAGAAGTGACATGCAAAACGAAACAAAAATATATTCAAATATTCTTTGCATTCCAAATATGGTCACCTTCCAAAACAAATACTTGTCTGTTGCCAGCTTTGAAAGAGGTAGATGTCGAACTTCAGAGGTAATGTGGTACTACTTACCTCATTACATGAGCTACGCCGCTACAAATAGAAGCGCAGAATCATGTGATGTGAATTATATATTCTGTTTTGAAAGGTTAAATCAAACCCTACCTGATCCTATCTCGTTATTTGACAGAACAAGGTAAACAAGTTAACAATTGAGGTAGAGGTCGAACCTCAGAAGTAATAAATTAATACCTCATTACAATATCTAGGTAATATATCTATTTGACACGGCAAATCATCATGCCACAGGTGAAATTCAGTCCAATCTTAATCCAGTCATAAATTGTCACTACATCTACATCACTACGATACGACATCATTGTCACTTCGTCACTCTTGACGTTGTCAGTGTCACGGCCGGCTCATAAATGTGTGTGTTTTGTTTCCTTGTCACAAGCTTATTTATCGCTTGTTTAACGACCGCTTGATGAGGTGCCGACGTGATGTGACGTATGTATGTATGTACGACTGATCTCTTGGGTTACATGTCGTATCCTGTTAAATTATGAGTTGTTAAGACTTGTTTCAGAAGTTTTATGAGGCTTTAATTATAGTTTGGCATTTTATCTTGTAACTTTATTTTAATGGTGACTGGTAAGTTAGTTACTTAGTTATTTTTGCTGAATTGAGAGACATACTATGCCAACATACATTAACATTCAAAACAATTCAGAATACAGGCTTGTAAGTAAGTAAGTAAGCCCTAATTATCCGTATTTTACTGTGTTAGTGTGTATGTCATGGATCAAGTAATTAATCATTACACTATGTATAATGCCCGGGCATTATGAAACAAGATAAGTCAAATCGGGCAATGCAATGAATGCTGATTTAGAATTCTATATTTATCACATTGATAATATTATGGTCAATGGATTAGTCCAAGAGCGAGCGAAGCGACCTCGGGAGCTTAGGGCATCTCGACACGCATAGGTTAGGTTTGAAGGAGATGACGGAAGGTGAAGTGAGCGAACTCAGCGCCCGTCATCTCCTTCATGTTAGGTTACTTTAGATCCTGCAGACAGGAATAGGAGCCCCGGCAGTAGCAGCGACGCTTCGTTGACTTGGTTGTTTAAATAGTAATCGTACTTACCTATTAGATATTAAAATCAATGTCAACATTAAAATAATTTAAAGAAATCACATATTTTTATTACCCGGCCCAATAAGTGATGGGCATTATTCAGAAAGCCCGATCAATTTAATTATTTCATTAGTTTTTAGCATATTGCCTACTCATGTTTCGCATTTTTCAAATTGTCTGGGCATTATGAATAGAAAGAAAGAAAAAAAAAAATTTAATTGGCACAAATCACAAACATTACATTACAAGAACAAAAACAGTGGTATAATAGTCACAACGGATCTTTGGGTCTCTGAAGTTGCCTCTGCCAACCATTGCGCAAGAAACAGTGTCATCGAATATACTGCATAGAGTAAGCGAGATAGGATAATGCGACAAACGTGAGCGAGTGACAGAGACAGTTATACAATGCTATCTTCACCTCCAACAATGACACAAAAAAAGTTACTGCGCAGGCTCTTGCGGCCAATTCAGAGACACAATGATCCGTTGTGAGTATTATAGTAGATTAAGTGAATAACGCCGTATTAATTACTTAATCCAGGTCCATAATATGTACATTGATCAACGTTGATCCACATCCAAAGATTAGTGTGGTAACTTGGCTTTGAATAGGTATATAGGTAGTAAGAGCTGCCGATCGACGTCGACTGAGACATTCTACCACCGGCATCGACCGGCAATCGATCGATTAATATCCTAACATTTAAAACAAAGGCGTTAAAGTTGGTTTTACCTTCCTTTTTACGTGAAAGCTACAGTTGGTACAATTTCGATGGACTCGAATCAGTTTTCTTGATAGTCTGCGACAAAGGAGAGGAAATTACGCAACAAAATCATTATGAGTCATCCAGCAATAATTTTTTTCATTCCCACGCAAATTCATTTTCAAACCGAAACGAATGATTTTAATTTATCAGCGACTAAGTTATTAACGCGGCCTTAAAATAAAAAGGAAACCCATTTAATTTTTGTCTTTAAAATTTATAAAGAGCCAATTTGCAATTTGCCAAAACCAATCACAATAATTTTTATTTTTAATTACTACTCACGTCGGAGGCAGAAGGGAAAAAGAAAAAACATTACCAACTTACAATTTTCGGTTACTGGAATTAAATCACAGGAATGTGAGTCTAATTTCTAACATCCTAAAGTTTCAAATGAAGAAAAAATATTGTTCGTTTTGTAATAGTTAAGTTTGTTTAAAACAATAACTCCATTTGTCAGAGATCCATAGTTTGGACCCCCACTAGGGATCCGCCCACCTATTATGCGGATCCCAAATAAAATTTATCTTTTTTTATGATATCTTAATTATCATAAAAATATAATAAGGTTGCCGGAAGACGGCGGCTGACGCCTATCTTCTTATTTTCTTTTAGGATGAAACAACAAATCTTTTTTTTTTGTTAACGCCCTAACAATTAATTCGAATTAAAAGATTGTGACTTATTGTGAAAGTAACTCATGAATAAGAATTGGTACCAATAAAAATCGATTAAGTACCTGAATGTCTAATAATTATGAAGGCAAGTTAATATCTTCCTGAAACTTTGGCAAGTAGAGCAAAAACGATAACTATAAAAATAACACCTTTTCTCCGTCGTCTCTGTCAGAAGTTTACCAAAATTGCTGATAAATTTGCTAGTTTTATCTACATTGCACCTTGTTTTACCTTTACTGTAAACTTTGAATTAAAAAAACCTTCACGATAGAAGAATAAATGCCATTTATTAACAAAAAATATATACAAATTGCAAATTAAAATTGCCCAGTCGACTTATACCTTTCAACATGATGTTTCTAAGCAATCAAGAGAGCTTTATAATAATTAAAGACTAACATCACTTGATCACATGTACCATAACTAATAAAACAACTCAATCAACAAGGCTGAACAAAGAACATCTTTATTCGTCAGAAAAAAAATAAACACAGTGACTAGAATTTCTTGACATTTCAAGACGGCGCCTCTACCAAAGACAACTGTCAACTTAACGTCAAATTCAGGACATTTCAAACGCAGTTCCATTATTCGCCGCCTATCAAAATATACTGGCTGGTTCATACCACTTGATAAGCCATAACTACCCCTTAAATTAGGCCATAAAAGCGACTGTGTGTTTATACCGCGGGGAATCGAACCTAAACCAAATTGATCGTAAAGTTTTTATCGTAACTTTTTTAATATCTTCATAATATCATAATCCTGTTGTAATTAAAATTTCGCAGTACGGAGTTTTTATGTCTTGATTTGATTGTTGATATTTTTGCACTGGTGGTTTTTCCTGGCTTTGTCTGTTTTTTTAGAAACCTTAAGGCGAAATATACGCCCAAATGTAAAAGCAGTACTGGCCGTGCGCCCGCTCGATACCAAAATATCAATATTGAACCTCCTTTTGAACAGTTTTGTTTGCAAAATACTATTTGATTTACTTATGCTATGTCAGTTATAAAGAAATTCCAGCCATCAAATTTTCTGTGTAAAAATATTTTTAAATATTTTTTTTTTGCTAATTATTTTTTCAACGCGAAACTATTTGTTATGTAAAAAAACCATGTTTAAAAAATAATGTACATGAAACAATAATAAATATATTTTTGTTTCAAACCTTTTAACCTAGCCGTTACTAAGGAGTATGCTTTAGAAAGTTACCGTTTTACGGCACTAAAGCGGATGTATGCCCTTAAAAGAAAACTTGTGACTGCCGTCTGTTACACGACATCGTAGTTGCAAAAGCTTAGGCATTGGATAAACTTCAATCATCAAGCTCATGCCGTCGTGCTGTGGGTTAAAAAGAATATGTTGCTTAAAATTTTAAATTTTAAGTGGTTAATGTTATTGTTGGATAACACTTACCTTCTATCCTTCTGCCAATATCCTTATTTCACCTTTTTTCACCTCTTTGACAAAATTTTAAATGTGACGTACATACTGATCGCAATACTTCTCAAACTACCCGAGTATAAAAACAACTTTTTAATATTAAACGCTACTTGCAATTCGTCTATTTCGCTCAACTGCTCATGGCATAAAGGTTCACACTAAATTATCGTACAAATATATTGTTTATAATACACTTAACATATATCTATTTACCAGTATATGTAACACCGTAAAAACTCATTCACATATGTTCAGTTGAAAACCAGGCTCAGACATCTCCTAGCTGTCTGGCATTTTGCTGAACTGGACCTTTTTGTCGCAGCCGCGGGACACATTACACACTATCCATGTAATTGTTTTAAAATTAAGTTTCGTTTTATTTGTACCTCTATATTGTGTGTCCCAAATAGAGTTCTTTATTTCTTTCTTTCTTATTTCAAATCGGATTGGTGAAAAATTACTGTTGCTTCCATATTTATTTAAAAGTTGTCTATTTTGTACAGTGGATACAATACATTACTAAGCTATTTAACATAACTGTCCCCGTATTCAGTAGTCTACAGATACGAACCAAAAAACTAATTACTGACATACAAAAGTTATCATATGCGTTGGGCCAAAACGCCAAGACCCAGATGACATCATTATTCGTTTCCTTGAACTACCGTTCTTCATTCCCGTCCATAAACAAATAGAACAGTCACCAATTATAAACGAAACTGTCTCCAATTTCCTATTTCAAATTGGACTAAATTCTACGTTCAAAGCAAAAAAAAAAATAGTTTGACTCGCTTCAGAATAAAAAAAGAAAAATGCGTCGCAAAAAACTTTAGGAACGACCTTTGGCGACCATATTTCACACTAATTATGTGAAGTCAGAAATAAAATCGATTATTAGGCTGTGAAGTTTTTGATGCGATTTTTACAAAACTATAAATAATGTCGCTGAGGCAGGTGAAGACAGCGGTGTGGGACATTCGAGGACTGTCGGACAAAAAATCTCTTTATGTCTTGTGATTTTGGTCAGTTTTATCTTTTAACAAAATATAGACCTCTGGGTGTACCGTGAAATAGTTCACTTTGGGATACTTTAAGAGCTGTTTGAACCGCTATGGAGTTTTAACCAAATTAACAAAAAGTTGCAGAATAAAAAAAACGACGGCAACTGAATACGGTTCTCCCAATGAAACATCAATGGATATTTGGAATCATCACAATATCTAACAGAAGATTATATTTTTTTTATAAAGTATTAGTGGTTTCACTACATAACATATGAATGTAAACACAATTTAGCGACATAGAGGTATTTGTCACTGGTGTCTAGTATCATAACTGCACGTCTGTACGGTTCTGCCGCTCAAATTGCAAGTGAAGTGAACGGACCAGCTAAGCAATGATATTCCCTGCCGGAGTCCGTGTTTCCCGATAGCTACAACCTAGGAGTCTTTAGGAAAAGACTGAATAGGTTACTTCTAGGCAAGCGTGCTTCACCGTTGACCACATCAACGCTTACAATCAGGTGAGATAGTAGTCAAGCGCGAGTCTATCATTAATAAAAACCACAATATTTTAATGTGATCGTGTGTTTATATAAATTTTCTCTCAAACATATGAATCCAAAAGCGGTAACAATATCTCCATACACCTCCCCGGTTCAGGTAAAAGTGTATTTTTTTAGCAATGTTTTTTGGTAGCAACGTCGAGCCGAGATCGTTAAGTGAAAAAGGACCAGTTTCGGCTCTTTTGTGGGCTATGTTTGTAGCCGGTAGCAACGATACGACACCACCATTATCTGGCTAATTAATCGTACAAACGTACGAATTTTAATGTATATATGGATTGAGATAGTACGGAGGAACAATCTCGGCTAATTTGCGCGGGAAGCAAATTGGCGCAACGGTATAGTGAGGACATTTAGATGCGAGGACGTGGGTGATAAAGATGTTAGGTTAGAGCTGTAAAAATCAGGTTTGATGGTGTATTTGTTAGAACTAGCCCCTAATCGGCTTTTGCTAATGATTTTGATAATGCTACTATTGCTCATTGAAAATTTATTGCTCATTGACAAAACATTGTATTTTATAAAAGTTTCCAGACCATTATAATGGACCCGTATTTTTAAGTTATTCGTCGACAAATTTCTACCGACTGCCGACGTAGAAGAAATCTTTAGTAATTATTAAAAAAAAATAGTAACTACTAATGAGACTTTGCGAATAGTACCTTAAACTAAGATCCAAATCCAATCTTAAGGACAAACTTTCAAGACTCTTACATGTTAATGGCGAAACGGTACAGTGAGGATGTTGACGATAAAGATGTTTGAGCTGTAAATATCAGATTGGATGGTGTCATTGTCGGCACTAGTCCATAATCTGCGTTTGTTAATGATTTTGTCGGACCGTAATTTATACTGATAATATTATAAAGAGAAAAGATTTTTTGTTTGTTTGTGTGTTTGTTTGTTTGTGCCGAATAGGCTCCGAAACTACTAGACCGACTTTAAATTTCTTTCACCTATCTATGGAAAGCTATATAGCTATATAGCTATTCCCGAGTAACATAAGCTATAAATTATTTTCAAAATAAATTGAGATCCTTATGAAAATTGCAATAATGTAACCCAAAGTAGCAAAATTTTGCCTATAAAATCCATTATTTGGTGTAGTGGCAAGATTAGTGGGTATGTTGGTGGGTAGGTAGGTAGGATAGGTAGGGTAGATAGGTAGATGATAGGTAGGTAGATAGCCAGTTGTCGGGAGTGAAGCCGCGGGGGTCAGCTAGTTATGTATAATGTAGGTATGTTTTCCTATGTTACGAGTATCTTATAGCTGATGATTTGTAATGTTTAAACGTTGTCTTTTAATAGCTAAGGATCCATTAGATGATCAGGATTTTTTAGAGTTCCGTACCCAAAGTGTAAAAACGGGACCCTATTACTAAGACTCCACTGTCCGTCTGTCTGTCTGTCTGTGCATAACTGTTGAAATTTACACAGATGATGTATTTCTGTTGCCGCTATATAAAAAAATACTAAAAACAGAATTAAATAAATATTCAAGTAGGTCTCCCAAACAAAAAACGTGTTTTCTTGCCGTTTTTTGCGATAATGGTACGGAACACTTTGTGGCGCGAGTCCAACTCGCACTTGGCCGGTTTTTGCTAAAGCTTTGATTATACGTTTTAAAGACTCGTTTTGAGTCAGATCGACTAACGTATGACGAAGCAATATCCTTACCTAACATCACGATTCTTTTTCCTAGATAATTAAGGAGAGGTATACCCATTACTTCACTCACATTTCACTTACGTAGTACCTACCTGTGTAAAAGAGGACAAACTTATTGTAGTACCAGGCATAAGTCCATACTACAATAATCTGGTCCTAAGCCTAATTAAATGAAATTTCCTTCTGCTACTTCGGTTACCCAACCCCAAAGCCGTCGGTCTATTGCCACTCAACAAACATTTCATATTTATCTTACAGTCTTTCACCAAAATTGACATAAGCAGCCCACAAAATGGACGCCAACTTCTCTTAAAATAAATAAAACAAACTGTTTTGATGACAGTGTCGTTATATATCGCGACATTGTCCCAGCTCCCCATGGTTTATGGGGCCCATATCAAATTGGTAGCCATGGCGTTCAGGTCTTGTCGACGTGTGTTCATATATTTAGCTCTGGAAACAGACGTTTTGGTAAGAATAAATATTATGGTGTTTGTTGTATGATATACGTTTGGCGATGCAATGGTATCTGATTTGTGATCGGTTAGAAGCTTTTTGGTAACATTCGATTTTTTCTTACCTTCAATAGGTATCAAGTGTCCTAATAATATTTGCTGCATAGTTTGAGTATTACACACAATCTTTGAAAGAAAATCAACATTTGCCATGCCTGCTTTACATGGTCGCTTGCATGCTTGCTGTTATTATGTCCGTGTTGAATACATTTCTTTCTCCTTTCTTCTTTCTATAAAGTTTTCTTGATTAATATCACATTTCTTAATGCCTTTGTGTTGTATTATCTCATTATCTTCGCGCTTCAATTATTTTGTCGTATTCTTCACCCTGTACTTAGTAGAACTAACTATTTAAGTTACGAACTACTTTTCTCAGCAAACATAAGTCTGAATTTCGAAGTAGGTTCGACTTAATACCTATTAAACTAGATATTTTTCAATAAGCAACCATTTCAAATAACTTGGAATCACTGCCTATTTCACGCATAACACTTTTTATAATCAAAATCGAGCCACTTCACCTTTTTGCCAAGAATTCCAACATTACAAAAAAAAACCGTGGAACTATAAAGTCACTGCTCACATTAACTTCGTCCGATGACAAAACATGATTAATGTCCAATAAAAACTGTTCAATAATAAATTCATTCACGTTATTAATTCTAATATTATTGTCCTTTTTTTGGACAAAAAATGAAGAATGCTCCTTCAGACCCTTTCCAAATTGATGGTGAATGAAATCGTTAGCCATATTTCGAGATTATGACCCGAAAGAATTTATTGATAGAGGCTTTTTTGGTTCAGGTTATACGCATGTTTTCGCTCTAAAATCGTAAAAGGTAATCTTGCTATGGCAATTGGAAGATTCACACTCCTTAATCCCGTTGTTCTAAGTAAAAATAAAAACGTACCAATGTGTACCAATATAATTCGAATCGAAAATATAACTGTATCATAAGGTATACGATAAAAATCTAAGAATTAAAACATTAACATCGACCCCTCAAGTCTACGTCTCAGTTATGTCTCGTCTCGTCGTCGGGTTTAGTTATCCTCGACTTCATATGAGCCATAAATACAGTCCAGATAAAACTAGCCACACTCACAAATACTACCCTATTCTTCTCAGAGATAAAATAAAAGTTCAATGTCTGAACCGTCGGCCAGAATATGACGCCGATCTTATAGGTCGGCCACAATTTTTGTTTTACTTCTTGTACGCAAGCGTCTATAGGCTTCATTTCGAGGAGACTCATTCCGAAAAAGAAGTACGCCATAGCTACGGGAGAGTACGATACCTGTTCGATGGCTGCTCTGAACATTGCTGTTCTTAAATCATTTCGTTTGAAGAATCGACTGGAATACTTCATCCACCCGTAGAATACAGGTGCCATGCAGAAAGCGCCAAAAAATCCGAAGCGTGCTGCTCGAGCCCAGTTGGCGTTGACTATATTTGTGCCATGCTCTAAGTACTCCTGCGTGATGCTGCATGTTGGCCAGATGATGGCGTAGGATACCATGCCTCGGAGCAATGGATAGTGTCTGTACATTGAAATGTGGCGAAATTTTGTCATGATACCGGACATATTTGATCTAACTCTACTTAAAATAGGTATTTCTTTATGACCCCCGGAATCTCTCCTCATCCGGAAAATAACTGTATCTACTTAGAAAATGGCTCTATAAGCAAATAAATAAACAGATTGTATATTTCGTTTGATTGTTAACTCTGTCTGTCACAGTGAAGTTTATGAAATGACGCTTTTTTATAGTTTTCTGTGTCTATGACCAGCAAAACTGCGCTAAGAAACCTTTTCAAAGCTATAGGGCTTTGAAAAGGTCAGTAATAGAAGAGCTGTATAGACAGCTCTTCTATTACTGAGTTTAATAGAAGGTTTGACCTCGTGTTTGTGGTGACTTCATATGGGATAAGTACCAAAGAATAACATCGTTGTGATGGCAGTGATTGGAGAAGCCGGTACAAAATATTCGTTCGCGAAAGTTGCCAGCGAATTTCAGCTGCTTCAGGTACTATCTATGGTTAGAATTGACGCAGGTCGTCAGTTCTATCGGTGATACTCACTAACACATTTGATACAAAAAGATAATATGACTGCCGCCGAAGTTCTGTCGTGGCCAGATCTTAGAATTGATCACTTCATGACGTGACCGACCATTTCATGAAATGGTTGTATTTCATGTTATGGCCAACTAAAACTGACTATAACATTTAAACGTCAACGTTTGATGAATTGTCGAACTCTAAGGTTTTTTTTTATGTTGCTCTCGTTTTTTGAGTGACTTTCGTAAAATTGAAGTAGTTTTGTTTCGTAACAACATTTTACTTCCCTTTTTTTTGTCAGAATAATTGTCCGCCACCATGATGCATCACAAAAACAAAACGATATAAGCGCCTCTAACGGTGGATAATGTAACTATTTTACGATTATGATCGCTAATGTTTGACCATAACATGCAGTAGCCGTGCCGTTAGCTGTTAATTTCGCCAAAGGCTGATTATTCATCGATCTGGCTAGATCATATCATGATATGGGCAGCGGGTAATTTCCATTTCATGAAATACAACCATTTTATGAAATGGTCGGCCACATCATGCTCTGTTGGATCAGATATTGAAAAATCAACTGTGGCACTTTGAAGACACGAAATTCTAGGAAAATAGCTCACATCTAGGTACCCATATCGGTAATATTTTCATATCACCATCCTTCAAATCAATTCCTATTTCAAACGAAATTATTTTTTAACCGCTCCAAACTACACCTATAGTTTTTTCGCCTGATTCCGTACAGAAAAACAGTATCTACTTAATAACTCCACTAAACACAAGAACATGATTATTTGTTAGTACACAGAACGTGACGCAGAATTACCCATTTAGTAATCTTAGCGAGCAATCGATTGCCCACCCACCGAGATGTGGACTAAGAACAATCGAATAATTCGGTTTATACGATTATTATTCGATTATTTGGCTCGGGTGAATCGATTCGGCGATCGTCTTTGAGATAGGCGATGATTCGGCGAAATGTAACGCGCGTGCGGTCGCGGCACATGATTAGTCAATTAATTACTAATTATTCTGATACATTATTTGTTTTGTTTGAGATTATTATTATTCACTAACAACTAACTTTTGGTGTAAGTACATATACATGGCGTGCAAAATGAGGGACCTTCATTTCTGCCTAACCCGTTGGGGAGTAGGCACTAGCGTGATGGTTACGTGTCTAATAGTGTATAGGTATGCATTTTTTGTGAATGTCTTCTTATTGTCAATTGCGAGGTTGACAATATGAACGTACCGAAATACGGTGAGGATTTGCATAGTATTTTTAGGTACGTATCATAATTAGGGTTTGCTTATTCAGTTTTAACAAATCAATACTTAAACTGAACAATTTTTTTTGTAATTTCATGAAATTAATTATTTTTTTAGGTTTTCCAAATATTAATTGTAACTAGTTTCCTGCCAGCGGCTTCGCCCACGTGAAAAGTGTTTTTGTTATCCCAAGAGCATATTTTTACTGGGCTGAAAATTTATATTCCAGACTAATAATCTATCTCTGTGCCAAATTTAATCCAGATCCGTTCAGCTTGTCTGGCGTGATTGATTAACAAACATACGACTATAATATCTATCCATCCAAACTTTCGCATTTATAATATCTAGTTAGATTTCAACGAATACTTGAACGCCCTCTATTGTGCTTTTCAGAAAAAATAAGAGCCATCTCCTAGTTCTTATATGAACTAATACAGCACACTGCCATCTATGGACCGCACGTATAACCACGAAGCAATGTTGTTAACTAGTTAGTTACACATTCATTTTATAGATGGCGCTGCTAACTAATGTAGAATTTAAATTTCACTATTCGACAACAGATGTCACTGTAAGTTTGTGGTCTTAACAATATTTTTTGTGAACATCAAAAATGTATTCGTCAATAATGAGTAGTTAGTTACTAATCATTATCTTACCAAATATTATTTTAGTATCAAAAATGTGTCTAGTTAGATTTGCACATTTTTATTGATTAATTAACATTTGGTAAGATTACTAGCTACTGTAAATATTTAAAAACAAATTAGTTATTAACTTATTTATTTCTAGGGGGCTTGGGGGGTAGGGGTTGGTACTTTCTCAGCTAGATAAAACAGCGAACAACATAAACAGTGGCTGGGAATCACAGCTACACTATAAAGAGGGAAATGTGGGCAGAACGCACCGATTGAATTTCCTTAGTAAAAATTCATAATTCGAGGTTTGCCTTTCGCCTATTACCTCCTCCAGTATTGGACAAATTTAAAAGAAGCAAGAGTGACTAGGTTAGTTCTAGACAAGCCGGCTTCACCGTCGATCGACCACAACTTCGTTTACCACCAGGTGAGATATTCGCCAAACGCGGCTCGCGTTATAAAAAGTATCGTTAATGAAAATAAAATATTTTTGATTCAAGGACCGCCTTTCGCATGCAGTCAGTTCCATATCGAGTGGTGGATATGGATGGCGAAGGACCACTGGTGTTACGTGTGACACCACTTAGAAGAGGACAGGTCGAGGTAGAGTTGGATTATTATTTATTCATCCTCGCATTGGAACGCCTTGCAGCAATTACCCCAATGAAGTACAATCTTATATTCATTATAAGTCACCTATAATTCCAGCACCCTAATTGCGTATCTGTTTTGACAGCACGAAGCATACTCATTCCCTTTCATTTCGGTAATTCAACAATATTTATTGCGTGTTTTGCGCTGTCGAGTATCTAGACGGACTTTTGAACATATGAAGCAATGAATGCAAGTTTCATCATTATCAACATTTCAGCCAAAAGACGTCCACGGCTGGACATAGGCCGCCCCTAAGCGTCGCCACACTTATCGGTCCTATTCGTCTCGCATCCACCGGCTGACCGGTTTGAACTTAGACAATTAGAAAAATAAATAATAAATTAAGCAGGTTTCCTTCAACGTTGTCAACATCGCTGCCAAGATAAACTTAGAAAGTACCTTATGAGTTGGTGGCCCATCACAACAGAGTTGATTGGACATCATAGGGATCAATCCCACCGCCGTAAAAGCGTGGTACGTACTAAATCCGCGGTAGACTTATTGAGAGGGCATACAATAACAGTACAGTACACCTACAGAGAGTTTTAGTGTGATGGGTCCGTCCGTCTACCCGTCAAACATCTATAAATAATTAGCTAAATTAATAATGATTATAAAACGTATATTTTCTCTTCACAAAGTTAAATGATATCAGAAATATTATGCCTTGCCTTGTCTTGGCTTGCCTTGCCGTATAATTTCCGCATAACATAGAGATAGCGACTGGAGGAATTTTTCGATATCATATTTTTTTTGGTAAATACCGGACTTGAGTAACGAAGACTTTTGGTTTTTTTTCACTGTATAAATAATTGTTTTATCAAGTTTGGAAATTGTTATAGATAGTTCACCATGTTTTCGCCCACCCGCCGGGGGTTAAAAGTACCCTTTTTGTTGACAAGACGTCAACGAATTAAGTAGACCACTTGACTTAACTTAGAGAATCTACGTATTTGAAGTATCTCCATCATAAACTTGCTACTTTATTACAAGAATTTTGACAGTTTGTTTTGAGAACGCTTTTAGCAACTCCTCCAAAAGTTCACAACAACTTGAAATATTTTGTAAAGGTTAATTACGGTCAATTTTCTGTTATCACCACTGAGGGAGACTCATTAAGGTCTAAGTTATGACTTTGCTAAAATATTTCAATAACAAAAAAATATGTTTCTTTAATTCATTAATGTTTTACATATTTTTCAGCGGGACTCTTTACGAACGAGTCTAGGAACTTAACATGAAAAATATTGTTACCAAACTTGCACAAAATTTGTCTTAGGAGAAAAAGTAAGCACGTAATCAAAATAATGGCCTGTTGCGAGTTCATAGAATGCGATGCCAGCTTAAACTATTTTTTACCACTGATCCGTAGCCTATGTCTACTTACTAAAGCGTGAAACAAGCTGGCTGCACTTACATTTTCAAGGCTTTATAATCCTATGTTCTGTGTACGTATAGGCCGACCTTTTAACTGAGACCGTTCCTAAAGTAGCAAGAGAGATGTTGACACCCATCAGCGAACTGTAGACTGACAGGTCACTACACCCGCTACACTAAGAGAATAGAGATAATAGAGAATAAGAATCTTTATTTATAAAAATAGGTGTGCGAGATGTTACAATACTAGTTAGATTCTCTATGTTTTGCTGTGGAGCGTACAAATATTATCACATTTAATTTATATAATTTACAAAAAAGAAAAAAGTCAGTAAGAAGTCATTTTCAATTATAAGAAGAGCTTTATAGTACTCTTAAAATTTGTTTAGAAAAACATTAAATGCAAATATAAATTGTAAATAAATCAAAGAAACATTATAAATTAGACATCAAATAATGAATTATCCATTATATAAAACAAATAATAAAGATAAGATGTCAAGTAATACTGAATAAGTATCATCATTAGGTACACAACTGGATGTCGAAATCATATTGTCTGCCTAGGTGCTTTTATGTTGTACTAGCTTTTTTTTACCCACGGCCTTGCTCGCAGTGAAGCCATTATATTTTTTAGAACCTGAAGCACATGACACAGAATCTTATACATATTATCCTACTGAATTTCAATTATTTAGTAAATTCAATGAAAGGGTAGCCTATATCTAAAACGCGACATCCACCGCTTCAGTGCCGTAAACCGGTTACTTTCTAAAGCATACTCCTTAGTAACGATTTGATTAGAAGGCATGAAAAATATATATAGTTACTATTGATTCATGTACATTGTTTTTGAAACAAGGTTTTTTCGTGTAACTATTAATATTGCTTTAAAAAAATTGACAACACTATATTTTTTCGCAACTTTTGGATACTGGTCCAAAACGACTTCGATGTTTAAAAATGTTTTTACACAGAAAAATTGACGGCTGAAATTTCTTCATAACTGAAATAGCAATATTTTGCAAACAAAACTGTTCAAAAGGAGGTTCAATATTGATATTTTGGCATGTGTACTGCGTTTACATTGGGGCGTATAGATCGCCTCGGTTTGCCTAATTTTGCAATTAATATCAGCCACCGCATGAATATATAATTTTGTCTTTTAGAAAATGAGTATTATAAAATAACTAGCTTTTACCCGCGGCTTCGCTCGCAATGAAGACATTAAAAAAAAAAGTATCCTATGTTACTTCTAATACCTCCAAGAATATATGTACAAAGATTCATGATGATCGGTTCAGTAGTTTTTGCGTGAAAGCGTAACAAACAAACTTACATTCACATTTATAATATTAGTATGATGAAGTTTTACTATATAAATAAATACACCCCATTCTGTACCGCGCAGCTAATTCAGAATGTACGTACGTAGTCTGTTACCCAGTTACTGGGTTGTGTAGGTCAGATTTTTTATACTCTTCATACTCACAATCAGATTATTCATACTCTTTGCCCTTTGCTCCTTCCGAATTCATTTCGCAATAAGGCTGCGGGTTTAGTGATTTTTAGGGCAAACTGCACATTGTTGATTTTTTAAGGTTACCTAGAAAAGTTAAAAAAGTTAATTAATAAAACATTTTTATACTTAATAAATATAATATCACATTATATCGAGTGTTTCCTCCACGTGCTCATAATAAAGTTTTCATTCGCCTAGACATATTGTGAATAATGTTGTTATATTGTCTCTTTTAGTAGTCTCTACCATTCTTAGGAAACGGCGCTTCGCAGTTCACACACATTGACAGATGTAGGGATTATGAATTAGGTTTTAGCAGAGCCCTGACGTATTCTTTTGTTTGCATATGAGGGTATTCTGAAATCATGTACACTAGGTGGCATCACTGAGACGTGAGGTCCAAGCTGCTGTCAAATGCTTATGTTTTTTGACATTAGTCAAATTGACGTCAAGCAAGTTGATGTCATAAGTTAAATTTTCCAAGTAAAAGACCTCTCACCAATGTGGCGCCAACTAGTGGCGTGAATTTTCTTAAAAACCCTCATTAGCTGATGACCTCGCCGGAAATTCAGAAAACTGCGATATTGACCTTATTAAGACAGACTGGAGTTGAAAAAAACTTAATAAAAAAATCACAAAACCCGACTGCTTAAGAAGCGACTTCGTCGGGTTTTTAATGAACAGTTACAGTAAGTACATTTCAACATATAAGTGTAACATATGTTTGGAATTTCTTCTAAAAACCCTTTATTTTGATACCACACAGGATGGGTTTGGAAGAAAAATATTGGGTCCCCACAATATGGCGCTCCAAAGCCGCCATTTTTCTATTTTACAATTTTAATGCATTTTTACAAATTCATTCCAGTCCATCAATTCGATTTAAATAAAGTTCACACTCATCACTCAACTATATTTTACTCTATTAGTCCAGGTACTTACCAAAGTCGATGTTCCCGAGCAGAAGTTATTATGTTTGATTGAAACGGATAAACAACGAATTATGCACACCAATCTGTAGGTTTGATCATTTCTCCTCATCTCAAAATCCCTGGTCCTCTCAGTTTGGGTTAAGCCGGCCATAATGACGTCCTTAACTTTGAAAAAGATCTAAACGCTGAAATGAAACAAATAGCTCCAAATTACGAATAAGGTTTCATTATAAAACATAATAAAAACCGCTAGTATGCAGTACCTCGGCTAAATTGCTAGAGTATAAAAAACATAGCGATATTTTTTTCTTGTATCGCTAATTTTGCCAGTGTGTGTAGTCGGATAAAAAAAGCCTAGGCAGATTGATTGAATAATCCTAGTTTACATGCAAGCCATTAACTCACAAATCAGCCATACGACACCATAATTGAATCATCCTCTGAATAAGGTCATGGCCAGTTGATCCACAGAGCCTCGAGCGAGCATCATACGTCGAGCGAGCGTAATGTCTGATGTCTGAGCACACATCGCCATGTTTGTTGGACAATCAGCTCTAATTACGTTTACATTTTCATAAATCATGCTAGTGTAGACAACCCGGTCTTGTCCCGCCCCTTTTGATTGTTCAGTTGGCTGCAGTGGTGGATGAGGCGAACATAATTTTATAATACTCATTTTCTAACAGACAAAATTATATATTCATGCGGTGGTTGAAATTAATCGCAAAATTAGTTAGTAATTTTTAGTTTAGTAAAAGGTTAAATAATTAACTCTCCAACTATAAACTTAAGGTTGCCCTAGTCAGCGGCACGAACTATTGTGGCCGGGGTTAAAATGCATGCTATCTCGTAAGAAGCTAGTGCGCGTACGAATACACACTCATGAATTAAAAATAGTAAATGGATGATGATTTAGAAAGAAAAGGAGCGCGCGAAATTTTATAAACAGACCTTTGGGAGTATGAGTACCATGAAAAAACTATTGAATGTATTTGTTTAAAATAAAATTATTTGCATTTTTTTACTACTAATCTATCTCTGTATGGTGACTGTTTTGCAATTTTCCTTCTTTTTATGGTATTTATTTCCGCCCAATTCGACGCGCAAAACTTTCAAATACACGTTTTTTTTTTGTTTCCACACAGGGCTAGAGAGAAGAGACAAATTGATATCATTTTTTATTTTGAACGTACACCGTCAAACAGTGGAGTAATCGCCACACTACTTGTGTATGGAAGAATGACTGAATAGGGCAACCTTAAACGCTTTTTATCGAAATTTGAAACCATTCGTTATCATATTTAACCATCGGTTGAGTTAACTACGGATCAAAAAACTGGAACTAAGAAAAAGAATGCGTATGTCCTCTCTTACGTAGCTCGGTCTTCGTCATAGTTATTATATTTAAATTTCTGTTTCATTTAAAATAATTATATGGTATTTATTATAATATTTATTAGTCTATTGTTTTAGAAAATATTTATGTATTTTATTAGTTAGATAGTTTATTAATATCAGATTTTAATAATTGTTCTTTTTCATTTTTTTATTTTGTACTCCTACCACTGTTGTGTCCTTTTTAACCCAAAGGTTGACTGGTAGAGAATGCCTTGCTGCATTAAGTCCGCCTATGTATCACCATTGTACATGAAGTTTAAATAAATAAATAAATAAATAAATAAATAAAAGTCGGAACTTTCGATTGCTTTTAAACCTCCGATTTCGATTTCGGTTCCGAATTGGAGGTCGATGAGATTAGCCGGAACAAACAGACAGACAGACAAAAATTGTGAAAAATGTTATTTTGGTGTATGTACCGTATATATATTCATACACATGTAGTAAAAAAAGGTTATTTCAATATTAAAAACAGACACTCCAATTTTATTTATATGAATAGATGTGAATGTAAGTTTGTTTGTTACGCTTTCACGCAAAAACTACTGAACCGATCATTATGAAACTTTGTACATATATTCTTGGAGGTAACATAGGATACATTTTATTAAAAAAAAAGAAAAAAATATTTATGGCTTCACTGCGAGCGAAACCTCGGGTAAAAGCAAGTATATTATATGGAAGGATTTAATTAATGAGTACAATAGAGAAAAACCTATTCCTATCTGTGATGATCCCTTATTATAGTGAAAAGTAAATACTCAATAAAAATTCAAACACCTGAACTCGATTGCCCGTCAATATTTGTCGTGTCCACCAAGCTCAAAGCGACTTCGGTCCCGATATCATCACGTCCCTAAAATCCCTAGTAAATACCTACAAATTTAGCGAAATTAAGCTTAAAATAAATCACTAAACAAAACATAACTTTTTCTTCATATTTAGTTAAATTATCTAATTGACCATCCTAGACAAAAATCAACCCCACAGATACCGTGATCCCAAACAAAAAAAACAATAACAAAAGATTCCTTTGTTTCATTCACCAAATCACCAGTTCAAATTACAGTTGCACAAAAGTTTCACATTTCATCTCTATGCGGAAGGAGGCAACTTTTTATAACTCTGCCACGAGTCCAACTGACTGATACTTGTGCGTAGAAAAAATTAAGAAGTTGTAAAAGTTTTATGTGACTTTCCGGTAGATGGTGCTGATTTTTGCGGCGTTAATTTTGGTAATAAAATAAAATTTTATTTGGTACTAAACTACTACCAGCTACCTAGTGAGAATTCGAGAAGAGCTTCTACAAGGCAGCTTTTTCAGGAATGTAGAAAAAATATTGAGTTGCGACACATGGTAATTTAATAAGTAGATCTAGGACAATATTCTGTTTATCAAAAGAATTTTAGTTCTTAAGTACTTTGTTAAAATATTCATCATCAGCCTTTTTTTTTTAAAGTTCCCACTGCTGGGACACAGACCTCCTCGCTGTGAGAGAGGGAATGGGATCCACTGCGCGGTGTGGGTTGTCGGATGTCACATAATGTCTTCGAATTTTTGGTTAAAATATTTAATCTAATTAAATTATGTTTTCTGTGAGTGAGCAGGTAGTAACTACAAACATTTTGTTGCTACTAGGCTACTCAACTACTACACTTTTCGATGACCTAGATGCATTGCCTCTATTTAAATCTATGCATAGGTACCTGCACAATAATTTATTAGACTCCCAAAAAGAAGGAAGCTTTTTGATAAAATCCTTTAACATTTTAAGGTCAATCTACTTTTTATTGTTTATCAAAATTACAAGAAAAAGCGTCTAATTGAACCTCCAATCAAAAACTAACATGCACGCCAAATACAAACTACCTACATTCTAAAAGAACTTAACCCTAAAATACTCACCCAAAAAAAATGTCGCTGTCTGTCATCGCCCATGACCAATATCCACACCAGAGGGCCATAACGGAACGCGGATCTCGATAATTACCCACAAGTGCCGACACTTGGGCATAAACACAACGGGGTTTTTAAAGCAACTGACGGATTTTAAGAAATAATAAATAAATAAATAAAAAAATCCTTTCGCAGCGTAAAAAAATGGAAACATCCCCAATTTTTTGGTTGTGTGAGCACTGGATGAGCGATCGGCTACTGAGCTGCGTGTCGCGGGTTTGATTCCGTCACGGAAAAAAATATTTGTGATTTTCTGTGTGTTGGTGTATGTGATTTTATATGTTTGTTATCGCATCCACTATACAGAAAAAAATCCGAGTGTGGCGCAAGATTTTTTTTTAAGTAAATAAATAAAAATGTCGTCGTCTGTCATCGTCCATGGCCAATATCCGCGCCCGAGGGCCACATTGCCCGCTACCTCGATAACTCACGGGCCACGAGTGCCGACACTTGGACGTAAACAATTGCTTTAACACCTCCGACTTACACCAACAAACGATAACGAGTGATATTGCTGACAATTAGGTATTGGGTACTGGGGTACAAGTTTATAAATACTTAGATGTTTTCTGTGATAAAGATTATTTTGTTTGGAGAAAGTAGAATTTATTTTGTAAATAACTACAATATCTACGTATCACTTAAAAGTAGCGAGGAGCTGGGAGGATTTTTGAGCAAGCATATTCTGGGCGAAAAAATGGTAGAGACGTCTTTGTAAACTTTATGGAAACCCTACAATTTCTTCATCCAATTTTTCTAGTCATGCCATTTTGTATCAAGCCGCAATAGATCGAATAAAAATGAACGGCACTGCACGTTTTAAATGTCCTTTTTGGAAGCCTTAAGCCCTTGACCAATCGGAAATAAAGATATCTGAAACTTCTAAATGCTCACATACCTATATATTTTTTTTTATTCTCCCAGCAAGCTGCAGCTACTCAGCTATCAACCTTTCACCCTGAAACTCTGCCCGCTCCCCCTCAATACAGTTTTATAGAGACTGCAGTCATTGACATTATTCAATGTTGCAACAGTGAAGTTCACAAAGAATTTACAAAACTTCTTCGAACTATGCTGTGTACGACTTCTAGTCAGTTCTAGTTTAACTGGATGCAGATGTAAACTAGTACATTTCATGGGGCGATTGATCCGTGGCAAGACTGGTTGTCAGATTTCTGAGATCAATGTTAAATTAATTATTTTAAGATCATAACTTGCCTGAAAAGGAAAGTGATTCAAATCTAAGAAGGATTATTTCAAATTAGTCCTTCGGTAAACATTCACAATAGAATGCTATCTGTGGCAAATAGATGAACAAAACCAAAAAAAAAGGAATTAAAATTATTAAACTAGGTATCTGAGTTACCCAAATTCAATTGTTTTCAAACTGCCGGCTGCATATTAAATGTAAAAAAAATACCCAAGAATCTCTCTGCCGCGGAGGTAAGAAAATGGACAAGCCGTTTTACAAAAGCCAGAATAATTCAGTACAGATTTAGATATAAAAAAAGAAAAGTTACTATTTAACTATATTCAAACAACAACCTCTCTTAAAAACAAAACCGTAACAAACTTCATTACTTAATCCTAAACTTGATCTCACACTTTTTCAAAACCAACATAATTAAGTCATTAGCAAAATCAAAGAGCATCTCAACTGCGAAATGAAATCATCCGCTTTATTTACACTCCGTAGTAAACACTCCTCACCGCAGATGAAAAGGACGACAATATACCAGCCCTTCACATGGCAAAAAGAGATGCAGAGAACCCCATCGCCCCGCCCACAACAGACTAGCCCGCGTGGATTGGCTTCACTCTACAATCTATACACCATCAGTCTTCCACCGCTGGCCTTATAAACCACAACTTAATTACCACTCGGCTGTAAAACAATTAGTAAAACCCAAAAGTGACTAATGAAGTGACAGTGCCACAAAAATGGAGAACTACGAACAACACAATGAAGTTTCAACCTCTTACAATAACAACAACATGAAACACAATTACAACGAATGCAAAAGCGACTTCTATCAATTCGTCGACATTACATACGAAAAAGAAAAACAAATAGAAAATAAAGACTACATTTACGATTCGAAGAATTTCCGAGTGAAATTGGAGGATGGACAGATCAATCCGAGCTTGACGACGCCGTTCTCCGTGAAGGATATACTGAACATCAATCAGCCTCACTACAGTTATGAGAGGAATGAGGGTTGGAAGTACAACGAGAGGGATCGACGAAGTTACGAGTATGATCAGGTGTACCAATCCCAGGGTTATTGCCCGCCGGAGTATCTTACTCAAGTGTATCCCAACGTCCCCGTGCCTGCGAATATTGAGCCTTATTGGAACCAGGATGTGTACCACGAACATAAAATCGATGAATACTACAGCTACAACCCTTACTGCCACAACTTGTATCATCAGAGTTACGACCAGTACAGCGGTGAAGTGGTTCCTGGACCTCACGTTTCGACGGAAGCTTCTTTGAGAGTGGAGAATGAAGAAAGGGAGTCTCTACCTATGAATACGCTAACGGTACAAAAGCGAGGCAGCACTGAGAAGAGTATCTGCACGCAGTTTCCGCCGGAGGAGAAAGCTTCTGTGCTGTGTAGGAAAATCAACAGTAAGTTTCAGTGCAACTTTGATTTTATCCATAACATATCTTTCAGTTTTAAAAACACACGGCTTATTCATCTGTTTTATACAGGGATCAAGCGGTAAAGGCTATCCAGCGTCGGACTGACCTAGTTAATAAATCCAGTTTCATTGAATGCCTCTTTTTAAATAATTAATTATCATGTCCTGTAGCCTGCAGTTCCTCAGTACTTTAAACAACATGTTTTTAACCATTTGATTATGTTTTTTTAACAGAAACTCCTACCTGCGAAAAACCAGACAGAAAAGACAAGAGCGCCAAGCGGAAACCTCGCATACTCTTCTCACAGACGCAAGTGCACGCCTTAGAAGTACGCTTCAGGCACCAGCGGTATCTCACAGCTCCTGAGAGAGAACAGCTCGCCGTGACCCTCAACCTTTCCCCCACCCAGGTCAAGATCTGGTTTCAGAACAGAAGATACAAGAGTAAACGGATCAAGTCACCTGAAGTCTCCACTTCGACTGATGCAAAGCCTAGCAAGACACTAAATGGAAGAAAGATGTTCAAGCCAGAGAATAGAGAAGTCCAGATACCTGCACCGAGCTATGAAGCCTACAAAGACCCCAGATGTGACAATGACAAATCTTACTCCAGTGACCAACTTAGCTCTACCATCTATTTCGACGATAGCCTAGCGTATGACAACCAAAACGAGAAGTATTTTAACAAACAGCTAAATATAGAAGATGTAGGTACAACATCTGATATGCAGACTTTATACTCGACTGAAAATATGATAGTTAATGATCGTAAGGAAATGTATGAGGAGCCGGAAAACAAAAAATATTTCCCGCTAAATTTTGTTTGTTGATATTTTTTGTTAAAATGACTGCGACATATTAGACTGATTGCCAAAGAGTATTATATTTTAGTATTAATTTTGTTATTGTCTAGTTTTATTGACTATTTGTGCATGCCTGTGCAATGATTACGATGCTACGCCAAAGTATTAAATAGATTATAAGAACTGTTTTGTAAATAAAATTGTCTACTTTATTTGGGTTCTTTTTTATCATGGTACCTAAAATTCCGAAAAAAAGTATCACATTTTTCCAAGAATTAAGGCAATCACACTTACACTTACAATTTTACATGTTCATTTAATATTAACTTTGACTACACTTTTTTGGTTCCGATGAAGCACTTAACTTTTTTACCAATTTTTATAATCTAAATCCAAAGTTACAGATACACCACACTAAGTAGGTACCTACTTCTTAAAAAGTAACATACCAAACAAGGTTAGGTACAAAATCTTCAAGTAGATATTATTTAAATCAATAAGTACCTAAACATCCCACACTAAACAGATTTTTCAGAGCTCATAACATATCAGAACAAGGCACTAAAAATATTTAAAGCCCTATTAACTACATCCATCATAATAAAAGCCGCCTCATAAAATTTAACATAAATGTTAAAAAAAAAAAACTAACATAAAACAGAAAGTGTCTATCTCCTGAATGTTTCAGTATTTTTTTCTGTTCAATTTGTAGAGATCGCTTTTATCTGAATTGCTACCATACCGCGGTGAATGAGGGTTGGTAGGTACAGGCGGGCGGTTCAAACGCGGCGCGATAAACGCCGCCGGCTGAAGTTTGGCTTTTGGATGGCACTGCACTACCACGTGCCAGTGGTAACACTGGTAACAAACACGACTATTGACCGTGGGGTACTGTCCCGACGGTTCAACATTGGTAGGCATGTATCAGTAGTAGACTGGTGTCTAGATTTATTCCAGGTCATGGCAAAAGGCTCACCCAGTACTTAAGTTATTATAATGTAACTGCTGAAATAATTATGAGTGGCCTAATGCATTATCATTATAATTATTATATATGCCATTCATCTTTGGCGAGAAAACTAGTAGGTATAAAGAATAAAACCGGACTAGCACTCTTAGAGCTAGTCGGGTTTTAATGAACCACAGACGTCCTTCGGATGGTTATATGACCTATGTTATGTCTAATTTTATTCAAATCTGCTCTTCCCCTTCGCGGGAGAATTAAGTAAAGAAAACCATTTGAGCTTGTGTAATTTCCAGTCTCAAGACACACGCCTAAGTTATCAAGTCTTCTAATAAATTGAGATCAAAACATTCCTTACATCTTTCCTTAGTTAGTTTGTCCTTCCTTTCGTTCTTCCTTCCTTAGTCTTAAAACTATAGTAACAGATACATGTAACGTTTATTTCATGGCTATCACCGCTCATAGCAGACGTTTGACAGCTTCACAAATCCAGCGTCTAAAACGCTGTAAAACCGCCCGTCTACTTCCCCACATCCCCAAAGCGTCCCTTGCAGGCGCCGGCGCCAAGCCGATAAGATATTGATCCCTACACGTGTCCATGGGACCTGCGTCTATGGTGCCCACGTCTGTACCCTATGGGAATGTCGGATCGCCACCTGTTCTACACTAAAAGCTTTTATATGCTAAGCGTGCGCGATTTGGAAAACTCTCATGTATTTTTTTCGAAAATAGAATTTCAGAATTCTTTTTTGTTGTGGCAAATTTTTAGTGCGCAGTATTTGTCGGTTTGACAGGTCGTATTATTTTTAAGGATGACTTAAAAAGCATTTTATTTTCTTTTTATTGTTTTTTGACTGTTATTTTTTGATGATGTGTGATTAATTGGTGGTAAAATGTGCAATAAAATTTGAAACTGCTTTTTTAAGGCGTGTTTATTTTTGTCAAAAGCTCGTTTGTGGCCGCGAGCGTAACTGTTGAGCATGAGATCCTGGGTCCGGTTCCCTAGACAGGCAAAGTGTTATAAAGTTTTTCTATAAGGAATTTCTAATTTACAGTAATTGACTTAACAATTTTAAATCTATGACCATACCAGCCCAGAGTCTGAGTTTGTGCCCGGTTCAAATTATAGCTCGTCAATAACGACACGGTTGAGCGATCGGCTGCTCTGCTGGGTGACGCGGGTTTGATTCCCGCTCGGAACTAATATTTGTATGGCCTACCGATAGTCGTGCTGGATCTGGGAATCTTGTGTTTGTGAGTTTAAATGTTTGTAAACGCTCTCACGATACAGGAAGAAATTCCTAGTGTAGGGCAAAGTAGGTAAAAAAATAAGCCTGCCTCTTTTACATTTAATTTTACATAACTGGCGAAATGTAACTGCACATAGGTACCCCTCTGCCTAACACGACGAGGCACACAGGCGTGATGTTATGTTATTATGTACCCGACTGCGGCGAAGTCCAAAAGGAGTGTTATTTTTGTCACTTTAATTTCAGACGGTCTCCTAAGTATTGTGAAGTCCACTCCCAGACAAGTCACTAGCCAGATGCGGCAGATTGAAGTGTTTCATTGATCTTATTATAATTGAAATAAAGAGAAAAAGAAGCTTTAAGTTGCCATAAGCTTTAGCGGTTTTTATTATCGCAGTTTTAGCTTCAATACTGTCTGAAAAAATCTGCCCTTATTATTCTTTATAAGGGCGGATTATTGGTCTAGCTAGCTAGACCAATATCTAGTTAATAGATACGGTCAGGGAAACTGCTTTTTTATCACCCGGATATTGAAGGATGAAAAAGCGAGAAGGTATATTTGTTTCTGTGACAATTTGGTAGACTCTTCCTTACACGGGGGTGACCACTAGCTCTTAGATTAAGGTTCTTTTGAGTGTGTCTTCTTTTCGTTTCGATGGTACATTTGATCAAACTATTTGAGCCCAGTAGGAGGCCATGTTTATTGCAGCGTCAGAGATCTTATACAGGTCATCCAAGGTGCAAGTGAATGGACAGTGGGGACACTCCAGCAAGTGGGGCATAGTGTGGGGATTACCGTAATCTCACCCAGCGTGCAATGGACTAATAATCCCCCATTTTGACAAATTATATAGGTGTGCATCCGATTCAGTGCCTTCCACACGGGCCACTGCAGTTCATGACCGAGGGGCAGATGCTCCTTAGGCTTAATGAAGTCATGAGGTGGTGGGTACTTCTCTAACCACAGTTTTCTCCTCTCCCTAGACGGCTTAAGTGTGTATAACGGACAGATGTATATGACTTGTATACACACAGATGTAAGGGACAGCCCTTATGCACACTCAAAATAACCTTACTTTTAGAACTTATGGTCACTCCCCAGAAATATTAAATTGATTGAGAATTTTTGTTGTAAAAATTTTCCTATATTTTACCTATCTGCTTTTTTTTTTGCTGTGACCTATTTAAAGGATTAAAATAATGCCCTGAGAATAGACAAAATTATCGGGACAAAATGCAGCCAGCGAGCTAAATCGCCCAAATAATATTCATTCTCCTTGCAAATCTCGAACAAATCTGTACTGTATCTCTCAAACGAGTCTGCTCCAGAACACGACGGAACGTAAGCCGTTGCGCGGGCGCACGTCGCACGTGGGCGTTTGATGTATTAATATTGCGGGGCTTTTAAGGTTATCGCGGGTGGAAGGTGATCTGGTCCGATAGACCGATGCCATGCCACCAGAGAGTACACCGCAAGGCGGTATTGGTTACAGAGGTTGAGTTTATTTTTGTAATTTGCGTTTATAATTTCATCTAGGTAAATACAAAAAAAAAAACAAATGAATTAAGAACTTATAAAACCCGCTGCCTTGAAAAATAGTTCCGGCCAAAAACTAGGTTTTAAGTACTTTATATTGTGTGAATCAAGGAAGGTCATTGGCGACCCGGTCGGACAAAATTTGAGACCAACAGACACGTAAAGAAGAAGAAGAATCAAGGAAGTTAAGTAAGTTTAACACTTAATGGTCAGATTAAAATTTGATCTATTCTTGTGATAAACTTAGATCAAAAAATCTTACTTACTTTGAACACACTTTACTCAATAAGTAAAAATTATCTAAAAACAATAGATGTGGCTGCTCAAAAAATATGATTTCTGACATTTATACGTCTAAACATCAAAGTTATTGCAGCACTTTTTATAGGTACCTACATTATGTTAAGGCAATTAAGAACACTTTAACTACAATGTTTTGTCGCTATCCTGGGAAAAGGCGTCCATCCATTCCAAGCTATAATTACTGGATAATTGTAAGTAATATAAATATTTCATACACAACTCTCTGATTCCAGCATGTCGTGCGCCTGTACAGCATTACTAAGCCTCCGTGCAGTGCGTGCTCGTTAGCTTTTATTTGGACGCCGGACTCCTGTTCCAGCCGCGCCGTACACTGGCGGACATGACAAGTATACAGTTAATTTAAACGTGTGTATGGCAGAGGAATGGAGAAAGTTTCTTCATACTTATCTTAGTACTAATTATAATAATCTTGTAGGTCATACCAAAAATGAGCAACAACAAACATAAAAAAAAACAATCGAATTGATAACCTCCTCCTTTTTGCGAAGTCGGTTAAAAAATCCGTTACCAATGTATTTTTAAAAGCGGAATTGAATGTTTAGAAAATGTATAATAGCACCATCTGAGGAAAGTTAATTGAACAGCATTTAAAAATTAAAAGGCTCTCGAAAATTGCAAGCGGTTGCAAGCGGTTGCAAGTAAGCAATAGCAATGTTATTCGATTATTGCAAACTCTAGAAGTTTATGAACTATCTCGAGAGATTATCAACTCTCGTCAAAATGTAAACTAAACATAGAATAATTCCTACAACCAATCAATCCGTTTTGGTATGACAGTAAAACTTAATACCTACAACCATCCAATCCGTTTTGGTATGACAGTAAAACTTAATACCTACAACCATCCAATCCGTTTTGGTATGACAGTAAAACTTAATACCTACAACCATCCAATCCGTTTTGGTATGACAGTAAAACTTAATACCTACAACCATCCAATCCGTTTTGGTATGACAGTAAAACTTAATACCTACAACCATCCAATCCGTTTTGGTATGACAGTAAAACTTAATACCTACAACCATCCAATCCGTTTTGGTATGACAGTAAAACTTAATACCTACAACCATCCAATCCGTTTTGGTATGACAGTAAAACTTAATCGATAGTTTGTAGACTCTCGAGAAAGTTCATAAACTATCTAGGATAACATTGTCAACTTTGTTTTTTTTTGCTTGGTGATATGCTCATGCATACTGCACTATCACGAGGAGATAGTGCAGTTATTTGGGACTCCAACCCACTAAAACGCCGCGGTGTCCTCCTGTGCCGCTTATGACGGGAACACCGGCACGCGTTAGCACTCACTGCGAACCCGCCGCGGCTGTCCGTCAGCAGACCCTCCGGGGAGTACCCCCCATTACCGGCAAACCAAAACACTTTGTACGCCGTGACCATCCCAGGGACCAAACCAGCACAGCGGCGCCAGTCGACCCCGTGTTTGGCACCCTTGGACCTCTGTGATGGGACAGACCAGTGGCCCCGCCACCTACCATTTTTCGGCTGCAGGGGAAAGGGAGAGCGGCCAACGCTATACCTACACTCTCTGCGGCCCCACCACGTTCGCCATGCCGCTACGTCGTCGGGTTATTGGCAAAAGCCCTGACCAGCGTTTTCTCCTCGGGATCCTCTTCGCTTCATCGTGGGTGACCAAGCCGAGTCCCTCCGCCTCGACAATGCGGGCACCCATCGGGAGGGAACATTGTTAACCTAACAATAGTCAGGTGACAGCATTAAATCAATGACAGGCAGTTTATGAAACCAAAATAATATTTTTTGACACATCCTATGGAACATCGTCTTTTAGAGTTTTTTTTTTCATTCAGCTATCCCTTTTCAAACATAACTGGAAATCTACCATCAAGGTTCCCCAGTCGACGGCACAAACTATTTTGTGCGCGAGGTTAAAATGCATGCTATCTCATCCGACAACACGTCGACGAAAGAGATAGATGCTGTGATGAGCAGTAAGAAGCTAGTTCGCGTACGAATTAGCACTTTTGCAAATTTGTATCGGAATGGATGATGATTTAGGACAAAAACGAGCGCGCGAAATTTTATAAACAGATCTTTGGGAGTCTAGATATCATGAAAAAACGACTAAATGCATATTTCCAAATTAAAATTAATTGCATTGTTGAATTACTAATCTATCCCTGTATGGAGTCCGTTTTGTAATTTTCCTTCTTTTTATGGTATTTATTTCCGCCCAAAGATGCGTTAAAATTAGTGTTGAAATATGGAACTTCCGACGCTCATAACTTTCAAATACATTTTTTTTTACTATTTTGTTTCCATACAAGGCTAGATAATGATGAGACAAATTATTGATATCATTTTTATTTTGAAGTTACATCGTCAAACAGTGGAGTAATCGCCAGACTACGTTTGTATGGAAGAATGATCGACTAGTGTAACCTTAAAGCGTAAGTGGAAGTCAGTTTTAAAAAATTACATTTCCTCAGCAAACTTTTTAGAGCAAAGTTAAGCGATCTTTGCCCTTTTAAGCTTTCACTCATACAAAATTAATATTCCCGCTGTATGCCTTACCGTGTCCGCCACTGTACACTATGATCTTTCTCAGCGTTATCAGTGGTCGGTACATGTGCACAGTTTAATGTTCCCGTTCGTTCGATTTCATTCAATTAATTGCCGCGAGATGATGTGGCCGCCACGAATATCATAAAATCATTGCCCCAATCGATTTGGTGCCTTCTACGAATTTTATTATATATATATTTAATCGATTTCGGGTTTTACTACGTGTGTGTCTGTTACGTAGAAACATGAATGAGGAATTAGGTATTTTAAGATACCTGTTGTATCAATTATTATCGGCAGAATTTTTCACATGAATTTCATTCATGTTGTGATTTCGTTAAAATATTTGAGTAGGAATTCTGAAACCCTGAGTTAACTTTTTGGCCAATTGATAAAAAGTTGGTAAAATCATTGCCGATTTGGGGCCTTCTAAGAATTTAATTATTTTGGTATTTAATCGATTTGGGGTTTTACTATGTGTATGTTACAACAGAAAGCTTACGGTCACCCAAAGGGCAATGCTCGAAGTATCCTTGCGTGATCGAATCAGAAATGTAGAAATCCGCAAGAGAACCAGGGCCCTGGTACAGACGTACTGTACTGATTATACTGATTATTTTTTATACACCAATCGCCTTAAGTTCCGTTCCACGGATATGGATAGTGAACTATCTATCACCGTGGAACGGAACCGTTTGCGATCGTTTTCAAAAATCAGATGAAAAACGCTTAGTTACGTCGGCACGGTTCCTTTGTATGGGATGAGGCATCTGTATGCTAGTATTATATTATCTGTTACCAGGGTTACCGAGTGGTTGCCGACATAGCCCGAAGAATTACCAAACTTAAGTGGCTTAAATAGATGGCCGATGGGGCAGAAAAGTTCTGGAGTGGCGACCGCGAACCGGAAGACGTTGTGTTGGTTGGCCTCCCACCAGGTGGACTGATGACCTGGTGAAGGTTGCGGGGATCCGCTGGATGCGAGGCGCACGAGACCGATCAATGTGGCGGCGCTTAGGGGAGGCCTATGTCCAGCAATGGACGTCTTTTAGCTGTAATGATAATGATGATGTATGTTACGTAGAAAAATGAATGGACAATGGGATATTTTTGGTTCAGTTTAAATATGGAATCAGTATTTTTTACCAGTTTTTATTAGTATGATGTCTATTGTAATTTTTATACTTAATGCAATTATTTTTTCTTACTCTGCTGCTGTTCTTTATTAAAATCGTTGTGGGATTCAAGACAGTTGAATCGAATCTCAGGGAATCATCGAGATTCATTGTTTCGGTGCTTTTCTGGTGGTCGCCACTGTTAAGGGCCTACAACAGCTTTAAACCGTTTAACGCTAACTTTCTAAAGCATACTCCTTAGTAACGGCTAGGTTAACAGGTTTGAAAAAAAAAAAATTTTTTTTTTTCATGTAAATTATTTGTGAAGCATTGTTTTTTCGTGTAACAAATAGTTTTGCTTTAAAAAAATAATTAACAACACGACATTTTTTCGCTACTTTTGGATGCTCCTCCAAAACAAATTCAATGTTTAAAAGTATTTTTTACACAGATAAATGGATGGCTAGAATTTCTTCATAACTGACACAGCATATGTAAATCAAATAATATTTTGCAAACAAAACTGTTCAAAAGGAGGTTCAATATTGATGTTTTGGCTCCGAGCGGGCGCACGGCCAGTATTGCGTTTACATTGGGGCGTATATATCGCCTTAATTCTGATTATCAGAAGTGGCAATGTTTGGTGACATCACGGCGGCCTTGTTAAAAAAAAAATGATGATCACCCGAATTTAAGCTCTAAAAGCTTAATCTACAGAGCTTTGGTAAAAAGGTAGGTTATATCCCACATCTGTACAAAATTTACCTACTTTTCTCGGAACCGCAGTTCTGTAAGTTTAAATATATCTGGTTCTTATTTGGCTGAGAAAAGGCTTGGCCATAGATATCCAAGACTGAATGACTGACTAAATTATTGGGCACGCTTACTTACAGCAACACAGCACAGTTACTAAACCGTCTCTAAAAAACCGAAAAGCCCTTAAAAAGCGGTTGCAGTGTAAAAGGGCACGTTATCACGAACCTGACAAGTTTGAGGTCACATTCACATCGCACGGCTCTGTCAGGGTTCCGCAAAAAACGGCTGAAACCCGCCGGCGCCGCGCCGCCTATAAATTATATTGGCATTTTGTCAATACGACGCCCCCGACCGCCCAAAAATTAGTTTTTTTCATCGAGATATAAGTACTAAGTACTTATATCTCGATGGTTTTTTTTACGAATTTAGAAACTGTGTCTCACGGTTGGTTGGAATTTTGAATTATTAATAACAGTCCAGAGGTGATAATATTATGTGAGAGTTTTGTGCGATCCTTTTCTTTCCAACCCAATCCCAAAGCCAATGGCCAAAAATCAATTGTTCGGGTCAAATCCGAAAGAAAAGAAAATATCATAAAAGGGAAATGAAATGAAAAATTGAAAGATAACAAACAAAATATTTACAGTAGTAAGACTAGTCAATATTTTTAACCGACTTCAAAAAAGGAGGAGGTTCTCAATTCGTCGGAATCATTTTTTTATGTTTGTTATCCGATTACTCAAAGACGTCTGGACCGACTTTGAATTTCTTCTTTGTTTGACAGGGTATACTTTCCAGTTGGTCCCATGGTCATCAGGTTAGGATATGATGATGGGATCCTGGAGAAATCGAGGAAACTCCTCAAATATTATACGTATACCTACATATAACAAAGCAATCACTTGCCCTCAGAATGTATCATTTGGTGGAGTGGAACTGATGAAGATGACGACAGATGGCCACTGGAACTCCTTAATGCTAAGTTTGTCACGGGTATAAGATATCTCAAATAGTTGACCAACTATGATGAAGCAAATACTTATAAATAAATGGTAATGATGAAAATGGTACCATCGAACTGATCCGATGATGAAGCGGAAAGGTAGAAGGCACTGGAACTCCGAAATAAAACAATATATCTTAGTTGTGTTGAAATCGTCATGAGGTGTACTTTGGCTATAAATGATTTTCATGGTAATTGGAGGTAAAAATAAAAACGAAAACGACTTCCAAAACAAAACACTACAAAGCCAAAAATAACTTTCTTTTGCGAAGTCGGTGTCGTTAAATGGAAAAAATAGGTACCAAAAAAAGCGTGCCGATACAAAACATATTTTTTAATGTTTGGGCCTTAATTCAGCTACGGTAACACTATTCGCTGATACAGCCAGGTCTTCAAATGTACAGGTGACAGGGCATGCCATACAGTACGAAAGTTGGACCATGGTCTGCGGAGAGATGAAGATTAGAGGCATCCGTAAACCCCCACCTGTGGAGGTTGTCTTTACTGCGGCCGACTTGAGTGCGGAATCCATTTAGAGATTTCCAGAAGATTCATTGCGTAATGAATTCGCCAAGGCAAAAGGCAAAGAGTACGAAAAGGCGAATCGCATGCAGGATGAAGGACGTGATGTGGATTTCCGTCTACGTGATTAGTTGATTGTTCATACTCTTTGCCCCTTGCCTTGCCGAATTCATCACGCAATACGCAGTGCCCTGGTGGGAGACTTTTCGATAGTTCGATGAAATAGTTAGGAGACTTGAGCTTCTCGCAAAATGTCGCATCTTTTCGAAGTGGTGTTGCCATCAGAGGTTGACTTTGAATTAAAACAGACAACTTTTGAACATCCATTTTTTTACACTAAAAGGTTAATATGGCATGTCTATAAACAAAAACGAATCACGGTAGGGGTCACTTGGGTCCATGTCGTGTGTGCCGAACAGCACCACATGTTTTTGTTAACAGTTTGAGAATGACAGTTCCTTTTCCTTGCAGCAATAAGGGTGATTTTTGAAGTTTTAATGTTCTACTGATGTGTGGTTGATTGACCTAACATGTCCGTATTGGTCTGTGAGTTATTGCTTCCACAAGGACAAGCAGGCTAGTTGGCGCCATTTGCAAAAAATATGCAAGCGCCGATTCAGATTTTTTTAAGTCAAATATATTAGGCACACGGTGAAAAATCTTGTGGTTTGTATAACTCCGGTTTCAGAACACAAACTGAGTTAGTTTAATTTAGTTCTCTTAGCTGACGTGTTTTTCTGTCATGTTACTTCAGTAAGAGTTGAAAAATCGAACCTGTGCAGGCGTCATCATCATCAATTCAGCCGAAAGACGTCCACTGCTGGACATAAGCCTCCCAAAAGTGTCACCACACTGATCTGTCCCGTGCGTCTTGCATCCAGCGGATCTCCGCGACCTTCATCAGGTCATCGGCAGGCCTGTTAAAACTATACAAAAATAATGCCTGTTAGCAAACCGAAACTTTACTTGGATTACCCTTTCAAAATCTGATTGGTCTGTGATCGCATTTACACAAGAAGAATGTTGAAAATGAGAGATGATTTAAAAAGTATTTTATTGTACTTGAGCAGCTTTGACAAAGAAATAAAATAACATCCCTTGCGGACATGACCCAACTTTAATACATAAACGTAGTTTTAGCAATAAGCTATATTATTATATAGATATTACTAATATAAATATAAAGTATATAAGTAAAGTTATATTTCCAAAAATAAATTCACATCTGTATTGCCAGAAGGGTAAGACAACCTACACTACCTACCTTAATATAGTGCGCCCACACTTAGCCACTTATGTATGATAAATAACGTCCCATGTACTAGGGGACGAGTCTATTGACATCAACCGGGCAGAAAGCCAGGGTCCCGGGTTACTACTGAGAATACCAGATAACAAATCCCAATGAGGCAATGACACTATCCGACGCTGGAATTAAACCTAGTTCCTCATAATCAGCAGTAGAACTTACAATCACTTAACTAACGGGATAGCCTGACAACAACAGACAGAAATTCATTGTCCCGGTTTACTACTGAGAATTCCAACTAGCAAATCCCAATGAGGCAATGACCCTACCCGACGCCGGAATTAAAACTATTACCTCATAATCAACAGTAGAACTTACAATCACTTAACTAACGGGATAGTCTGACTGTATTTTTTGTATTTCTGTTTTAACATTTGTAAGCCAAGTCCTCATTCTCCCCTACACAGTCCTAGGGTAGTCAATTAAATGCAACGTAAATCTCCGTACACAACAACAGAGGGCGATTATCGTATCAATTACAGAATAAAACGCCGGTCAAACATGACACGACCATGTGGTTAATGTCTGGGGAAGCTTTGGATAGAGGGTTACTCTAGAAGGAAATAATATTATGTAGCTATCCATATTAATAGGGCTTTATTGTTTTTATGTAAATGAAAGAATCCTTAATTAATTATGTTAATAACTTTGCAAAATGAAACTATAAACATTATAAAAACTTTGATCAGAAAGTTTCGACGAGCAGCGCCACCTATTAAAGAGTAGCAATGTTAAACTTTTTAACAATGATGTTTATATCTTTATTTTGACAACAAGCACATTTATGAAAATTTCTCCGAAAATTCAAATACCAGCAAAAAAACATTTATCACAGTTTTCGTAAGTTTTAGGTAAAAAGTAGTAAGTTGAAGTATATTTGTTACAACGCTATCTGTTATCGAGTAGCCATACAACATCAACTGTTTGTAAGATGTTCTTTCAATAGTACTATAGTTTTAAGAACATTCCGCTAGATGGCAGTATACGACTCTCAACTAAAACTTGCTCTAACATGATTTCTAAATTATGAATTAGAAATTGAGTAGGTATTTATAAAACTATACTTTAGCCGTAAAACCTACCAAACTTTGGCATTTCAGAGGTTTGACACATTCTTAACTGCGCTATCTTACATTCATTTGAATTGAAGTTAGGTAGGAGTACCTACTTGTGTAAGTAAGTACCTACATAACTACCTACCTACACCTACCTACTATTTTCGAATCATAACAAGATTATAACCTTGATCGACTGACATAAATACAAGTTATTACTTAATTAGCACAGAAAGTAAGTCTCCAGTAACTCATCATCAGAATAGCCCGGGGATTAATTTTGTGCCTCGGTACCTAAGTGCCTTTCTTATAAATAGGCAGTGGAGATCAATAACCATCAGGTGAGCCTCCTGCCTTTTTGCCACAAAATGGCTTTTCAAGGAAAACAGCAGCTATGTTTGGGTGGCATAAAATAGAGAACTTATGGTGTGAGGTGGTGGAAGGTACGGTATGCAGCACTGCGTGAACTTCTTTTACGAAGAGCCTATAAGGTAATAAAAGTTAAGGTAATAAAAGGTACTCTAAGTTAAGATGTCTTTGAGTAAGATGGACCGACAAGTCGCCGATTAGTCGGCAATGTCGACTTCTGGTCACATTTATAGTCGGCCATACGACCTTCGACTAGTCTTCTAATCGGCTAGTCGACCAAGTCAGCCCATCTCTAGTTCCCTCCTATTCCCTTACGTAAAACTGAAGGGCTTTCATGGACCTGCCACTGCAATAAGAGTTTTTAGGATTCCGTTCCTCAAAAGGATAAAAAGGAATCCATAAAGGTACATTTCGTAGGCCGTCTGGCCATGTGTGAAGACCTTTTTTACTAATGTAGTTTTTGTATGTTTTTCGAGCGTTTGTAGATATTATTATGTAAGTTTGTATGCATGCCCATTTCTTTGGCACGCTTTACAACTCAAACGACTTGACGGATAATATATTATAAGGTGTGGGAGTGACATGCTATATAATTTTTAAATACAAAAAAAAGTTGGGTGATGCCTACAATTTTTTTTTCAAACTAAGTAAGTACCTACCAATACTTCGTTTGTCACCGCGAGCAGCACCTCATAATATTTAATATCTATTTTAATTTATTTAATAATTTCCTTGAATAAACATGAAACAAAAAATCGATATAATCATTATGGTGCATTCTAGATTACTTCAAAAAATGTAATAAATTATATTAGTTTTTCACTTTTCAGTTAATTATTTTTAAACACAACACCAACATACCGTTTGTGACCTGACCGCGACCTATGTCGATGTATAGGGCCAACGGTTTCCAAAAGTTAATTTTATCTTCCATGTTTGAGGACTATGTTTATCGTTTTTACGGTTCCGTACCTAAAGGGTAAAAACGGGACCCTATTATTAAGACTCCACGGTCCGTCTGTCTGTCTGTCTGTCACCGATGCCGTTTTTTTCGATAATGGTACGGGACCCTTCGTGCGCGAGTCCGAATCGCCCTGGCCGGTTTTTAGAGCAATGTTCGGTGCTGTCATTGTTTATGGATTTTAGTAATGTTACCTAATTATTTTGATGAATGCAGCTGCAGCAATGTACGGAAACCGGCCGGTTTTTATCCAGGAACTGATAACGTTACTGGACTGGTACTCATAAGGACTACAGAACCCCCAAACCGGTATTTAAAAGCAACACGGCACTGTTTTTTCATCACGTAAGTAGGTAGTTCCATATTTAACAATAACTAATTAGTTACAAACGCGAATGCAACAACAACAACATAACTTTACGCCTGTATGCCCTGAAGGGGTAGGCAGAAGTGGACCTACACACCCATACATTTCGTATTTCCAATGTAATAGGGGTTGATCGAGACTATCGTCATCAACCGGGCTCAAATCCCGACTCCAGGCAGCCTCTTAGAAATTCCAAATGGTAAAGTTCATTAACACACACTATGTCCAAGTAGGTAATAACACCTAAACACTGCCAAAGATGTTTAAGTAAACCTTTGTATAACCTGAATGAAACTGATAAAAATAACCTGCATCCCTAATCCTATAGTCCCACAAAAAGAACGAAATGCATTCCCTCAAATGCAAATACCGCTCCCCTCATCAAACACATCACGGTGAACGCACCCGAACAATCCGGAACACATCAAATCGATTCTTCCTTTTGTAATCACTCGATTATGATCTTTTGTAAGTCGATCGACTGAATCAATTACACCTCTATTCGATTCAATTAAGAACTCCTTTGTTTAGTAAGTGCCACTCTTTTTTTCTTGTTTTAAAATTTGGTTTGGTTTGAAAGTGAAGCTATTTTGATGTTCGTTCATTGATTTTTCAGTTTTGAAGGGCACTTTTTTTCTTTTGTTTGAATTTCGAATTGGTTTGAAAGTGAAAAGCTATTGATGTTCTTAAATTGAATGGTTTGAAGTGTGGAAGAAGAAATGATCAATCGTGTTCTTGTTTAGAGGTTGCTTCCGGTTCTTCTCTTTGAAAATCAATTGACGAACTAATCAAAAATAATAATTATTCTTACAACATTCTTATAGACAAAGCATATTATGTTGTATTGCTTTTATTCTTTAATACGCTAAATTTCGAAGGTTAGTATAATAACTAATATTATAATGTTCCTAATGCTAATATAACGGCAGTAGGTATTTTGTATCAGTTTCGCCAGTGAATCCTTTATAAGCTTATTTATTTTAAAATTAATGTACACACTGTAAAATAGATAGAGACTAGCTTCTGCCCGCGGCTTCGCCTGTAAGTAAAAGTGTTTTATTATCCTAAGGAAATACAAATATCCTATATCCTTCGCAAGGTCTCAAACTATCTCCATGCCACATTTCATTTAAATCGGTTCAGTAGATCCAGAGATTACCCCCCTACAACCTTTACCTCTTTATAATATTATTTATTTTAATCCCCTATTTCACCCCCTTGGGGTTTGAATTTTGAAAAATCCTTCCTTAGTATCCACGTTTTCCTCTTATGACGTAGGCATCCGTCTACGTCATAAGAGGAAAACGTGTGTGAAATTTTAAGTTTCTAGCCCTAAGGGTTTGGCCTGTGCGTTGATACATCAGTCAATCACTTTCGCCTTTTATATATATATATAGATATCATGACAACAATATACATAGGTATAGTTCTCGCCAAACTTTTGAAGAAGTTGGCTTTCCGATGCGCAAGGCAATAATCGGTGCTGTTTGTGTATGAGATTTACTACTGCACAGCCATTGTGTAGCCAACTTCAGGGTGGCCAAGAAGTTTGGCGAGAACTATACTTCGTGTTTGTATAAAAAATTCTACTAGTAGACACGTGAAAAGGAAATATGAGTAAGAAATATAGACAATAGTGTGTGAGAACTAAAAATAAATAAAACTATTTCAGCGGTTTATCCTATTTACATATTTGCAGAAACTTAAATAATATCACACTTACATTCGTTTAGGTATTGCTAACAGTAATCACTTAACATTACTTCAAGTACAGATAACTATCTATATGACTAAGTAAACTAATCTATACTATATATATATTATATAACATTATAAAGCTGAAGAGTTTGTTTGTTTGTGAACGCGCTAATCCCAGAAACTACTGGTTGGAATTGAAAAATTGTTTTTGTGTTGGATAGTCCATTTATCGTGGAAGGTTATGCTATACAATGTATAACATCACGCTACGGCCAATAAGAGCGGAGCATAAATGAACAATGTTGCAAAAACGGGCAAAATTATTCCTTTTTGAGAACTTTCGTTGCGTGCGCTGTGTAAGTGGTTAAGGTTACGCATCATTCATCTACGTAGGGTAGGTAGGGTAGGTAGGTAGGTAGCCAGTTGACCGGAGCGAAGCCGCGTGGGACAGCTAGTCACAAATAAGGCTTTTGTAAGCGTTTTATATTTCAACTAAGTAGTTAAACCATTTATTTCAGTTTCTGCAAACATGCAAACAAGGATCACTAAACATTACTCCAATATATGTACAGATAGCAACCTACATTATTAAGCAAGTTACTCACAAATAAACGTTTATATATCAGCTAGTTAAACTTTATTTCAGTTTCTGACAGACAAACTTTTTAACAGGGATCACGTAACATTAAATCGCTATAAGTACAGATAGCTTTCTGCATTGTTAAGTAAGCTACTCACAAATAAGCAGCTTTTATATTTCAGCTAATTAAACAATAATTATTTTCAACATTACCCCAGTATTAGGTACTACAGATAACTATTTGCATGATTAAGAAAGCTACTCACAAATACGTTGCTTTTATATTTCAGCTAGTCAAACTATAATTATTTTCATCATTACCCCAGTATAAGTACCTACATATAACTATTTGCATGATTAAGTAAGCTACTCACAAATAAGTTGCTTTTATATTTCAGCTAGTTAAACTATAATTATTTTCAACATTACCCCAGTATAAGTACCTACATATAACTATTTGCATGATTAAGAAAGCTACTCACAAATAAGTTGCTTTTATATTTCAGCTAGTTAAACTATATTTATTTTCAACATAATCCCATAACTACCTACATATAACTATTTGCATGATTAAGAAAGCTACTCGCAAATAAGTTGCTTTTATATTTCAGCTAATTAAACTATAATTATTTTCAACATTACCCCAGTATAAGTACCTACATATGACTATTTGCATGATTAAGAAAGCTACTCACAAATAAGTTGCTTTTATATTTCAGCTGGCTAAACTATTATTATTTCAGTTTATCCAAACTTCCAAACATTGAACAATTTAATATAGATAGCTATATACATTATTAAGTAAGCTACTCACAAATAAGGAAGCTGTTGTAAGCGTTTTATATTTCATTTAGATGATGTTCGCTCAGGATATCGGTTGCCATCAAGTGGTGTGCCACAGACTCATGCATGTTCAGAGTTGCATCTACTTTGTTTTTTTTCCCCTTATTTTTCAAATACATTAAATTACACTTATTGTACAGCATATCATTTGTCTAAAACCTTAAAAGGTTTATGTGACAAAGTGGAGGAAGCAAACTCGCACCGCATTTTACTAAAATAGGTAAACATATACTTTTATACCCGCTTAAAACCTAAGATGTGATGTCACCAGTAATATAATATTTTTTTAAGTTAAATTTACAGTTTTTATATGTGTTTTTATTTGTTTTTATATTTTAATAAACTTCTTCGTGTATGTTCCCAGCCGAAGAGAAAACGAGTTTCGCAGACCCCAAGTAACATAGGAAACGGCAGAAAGATGATTATTTCAAGATAAGCACCATCATACAGCTATGATAGACAGAAATAAGTGAGATGACGAACTACAAAGTCGAACTTTTCCTAAAACTTAATGTCTAAAGTCTATGTCTAGTCAGCATCCGGCTATGTCCCATACACATTGCCGGATGCTGACTTTACCCCAAGTAATGTTGATAAATGACAGGTACTTATTTATTTTGCAAGTTGGCTATTTTACACGATTTAGTTTTTTATTAAAACTTTTGTTAAGCTTTTTCCAAACTTAAAGTGCATTGATTATTATGAGGCCTAATTAATCTTTCGGTTCTCTTACTGTGCATTAGCATCTACCCCTTTAAAGGGTTAGACTATTTAGTCAAAGTTATGGCAAGCAGAGCAGGCTCTGCTAAAAACACCAATAATTGCAAGCCCAGACACTAATCCGTTTGACAAGAATGGTGTCATTGCGTTATCAATTTTCTGGTTTTATCAAGGTTACCATTGGCTGAATTACAAGAAAGCACTAGTATTTTATACCCGAACAATCATTTTCGACTCAGAAAAATACCTTTAAAAAATCTAGTCGTTAGCTTTAGAATAATAGGTACCATACCTGCTTCCTAAAATGAGCGGCTGTGACCGACAGACGAAGTCACACCATTGACACCATTAGGGTTCCTTTTTTGAACATTTTAGTACGGACTTCTTAAAATGACCACACGCACTCAATTATTAATTACCAACAATTCCCTTCTATTCATTCCCACCTCTATGCACTCATAAGTGGTCGGACCTAAGTGTTCATAAGTGGTGTGTTTGCGGTCAGCCGTCCATATCGATATTATATCGATAGTCAATCAATCGAGACGAGCATCGATTAAACTCGACTCGATTATTGAGTGGAGGTTTAATTCGGCTTTTATTGTCTCTGGTATTAAGGTTAAGTGGTTTATTTGGGTCAGTGTATTTGATTGGTTTGGATGTTATGTGCACTTTGTTTTATTTTTGTGATATAAAGTCGGCTGTGTTTCATGTTTCCGAAAGAGTATCATCAAAGCTTTTTATAGAAAAAATTTCAAATGAAATTCGTCACCTGAAAGGAAATGACGAAGGTGTAGGTACTTTCAAGAAGGTATTTTCAAAATTGAGAAATTAGTTTTAATGTAAGTATGATGGGGGTCCAACTTCCCATCTGGAATGGATAATATCAAATGAAAAAACAAAAAATTCAATATCTATAGAAAATACTATAGTTTTTACTGACTTTAAAAAAGGAGGTAATCAATTCGATACGTATGTATGTTATATTATTGGAACTGCACAATATTCACATATGTTACTCTATGTGGGCTTCTAAACATGTGTGCCAAATTTCATAAGTGTATGTATGTTTGTATATATGTATTTATGTTTGTCCACGCATTTATCCAATACTATTTATCGGATCGTGATCATTCAGTTCTTATGGGTATTTTGTCAATCCTTTCAGTACATTACTACTTGTTCACTTTTTGGTGATGGTACTAAAACTCAAAAGAGTGAAATAAAAACATTTTTACAAAAAAATTACCGACTTCTAAAGCAAAATCACAAAAAATTGCAAAAATAACTTTCGTTTCGGAAGTCGGTGTTGAAAAACGTTAAAAACAAGAGGTACCAAACGTTGCCGAAATAAAAGTTATTTTTGCACTTGCAATTACCCCTGCCCTTTTATACGCGTTCGTAGTTTTATTTTTATTTAAGTGTATACCTATATAGGTAGTTATTATTAATTAAGTATTTTAAACTATGTAAATTTGTATATTGGTAATAAATCAAGCTGTCCACTTTTGCACTTTTTAGTGTTTTTTTGCTTTAGAAGCTGGTTTATTTTTCTTATCAAAAGTGTTTTAACAATAAAGCCTCGAAACGATACTCGCCCAATAGATAGGTTCTTACTAATCTATCCATCGTTTTCGTATTCCCAATCCCATTTTCAATAAATTTATTTAATGAGAAACCAAATAAATAAAACGTCTAAAAATAAATCACAAGTTCTCAAGAAGCAAGAAACCATCGCGAGCGCTTCCAAATCACGTTCAACAAAAACATAAGAACGAATTTTCCGCATTCGAAAATTAAAAAAGAAAATTTATGTTGACACTTCCACTCACCCACTTCTTTTATTGGTCCGTCACAAGAGACGGTGGGCCATGATTGGTCGGTTTAAATGGGGCTCTAATGAGGGAAAGGGACAGTGGAACTAGGGCATGGGCGATGAGTGTAGGTGCGAAAGGGATAGATAGACACTTGTCAAGTACTTACAGATAAAGCGCGCGTTAACGGCGCCTAAGGAAATTGGATTATATGGACGGTGCAACGAAATAGTGGAGTCCCTGCGGATTGGCTGCGATACCGATGATTTATTGTAGTATTGTTACTGAGAGGTTGATAATGATAAGTTTACATAACATGAGAAACGTTCGCTTAGCTATAGCGTTTACTTTAGTACTGTTTCTAAACTAATAGCAGAACAGAACTTATTTTCAGAGATATTTTCATGAAAATCTTAAGATTGAAAGATGTATCATGCTCTCCATATGCAGTGCTTTCACATACATTTTTATATGATTTCTGATTTCTCACATATATTTCAGTTAGCTCTACTGATTACTGAAGCCCACCACCTTCTAGTGTACAGAAAAACATTGATTTATGGTCATTAGTAAATAAAAGGTAAAAAAAAACTTTTAATTTGATACTAAATATAAAAAAATAAGCTGGTATTTTAAAATGCTGTATCTAAAAATAAACAACATGTCTTTATAATATCTTTCGGCTGAAATGATGATGATGATGATGATGAAACAGCATTCTGACCTTACCCAATCTCAATTAGATTAACCAAGCCATTGAATTTTTATGTGGTCGCCAATTTTCTACTGAAAATATTTACTCAGTGGCCACTTCACGACAGCATCACAATCTGCATGTGACCTAAGCGATCAAATCGCATTCACGTAAACATCTTCAAGAAAAACTCAACGATCCCCACTACTTACGCTACTTCAGGAGCTTTTTTAAAAAACGACCGCCTTAAAGTATCGCTGTCCTGCTCCAACTTGAAAAAACATTGCTAGTGGGTTAATAGCTCCGTCTCTCTCTAAGGCTTAAACACGTCAAACAGGCGGGCAATCTATCACCCAAAGTTTATTCGTTTGAGGAACGCTTTTGCGGTGAGGCGAGTCAGGTCCGCGCGTGAAGTGAATACTACATGTGTTTGAATTTTTAAAAATGGAATCTAAATTGAAGAATTTCAAAGAGTCTTTAACTCTACAAGATTGTGAGAAGCCTAATTTGACGACGCCTTTTTCGATAAATGACATTTTGACTAAAGAAAACGAGGGAAAGTGTGAATTTGAAAATGGAATGTTTTGTGCGGAGAGTTTTGGCGGGAAGATGAACTTTTTGGGGAAACCGGCCAGTTGCTTCGGCAAGGAGGACGCATATGGAGTGAAGAAGGAATCTTTGGAGAAAGGTCTTAAGTATTATGATGACTGTAATGGATATCGGGACTTCGGTGGTGATGGTGCGCTGGATATGTCGAGGAAGAACCAGTATCCTGTCACGGAATTATCAGGTCAGTTTGCTTTACCATTTAATCTAATATTTACTTCTATTCTGATTACTTCAAAATGTGATATTTATATTGTTTCTCTTAGAGAGTGTCATTTCAAGCAAGAGCCCCACCACGTTTAATTAAATAATTAGTTAAGTAAGAAGTTAATTTTCCATCAGCGTCAAAATCAAAAACACTGTCAAAAAGAAAATGGCCTTAATGTCATATCTGATTAAAAATATTTTATTCCTCATAACATATTTGCTATTTCACATAAATGGAAAAAAATAATATTATATAAGTATTTAATACACAATATAATGTTATTAATATTGTGTACAATCAAACCAATGTGATTATTGGGCACTCCTAACTCTTGTTTCGATCTTACCTCGCTTAGAAATAATAGTGCGATCCCGTAGCACAATGCAGAGGTACTCTGACAGTTTTACATTTTATACATAATAGCATAATTCATTTTGATTGAGCATAACATCACGCCTGTATTTCCTGAAGTCTACGGCAGAGGTACACCTGCTACCCCCTCACACACCCACACACCCCACACACACCCACACACCACGACACCCACACTGGCCCACATTTCGCCAGTTACGTTAAAGTCCCATGTAATAGACGGGGAAATGATAAATTCCGCATGGAAAACCCAATAACACTGAGCACCCAGTAATCGGACCTTTGATTTGCTGGATTAGTAGATAATAAAATCAAATTGATGCTAAAGTAATATTGATATTTTGGAGAAGGTACCTACTTATAACAAATGTTTCCATCGCAATTTATTTTTCACTGTCAGACAGTAAAATTTTACCATCCTTGGGCTAGTTACGTTTAGTCTTTCTTTACGTCATTTAATTCCCACCAATGTATACCCAGTAATTACATTCACGCCCACTTAACGTCATAAAGGTTAAATTAAAAATAGACAACAATCACCCGTTGTACAGTCAAGATTTAAAAGAGCGATACACTCTACGAAAAAGTAAAGGATTTAAAAAATGTTTTTTGAAGAAAGCCAATGGTTCACGAATGATTTAATCTACAGCATAGAATATAAAATCTAGAATCTTACCACAGTCTCTCAAGGCGAAAGTCTATGACCAGTTGTTGCCAGTGATGACCTATGGCTCTGAGACGTGGTCGCTCACAATGGGCCTCATCAGAAAGCTTACAGTCACCCAAAGGACAATGGAGAGGGCTTTGCTTGGAGTTTCCTTGCGTGATCGAAACAGAAATGTAGATATCCGCAAGAGAACCAGGGATTGCCATGCCATAACACATAGCCCGAAGAATCGCCTAACTTAAGTGGCAGGGCACACTGCTCGTAGAACGTATGGCCGATGGGGCAGAAAAGTTCTGGACTGGCGACCGTGAACTGCGTGTTTATGATTCTAAATTAATAATTTTGAATTGTAAATTTTACAAAAAGATTTAGACATTTTATTTTTGTTATAGAACGACTGCACTATTGACCCTTGACTGTAGTACCTACCTACCTAATGCTCCAAGATGAGTGCAATGATGAAGCAGTTTCCATTAAGTGTGTATTCGTATTAATGCACTATTATTATCTGGCTAAAACACATTAGGAACATTAGATTGACGTGTTATTGTAGGTATTATATGTAAGTGGTACTTATAATTAATATGCTAACGCGGTTTCATGAGCTTACTCATCTATTTACGACATATTTTGATCTATGAACTGCTTCGCTGCTTTTTGAAATCGAGAATCATAGGTATGTATTTTGACTTAAAAGACCTTATTGCAAAACCATAAAAACAAAAGAACATTAAAAAACAGGTGCTTGATATGCGGTCTTATCGCAAAGGGCGATTTTTTATTGACAATCTTTAATTGGACTGAAAGAAATGAATTAGATTCTGGGCTTTCAGATAAAGTATCTTTTGTGTAATACTCTCATCAAGCAAGAATTGGATACATAGGAATCAGTATTTTTAAATCAAGTTTTATACTTGAGCATCGATCTTGATTACAGACCCGAAGATCAGGTATCTATCTAGGTATGTACTCTATAAATTGTACAAGTGTTTGGTGTCTCCATCAAAACATATGAGTCGTTTAAAACAAGTGAACTCCCAACTATCGATTGTTCTATATTAAAACGCTGCTTCAATAATGACCGTCGGACGATGTAACTAAGGGCGCGTTCACACCGTCACACCGACCCACCGCGCGGTCACGCGTCGTACGTCCCCGCGACATCGCCACTTAATCGTCACTTCGCGCGATTACGCTACTCCCTCATTATAATAAGTGATGACGCTTAGAGCCATTCAGCCTTTCAATTTAGTAATTACAAGGTTTGTAGTTCCCTGCCAAATTGTCTGGTTTTAATGTAAATTTTTATGATTGGATTTTTCTACGACCTCGATGAGTCAAAGTCATTATGATTATGTTAATATTAAATGATAATGGGATTAATTGAACGTATTGTCTAAGTTGTTCTTGAATTTTAAAATTGTAGACTGATTACTTGATCATGAATTACTTTAAGATAAGCTTAATGAAATATCTCTGGCACGGAGAGAAATGATTTTTATTTTGTAAGAAATTGGGATACAAACGTTGATTACTGACATACATTGACTCCTTGAAAACATTTAGGCATATGCCATACGACTAAAGTAAAACAGACAATAAGCTACACCACAAGGCTCACCACAAAATCGACGATAAGCCAAATGACGGACGTCGTCACAATACACTATAGAGATACCAACCTATTTAATTCATACTTACATCAATTACCGCCAAAGCGTCAACTACACAATAAAAACGACCCCGAACTCAACAAAAGCAGCACACGCAAAAATACTGTTAAGTTCGTGCCGTCGCATCCTTTTACCGCGTCTAATGACCGGCGACAATTTGCGTAATGGATCCATTGTGTAGGGACCTTTATACGCGGATGGCGTGCGCCGATAGGCAATTTAATTGATTCTATGTGATCGTGTGAAGCTAACCTAATGAGTTTGGAGTTTTGTTCGCGGTGGCTTTTTAGCTTGATGATAATAGGGTCAGATTGGGTACCTACCTGGTTTGGTTTCATTTGAAAGCGCTTTTCTTTAGCGCTTTTTCGAGGAATTCTCTATACGTTGCAATAACTAAAGGAACTATGATGTAACCTTTAATAATATTTAATGATTTACATGCAACACTATAAGAGATCTATTAATTAATCAGGGAACTCAACTATCCAGGCACATAAAAATTTATAGTTGGTGAATAGTCAGCTATTTCAGCACTGACTGGTCGTCTAGTCGGTCATGTCCATCATAATTGGCACATGTCTATAACGAACACTACAATAAAATTAGCAATAGAGAAGAATGTTGCACTTTTTCTTCCTAATAAAGGAAGAAAAAAGTGCAACATTCCTCTCTTTTTTTTATAAACCAAAAGACAACACACTAACCATCTTCTCCCATTGTTACAGATGACTACGACTCCCGTTCCTCCACAACAGGCTCACCAATCCGACGAGCCAACTCCTCACCAAACTCAGACATCGCCTATAAACCCTTCAGCCTTCACTACGACCAGAGGAAATGTTCCACACCAACCAACGACTCCAGAATGATGCACTCTCCGAGCTACAATATTACAGAATACTCACAAAATGGAGGACGGAAAAAGCGTTCAAGAGCAGCCTTCTCCCATGCTCAAGTATATGAGTTGGAGAGAAGATTTAGTCAACAAAGATACCTCTCTGGTCCTGAAAGAGCTGATTTAGCAGTGAGTTTGAAACTAACAGAGACCCAAGTGAAAATCTGGTTCCAAAATAGACGGTACAAGACGAAGAGAAAGCAACTGCAGATGCAAGAGAATGGCATGCTTGCGGCCGCAGCGGCTGCCGCGAACCATGCCAGAAAAGTTGCTGTCAAAGTTCTGGTGAATAATAATGGTCAGCCGAGTATACCAGACTTGAAGTCCTACCAGAACCCGATGCTAGGGAAGTCGTTAAATCCCTTGTTTACGCCACCGAACCTTCTAGAAAGTTCGCCGATTTTGAAGCATTTTGCTGGCGTCTATGGTGTCGATTTCGCGAAGAACCCTGACTATAAAGCTTTATTACAAGAGTCTTACAACCAGGCAGTATTACAATCTTTATACGGCCCACACTTGGGTGTTAATTACCCTAATCTGCCTCTACCGTACATGTACTACCCAGGACATTCAGGTTTTGGTATGCCAGTACCTTGTGACGTAGACAGAAGTCAAGTTGAACGGACAGATAGTAAAGAGTTTTCCGAAGACAAAGATAAAGAAAAGACGGATATCAAACCAAAAACTCATATCGATTTAAATGAAAACAGTAACGAAAGTATGGCCAGTAATATTGAAATTGAAAATTAGATTTTGTCTAGGATTTATTTGAGTAAAGGTTGGTTGGATAGAAATTTTGTAGAAAGCGAATGTATACTTCCGAAGTGATCGTTCTATTTTTAAAATGTTTTTGAAGTAAGTCACATCATCATGTCAAAGCGAACATTCAGATTTGAATTTAGCTCGGTAACTTACTTTTTTTTATTTAAAAAAGAATACAGTTCGATGTAAAATAAGAAAAGTTTCGCTTTTATTTAAAAGCGATTTTAAAACTTATGATTATTATTCATGTAATTTTATTGAAAATGTACTTAATATTTTAATCTAGCAATAAAGAAAACCAAAGATGAAGTAATGTTAGCCAAAGCACGTAGTTAGTAGAATTGTTACTGTTTAGTCTTATCTGTTGTAAATATTTTTAAGGTTGGATAAATGTTTTAATAGTTAATGCATTGGCACGTTTGTATATAGTACAAAAGTAGGAGTAAAACTTAATCAAAGTGCAATAAAGATTATGGCAACTTATTTTGTGGTTTTTTCTGAATATAACTTGACCCTTGACACCAAAATTCATACAGAGCTGCTTGATAAAAGTTTCTTTTCACAATTCACGTTTAAGCTTTGTCATTGAAGAAAGTTAACCGTAGTTTCCACCCGTGATGTACCATTTTGGAAATCTCTCACTACTTCTGCCTAAATATTTCATACGCATACCTACCAAAGTTACGAAGGTAAATTTAGAACTTAAAAATAAGAAACTAATGACCATGAACAGCGCCAAATCCTAGACACATAATTGCAACCTCAACCTTATCAATCAATCAATTATTTATTTTGTAAAACATAAGTATGGTTACAGATAGCATAATGTTAAAATATGTGCACTACGTTTTGCCAATATCTGTCGTACAAAATTAACATAAACAAGCAATTACAGTAAGGTGGCATGTGAATAGATTACATTAATAAAATTAATCAATTTCAAATATGTCAATTAGGTAAGGAGGTCATTACAATTTTAGATAAATAAACACATTCATACTTAATCAATTAATAAAACTATAAGTCTTTAATTGGCAAGTCTGAATCGTCATTCCTCTGTTTATCAGTAGTACCTTACCATCTTCGTTAAGTGACTCCCCTAACTTATGATTGGGATGACTCTGCCATACCCTTCGTAATCCTAGCTATACGTCATAATCATAACGTAAGTAAGTAAGAAAAGGGCCCGATCCATCGAGCTGTATCACGTCAGTGTCCTAGTACTAACTGGTCTAGAAGTTAGTTATAGGATAGTAAATAATATAAGATGATCTATCGAAGACATTCTTGACAGAGTAAATTGGATGTCCTTGCTACTTTAGCTACATTAACCTTTCATAACCTACTGTCATTTCTTTACCTAATTTAATCGCGGATATCTATGGGATAAAATCTTTTTTTTTAAAAGCGTTCCATTTAATACCGACCTTAACATATACCAATTCAAAATAAATACCACCTAAAGCACACCAATTTTCAACTTTTAAATTTAGAACTCGTCAGCTCTCAAACTTTCCCGAGAGTCGTCGAAGGCCAGTAATTTTCCAAGATGGTGCTCGAACTACCGGCGAGAGTGAAGAATGCGCGGGAAATCACCGCGCGACAAATTGCTTGAATACCTACTTGAGGCAAGATGGGGTTGTGTGGAGGAGGCTTTTGAAATTAAGGTGGAAATGGTATGATTTTGGAATTTGAAAAAGTTTTGTACATTTTGTAAAAAGTTTTTGTATTAACGAATCGATAGACACCATTCATCAATATCAGCTCTGGAATTTAGAGGCTGCGGTGGATCATATCTCTACATAAATACCTGCATACAAAGACTTATAAAATCATAACCCTTCCTTTTGGCTATGCTATAGTCGGGTAAGAAAGAAATTTAGCTTTAGACTTTTTTAATAAACTCCTAATAAATACCTACCTTTTAACCGACTTCCCAAAAAGGAGTATGTTTCTCAATTCGACCGTATGTATATTTTTTTTATGTGTGTTCGCGGATGACTTCGTCGTTTATAAACCGATTTTGATGATTCTTTTTTTGTTGGAAAGGAGATATCCCAAAGGTTTCATGATAAGGAAATTAGGATCTGATAATGGGATCCTAGAGAAATCGAGGGAAATCCTGAAATATTATAGGCATACAAATATAGCGATTTTGGTATTTTCATCAATAATGCCTCAGAAAGTAATATCATTTGGTGAAGTGGAACTGATGAAGAAGACCACAATGGCCACTGGATCTCCGAAATAAAACAATGTATCCTAGTCGGGATCCCTTCTTTTCGCATAATGTTCTTTATCCTAATATACTTCGGCATAACGATTTTGGCAGAATTTGTTTTGGCATAATAATACTTCGGCATAATTTTTTTAGGCATACATTTTATGTTGGCATAATCATCTTAAAGACTAATTTGTTTTGGCATAAATTTGATTCGCATAACGTTAGTAGGCCTAATGACTATTAGCATAACGTTAGTAGGCCTAATGATAGCATAATAATATTTAGGCATGCAATAAATAACAAAAACAATTTTCATGCAAATGATTTATTATACAAAACATTATGTAACTTAAACGATTTTTCAATCACGAGATAACTTTTATCTGAAGAATATATTAGATGTTTTGACAGTTTTTGTATAAAAAAAATATGTCAATCAGTTAACTTCTATTATGAAAAATAAATATGGCGGTTATTCCTCAGATAGAAGTTAACTGATTGAAACAGTGGTCCTTAATTATGTATAATTATTTATTTTAGGTGTATATTTTTAGCAATTGCTTGTAAATATGCTAGTTTAGAAGTATACTCATCTTTTGTACTAATATTTTTTTCAATTCTTTTGGTTTTGCCCGAGTATTTTTTTTTTTTTGGTATAAGTGATGTTCCGACATCCAGTTTATCTATTTCAATGTTTTGATGTTTTATTTCTTGAACGATCTTTTTTGCCAAAAAATAAAATCCAGGATGGTGTTTTCCCACAAAATGTGCAATTCTATTGTGCCATGCCTGTGCATGATTTTGTGTCCTAGGTCTATTTTCCTTTTCTAGTAGATACGTATTCCAGACTTTGGGTGGAAATGGTGGTGGTGAACTTGTAGTGCCCCATACATAATTCTGATCAAACTCATCATCTGATCATGTTGCCTGCTCGCTTGAATGCTGCATGCTTGCTTGCATGCTGCATGCTTGCTTGTTTGCTGCATGCTTGCTTGCATGCTTGCTTGCATGCTGTATGTGTAAATAAATTTATGCTTTAGGATATTATGCTTAAAAAAGTTATGCTTTAGAACTTTATGCTTAATAAATTTATGCTTTAGAATATTCTGCTTAATCATTTTTATGGTTAGAGAAATTATGCTTAAAAAAATTATGCGTAAGCTGTTATGCGTATATTATGCGAAAATATAATTATGCCAAACAAAATTATGCTAAGATATATTAGGTCTTAAAATTTTATGCAAATGGATAGGGAACCATCCTAGTCGTGTTTAGGCTTATTGGAATCGTCATGAGATGAACGTTGGCTATAAATTTTCACGTTAATTAGTGGTACTCTACCAAAACTAAAAAGTGGAAAATAAAAAACTTTTTAACAAAAAATCAATCCGACTTCCAAAACAAAACACTACAAAGCGAAAAATAACTTTCTTTTCCGAAGTCGGTGTCTTTTGTACCCATTGTTTTCCGTTATTCGACACCGACTTCGGAAAAGAAAGTTATTTTTCGCTTTGTAATGTTTTTTTTTGGAAGTCGTTTTGTTAAGTTAATAATTTATAAAAATAAGCGACTTAAAATACTTAGATATTTATAAAGTGAAATAAGTCTCTCTCTACATTGTTGAAAATTATATATTGTAAAGTATTACAATAAAAAAAAACTCTATCGACTTTGCGTAGAGCTTGCTTTTGAAGACTTAAAAAAAATATTTTCAAGCAAAATACGAAAGCCGTCGCCATACCAACTAACAAATGTTCTTCAAATAAAATTATCATATGAATACTAGTTGCTAGTACGGGGGGAGACACGGGCCGCGCAGACATTATGAAAATGCCAAGCTCCGACTTCCGGACGAAGAATCTCCTAAGACTGCCGCCGATGAGTGACGATTCACCCGCGCTTACCCCGAGGTGGGTGAATAGGGGAAAATCATGCCTATTACTAAAGTGGAATTGTAAATTAGATGCAGTTTTTCGTAGAATAAGTGGCTTTGTAAAAATAAACTTAGGTCCTGTCGGACACCGTTCAGCAGTTCTGACGTGATTGAGTAACAAACATACATCTATCCAAACGATCACTTTTATAATATTAGTAAGGAGTAAGATAATGTAGATCTTCTTCTTTGTCGACTTTACTCAAATTTTTTGCGACCAAAATGTGGCCACCAGGGGGGTGACCATAAGCTCTTAGAATAAGGTTATTTTGAGTGTGCGTAAGGGACATATGTATACAAGTCATATACATCAGGATAAATGGATGGATGGATGTTTCTTACTCAATCACGCTAGAACGGCTGGACAGATCCAATGAAATTTGGCACAGAGAAAGAAATAATAGCACATAGGCTACTTTTCATCCCGGTATAATGTACCTTTGGGATAAGAAAATACTTTTCGCGCGAGCAAAGCCGCTGGAAGGATCTAGTAGGAGGTCATTGGTAAAAGTTCTGACCCTACCTCGAAAATTCTTCATCATGATTATCATATCAGCCGAAACACGTCCACTGCTGGACGGCCTCCCCCAAGCGTCGCCACATTGACTGGTCCCGTGAGTCTCGCAACCAGCGGACCCCCGCAACTTACACAAGGTCGTCGGTCCTCCTAGTGGGAGTCCTCCCAGTCATCCGTTCTGCGAGCAATGTGCCTTACCCACTGCCACTTAAGTTTGGCAATTCTTCTGGCTAAGACGATAACCCTGGTTCTCTTGCGGATCTCTACATTTCTGATCGATCACTCAAGGACATTCCGAGCATGGCTCTCTCCATTGCCCTTTGGATGACTGTAAGCTTTTTGATGAGGCCAGTTGTGAGCAACCACGTCGAGCCATAGATCAGAACTGGCAACACACACTCGTTATAGACTTTCGTCTTGAGACACTGTGGTAAGTTGGACGAGAAGCTACCGCGCAACTTCTTGAACGCTGCCCAGCCGAGCCGGAGTCGACGGTTGACCTCTTTCTCGAAGTTGGCCCTACCCAACTGGATCGTTGGTCCCAGGTCGACATAGTCGTCCACAGCTTCGAATATAGAGTCTCCGACCTTGATAGAAGTGGATGTAATATTTTTATTTGATTTTTCAACATCACCTTGGTTTTGCCCATGTTCATTTTAAGACCCACTATTTCGGTAGCTCTACTGAGGCCATCGAGCAGTATTGAGGTCCTCCATGGTCTCAGCCATGAACACTAAAAAAAAACGATTCATGTGTACTAGGCCACTGGGACAAACCTGGGGGCCAAATGCCAGTAGGTTTTACAATATGATCCATATTACTAATGAATACATAGTGTCATGTATTAAGCCTTTCTTTTTCTTAACATGCCTGTCAAAATGGACTCCGTGTTTCCTACCGTCCAGCTACATACTTCGTTTTGTGGACTATTCCCGAGAAACACTGATGTACTGAATGCTATTAACTGATTGTCGATGCACTACACTGTAAACAGTGCATTACCGCTCATCCTCTCAATACTAATTAGGGATGGGACGGTGTGTTATCGATAGTGGATGACGATGTGCAAAATAACGATTAGAATGAATTTTATTTGCGTAAGATTGTTAAGAAATAACATGTTTATAATGTAACATGTTAGTTTATTTGTAGTGAATCCTGTACATATTCCTAAAAAAGATTTATTAATAAGAATAATAATTTAGAAGATGGTGTAGAATTTTAAGCTGACAACGATATTTACTTGACCCAAGCAAAATTTGTAAACGGAGTAAACCTTTCAAATTATTTGGACTGTTACATAAGAAAAACAAAGAAAATTAAAGTATTTTTTTATTTTTTTCTATTCGAATTAAATGATAAACAAGATGAGGTCCGTTTTTCCGAACCGACAACTCTGAAAAAAAAAACAAAAAAAAAACACTCAAAGGTCTTACAGTCCACTATTTTTTAATTCCCTAGAACTAGATCCATTTTTATCGGTACCCAGTACACCTCAGAACATCACTACTCGTCGCACTTTGCATTAACAGGCGCACTCGGCAGCAGAGTCTCGAGTTACATGCACGTGCGCGCGCCGGATGTGTCGTCGTAAACAAATACGTCTACACTCCTGCTAACACAAATATCTACTAATTACATACAATAAAATTAAATAATACACCTATTTTCGGTGTTTATAATAAGATAGAAAGGTTGGGGTAAAAAAATCGTTTTGATGAAAAAAGTGCTACGAAGGGTCTACGCTTGCTACGAGAATTGCTACGGTGCTACGAACGGGTTCTTAGAACTTGTGTTGTCAACATTAACATTTTGGACAAAAATTTGGCTACAGCTGTCTTTTGTATTGGAATAAGACTTTCATGGGATAATATTCTACTAATAGTAGACCGACTTTCTTTGAGAAGTCTTATTATCAAGATACATAAGGTAGCTACCGCTAGGCAGCGTCCGACGGCTTGATATATTTTTACACTAGCGTTCATTAGGTATGGATTCTGTTCTATTTTTCATAGTTGTCTCTCATTTTATAACTCAAGCAAATGATGTAGGCTTAAGGAACTTAGCTATCGCAAATTTAAGCTGGTATATTCGTCACTCATCACTTGTGGACGGTATCAATTTTAATGAACTAGTTTTAGACAGTAGACTATCAGCCAAAATGCCTTGCTTTTCACAAAAGTTTAACCAAATGTATCTAAACCGTACCTATGTAGCTAACTGAGACCATTCTGAATTAACTGCGAAGTACAGCAGGAGTGTTTTTTTTTTTGTTATAGTCTCGCGTTTGACTACTATCTCACCTGATGGTAAGCGATGATTTGGTCGACGGTGGAGCATGCTTGCAACCTATTCAGTCTTGACTTAAAGACCCCTAGATTGTAGCAATCGGGAAACACAGACTCCGGCAGCTATTTATTTATTTAAAACTTCATGCAGCATAAAAGTGCATAGGCGGCCTTAGTGTAGCCGCGGGTGTAGTGACCTGTCAGTCGATAGTTCGCTGATGGGCGTTAACATCTCTCTTGCTACCTTAGGAGCGGTCTCCGTTAAGCGGTCGTCCTATAGGTAAATACCAATATTTTTACTTAGAGCGACTGCTCAAGCGCTTATCTGATTTTCACACCCTAGTTGCTGGATTTCTCTCGGCAAGGCTAATTGTTAGCCAAAGGCCAATAGGTATGTTCCAATGGTCAATCACATCCCATGACTCACTCGTCATAAGTCATACAGATGAAAGTCATCAACATGAGAACCACATCAAGTATATTGATACCAAATGTGCGTGATCGTGTAAACATCGCGATGGGAACGATCGTAACGCCGGCCATCAAACGTTGCAGTTGTTGTCCTGTTGTGAATTGCAATTATGATGAGAGTTGCTTGGTGCAATTGTTAACAGCATATGAAGGGAATTATTTTGTTGGTGATTATGTGCGAGTGGGCAAATAAAAGAATGGGATTTTTTAAGCGTTTTGTACGTACGTTTATCACACCAATAATAAAAAGGCAAAAGTTTGTGAGTGTGTGCGTTTGTATGTTTGTTACTACTTCGCGCTCAAACGACTGGACGGATCTGGATGAAATTTGGCATAGAGCTAGATTATAGTCTGGAAAGTTTTCAGTATTCACGCGGGCGAAGCCCCTGGCGCTAGTAATATTATAAAGACGAAGGTTTGTGAGTGTGTGTGTGTTTGTATGTTTGTTATTTTACCCAAAAACTACTGAACAGATCTGGATGAAATTTGGCACAGCGATAGATTGTAGTCTGGAATAGCACATAGAATACTTTTTATCCCGGCAATATGTTCCCTTGGCATAATTTTCAACTTTCACGAGGGTGAAGCCGCTGGCAGAAACTAGTACAAAGAGTGTCTCGAACACGGACGAAACGGACGGGTCCAGTATAATATATAATAAGCACATTCGAGTCGTGCCATTTCTACTCTTTTATAATGGTGTACCTTATTTCGAGATTTAGGAATTATTATCCAAAAATTGATTTGATGCTTTTAATAAGTCTAGTTTTATAAAATAGATAAAATGAGAAAAAACATTATGTATGCTGCTGATGCTGTACAGCCAAAATGTGCCATTTACTACATTATTTTGGGATGGTATCTCGGTATCTAGGATACTTAAAAACTCATTTAAAAAACATTATTTCAGTTTTAAATAGTTTTTGTACAAAATGATTCGACCTTACCCCTACCAAGGAGGGTTATGACAATTTAAAAGGTTTTAACCTTTAACTTCGACAACCCTTTAAACAAAAAAAGGGTCGTGCAAAAAGCAAATTAGTGAAGTTTCGCCACGCCACTTAACGGCAGGCAAAACAGACGACCGACTTGTCGCGACGTCAAAAAAATCGCACCACATTGACGCAAGTGTGCTTTAGTCGACGACCCCCTACTATGAAGTTTTGAATGGAGTGAGGAGAAATTGATTCGAGATTACTTCCTTGTGTATTGTTTTATTTTGTAGAGATATTAAAATGTCTTTCTTCTCAAACAAGCAGGCCTTTTTTATGAAGAATGCCACTGTTTAAGGCTGTGTTTTAAATCAAAATCATCATCAGCCTTTTCATATTCCCACTGCTGAGTCACAGGCCTCCTCTCTGTGAGAGGGAATGAACCGTAATCCACCACGTGCTGTATTCTGAGATGACACATGTCTGCGAATTTTTGGTTCTAGGACATGCCGGTTTCCTCACGATGTTTTCCTTCATCATTTTGAGAGCAGTGGTGATGAAATAATTAACACAAGCGCCTGCCTGGGTTCAAACCCACGACGCAAGAAGAAGTCGCGGACGTTACCACTGGGCCACCACTGCTCTCTGTTTAATTTATTTTTTATTGTTAGACGAACTCTGTCTAAAAGTTAGTTTAAAATAATTTGCATGAATCTTCACGATTGGCTTAATTTTTCCATATCAAAGGCACTTGGGTAAACAGTTATGATCTATCGTCTGCTCATTCATGCTCATAAGAGAGAAGAACAATATTTAAAAAATCCATTCGCGTACCTACATAAGCTACCAATGAAAATGATTTTAAATCAGTCTCATCAAATTGTCCTCAAAATCTCACTCTCTTTTTACTTTCCCACAACCATTCGAGATCTCTTTAATGTCTAGACGAGTGACATCGCGACACGACAGGCGTCGCCACATAGTCACCGACCACCGGCGCGGTCACTTCAAGCGCACCGACTAATCGACCCTGCGACAAAAAAGTCGCATGTACACATTTTTTCTGAAGAATATACGCTCTTTTACCATTCGATGGCAGTAATGCGTTTCAAGAGTACTCTTGGTGGTCTTTTGCCAATTTGTGAATGAGGTTTTTTTATGAAAATGAAGAGTTTGGATAGCTATGGGAGCGAAAAGATTTATGTTTAACATGAGTGGTGTTGGAGCCCGCCTACTTACGTCATTTAAATTAAGATGGTAGAAAATTGGCGTCGCTGTTAGAAAACTATTTTTTCAGTATGTCATGGAAAGGTTATATGTTATTCCCGTGTCTGTGTGTGTGTCGTTTCTGATTTTGTTATTTAACGTGTATATAAAAATATATTTGTTAAATTTTTATACATCTACAAAAGTTACTTTTTTTCTGAGACACTCAGTAGAATCGTGAAGGGTGTTACACGATTTACCAATTCGATCAGTAAAAAGGTTGTCTGTAAGAGATTGCCTTGTGGGATAAGACCGCCCATTGTACACTTGGTTTGTAAAACGCTTTACCTGCTACATATCTTTTTGTAATACAATAAATAATCCAAGCAAAAAATAATAAGTAATTAAAAACCCATTTCAGTCAACAAAACCAAGATTTCCTATCATGTACGAAGGAGTTTTCCAATTTTAAAATACCTCCGTACATTAGATAATAATATATACAAATAGATTTTATTTCAAAGCACTGTTTCATCTCAGTCTAGCACTCCAAAAAAAAGAGTAAATATCCAAAGAGTTTCAGATCATTCTCTTTTTAAAAAAGCATCTTACGTAATCGCCAACCAGCTTCAAATTGTGTTAGAGTTGCGCAGGAGTGTTCAACTCTTTGTAAGTAAGTAGGCAGCTAGTGTAGTCTTCAGTAATTACAGCGGATCGTGCAGTTTTATGTTAGCGAGTGTGAATACCTCATTAACCTCTATTGTTCATTGAGGGCTGCCAGCAGTTTAATTTAAAAGTGAACGCAATTTGTCCTTTCATGGATCAAAGATCAAGATCAGATACGTCTATGATGCTATTCGAGACCTAGTAAGTATTGGTTAAGCACTACATCCGATCCGTGTCCTTGAAATTTCTGTACCGAAGTAGCCGTAGTACTTCTTGTAGGGAAGCTTACGCCACTACATCCGAACTCAATCCGTCATAATCAGTCATAATTCAGAACATTTTAAACTCGGAACTCGAATCATGGACCCGGATCATGAACACGGACGTGTGGACTGTGTCTATAGTTTGACAAATATCAACTGCAAATAATTCAAAAACTAGGGATTAGTGAAAAATAACTGAGTGTTTCTTGTACATGCTAAAAAAGCCCAATAGTGAGTTAGGTGGTTAAGTGTTCCACATCATCGCTTACCATCAGGTGAGATAGTGGTCAAGCGCGAGCCTATTGATAATAAAAGAAAAGAAGTTTTGGAAAACTTTCTTGGTGAATTTGGTTAGTAGAAAGGCATTATAAACTGTCCACCTCCTCAGAAAAGCGCCTCTATATGTTCTCAAAATAAACCATAGTTATAATTACCTCGCTACCTCGACAAACCATCGTGACATCAACATCCCGGTCATCTGGCAACCCTGCTAGACTATACACACGCACTTCATTAAATTATCCGTTCTCCTTTACGCACATTAAAAAAAAAAACACATAATTATGGATATAAAACCTCTTTTCTCGTAAAAACTCCAGATAAAAAGGCCGGGAAGACACTTCCTCCGTCTAATCCTACTATTATTATAAGTGTGAAAGTTTGTATGTTTGTTACTCAATAATAAAAAAAAACTACTGATTAGATTTGAATAAAATCTGGCAAACTGATTGGTTATAACTGGTAATAAGGGTTATTACGAAATACACGAAATCACTGTTCCAATCCATTGCTTCATATGTTTAAAAATCCTTCTACTCAACAGCGTAAAACACGCAATGAACACTGTTGAATTGACAAAATGAAAGAGCTTGCGATCGATTCCATGAATTTTTAGGTTACGCATTTAGACTGCTGTTTGGTATAAAAGTATTATATGTGTTAACATGGAATCATTTTTATCTCGGGAGGACTTCTATGTTATAATTTCCAACTTTTACGCAGGCGGAGCCGCCTGCTCAAGTTAGTCTGCCATAAAATAGCCCCGTACACCCATTAACACTATTTTTAATTATTTTTCTCAAACTCATTGAACGCAACGTCCTCAATGGGCCCCATTTATAATTAAAAAACTACGAAAATAACTGTATTTTGTTTACTTTAATTTTTAGTGAAAGGCGTAAAGTTGTGTGCTAAATTCTAATGTGAAGACAATTTTGATGGGCAATAAAGGTGATTATTGCTTAACTAGGGAGATGTGATGTGGTAGAGGATGTATGGCGTATAGAATATATGAAACAAGCTATTGACGTCTTTAACGTAGTTCTAATTAATTTATTGGCGCTTTTAAAGCGGAAGCATAAATATGTGGAGTCGCTTCGAATATTAGAATATATTGACAGGCGACATTTTTCCGTAAACAAAAAAAATCTCGTGGATTTACCTAAATAGTTTATAATAAGCTTAGGTAGTACCAAGGTTAAATTTGATCATTCATGTTAAGATCAGTTGACATTTTTTTTCTAATTCTAAGATGACTTTTAGGTAGGTAGGTCCTGAAATGCAGTAGTTTTCATAAAAGCATTTTTTATGAACACTTGTAAATACTCTTCTTAACTAACTAGACAAACAGCGAAGACAAAACTGCAAAAAAATAACAAAACAATCCATTTACAAAATCTACAATCACCAACAATATAAAGACGACTCCAAAGATGCGCTGTCTTACTGCGCGGCAATATTTACAAGTCGCATCCGGCGCACGACTATTACTTAATGGTCGTTCTTCACTGATGTCTTACAGTGTATCTCAAACTTTAGCACCTACGGAACTTAATTTAGATACACACCTTAGCGATTATTGGACCTAATTGTTTAAATCCCCAGTTGTGCTTATTATCCCACTTATGTTCTGTCTGACTGCTTCCTGATATTATGGAGATAATGTTCTTTTCTGACTCATCTGTCTGTTTTTCTGATTCATTTACTTAGTCACGGGATCCTAAAAAGTTGAACCTTTTCTCCATGTCTAGTCAAGCTTCATGGCCTTGGGACTTCTCTGGTAGTCACCAATTTGTTCTGGCTTTCAGGAATTAGATTGTTTAAGAGTAGTGTCTATCTCGCATATGTTAAATATATGCTATATATTATGTTGTTGGCTATCTTCAAAAAAAACATCTTAATATTTACGAAAACATGAAGTCCTGAAGAAAATATAAAAGTGCATACGGAACTATTCGACAAAACTTTGAGCACCCCCGTCACTAAACGCCGCGGATTTTTTCCTAAAGCTCTGTAACGCGATACTAAAATTGAGTTAAAACAAACACGCCCTGACGCACGACACGTCGCACGGCAGAAAGGGTTTATAATACTAACCGTATTGAATGACGGGTTAATCGGTTTAACTGGAGCAAAAGAGTAAACGTGAATAGAGTTTTTAGTTATGTCAAAATTACTGGCAAATTACTATTATAAACAATGTTGACGAAACCAGGTTAAGAAAAAGAAAACAAGGGTTAAATTTATTTTTAAGGAACGTTGGTCCAAGAGCCATACTTTATAATGTTGTGTGGAAATAGCAGCGTTGTTTAATTCTTCTCAACAGCTAACTAATAATTAATATTTTTTCAAGTTAAAAATAACAACTTTTTTATACATGTTTTTTTAAGCTTAGATACCGTGCATTGTCATCCAAACCAAACGCGTATGCAAAATTTTATCTTAATCAGTTGAGGATAACTGCTTTAAAATTCAGTTGCAAGATTTGATTCGAAAATATTTACGTACATTCATTTCAAGATAATAAAAAGCTTTTATCATTTATAAAAAGTTTATATCATTAGAATTCCAATTTCAAATACAAAAAAAATATTTCACTGACAGAAAGCTAAGCTGTTGCCCAGTGCTGTGCGTGTTTGGTGGCTGATAAATTGTGTATATAAGGGAATCATTCCTACCAGTTAAGTTGGTATCCAAGAATTTGCCGTGATGGTAAGTCATCCAATGACTTCTTCCACTCTGGGTGAGGCGGGAGGGCGTGTCAGACCTTTACTGACTAAAACCCACCCGTGTTCCTTCAGTTGCTTGAGCCAGGGCCGTGGTAAGTCTTAGACAGGGCTGCGGTAACTCTTAAGAATCCTGTTTTAAACAACGCAGCTTTTTGTGTATTTGACTTTAAAAACCTTACAAACTCTCAGTCAATCCCTCTTATTGTCTGTACAGTGCTGTAAAATGTTTCACAAACAAATCGCGGCACATTAAAGTGTTGTATTGCGGCGAGGGGGGCAGCACGGCTCCACCCCTGCACTACTCAGCGGATAGGCTAGGAGACAGCGGTATGATGGATTGAACCTACTGTTTTAAAGTGAAACCATTGCATTACTTTGTGAACTTGTGAAGTTTAATATTGGGGACGAAATGTGCGGATTAAGCACTTATTTTTGATCATTCATACTTTGGCTCGGAGTTATTTAGCTTCTTAGATAATACCATGGATATGACATGGTCCTTGCCTATACGGGAGCCTTATTGCGTAATAAATTCGGCAAGAGTAAAGGGCAAAGAGTATGAAAACTCGACCAATCACATTCGAGGTGAAAGGCGTGATGTTGCTTTCCGTTTATGTAATTGGTCGATTTTTCATACTTTGATTTTTTAAATATAAACAGAATTAAAGAAATACTGCTTGACGTACAAAGAAGCATCAGAAACATTAGGAGAGTTTTAATATTTTTGACCTGACTGTAACTGAGTCACAGTTTAAGTCTCCAACTCACGGACTCAGAGACTAGGTGCTAGAGCACGACAATATCTCATCATTCAGACACTCATCATCGGACTACAAGACATAAAGCGATGCGTCGTCGGTACATGGTGGACATTCCATACATACGCAATAAATAAACGTTTTGGGAATACTTTTATTGTGCGTACTGTAATGTACATTAGAAATAGATACTAGAATAGATTACTTCTAGGCAAGCTTGCTTCACCGTCGGCCACATTATCGCTTACCATCAGTTGAAATAGTGGTTAAGAGGAAAAGCGGTCACAGAGATCTGACTGATCAGACATTCATTGACTAAAACCCACCCGTATTTCTTCAGTTGCTTGAGCAAGGGCCGCGGTAACTCTTGAGAGGCGTTCGCAGATATCCGAATGAATTTCCTAAGTAAAAAGTCATAATTCGAGGTTCGACTCTCGCCTATTTCTTCCTCCAATATTGGACCAATTTAAAAGATATTCCATAAACTGAAAAAGAAAGATATATACTATGTCCCTACGTAAATTCCTAGTTTGGAACATATTAGAAAAAATAGAAATAATTTTAAATTAATGGCATTTGAAGATCACTTTGTGAAGCCCATCAAAAATATTAAGTACAGATAATCTTCTTTTGATCCGTCATCTCCTGGCCTACACGATTGGTGATGGATCACAGTACGCACACAGATTTGCCTGCCGATCGTACCCGCAAACAATCACTTGACTCCATTTTAGCTTTTAAGAGGGGCGCGATATTCGAACCGTCAAATTTCGCTCTATTTACCGGTGTCGGTTACATTGTACGGTTTTTGTGGATCGGATTATCGGTTATAATGTTTGGTTTTTCACTTAGCTATGTTATTGGGTTCTTGTTTTATAGTGCTAGCTATTAAAGCTATCCAATACTTTTCTTGTTTCGACATGAGTTGAGCTATCTCTTCTTTGTGTCCCTGGTACCTATCGTTACATTTTTAACCGACTTTCCAAAAATGAGGAGGTTCTATGTTCGACTTCTTGTATGTTTTTTTTTGTGTATGTTCACCGATATCTCCATTAATTGTGGACCGATTTTGAAAATTCTTTTTTTGTTTGATAGATTATATCCCGAAATTGGTCCCATTTTAATTCTGTGAAGATCTGATAAAGAACTTCGGAGATGTACAACAGAACTCTTCAATAAATAACGGCAAATCTCTCGGAATTGCTGCAATCGCATGTCTGTTTATACCATTTCATAACATAACATCACGCCAGTACGATCTAAAGAGGTACGCAGATGTGTACAGTTCACCTTGGTACACTCTCATTACACCGTTTATGTTCAAGTTTTATGGTATTCGGGTTATCTATTCTGGCATTATAAGTACCTTACTAAAGGCAAGTTGCTTAATAGGTACAACTAAAAAGTGAAAAATTAAAAATCTTTTTACAAAAAAATACTACCGACTTCAAACTAAAAACAACAGAAAGTGAAACATAACTTTCTTTTTCGAATTCGGTGTCCATAACGAAATAAATTGGTACCTACCAAAGACACCGACTTCGTAAAAGAAAGTTATTTTCACTTTGTAGTGTTTTTAGTTGGAAGTCGGTAGTATTTATTGGTAAAATGTTTTTTATATTGGCCCAATACTTAGCCACTTCCACGGCATCCTCGGTGGCAGCACATAGGGCGATTTGACTGTGAATTTAGAATTGGAACTGAAACTGGAACATAATGTCCCACTCACTTTCCTGCCCTCCCTATGCTCCAAAACCTGTAACTATAAAATCAGAGAAGAGGTTCACTTACACTCACTAATCGTCAAATAATTGACTTTCCTACTTATTTGCCATTTGTGAGGGTAAAAATTTATTTACCAAAACCGCTTTTACCAAAATTTGTAATCATTGGTTAGCATATTTAATCATTCGTTGAGAAAAAAGCAAAAAACTGGATCAAAAAACTAGGCCTTACACCGAGTTTCCCAGCTCAAAATTATCGCAGAATTAATGTGACAAATTGTCAAGCATGCGTTATGTAATGTGATTGGTTGAATGAATTTTCAACAGCCAATCACAGTAGATAACGCGTGCTTGACAATTTTTCACATTAATTCTGCGATAATTTCGAGCTTGGAAACTCGGGGTTAATTTCTCTATTCTTGCCATTTTGTCTTTCACTTTATGAATTTTTCAAAATTCACTACCGACTACTAATTTTGATAGAGTTTTTGGTGCCCCGTCGATGGGATTAAACGATTGAAGACTGACAACTATTTGAGTTACTCTTGTTGTTCGTTGGATTATTCTTCAACTACAAACAGGTGTTTATATATTTTTTTAATTTTGCCCCACACTAGGAATTTCTTCCTGTATCGCGGGTGCGTTTACAAACATATAAACTCACACACACAACACCCAGAGCCGGAGCAACTATCTGTAGGTCATACAAATTTTTTTTCCGTGCGGGAATCGAACCCGCGGCACACAGCACAGCAGTCAAACGCTCAACCACTGCGCCAACCGAGCGCCCTATTATTTTTATATTAATTATATAGTAAACTATGATATTCTAGTAAACAGATACGTTACACACTCACAAAACAACCGAAAAAAGTGTTCCGCACAGCAGCGGCAGCACACATATACACTTTTCATTCATTTGACATTTCTCTACAAGTCGAAAGGGATGGCTTGTTAAAACCAACAAGAAAAAAGGGACAGCTAGTGTTTTGTCACTTGCGTGTGAATGTAAAAAAACATTATTCTGGCCACCAATGTTTTTTCTTTTTCTAACCTCCAAATATCAGAATATTAGGAAATAAAATAAATAAATTAGTAAATTGAGGTGTATTGCGTACTTACATATGGTATGAGATCCCTTCTGTTTTATGTACTTTGGTATCATAATTAGTACATTTTCTAGATACACAAGATGGCATTTTTTTTAATTTTGTTTTTGTTTCAACAAAGCGTATCGCTCTTCGCCATGACATAGACTTAAGACTATACGTCCCAAATAGGACGTATTCGAGTCTACACAATGTGCGCGCTGATAACATATCTGTTTACTAGAATGTCATTGATAGTAAATAAATAATATTCTCTACAGGTTAATCTCCTAAGGAAAGTTTCAAAGCCTGTTATACTTAAGATAGACCATTATAGAGATCCCTGTTCCAGAGTATCTTTAATGTCTAACAATCTCCCAAGTAGTAAATATCTCAAGCAGCTCAAACAAATTGACACTCATCTTAAGACCATGATGAGTATCATAACAACCGTACAATCACTACACTTGTGAGCACAGAAGCTTACTATTGTCAATTAACGTGTCCTGGCTCTTAAGATTCTCGTTGAAGGAAAACTGGCCTTTGGTTAAGAGGGGTAAGGTTGCGGATGGATTGTCAATAAACGTGTACTGGCTCTTAAGATTGTTGTGAAGGGAAACTTATGCTTTTGTTTAGAGGGGTAAGGTTGAGAATTGAGTGGGGATTTGGGGTTGGTTCTCAAGGGCCAGGACACACATTACCGCATTGAGGTGGTCAGGCTCCCACGATGATGTTTGACATTTTGTAGAGCTTTGAAAGTCGTAGTGCACCCTAATTTAAAATTACAGAAAAAAGAAAAGTTACGTGCCGACTTTTTATTTATTTATAGTTTCACGCTTGACCACTATCTCACCTGATGGTAAGCGACAATGTGGTCGACGGTGTAACATGCTTGCCTAGAAGTAACCTATTCACTCTTGACTTAAAGACCCCGAGGTTGCAGCTATCTGGAAACACAGACTCCGGCAGGGAATTCCACTCAATTCCACCAGATCCTAAAATAAATGCTGATATTTATCTTCAAATATTATCTTACCATGTAAATCTATTGCTCTGCCTTAGCCAAGTATTTAAATACAATATCTACTTGACTAAGGTCTTACTGTAGATGCTCTCTCAACTGGAACGTTCGCCTTTAATGTAACATTTCAGATTCGATTTTAAGCATTACAGTACTTTTTCTCCGACTTGACGAGCATTGACATGTAATGTAACATTTAAAATTAGATTTTTAAATGATTTTGATTTTGTAATGCTCGGTTTTCTTCCCTCACCAATGTAATGCTAGAATCTGTAAGATTACAAGTTCTCCTCCCTCACTGATGTAATGCTCGACTCTGTAACGTTGCATTACAGGGGAATGCTCCAAATGAGGAGGCAATTTTAATGCAAAATGACTCTAAAATTACGAAAAAAAAACGAAAACTTAACTTTACGGGATATAAATGAATAGTAGTCCTACATATTTGCTATAAAACAACTGTAGGTAGGAGACACATGATTTTCTGAGAAACCTTATTTACGTCAAGTATGGATTCTCAGTATATAAGTCCAGTAGATAACTAGTGCATTGTGCAGTTGCAAGTTTTTCTTTTCCAGGAAAGAAACTGAGGCTTGAAAACTCTAAGCAAGCTCTTCTTAAAAAAAAAAATTTTTCTTCAATCATCTTGTCTATTCATACTGAAGTCTATACATCAATTTGACAGCAGTTAATGCGCTCAAAGGACCTGCCTGATGACCCCACCGTGCTTATCGTCGTAATTATAATTATCTCGCAGTGTATCACTTGAGTACTTACTCTTTAATGAACAGAGGCTGTTCAGTTAGTGGACGAGCACTCTGGGAAATACTTTCTTGGAGATGGACTGATTTGAATGAGGTTTGTCATGATCTGGGATCTGGATCCAGGGTTGTTGCTGATGCACATTTTTTTCACATCAGCGGGTGCTGATGCTGGTATAAATTATTATTTTAGAATGAAAATAAATTTTATTTTTAAACAGAGATGATTTTTTTTTGTTTTCGTTTTCACTTCCTTAGGTTGTTTGCTGTTATAGTGATTTTTAAGTGAAGTAATGGCAGATACTATCTTTGCGAGGATAATCCTTTTCACATAAGTTATAGTTTGCGGTTTCTTGATTCACATATTTAAATTGTATACGTATTTCACTTTTTAAGGGGGGCGTCATTATTTATCAAATTTCTCAACGGTTAACGAAAAACCGCTGCTCTCAAAAACGGTGAAGGAAAATATCGTGAGAAAATCGGCATGTCCTAGAACCAAAATTTCGTAGACATGTGACATCCACCAACCCGCACTGTGCCCGCGTGGTGGATTACGGCCCATCCCCTCAACATGATGGGAACATTAATAGGTTGATGATGATGATGATGAACGAAAAAAACAATAACTGCACTTTCATCCGCAATGACGTATTATAAAGGAATGAATAGTAATGATGAGCTAAGTTAGGATTTGGTTACAATCTCAATCGGATCGACCTCAGAATTGGTCAAAAATCGCTGCCGGAAAGAACACGTGCTATAAGTCCGCAACCTCTAAGAACTTGACACGACTTGAACTTCAGCAATAATACTAAATCAGAATCTACCAATGCTGATGCTAATGCTGATATTGAAAATGATGCTGAAGTTCCGAGGATGCTGATGCTGAAGTTCGCAACAACCCTGATCTGAACATCTATCTGTATCCAATCGGTCATTTATGGGTGTCTAAGAAATAATAATAACAATGAAAGTGTAAAACATGTAAAAGAGTGACATTTTCAAAACTTTAATGACTCTGTATTAAAATGTCCTATTAATAAAACGTCCTATTAGCAGAATGACCTACTGTCAAACTACTATCGATTTTTTTTCATGGTTCATTATACATTTAATTTAAAATGTAAAATTGAAACAAAAAGAAGAATTAAAGCAATATTGCATTTTATGGCGAAACAACCATCTGATGATGGTGTTACAAAGACTTCATGTCCGAAGGAACAGAAAAATGTAATGCGGGCTCACAGTGGAGGGTGGATGCGATGCCGACAGGAGAAGTTCCCAGCCTAGTTAGTGCAGCTCCGCGACCTGGTCGCGGCAGTCGGTGCTGCGAATAACGACTCGCTTCCGGTCGTGGTCCAGTCCATGGTCAGAAAATCCCCCTACCGCGAAAATCGAGGTAGGGGGATTTTCTGACAAGGAAGGCCGGCTGCCACAAGGTGCGACCTGCGGGTGACAAACTTGAGGAGTTTCGCGCCACAACTAACTGCGCCATGTTCCGCACTTACCTCCCGAGAAGAACTTCGACCGTTTATGGCCATAGGGGGTGGCGGGATCCGCATCAGGTCATTCGGGTGTGATGTGTGATGAATTGCGCAAACACTCCAACACCCAGGTCAAAAGGTCTGAAATAATCTTCCGCTTGCTCCAGGGCAGAGTACATCCACAAGAATTTCTACACTTAGACCGATTTATTACCTACTTAATCTGGAAATGATCACATTCGCACCAAACGCAAAATAAAACGCACTGATTTTACTTTTATTTTATCCTAAATTTACCTAAAATTCTCAAGAAAATGTGGAATAAAATTATTCCTTTAAAAATCTCATATTTATGTGGTATGACTGTACCATTTCCATTATAAGTACAAACATGGTTCATGAAGAGCTGAGCTGGGCTACTGAGCTGAAATATTGCATTTTCCACAAGATTCACTGACACAAATAATTCCTTAAGCAAATACAAATTGCTTATCAGAATCTTAAGAACCATACCACGACACCCAAGCCTTAGGACCAAAAATAAATCAATCTGCCACTAAATTTAAACCGCCCAAGCTGAGTCCAATATGAAGACGAAGTAGACTAAACACTAGAGAGCTAGTCTAGACATATAGATCATACAATTCATACACTGGCAGAGTGGTAGTACAGTTACACACATGTAGAATGGACTGAGTATTACCATCACAATTGAACACTCTACACATAGAGACTGTGCAGACAGTATCTATCTCTTTTCAGTTGATCGTACTGACAATAGGGACACTGTAAGATTGTGTCGTGGACCGATCACAATTCTAGAAAAGACCGGCCGCAATCCGTTACGTACAAATTATTCGTCACTCGTCCTTTGAAAAGTTCAAGAGAAAACCTGCGTAAGACAGTAAGTATCAGTCTGTATGACATATCGTTGATATGGACCTTTTTAGCGCAACCGTTTTTATTGTTATTTTCTGAGCACTGAGCATGCTTTATGTGCTGTTGCTATCTTTTTCTTCCTCTTTCTCACTTTTCTACCCGCATTATTTTGCTGTCATGCCTGGGGAAGCTCAGTCCATTCTCCATGTCTATGTACAATTGTACGGTACTCTCATGATTTAGTGCATTGCGCAATACCCACTCCACTTGGAATCAGTAGGCAAAACACTTGACTTGTATTAATAAAACGGTTTTACTATGGGGCTATTGCGAATCATCAGTGTATGAATGTGTTTCGGGGTTTTGAATGGAAACCATCATGGTTTTATGGTCCTTTTAACCGTTTTTTTTTATGGGAGCAGGGTTAATGTTTAGGTGTTTGACATGGGTCTGATAATAAATCCATAGTAATATTATATAGGTGAAAATTATTCTGTCTGTCTGTTTGTTACTTTCTCACATATTAACGGTTGAACGGAATTGGATTAAACTTAGATCACGGGTAGACTATGAAAAGATTAAGACAATGAAGACTGTTTACCCCAGGAGTAAGTTCCGTTGGGATAATTTTCACCTGGGTTAAACCACTGCCACAATCTTGTTACTAATCAAATATTGTCCACTTGTTCTTAACAAACGGTTGCAGTTTTGTGAGGGGATTAGAGATTTTTGTGACAATTATCATGCATGGCATTGAATTTTTAAATGAATCTAGTACGTAGGTGCGAATCCGACTCGGCAGGGCAGCGTTCGGGAAGTTGCGCGGTATCTTCTCATCCAACTTACCACAGTGTCTCAAGACGAAAGTCTATCACCAATATGTGTTGCAAGTGATTACTTACGGGACAGAGACGTGATCGCTCACAATGGGTATCAGGCATCAGAAGGCTCAAAGGGCAATGGAGAGAGCTACGATCGAAGTTTCCTTTCGGATCGAATCACAAATGAATGAATTGCCAAACTCATGTGGCAGTGGGCAGGATACATTGCTCGTAGAACCGATGGCCGTTGGGGCCGAAAAGTTCTGGAGTGGCGACCGCGTACCGGAAGACGCAGCGTTAGAAGGCCTCCCTCTGGGTGGAGCGACGACCTGGTCAAGGCTGCGGGCGTCCGGTGGATGCGAAATGCATAAGACCGATCAGTGTAGCGACGCTTGGGGGAGGCCTATGTCCAGCAGTGGACGTCTTTCGGCTGAAATTATGATCAAATCAAAATCATTCATTTGTAAAACATAGCTAATATTTACATGCAAGATCTTAAAAATGATGATGATGAATATGTAGGTAATTATTCGGTTTTCTTACTATGTAAATCAGTAAGATACAAAGCATTTTCAAACTAATAAAATGGTGGAAAGATGGTGGTGGACCTCTACAAGGTGGCATGTGGTTCATCGGGTTCAGCACCATGTTTTTGATAGATTTATTAACATGTCTTGACAGAATCCCGATCCGCTATTAGCAATAGCAAAAACTGTATATAGCAAACTAAACTACATAAAACAACAAATACCAACATTCCATTTTATTGCAGGTTATTTGTACACATCTACTTGTGTTATTTTTATGATCATTCAGACGAATATAAACTGAATACGGAGCACTTTTCAGCGTTCAGTTTTATGACCACTTCAAGACATAGAGGTCAATCGAACAGGAAAACAGTGGTAGTTTTGTACATGCGGTTTTCCATGAGTTTGTTCGCTTTAAAAAATATTGTTACACTATTTTGCCCGAGTTTTTCCCGCATGAAATTCTAAAATGATCCTATGTGAACTACCGGGATATATTTTTTTATCAACCAATGAATTTCTTATCAAAAATATATCTAATGGGGGGAGAACGAGAGGCCTTTGCCCTGCAGTGGGACAGAACAGGCTGAAAATGAATAAAAAAATCGATAACGAAAAAAAATGGTACCTCCGAAAGACACCGACTTCCGTAAATAAAGTTATTTTTCACTTTTTATTTTTCTTATTTGGAAGTCGGTAGTATTTTTTTGTAAGAAAGTTTTTTATTTTTCACTTTTAAGTTGTACCTACCTAATAGGCAAGTTGTTTAGTAAGTTACCTTAACGCCAGAATAGATAACCCAAATATCATGAAACTTGAACATAACCGATGGAATGAGAGATCTGCGTACTCCTTAAGAGCATACTGGCATGATGTTATGTTATGAAATGGTATAATCAATAAACAGACATGCGATTGCAGCAATCCCGAGAGATGTGCCTTGATTTTTTGAAGAGTTCTGTCGTATATCTTCAAAATCCTTCATCAGATCTTCATCAATTTTAAATGGGACCAGTTTCAAAACATACTTTTCAAACAAAAAAAGAATTTTCAAAATCGGTCCACAATTGACGGAGATATCGGTGAAAACACAAAAAAAAGCAACAAACAGTCGAACATAAAACCTCCTCCTTTTTGGTAAGTCGGTTAAAAAAAATAAGATCTACTCTATCCATCCAAACGTTCATACTTCGATAACAGTAATAATATCTACTTATTGAATCGCTAACATTTTTGTCACCATTTTCCACCATTATAGGTCTCAACAAACTGAGCTTAAATATGCTACCCAAACAAGGCGAATATTGTAAGTTCTTATTTATCAAAAATACAACCCTTCAAAGATAAATTCACTATATCTCAAACCATTTTAAACTTGAGCCTCTTCAAAAACTTGTCACACATCTTCCTGAAGAACTATTAAAAAACGTAGAGAACACCAAAGTTGGGGTGCAACCAACGTTCTTGAGAGGTAAACAGTTAAACAGACAGTAGATACTAACCAATGGGTTACGTGCGCCACTTAAGAAGTCGCGATGCTTAAGCTTAACCAAGTGGCCGATAGTGATGGGCTGTGTGTAGAGATATTGGGTAGATTTATCGATGAATCGACCACCTTGGCACGACAAATAGCTAGGGTTTGTATTTGTAGTAAATCTCTCTAGTGCATTTTTCTATCTAAAAATATACATCCTGCAATGTTTGAACAAAAAAGAAGTTATAAACTCTAATTAAGAGAAAAGAAAATCTTTAAAAAGATAGTGAGAGAAAAAGCATTAAATGATAGTGTCACAATTAGCGTTCAATGGTTCCAATCTTCAGTGGTTGTGCGACGTCTCTCTGTAGACCACGGCCCACCTTTCGTCTTGCACGGCTTGCCCTGTCACCTGTGTATATGCGGTCCTGAAGGTTGTGTCGCTGGATAGAGTGGCCGTGGCAAAATTCTGGGTCAAACATGATTTTTGAGACTATATTTGCTATCGATACGCTACGAAAAAGAATTAGCGTTTCATTGGAGGATATACTAAGCCCAAAAGAACAATAATTCAATTAAATCCAACATTGAACTGCAACTAGATAAAGTCAAGGGTCTAGACATAATGTCATAAGATAATCTGGCATTTGGCAGGTCCTTTTTGGGATGGATCTGCCAAATACTAGCTTGATGCACTAGAGTCGATCGAAAAGCGGGCCAATAGGCTCATCGGCAATGAGGCACTGGTTAAGTCAAAGCTCCAGAGCCTTTAACATCGTCGCCGAGTTGCCAGCTTGACGGTTTTTTATCGGTTACATTTCGGGGAGTGTGCGATGGAATTGCATGATCTTAATCAACCTAGTCCGTTTTATCATCGATACATGGTGGACATCCTATCCATACGCACTAAACGATTTGGGAACACTTTTATTATGCGTACAGCTAAGGAGTGGAATGCCCTGCCAGAGTTTGTGTTTCCCGATAGCTACAATCTAGGCGTCTTAAAGTCAAGAATGAATAGGTTATTTCTAGGCAAGCGTGCTTCACCGTCGACCACATCATCGCTTATCGTCAGGTGAGGTAGTGGTCAAACGCGTCTAAAAAATATAAAAAAGTGGCCAAGTGCGAGTCGGACTCGCGCACGAAGGGTTCCGTACCATTATCGCAAAAAACGGCAAAAAAATCACGTTTGTTGTATGAGAGCCCTACTAAAATACATCATCTGTGAAAGTGAAAACTTCAACTGTCTATCTGTCACGGTTCATGAGATACAGCCTGGTGACAGGCAGACACACAGACAGGCAGATGGATCGTGGAGTCTTAGTAATAGGTTCCCGTTTTTACCCTTTGGGTACGGCATCCTAAAAAGAATGGTGATTGTCGAAATGTAAGAAATTGATTACGTGACATTTCGATAGCACATCATTTTTTGACATTTCACCAATCGCCATCATGACGCTTCCATTAATAGAATGTCAAAAGTCTAGTGCCTCAGACATGCGCAAATCTATCGATATCACACTACGCCCAACACTACCCGTCAAATAAGTAGCAACAACTCGAGCAAGGAGTTGCTAGAGGAGCACTTCACCTGATATTCAGTTATCTCGGTGATATGGCGCAGGTTTTGTCTCGGTGGCGAAATAGATGCCACAGCCATCGGTAACGCAAGCACTTGATTTTTTTGTTGTTGTCCCTTCACTTTGGGGTTTTAATTGTTCAAAATATGTAACAGAGTGGAGAGGTATTTCAGTTAGATTTAAATGTGCTCTCATGTTTATTCAGCACCAAATATCACAAAAATATCAATTATTTCTAACTACCAAGGTCATGTTAGTACATACTCTAATGTAGGTGATGTTTTTTCTTGGAGCATACATTTCCATTTCAAGGGTAAAAGGCAGGTCCCGATCTAAAATTACGTCGCACCGGGCATAGACAATATTTGCCGCCCTTGGCGCCCTTTAAATGACGCCTTATAAGGAGGTAAAAGTTTCAGGATATTATCTATTGAAAAAAAAATGCGGCTTTTAACCGTTGGATCGGATAAAACCGCTTTTTTGATAACTTCGAGCGAAGTGAAAACAAAGTGATCTCGAAAATTTCACCTAAGAATTTTGGCAACATTATGATTGTTAAGTTATTTTATGGTGGGTTTACAACAAGAACCAATAACATACGACAGCGAAGCGAGCTTGTAAATTTTAGCACCACACCACGATTAAGTTAAGTTTTCTGATGAAATTAAAAGGGCTGTAAGTGCAGTTAGGACGCCCCTTCTATATGCCGCTCTGGACATATGACCGGCTCGCCCAACCCCCCCCCCTCCCCCCTCCTCGCCTCCGTCCCTAGATCCGACCATGGTAAAAGGACCGCTAAAATAGATAGCAATAATCTTACGCAATGTCGTCTTACCACTCGACTAAAACAATTCAACTAGCGATTAGCCATCTCATGTTCCTAGTTCGGCGGGCTGTGCTGGCGCTGCTGCTGCGGCTGCTGAGGCCCTCAAGCGGCGCAAATACTGTAACCTAATTGGTAATTACAATTTTGAGCCGTTTGGGTTCGAAACGCTTGGGTCATTGGGCCCGAGTGCACGTCTCCTTTTCAAGGAGATCTCTCGCCGACAGATCGACACTGTGCGTGACCAGAGGGCTGACTCTTTCTTTGCGCAAAGAATCAGCATTGCCATTCAACGTGGCAATGCTGCGAGTTTTCTGGGCACGTTCCCGGATAACAGCGATGTGGAGGAGTACTTCGACGCCTAAGTGTACCTTTCTTTTGTATATAGTGTAAGTAGTTAGTTTTTAATGTTTACTTTTGTTTAATGTTTAAGTATGCACTATAAGGGTCCAAAGTGCAGTCACACTCTACCAAAAAAACAGGCAATTTTTTTGTAGGCAGCTGAATTTCAACTTTTCGCGGTTAGTAGGAATAATCTATACTTTAATTTCTATACAAAATATTAAATCAGTTGTGGATAATTTAACGTCTTCTACAAATCTAGCCATTTAAGTTTTGGGAGAGTATGACTGCACTTTTGACCCTTGACTGTACCTATTTACACCTTTGTTTTAAAAATAAAGTACTGTAATTAGATAAACTAGTGATTAGTTTCTTAGATTATATTCGACAGTCGATTTTTATTAAACCTAACCCAACCATTGCGTCCTATAATTCTAACCTTTATTAACTCCGACTTCAATGCAGCCTTCCAAGGCCTCAATTACATTACCGCTTATTTACCGACACATCAAATCAAACTCCAAAGCGATTGCCCTTCGATTACCTTCATATTTATTACGTAAATAACTTAAGACACATACAGTTTTGCTGCCAAACAGGCGGAGGCCGCCATAATTGATCAGTGATGGTCTGTTTTATACGGCAGCCATTGATTTACGATAACGACAATGGAAGTGCGTCCGAAAAACTCATGAGTGTGCGTTCAGACCACTCCAGTTGCCAAAAGAATCAGCAACGTACTGGCGGAGGGAAAAGTGCTCGCAAGTTTCGACTTTTAAATCGTTTAACTAATTTAGAACTGAAAATAATATTAATAATAATGTTGTAATATCGGCAATCTGTCTTTTCTGAAAACTTTGCTGTGAGTGAAAAAGAAAAAAGTAACATTTTAATGGAATAAATTGCTTGAATATAAAAAAAAGTTTCGATAAGGTCCTGAAATTATAGCAAGACTTTAAGCTAGAAGGTGTAGGCCGTGAAGGAGTTTTAACTGCCGTAAATTTAATCAAATTGGATTTAGTTCGATTACTTACCTATAGACTGGTAGGTAAGCTGACTGGCTGCTATTTATATATATATACTTATTTATATATACTTTATTGTACACCAAGATAATAAAAACAATACATACAGAAACCTTAAAATAGACACAAACATACAACAGGCGGCCTTATCGCGTTCTGCGATCTCTTCCAGGCAACCCAGAATGGAAATAAATAGCCTGGACATGATATGGGGTTGCACTTGGTGCAATTTTAAAATTAAATAATAATTTAAAAACAGGAAGCACAAAATATAAAATACTAAAATATATACATAAATACATACATACATATAAATATACAGGCAAGAAAACAATACAGCTCCAACAAGAATAAGATCACAGTGACAGGTAGTGTTCCTTTACTAGTGTTTTAAAGGTCGGTAGTGATTGCGCGCGTTTAATTGTCACAGGCAATGCATTCCATAGACGAGCGGCCAGGACAGAAAAAGATTTGTCTAGGAAGATAGAGGAATGCATTGACATCTTAAGTTTCATGTTATCCGATGACCTAATAACTTTCGTGTGGGAGTCACATAAGAACTGAAATCGGCTTTTGAGGTAAAGAGGCGTAGACGGGAAAAATAGTATTTTATACAGGACGGAAAGAATATGAGCATTCCGGCGAAGGCGAATTGGCAACCACTTGAGTTTCTTGCGGAATTCAGAAACATGGTCATATTTGCGCAAACCGAATATGAACCTTATACAAAAATTTTGAAGTCGCTCAAGTTTATCAAGTTGTACTTCAGTGAGGTCAAGATAGCTGGCATCAGCATAATCAAGGATGGGTAGAAGGAGAGATTGTGCAAGCGCAATCTTAGTAGCAGTCGGCAGAAAATTACGCAGTCTTCTCAGAGATCCAGCAGATGCGAATAGCTTGCGGCTAACTTCTATTTCTGCTTGAAAAGAAGACTGAATTGCATTTAACATATAATATTTTATGCATATAACCACTAAGCATCTTGTTATGTGAAGATTGTGAAGCTCTAATGCAGTACGCGACTCTACATATTATACACAGAAATACGGTGCTTTTAAAAAAAATCCGTACCTATTCTCATATAACTTCAAGAGCTTAGAATTATAGAAAACAACAACAAAATAAAACTAAACACATTTGCAAAAACCAAATCAAATCACTTCTCTCCGCGACTGTCCGTTAAAGAAGTGCCGTTGAATTGGGCAAGCGAAACTCAAGAGGTCTATTACGGCCGCATTTAGACCACACTCGACCATCCGGGTTAATGGCACCACACACCTATACCTAGTAGTAGCTCCTAGGAGATGGCATTGGCTGGATATCAGGCGGGGAGAATGGGAATTGTAATCTAAGAGCTGGAATATAGGAGTTATGAATATGTTGTGAAGGACCATCAATCAAATAACTGAAGCGTTTTGGCTGCCAATGGCTTTTCATCTTAATAGCTCACATATACATTTCTCGTTTTGCGTCTTCGAGGCGAAAGTAAGTAAGTAACTTGCCATGAACATGTAAAACGATATACTCTTTCCGTGAATATGATCGCAAACACAAAAGAGCAATAATTACCAAATGGGTCCAAGAACATTAAATATACATATTTACAAATCGGATGAGAAACAGAAAAAAAAACTTAGAGAAAATTAGGCACAATAATTATTTTACAAAATTGACAAGTTAAAATTATTATGATTAGGTATTTAGTTTACTTTAATTGCGCCCAAACGATTTGCGTACATTCAACATCCTACAGAGAACCCACTAACTACCAAAACATATTTTCCCAATCTTAAGAAAACGCCGCGTAAAATCCGACCTCATTTTGAAAACTTGACGAACACTCTTACAAAAGTAGAAAGCGCTCAATACATCGTCGATTGGCATGGTCGTCGGACGTGACGGAGCGAACAATTTACCTTCAAACGGAAAGAAGGCAAGAAGACTAATCAAAAGGGATTCAATAGGCGGAAACCGCCACGGAATTACCAGGAGAGAAGAAGTGTGCAGGGGTAGGGGGTGGGTGGAGCCGATCGACGGAAAAAAGTGGAAATAATTCGTTAATCCCGTAATTGGAGCGCGCTACCGAACCGGAAAACAAATTTCCTATTATTGCTGGTTAGGGTTGGCAACGTTCTGCGTTTTTTTAAGGTGGTTGGTGTTTCTGGTGTTTATTGCTGGCATAAAAGGTGATAAAGTTAAAGTCTGGTTCTTTATGTTTATGGTAGTTTCGAGTTACACGTTTATAACATCGCTTTAGTTTATCTTTACAGTGAACAAAAATCTAAACTACTTAGTTGACAATCCACATTATGTTTTACAATTATTTAAATAATCGGACACCAGCTCCAAAAATAATGCATTATCCTGTATATCTATTCAACCTTTCATGTCATTAAGTGTTCAGGAACTGTTCAAATACCCTTTTGTAGATCACAAACACGGCCGCAATGTGATCTACAAAAGTAGGTAAATAGAACATTTCCTGTTCCATTTACTTCCGCAGTAGTAATAGGGGGTTATTTTTATAAAAATATACTTCCATGTTACTTACAAGAAAGAATTAAAGCCAGTAACTGTTACTAACTGAAATTTAATACACCACTGAAGAACTTATCAAATAAAACAAAAAATATATTCTATAGAAAAAACTGTGCTGTGCTGAGTAGGGGCAGCACAGCCCTAGCTAAACTCGCAAAGTCGAACAGAAAGTGTAGGTAGATAATTATTATTAGAGCGCGACTCATTAGGGGGCGATTGTCGTCCCCTTTGCCCCGGGCCGTTCGACCCGTTCGCCCCCATTCGCCCCCGGTCCGGTGCCGTCACACCTGACCGGCCCGATTATCATTGGCTATTGGCGAGGCACTTTTTATTTACAGGGTGTTTGCTGAAAATGTTGGGGTAAAGCTTTTCCATATTTCAGTGAGAGAACGTTGTCAGCCATACGTTTGTTGATCGCTTCGTCGCTACTAATTTGTTACAAGCGCATGTTAAAAGTCATTTCTTTGAATCGGCGACCATTATGTAACTCATCGTCATCAATGGACCATCCAGATGATTACAAGCATTTCTTATTTGCGTAACTTTGAAAAAATCATTACCCAGACATGAATTGAGCAAAACATGCTGCGGTTGTTTGTTAATTTGTCTACACTGGACCAGGATCCAGTACAAAATTAAATAAACCAGATATTACGCGAGATGAGTAATTTAACATGACGTTGACGTTTCTTTCTGTATGACCATTCAAAGAGAGATCATTCAAAGTATACTTATCAATCCACTTCTTTTAAATGCCTAATCAATAATACTGTAAGGATTCTTATCGACCGATTTTTCTAGGGATAAATAAAAGCTACAGCCTGTGCACTACTTGAGCTGTAAACGCCATTGACGGGCGAACTCAGCTTTTTATTTGTTGCTCCACGGGACACTTGCGGAACTCAGGAAAATGTCGGCAAATCAGGGAGCTGCTGCTGCTAGGTAGGTCGTGCAGACGTGTGTTTAAAAAAAGGATGCAGGATTTTTTAATTTTTATTTGTTTAACGATGGGCTTGGCGCTTGACCACTATTTCGCCTGTGATCACATCTTCATGTCGTCGACGGTGAAGTACGCTTTCCTAAAAGTAATCTATTCACTCTTGGTAGTTTAGTGTAGTTGGTTGGTGTTGTACCGTGTGAGAAGAGTTGAAATATATGGCAGGATGGCACATTTTTCCAGGGGTATATGATGTCAAGTCAAATTCTTTATTTCAATTAGGCCATTAAGCGGCACTTTTAAACGTCAAAATTTTAAATTAAAAGTAATAGTAATTAATTCTACTGTCCATTCGGCAAAGTATCTTATGGAGAAGAACGGATATGAAACTTCAAAGTAACGCTTAAAAAAAGTAATATTTTACATCATCATTTTCCTGCCTTTGTCCCATATTACTTGTGGTCGGCGCAAAATGTTTTCTTCTTCCGTACCGTAGATAATTACCGAATTAAAAAACAACGGAACAGTGTGTGAGTCAATTTCTTAAACAAATAGAAAAGAAAGTAAAAAAAATATCGGCCAAGTGCGGGTCGGACTGGCGCACGAAGGGTTCCCTACTACTATCGCAAAAAAAAAAATCGCGTTTGTTGTATGGCTTAAATATTTATTTTATTCTGTTTTTAGTATTTGTTGTTATAGCGGCAAAAGAAATACATCATCTGTGAAAATTTCAACTGTCTAACTATCACGGTTCACGGACAGCGGAGTCTTAATAATAGGGTACCGTTTTTATCCTTTGGGTACGGAACCCTAAAAAAGCAATAATGTAATTATGAATACATAAATTAACCAGTTTGGTTTGTCTACACTAAAGATTCCCGTATCTTGAATGTAATCATCTAATTTGTAATATGCTTGTTTGCAAAGTGTGCTTTTAACAAATTGTGATGGTATTTAGAATCAGTCGCATTTAGTTGGTTGGAGCCGGTTTCTAGTATTTCCAAATATGGGATTTGAAAAGTTTAGATAGGTGGTGCAGACGTTGTGCTGCATGAGACAGGTAGGAATAGTGCTTATATTGTAATTGCTCGGTTGTTTAAATGGTCGGTGTGCGACGAGTTGACAAACATTTGGTATATTGGTATTGATATTGTCAAAGTCAAATAATATATATTTATTCAACTAGGCCAAAAAGCGGCACTTTTGAACGTCAGAAAATTAAAATAAAATTTATAAGTAATAAAAATTGATTCTACCGTGCATTCGGGAAAGTAGCTTGTTATGGAGAAGAACGCACAAGAAAACCCATACTTACTCTTTTAAAAAAAAAAATGTGTTTTGCAATATTTACATGACGATGCACCCAGAATAACGCTATACTACGTACAGGATTACGTATAGTGATAACAAACGTCACGTGGTTAATCTGAAACATTTTGTAACTTTGACAATCTTTATCACTGATAATATGACTTTTAAACCGATATAATCTTAAACCAGTAAGATCACGTTGTAAGTTTTTCTAGTTCTTAAGCTGCTGTTACGACTTAAACCAAAAATCAGATCAATAAAACCATCGGGTAATCAGATCGGTCCCGTTCCTAGGCCGTATGAAAAATTAAATCAGCGGTGCGAGCTCAGGTAACCTTATTATTCAGCTTATCTTTTGGTATGGAACCGTGGTAAAAAAAAAGAAAAAGAATCTTCGGTAAAAATCTCGGAACTTGCAAACAATCGAAATCTATTTCCACCAGCCTTAAATCACTACATTTGATAACCCAAACACCGTTCAGTCAATCACTTCTTCACAAGAATTTTTACCACAGCGCAACCCTTTAGGAAAACTTCCGTATACACGGTAACACCACCCACCGCCCAATAAAACACCACTATTTTCATAATAGAACATTGAACTATTAGAAGAAACAATCACGTCGATCAATCAATCATTCAATCGTTCTGAACGAATGATAATAGCACTAATGCACTACACGAGATGATCCCTTCATAAGAAAACAAATATTTTGACCAACGCGCGAGTAACACCGCGGCCATTTTGACGGCCATTTTGACGTGTACTGACATAAGATTAACTTTCCGGATATTTGGTTATTTGTATTGTAACTCTGATGAATTAAGTTTATCTATGAATGGTTGTGGTGTTGATTTTCTGTGGTTGTTTTAACTGGGAGTCGTTAAAACTGTGGTGTTTATAAGAGCGAGAATGGGTAGGTAAGGAATGTTTTGTTTTTATTGTGGGAACCGAGGGCCAGCTAGATTTTTAAGGAAAAATTATGTAGATTATAACCTTTAAAACATAAGTTATTTTGTAATGAGTTACGACATGGATAGGTAGTACAAACTTTCTAATTTCAAACCCTTCAAGGAATTCTTCTAAATTCAAACATTGCCAACATCTTTTATTGTTCATAATTTTATACGCGAATACAATTTGTAAGACTCATTCCAACCAGTCATCCATTGAGTTCCTAATAAGTAGGTACGTAAGTTCCTACCTGACGACAGGCCGCAGTAATTTAAAAGGATTTCATTTTTTTTTTAATTTACGTACATCATATTTATACATCTTCATTTTCAATTAAATGGAAGTGAAACAAATCTTTCGAAACATAACTAAATAGGTAATAATTTAGGCTTTTGACTACCAGTTGGACACAATGTAGGTAACAGAGACACTAATATTGAATTAAGAATAGGCTTGTTTCCTGGGTAAAAAAATGAAAATTCTATTTCATGTCAGTGAGATTATCAAATAATATCGGACGCGTATTCTTTGCTTTATCAAATAAATAAAAAATTACAGAAAACAATCGCATCAAAGTTCAGGAGTGCGGATTTGTGAGGTCACTTTGTCAGTAAAAGTGTAGCACGGCGTGACGCCACACGATATTTCAACGCACTGTATCGGCTTCTATTCTAGTTTAAGTTTTTAGGTAATATAATTGACCGAATAAATATATTTTTGTCAATTACCCTATTAAAGTTGAGTATTTAATAAATTCTACTTTATACTGAAAACCTGTCAAACATACATTTTAATTCAAAATTCTTAATTTATAAATCGGCCCTAACTTTTAATAGTTTTCTTCGTAATTGTCAGATTTAAATGCTATATAATAGGTTACAAACTGGTCTAATGGATTCACCAGAAAGTAACTACTCAGTACGCAAATCCCGGGAAACAAGCGAAGAATTGAAAACGACATAAAACTAGGTCTGGCAGCACCCTCCCTAATTTCTAGTTAGTCTAATAATAACGAACTGATTACATACCCACACTTCTGGTGGTTTTATTATCGACTAGATTTCGCCCGCGATTTTGCCCGCCTGAATTTAAGATTTTCCCAAACCAACTGAAACACGCTGGTGTTAAACTCTCTCCCCATTTTCTCTTTTTTATGTTACCTATGTCCAAAATTTCATCAGAATCGGTTCAGCGGTTTTCAAATTACCTATAAAGGTAACGGATCATTTGAACGATTAGCAGTACAAGGAAGAGTAGAAGGCCAACGTTCTCGCTGAATAGAGTGAGATTAAAAAACCGCTACCAATCGATCAGACGAACCAAGATCACGACCACTCCGTCAGGAGTGTACCTACTACTAAGAAGAAAATAAAGGCAACAGACGGGCAGACAAACAGAGACACACTCCCTGGAATTTATAATATTAGTTTGGATTAGTATGGATTCTTGAGACATGATTCATGCTATAAAAGCAATAAATATTGCTCCTGGATGTTCATCAACGTCCGCGCAGTTTATAAGACGTCAGAGAATGACTTTTAATTGCTCACAAAAAGTCACTCAAACCATACATAATTTGAATCTCGAACGAAGCTGTTGGCACCACAGAGCATCGCCACTGCTAGAGATGGCTTTGCCAAAACTTTCCATACAAACCAAGCGTGTCAGTGAGTGTCACCGTTTACTCATATAAGTTGACGGTCACTCAAAACACAATTATATAATTTGAATCTCGATCGAAGCTGTTGGCACCACAGAGCACCGAGACGTCTCTGCGGCCAGTGCTAGAGACGGCATTGTCAAAAGTTTTACAAGCGTTTACTTAGTTAAACCTATACTGGTGTCTGTAATCAAACCTTGTTAGTTAAATTTGACCCACTTCCCATTGTCCCAATTTGCTGCAATTTTGCACACACGTTTGTTTTTAGTAACAATGCGATTTTTTATATTAAAACTTGTTAAAATAATAATAACAAAAAAACTTATATATACAAACAAAGCTTAACATTGAGTGTTACCGTTTACTCATTGAATTTGACGGCCCGTCATGACTCTGAATACTGTTGTGATAGCTGAATTTTGTATTCAGCGCAATTGCTACGGTTATTATTTAGAATCTCAACAATTCAAGACCAATTAACCGACCAATTAAAATTTTGTGGTTACTTGGACAGCTCTGTATTTTCCACGTTCAGATCCTTACAGGTGCAGGTGGCGTGCAGGACAGAAAAGGAGATGGGCAAATCATATCCTGCGAACAGGTTCCACACCCGCACTATGTTTGAGATGGTTCTACGAGTATGATACTCCATTCGGCAAGGTTGTTTCTACAGCGACCAACCTGGGCCCGCAATCGGTTTAAGGATTTGCACATTAGCACTGCAGTTCGTATCCGGCCGGAGTGATGAAGTATGGATGGTAAGGTATGCGAACATTATTAGCAATGGAAAAAAAGAAGGAGTACAACTTTTTTATTGCTTCTCTAGTTGCTGCCGGCACGGCGCGGCGGCAGCGCGTGCCCTTCCTAGTTCTGTGTTTTGAACAAAGCTGTTGATAATCTCACTGTTTAAAAACTCGCAGAATAACCCTAATACAAGTTTAGTTCTGTTGATTTTTTATTGCTTTAAGCTTCTGGGTATTGTAGTGATGATAATTAAATTAATAATTAAGGTTTTAATTTTAGCGTTTTGCCTTGAACTGTGAGTTTGTTGTGGGTTTTGAACGAAATGGATTTCGCGAGTTTTTAATTATCAAAGAAAACACCGTAGACCAGAGGTAATGTAGCTTGTTTGCCCAAGTTCGCTCCCAGCCTATTCCATAGTAACCGTGCCACATTTGGGCGAAAAAGTAGCCTATGATGACAACAAACAAAACAAAGTGGTACAAAGATACTGTACCTTTTATGACACAACGATAGTGTACCAAACTTCGTCTCACTGATCAGTCCTGTGCATCTCGCATCTACGGGACTGCCGCAGCCTTGACAAGGTAGTCGCTCCACCTAGTGAGAGGCCTTCCAACGCAACGTATTTCGTTTCGCGGTCGCCACTCCAGAACTTTTCGGCCCAAACGGACATCCGTTCTGCGAGCAATTTGCCCTGTCCACTGCCACTTAAGTTTGGCAATTCTTCGGGCTATGTCGGTAACCTTGGTTCTCTTGTGGATCTCTACATTTCTGATTCGATCACGCAAGGAAACTCCAGGCATAGCCCTCTCCATTGCCCTTTGGGTGATTTGTAAGCTTTCTGATGAGACCCATTGTGAGCGATCACGTCTCAGAGCCATATGTCATCACACATTGGTCATAGACTTTCGTCTTGAGACACTGTGGTAAGTTGAACGAGAAGATACCGCGCAACTACCAAAACATTTTTTTTATCTTTATAATATCCATTTAGATAATAGGATCATTTTCGACAAAGCTTGAATAAATATACCTGTTACTTAATTGGTTTATTCTGAATTAATGAGTAAAGCAGTTGTTTGAAAGTTGTAACGTGTGTTAATATTGTAACCGTGACGTAGCTGCGTAGGTTCAGCGTAGGCATTTTGACATGAACAACAAATTTTCACCGTCCAAGCTTTTAGCTCGTCAATAACTGGTTTTTCGGCTTAGCAAATAATCAAATCTTACAAGTAATTAACTTTTTTGTATCTATCAGTGATTTAAATCCAAAACGACGATTTACCATGTACCATTTCTGTAGTGCAATTCAAATCCCATAATCTATAGTATTATGGATGTTAAAATTGTTTTCGATAATAGAATATCACTTTGTCCAGAGTCCAGACTCCCTTCTATAATTTTGTGAAACGTGGAGTCGAGTTTTTTTTTTGTAAGGTACTTATTTTTCCTTGCACCGAAGAAAGCCCGGGCAATGATCTCGAAAAGCGATAATAATGATTGGGCATACAGAATGAGGCACATTCCATAAAACCCTCGCCAACAGAATCTCATGTCTCATAAACCGAAATTACGTACGAACAGACACTGATATTAACATTTTTAATTACTCGCAATCGCACCGCAACGCACAGTTTAAATAAACTCCATCTTTTATTGTCGTCGTAAAAAACAATAACAAAATACTGGCCGTTTAGTGACACGCACACTTGTTAAAAAAATAAACAATACACGCACATGTTGGAGGTTCGAAATTTGAATGTTTTTTTTTTTTGCTTTTGTTTAAAGGTTGGCACTAAATAGGTTATGGCTTTATAGTAGCTCCTGCTCCTATTACACCATAGATAAATATTACTACACAGATTTTAGAGTCCATCGCTTAATATCATTTATTTAGGTTCACAGAGCTGAATTGAGTTAAACTGTTCAACTACTCACTTTTGTGACTTCAAGGGCCATTTACTTACGTACACACGGAACTGGAACGAGCAGGAATAAAAAAAAAATGTCCATATAGTTGAAAATTATTAAGATAAATATTATTAATCATGCATAGCCTTTTTCACACACAACCGACGACTTTTATTTTACAGTCTCATAAGGTTGGCATGCATCAGAGGAGATCCAGCTTTACTGCACACACCTACCTGACAAATTCAATTTCTTCGTGTTTGGTTTGAACGCATTTAACGAACAGTATAGTGTAGTCTTGCGTTGTATAATTAAAATATATTCTGTCAGTCTTAGGAACTTCTCTTCGTTTACTGTAGGCTGTATTTGCCCAGTGGAGCAAGGATACAACCGTTTTTTTTTTTAAACCTGAACTGTCCCACACTAAATTTTTTTTTATTTTTTTTTTTTATTTGATATAGGCTCGCGTTTGACCACTATCTCGCCTGATGTTAAGTGATGATGTGGTCGAAGGTGAAGCACACTTGCCTAGAAGTAATCTATTCACTCTTGACTTGAAGACCCCTAGGTTGTAGCTATCAGGAAACAAATACGCCGGCGGGGAATTCCACTCCTTAGCTGTACGCACAATGAAAGTATTTTCGAAACGCTTTGTGCGTATGGGTGGGATATCAACCATGTAACGATGACGCATTGCCGTACGTCTTGTAGTCCGATGATGGAAAGGGCTAGGCGGAATCAAATTGTGCAGTTCCATCGCACACTCCCCGAAATGTAACCGATAGAAAACCGACAGGCTGGCAACTCGTCGTCGGTGTTCAAGGCTCTGGAGCTTTGAGTCGACCAGCGCATCATTGCCGATAAGTCTCCTGGCCCGTCTGTCAATCGACTCAAGTGCGTCAAGTTGGTACCTGGCAGATCCGTCCCAGAGGTGAGAGCAGTACTCCACACATGACCGAACTTGCGCTTTATACAAGTTGAGCAGCTGTTCAGGCGTGAAGTACCATCTCACCTTTGCAAGGATCCCCAACTTTTTTGCAGCTAATTGAGCCTTTGCCTCAATGAAAGGACCAAAATTGAGGGTCGATGTCAACGTAACACCAAGAAGGTCGAGATGGTCCGTTATCGGCACGGTTACACCACGGAAGGATGGAGCTGGGTGGGATTGGCTCTTTTTTGCGGAAAAAAGACACGCCTGGGTCTTAGCAGCATTGAATCTGACTAGATTGGCATTGCCCCATTCGGAGACTGCCTCCAAAGACAGGTTCAAGCGCTCAACCATGGCCTCCCGAAGAGACCGGACTTGAGGCCCAGTAGCCCGTGCGCCAGACACGTATCTCTCAGCAACAGTGCTGTCGTCTGCATACCCAAAGGTTCCGGGTTTTAGCAGGTCATTAATGTGCAGCAAGAACAATGTTGCCGAGAGCACTGACCCCTGAGGAACTCCGGCGTTAATACCTAACTGACCGGACGAGCAGCCATCGATAACCACTCGTATGGACCGATCCCTCAGGAAGTCTGCAATCCAGTCACACAGACCACTAGGCAGACCGAAGGAAGGAAGCTTACCAATAAGGCTCTCGTGCCAGACCCTGTCAAAGGCCTTCGATATGTCAAGGGAGACAGCAAGCGCCTCCCCGTGGTTCTCGATGGCCTCACTCCAGATGTGAATGGCATACGCTAGAAGATCCCCAGTTGACCGGTTTCGGCGGAAGCCGTATTGGCGGTCAATAAGAAGGTCGTTGTCTTCTAGGTATGCCAGGAGCAACTTGGGCAAAGACCTCCCCATTCCTCCTATTTCTCTCTGTATTGTGCTTCTGCCCTCTTTTAAAACATGCTTATTATTATTTTTTAAACCGGTCAAGGGCATATCGGACTACGCACATAATTAATAATAAGCATTATCACCAAATTTCCAGTTCATAGGTAAATGGGAAGTTCGGAACAAAATTGTGTGACAGACGACGGACAGACAGACGGACACGTGAGTGACAGCAAATAGGGCTCCGTTCGGGTACGGAACCCTAAAAACAACCGACTAAAACATAACGTCATTCTTTCTTTTGGTTCTGCACCTTGTCTAATAGCTTATAATAATCGAACAGTGTACGCAATGAGGTAATTCGCAAATGTTTTCATGAATTCGCACGTTACTTCTCCGTCGCTATTTTTGTTTCTCGTCGGTTTTCCAGCGCGACGGCTATTGCGAATGTACTGTGATGTTATGACGGTTTTATTAGCTAATCTTTTGATTATTTTAGATAAAATGTTGACTTGTTTCAGCTTTGAATACGGAAAAAGCTTAGTTTAGTAATGGTTTCTCGACGACGGCTTTGATACGATCATTCCAAATTCAAAACGAGAAAAATTAGCAATCATGATGTACCAGCTATCTTCTCAAATGACCTTTAAAAATATGTAGATAAGTACTTACCAGCAGCCTCATAGCGTAAGTGAATTCGGCAAAGAATATATGTATATGTATAGGTAAGGGTGACGACACCTTTAAAATAACAACTTACGTTTTGAATAATACACATTTGAAAGGGGATAGGTCATGGAAAGGATATGTGAATTCAACTCATAGAATGGAGGACGTAGGTACCTTTTCTAAATTGAAAACATTTAAAGGAAATGTGTCATGGATTTGTTCCCTTTTCCTCTTTCGAACTTACTTACGAAATTAGGCTTCTGATTATAGACTAGACTTCATTGTTAAAAAATAATTTTAATTAACAATCGACATTCATATCAGTATAACTGAATGAATTGTCCGAAGTAACAACAGCACTTAACACGTGTGTCATGTCAAGATTTATTACTAATTTATATTAATCATCAACTCGATTCATGGAAGGCGATGATTAAAGACTGCCCGTCTGTAACTTTATCTATTTTCTATATATTGCATCAAAAAACCGGCCAAGAGCGAGTCGGCCTCACGCACGAAGGGTCCCGTACCAATATCGCAAAAATGGCAAAATATCACATTTGTTGTTTGGGAGCCCAGCCAGAGCCACTTAAATATTTATTTTATTCTGTTTTTAGTATGTGTTGTTATAGCGGCAACAAAAATACGTCATCTGTGAAAATTTCAACTGTCTAGCTGTCACGGTTCATGAGACAGCAAGAAAGACTGACAGACATACAGACGGACCGCGGCGTTTTAGTAATAGGGTCCCATTTATACCCTTTGGGTACGGAACCCTAAAAACAGAAAAAGTCGATGTCTTTGGTACCTCTTGTTTTATCATTTTGCAATGCCGGCTTCCAAAACGAAAGTTATTTTTGCACTTTTTAGGGTAGTGCTTTGGATGTAGCTTTCATTTTGTTTTTTTTATTTTTTATTATTTTGTCTTCTTATATCGTTACTTTTTCAAGTACCGGATCGACCCTCCACGGGATTTAAAGACTATTTAACGGTGTATATAACGTACCTCGAAATAATTATATATATAACATACCTCTAATACAAACGCGTAGAAAAAGGGAAAACCGTATATAACTAAGTATCTAAAATTAAGTTAAAAAAATCTGATCTGAAGAATTAAAAAGAGCGGATACCGGCCACATAATTATGATGCGCTAAGCAGTAAGTACATCAGTGTTAATTAACTTCTTCAAAACCCCTTCGATTAACCAATAGACGTTAAAGTATGTCCAGAAAACACTTTCTCCACAACGGAAACATTATCATACCAATTTATCTAAACGAAAAAAAATTGGTCGAACGACTCAATCACCTTCAAAGGCAAAAGCAGGGATACTCAGCCGCTCGTTCAGGAATCAATTAGCGTGAGCACAAAGCCCACAGAATTAGCTGGCTGAAAACAATCCACACGTGCGCCTCGCGCATTAAAAATAAAACCGACTTAGACAACTCGGTGCGATGTTTGAAAGGCTTGCGGGAGCGTTTGGATGTGGCTTACTTTGTTGGTGAGTAAGCAAAAGAGCAAGTCCACTTGCCTGTCGGGCAAAGTGTTGTTGGGTCTTTCCTTGAGAAAATTCTCAGTAGCAGCTTGGAATCTGAAATGGAGCCCCCGAGCTTACTGCCAATCATTAATAGACCTCATCCACAAAATTCGTTACAATTGACGTGAACAAATGAAAATACAATATTGAATATAGCTTCCTTCCTTGAATATGCCTTCGAAAAAACTATGCGTGATCTTAAGAAATAAGATGTTTGACGTGCACCATCTCATTTTTTCCGTTTTCAGGAGTATTTTTTGATTGACTCTAACAACTTCTGTACATTACCTATTATATTTTTTACGGCATTAAAAGATAGTAGACATAATTTTCTCTCTATTTACTTATAATAATAAGAAGAAGATTGCTTGATGCTTGTAACAACAATAAAAATTATCTTAATCGTTTCAGCAAGCCAGTAACTCGTCCATCCAAACACTCCCCCCTCACTTCCGACCTCAGTAAACAGGTAGGGGAAACATATCAAAAGTTTATGCTACTGAAATGTAAATGTGGCACAAAACGCATCGTGAATGGACCGCCATTGATTTACTTCGCGTTCAACTAGATCTGCTGTATGATTTATTTGTTTAGTAGAAATTAAGAATAACTTGAGATTTGATTGACGTGTGATTTATTTTATTTTATGAGAGAAACGGCGCGGAGATTTTTATTACCACTTCCAGTTTGGTTGATCGATTGCGACTTTGCCATAGAACGATGGATGCAATAAAATATATTATTATTATGTATGTATTGAAAAATAAAATTCTGGTAAGTTGTATTGATATAAATTACAATAATTAATGACAACGCTTCTTTACGTAAAAAAGGTAAGTAATTATTGTTAGGAATTCAATAAAATTCAAGCCTAATAATAGAATAATTTTTCAGTATTTTAATACCACACTCACGATCCAAACACATTTGGTTCGTTTACAGAAAATTATAATCAGTAACACTAAAAACATAAAAAAGACACGAGGGTGTTTAGTGTTACATTTTAGTAAGGTATCGAGTCGGCCATATTAGTTAACTTTATTAGTATTCGTCGTAATGCACCGTTTTATTAGTTGCCAGCCAGTAATCACGTCACTTCCTAGAACCGGCACACGTGACGCCTTCCTATTAATTCTTATTTTAAAAATTTAAATACTTTTTGTCGTTCGAACTGGGACACTGTTTACGTTACGCTTTCAGGTACGAGATTTTAAAAAAGAATGTCTTTTACGAATTCTATAGTAAAAATTGCTGGTTTTGTATGTTAGCTTTGGTTATAACAATGAACAAAACACGCAAGGGATTTTGTATAAGGTTCACATTAGAAAAGTTCGTCAGTTTCGAAGAACGTTCTTCAATTTTAAAGGGCGGGTTAGTTAATAGGTGTTTAAGATTTTTTTAAGGTGTTAATGTTTTAACATAACTCGAGGAACCACGTCTTTAGGGGTGAGTTACAATAACATTTTTGTTAATGAATTCTTATTTGTTTTAGCTAGTTCGTTACGATTTCGTTTAGTTTTAAATCGTCTAAGATCATAAAATTGCAGAGATCATAAATAATAAAAAGATATAAACGTTTCAAACTACTTGTACAATTTCAAAAATATTTTAAACCAATTCTGAACTTTTTAACCTTTTTGACGTTTTATACTTTTTACTTATTTCGCCTATTTAGATTTAATAAAGGTAGTAAAGCTGCCAAAGTTTTTTTTCCAAATAAAGCAAAGTACGAGAGTTTAAAAAAAATGTGGTATTTTTTCTTTTTTTAGCACTTGACCATTTTCATTGTTGAGTTTAGGTTTCAGTTTTTGAGCTAAGAAACTAATATCTAAGGACGAAACCAATCTTTAAAAACAATGCTGAGCTGCAATTTTACATAGAGACCGATGCTACTCATAAAGATTCATTTTGAAACCATCACTTGCGTCATAAACCGATTTCTGTGTCCTAATTAACTCAATAGCCAATTTTCCAAATCCATTCTTCCGTTCCAAATTCAAAATTCGAAATTTCAAACATGGAAGCTATACCAACCTTATATATCTACAAAATTCCCGGAAACTCGCCTAGGTAAGGTACGGTACATCAATCAGTAGTATGATCAATGAAAATGATTTTGGATGAACAACTACTGTTTGAAACAGTGGTGTGTACATCAAAGTGTGTTATTATGTGGGCTTGCAGTGGCGGGCACCTCACTAGTGGACAATTGATCAAAAGACAGATTTAGTTGTCTTTGAATGCCAGCCTGGAAGCACGCCAGAGCTTTGATTCTTATAGTGTACAGAGTAGTGTGTGAGGAAAGAGAGAATTCGAATTCTTGATTCTATAATAATTATAACGACTTTAGTCCTCTTTGACTTTAGGTGTATTTTAATTATTTTATTGTATTATGTTTAGTTGTTTATGTAGAAAATAAATTTTATATTGGTGCAGAAATACTGTGTAGAACACAGCTATTTACAGATATAATTATTTTCTTAAAGCAGCTTTTCAATGTGTGCCAGATACCTACAATGCTGAAAAACAAAATTGATTTAATTCTTTGTTTTTTATTCACCCATTCGATTTGATGGGCTCGGCATCTGCAAAATTCCTAGTATAAGCCTACCTACGTTCCTGTCTTCGGTTTGCAGCACTGAAAAGTTAACCAGAATGTTTTTATCCCCATCTCTGGTTAACAGTGAAGTGGCGTGCTTGACCGATGCACTGAACGCCTGAAAAGTTGCCCGAACACGGCGTTGCCCGAGAACCCATTTTCCCAGAGACAATGGGACGAGCCGCTCTGTAGGTTGGTACGGAATAAACTTTTAAAATACGTCCACCTACTGCTGAGCGTGTCCGCCTGCTGGCTATGAATGGGTGCGAGTCGGGGCTCTGGCTACAGGCACTACCGTCACCCAACATAGGTACTATGTTGAGTGACAACACCTTCCAGATCACTACATGTCTGCGTTTGGGTGCTCCTAGAGGAGGTCCACATCGTTGTCAATGTGGTGAAGCAGTCTCCCGCCTCGGACACCATGGTCGGATAGCACGGCACGCCAGCATTAATTACATCATATGTCAGGCTCTTGTCGCCGGAGTGCCAGCTGTTTTAGAACCCAATGACTTGGCACGCGACGACGGGAAGAGACCAGACAGGATGACCATAATGCCTTGGAAGTTGGGTAGGTCTTTGGTGTGGGATGCAACATGTACCGATACCCTTGCGCCATCCCATCTTCTTAGCACGGCGCGCTGTACTGCAGTGGCAGCTGCTGGGCTGGTGCAGAAAACCTTAAATGGCGCAAATACAACAACCTTACTGAAAGCTATATGATTGAGCCGTTTGGGATTAAAATATTAGGTCTGTGGGTTCCGAGTGCTAATCGAGTGTTTCGAGATAAGTAAACGGTTAGTCGACTCTTCACGTGACCAGAGGGCTGGGCTTTTTTTCGTCCAGAGAATCAGCTTTGCTATCAAACGTGACAATGCTGCCGGCGCGGGGCACGTTTCCCGTTGACATTGAGGTGGACGAATTTTTTGACACCCAATGAGCCCTCCTCTGATCATACACGTTTGTATATAGTTTATATAAGTATATTATATTTTAGTAAATAATTTTATTTTTGTCGCAATAAATCATATAAAATTAAAAGAAAAATATTTTAACAAATTATATTTTTAATATTAAGTTTTCATTTTGTCAAAACTAGAATGCCTTAGTTGCAGCATGCAGCGCCACCTTTGAAAAACCTTTCTAGGCTTAGCATCTAATATAAGAAAACTCTCTGTAAAATATTGACTAAATTAAGAAGAGAGAGAAAGAGTAGATTCAAAATAAAATTGCGTTCCTACCTGTATAAAAATTCCGTGAAGTCTCTGCCTGAAACTAACCTATAAACACAAAGGCGTAATTTAGTGTTCTTAGTATTATGTGTAAGGCGCGAAGTCGGGCGGTTAATGCGTTGTGTAACACAAACAGGCGGAGCCGGGCGGTGGTTACTCGCTTTGTGCCTGTGCGGAGTGTGAGGACAGAGAGTAAGTGAGGACCAGAAGTTTCAGACACCGTTATAATCGTTGACAACATCGGCACTTAATAGGCTCTAGTCAAGTGAGTGTATCAACGAAAGCGTCGTTATAGCTAGTAGAACAAGTATAATATCAAAATTTAAAAATCCCCCGACTCATTTTTATTTCATGCTACATAATTTTAAAATAATAATATGGTATATATATTATAATATTTATAAGTCTATTTTTTTAGAAAATATTTATGTATTTTATTAGTCAGATAGTTTATTAATATCCGATTTTAATTTTTCTTTTTTTTTGTACTCCTATCACTATTGTATCCTTTTTAACCCAAAGGTTGACTGGTAGAGAATGCCTTGCTGCATATGTATCACCATTGTACATAAAGTTTAAATAATAAATAAATAATGTATCTAGTACACAGTAGATACGCTTCGATCGGCAATCTACGGAATGATGCGAAAACACCCTGATTCAAATAGTAAAACGCCCATAACTTTTGAACGGCTGAACCGATTTTATGCAAACATAGCTAAGAACACCCCTTACTATAGAAATTGTCGATTATGCACCACTAAAAAGTGGAATATAAAAAATACACTACATAGTGAAAGATAACTTCAATTTCGGAAGGCGGTGTCAAAAAACGAAAACAGGAACACCGACTGCCGAAATAGAAGTTATTTTTCATTATGTAGTGTATTTTTTTGGAATTCGGTTTTATTTTTGTAAAAAAGTTTTTTTATATTCCACTTTTTTATATCTAAAAGTAAAACCTGTTTTCTCAAAAGGATAAACAAAAGCCAAGTCCAACTTTGGAGAGATTGAACTAGTTATTTTTCAGATAAACCTTCTGAAGTATCTTACTCTGTGGCCCGTTTTCCTGACGGCTTGATTGTCCGGCGAAACGACTACCGGACTGAAGATTGTCAGTGAGATCCGGCATTGGAGAGTAAATATTTACGTCTCAATATTTAAATGTTATAGTTGGCATTCTAGTGAGATTAAAAGAAATGCTTTGAATGTAATGTGGGATTTTAAAATTACAAAGTTCAAAAATCAATGGTGCTTGTTTTTTCAGATATAATCGGCGCAACTAAGCATCGACTTTTGCCAGATGAAATCTAGAATATGAAAAATCATTTTTATTGTTATTGTTAAAAGTAAGTAAATTATTTAATTACAGAGACAATTTTTTTGTTATTATGGTTCAATTGAGGAATTTTACTGGATGTCTAATGTACTAATATGTATTTCACTTTATATTTAACTTAACTACGCTTGTGAGATGTAAACTGTACTTAATGAACGCAATGCTTGAAATAAAAGACTTTATTTTTTAAGTAGCCAATTAATCATCGTCATAATCGCCAAAAGAGGCTCCTTCCACCCGTCGCAACATAGACCGGTACTTTCCTCATCCCCCTTTCTTTTGTACTTTCCTCAGCCTTGACTTCCGCAACATTCACCAGGTCATAGGTCCGCTCCCGGTTTGTGGTCACGTCTCGAGAACCTTTCAGCCCCATCTGCGACTAATGTATCTATCCTCCCCTTATTTAGCAGTTATGTTGGTTACGTTGGTTCTCCTGCAGATCTCTACATTTCTGATTCTAATATTCAGTGAAACTTAAAATATTTCCTCTCTCCATTTCCCTAAAGTTTTTATATTCTGATGACGCTCATTTTGTTTGAGCGACCGTATTATTTAAAGCTGGCTGGTAAACAAATTTTACTATATGAAATTGCCCATTCCCAAAAGTACTTCTAAAGCTAAAGGGAATTTCCTGAAAACGAGAGCGCGATGCAATTTAAATTTCGTCGATAGGCGATATCGTGGACGTATCTTTTAAGAAAATTTCAAGTACGAATCGGTCGAATTGCACCGCATTGCATTCATGTGAACGTACTTGCAATCTCGCTTAGTAAAAATCGCTAAGTGGTGTGATATATATCGAATCGCGTCGATCCATCAGGTAGGTCGCGAAGAGTTATTTATTTTGAACCGACTTCAAAAAGGTGGAGGTTCTCGGATTCGACTTTATTTGTTTTTATGTTTGTTACCTCAGAACTTTCTACTAGGTGTACCGATTTTGATGTCCTTTTTTTTATTTGACAGCTGGTGCTTCTCATGTGGTCCCATTTAACGTGTAGTTTTTGAGTTATCCTTAATAATGCGTATTTTCATGGTAATTAAGGTAGGTTACAAAACTAAATAGAGAAATATAATAAACATTTTACCAAAAAAATTAAACCGACTTCCAAAACCAAATACTAAAAAGCGAAAGATAACTTTATTTTCGGCAGTCGGTGTAAAATACGAAAAAAAACATAGGTACCTAGGACACCGACTGCCGAAAATAAAGTTATTTTTCGCTTTGTAGTGTATTGTTTTGGTAGTCGCTTTTTTTTGTTGATAAATTGTTTCTTATGTCTTTTTTTTTCTTTTCACTCTATCCAAATAACATCATAATCAACATGAAACCTTCACTCTACGCACAATATTAACAAAATTTGAGGAAACGGCAGACTATACGTTTTGCGAATTATCAAACAATACAGTCTATAATTACACTACAAAGCGAGCCATTTAATAGACATGAAAGTCAAAGAGTTTCTTTCATCGTGTTACTGGCAGCTTTTGATAATAATTGGCACTCCTAACGCGAATATTAAATAAAAAGAAAAGAATAATGTGTGCCAAGTTTATGCGGCCAGTCATTGTAAACGAGATGACGTGTTAAGGTAGAAGTTTACAGTGGCATTGTTTATGGTTATTACAGGTGTTTGAGATGAAGTGATAATTTAAATTAGTGTGGTTTGAATTTGTGAGTGTTGCAGTAATTTAATTAAACTGTGATTTTTAATTTCGTAGACTATACTGACAGCCACCAGTGATCTTATTTTTTTTTAATGTTACATGCTCGGAACATATTGTTGTAGGTAAGGTTCAATCATAGTGATTCATCGAATCGATGTAACATGACTCTTCAATTTAATTTTACAAATTGGAATTTAATAAATGTTTTATGAATATAAAAAGTAATATTTTTAAATTTAACAGTATTCATATGTATAAACTTTTATTGTGTTATATATGAAATCAACAATAAAATAAATGCGATAGATAAAATGAAGTCTGACATAAATGAGTAGAAACAAAATAAGGGCTGCTGGTTTCTTAAACAAATGTATTTTTTTGCCGTGAAATAGTTCCATTTGCGATCTATTTCGATTTACGATCACTCAGGATAGTCAGGATACGACACTATTTTTATGTAACGATAAATTGACAACCCCCCAAATGTCAGTTTAGTCTACGAAATTAAAAATATCAGATTATAGGTATAGCTTTGTTTGAATATGTATCACCTGGAGGCTGAGAAGCCAGCACTGTTTATCCTTACGGAGACGCAGATAGCAATACCGTCAGACGTGTCGTACTTGTCTTACCCAGAGTTCACCCTGGAGCACAATTTTAGAAAACAGGCGGGCGTATGTATATACGCCCGTGACGATCTTTGCTGTCGGCGTCTCCGTAACCTTGAGTACTCTTGATTCACAACGCTCTGGGCTCTGGTGGGCACAGGTCTGGATAAAATTATCTACGCCGGTGTCTACCGTTCGCACAGCGGAGATCAGGAGACAACCAGGCTCACACAGTACCTCAGTGGCTGATGCGGCACAGCAGCGGTGCCTTTCCACCCAATTAGTGTTGCTGGGGGACTTTAATGCCCACCACCAGGACTGGCTCTTCCCATACCAGTGCACTGATCATGCTGGACGGGACATGCGTAAGCTTTCGCTAGCGCTAAACCTCACGGAGCTGGTCCAGGGTGCAACGAGGGTACCGGATGTTGATTCGCACACAGCGAATTGCTTGGACATTCTCCTGACAAGAGATCCAGACAGATACTCAGTGTCGATAGCTTCAGGTTTGGGTAGTCCCGACCACTATTTGGTGAAGTCTGTGTCCGTCTATTCCCCAGGCCAAGAGGCACCCGGCGGGTTTGACGGTACAAGTCAGCAGATTGGGATGGTATACGATCTTTCTTCGCATGCTATCCTTGGCAGCCTACTTGCTTTTCTTCGAGTGATCTATCGTCGTGCGCGGTCACTGTGACGGATGTGTTGCGTCAGGGAATGGAGTACTACATTCCGTTCTTTGACGTATCAATGTCTAGCGAAGACCGGCCATGGTTTGGCGCCGACGCGCTTAAACATTGGGCGTACCTGGCTTGGGTCGACGCTCGATCGCGTAAGGCGAGTGACGTGGCTAAGAAGAACAGGGCTGCCAAGTCCTGCAAGATGGTGTTGCGAAGGCTCAGTTCGACCACACTGGCCGAATAGGGACCAAACCTGCTTCTTACCCAGTAGGTAGTAAAGCGTTTTGGTCTCTGGCTAAGTCGGTCGAGACGAACTTCTGCCGTCCCTCACTTCCACCACTGCTGAAACCCGACGGGTCGCTGGCCAACTCCGCTGAGGAGAAGGCAAATTTAATTGCCTCTGTTTTTACGGAATCTTCACGTTTGAATCCTAGTAACGCGTGGCCCTCTCCTTCTCCTGATTGATGCGAGACGAGTATGTCGGACATTCGTATCCATCAAAACACGTTCGTGAGGAGCTGCGCAACCTCGACGTAAACAAACTAGCGGCCCTGATGGAATACCAGCAATTTTTCTTAGAACCTGTGCGCCTGAACTGTCTCCGATCTTGACACGCCTATTACCCCTTTCGTATGAGGCTGAAAATGTGCCGAATGTTTAGAAGCAGGCTAACGTCCAGCCCGTGCCCAAGACGGGCAGTCGAGCTGACTGATCGAGAGGCACGGGGAAGCGCTTGCCGTCTCCCTAGACATCTTTAGGCATGAAAGCCTTATTTTTAAGGTTCCTTCATTCGCTTTGCCCTGTTGTCTATGTGATTGGATTGCAGACTTCCTGAGAGATCGGTCCATTCGAGTGGTTATCGATGGCTACTCGTCGGACCACTTGGATATTAACGCCGGGGTCCCTCAGGGGTCGTTTCTCTCGGCAACTTTATTCTTGCCTCACATCTGCTAAAACCTTTGGGTGTGTAGACGACAGCACTGTTGCTAAGAGATACTTGTCCAACGCTCGTGCTACCGGGCCTCAGATCCAGTCTCTCTGGGAGGCCATGGTGGAGCGCTTGAACCTGTCCTTGCAGACAGTCTCCGAATGGGGCGATGCCAATCTGGTCAGGTTTAATGCTGCTAAAACCCAGGCGTGTCTTTTTTCCGCTAAAAAGAGCCAATTTCACCCGGCTCCAACTTTCCGAGATGTGACCGTGCCAATTACGGACCATCTAGAGCTTCTATAAAATATATGCTTTCATCACTCCTGCTTTGAATGCCTGTGGAACCGTGCAGTTTGTTGGAATAACAAGTAGTCCTACTATTGCTCTCCATGATACACAGCTTTTCATCCATGAATAATTTAATGATTTTTACTGGATAAGATTTTCCTGTGCGATAAGCCCAATAAGTATCTTTATAAATGTTTGTCCTGCAATTTTTTTAAAGTTCTTCTCGGGTCTTCACCTACGTTACACAAAAATGACGGGGAAGACTTTATTCTCGTTAATGTTATCAAAATTAGGTAGATAAGTATTATTAGTCGGTAACTCGTGACTAATGTCGTAACTGAATGGTGTGTACCTCACTCCCGTTATAATATGTCCGCGTCCCGGGATGAATGTGGACGATGCTATTCGTAAAAGAAACATTTAAAAATAATGCAGTTTGATGGGTGACAGTAATTATCAACTTGGTCTGTGCCTAATTGATTACCTATGTACTTACGACTCTATACTTAATTAGAGATGCAACGGAACTTCCCCTCCACATCCGCAAATGCGTAAGAAATCGTAGTTCCACACCTGCATCCGCCTCCACAAGTTTTAGCGGATTTGTAACGGAGGTCTACTAAATAAAGACCCATAAGTGGGGTCCACCATATCTATTAAGTTAGTATAGCGTTAAGGATACTGTTGTGTTTGACCTGCCTAGTTGATGTAGGTAGTGATTGTGGAGGCCCATCATGACGCTCCCATTTTGTAATGTGCAAGCGTGAATTCTTTCATTCCCTGCCTTTTAATCCGACTGAGGAAGGAGGGTAAGATGTTTATCAGTCTTTGGATGTATGTATGTTTGTTTGTATGTATGTTTGTTTCTATGTGGAGTTCTAGAGACCAAACGCTTTGGCCGATTTTCATGATTCTTACTTCAATCGATTCGTCTTAACCTTGCGAGTGTCACTGGCTACATCAAAATTGGAAAATAGAAAAATGGCGGGTTTTCGGATTGTGGTAGCCCAATTTTTTTTTTCTACTAAATCCAATTTGTGGCGTATCAAAATAAAGGGTTATAAGAGGTGATTTCAAAAATATAAAACACTTATATGTTTAAATGTTCGTAATTATAAAAAAAAATGTTAACTCTAAACTTAAAAATAAAAAAACTTAATACAAAAAATCAAAATACCCCGAATGCTTAAGAAGCGAACTAAAAAGACGTAAACAAGATCTTCTGTCTTCTTAAGCCGTCAGGTTTTTTTATTTTTTATTAACTTTTTTCATTCTTGGTCTAGTCTAATCTAACAGTCTTAAAAGTAATATTAAATCTTGGTTCTCTCTGCAACATTCCTATAACTAGTAACCGGAGCCCCATACATCTACTTGCAGATGTGCTCGTACTAAAATAAATTATTTTAAACGTAAATACAGCGATTGGCGCAATGATAGCTTTTATTACGAATGCTGGACGTCACCGCTATAATGCTAACCAGCTTTATATATTTGTGAATCATTGGTAATTAGTGTTAGACTTTATTTGGACTACCTAGATCGGGTTCTGCGTATTTAATATTGCAAATAAACTCGACGCGGCATTGCGACTTCCTCTAAATCTACACTAGCCCCAGGTTCTTACATTTTTTAGGGTTCCGTACCCAAAGGGTAAAAACGGGATCCTCTTACTAAGACTTCACGGTCCGTCTGTCTGCATGTCTCCAGACTCGTAAAACGTGATAGCTAGACAGTTGAAAATTTCACAGATGATGTATTTCTTTCTGCTGCCGCTATAACAACAAATACTAAACACAGAATAAAATAAATATTTAAGTGGGTCCCCATACAACAAACGTGTTTGTTTGCCGTTTTTTGCGATAATGGTACGGAACCCTACGTGCGCGAGTCCGACTCCCGGGCCGGTTTTTATTATTCTGATCAATTTCGATGCCTGATCCAGACTTACAGTTGCACCGTTTCCCCGGGGTTCATCAAGTTTGTCTACGGGCTATCAATTCTGTTTTTTCTGGTAGTCGTTGATGTCGATTCTGGCACTCTGGAGTGTGTTCCGATTTGGCTGTCTTTACTTCGTATTTCATCTTTTTATAAGCTGTATATTATCTTGCTTTTGTTTGCCTGTCCGGTAACTACTAATGGATTTTGCTGCAACTTGGCGTACTTACAAACATTAAAATAGTATGGTACTATCTACCTGGTCTCATGATAGAACTAAGGTGGCCATAGCAACTCCGCAACCAGACGATATCACCGTCGCGTTTGGGCTCATTGGATATGTATTAACAAGCGATATTAAAAATTCTTACTTTTTTCTCCATTAAAAGCTTGTTTTAAAAAGATTATTACTTTTTTCTACACTCACAACGTAATGTTCCAAATATGAATCCAAAAAATATTGTATAAACACGTACTTTATATTCGTGGATAGATAAAATTAAAAAAAAATCCATTACAGTGCAACATTTTCCTTCAATTTTCAAACAACTGCTTCATAAAATAACTTTTAAATGCTTATTTAAAAGTTATTTTATGTTATTTTTATGTTATCACTATTTTACTTTTTAATTTACTGGCGCTTAAAAGTCACAAAAGTTAATGAGCCTATCATTGACTTAATGTAGAAAAGTAGTGTTATAGTCTATGGAGGCGCGCGCTGCGCAGTCATGCGCAATGAGAATCTTAATTGCCCGCCATACCACATATTTTTTCCGTTTTGTTTTATTTCAAATGTATGAGTGAAGATAAAATAGTGTATGCAACGGCATATAATTAGGTATTAAAACACTCGCGTGTTATTATTATCACTACAATTACAATTATTATAAACCCACGCTCGTGTTTTAATAACCACTATTATATGACCATTGCATAAACTACTATTAATAATTCACGATAAAGCTAGTAAAGCTATACCACAGAACAGATTAACTAGTACTGATGGCTTTACTCCTTCAATTAACGCTAACTGAGGAATAAGATTTGGCATCTGTAAAACTAAAAGAGTTTCCTATTTTCCCAGACGTTTTCCGCTGCAGACAGACAGACAGTCTACTAACCGAAGTAGTTATGCCTACAAATTTAAAGTTTCCGCTCAAGAAACTGGGGCTCGTAGAACAATCACCTTCAATTATTTTTTTTGATACCATTCGTAAGGGAAACGAAAGGGTAAGACGACCTGCAGCCATAATGCATGATGAATTCGGCAAGGCAAAGGGCAAAGAGTATCAAAAAAATCGACCAATCACATAGATGGAAATCCACATGGTAAAGACACCATCTCGCATTTGATTGGTCGTTTAGTTATACTCTTTGCCATTTGCCTTGGCGGATTCATTATGCATTAAGGCTGCTGACATCCTTTTATGTTGAAGCGAGACATATGTATCTATATGTCCGAGAGGGTGCAGGATTTTCCTCTACACAGATGTACTTAAAGAAAACTAGATCCCAAAAGTAACCAGTCTATCGCACATTCCAACTATTTTTACTTCATAACCTCGTTCTTTTTAATGAACGTTCCGTTTTACGACAAGTGAACGCTCATCACGGCATTAATGGCGGCACTTCCGGTTCATTAGCATTACACATAGCACGTAAAAAATAAGCTATTAAAATATGAATTTTATTCGTAAAACATTCGCTGGTTTTATGGCGATGTAGGAGGAAATTCTGGGAAATAGATAATTTTATTTGGGAGAAGTTATTACTTTTAAATTGCAATAGAATAACACCTTCCTAACTAACAATCAGTCTGAGTTCGATACTTAGATCCTGGCCACAGAACCATACTTTAGGGCCTGGTTGTTAAAGAAAGAAAGAAAGAAAACTAGTTTATTTGGTACACTATGTAGGTACAAATAAAAGGGAACTTAATTACTTAACTTAGCCGTGGCTGGGTCACCCACGGTGAAGCGAAGAGGAACCCGAGGAGGGGCCGCTCGTCAGGGCTTTTGCCGATAAGCCGACGAGCGATGTAGCTGCCTACAAGAAGGTTGGGATGCCGCTTGTTAACAGAGGTGACATCGCAACAGAGGCGGGCCGCGATGTCGTATGGGGCCTCCCATACGATATCGCGGCTGAGGGTTAGGTGCGGAGAGTATTGCGGTGCGCCCAACCTTCCGAGGCCTGGACGGGCTCGCCACAGTCTGATGGCGTGCCCGTGTTCCCACCATAAGCGGCACAGGTGGACACCGTGGAGTTTTAGTGGGTTGGAGTCCCACATAACTTGGATATATTATAAGGAATTGTAACTTAGATTTGAGCCACTGATAGTAATTTTTAAACCTTTTTTATAGAAGCAAGGCTGTTGGCAAAAAATACTGGTGCGTCTAGTCTCTTCTTTCGCCATCGTACTTTCGATGTAAGGCGACAATGAAATTATATGAATTTCGATATTCTATAGACTCCTTCGTAAAACAGAACTGTCTGCGGTATATTAATTGATTAATACCCCTTCTACACAGTCAGGCGGTTGTTCCGATCAACCTGCCCTTGGTCGGGGCACCAACCTAAAAAAGATCGTGTAGTAAACGGTGGTTGGCCAACCAAATTGATTTGACCTTCCAACAACATTAGTTGGGACTTGAGACCAATTTGGTCGACTGTGTAAAAGGGATTTAACAAAAATCCGAAATCCAAGTTCAATTGATACTTCATTCAATTAATATTGATCAAACAAGTTACCAATCTACCTACGCAAATTGTGTGCAACATTAACCAATGCACCTCTGCTACCCAAGAGCCATTACAACAGTTACTATTACTCAACCGATCACCTCCAACTCCGTACCTTGCGTAGTGAACACCCAAATAAAGAGTTCGAGGAAGGCCACCCAGCGCGGCGCCGGCGCAGCTGACAAACAAACCGACGAAGCACAGAGCACGGTAGCTCGGTGATAGCTACTTGAGATTCAGTGGAAAATTACTGTACGTAGGTACCTACTTGAAGGTAATTGTCCAACGAAACTCTGAAGACATTTTAGATAAGTTAGCTACTTACCTAGGTACCTGGCTAACGAAAGCGGTAGGACATAGGACACAGTAATAATTGCAGTTAGCAGGTACTGGATGTTTTCTCCTATTTAATAACGTAGAACAGGTAGGGTTGGAAGTTTGTACTGTGTCGTCCAATAATGTGGTGGTCGGATGTATGATTGACAGATTCGGATGCGATTTTTATTACAGGACTAAGTCTTAGTGACCCTCCGAACGTTGTTGGATGTAATACAAAAACCCAGTTGCAAAAAGCACTTCTTTCTAACTTCATGAAACCTTTAAAAAAATTACTTACTCGGTTCAACCTGGTTCAGCCGATCTCAACTCACTCATGTAATGTGCTCACCGACGAACAGCAAAGTTTACTATTGTGTTTGGCGATAAGTGCAATATCTAGTTTTGAGCAACTTTCGAGAAAAACGCGGTAATAGATTTTTTTTATCTCCATCATTAGACACCCTATGCTATCAACATGAAACTATCACTGGACTATGAATAAAATTAAATAAATTATTACTTAGTAGCTAATGTTTTAAAATACGTATTATATTAATGCTTATAAAAACACAATAATTTTCTTATATTTAGGACCTTTTATTACTTAGATTTATTTATTTAATTCATTAATTATTATAACACCTTTACAGAAACATCCAAGGCGATGTTACAACATACGTTATAAAACATTAAAATACAATACATCAATTGTTACATTAAGACATACTAAAACATTAATCATTATTTAAATGGTCAGATCTTTTTCAAATTGAAATAACCGTTTTTTACTACATGTATATGAATATCGGTACATACACCAAAATAACATTTTTTACAATTTTTGTCTTTCTGTCTGTCTGTTTGTTCCGGGTAATCTTCGAAACGACTAGACGGATTTTGACGGGACTTTCACTGGTAGATAGCTGATGTTATAAAAAGAAATATAGGCTAATAACAGATCCTGTGGGGACTGATGACTTAAAAAAATAAATATAATCTTTACAAGTTTGACGCGGACGAAGTCGCGGGCAACAGCTAGTCCGTTATTAAATCAACATTATTGCACTTTTGATGTAAGTACAATAATCATCTTACTTATTTCGGTATTCATTATTAAGACATGCTAGACTCAACAAAATATCTGTTACTTATTTCAATAATTGTTAATGTTACGTCATCATAACATAAATCTGCAATAACTTAAGCTTATTGCGCTTATCAAAAGTATTTAATATATTGAAATGTTTTAGCCTATCAAGTGTTAATTAGCAGACACAATAGAAATAACCATTGTCTTTTGCCGATTCGGATATATGGACAATTAAATTAAGAGGATATGCAATACTTATTGTGGTAATTGTTAGTGATAAGTATTACTAAGTAGGTACTTACCAACTTTAACAAACCTTTTCATAACTAAACTTATATACATTTTGTTAAGTAAATCACAAACCATGGTCCAGTTGTTGTAGTAAAACCGGATTAAACAGTACCTACTGGTAATAGACACATAATAAAAGGTGTCTTAAGAAGAAATTGTGCTACCTGCTCGTTTTGCCGATTACGAATTTATGTAACTTTGTGAAACCTTTGGGCTTACTCGGGTTTTGACCCGAGTTATTGGACTTTTTATTAGGACGGTAGAATAGTTTCAGGTCTGAACCTACCTACATTAGGTATCTATGTTGCAATTGCAACGTAAGTAGGTATGTACCTAGCTATATACTTGGTAGGTTTGGGTTTCAGTGGGAAGCTGTTCTGCTGCATTAATGGTTCAATGGTATTGGAGCTCCTAGAAATAAGAAACAAGATGTGCTTTTATCTCAGGATTTAAAAAAGCTTTAATATTGGGCTCGGGAAAAATTCAGGAAGAAAAATACTACGAAATTGTGAATCTGTTTTTGGTTTTGGTTAGGTAATGTTGTTTTTGGCTTACTTACTTTCAGTTTCTTATAAGACAGACTACAAATAATAAGAATACCTCAGAAATCAAAACCATGGTGAGCATGCATTTAATTTTCGAAGTTTACAAGAATCTAGTTTACAGGTGGATAGGTGCGCGAGTTCAAAAAACTAATAAAATAGAAAAAAACTTAATCAAGGAATGGTTGTTTCCCAAAACACAATAATCGCACAAAAAGTTATCTCAACCACAAAAAGCACATCGAAACAAAATGATTAGGAAATCAGTCCAAACATCTCAATAAAACCGAAACATTTATTTCCAAAGACATTAAAAAAAGTAAAACTAATATTTTTCCGCTACAATGGCAACTTCTATTCGCGTACACCTGATTAATTTATCTATGTTTATAGTCTATGGTCGCCGTTAATGGCGGGAATGGATGAAACCCAGGCGCATTGGAACTCAATAAAATCCGAGTAACATTTACAATGGGCTGGTATTTATTTAAGTGGTATTATTGGTACACCACCCGCGACTGACCAGACCACACATAAAACTGATCGCTTTTACGATCTTTATTGTTGCCTGAGCCTGAGTACACCTTATTTTGATACTGACTTTGTTTTATTGGTGGTGATGTAATTATTCGGTTTAGGTGGTATTTTCAGTAGGTAGGTACCTATTCTTATCTTTTTACACACGACCGAAAACGTAGAATATGGTGTGCCGTGTGGGTAGTTTGAACTGCCAGAATAATTAAATTTCATTTAGTTTACAATAATTTTAGATCAGCTGGCTGCTCGTTGAGTTTTCTTCTTGTGAACAGATTATAAGAAGTTAAAACTGCTTTTGAATAATTTATTTTATTGGATGGATGACTGTATTCCAACTAATCGAAGTCCAATTCGTACGTTCGTTGCAGCTATCCATTGCGTTTAAAACGACGCCACTGTTTGCGCCATCTATTATATTTTTTGACACACACTCAATTGCTGTCACAGAATAAAAAGATACTACCAGTTACTACCACTGTTTGGCATTAGCAATTTACCTATTCGTCACTAGATGGGGCTTTTATAAATGTTCCATCAATTTTTTAATTTCGCTTTGCGTAAATTGCAATGCATGTAGGGAAACCAGACGAAACTTCGCAAATTGTAATGAATTTGAAATAAAATGTTTTTTTTTTTACATGTACCATATATACTATTTTTGTGTGCTTTAAAAATGTATGTTTACTAGCTTCTTTATTTTTTAATTTCATTTCATTTTCTTTAATCAAAATTGTGACAGTCGAACTTAGCTCGGAGTAATGAAACGTAGTCTATATATAGTAGAAAACAAAATGAATAAAATGACGTTTGTTGACAGTTGCGCTTTGTTATCGTCGAGATTATTTTCTGCATTCATTAGAAGAAAGAAATTTTTGTGTACAAATTCAGTCAGATTTCATATGGATATAGGACATGAAGAGAAGTCAGCCATGGAACTCGTCAACGTACCGCCAATCGTGTCAATTTACCGGCACTCTCTGCACACCTTCGATGACAGTCAAAAAAGTGCTCTTAGGGCTAACTTGGATAAGCTAAAGATTATGATGGATGGTCTAAGAGCTGAAGACTTGGGCTACGACAATAATTTGAAAGACCAAGATCTTTGGAAGCATCCCAACAAGGCACCATGTACGTACATAGAAGTATTTCAGAACAGCCAAATAAATATGAGTATTTTTGTTTTAAAGCCGGGTTTCAAAATGCCGCTCCATGACCACCCTCAAATGCACGGGCTTCTGAAGGTGATATCAGGTGCGGTGAAGATCAGGAGCTTTTCGGAGTACCCGGTGAAAGAGCATGTGGATCCGGCCGAGTTCCAAGTTCGCGCGAGAAGAGAAGCGGCACGGCTGGCGCAGGGTACCCACACGCGGCGAAAGTTGTTCGCCGAAATTACCACTGATAAAGTTTGTTCCGATAACTCTGGTACTTGCATACTCACACCAACTGTATCCAACTACCATGAGATAGAAGCCCTCGAGATGCCGGCAGCATTTTTCGACATCCTCTCGCCACCTTATGACACATTAATCGAAGGTATCGGACCGAGACGATGTCGCTACTACTTCGTTTCTAACGAGGTAAGCACCAACTTAGTAGAGTTGCAAGAAACTGAAGTGCCAAAATGTTTCTACTGTGATCAAGCACCATATTTAGGACCAATTCTTGGTTAGGTACAAATTTACTATTAATAGGTAGCTATTTGAGGATTTTAATATAAAATGTTAAGATCCATGTTAAGTTCCTGGCCATGTATATATATAATAGTTTATTTAATTTTTTCTTGTATCCAGGTCTTGAATGTGAGAGTAGAAATATATATTTGAATGTCTACTTCATGAAATGTCAGTATTTGTTTGTTTAATGTGTAGGTACCTACAATCCATAGTCCACATTTAGTTACCAGTAAGATTAGCAGTTCCCGTAGACCAATTTGTATGCATTCACAAAACAGTATAAGATAATTATTTCTACCCTACAATAAATCATTGTATTGGGACTACATAATTCTTATAGCAAGACATAACATACATGTTTTAGCTATAATAATATTGTATGTATATTCTGTATGTAGAAAAGCCCACCTACTTGTAAAAAAACAAAACTGGATCCTTTTTTTGATGATGGAAATAATAATTCTATTGTTGTTAGTGGTGAATGTTGAGTATTTGACGAAATCAATATATTCATGATTTTATCATTGTTGTTAGAATACTAGAGTTCTACGCCTAAGTCAAAATTAATGTTATTTTAAGTTTCATGCTTCCTTTTATTTGTTACTTTTCACATCTTGTAGACTTTCCCTATTTCTAAATCTAAATACTAAACCATGTTCATACAAAAAAAATACCTAACCAGTCAGTGGGAATTATAAACTAAGTTTATGGGAGTGAAATGATTCCTATGATTGATTTTCTTTTGCAGTCTTTCTTAACTATTATGAATGTTCTTGCACAATATTATTAAACTTAGGACAGAATATTTTAAAACAGTTATTGTTTTCACAACTACCCACATGTCGTAAGTATTGTTATGTTAGAATAGCTATTGACCATTGTCCTATCATGACATAGCTGTAACCTTATTTTGTCATGGTTTTGATAACTATTGCGTTAGTCCATGGTGGACTACTCTTCATTCGCATCATCACAAATCAAACTATAAGTTATTAATTTTTTTAATGTAAAATTGACAAGTCAGACTGTAGATTTGAGGCTCTGAAACGTCTATTACAATTAAATATGTAAACTACAAATGACAACAAAACGTAAATATTGATTAGTTTTTATTGTAATTATGTCTTAAACAATTATTCATATTTTTTACACTGTCATCTTATACCTAATTCGTTTTTTTATTGAGTATACACTAAGTGGGTATTTTATGTCATTTTAAGATTAAAGTGAAATAAAATATTAACATTCCAACATTTGTCAGACTATCCTTTAAAAATGTTCATTTTTCATTTAAAAATAGAGCATTAATGATTTAATTATTTGATCTCTAAACATTATTAGTAATAGATTGCACCTTTTAGATATATTTGTAGGAAAGCGAAACTTGATTTCCTTTGTGATGCCAGAATTGAATTTATAAAATTTTAATAAAATTGAATGATTGCACTGTTATTATGTAAGAAGTTTTATAGAAATAAGTTTCGTTTCCCCGAGTAGTATTGATGTTTTATTGTTAATAAAAAGTTTATTTGTTATTTTTGTTAATTTTTTCTCATCCTAAATTTGACATCAGTTACGGTCAGTGGGTTGAGTTCATATATGCAGTTACTGCATGTGGAATACTAATACCACGGTACAAATATGGACGAACAGTAAGGAAACTACCCACAAACGCTCGAAGCGACACACTCACATAAACATGCGCATCGACGAGACCCCTATGCGGTTGTCGTGATGTGCTGTCAGCAGTGCGTGCCGCTTAGAGGTCTCGTCGATGCGCATGTTTATGTGAGTCCATTTCGAGCGTGTAGTTGACGTACTGTTCGTCCATATTTATACTGTGCTAATACTCAGATGTACCTGGTTAGACTGGAACCCAACACCAGGATACTTCGGAAAGTCTAGGCAGACTGATCCTAAAAAGTGCACTCTGTAAAGGACTAAAAGTGATGGGTCATTGGTAAAAAAACGAGTGTTATTAATCGATTTATTGAATTATAACATCAGCATAAACTAAATAATAATCACACAACAACTGCACACAATAGATTTGAACAAATATTGGCAGAATAGCAACATGCAGGTATAAGCTAAAAACAAATTTACAATCATTAAGGCGATTTTGATTCCAGTCCTCACAGGATTTCTATACTGGGGCCGGCTTTACTCTGACGTTAATCTATCATAGTTGCACTGTGAGAGAGAGAGAGTGAGCTATACAGGACGAAGGACACTATCCCTTTATCTCAACGAAATCATGATGGCGTTGACAAGTTATAGAACGGCCCCTGTTCTTTGCTGCCTGAGAAAACCACAAAGATAGTAACAACACATTCCATTCAATTAAATTATCAAAACATCTTTGACGTTATCTGCCGGAATTTTATCACATAATGTTTTGTAGTATGTACTACTTGAACCGCAGAAATTCTTATCACCACCCCTACGGTCTCATATTTCATGATATGAGACCATTGTTCGAGCGCAAGTCAGGCTGGGCGAGGTCAGTTTCTGCAGCCGAGTAGATCTCAGGGATTCACTAGTCGGACTGCCTCATAGAGGTGAGTCATGTCAGCCAGACCTCGATACCTTAGGTCTGTCCTAGTCTCTAAGAGTGAGTGACCGTTACTCAAAGACAGGCCTATATGATCAGGAGTAACAACGGACATAGCTTGCCTGCCTTTATCTAGTATACTTTTCGCTATAGGTCTTGTCTGTGATGAACACACACTAAACAGACATAGGACACAATTTTACTAGGTCTCTAAGTGAATTACCCACTTTGCATTTAGTATTAGATGTGTAGACGTGATTAAAGGCATGTAGACAAATGACAGACTTGTACTCCACAAAACACTGTTTGTCGTTTCTTATCAATCCAAAACATTCGAGCCTATGGGACTAGTTAGTATGAAACAAGGAATGTTTAGCTAAATATCTACTACTAAATATAAGCTTCTATTAAAAATGCAACTATAGGATGGATAAAATTCAGATTCATACAAGCTTTTAGACATCAATTTGGTAGTTGTACTAAGACGAATAATATAGTTCGATTCAAAGTTAATGACGGGTGTGAATAGAATATAAAATACTTCATAATTGTTTTATTTTGTGAAGTGCGCTACGCGCTGCGCAGTACCCCACACCTAACCGTCACATAAACTTACAACAGCACAGCGACCCGCCTCATTTTCCGAGCCGCCATTACTTTTGAACCTACCTACACTTCGGGTTATGTTGTCATCGGTTTCTCAGACATTTTCGAACATCATCAACTCAACTGGACAATCACTGAGGTAATAAGTATCTACCATCGACCTGCACCTTATCAAAGCTTACGTACGCCATAAATACCGGTATCAGTACATTCTCTATTATCTATCTGTCAATCCTAAGATACACTCTTATCTCCTACGTTTATCAGACCATGTACACATTTTTCCCACAATGGTTTATTTTTTATCTATAAACATTATTTTGGATATTTACAATTATGTGACCTTCGAGATCTTTTTTTTTTGTAGAATTTGATGATTATTGGACGTATCGCAAATATAATATGTGAACTATACAAGTAGTTCACGATCGTGTACTATCAATCCCTAATCAGATAGGCTTTCGTTTGATAAACTTTGAGTTTGGCCCGAATCGTATTATCGACCTGGGTCAACTGATCTAGAATATAGGTATTGTATCTAGATCGGTACCACCGGTATCTGGAAATACAGTCACAAATTACACGCAAGTCAAGTGATGTGTTTAGGTGTTGAAAATGGATTCAACCTTTCACAACAGCTAGCACGCGTATGACCATAATTTGTCACATTAGTTTTGCAATAATTTTTGTTCCAGAATCTGGGACTAAGATGTCTAATTCCAGAATAAGTTTGGAATTTGCGATACGTCCAATAAAACATAGATTCGAGCCTATTTTATATCTAACATTCACAACACAAAATTAAAATGAAATATACAGTACCTACATAAATACGAAGATTGATTGCGAAATACAAATTCCTAGAAAACGATAAAATGTTTAGTGCAAAATATAAAGAACTCTCAGAATCGAGATAACGCTATCGAATCACATTGAGCAGTTTAAATTCCGGTGAATTTGTTTGGTAATATAGAATATATCATAGATGTACGCAAAAAAGGGCCAATTTTCACACCCCTAACACCGGTTGCACCATACCTGCTTGTTACATAGATTGCGGTCTGTATACAAATATGAAAAAAAAACTACCTCAGCTATGAAAGAATATCTACCTCAGCTAAGCGAGTTAAGCTTAAGTCAACTTAGCTTAGCGCTTGGTCTGCAACCGGCTTAGGATTCGGGCTGCAACAAGCTTTTTGATGCTGGCAACATTGCATGCAGTGTGTGTATGCAACATTGTTCCCAGAAATATATTGCGCAACTCTTGTTCAACATGAATGCAGGCTATAAGTACAGATAATTCAGTTAAAAATATAATGCATGAGTTCATTTAATACAAATCATGGATTTGACAGAATTTGCCTGCCTCATACTAGGTATATTGTGATTGCAAGCTTTAAACTAAGTATATCTAATATAATGTTTGCAGAATTATTAAGAAGTTATTTTCCTATAATATAAAACTAATGTAGGTACAGCAAATGCATAGTTTTATTATGATACATTCTCACAAAAATATTGTTAAATAGATACATTTTCTCTTTCTCAATCAGTACTCCAAATCACAATTCCGAACGGTATTTCTTTTATTCACAACTCTCATTTATTCTATTTTAAATTTTTACAATATTATTAAACTTTTTATCATATCCATACTTTTGAAACTAAAGGATACCAAATAATTATATTGTAACAGCAAAAATAGCTATGATATTTGCATTGAAATATTCTTAATTGTTAAGCAAATTAGTATAGAATTATTGAATCCCATCCCAGTCAGATACTTTAACAAATAAAATATTTAGTTTAGATATTAATAAATCCAGTCTAAATAATACAGTCAATAAACTATGCAAAATATTATTTGTAACTACACTTACATCAATTTCAAACATTCTACTTTTTATTATAAGGTGTAAGTTTTTCAAGTTACGCATCGAAACTTATAATTTTGCTGCCTCTGCATATATTGCGTCTAAATGTAGGGTAGTTGACCCCATATTGTACTATTTATCTATTTTTTTTTAATTCAATTATTTTAAATCGTGTAAAGTTACAAAAGTTAAAGCTTATAAAATTTTATTTTGAGCTAATTATAAAAGTGCCAACTACCCTTCGAAGTGGCAAATGCTTCTAAATTAAGAATTCCTCCACCTGGCGTAGCAGTTGTAAATTTTCTTAACAAAATGCGCAAAGGCATCAAAATTATTCACCTCTGCGTAGAAGCTCTTAAATCTAAGCTATCTGCCGAAAATTCAAATGGAGCAAACTTTTTAAGACACCTTAAGTCTCATGCCATCTCAGTCACTTCAAGGTGAATTGATGCGACAGAAACACTTTTAAGAGTCTTAAAGTTACGTTCTTTTGAGATTTCGTAGGCTAAAAGGGCAGTGGTTGGGTACAATAAAAATACATGCGTGTACATTTTTTCTACTCATTTTAATATTGGACAGGTTCTTATTCAATAGTTTTTCTGAGCTGTTTGTTGTTTTGCCTCCAATTCGTAGTAAATTATTAATTAAATCAACTTCCAAACACATTAAAAGGAGCCGCTTGCGTGAATCAAAAGTCAAAAAGTGAAAATTAAGTCTAAGCTTTGCTTTGTAAAAATAAAGCTCCTTTTAATGTTTTTGTTAGTACAAAAATTAGTACAAGTATAATTATGAGCAGAATATTTTTTTTGATAATTTTTTCAACATTTGTCAGTAGCACCTAGGTACTCTATTATGAGCAAGAGAGCCTAAAAATAGTCTTTAAAACCACGTATTTACTAGACAACAAATGTTAACCAATTAATACAATACATGTTCAGTTACACAAACCTATGCAAGGGTTGGTCCAAGTATTGTTCTATGCAAGTTACAGACGTGTGTTTGCAGCTTTAGAATAAGTTACAAGTGGTTTCTTGATTAAAATACTACCTATATGCTTGAGTTTTTATAATGAGCCGACATTTTGAAATTTTTGAGTCCTTAACAATGAGCCTCCTTAAGGCTTCGACAAAGTAACATTTCAATTTTCGGTACAATATGAACGCATTCGTGCGGAAATTACTGAGTGGTAAAATTTTCACTTTTGTTGTCTAATAAATATAAGCCTTTTCAAATAAAAGATTCTTGCAAGTAAAAAAAAAAGATAAGTATAAAAACATTGGTCCAAAGTAATACGTACCTAAACAAACCAATAGGACTAGTAGTGCGTTGTACAGAAATGACTGAAAATTGTAACACGGTCAACTTAACTGTGCACCTGGAGCTGTGACTTCATCGGACGTTCGACTCTCTCTATTGGCGCGTAGGCAGTGTTGTCGCACAGTTAAGTTGACCCTTAGTAAAACTATGAACTAAATTAATAAAATTATCTGTATAATATTATATATTTATCGATTAATTTTAAAAGAGAATATTTATATTTAATAACATCGCACAGCGATTTTTTTAATGATAAGTTTTTTATTTAGATTAATTCTGTTAAGTCATAGTTTTTGTCTGAAGATCTATTCAAAATCACTTAAAATTAATAATTTAAACGATTCACAGTGAATATCTTTGTTAAATGTAAATAGTATTTATACGAACTCTGAATAGGTTTGTTTCAACAAAAAAAAAACAGTTCTGCCAAAATGATACACCGAGTTTTAAAAAGACACTGTACTACTTGTATATCAATCAGATCAAATTAAATTACCTGGCGAAAAACATCACAGACATGTAGGTGTAGGGAATTTATTTATTTAGAATTCATGCACAAAGGTACAAAGGCAGACTTAATGCCTTAGGGTATGCCTTTTATTAACAAACGCTAACTAAACTGGCGACAGGTAAAATCTTCAGATGTACCATTCAATCTTTGTGGTTCAAATGGCATAGCTTTATTACGAGTTATGGCAAGTTTCAAGTGACTTCATTTGTTTTTTATTTTTCTTCATCATTGTCTTTAAGCTTTCGTGTATTAAGACGTGGATCCACGCGAGAAACAATGGATTTTCTATTGTTTCGGTACCGACCGGTCCGGTCTGTGAAGTTTCACCGACGATTTCGAATAGATCTTCAGACAAAAAACCTACAAGAAATAAAAATGTGATTTTCGCGCATTATTAGTAGATTTTATATAACATAATTTTGTTCTAGTGATCGATATGAGCACAATGCAGAGTGGTTTTTAGTCTACGGCCGGTTCGGGCAGCTCTGGGCGTGCGCCCGCGCCGCCGGCCAGGTCGAACACCGCTTGGGATACTTCCGCTGCTAGCAGATCGGCTTCCTGAGAACAGAAAGAACGTTTAAGTTGGCAAGTGTCTATGTTTGGGAGAAATAAAGACCGGAAACCTTTACTTTTCCAAATCAAATACAGAATAAAATTATTGCGAGTCAACCGATTAGAAGTTGGTTATTATTATCATAAGTGTATCCAGTAAAAACTGATTTTAACGACGTTGTGTGGGATCATTCGGTTCCCTTCAAAATAGTCGAGTTGAGTCACGGGCACCCAAAGCGAAGACAGTATATTGGTTCAAATAAACTGCACTAGATGGCGTGATAAGCTTCGATTTGTTATCGAGTTTTGTGAAATATTAAGATTTTCTATAGACGATCATAAAAATGTATGTTATATATTATAATAAAGAATATTGAACATTCACATTTCAAAGATTATTTGAATGGATCATTTCAAATCGATTCCAATAGGTGGCGCGGTTTTGACTTTCTGAGGCATGCCACAATTTTTTTTATTCTTGTTCTTTTTTAACACATTTTGGTACAATGAAACTGTAAAAACGTGCAAAAAACTACTGTAAAACAAATCGTCACTGTATTTAAAGTAAAAATAGTCACGAACCGAGAAAAACATTTTACTTGCAAGTCGCTGCTAACACCATCTATAGCCGTGGAACGGAACCGAACGCGATCAAAAGATTTATAAAAATAATCAGACGAAAAACGCTAGTTACGTCTACATGGTTTCTTTATATGGGATGAGGCATCTGTACGCTAGTATTATATTATCTGTGGTATTGTTAAAAGTATCATTAAACGGTTTCATTGAAATAAATTTTGAATTGAATTTACTGTCGCTAATATGAGATTGTGACTTAAAATTAAATGTTTTTGAATTACCAGAATTGGCCTTCTGACGCTAACTGACTCATGCCCCACACCAGCCTAAAAGGCATTTTCACCACGGAATAATCATTTTTGCCTGGCTCTGTTGCATTATTAGATTCATTTCGATTTGGCAGCTTCAGGATCATATTACTATGTGAATACTAACCTCCCTCGTCTGAGCCTCAGCATACACTCTGACAATATCCTCGGTGCCCGAAGGTCTCGCAAACGACCTTCCGCTGGAATACTTCGCGACCAGCTCTTGGATGCGAGTCTGTAGTCCTTCTGGTTCGGAGCATATCCGTTCGGCGTCTGTCGTTTTTATTACACTGCGGTCCTGCGGAAGAAAAAAAAGAATTGTTTAAATACTAAAAATTTAGTATTTATAAGCCGGGTTCACATTTCAGTGTCGTGTCGAATCACAACGAGTTTTGTAGCACTCATTCGATTGGCTAAAAAACTCGTTATAATATGACATAGGCTTGAACAGATTCGAATGATTGGTGTATACCGCGCCAAGACACTACACGACACAGTAAGGTGTCTGTAGCTTTTAGCCATGCGGGTCAAACGAGCAAGGTGGTGAACATTGAAATTTGGGGAGACGTGGGCCACCGTGCCATGAAAGGCATGTTTATCTTCACTCACAACGTAATGTTCCAAATATAAACTCAAAAAATATTGTATAAACTCGTACTTTTTTTCGTGGATAGTTAAAATTAAAAAAAAAAAACCATTGCAACGTTTTCCTTCGATTTTCATACAACTGCATCATAAAATAACTTATTAATTTTCATAGCACACTTTTGCTTTTAATTTATTGGCGTGTATGGGCTCATTGACTTAATGTAGAAAATTTTGTCACTGTCCATGGATGCGTATACTGCGCAGTTATGCGATGAGAATCTAAATTGCACGCCATACCACATATTTTTCCGTTTCCACTTTTGTTTTATTTCAACTGTATGAGTGAAGATAAAATAGTGTATGCAACGGCATATAATTAGGTATTAACGGCGATATATCCTTACCCTTTTTGTAGTGGCTCTGACATGTCGCTACCCCTAATTTTTGGTGAAGTTATAACGTTACCCTTACAGCTTTTTAGCGTCTATATACTCCAAGTGCTCTTACCTTAACAGTAACTTTAAGTTGTCTGCATGGCAGGTCGTCGTACAGCTCCATCCACTGCACAGCGCTCCATCCACGCGCGCACAAGATAGCTTCTACGATGAACAAGTCTGATATCGCGTCGCCGACGGTCTCGTTCGTCATTTCGATGAAGTCTAGGAATAATTGTGCTGCTTTACGGGGGCCAGGTTCACTGGAAAAAAAAGGAAATTATTTTCATATTGTAACATAGACATTAACTTACGACTTTTTCGCATTGACGAAAGAAAAAACTGCAGAACATGGCACTGACTCTGTGACGTTTGATGAGAACTGCTTTAATTTTGACATTATAATGGATGGATTGGTATGGCATGGATTTTGAACATAAGGAATGATACTTTTTATTACAAGCTTTTATTTAACTTGCAACATATGTATGTGTGTTCGGGTCAAATCTTGCAACTGGATTTTATTTAAAGCACTCCATAGATTAAGATGAAATTTTGCACACACCTTTAGTATGGATGACATGGATGCATGGTTAGCTAAGTGACGTCATTCTACATCCAATATGGCGGACGGCCCAAGATAGAGGACTAGTTATTTTTTGTGCACTGCCATGATATGGGTATCAAATGAAAGGGTTTGTTGAGAAGAATACGAAAAAGTTTAAAAAAATAATATTAATTAATAATTTTATTTTGACAAAGTTTTAGCGACTGTCATCTATGCACAGGCTACATTCCATGCTAAATGCATTTCTGAAGTTCTGTTCTGACGAAATATTGGTGACTTCACCTTCTTTTAGGTAGCAAAGAATCGACGTGATTTTTTGCAGATATAGAATATTTACTGGCGAGTGACATAGGTTTTTCATCTCATAAAAGAAACATTTTCTGTGTGAAATAGAGTAGAGCATAATTAGCACATCTAGTTCAGTAATAAATCAGTAGATCAGATATATATAACTCACCCTTCCTGTGAGATTCTGGTGATGGTGTTCTTAGCTTTAGCGCTGTAGAGCACAGTGCCATGTCCGTTGGCTTCGAAGTAGATGCCGATGTTGTACAATTGGGCGGCATGGTGTAAGTGCTTTACACCTGTTTTTACAAATTGGACTGGGACTTTCTGAAAATAATATATCGCAAAATATGTGTGAATAAAGATCACTGTATCGTCAGTGTTTGGGGTGATATTATGACGTTTTCTGCAAAATTGTTGCTACCGCGGGTAGCACCTGAATGAGGTCAACACTGGAGCTTGGGCATTGGCACAAGTAAACAAGAAAACAACCAAAGTTAATGGCGGTTTGGCACAATCCGCGAGTCGCTGCGGAGTATTAAATTCATGTGACGTCAAAGGTGAGGTTGGGTACTGCGCAGCGAAAAGCGAACTTCACAGCCGTGGTAAGTTTGAATCGTTCTGTAGTTGTTGATGATCTATCTAATCTGATATGTATTCTAAAGTAACCCTTATTTCCACTCTATATTACTTACCAGTGTATCCGTGATGTACTTAGTAGAGGCTCCGTTAGCGTACGCAGTCTGAATGATGCCCAGGGTTATGTCTAAAGCGTTACAGGCTTGCAGCAGTTCTTGTATATAGGACGCTATAAGTGTGGCTATGCGATCTCCGTCAAGAAGGAACATTTTTTCTCTGAAAGGTAGGAACAGGTTAGAATAAAAAAAAGTTCCTTTTTGAACTATCTGGCAAAACTTAAAACTTGCTAAACCGCGATAAACACATTATCAGCTGTTTACTAACAAAATTATGGCAATAGGCACCGAATTTATACACTGTATGTCGGTAGTTTTGCCAGTTAAAGGTAGTTTTAATATTGGTAGCAATACAAGTTGAACTTTGTCGTGTAGGGTATTTCAAAACACGATAACTTGATTAATAAAATGCCTTTATAATATATACGGTACGAACTTTAGAGATATATTCGGGTTTGGAGGTATAACTTACTTTTCATCGAGGTAGTAGTACACTATCCTGTCACCATCACCGTCCACCGACGCTACTCTTTGGAACGGCGGGTGTTTGATGCCTGTTGGCGGATTTTGAGATACTTTCACATGGTCAGCGCCGCACTGGAAATATACAAAAGGTTTGTAAGTTTGGATGCCGTGACACACAAAATCCTGGACCACGCAAGCAAAGTTTTCGACTCGATTGAACACATACAACAGTCCGACAACAACCGTCGGGCGTCTTGCCACCCACAACGTTGGCCCCGCCCCCTGATACTTTAAGCCCACTTGCAGTTTGTCATACAATATTCTCAAAGTAACCTCGGCTTAGCTACTAACTCCGAGTTAAGTTTTTCGTGTAAATGGGCATTAGTACTTTATACCAACTTACTTGTGTCCCCAGCTGCTGTATGGCAGCTTGGAACATAGCTTCACCTACTTATACGTTGGCCGATGTTATTGTATCACCCGCGCTATTGAAGGAATGAATTTAAATTGCAACTAATTAAAAGAGCAGTCAGAAGCCCGAAGGTCTGAAAACCTGTCTTACCAAGGAGAAGCATTTTACCCAGTAATTGCATGAGTTGTAGATGTGGAGGTCGGTAAGCAGACGCTCCATATAAAGTACTAGTATTCAGTTGCATCCGGATAGACTTGAAGCCAGGTTAGGCGGGTGATGAATTCATAAATTCATCACCCGCCAGGAGAGCGTGACGAAATCCAGCACCTCGGTCAAAAGTAGCTGCAGAATACCGTTTGGTTTCAGTCAGTTAGAGTCTGACTCAGACCCCTTCGCCCAACCCAGGGCGGAGGACATCATTGAGGATATCCAAAGGTTTTAAAAAAATGGCAAGGCGGGTGATGATAGAGGTAAGCTCCTACTTACTCCCAAGTTAAGCTTCTCGCCCACCCCGCCAATGTTGTACAGCTCCAGGTCGAGTTCTGTAAGGTTCTTCTTGATGGCCTTCAGCTTCTTGCCGCCCACACCGTTTGCTCCGTCCACGTACAGCCGAGGGTTGTAGTTTCCGTGGGGAGGTAACCGCTTGCGGATGTTCTTGAAGGCGCCGACGATTTTGTCGTAGTAACCTGGAATGGTTGAATAACAATTAATATTAGTTTTACGCGACTGCGGCGGATTCCAAAAGCAAGGTTATATTTTTAAAGGTTTTATTTATTCTGCAAAATAAGAAGGTAGGCTATAATTTTTTATGAAATCATTTTTAATTAATAATTTAATGTATCATTAGAAAAATTGTTCCTGCTCGATTTCTAAGTCAGCAATTAGTTGTTGGGTTTGTCCAACAGTATTTTTATTAATAATCGACTAAGCCTGGATTTATGCCCAACCTGGCTTTTTTCTCAATAACAGGCTAAATTTTGCATAATCATGAGGTCTCATCCCATACAAAGAAACCGTGCCGACGTACTATACTGATTATTCTGATTATTTTTTGTACATCGATCGCGTTCGGTTCCATTCCGTTTCACGGATATAGATGGTGAACTATCTATCGCCGAGGAACGGAACCGAACTCGATCGATATACGAAAAATAATCGGTATAATCAGATGAAAAACGTTAGTTACTTCGGCATGGTTTCTTTGTATGGGATGAGGTATCTGTATGCTAGTATTATATTATCTGTGGCATAGTATAGCTTCACCCTTTACGATATGGGTGATATAACCTGACAAAAAGCAGGTGTAAAATGCAATATCTCTTCTGACCCCTTCGGGATGTACCTACCTACATTCATGATATTATATAATCAGGCGTTCATTTAGCAACATAGTAACGAGGTCAGTTGGCACACAGACTGATTGCCTGTCCAGATAGCGAGTGATAGTAACCGTGCCGTAGTAGATTGTGTGCTGGGTAACATTCTTGTTTCTCAATGAATCGAGTTGAACCCGAGCCAACGTTAGCAACGCTGTGGTATTTACTACTGAACTATGGCCTGCTAGAGTGTTTCGAAATATGCTAGTTAATTTAATGCTTTATTGATAAGCTTTCTTTTTTAAAACAGGTTCGAGCATCAAGTTTGTATTCGCAGAAAGAGTAGATAGGGGTATAGTACCCTGCATTTAGCGAGTCTTGATTTTAAAGGATTATCTTACGGCCAACAACTGGGCCTTACGATTACATAGAAAACATACCAATATCAGAAACTATTATATATCTATATATATAGAAGCGAAAGGTCACTCAATTACTCATCACAGAATATCGAAAACCACTTGACGTATAAAGATGAAATTTGTCAGGTAGGATCCACAAGTGACGTAAGTGTGCACTAAGAAAGGATTTTTAGGGGTAAAAGGGGGGTTGAAAGTTTGTATGAAATTCCTACAGTTGGTAAATTGGGACACGTGAAAGTTTACATTTACGCTCTTTATTGATAAAAAGAATTCATGTATTTATTGGTTTTTGGAAATTCCACCCGTAAGGGGGTGAAAGGTGGAAATTTGTTGTTATATATTTGAAACTCAAAAGTTATTTGTAGGATAAAATACGGATCACGCGAACAAAGTCGCGGCGGCGTAGTGCTAGTTAATATATAATGAAGTAAATCAATTTTGGGTACCTGCGTACAGTCACATTGTCCGATAAGAATTTACTATGTTTTATAACAATAATCCTCTTAAATTCTCATTGCTGGGTCACAAGCCTCCTCTTTTTGATAGGAAGTGAGCCATAATGCACTACGCGGGCCTAGTGTATTTTGTACTGCTAATAATCTAGCATATAAATTGCTTTACTATTGGCAATAATAAAAAAGGATATTTATTTACGATATAACAGGTTTAAATAAAGCCATCAGCTACAAACCCTCTTCAGTAGGAGTTCCATATGAGTTATCGTTCCGACACTTGACGAAGAAGTGCAACATCGGCGTGGTGACAATACCGAACTCCTTGGGCGTACCCTTCAGAGCGATCACACCGTTGGCTGCGGCCGCTGCTAAGCGAGGACTTGTGTATCTGGAAGAAGTAAGAACAGCTTTAGTCTACTAGTTCATGTTAGCCAAAATGGTCGCCAAGCAGAAAAGTAACTAAATGTTGCGAAGGATGAAATCTCCTGTCAACCCTTTCAGGGCCATAAGTCTGTGGGAACTTATTTTGTAAGTTAGTTTTCGGTACTATAAAAAAGACTAGTTCAAAAAGCGGTCAAGATGTTTTCCTAAGAAACATGCGCCAAGTTCAGTGAAGACGCGTGCAACCGATGACTATTATTAAAAATCGAGTGGACTTGAGTGGTGCAGTAAGTGGGCTGTAGAGATCTGATGGGCAGCCGTACCACGTAAAAGACTGCTCATCCAAGCCGACCTCAACACAGTCATCCACATACGCAAATGATATTAGTTACCTGGTGTCCATCCCGATGAATACACTCGCTTTGAGCGCCATGTCAGCCCCATTTGTCGCGATGATTTCCTGAACAGTCTTCTCTAAATCGTTGTCACTGAAATGTTAAAGAGAAGTTGTCATCATCATATCAGCCGAAAGACGTCCACTGCTGGACATAGGCCTAAATGATAATGTTGAAAAAAGAAGTTGTAAATAGTAATAAAAAAGGGTAAACCTAGATGCAGTACATTTCATCAATATCTATGTTTAAGTCCCTTTACGAGGCGAACCTATAACTCCATATTTATTTTTTATTTATGTATATTTAATCTATATATATAAAAATGAATCCCAATTTCCCTTGGTCACGGCATCACGCATGAACGGCTGGATCGATTTCGCTAATTCTTTTTTTGTTGTACTTGTTATTATTAGGAGAAGGTTCTTATGAAAGAAAAAATTTGAAAAAAGAATTGAAAATAGGTAGGGTAGGTATGTAGGTAGGGTAGGCAGTTGACGGGAGCCAAGCCGCGGGCACAGCTAGTTTTACAATAAATTAATAATTTTTAGGCTGACATGGTCACAATCATTAGAATTAATATTTGTTTCCGGATATTTACTATGTATATTTAGATGACCATTTAATTCAATTCAATTTATTGATTAATGATTAATTCTAATTAATAATTTATTGTACATAAATATACACACCATCACTCATTCGCATTAGTTCCATGTATAATCGATGCAATGGGGGACCTGGAGTTCTGAAATACACTTAGTTTAGACTCCAGATCACCCACAAATAAAAATTTAGTCAAAACAATGTCAAAATAGTTATGATAAGCATGTAATTTCTGAAGATAAATAAAAACTTTTTACTTCATTTTTACTATATTCGAGCTCCTAAATCCAATAGAACTAAAAACCTTCCCCGACTTGGAGAGCGACCGCAGTAGACGTACCAGGCAGTCAGATATTAATAAACATCATACCAAATAGGCCATGCGGAATAACACATTGCAAATAATTAACTACTTTATTCGAAATACGGAATCGCATAGAAACATGCTAGCGTGGGTGTTAAATGTGGGCTTGAATTGCCTACAATTGTGACCAGAATGCATTCTTAATTCACTATCTATTGAGGTAATCTAGGCTTCCTTTAACAATAGGATTTCTGGTTTATTCAGTAAACACTATTGCTTGGCAAATTCGTACGTGGCACTCCCATAGTCCGCGCGGGTGGCGGATGACGCTACTACCCAATGACGTGACGGCGACGCTCTTGACAGGTGCCCTCGTCCCGCGCGCACCTTTTAATACCCCCGCTGCCTTACTTCCCCCGCGCCCGCGGTCCATGGGAATGTCACGTACGAATTTAACAAGCTAAAGGATGATGCTAGGCAACATCCGGACAGAACAAGATGGTGATAAAGGGCCCAACTCACTCCTACCGGACGAGCTGGCCCAAAGGCCGAGGATAGACGTGAGTGGAAAAGGGAGAGGGAGGTATTTGCCCAGCAATGGGCCATAATGGGGTAGTTAGACGGAAATCCAGTAATTCCCTGGACGGAAATAACTGTACACTGAATCCGACTGAGAATCTATATCGAATCGTTGGAATTCTATTCTCATGAACGGTTGTGTAACGTGATCAATTCGACGAATTCCAGCGATCAAAGTAGATTTATCACCGAATTTTCTTGGATCGAAATCTAGAGCAGTGCAATACGCACTAAGAAAGTTAACTTTATCCATCTCGTAATTACAGACAGATCCTCAGAAATCAAGAAATAAGTGGCTTTAAAATAATTTATCTCTTGGAATATATATCGACATGGAAACCGTCTTTCTTTTATGTTATTGATAGGCAAATAAGCAGGCGGTCCATCAAATAATAAGTATTCACCAACTACAATACAAAGGACAGTTGAAATACCAGAAGAATCGCACACTGAGACCCATACCACAGATAATATTATAGCATACAGATGCCTCATCCCATACAAAGAAACCTTGCCGACGTAAGAGTTTTTCGTCTGATTAAGATGATTATTTTTATAAGTATTTCCATCGCGTTCGTAGCCATTCCACGGCTAAAGATGTTGTTAGAAGCGACTAGCAAGTAAAAGGGGTTTCTCGGTTCGTGACTATTTTTTTCTTTAAATACAGTGACGACATGTATGTAAGACTAGATGTATGAATGTGAGTGAAGCAAAAGAAGTATGTAAGTATCGTAGCAGGTGGCGAACTGTAGTTTCTGCCTACCCCCATGGGAAAAAGGCGTGATTTTATGTATTTATGTATGTATACAGTGACAATTTGTTTTAAATATTTGTTTGCCCATACTTATAATAAACTCTTTTGCTCCGGCGAAAAAAACGCTGTTTAGAATCAGGAATTAGTAAGTTCGGTGGCAATACTACTAAGTAAGTCTCCTCAATCTTAATGCTACTTCAAGTTTTGTACGTTCGGTGGCAATACTACTAAGTACGTCTCCTCAAGCTTAATGTTACTTCAAGTTTTACCTGACGTTAGCCAGCGTGGTGGCAATGGCCTCCCAACTTTCCTCCAACATCTCACCATCTGGGTCCACCAGCTTCACTCCATTATCGGGCTCCAAATTGTGCGAGGCAGTGATCATCATGCCGATTGTGCGACCTGAAAAACATCATGAAATTCTTAGCGGCCAGGGTTAGCAAAAGCTGACATTGGAGTAAAAACCTTATTTTTAGTGACATAAAGCGAAATTTAGTCGCGAGAGTTTGGGATAGGATTCCCCAACAGCATATTGACGATGACTTTTCTTTAGATCTTGAGAGATTAACAATTATTCTACGAAGGTTTGTGGTAACAGCAAATGCATAGTTCAGATTCAAAATTGGAATGCCTAAGGTGCCAGTATTTAAATTGCCTGCGTCGATGTCGTACAATTTTGCACTTTACGCCAGGAAAAATAAAGTCTCAGTTCAAGTTACAAGAAAATCTTGAAGTCTAAATGAAGCTGTCACTTCTATTCTTGAAACCTGTGCATCTCCATAAGTTAGTCTATTTCTTGTGATGTTAAATTGTGCTCCAGTTTACCGACTCCGGCGATGTGCGGATTTTCGCGTCACTGGATTTAAACGTCAGACGTGATAGTAAATTATTATTTACAAGTTACCCGCCCCCTGTTTCGCGCGGATTTTACGATTTGAGAATACATCGAATTTTCTTTACATTATACATAACTAGCTGCCGTCCGCGTTGTGAGAGAGTAACAAACATTCATCCATCTTCACACAAGCTTTCACTTTTGTACATATAGTGGGATACAATACATTTTACACGCCTTACGGAAGAAATGATCCAAATGATAATGATTGGTTAAAAAGAAATAAGCGCACACACAAGACTGATAAAAATACCGACTTTATTTTATTGTAATTTTTTGTGTGTTTTGGTGTCTTTACTACAACTCTGGTATATTTATTTATTTACTTATTTTTGTACACACATAACACTTAACAGAGAACAGAAGGAATACACATAAAAGAACACAAAGGTACTGCTTATTTCAATAGAAATTTCTTCCATGTTCAGATATGTGACATCATAATATTGCGTCAGATGAGAGTTAGCTAACTCGAATCTGCGCACAATTTTCGGCTGTCATAGCCACAGTAAAAACCGGCCAAGTGCAAGTCGGACCCGCGTACGAAGTGTTCCTTACCATTGTCGCAAAAAACGGCGAAAAAAACACGTTTGTTGTACGGGAGCCTCACTTAAATATTTGTTTTATTCTATTTTTAGTATTTGTTGTTATAGCGGCAACAGAAATACATCATCTGTGAAAATTTCAACTTTCTAGCTATCACGGTTCATGAGATAAAGCCTGGTGAGAGACGGACCGCGGAGTCTTAGTAATAGGGTCCCGTTTTTACCTATTGGGTACGGTACCCTAAAAATTGTCACAAGCAGGCAATATCTATGAGGAGTACTTACTGACACTTTGGTTTGTAAGGAAAGTTTTAACAATGGAGTCCCTAACAATAGCCGCAAACGCGTCTCAGTGCTCATTCCACTAACTCAGGAGCACAGATTACGACGATTTTTAGCTGAGTCTTAAATTCGGGGCTAATGGTGAGGAGACAATATTTGAGCAAATACGAGTAAGTTGTAGGACAATAAATCGAGGCTTGACATGCCGCTTATGCGTCGATGTTGACCGCCAGGTCGGCATTTTCGGAATGGTACTTAGCATAGCTTGTTTCTCGTGACGACCTTGTTAAAAATGTCAAAGGTCTGTGTCGGTCTTAAGCGACATTCATATTTCAATTTGATTAACGCTCTATTGGGAGGTCCATTTTTGAAATCAGATACTATCCAAGCATTATTACCAAATATTATTATCTTCAAAACGATTATTTGCGTAGAACTTACAACCGGCGTGCGTGTTTTATAACCACCCATAAATGGGATATTTGCATTACACACTTTCTATTCCACCCGAAGGATTTTGAAGGAAATTTCTGCTTCATATGCTTGAAAAAATCGTCTTCTCAACAGCATTAATAACAATTAATGTTGTTTAATTGTCACAATGAAAGGCATTGCCATTAACTGTGTGAATTTTAGTTACAAGATTGCAATGGAGACAGTTCTACTCAAGGAATTGTTGATAGGTTGTCGATTTTAGAAAGATTGGGATTGAATAATTTTATGTGTAACTTCGCTGGCACTTAAAAAGCAGTCAATAATTACAGCTATCCATTACAGTGGAAATTCCCTGAACAAACTCTTCGATAAGGAGATACTAACACATTAATTTTGAGAATTTGTGTTACACAATTCTAAGCCGAAGGGGTATGTAAGGATGGTAGCAAGTGGTGTTCTGTAGTTTCTGCTATCACCAAGGTAAAAAGGAATATATTTATATATACAGGCGTATACCTATCTACTTTAAAAGCAGTATGGTAATATGAAAACGCCTGATACCAAATTAGCTCTTCAAGAGTCTGGGGTACGAAATTCGCACCTTATTATGCACTTAGACAATGAGGTGCGACAGTAACAAATGCATTTCAAGGCGCATTATGTAGAACAGTATTGAATTTAGTCGCAAACTCGCAACCGCTTGCAATGCTAATTCATACCTACGATTGTTGACTCCTAATTAGCTCAGAGGCTAAAGACAGACAAATTGTTCTTCTACGTAGTAATTTGTCGACAGAAAAGCCGTATGAACGCTTTGAAGTTGACGACAGATATCTTGATGGAATGAATGACCGATACGCGATTTGATAACCTGTGATTAGTCATGAAACGCGTTTGGATTACTTTGTTTTAAAACATACCTAGTTGTTGCTTATAATGCCACTTTTGTAATTTCTTGAATGTTATTAATACTCACCTATCAAAACGTAAGTGCTTAAAATTATTTATAATATGTATAAATAAGTACCTTTTAGTTACGTTTCTATACACTGTACACATCACTATCATAATATGCTTTGCACCAATACACCTCACAAGACTCACAACTATGCACCTAAAATTACACACGCATCTTTTTACACTAAATGAACCTCAGTACCTAGCAAATATAACTACAGAAACTTTTCTACACACTTATTACTCATTTAATACCATAATTAAAAACCCTTATCAGTACCTAATTATTCACCTAGTTTTAACTAATTGCCTTCAGCACAACTCACTGCGTCATATACTAATAAACCAAGCAAAGTTTTCTAATGTCTAATGTTGCACAAGTTATTGATGACATCGATCACACAGCCTTTACAACTAGCCTGCAACTCTACTCTATAGATGACTGTAGGCTGCACTTGGGCGACATAGGAGCTCAATACTCGGTTGTGGTCCAAAATATACGCAGTATCAACAAGAATTTTGATAATTTCTTTGTTCTTTTGAGCCGATTGCACGTTTCGCCTGACATTATTATTTTGACAGAATGTTGGCTTGACGGCACGTATACCTGTTTCGAAATGAATAACTACGATTGTCATTATTCCAAAAACTACCTTAACCAAAACGATGGAATAGTCGTATATACCAAAACGTCTCTGCAAGCCTCTGTCGTGGAACAATCCTGCAAAGACTCGAACTGTCTGGTTGTCAATGTCAGGGACGAACTATCACTGATTGCTATGTACAGATCTCCATCTTTCTATAATATAAATAACTTCTGCGAATCTTTAACAACGCTGATGGAGTCGTGTAAGGCCACCACATGCGCTATTGTAGGGGATCTTAACATTGACATCAAACCTGACTACACTGACAGACGTGCTTCTGAGTACCTCGACTTAACCGGCCACTATGGGTACTTTCCGGGACACACTTTGCCCACACGAGGTGACAACTGTTTGGATCATGTTATGCTTAAAACTCAAAAGTCAGCTACTGTTATTGTGTGTAACACGGGCATAACAGATCACGAGACGATTATCCTAGGCATTCAAAGAGAACCAGCTAGAGCCAGGGTTGAAAGACGACACGCACGAACCGACCATATAAAGTTAAAAAAAGACATTGAAAACGAGTCTTGGGACTGGCTTCTTGAACAGACCGATGTTAATGTAGCATTTCAAAAAATTGTCGAGAGACTTTCTGTTATGATTAAACAACACACCACTAACCGTGTCTGCCGTGGCTCAATGGCTATTATCAAGCCATGGATAACAAGAAACCTCCTAAAGTGCATAAGACGCCGTGACTTAATGCACATTAACGCAAAGAAACTAGAAAATCGCGACAATTTTGTTATCCAACGTGAATATAAGAAGTATCGAAACTACTGTAACAATATATTATCAAATCTAAAACAAGACCATGACCGAAAACTTCTAATGGAAACTAAGGGCGACTGTAAAAAGCTTTGGTATGAAATCAAGAAGATCTGCAACATAAAAAGTAAGAAAACCGGCAAATCTGAGCTTGTGACCGACAGTAACAACCCCGTTCCCACATTAAATACGGTGAACGACTATTTCTCATCTGTTGGCAAAAACCTTGCAGCAAAAACACTAAATCTGTTAGGCTTAACTGAAACTGACTTGGCCCGTAACAACGAACAATACAGTACTGTTAACACTAGCCCAAACTCTTTTTTCCTTACTCCAACTGATGAAAAAGAAATAGTTTCAATTATCTCCCATCTTAAAACGGCATCAGCATCAGGTTATGATGGCATTAACAACACCTTTTTAAAGCAGTGTTCACATGCACTGGCCGGACCGATTGCTTTTCTGTGCAACTTAAGCCTAAGTACAGGTAAAGTACCTGATTGCATAAAGATTGCCAATATATGCCCGATATTTAAAAGTGGAGATCCAAAAATCCCTTCAAACTATCGTCCGATTTCCCTGCTGACAGCTCTCTCAAAAATACTTGAGAAAGTTGTAAACAAACGACTTCTTGCATACCTAGAACAAAATAGATTACTGTCGGACAATCAATACGGTTTTCGGGTTGGTAGGTCCACGGAGGATGCTGTAACCAACTTAGCCGATTTCATAACCCTCAATCTAGGTCAGGGACGGGCATGTACTGGCATCTTCCTGGACCTCGCCAAAGCATTTGATACAATATCTAGGAAAATATTGATTAAAAAAATGTCGCTTCTGGGAGTTCGTGGCACTGCCCTGGACTGGTTTACCTCATATCTCAATGATAGAACGCAAAAAGTAGTGCTACGAGAATACTCTAGTGACCCAAACTCAGTGCAATTTGGTGTGCCCCAGGGAAGCGTGCTGGGACCTACCCTATTTATCATATACATAAATGGACTATGCGCCATGAAAATCCCTCAAGCAAAAATTTTTACATATGCTGACGACACCGCAATCGTATTTCATGGGAAAACTTGGAATGACGTTAAGCTCTCGGTTGAAAGCGGGGTTAAAGCTATTTCAAACTGGCTGAAACATAATCTCTTGACTCTAAATATAGAGAAAACAAAGGCAATCAACTTTGCCATCTCGAAACGTTCCGCCCCTAACTCGGTAACTTCTTTACAGCTGCACTCTTGTTCTAGCCCAGAAAATTGTACTTGCCCATACATCGAACAAACAGACTCGATTAAATACCTGGGAGTCTTTGTAGATAACCGTTTGTCATGGTCAACACATCTGACTGCTTTAAGGGGTAGGGTTCGAAAGATGCTCCGTATCTTTAAGCAACTGGGTAAAATTGCAGATGACTCTGTTCTTAAGATGATATACTTCTCTCTCTGTCAATCAGTCCTGAACTATTGCATTATAGCATGGGGTGCGGCTGGTAAAACAGCGTTGATAAAGGTTGAAAACGAGCTCTGCTTAAGGTTGCCTACGGAAGACCATTCCGGTACCCCACTAACACACTCTACACCGAAGTGGGAGTTCTTCGAGTCAGACAGCTTTACATCCTATCTGTCACTCTAAGATTTCACAAAACCTCCATGTGCACTTGTATTCTGTCGAGTCGAAGGGTACAATGGGAAAAGGCTCAATGCCGTAAAACAATCGGTAGAAGGTCGTACGGTTTTATGGGACCGCACATTTACACTAAACTCAATAACCAACTCAAAATTCTAAAACTTACTCAAATTAAATGCAAAATTACGGTTACCAAATGGCTTCTTACTCTGGACTATGACATGACCGAAAACTTAATAAACTAAAAAAAAAAAAAAAAAAAAAAAAAATTAATACGTTTGCTGGGTACTAAAACATATCTCTATTTATATGTTTATTATTCTATATCACGAACTTCCACATAACATTCTCAGGTATTATATCAGACACACTTTCAACACCAACACACTATCACACATACACACGCACATACACACACATCACCACACATACATACACACCATCACAATCACACACAACATAGGTACATATATTCTGTTTTCTTTTAGTATTAGCTTTTTATTTTATATTCCTTTTTTGCAAATTACAAGTAGATTAAATTTATTGTAACGTAATCACCTATTACATGAACAAAAATAATGTAAACGGAACGAAGGAGCCTGGATCTCACGACACAGGGAATCCTAGTGTGAGTTCCAGGATACAACGCATTTGGATGTAATTTATTAACAATAAATTATTCTTATTCTTATTCTTAATCATACAAATTGTACTGTAAACAAAACTGGAAGTTTTGCGTACTCAAAGTACGCAATCCTTCTACTTAGTCGGAGGATACATATTCGCGAGCTGGCTGACCAAAGCCAGATGTATCCTTCGACTGCACAGCATAGTTTTCTTTTTGTTTACGTCTTTTTAGTCGCTTCTTAAACAGTCGGGATTTTTGATTTTTTTAACTAACTTTTTTTATTTATAACTTTTTAGTTAGCATTTTTTTTCGGATAGGTACGCTTAAACATATAAGTGTTATATATTTTTAAAATTACCTCTTAAAACCCTTATTTAGATACCCCACAAGATGGGTATGGGAAAAAAATTGGGCCTCCACAATATGGCGCCCAAAAGCACCATTTTTATATTTTCCAATTTTAATGTAGCCAGTGACACTCACAAGGACAAGACAAATAGATTTACGTAAGAATCATCAGTATAAAAACTCAGCAGGCCCAGAGACACCCACCATTTTGAAAGGCTGACTCAAACATCGCTTTTGAAATACTCAGTAAAAAGTGGAAAGAGGGAGAAAAAGGCCTTTTTGCATCTGGTTTAAATATTTCCATGATCTAGTTGGTAAACCATGTTGGGTAACTAACATTTAATATTTATAACGGCAGTATACGTACAGTTTATGAACCAAGGTCGACTGGTGCATTATTCAGTAGGTATAGCGAAGTACATAGAATGGAACCTTTGTAGAGTTTTGAACTGGACGTACGATCCTTGTGATTGGAAAGTATTTGCAACTCATAATCGAGACATGACAGAAAAGGGCATGAGTGATAGCGTGACGGTTGATAGAATGGATGGAAGAAAAATCGTGTTGCGCCGACCCCAAGTGACATTATGACAAGGGCAAGACGGTTATGTTGAATAGAAAGTATGGAGACGTCAACCCTACAGTGCAATACCTTTTTTTTTTAATGTGTATAAATGCTCATGAATATTGCGCTACCACGGGGAGATAGAGCAGTTATGTGGGATTCTAACCCACTAAAACACCACGGTGTCGTTCTGTGCCGCTTATGGCGGGAATACGGGTACGCGTTAGCACTCACCGCGAACCCGCCGCGGCTGTCCGTCACCGGACCCTCCTCTGGGGAATACCCCCCATCACCGGCGCACCAGAATACACTGTACGCCGTGAGTGACCACCCCAGGGACCTAACCAGCACAATTGATTTGATAAAGCAAAAAATATGAGTCCAATATTATTTGATAATCTCACTGACGGACTAAATAGAATTATCATTTTTCCACCCGGGAAACATCCGTATTTTACCAGTAGATACCCGGCAAGCAGCCAATAAGCTTAGTGGCAGCAATAGTTACAGCTTTATATTCTGGTTGGAATTTCCTGAGCAAACTGCTTCACTTTCATTTCATCTACAATTATTAAGGCTATTTTAAGAATCTTACCATTTTTCACCCTGGATCGGATGACAGCCAGCAGTCCCATGCGGTAGACAACATGTTCCAACAAGTTGGCTCTGGAACAAGCAAAAACTTTATCACTTACACGGAAAACAATAAATAGCTAGGTCATCTCTGTCTATATGTGGGTGCCGTAAAATATGATTTAGATATTTTGTCAGGAGGAGAAGCAATGAGAACACCGGGACCTGCAAATTTGCTGTCTTTTAGGGCTCTTTTAATTTAGACTGCGCCGCGGTCCCGCTCAAAATGTCTGAATTGAAAGAGCCCTTAAGGCGATATAAATACGCCCCAGTGTAAACGCAGTACTGGCCGTGCGCCCGCTCGATGTCGAAATATCAATATTGAACCTCCTTTTTAACAGTTTTGTTTGCAAAATATTATTTGATTTACATATGCTGTGTCAGTCATGAAGAACATCCAACCATCAATTTTTCTGTGTAAAATATTTTTAAACATCCAAGCCGTTTTGGAGGAGTATCCAAAAGTTGCGAAAAATATCGTGTTGCTAATTATTTTTTTAAAGCAAAACTATTTGTTATACAAAAAAATCAAGTTTAAAAAATAATGTACATGAAACAATAATAAATACATATATATATTTTTCAAACCTTTTAACCTAGCCGTTACTAAGGAGTATGCTTTAGAAAGTTAAAATTTTTCGGCACTGAAGCGTATGTAACCCTTAAGGTGGTATTTTAGCCAAATCATGAGCTTTATATACGCCCTCTAGCAATGCACATCAATAACCTGAGGAAATCAGAAGAGATTCATCATCATCATCATCCTTTTAATGTGGCCTCTGCTGGGACACAGGCCTCCTCTTTGTGTGAGGGAATGGGCCTAAATCCAACACGCGGACCCAGTGCGGGTTGGTGAATGTCACATGCCTTCGAATTTTTGGTTCTAGGACATGCCGGTTTCCTCACGATGTTTTCCTTCACTGTTTTAAGAGCTGGGCTGGTGAAATAAATTATTTACACAAAGTAAAGCACCTGCCTGGGTTTGAACTCACGACCTACAACTTGTAAGTCGCGGCCGTTACCCCTGGGCCATCGCTGCAGAAGAGATTACTTCGACATTAAATTACGTTATTGAGCGAAACATGTAACTAAAACGTCCCAAAAGGCTATACCGAGACCAACCTAAACTCCATTTGAAATAACATTAGACATGTTACCAAATCTTTTTACAGGCCGTTCAACCGATTTTGAGTTCTATCCCGTAAACATAAGGATGACATAAAAAGCATAAACCTGTTACCAAAACCAACTGTTTACTACAGCTACCATTTGTCGTATCACCAACGCAATAGAAGTCAAAATCGGTTGAACGGGTTGTAAAATGGGCTAATTTAAACGTCTAATGTTATCGCAAATGGAGTGTAGCTAAACCTAGCTAGCTTATTTAGCCTGTCGCGTCTCGTTACATAACAGAAAGTCTAATAGATTACCAAAATAGCTCTAAAACAATAAATTGGTATCCTCGGTACTTCTTGAAAGACTTACATTAATCGTTTGACACCAATACACTGAACATTGTCTTTGTCTGTTTGCCTATGTTATCAACTATATAGATATTGATAAAACATTGCGTTTCGCTCCGGTTAATATTGATTTTTTTGTGTCACCGTGTTATCAAAGTCATAACAATTAATATAATCTCTTTATTGTTCACGCTTACAATGTTTTGTCGTGGAATAAATCTAAACTTTGGTTTATTGTCATCATTACGACTGTATTCCTGGAAATTAAGGGCAGACGGAGGTGAGACTCTCTTAAGGGCCTGACTGGCCAAATCAGCCGGGCGAGCACGGCCTCTGTGGTAGGCTTGAGTCACGCATTTTACCACGGTTTTTGCTCTCACAGTAGGCCATGCTCGCCCGGCTGGTGGTGTTTGACAAAAACGAACGACAGTGCACGTCATGGAAAGTGATTACCACCGCCTAAAGTCACTCAGCCACAACCACAAAAGCATAATCAGCTACGTTCTTAAATTCCCACTGCTGGGATATTGGGTTTCTCTTTGCGAGAGGGAATTGACCATAATAAATTACGCGAGTCAGGTCTCCACCTGGCTCGCGTAATTGTGTGTTAATGAAAATAAAATAATGGATGTGTTACATGTCTTCGTCCGTTGATATGCCTGTAATTACATCGAAACCCTTCGAAATGGAATACAGTAATTTTACATAATGGCAGAAAAAAGTACGCTATTAGACACTTCTAAAGACGACTGTCTTCAGGAGTTTTGAAATGCCCCTACTAGGAAATCTAAGCTCAACATTCCAACATCTACACACATATAAAACCTAGTTTTACTTGGAATCCTTCATCACAATCTAGGATACACCCAAGTGACACATTTACAAATGACTACAGTCGCTATCGATGTTACAATGAAAGCTGACTAACTTAAGATATTCACACTAAACATGACTAATCGACTCATCTATTGACTATATCAAGTAATTACCTACGTTAGTCACATAAACCATAAAAATAAATAAATACGAGGCAGGTACCTACAACAAACAGCAGACATCGGTATGTGGATTACGCCGTGCCGTGTGATCCGTCTCTAAGAATAACCCATCGCTTCCCGTAGTGTCGTAAGTCGTGGACTCGCGGCAAAAAGATGGGATGTCGTGAAGATGGACTGCATCCATCTATTAGCCCGCGATAGTTTATTCAGAAAATTGGCAGAGGTTTTGAAGGAAGCGACAAAATATGGCATACTTTCGGAGATATATCGGGTTTAATGTAATTTTTGTACTGGTGTTTCTAACCGTGTAGGCTCAATGCGGATTGCTTCTCTCTGTAAAACTAGCTTTAGAATGGGATCAGCGATATTTCTACCCAACTACAACTACGACGAAGCAAAAACAAAATATATAACTATTTTCCTCCGTACCGCCTAAACTATTCATCCGATTTTGATGAATAAGGTGTAAATTGATTCGTTACTATGGCCCGGGTAACATAGGTTTATGCAGAAAACTGCAACAGACAAGAACAGAAAACAGTTTTTGAGGGCAATTACAAAATATGCCATAACTAGTTACTAGTATAGTGATTCTTTTTTTTTTTGACAAGCCCACCGCACTATTCCCAAACCACTGCAACGCCTGCAAGCCAGAATCAACAGTGGCGACAACCAGAAAAGCGCCGTGGCAATGAAGCTCGACGAAGTCCCGGCGAATGAATTTAACTGTCTTGGATCCCGCAACGAAATTAATCAGAAAAGAATAAATCACAATCAAATTTCCACTTCCCTCCATATCAAGCAGGAGACAGAACAAACAAGACCAATAGGCACAAAGGGTCGTTTACAACTGGGATAAGCCCAGTTGCCTAGCACCACGGATAAAAATTAGCATTAATATTAATGGGTCCCAACATTGTGAGCTGTTATATTTGATTCCAATAATAGGTATGGCAAAAACGCTTGAACGCACGGAAATTTGTTCTACTTTCCACAAGGTCCGTATAGTAAACAGCTCCTGATACAGCCTGTACATTATTCAACATAGTATTGCGTTCATTCTGCCAAAGAATACACTCCCATAAGATATGATGTGCAGATTGTACATATTCGCAGTCAGATGTAGAACACTGACATAAAGGCGAGGCAACAAGTTTGAAGGAAAATAATTTACTTTTGAAACTACCATGCCCTGTAAGAAATTGGGCAACACAGTTATCCATCTCCAACCACGTCCTGACCAGCCGCACGTGAACGGATGGAAAGAATTGGTGGAGGTGTCGGCCCTTGATGGAATTATCCCTAAACTGCCATTCGGATAAAAGTTCCTCCCAGACGTCAATTTGTGGTTTAAACAATCTAGAGATTTTATCACGGTCACTCCGCGTTAAAAAGTCCGCGTCCATGGTCTCTTGTGCAATACGTCGCTGCACTTCAAGATCGACCGGAAGAACGCCAGCAAGTACCGGTAAGGCCAAGGGCATAAAGGACGGTTAGTACTGATACTAACCGTCCTTTATGCTTTGCATAAGAATATCAAAGCCAAACGCTGACTCTGAAGTTATTTACGTCGTACCGTTTTATATTGTGGCCCTATTAGCCCAAACAGGCGCCTCATAGCAGATACAACCCAAGTAAGTAGCCCCATAAATAGTCTTTAAAGTAAAAAAAGACAGACCCTACGTAGATTTAGATATTCTCGTTAAGGCATAGAAGTTTTTTTTTGCTTTTTCACCGTCTATTTTAATATGATAACTAACACTAGACCAAGATAGCACACGGACTGCTTCCTTTTTACCGGAACGATACTTAATTTAATAGTAGGACACGATTTACCTTTCAAAGTGAGTTGATAAGTTTTGTGCGGAGCAAAGGTCAGGCGGTTTCGATCATCCCACTGAGATATTAATCGTAGGCAAGTGTCAGCCAAGTTCTCGAGTCCAGCTCGAGTTCTTGATTGAATGAGCAGAAGACTGTCGTCCGCGTAACTGGCTAATGAATAGCCGCTTGGAACCGGAATCGCGAGGAAATCATCGAAGCATAAGTTCCATAAAGGCGGCCCAATAACTGAACCCTGAGGTCATCCCATGGTGAGAGACTTCGACATGGAATGATGGCCGAGTTTGAATTTCGCGGAACCATTTAAAAAGTAAGAGTAGACTAAATTGTATATATTTCTATAGCAGCCTCGAGTTTTCATTTTAAGTAATAGCATTGTCCACCATGCGTTATCAAAAGCTGGAGCTTTTGATAACGCATGGCGGCCAATGCTATGCTAAATATCTAGAAAAAGCCCAATTACGTACTTATGTTCAGATGTATTAACTATTTTCCTAACAGTAAGGGCCGCGTCTACGGTAGATTTTCCAATAGTGTAACCGAATTAATTATTATGAAATTTTGGTCCGTACGGTAGCAAAAGTGGAACGATAAGGCGCTCCAGGAGTTTGCCCAAAGATGGAAGTAATGTTATGGGCCGGTACGACTTTCGGTCGTCCGGGGGTTTATCGCCACTTTTCGGGATGATTCGTATAAATCCGCGTCGCCATATACTTGGAGATACGCCCTCCGCAATACAATGGTTGTAAACGGTTAAAATCGCATCACCGGCTGTTTTACACGCTTCTAAAATCATCCGATTAGATATTTTATAGTGTTCCTTTGCTGGGATTCAGCTTCCTCTCCGCTAAAAGGAGTGGACAGTAGGTACTTACATAATCTAGTCTGAAAGGTTTTATTGTAATTTTTGTACTGGTGTTGTGTTTCTAACCATGCAGGCCCAATGCGGGTTGATAAATCATGATCATAGCCGAAAGACATCAATTGCTGTATAATGAACTTCGATCTACCTTTGCTGAAGCTAAGTGCTTCCGCACATTACAATTCTATCAACATTATTGACAATAGATTTCACTACTGTCTTTGAATACTAAATTCTATTTGAAATAACATTAGACATATTTCCAAATCTTTTTACAGTCGGTTCAACCGATTTTGAGTTCTATCCCGTAAACATAAGGATGACATATAAAGCATAAACCTGTTACCAAAACCAACTGTTTACTACAGCTACCATTTGTCGTATCACCAACGTAATAGAAGTCAAAATCGGTTGAACGGGCTGTAAAATGGGCTAATTTAAACTTCTAACGTTATCGCAAATGGAGTATAGGTCATTAAATAGCGCGCGCAGTAACTGGAAGTTAAGTCAATTATCCTGCAAGAAGATTGCTCATCATAATCTCAATTACAAACATATCTTCAAAACAGCACTGTTCCATCATGGATATAACTTCATTACACGTCCGATAGCACCAATAACTATGAGTTTATTCGTTGCACAGTTATAGACCGATCAATACTTGCCAATTATCGGCTTTGATAGGCACGGCGACCTTATCTGCAGGCAAAATGGAGTAAAAAAAGCGTTTTGTTTGCATATAGGTAGGTGGAAGTTTGCTGCAAATCAATTGATAAGTGATGGCTTAGTGCTAATCTTGTGAACCTAACATTATAAAATACAAGCCTCTGCCAGCGGCTTCGCCTGAGTAAAAGTCGAAAATTTTCCTGAGCGAACATATGCCCGTGATAAAAAGTATGATGAAAGCTTGCCGCGGCTTCGCTTCTGTGAATGTCGTAAATTATATGAAGCGAACGTAATTCCGGGATAAAACGGATTCAATTTCGTTTTCCAGGACATGATCTACCCAACATGGGTAGACCATGTCCAGTTAAATCCAAGTTCAGCTGTTGAAGCGTGATTTATTGACAAATTGCCAAACAACACTTACATTTTTAATGCTACTAGTTAGTAGAATATTAGGAATAATATTATTGCTAAAACTACCGGTGAATTATAGATACAAACGAATTCTCTGAGTCAGAATATTGATTACTGTATGTCTATTTATAGGCTTGCGCAAAAGCTTTGTAGCACTTTCATGGTTAGGCACTTATTCGTGGTATACCCAGAAGGGTTGGCAGAGGTGGACTTATAGTACACCCGTATCCAGTTATGTTTAAGTACCATGGATAGTTGGCAACACCAAAGCGCTGCTGACATTCCTCGAGAAGATGGGGTGGATCGAGTGAGGAAGGCGAATCCCACCCGTACGCAAAATACGCGCTTGGACGTGGAGTTGCGGACACCAGCCCGTCGTAACTTAAGTCCCATGTAATTGCCATCAATCCGGCACAAGTTACTACAGTAACACAACGCAGTCATTGGGTCCCAAATTTGGTCAGCATGTGTACCTACCACTGACAGGGCTTGCGGCGCAAGATGGAAGATGAGCCATTGGTCTGTGGAGAGATCCTGCATAAGCAGTGAAGATCAGAACCATCAAATCTTCATGTTATTGGAATAAATTCTCAACGAATTTTTAACCATTTATTATCGTCGTTGGCTATTAACTTACTTGTCGTCGGAGTCCCGCTGCAGGACTCCTGATTGTTTTTACAGAATTCAAAGGAACCTAACACGAAGGGGATGGCGATGGAGGGAGCTTCGTTCGCGAATATAAAGTATATAGCTATTTTAAAAAGTCTGCGCAGCTTGACGTATATTCGGGTCTCGGTGTGAGCTGACCCTTAGGTTATGCTGGGAAAAAGAGAATGTTCACGTGTGTTTTTCACTCCATGGCTATTCCCATCAAACAACGAGGTACATAGTTACTTGCGCAAGTATGTAGGAAAGTATTACTCGTATGCTCATTCAGGCGTGCTCCTCGTGCGTAAACACTCTTAAATTAGTGAGATAACATCTACATGATCAATGAGCCTACTTAATGCGATTACCTATACATACTGTAATATCTAACCATTACTGTTATCCGTACATTATAACCGTTTATGAAACAACTAGCTTTTGCCCGCGACTTCGCCTGAGTCAAAATAGCTATAATTAGTCTTCTTCTTTCTCTATGATATTTTTGTTATTTATTAGTATATTAAGTGTTACTGTATGTACATATTTTATGTTTTAATGTCTAAGTATTATTATTTAAGATAATTATGTTGTACACTGACAACCCGAATTTCCTCTCCTTTCGTTCAGTCTATCCAAAGGTTGTCGGTAACTTCTGTAAGAGATTGCCCTGTGCGATAAGACCGCCCACTGTACACCTGCTTTTATGATTTTTGTCCTGTGTATATATTTTTGTGGTGTACAATAAAGAATATAATAATAAATATAATGATTATGACGTAAGCATTTAATAGGCTAACTAGATTATGTAAAACTACCACGTTCATAACATGGCATTTGCTTATTAAACTTTTTTCTTTAATTAAAATAGGTAGTACTAATTAGAAATTCATATTGTTCCACTTGTTAAGCAATTGCTCATTAGCTTAGGTATGATGAGCTTGTTATGTGTAGTGAATACTGGATTTTACTTCAATATTTAAGTAGGTAACTGGAATATAAAAAGTGTAGGGATAAAGTCGCATATTATCTATTAATGAATGTAATAATTTGTTACTTAGGAATCCTTACCAACCTATTTTTTTTATTTGGATATTCAGAAACAAAAAAAATATTTAAAAATAAAACTATAAAATCTCAAAAAAGATATTATTCCAATTCAAAAGAAAAGTTATATTCTATCAAAACACACAGTTATAATAAACTGTGAGTGTATTGATAACAAATAATAAAGTCAATACATCTTCTAAGTGTTTGGACCACGGCCAAAAGTAATATATTGGAAAAGGTACGGCATCAGAAGTGGGATTTTTATTATTTGAGGCATTTGCATTGCTGAATTTGTTTGTGCAATCTGGTGTATGTTAACCCGGTTATAAATATATTTCTATTTTGCACACATGTGAGAATAGATTTAGATCTTTATTGTATTTAGCATTTCCTGTTTCCAGACTCTCAAACCTTTAAGTAGGTATTCAAAATTCCAGTATAGTGCTAGCTTCTGCTTGCACTTTGGTAGCTTGAAGTGGTTGTTTTTTATCCCAAGGGAACTTAACGGCAAACACGGCGTAATTGCGATGAAATGTATGCTATTTCTCAAACCAGTATCCTAATAGATCTGTGTGCCAGGTTTCCGCAGAATTCGTTCAGCAGCACTTTTGCAATAATATAATTTTCGTATAGACTTTGAAATATTTTAAATAGGATTAGGTACATAATTTTTTTACTGAAGAATTAATCAGTTAGTCATGGGGTTAAAACTTGTTGCCTTTTTAAATATATCTTAAAGTCTCCTACAGACATAAAATATTAGTGTCTTTACAGGACAATTACATAAAAAAATGCTTGACTTCAAAGCAATTACTAGAGTCCCCCTACATAGTTTATTGCATATGGTGGGAATGGGCTCACTTAAATAGTTAGTTGGCAGGAATGCAGGGTATGAACTCATGACCTCTTTAATTATTAATGTCACTCATGGCTGTAACCATGGAGAGGTTATATCACATAGGCAGTAAAATAGATGTGCAGGTGTATTCATACATAAATATAATTTCCTACTTCCTTCCCAATTAAATATTGATTTGTATGTGAATGAATGATAACTGAATTAAATTCTTCCTTCCTTACTTTGAAGTACTAATTGGGTGAATGAATTTATTAGTAACTAGCTGTTCCCCGCGGCTTCGCTCCCGTGGACCTCCTCACAGAACCTGTTTTCGGGATTCAAAAATAGCCTATGTTACTCAGGAATAATGTAATGTTGTAAATCGGTCCAGTAGTTTCGAAGCCTATTCAGTACAAACAAACAAAAAAGCCTTTCCACTTTATAATATTAGTATAGACTAGCTTTTCTCCGTAGATTTGCTCCTGTAGCCTATCCCATCCCATGGAAACCATGCTTTTTTTTCTGAATAATAAGTAACCAGGGAACCTGTTGTACCCATCCCCTTCAACCAAATACGCAGATGGCTACAGGAATTTGCCCAGACACAGACGGAGAACTGGTGGACTTCGACACCGGGCTGTAGGCAATCCAAAGAAGCTCTGCCATTTTTGGACAGTAGGCTTACCAGGTGTCTTCTACGCCTGGATAGGAATGGCCTGCGCCTGGTGACGGGGACCATCACGGGACACTGCTCACTCAACAAACACTTCCACACAATAGGCATAACGGACAGTCCTCTGTGCAGGGCATGCATGGAGGCCGAGGAAACCGTTGCGCACATTCTCTTTAAATGCACAGGTGTAACCCAGATAAGAACACAAACCCTCGGGTCACCCAGATCTTACACGGATGTTTTGAGAAAACCAGGAGCTCTAATTGACTTCTGGAGGGAGGTGGGCTGGTTGGAATGACCACCAAACGGCCGCCATGGCCCACGCACAATGGTCCACTTAAGGGACTAAGTGCAGAAACCAAACCCCCCTAACATAACAAGTAACCAGGGATAGTGTAATTATTAAATAGTGAAAGAATTTTCGTCATCATTAGTACTACCAGAGATTACCTTTTACAAACATAAACAAAAAAGGAATAAAGTAAGTAGCTCTTTATAATTTTAGTCAAAACTTATTTCATTCACAATAATGAAAATAGAGAAATAACAAGCGTAAAATATTGCACTGTTATTTAACACAACTGTTACCGTTATCATTGGCCTTGAAACTTTCAAATAATACATTCCAAATTGTTGCAATGCTTTTCGCACGATTTACAAAACTATGCCACAGTTGCATGTTAGTCAATAATATTATTATTTATCTAATGGGGGAAAACAAACTTATTTTTTAAATAATACATAATATTTTTTTTTGTAACAGTATTGCTTTAGCTAGCGACTTCGGAAGCATACCCTATTCCACAGCAAGCATGCGTTTTCTTTTGGTACATAAAACCGGCCAAGTGCGAGTCGGACTCGCGCGCGAAGGGTTCCGTACCATTATTGCAAAAAACGGCAAAAAAAAATCCGTTTGTTGTATGGGACTGGATGGCCCCACTTAAATAATTATTTTATTGTTTTTAGTATTTGTTGTTATCGCGGCAACAGAAATACATCATCTGTGACAATTTCAACCATCTAGCTATCACGGTTCATGAAATACAGCCTGGTGACAGACGGTCACACAGACAGAGAGAGAGACAGACGGACCGAGGAGTTTTAGTTATAGGGTCCCATTTTTACACTTTGGGTACGGAACCCTAAAATGTAGACTATGATGCTCAACAATTGTATAGCATTATACTAATGTAAGGGTTTTTGTAATCAGATCAGTATTTTCAGAGATAACCTTGTACAAACATAAACATAGATTGACGTAAGTTTGGAACACAACAAAAATTGTTTTTGTTGCTAAAATTGTTCTCATTTGATGAAAGTGTGAAGTTGAGTAATCTTACATACCGGAAAGGGTCAATAATGTCAAACAACAATATTATGATGATTACATATATGACCTGTGAACTCTCATTAGAAGATGTATGTATATTTAAGATAATAATTTGCTATAGAGCAGACATTTTGCCACCAGGGAGTGAGAAATATGCCACAATATGTTTGAGCCCCCCCACCGAGAGAGTCATCATTCTAAAATTATATGAAAAATGAATAAACCAGACATTGTTTGTTGTTGTTGACATTTTAATTGCCACAAGGTCTTTAATATTACCGTTTTCCTCATAATCATTGAATAATTTATTATGCACTTAGTCAAAATACTCCCAAGGCACAATGAATCACTGCCTATCCTATTGTTTTGCCTATATATTACCACGAGTCATTGACCATAATCACAGGCGGCCGTGTCAGCGACTTCCCGTTATGAATTCGTTAGTAAACGATACTGCATACATGGATATATGACTCACAATTTGTTACTATTACTTGTACTAAGTTTGCGACAATTTGCTTACGTGACAATCTCACAGCGTATGAGAGAAAGGTGCTACGAAAATGTGTTATATCGCTATTCTATGGCCTTATTTGGTTAATAAATATAGAGAATTTAAAAAAAAAAATTGAATTTTTTACTCACTTTGTGCGGAATCCGGCTGTCCCGTATTCAATGAAAACATCACTCGTTTTTGGGTGCATTTCTCTTGCGAACGCGTACACTACCCGTAAGCTACTTGGCGGCATTGTGCTGATACGCGTGTATATAATACAATCACCTGATCTCCGCCAAGGTATGTCTTCATACCATTCCCGCTCTGAAAACCAGTTTCAACAACGAAGTGAATTGAATTTGACGTGATGACGTCGGGAGGAACTACGTATTCCGGCGTCAATCTTGGTTGACAATCAAAAATATTCAACTATTTAGAAAAGTATTCAGTTAACCTGTACTGTCGCTAGGTGCACAGAGTAAACTACATGATTTATTATGATTCTCTATAACAATATATTACTTTTCAATTTAGTAGCATAGTAGTACTGAGAATAGTGTCTCCAGCCTGCTGTCAAACTATGATGAATTTCATAAGCGAGCTAACTAAAAAGTTTAGCTATTAGCCGCTAGATGGCAAAGTTTTACTTTTGCCGTAGTTTAGCTACTCAGTAAGAGATGGAGCTGTCAAAAACTTTACTTAAATTAATTAATGTTTAGCAATATTATTAGGTCTTTACCGATGAAATTGCCGTTTTTCGGGTTCCGTACCCAAAGGGTAAAAACGGCAATAAAAAAACCCCGGATAATAACGGCAATTGCAAAAAGCAACTGTCCGTCTGTCTGTCTGTCACCAGGCTGTAATCTCATGAACCGTGATAGCTAGATAGTTGAAATTTTTACAGATGATGTATTTTTGTTGCTGCTATAACAACAAATACTAAAAACAGAATAAAATAAATGTTTAATTGGGTCTCCCATGCAAAAAACCTGATTTTTTGCCGTGTTTTGCGATTATGTTACGGAACCCTTCGTGCGCGACTTCGACTCGCACTTGGCCGGTCTTTTTTTATTATGAAATAAGTTAACGTATTTCTTTTTTCACCGATGTAATCGATGCCTCTTTGCCAACGCAGTGGCAATTTATTGATGCCATTCTTGAAAAAAAACAGCTGAACAGGGGAGGCAACAAATTATTCAAAGGCATTATTTTTTTGCCTGTCGGGTATTTAATATTTTTCCCGCCATGAAGTTATCTAAATTATGGGAAAAACAAGTCTGTAGGCGCAAGGTCTGATGAGTATGGCGGACGACGGAGAGCGTCCAACACCAGCTCTTGTAACTTGGTGACCGACTGCTGTGTAGTATCACAGAATAAATAATAGTACAAGTGTAGTATGAGGTCGCGCGTTGTCGTCGCCGTAGCGTTGTCGTAGCGATTGACCAAAACTGGTTGGAGACGTGCGAGCATGTTTTTAAAATAAAATTAATTTGAAATTAGAATAATAAATAATAATATTTTTTGTTTGGCTAAGCTATTCTAGATTGAAATGGCCAGTACTGCAGTACGGCAATTTCATAGGTAGGTACAGACCTATTATTATCTTTGACAGTTCTTTGGACTTTGGAGCCCCGGACTTTTGGACCGTTGGAAAGGGTACAAGAGACCGAAACCAAACTGCAGACTGCAGGATATGGAAACTAAGTTATTAGACTATGAAAAGTACTTAGGATTAGGACTATGGAAAGACTAAATCACTTGCCTGTCTACTGTTACAAAACACGGCTTTGGGCAGAAGGTCTAGGCTAGCACTCTGAATAAATGGGCCCCCGAAAACGGTTGCTAGCACTTCAGTGACGTAGCGCCACCGCCTAGGGTGTAACATATCCTCAGTTGTTTGAGAAGTGGAAAGTATACCAAAACAGACTGTTGCATACTTCTTCCTTCGGGCTTTGGTCTTGCGAATCTCCACTCAAGCTAGCCAATAAAGGCAAAAGAGAGGTGGGAGCTCTGTAATTCCTTGTCAGTGTTCTTTCTTTTCTTGCAAGTGGAGCAGTGTTGGCCCAGTGGTAATAACCCCAATTTTCGTGTAGTAGGTTGTAGGCCCGAACCCTAGCAGGCGCTTTACTTTGTGTTCATTTTTAATCACCACTGACCTAAAAACAGTAAAGGAGTTTTCCTTCACTATTTTTAGGTCAGTGGTGATTCGTGAGGAATCTGGCATATCCTAAAACGAAAAGCTCGAAGACTTGTGTGACATACACCAACCCGCACTGGACCCGTGTGGAGATTTAAGAGGCCATTCCCTCTCTCACAGAGAGGAGGTGCCCCAGCAGTGGGAACATTAAAATGCTAATGTTAGTTGCGCTTGACATGTTGAATGAAGGAGCAGAAGGCAAACTAATTGACGTTTGGCTGCCAGCCAGTGGCGCTAGTTGTCAACTTTGATTGCTGTTCAACGGGATAGCTTGAATCATGCGTGTTCTCCATTGAAATGAGATATAATTTAGTCATCAGGGAGCGTATAGTTACACTGGTGAGCGATCTTTGTAATTCTGCTTGTTTGTAAACTTCAGCAAGTATTGTATTATCTGTGACTTAGTAAATAGGTAATAATGAGATGGCCAAATAAGTACCTAAGTGGTGTCCCAGTGGCTAAGACCTCGCCTCTCGTGCGCTTGAAATCGTGGGTTCAAATCCGGGCAAGTATCAATGAGACTTATGTATCGATGTGTACTATCTAAGTTTATCTTCAACATCACTAACAACGGTTAAGGAAAACATCTTGAGGAAATCTGTACTTATAGTTAGTAATTACCTATAAATTTGTGCTGCATTGGTGTAATTGCTGCAAGGCGTTCCAGTGCGAGGATAAATTAAGACGACGACTGTCACCAACGACCTTGGAGGAACAAAACGCGCACTAGTTTCGCACCTGCGCGATCCAAAATTAAGTAGTTTCTTGTATTTTCCTTATTATTTTATGTTTTAATAGAAAGCCTTAGGTCAAAATGTAGATAATTCAATTTTCTCTGAGATGCTGACAATTTCATTAAAATACGCCCTGCGGTTCTGGTGCGACTGTCGCTTCTTTTTTTCGTGTTAGTTATAACTTTACAAATTAATTACACTATTTTATACGAATAAAACACAAAATTTTCTTCGATCAAATTATTAACAAAATGTTCTAATGTAACATATATATGACCCAAAAAATTACAACTAGCCGTTTAGACAAGATTCTCATTTTAAAATCAGCTACTCAGGGGTATCTGCGCCTTATTTAATAAAGACTTAGGTAGCCAATCCAGTTGCTTCCGTAAACACTGTTTAACTGATCAAATTAAAGGATTGATTGATAGGTATCTTATACCTGAGATGTAACAACTAAGCAACACTCAGATAAGTCAAAGTCACATTTATTTGCATTTAATGCAGTACAATAGACGATAACAATAAATTATAAGCACAATGACACATTTAACCAAAAGTTGGCATGAAAATATTAAGTTATCAGTTATGGTGCTTGCAAAAAGGAAATCTCTATACAATTAACTAATCTATTAGCTTACATACCTTCTGTTAATTACTTATCAACTGCTGTGATTACTTCACTATCACTTCACTACATATGTAAAAATAAAAAAAACCTTTTACAAAAAAAAAACTACCAACAACCAAATAGAATCCACTTCAAAGTGAAAAATAACTTTCTTTTTGGAAGTCGGTGTCTTTAGTAGGCTCCAACTTTTTTTGTTATGGTCACCGACTTACTAAGTGTTTTCGCGTTACGAGCATTAGCATGTATTGTTGCACAGAAAGCACGACAAGAGGGTCAGTATTGTTTGGGACGTAAGCTTTAAATCGCTTGACGATAGAAGTTCATTAAAATAACATCGTATTTGCTTCTTTACTAAGCTTATCAAATGGTTACCAACTCAACATCTAAGCCCAAAACAGGCGGTCCATTTCCCGAAGCTAAAGCCACACTAATAGCTTAGTTAATTAAGCAAAATACTAACGAAAAGAAGCGGTCCCCACCTAATTAATATCTATTTATGAATGACAGTAACACATGCGTGTATTTAGAGCTAAATTAAAACAACAAACGAGCGGACGTTATTGGTAGGGGGGACATGTTGAAGCGGGAGGTGGGATAAAATCTCATCGCGTGTCTGTTTATCATTCTTTTCGTTGATTTTCAAGCTGTGGATCTCTTAGGTCATTAACTGGATTTCAGAGGAAATATTTTAGAAGAAGGGGGCGGTAGAGTTCCCAAAGGTGAAGGTCGAAATCCGCTGCGAGAATCTCAGGACCGGTCGATGTGGTGGCGCTTTAGTGGACCCTTCAACAGAAATGATAATGACAATATCGGAGAAACATAAATGTAAAAACCTTGGCAGATTCATCATCATCATTTCAGCCGAAAGAAGTCCACTGCTGGACATAGGCCTCCCCCAGGCGTTGCCACATTGACCGATCCCGTGCGTCTCGCATCAGCGCAGATTCATAGTCTCCTCTTAATCTAATATCCCTAAGCACTGATGTCGCATAGCAGCGATGCCAGAGCAATTTCAAATTCAATCTGTGTTCAGTAGCCAACTTTTATCACATACCTTTTCTCATGGCTTTCTCAATCTAGAAAATTTTTGATTGATTTTAAGACTTCATGCGACAGCGTCAGTACCTATAATATTTCTTGGAAGACCGCTGAATCTCCAGGTAACACATCAGTCCTTTCAATTTACTGGATTTTCTTCCTGGAAGTATTACGGCATTTTGCAGCGCCCTATCATTTGGCACGTCTTAATTCCATCTCAATTAGGATTCCTTACCCATATTACATTCTATCATTCTATCCAACGTTTCTTACGCTATGTAGTGCTGTCCCGTCCCCCCACTCCAGCATGGTCCCCGTAGTAATTACGCCTCGGTCACGGTGCGCCCGCGTCGCCTCGTCACGTCGTACCCGCTCTCATTAATCGTGCAATTTTCAGCTAATGAGCTTCAGTACTCGGATATTAGTTTTAAGTTTTTTTGTACTAGTGTGTCGCCTGGCAAGTAATTTTGGAGGTTCAAACCTAAAATCAAATGGTACTTTTGAGAAAGCTCTCGATAACAAGCAATGTTTGTATGTGTCATCTGCTACAATGGGGTTCCGTCGGCAGTCACACATGTACCTAATACATAGAAAGAATGAATCCATACGTAACTGATGATTGTATCCTAAGGCAAAAAGTTGTGCGTGTGCGCGTGTACAACCGATGTGGACTTTAGAAACATTTATTAATTTTAATTTTAAACACTTTATTGTACGCCAGAATGCAAGACAAAAAGAAACTTAAATAAAAATACAACTGGCGGCCTTATCGCATTCCGCGATCTCTGCCAGGCAACCTGGAATAGACAGAGATTTTTTTGGAGGTCACCATTTAAAATAAAGACCTGTAATTTTTTTTGGACATTTACGAACCCGCACTGAACCCGAGTAGTGGATTAAGGCTCATACCCTCTCTCACAGAGAGGTGGTCTGTGTCCCAGCAGTGGAGCATTAAAAGGCTGATGGTGATGATATTTTTGCGCAAGTTTTGAGTAATAGAATATTCCTTGATACCCATATTTTACACTAATTAAACTCTTGTAAAATCTTCCTCCGTAACTCATTGGAACGTCAATCGTCACCGCTCGCAGGCGATGCATCTAATGACTCCAGCAACTAATTAGAACGAGCAAACGCTTCAATTGAACACATCGGATATGTAAAATGCTCTCGGTATGTTTGTAGGCTAGTAATTGCTTCTGACGGCTTCCTCATGCCATTAAGTATAGATATTGAAGCTATTATGCTTTCTCGAATAGTTAAAGTGTCATGAGGGATGTCCGCTTCTTTCTAGACAGTTAGTTTAGTTTTCTGTCGCTTTTCTCTGAAATTCTTTTACCGATGTGAGTAGTTTTCAAAAGAAATATTAGGTACCAGGAAAAACCAAATTAAAGGTTGAAGGCGAATTTAGATCGACTCAATATCGGAACAGGAGCCGCTGATATTCAATGTTACCTGCAAACGCTGTGTTCAACAGGTAACTGCTCGGTGGAAGAGCTTAAAAGGTGACTACAAGTCATTTAAGATTGGGGTTCCAGCAGAGTTCTTCGAAAAACGACCAGACAAACTCGAAGCCCGGTCATCATGTGGTCAACAAGAAAAAAGCTGGCTAATTAATTTCACCTATCAAAATGTTAGAGGCTTGAATACTAAGCTGAATTTCTATAGACATAATCTCTTGTCTCACGCCAGTGACGTCATAGCTGTGACGGAATCATTCCTCTCGAGTTCTGTACTCGACACGGAGGTTGCGAGCCACTGGTGGAGTGTGTTACGTCGGGACCGCGCCAACGGTGTTGGTGGCGGCGTACTGCTCGCGGCGCGGCCCGGTATCCCGATGGCGCGCTGTTGTGAACTGGAGACTCCAGCCGGAGAGGATTTGTGGGCACGTTTTACGACGAGTGACTCTACCTTCTACGTTTGTGTAGTGTGTATTCATCCAAGAGCGTCGGACGAAATATATAATATATGTGTTGGTTTCAGAATAAATCTGATAAAATTGATCCAAGTAACCTTGACGTGCAGAGAGACTGGAATTTCTTTAAGGGAAACCTGTGATTGACGTGATTCTCGCTAGTGACGTTGACGCTGCTGTAGAGTGGTTTTATAACATCTTGTGCGGTATTTTTGACGAATGTGTACCGAAAAAACACAGGCCTAAGAAACCATGTAGACGCTACCCGATTTGGTTCAAAGCAGAACTAATAAGTGACATTATAAATCTGATCTGCACCGTAAGTGTAAATCAACTAAAAGCCATGCTGATAATAACAATTTCGCATTGCTTAGGGCAAGTGTTAAAAAGAATGTCGGTTGCATATGATGAATACATCAAGCACATTCAAACCAAACTTAAGCGTGATCCTCGTGAGCTTCAAAACTAGAGGTGGCTTTGAGCCCAGGGTGAATTATAATGGAAAAGAATATGCTGGCAGTAATGCTGCACATGCTTTTTCCGATTTTTTTTTCCAGTGTTTTCTAAGCTGACCACACACTTCCAGTGTTTTCTTTTAGATAACAGAACAGACAGTAACAATAATAAACACCATGCTAACTTTATACATATTGATGCAATTAAATCGAGTGATGTAGAAACAGCTATAGTAAGCTCAAACCAAACTCAGCCGTAGGACCAGATAACATTCCCGCTTACATTATTAAAGGATGTAAAGATCATCTAATATCCATCTGTACTTCATATATTTATTATGGCATTATCTACTGGAAAGTATCTGCAGCGTTGGAAGTGGTTGGAAGGTATCGCGAGTCAAACTTATACCTAAATCGAATGTAACTTCTGACGTAGAAAATGATCGGCCCATAGCTATATTCTCCGTATTCCCAAAACTATTCGAATCATATTACACAGGCTTATTAGTTTCCAGATACAACCATTTCTTTGCGATACCCAACATGGCTTTCGATTTAACCGCTCCGTTAATACGAACCTTCTGACGCTGGTGGATCTTATATCGCAGCACTTAGATAAAGGCATACAGGTTAATGTTCTATATTTTGATTAAAAAAAAGCATTTGACCGCGTAGATAACGACGTATTGCTCACAAAGCTCAATAACTTAGGCTTTTCCCCGAAGTTACTTACGTGATCGTCAGCAGTATGTTCGACACGTTTGCTTTGTGTCCGCACCATTTCATACTCGATCTGGAGTTATTCAGGGTTCCATATTGGGACCCTTGCTATTTATCATTATAGTCAATGACCTTGAGAAGGTCTCAAACATGCTAAATGTTTACTTTACGCTGGTGATCTTAAGTTGATATTTGGCTAGGAAAAATTGCAGACTCAACTACTCTGCAGGATGACATTGACGCGGTCTATAAGTGGAGCATGGATAATAAGTTTCTCTTCAATATTGCTAAATGCAGCGTTATACCTTCAGTCGCACGCGTAACCCCTGGCATGAAGAGTACTTTTTAGGCGGTGATCTGATAGCCCGCGTCAATTCTGTAAAGAATCTCAGAGTTCTGTTCGACACGAAGCTCACCTTTCATGAGCATATGAGGACACTTGCTGCTGAGTCATTTCGAAGACTAGGATTTGTACTTCGAAATATGCGCGAGTTTACTAGTCTACATGCCATTAAACTTGTATACATGGCCTTAGTCAGGAGTAAACTCGAATCAGCAGCAGTGATCTGGAACCCGTATGAGAGTACTTACGCCTTACTTCTTGAATTAATCCAAAAAGCAAAATTCAATTTTCTTTATAAAAAACTCTTCGGATATTAACACTTCCTGTAACCTACCAAATTTCTACTTGGTGTTTTAAATTTTAATTCTCTCGAAGTAAGGCGAATCTCTGCCTGCTGTATTATGCGGGGTGAGTCCGATTGCCAGGAGCTCGTGGAGCTGTTGTTGGGGCTGTTTGTTCCTGTGGTGCCCAAACAACAGCTTAGACCACGTAGCCACCGGCTTTTGGCCGTACCATCGGCACGTACGGTGTTCCGAGCTAACTCGCCTTTAGTTCGGGCGCTCACGGCATCGAGGTATAAATGTGATGGGATGTGTGAATCACTACCTATTTTCCACCTCCTATCCTGTTCTCTGTACCTCAAAATCTGAAGCCAGAGTATGTACTGTATAAGTACTTTCGTGTCATAGTCACAAAGAAGGGGATCAAAGCATAAGAAAGCTGATCTGAATCATTGATAATGCTTAGTGATGGATTTAATCTTGTCTCTTCCAATCTAAAGGGGACCTCCAACAATTTAAAATATTACCTATGTCAGACAAACAAAAAATACTTGTAGCAATTGGAGCAACAACTTGAAATGAAACATTGAAATCTGAAATCCACTCTCGACCGAGTTAAATACGCAATTAAGAGTTGTCGACCACTTCTAAACAACCACACATTACCATATTAAGTACCGCTTTGCTAAAACGAGCTCAAAGCAAAGTCGGTAGCCACCACAGAGCACCGAGACGCCACGGCGGCAGTGACCACTCTTAGAGACTTTTTTTTATTATTTAGCCTACTTTGTCCCACTGCTGGGCAAAGGCCTCCCCCACATCATTCCAGACTACTTTGCCTCCTGCCTTCTCCGGCCAATCCGGTAGGAACGAGTCCAGATCGTCACGCCAGCGTTTTTTAGGTCTGCCTCGGTTACGACGTCCGTCTCCAGGTACCCACTGCGTGGTGATCCTGGCCCATCTGTCCCCCTGCAGCCTGCAAATGTGACCCGCCCATTCCCACTTCAGCTTCGCAGACTTGTCTCCAACATGCCTGTCTTAAAGCGTATAATTGTATTGCGGATCCGTTCGGTCAGTTTAATTTGTAGAATACTACGCTATATCGTTCTTTATCAAACCTTAAGTTTGGACTTCTGAGCTTCAGTCAAAGACCAAGTCTAAGCGCCATAGATTAGGATAGGCAGGATGCACATTCCCCCCGGTGGGTTCCCGCATTGTCGAGGCGGGGGGCTCAGTAACCGTGGCTTGGACAACCACGGTGAAGCGAAGAGGAACCCGAGGAGGGGCCGCTCGTTAGGGCTTTTGCCGACAAGCCGACGACGTAGCGGCCAATAAATAGGTTGCGGTGGCGTATGGGCGCCATCGCAACTGAGGCGGGCCGCGATGTGGTACAGTAGGCATCGTGGCTGAGGGTTGGAGGCCGCGGCGGGAGAGGAGTGCCGGTATTACGGAGCGCCGCTCGCCCTACCCACCGCGGCCTGCGCGGGGTCGCCACCGTTTGAAGGCGGACGCGGTGGGGCCGCAGGGGAGGAGGAGTGTCGGTATAACGTTAGCCGCTCTCCCTATCTCCTGCGGCCGAAAAGTGGTAGGTGGCGGGGCCTCTGTCCTGACCCGTCACAGGGGGACCAAGGGTGCCATACACAGGGTCGTCTGGCGCCCATGTGCTGGTTTGGTCCCTGAGGTGGTCACGGCGTACAGTGTGTTCTGGTGCGCCGGTGATGGGGGGTAAACCCCAGAGGAGGAAACCGTGGAGTTTTAGTGGGTTAGAGATCCACATAACTGCGCTATCTCCCCGTGGTAGCGCAGTATGCATGAGCATTTCTCCACGCTAAAAAAAAAAAAAGGCAGGATGCACATGTCCAAAAAACCAGCTGACCCAAGTAAATATATTCAGGAAACCCAGCTGGCCCCACTCCTAGAGATAACATTGTTAAAAGTTTCCATACAAATTATTTTGGTGTTTTCTTTTTTTTACCTTTGAAACCGGCAGAACCTACAGCAGAATACCAATATTTTAATTGGAGCCACTGGCAATAATATTCACAACCCCATAATTGGGTGCAATTTTTTAGACGGGTGTCACATTTTCGGGCTTTTAACTGCTCGTAACGACTGTCTAACATTTACAAATAACAGCGGGGACCAACGGCAACGGCGTGCTTTCCGTGGCACGGTTTCAATACAGATGTTTTGTAATGTGTGTCATCTATCCGCTGGACGCGAGACGCATAGTACTGTGTGCTTATTCCGAGTTTTCAGCGTACTCACTCGTGATAACGTAAACGATCGCTTATGTCAAAATGTATACAAAAAAAGAGGTTTCTCCTTACCTTCCCCAGACGGCGCTTGTCCAGTTTCAATACAAATTAATGTTTACCTTAGCGTGAGTAAAAACTCGCACTAAGGGTCGATGTGGCGGCACTTGGTAGAGGACTTTATTATTATGTTCGATAAACGGCACGGTAAAAACAATTTTTATTACTTCTAATTTTAATTTTAATTATTTGACGTTCAAAAGTGCCGCTTTTTGGCCTAGTAGAATAAATATATTTGACTTTGACTTTGAAACCCCCGACGTCAACGGCACCTCTAGTCATAACCGGCGCGTCATTCCGTGTACTGTGGTACCTACTATCTAATCAGTCCCCATAATCTGTAAACGTATCTGGACCAATCTAGAGCTAACTGTATGAGTACTAGTCAGACGACTATATAAAACAATTATGACGACTGCGATTAGTCGTGTGTCCTGTGATTATCGTAAGGATAATCGCAGACTGGCGACAATCTTGCGGGCTTGTGGGAATAAATCAGAATGTGGAGTGACGTGGACATGCATGGTACATTCAGCGTTAGTGATGTGTCTGCTTATTTGTGTATCTTCTGGAAGGTAGATGAAGAATGCCATATTTGCGTAAGCACAGCATCTACGAGCTGGTTTAAGTTACCTAATCAAATCGTCATCTTTCAGCAGGAAAACTTTCAGTTTTTGTTAAATCATATATAGAAATATGGAATCGTAGTTTTTTGATGAAATATCTAATAGGTATGCCTGATTTCTTTTTCAAGTTTACCATGAATTACGTGCATTAAGTATATTATGAAACCATTACTTACTTCAGCTAAAGACATTTTGAACAGTAAATCCTAAATAGACGCACTACCCAATTAATGGTCAAAACCTTTCATCAATGCATTCAAGAGTTTGATTCGTCAACCAGTTGGTTTCTACCATTAATTACTACCACAAAGCTATATTTTCTGTAGTGATTCATTTTTCCCGTCCCCAGTACTCCTTGGCACAAGATCACACGGACAGCAATACTTCATCGTTATCTTCATCGGTTCCAGTTAGTGATCATTCTGAGAGGCTATAAACAACCCCTCCCTTCCCCTCTCATATGTCGTTTAGCCCACAGACTTAATGACTAGGTTGTTATGAACAAGATCATTGATTATTGAAATTAATTAGCCTGTGGCATTGTGCCTTCAGAAGCCAAATTGCGGTAACTCCATAAAGGGAGATTATAGAAAAAAATCTAAAACAAACGTTCACTTCAATGCCTTCATTTAATGGCATGTATTTGAAACAAGCTTCTGTGCCGACCCTCGTGATTTGTTGATAAAAAGTATCTTCCTTCTCCAGGTCCTGGGGTGAATTATGTTTTTCATTAAGATCGGTTAAGCGGATGGCCGATGGGGCCCGCGAACCGGAAGACGTTGCGTTGGGAGGCCTCCCACAAGGTGGACCGATGACCTGGTGAAGATTACGGGGATCCGCTGGTTGCGAGACGCACGGGACCGGTCAATGTGGCAACGCTTGGGGGAGGCCTATGTCCAGCAGTGGACGTCTTTCAGCTGATATGATGATGATGATGAAGCGGCTTAGGCGTGATAACGTACCAAATTACCAAACAAACAGAGTTTATTTAGCATTTATCTTACTTAATATTTGGATGTATGTTTGTTAATCAATCACGCCAGAACAGCAGAGCGGATCTGGATGAAATTTGGCACAGAGATAGATTATAGTCAGGAATAGCACATAGGTTGCTTTACCGATATAATGTTCATTTGGGATGATAAATCACTTTTCAAGCAGGTGAAGCCTCTTGCAGAAGCTAGTAATTTAATACAAGCAAGTATGAATAGTGTTTTTTTACCAGGTTCCAATGAAGTTACAGATTTTTCGAGTTCATCAGATGCGGCATACTTTAAGCTCTCTTTTCTTATTATTTTAGTTGTTTTCGTGGAAATGTGGGCAGAAGCCTCCGACTGAACGTCCTTAGCAAAAAGTCTTAATTCGAGGTTTGGCTGTCACCTATTTCCTCCTCCAGTATTGGAAAAAATCTAAAAGATCAAACTAATATTATAACATTAATAATATTAGTTTGATCTTTTAGATTTTTGTTTGTTACGCTTTCACGCAAAAACTACTGAACCGATCATCATGAAACTTTGTACATATATTCTTGGAGGTATTAGAAGTAACATAGGATACTATTTATTAAAAAAAAAAAAAAATGGCTTCACTGCGAGCGAAGCCGCGGGTAAAAGCTAGTATTCCATAAATTGAATAACAAAGATGTATGTGGTGCTACTATGTTTTTGTTTTTTCATTTTTAGTTGTCAAATTTGTACACTAGGCCTCTGTTGATAGCAAATTTTTGAGCATCTTTTGAGGGTTCTAGTGGTTCTATAGATAATGTATCATCAAAAAGTAAAACATAACGGCACAGTATGTATCTATCTTTTTCAGTTTATGGAATATCTTTTAAATTCTTCCAATATTGGAGGAGGAATAGGCGAAAGCCAATCCTCGAATTACGACTTTTTACTTAGACTATTCAGTCGGATGTCTGTTGGAAACCTTTGACGGAGTCACTGACGAGCTGTTTCAAAGCCAATCTGTCTTCGGTTCTTCTCAGGGTAGTGGTCACCGTGAGTTCTGTAATCGCTCTGATCTGATGTGTTGTAATTTAAACTAACCGATGCAATAGAAATTCCGAAATTTTTAAGATACCGTTTCTTGGCTTACAAGTGCATAAATGTACAGGATTGTCGTAAGTGGCGTTCGCCGATAAACTTTATAAAAAACATTGTAAAAATTGCACGGTTGGCGTTAAACATGCAAAGTGGGTACCAGTTACGGTGGATGACGTCAAAATGGTTGTTATTAGTAATTAATGGTCATTAAGTAGGTGATTGTTTTGTGCGGCGGGTTTTTACTGAGCTTCATATTTTTTTACCTTCATTTAAGCACACTGCACTCCGTCCGAGTCCATATCCCCTGGCAAGTTTCAAACTTATTATTATGTAATTTCAGAAGAACTAATTGGTAAAGATGTCTATGAATTCCTCATCATACAGAATGATTCTTCAGCGAATGAGAATAGATAATTATTATGACTGTTAATTCGTTCGTCAAGATACGTTGGTGTCAGTAATCTTGCGGAAGGAATACTGCCCAAGCCATTGTACATAATTAAGTATGAAGAGGAAGTGAGTGTGAACACAATTAGCCTGAAAAAAAACCGGCCAAGTGCGTGTCGGACTTCGCACATTTTGGGTTTCGTACCAAATTTAGAATATACTGGTATTTAATAGTTAAATATACGTAATGTTGGGACCTTTGAATCGTGGTAGAAAGGAGTTTAGGCAAATGAAAGTCTGACGTTCAAGATGACAGTCTATTGTTGATAACCAGGAAATATTGAAAGAAAAAGAAAAAACAAAGAAAGAAAAAGTATTTAATTGTCACAAAACGACATACAATATAAATATATGCTTATGCTAAAGCCTTAACAGTAGTATTAGTAGTACTTAAAGTAAGTTAGTAAAGATGAGAAATAAATAAAATAATAATACCATTTACTACCTACATTTTGAATAAAACAGAAAATAAATAGGGTGAAAAAGATGCCAGGCAGATGCATGTCGTGATTGTGGCAAAAAGGCTTCCACTCAGCATAATGCTGTGCCGTGGGGGATCCACAGCACGGCGCTGATTTTCAGTGGTTGCCTAGGAAGTGACGTATTGAATACAGTGACACTCCTTATACTAAGTTATACAGACTGAGTTAATGCCACGGCGTCGGGAGGACGACTGCCTGGCCGCTAAACCGTATGCGCGGGGAACATTGTGTTTTGCCTTGTAAGCATTTCTGTTACCTGTAGTTCGTACACTTAATAATAAACATTATCAGCGAATTTCAAGTTCATAGGTCAAAGGAAATTTAAAAAAAATTTCGGCACAAAATATTGTGACAGACGACGGACAGACGGACACGTTAGTGACAGTAATAGCGCTCCGTTTGGACTCTTCGGGTACGGAACCCTAAAAAAGGTGGAAAAACCTATACGATAAAAAAGATCAAAATCGTTTTTGGGAATATTATGCTGCTACTTAATCACTTTTCAGTGTCAAGCTATCATTACGTACATCGCGGTAATGAACTTCGCAACAATGGGGCACACCCTTACATTATTATTGTTAGTAGGTAAAATTAAAGCTTATGGTAAAGTTGATCTCATTATTAGCAGACTCTCTATTTTACATAACGGCGAGTAGATTAACTACAATTATCAAAGCTTTTTTTGTACATAATAAATTATAATCAGATGTGCCCTTGCCTATTCGGTCGAGCAAAACAAGCAAACAAAGGCACATCCGTATCATCCTTTTATCGAAGTCATTCAGAATATTTTCGACACCCCATTATATCGTTGTCGATTAAACTAGAAACCTGAAATTTAGTGATCAATATGGCATAGTAAAACTTTTTACAAAAAAATACGTAAGTCCACAATCGACGGCGAAATCGGTGAAAATACACAAAAAAAACAAACGTACAGTCAAACATAGAACCTCCTCCTTTATGGAAAGTCGGTTAAAAACTAGATATATTCATAAATTATATATTATAATACAATTCTGACCTCAGATATTCGATATCAAGATTGTTCATTGCAGCAACTCCAGATTCCTTTTCCTTCAATTGAGCAACAAACAAAAGCTCTAAATATACGTTTATACCTCTCTCTGTTTTTTATTTCCTGGTACATACGTATGCAATGCGTGCCACCCACGGGTACGTTAATACATATCTAATTAAATTAGGCATCTTTGACCACTTAAGTGCACATGGCAATAAAACATTATAGGTATTCGTAACTCGGGGGTTTGGGGTTCCGCGCGGGTGATGAAAAAACGTCCGTGTTTTGTGAGTGCTTTGTTTTTTATTAGGTAAACAAGAGCTTTGACATGAGCATAGAGTTATTAATGTAAAGAATCTACATAATTTATGTTCTATGGCAACTGCAGTCGGAAAATTCCATCCAAAAGATGGAATACAGATTTCTGTTTTTCAGTCTTTTAAAACATTGAAAAAGTCAATCTTTTTACTTTTTTTTTTGTAACCATCTACTTACTCAATTAATTGCCTAGTAAATGTAATTAAGAGTAGTTACTCATACGTAAGTATAGGTAGTTACTGTGGGGACGTAGCTTTTGCGTGTTAAATCAAAGAGGAAAACAGCTTTTTCACACCACCTGCTTTACAATGTGCAATTACATATCATGCAATCTCAACGTAAAGTAAAGCATTACCTCCCAAGGGAGGTAAAGTTGTATGAAACTCCCAAGGGAGTAAAGTGATTTGAATCTGGAACGTCAAATTCGTGTGGCAAATCGCGTATGGCATTGTAATGAGGTGTGTTTGAAAATCGAAATGGCCACCATTGCACTTGGTACAGTACCTATTTATAAGGAAAAAATGTTTACCTGAACTTACGTTTTCAAGACAACATTGCATTTGGAATGCTTAAAATAATAATGGACGTTTTTGTGCCTGGTCAACAATGGGAGTAAGAAAAAGCTATATGGTTGGATTTTCAAATACCGGCCTCCGGCATTTTCATACGAAGCTTGGAAACTTCTCTAATGTCTCTCTGATGGTGGCACTTGAGTTGTATCATTCGGTTCCCTTCATGATGGTTGAGCTGAGTGGTGCCGATCCATGTGTCATGTTCGTGAACGGGCGCCATCAGTTGGGATTGGTCAAACTTAGCTGCCTCGGCCTATTTTTAGTTACCTATTTATTGTATTTTTTAATTGTTTGTTTTACTCTAGACGCTCTTACGTGTACGACTTTTTATATCGATGATGACCAACCAGAATGATGTAACCAAACACTTGTAAAACACTTTTTTTAAAAGAGTAAGTGTGGAGTTTTTTGTCCGTTCTTCTCCATAACAAGCTACTTTTCTGAATGGACGGTAGTATCAATTATTACTGGTTTTTTTTCTTCTTTTTACGTTCAAAAGTGTCGCTAAATGACCTAATTGGATAAAGAAATTTTCATTTTCATTTTGACTTTACAGAAAAATACGGAACCCCGAAAACTACTGAAAAGCACACAAACATGGCCTATGTATAAACAGTAAATGCTCATCATATAATAGCAGAGTAACGCATAAATGTATTATTACTGATATGATACGAAATTGTGGATAATATCATTGCTGTAATAGACAACCTTAATGGGAACGCTTTGGTACTACACACCATTTTACTAAGATCTGCCATGCCCCTCTACAAGCGCTCTTACAAGTTTAACCCATGCAGATCACACCAACCTTAAACTAACATCAATAAGGGTTATATTCGAATGTATGAGTGTAAAAATATCGTGGTATATAAACTACAGGGGGAATTTTAATACACAATGAAGATTGTAGATATTCTGGTCTGAAAGCACATTAAGTTATTTAGCCATACGCCAGCAATTTTGCTATTAACTATTAGATCGTTTTGAAATCAATTCTTTGGTATCATGTTACGCTTGTATTTGTTTTTTTTTCGAACGCTGTTTAATTTGGTGTAACGTTTATTGGTGGTACCATGGTATATTTCTTTTTGTCAGTTCAATGTGTTTGAGAAGCTTGTAATTAAAAAATAACAGCCGCAAGGTTCAATCTTCAACATTAAGCAAACCTTTTTTTATTTTTTGGGACACTCCCACCGCACTATTCTCAAACCACTGCAACATCTTAAAGCCAGAATCAACAGTGGCGACCACCAGAAAGTGCCGAGGCAAGGAAGCTCGACGAAGTCCCGGCGAATCTGTCTTGGATCGCTCAACGAAATTAATCAGAAAAGAATAACGGAGGAGTGGGAAAAATACAAATTTCCACTTCCCTCCATATCAAGCAGGAGACAGAACAAACAAGGCCGATAGGCACAAAGGGTCGTTTACAACGGGGATAAGCCCAGTTGCCTAGCACCACGGATAGAAAATATCATTAATATCAATGGGTCCTAACATTGTGAACTGTTATATTTGATTCCAATAACTGGTATGACAAAAACGCTTGAACGCACGGAAATTTGTTCCAGTTTCACACAACTCCAGATGCAGCCTGTAATCCAACATAATAATGCGTTCATTCTGCCAAAGAATACACGCCCATAAGATATGATGTGAAGCAACGCTTGTCGGGGTCGGTCAGTGGATAGTTGACTATTCATTCCTCCTCGGCAAGCACGTTAAGTTGTAGGTCCCAAAGGTAATTTGAAGATCTTTGACGTAATTACGAAGTTACGGATATTCAGTACCCAGAAAATATGACACCAATCTTACCAAGGGGTACAGTGTTACTCCAGTTATAATGTTCACAACGGATCTTTGTGTCTTTGAATAGGCTGCAAGACCCTGCGGAGTAGCTATTTTTGTGTTAATGTTGAAGGTGAAGATAGCATTGTATAACTGTCTCTTTTCACCAACGTTTGTCGCATCGTCCTATCTCGCTTACTGTATGCACTATACCTACTCGATGACAAACTGTTTCTTGCACAATGGTTGGTAGAGTCAACTTCAGAGACACAAAGATCCGCTGTGACTACTATACTACGATTAGGTTGTTCTTTGTTCTTTTAATAAAAACGTTGTCCCACACTAGGAATTTCTTCCTGTATCGTGGGTGCGTTTACAAACATATAAACTCACATACACAACACCCAGAGCCGGAACAACTATCTGTAGGTCATACAAATATTTGTTCCGTGCGGAATCGAACCCGCGACACGCAGCGCAGCAGTCAATCGCTCAACCACTGCGCCAACCGTGCGCGTTGTGGAGGCCAGATAGGCAGAAGTTCCTGTAAAACTCTTATCTGGTATTTAGCTGCATGCAGTGATACTGGGCGGCGATTCCAACATAGTTGGGGTTAGCTAGGTAAGTTTAGTGGTATTTTTTTCTGTTTATGAACCGACTTCAAAAAGGAGGTGGTTCTCAATTGGACTGTATGACTTTTCTTTATACCTGACTGCCGAAGGAGGGTAATGTGCTTATCAGTCAATGTATGTATGTTTGTTCCTATGTGGCGTTCTAGAGACTACAAGCGTTGGCCGATTTTGATGATTCTTATGTCAATCGATTCGTCTTACCTTGTGAGTGTCAATGGCTACCTTAAAATTGAAAAATAGAAAAATGGCGGCTTGTGGGCGCCATATTGTGGGGGCCCAATTATTTTTTCTTCCAGACCCATCTTGTGGGATATAAAAATAAAGGTTTTTAAGAGGTGATTTCAAAAATATATAACATTTATATGTTTAAATGTACATAATTCTAAAAAAAAATGTTAACTAAAAAGTTATCAATAAAAAGAGTTAATTAAAAAAAAAAACAAAAACCCGACTGCTTAAAAAACGAACTAAAAATACGAAAACATGAAAAAAACCATGCTGTGCAGTCGGAGGATACATAATCGCAAGCTGGCTGACCAAAACCAGATGTACTACAGATGACAGTCGGATTTATTGTTTTTTTTTTAATATTTTTATTTTGTATGTTTGTTACGCGATTACTCCGGCAATTATGGACCAATTTTTTTATTGTTTGAAAGGATATACTCTGGAGGTGGTCCCAATGTCGCCAAGTCAGGGTCTCATGAGGGGTTCCCATGGCAATCGAGGGAACTCCTCAAACTTTATAGGAACACTTATAGTGATTTTGATATTTTCATCAACATGGCAAACATTTGCATTCGGAAAGTATCCTTTGGTGAAGTTTATATATTTTATTCGTTTATCTTCGCACTGGAACCCCATGCAGTAATTACACCAAATGGAGCACAAACTTATACTATACATAAGTCCTGTTTTCCTCATAATGTTTTCCTTCACCGTCAGCGATATCCAAGATAAATTTAGAAAGTGCATATGAATTGAAAAAGTCACATTGCTCGGATTGAAACCCACGATCTCAAGCACAACAGCCGAGGTCATAGCCACTGGGCCACCACGACATAGTTCAACGTATTTATTCTATTACTGAAACTGTTTTGTAAGATTCGGTAGCAAATAGAGACCACCAAGAGATTGGTCGGAGCTTTTTAATTTAAAATGATGGTCTTGCGGTTTTGTGATCTCGTAATTAAATGTCTACCATTACGCGGAAGTTTTTTTCAATTAAAACTACTTATAAGAAACTAAGAATAGCTATAAAATATCAAAATAAGTACTGCTGAAACTTTGGGTACTAGCGTCGGCTAGTGGCTTCGCTCGCATGGAATGCAAAAATTATACTGAGGGAATCCTACTACCGGGATGAAAAGTATCTATGTCCTGATCTAGAACATGGTTCACACGTGTGCCAGATTGCATCTGAATTCGTTCAGTCGCAAACTATCAATTATTTAGACTTTTACATTTGTAGGTAATAAGCAGTAGGGTTGGCAATCCTTCGCTTCACGTTTCTTTCCAAAATAGCTCAAATTGTGGTAAACCGATGACACTGATCGTCACAGGTGGTGTTCTGGAGTTTCTGCCTACCCCCACGAGGAAAAGGCGTGAGTTTATGTATGTATGTGTCCCCATTTCACGTTCAGGCTATCACTGTCCATTCCAAGTTGCCTGGAAGAGATCGCGGTAAGCGATAAGGCCGCCCGTTGTATGTATTTTAGTTTTATGTTTCCTTTTCTATGTTTTAACTTGGTGTACCTAAATAAAGCATATATAATTAAATAAATAAGTATGTGGTAAACCAAGTCAATTAATAATTTAAAAAAAAAACAGTATACGCCAGTCAATGACAGCGAGAGAATGTTGAAAACTTTTAAACTGAAAACGATCAAGAAAAGTCTGAATACGATCAAGAAATATCTATCAACTTGCAACACTACCACGCACCCACCAGTAATAAACTCGTTCCTCAAATTCCTTCTACTCAATAAATCCCAGAATGATATCAAACTTAATAAATAATGAAAAACGTACTCTTTAATAAGAATCCCATCGTAGGGACGTTAATACAGCATCCATCATCCAGCCGTGTGTGGTCTGCTCTATGGTACAATTAGAGAGGCGCTATTGTACCCGTAGTCTATGGTCGCTATGGGAAATCTCTGTGTTTGTAATGCCACCTCTAATTCTCGGCTTTCGTTGTGATTTATTGTGAAAAGGTGAAGCTATAGATGCTGCTTTGTTTTTTTTTTGTTTGTGCTTAGGATGAGATGTTTTAATTAGAATTGAATTAAGAGAGATCAAGGTATTAATTCTTTGATTTTTTTTTCGTTTACGGTTCGACTACGACGCTGCTCCAGCTTAGCAATTGATTGAATGAAACCACAGATAATATTATACTAACGAAACAAAATGTGAAGTATCTACTCGAAAAAATCAGAAAAATCCTAACTTTGACACTTCTTCGAGCTTCTTCGAGGTAGTCCGAGTAAAACATCCTGTTTCGTTTTCTGAAATCTAACTAACATTACAAAGAAGTTAAATTATTTGTAGATTCTGAAAACGTATTACGGATTACAAATGTGTTCACTGGGAGGATGAGTGCCATAGACTAGCATAGTGTTTGTCCTGGCAAACCACGCGAAGTGTGCGTGTTTGTCCCGGCGAACGGTTCCTACAAGATAGAGATAAACCTAATTTTCGATAAAAGCAACCAGTTACCAGTTTATTTTGTTTTCAAAAGGATATGTTTTCAGTCAGTGGTCCCTGCACTCGAGAGACTAACAGAATATGCTATGTATCTATAATACTTTACTGGAGAACTACCTAAATCAACTTCCTAACATCACGTACCTAAGGTAGTACCTACATAATATTATATTGTACGTATTGCAAGTTCGTTAGATCTTCAGTGACTGTCCCAGTTGTAGGTACTGTCTATGTGGGATACCACCCAGTAGGCGGAAACTATAAAGGAAGTTATAATGAATTACAAGCAGATTCTCTGTAAAGCTTCCATTGTACTTCATACAAGCTCTCGCCTCTGTTTTACACTTAATAAAACTGATTAGTTACTTACTTATCCATTCATATAATGACCTAAGATATACGTATTGTAGATTTTCTTTGTACCTTTGTTCAGGAATTACTTACTTATCTTTTAATCTAATTTACGAATCTGAAGAAAATTTACCTTTTATGATAAAGTTTTATAAGATCACATTCTAAAGTAGATTTTCACAAGCTCTCATAATGGAATTCTCGATTCAAAAACGTGATGTTAATTGTTTTTATGATGAACACACGACTTATGAATCTAAAGTTATATTTCGTCCACTGCTGGACATAGGCCTCCCTCAAGAGTCGCCACACTTATCGGTCCTGTGCGTTTCGCACCAATCGGACTTCCGCAGCCTTGACCAGGTCGTCGCTTCAGGGAAGGGAAGCCTTCCAATGCTGTGTCTTCCGGTGCGCGGTCGTCACTACAGAACTTTTCGGGCCCAACGGCCATCCGTTCTGCGAGCAATATCCACTGCCACTTAAGGGCCTCCTTAGTAACGGCTAGGTTAGAAGGTTTGCAAAAAAAAAAATATATTTATTATTGTTTCATGTACATTATTTCTCAAACATGGTTTTTTCGTACAACAAATAGTTTTGCTTTAAAAAAATAATTAGCAAGACGATATTTTCCGCAACTTTTGGATACTCCTCCAAAATGACTTGGATGTTTAAAAATATTTTTACAGAGAAAATTTGATGGCTGGAATTTCTTCATAACTGAAATAGCTTATGTAAATCAAATAATATTTTGCAAACAAAACTGTTAAAAGGAGGTTCAATATAATATCGAGCGGGCGCACGACCAGTACTGCGTTTACATTGGGGCGTATATATCGCCTTAAGTTTGGCAATTCTTCGAGCTATGTCGGTTTCTTTATCTACTGTACGTAAATCCAACCAATTTTCTGTTTTAGTAGACACTCTGATACTGAAATGATGAGTAAGATACTTATTTTCTGTTTCAGGTTACAACTGCCTACATTAATTTTCCCATGGATTTTCACACAAAACCCAACATTACGCAAGACTTAATCAAACATATCCTCAATACACTTTAAAATGATAAACCCAAACATCTAATTTCCATTCAATAATACGTTAAATTGATGCAAACAGACAGACATACAGCTTTCTCTAGTACGCCTACGTATAGAAGGTAAATGCTCGTTCCATGTACCCATTTGCCGTAATGTTAGTATCATATCACGATTTCCTAATATAAAAGCAACATGGTGGTCTCTGAGAGATTGCTTTGAAAAAACATTGAATGTAAGATCGTTATTAAAGATGAGAAGTCTAGAAATCAATTAATTTTAGTCTATTTTAAAATGATGTGAAGCGAATAACTATGTTTGTTGGTGTTTTAGTAGATCTATTTTCTAAGATCTGATACGGATTTTAAAATACGATTTTCGTCCTAAGGGACCGTAGTTTCATGGATGTTTCACTATTGAAAAGATTATTTCTCTTAAATAATCGGGTTTAAACAGCTCAAGACGAATCCCGCGTCTTGTCTTCGATTTAGACAACTGTACCAGGTGCCATGTGACTAGATCTATTTAGCTAAATATTGACAAAACTAGTTGAATTCCTATTAAAATACAAAATGATATTTCCCTATTTAGATGTTATTAACCAATAAAATTAATAAATATCTAACAAACGACGTAAACACATCTATGATACCACAAACAAAACTAGCAGCTACTGCTTTTACAAGCTGATATTTTATTCAAAACGGTCTGCCGCTAATCAATCAATCAATCTATCAATTTGCTGTCATTTTTTATGTCCGCCATCTTGATTGCTAACTCAGTAGACACTTTATAGCCAGTTGATACACAGGGCTTTTTAAAATTTAATTAATATCACGTTGCATCCGTTTTTATTAAAAACATTGTCGATGCCAATAAAGTTAAGAATATAATAAAATTAGTACAAATCCACTATAAGGCGATGATAACTCCTTGGCCGCTAATAGAGAGGCAATAAAGCCCACCTTATAGATAGTCTATGGGGCAATAAATGAATAAAAACAATTACAGTAATACCAACCTAACGAAACATTTACACTGGCGGTAATGCAATTTACACGGCCCTTATATAAAAGGTGTAAAGCCCAATTTCCAAAGTTTCATCGACCGTATCCGTTTACCAACTGCAGAATAATTTTGGGCGGAGAGCGTTGTGTGAAAAGAAAGGTGATGCGTCACAAGCGGAAGCGACAGCGTGTTATTACGTTTAATGTCAAAACTAATTCGATTATGAATATTGATGTGCCAAATTAATAATTTCAAACGATGATACAGTTTTTGCGATGTTCATTAGTGTCAGATAGATGGTTTTAATAATTGCCACATAATATCAATTGGTTTTGTATAATAAAATGTAGACATATTGAGTTTGTAATTAGAAAACACCGAGAAACAATAATAAATCTAGTTTTTGTGTAGCAATCGGTATATTATTTGGTAATTCGTTATTGATATATTTTGATCAATTATTACTTTTAATCAATTCGCGAAAGAAGATTCCGAGTCTGAAGATGTTTCCTTATTTAGGTTAATCTGTTCAGTAGTCTTTACTTTTTGTTGTGTACAGAAACTTAAAACCACAGAAAACGTTTATGTTTTACGACTTTGTATTGCATATTAAACAGACTAACATTATATGCAGATTAATATTTTAAGTTACAGCAGGCTTACAAAACTGTATTATGAAATAATTGTGTATTGAAAACCTGCGTGATCATTTAATGGACACTACCTACGGCTACTGATAATGCTACCTAATTGTAGCAAAATTGAATGAAACGATTTTTACGTTACCTGTATACACCACTTATACGGTCAGTTTAATTATTAAATAATAATAGATACCTATTTATGTATTTCTTTTTTTTTATATTTTGTTATCCATAGCTTAATAAAGTACCTACCTTGAGCTATTTATTTTCTGCCAAATACCAAAAAAGAACTGGCCAAGTGCGAGTCGGACTCGCGCACGAAGGGTTCCGTACCATTATCTCAAAAAATGGCAAAAACTCACGTTTGTTGTATGGGAGCCCCACTAAAATATTTATTTTATTCTATTTTTAGTATTGTTGTTATAGCGGCAACAGAAATACATCATCTGCGAAAATTTCAACTGTCTAGCTATCACGGTTCATGAGATACAGCCTGGTGACAGACAGACAGACAGACGGATCGTGGAAACTTAGTAAAATAAGGTCCCGTTTTAACCCTTTGGGTACGGAACCCTTAAAATGGCAGTACCTAGGTAAATTTACTAAAACAAAAACGCTACCGCCCATCCGCCCGCACCCGCTCTCTCCCACACTTTACGCCACACGCCGTCGGCGAGATGAAAGCGGTCGGCGCGTTTGAGGCTCCGCGGCGGTGCAATTAGGGCTCTCAGTAATGAGAGGAGCGACAGAGCCTCTAATCGGCGCCTTAAGACGCACCTTTGGCGTACGAATCAGAAGCGGATCACTTTATTGAGCTTGATTAGGATGCTGGGATCTTTGATTATTTGGCAGTTTTGACTAGACTCTCGGGCTGTTATTAGAAAATAATTGAATGTAGTGTTTCTAGAAATAACTTGGTCTTCTTAAAATAAAAGAGATATTTTTATACTGAACTAGATTCTACTCGCGGCTTCGCTCGCGTAAAAAGTGTTTTATCATCCCAAAAAAACACCAGAATAAAAACTATCCTATGTCCTTCTCAGGGTCTCAAACTATCTTCATACCAATTTTCATCCTCATCGAATCAGCAGTTTAGTCGTAAAAAGGTAACAAACAAACGTACAATATTAGTACGGATGGATAGAGAACCTTCCTCAGATCAAATAAAAAGTCAAGATGGAACTTTGCAAACAAGAAGGTGCCACCGGTTAAAACTATGCCTTGGTGCAGTAACCTTAAGGCGACATATACGCCCCAATGTAAACGCAGACGTACTGAACGTGCGCCCGCTCTATGCCAAAATATTAATATTGATCCTCCTTTTGAACAGTTTTGTTTGCAAAATTTTATTTGACTTACTTATGCTATGTCAGTTACGAAAAAATTCCAGTCATCAATTTTTCTGTGTAAAAATATTTTTAAACATCCAAGTCGTTTTGGAGGAGTATCCAAAAGTTGCGAAAAATATCGTGTTGCTAATTAATTTTTTAAAGCAAAACTATTTGTTAGACGACAAAATCATGTTTAAAACTTAATGACATGAAACAATAATATATATATTTTTTTCAAAACTTTTAACCTAGCCGTTGCTAAGGAGTATGCTTTAGAAAGTTACCGTTTTACGACACTAATGCGCATGTAGGCCCTTAAAAAGCTGACGCACGTAGCTAGGAATTTGCTGACACTGAAATGTCAGTATAGGAAGTTACTGACGATGCAATTACCTTGAAACCGATGCAGCCATGACGTCAATACCGAGCTAATTATAGAGCATTTCTTGTAAGAAGAAGGCATTCCATATTCCTACTTCGAATAGGATGGATATTCGTAGGCTAATTAGTTGTAGTTAGTGTCTTTAACTATTGTAACCAATCTATGTCCTAACATCGGCTTGGAATGGATATTTGTAGAATAACTAATTGTACCTAATTAACTATAATAATTAAAAGTTTAGAATCATTTCGGGTTTCTTTCCAATCTATTAAATGTAATTAGTGCCGGTCGTCACGACTGTTCTGTTTACATACCAGTATTACGTCACCAAAATGGCAGGCTGCGTTTTTGCGGGAATAAAAAAAGGTTTAAATTTGTATTTTTATGGGAAGACAAGCGCTTGTTTATTTTGCCGATATTTTTTTTATTTTTGATAATTTTTATTAGGAAAACAACATTTTGAAGTACTTTTTCAATCATGGTATAGTACCCTATTGTATTGGTTGTTTTTTTTACACCCGTGAAGTTCTTGAACAAATGTTTTACAAAACCAACTTATGAATTATCAATCAATTCAGCAATTAGGCACTGGTTGAGTCAAAACTGCCAGCTTGTCGGTATTTTATCGGTTGCATTTCGGGGAGTGTGCGATGGAATTGCAAGATCTAATTCCGTCTAGCCCGTTTCATCATCGGACTATACGACGTACGGCGATGCGCCAGCGTTAGATGGTGGACATCCCACCTATCCGCACTAAACGTTTTTGGAAATACTTTCATTATGCGTACAGCTAAGGAGTGTAATTCTCTGCCGGAGTCTGTGTATCCTGACAGCTACAATCTCGGGATCTTTAAGTCAAAAGTGAATAATTTTCTTCTAGGCAAGCGTGCTACACCTTCGACCACATCATCGCTTACCATCAGGTGAGATACTGGTCAAGCGCAAGCCTACCTACAATAAAAAAATTTAAAAACATCTTGTAAAGTCAATTTTACACGATACTCGTAAGTATTTGAATTGTCTATTGCCTATTAAGCTGTTCGAAGCAAAACGTTCAAGTTTATTGCAATAAATTAGAATATTAGTGTGATCTGCGAACCCTTACTAATAGGGGTCGTAGAAATAATTACGAGAAGATCTTTTTAACAGGCTGTTATATAAGATCCCATAAAAGAAATACATAACATGGCCCTTTTTGTGTATTCTCATATTGATTGAAATATCTTTCAGCTTGTGCCAGACGACTTTTAAAGACAAAGACATAAATCTAATTAGATAAAGCGAATATTATTTACTTCGCCTTTCCAAAAGGAAGGAACAGTGATAGCAACGCTCGCACTTTGGGCTGGTTCATTTACACGAAATCGGCATCAGTCATCAACCGAAATCAGGAAAAATGCTTAATTATGCCGTAATGACCTTGGGGTATTTAAGTCAAGAGTGAATAGGTTACTTTCAGGCACGCGTGCTGCACTGTCGACTACATCATAGCTTACCATCAGGTGAGATATGAGATAGTTGTCAAGCGCAAGCCTTATAATAAAAACTTTATAACAAAAAACAATATCTTTATATTTCTCTTTTTAGTTTTGGTGCCTTATATTACCCTGAAAATACGCATTATTAAGGATAGCTTAAAAACTGATCGTCAGATCTTGACCAAATTTAAATGGGATCACATGAGAAGCACCAGCTTTTAATTTTAAAAAAGAAAATCAATATCGGTTCATAATTGGCGGAGTAATCGCGTAAGAAACAAACAAAATATATACTTAATCGAATTGAGAACCTCCTCCTTTTTGACATCGGTTAAATAAAAATAAAGAGCTGTAAAAACTCTATAAAAAGTTGGCCGAGACAATGGAAACATTTTCTTTCATCGGTATTTTTTTCATACAGATGGAGGGACTTGCATTATCTAGTAGGGAATAACATCGGAAGTTTATCAATTCCGTAAATATTGCCGATATTAGATCTCAATATCGGAATTCAAATATTAATATCGGAATTGCGCACAATCGTTAGAAATCGCACCTTTTTTTGTTAATTGCTTGGATTACGTGCAATAAAAAAACACATTTACCTATGCCACGACATAGTGTTATTTGCTAATGTGACATAGTGTTAGTCACCAGTGATTAGATAATCGGGCGCTTATTTACCTAAACTTCACATTTGTTCCCAAGAAATAATACTAAAATCATGTCTTTCTGAATTAAGGACAATGCTCAAAAAGTCCTGAAAATAAATGATTGTTGATCAATTTGAAAGTAGTCCCGAGTAATGATTTATAGATTCAGAATAAGTATCACTAACCAAATCCATGGGACATAAGAGATATCTAACAAAATGTTGAAATGTTATTTTTATTGTATAATTTTATTGTATTTTAATAGACTAGAATGAATTCTGTGCGTAGTCTTATTCATTTGATACTTTTTATTTAGAAGAATTGCGAGCGATCATGTTTTATAGTAAAAGTTTTAAGAACTAAAGCCAATTACACTGGTTTAAATAACTTATTATTAGCCATTGGTTGGTGTAGGTATCGTAGTGATCGACACTTAATGATTTTTGTTTATTTTTTCAGGGATTGCCGATTACGATGTCGAGATTAATTTGTTTCGTAAAACAACTATAGTAAACTTAGTAATAATAGAGCAATGGCAGATTATTCCATTTATAATTTATCCAAAATAAATGGAATATCAATAAACATTGATAATGTAGACAAAAGTGCCAATATTGTAACATCTATTTTACCATTTTCAAACAAATAAACATAATTGATTCGATTTTGATTTGCATTCAGCGGATTTCCGAGACCTAAGCTTTATTCAATAAAAATATCAATGTTATAACGGGTTCTAAGAAACTGTGTATTTACTGTAGGTAGCTCCGAGATTCATCAAGGCATATCCATATTATATGTCATGAAGTAAACTTTAAGTTAATAAGCACCCGATTATCCGATCACTGCTAATCACCGTAGTCAACGGGTTTAACAGCGCTATTACGCTCGGCGCTTCACAAGGAGCTGAAATATAGTTGTTTTCTGATTCACTCTGTATCGGAATTGAAATATTGGAAATTTCGTTCCGAAATTACGATATTTTTGCCTAATAACTAGTTATATTTACGTCAGTTTGAAGTCCACTCGTGAGTACCACTTGAACCGCCTGTTTAGGTACTATAACTATCGAGCTTCAAAGCATCAGATCGAGGCTGCAATAGTGTATTGTTCAGACTCTGGTAACAGACGTAAGCAGGTCAGTGGAGAGGTACAGATGGGCTGACTGGACGAATTGTTGGCGTTGAAATGGTCAACTATATGTGATCGGCAGACTATGAGACTGCAACCTACAAGTGACTATAAATGTGGCCGGATAGTTTGTTTTGCCATAATGCCGGTCTATCTCTAGTCATTTGACCTCTTGACTGTCTAAGTTTAACTACTGAGACTGCGAACAATTCATGGTTTCAATTTATATTCATCCCACTTGAGTGAGATTTATTTGTTTATTATTTATTAGATTTCATGCATAAAGGTACAAAGGCGGACTTAATGCCTTAGGCATTCTCTTGCAGTCAACTAGGTGTGGTGAAGAGACAACATGGCAGGTGCACAGTTTAATAATAAAAAGTAGTACTTATTATACTAAAATAGGTAAATATATTGAATCTATACCAATAATATAAAGAGAAAAGATTTTTTTGTTTGTTTGTTTGTACCGAATAGGCTCCGAAACTACTGGATCGATTTTAAAAATTCTTTCACCCATGGAAAGCTACATGATTCCCGAGTAATATAGGATGTAAATTATTTTCATAAAAAAATAAAGATCCTTATGAAAATTGAAATAATGTAACCCAAAGTAGCAAAATTTTGCCTATAAAATTCGCTATTTAGTAGTGGCAAGGTTGGTGGGTAGATAGGTAGGTAGGGTAGATAGGTAGGGTAGATAGATAGGTGATAGGTAGGTAGATAGCCAGTTGACGGGAGCGAAGCCGCGGGAGTCAGCTAGTATAATATATACCTATATAAGAGTTTGATTGAGAATAAGTGGAGAAGCTAAAAACCGAATATGTGTCATTACAATAGGATGGGAGGATCTTCGTAATATATGTATGATTGAGCATAGGAACCATGTACAAAATTGTTCACCAGTGGTAGAGGGACTGATTTTGAATGTGATCATTTACTTCATACATGTAAATGTAAACAAATAGGTTTCAGAGATAGTGGGTTAGGGTAAAATACGTGGGAAATTTTAAGTTAAGAGACTTAAATATATATCTACTTTATCGTTGACTAGCTGCCCCACGCGGCATCGCTCCCGTCAAATGGCTACCTACTTACACATTTACCCTACCAGCCTACCCTACGTACACTACATACATGATTTTAGCGAAACTTTAACCACTTACGCAGCGCACGTAACGGAAGCTCTCAAAAAGGAATAATTTAGCCCGTTTTTGCAACCTTTTTCATTTGTGCTCCGCTCTTATTGGTCATACAAAACAAACAAACAAACAAACTCGTCAGCTTTATAATATTAGTATAGATTTATTCAATGTTTTTAAAATACACCGAATGGGGCAGAAAAGCGCAGAATATACCAAACACACAACTAGTCAAAAAGGATGACAATGTGCTACCTAAACGGGCAGAAGTCTAACAAAAAAAAAACTGTTTCTCATAGACCGCAAATCGATTAAACTGCATTTTGATGTCAATTTACACCTTCAACCGGAATAAAGCATTATTGATCGTCTATTTTGAAGTGCACTAACAAATATCAATGACAACTCTGTCAGAAAACCTATCCATTGCTCGCTTAGTTACAACACAACAGAACAACACTCAATCAAAACCAGTAATATATTGTAAACTGATGAAAAAAGGTTTGTAAAGAGTTGTATCACATAATATATTACTGATTAGAAAGGAACCCGAATCTTTTGTGGCCCGAAAACGGGGCATAATGTGACATCCGTTGATGACAGATGACCGTCCTTACAATCGTTACTTTGCACTCGTTCACGCGAAAATGAACCTTAATACCTTCCTTATTAACTCCGAAAACTTACATATTTTAACGTCCACTGCTGTATTTGTTTTCGAGGGTTTTGCCAAGTTTGTTGGTAAAGCACCAATGGATGTCAAAACTTCGCCGACATGGGACCATATTCGCCAGTATTGTCGTTTCCAAAAAAGTTTGTAATCCAGCCAAAAGGATTCTGTGACTGAATACAGAGGCGCTAAAAGGTGGTCCATTTGGAGTTGAACAAAATGGAGATGTTGACTTTAAGATAAATATGTTTGCGCCTCTTTGCCTCGTTTTCATGTTCCCCTGCGAAAATTAGCGAGCACCTTTGATTTTGCTAGTGGATGCATCGTAAACATACGGTTGATTTTTTGCAGTGGGTTATGGACACGTCATGCTTATAATATTTTGATATGGTAGCCGTGTTTCAAGGTTCCGCACTAAATAAATATAGCAGGACTATTTCAAAGGTTACTTGTTGCTTGTACAAGTTTTCTGTTTAATAGCGTGTTCAAGTTATAACACGGATTTTACCTTAAAGAGGCTTCGGGTGATAGCCGCTTTCCTGCCTTTAGACTGTAGAAAAAAAAATTGTTGGTTCAAAAAATCTTTATAGTTCGCTTCTTAAGCAGTCGAGTTTTTGATTTTTTTGATTTAACTTTTTTATATAAAACTTTTTAGTTAACTTTTCTTCGAATTAAGTACGTTTAAACATATAAGTGTTATATATTTTTTAACTAACCTCTTAAAACCCTTTATTTTCATACCCCACACGAAGAGAGATGCAGAAAAAAAAATTGGGCACCCATAATAAGGCGCCCAAAAGCCGCCATTTTTTCTATTTACCAATTTTAATGTAGCCTGTGACACTCGCAAGGTTAAAACGCATCGATTTATGAAAGAATCAACAAAATCGGAAAAATATAGCGTTCTAGGAACAAACATACATACATAGTCGTATAAACACAACTCCTTCGGCAGTCGGGAAAAAATGTACATTCTGTGATAAGCCCAAAACATATGGGCGCATCCGAATGGTCACCTGAATTTTAGGGCTATGATGGAATGTTACATTATTTAGACCGTTTTATCAAACAAAAACTAAACAGCGTAAGTGAACCGTGGTTCATCGTCATTATCATCAGCCTATAGCAGTCCACTGCTGGACATATGCCTCTCCAATTGCACGCCATTTGCTTCGATCTTCGGCAACTCATCCAGCTGCTACCAGCCACCCTGCGAAGATCGTCACTTCACCTAGCCTGACCTTGCGTTTACCAGTTCGCGGTCTCCACTCAAGAACCCGTCTACCCCAACGGTCATCGGTTCTACAGCTAATATGGCTGGCCCATTGCCACTTCAGCTTGCTTGTTGGTTGCTAACCTTGGTTATTGCGTAACTAGTATTTATTTTATTTATTGATAGATTTATTATGTTCAGATAACAGAAATGATGGGTAATACCTGCGATCTCAGACAAAGGTCTTGTATTCCTGTTAATGCTTTTAATACTTCATACCTGTACGTAATATAGTGTGTAGTGCTATTCTGGGTGCATCGTCCTCACATATATGAATTTATTAATGTATGTTCTTCTGTAAATATTGTAAAACACATATATTTTTAAAAGAGTCAGTGTGGAGCTTCTTGTGCGTTCTTCTCCATAACAAGCCAATTTTCCGAATGCACGGTAGAATAAATTTTTATTACTTGTCAATTTTAATTTTAATTCTTTGACGTTCAAAAGTGCCGCTTTTTGGCCTAATTGAATAAATGTATTTGACTTTGACTTTGACTTTGACTTTATTGTGACTGCGATTTATAAAGCCATGTAAGCTTAAACGACATGCCATCGCGCCACCAAAGAATGCCATAATTACCAGTGGATAGCTAGATGCCCTCCATATTTTAATTTCATCGTCAGCTCATAACTACTGAGGACTGCCTATGAATAAAATGAGGCATTACCATCTTTACATCTGCTATAAAATTACCTATTCACTGTCCTTGGGACTGCCGTGTGGTCTCCAGTGGCGGAGTGAAGGAATTTTTCCAGTCCTGAAAGAAACTTCTGATCGCCGTAGAGATGAAGTGAGTATAAGGTAGGTTCAGAAAGAATAACATCCTACCACATAGTTTTCATCTGTCAGAAGTGGTATGCTAAAACATGTCAAAGGTTTAAGAGGAAATGCGGTCGCAGATATCCTACTGAATTTCCTAATTCAAAAGTCATAATTCGAGGTATTATTTCTTTTCCTATTTCGCCTATTTCCTCCTCCAATACTTGACCATTTTAAAAGACTTTCCATAAGCTGAAAAAGAAACATATATACTGTGCCCTCATGTTTCCCTTTTTGATGATGCATTATCTTTAGAAGCACTAGAAGCCTCAAAAGATGCTCAAAATTTTGCCTAGTGTACAAATTTGACAGGTATAAATGAATAAAGAAAAGTTAGGGACATAGGACTCAATGTTATAGAACCTAATAAGCATAGCAGTCTATAAAATTTATGAGAATCTCTAACAAAAGATATTATGACACATAAATAATGAGCAACAGTATATCGGTAGTCCTCAGAACATTGAAGATAAAGTAAGTCAAAATCGAACCACTGATCAAGAAAGCTACAGTCATTTCAGTTCATCGAATAATGACAACTACTGATTTCCATTTTAATTACTACCCCATTGTCTTAGAACTTTATCGCCATAATAATGCCAGTTTTGTAGCGAGATAATGTGACAGATACGCATAATGCAATCAGCTGCGTTGGAGGCCGGCCATCTTGGATTTAATGTTTTATGCTCAGATTTAGTGGCAGTTACGCTGATGACACATTATCATTTGAACGTACTGCCGTTTCTGAGGCTGTGTGGTCTTTTGATAACATTTTATTTTAATTTTCTAAGGCCCATCTGCACGAATAACTTAACTCAGAATTAGAAATAGAAAATAAAACAGTTAGTTGCTAATACGAGGTTAAATTGACAATTTGTCATACAATGTTGTCAATTTAACTTCGTGTTAGCAACTATATAACTCTAAGTTTGATTTTTCGTGCAAGTGGGCCTAAGTTAGACTTATGGTGAGACCAAAACGTGTAAGTATGGTAGTATGGAGTGTCTCTCGGCAGCACATGGGCGCCAGACGACCTTTTGTAGGGCACCCTTGGTTCCAATGTGCCGGGTCAAGGTCAATGTTCCTGCCACCTACCATTTTTCGGCCGCAGGTGATAGGGAGAGCGGCCAACGCTATACCGACACTCCTCCGCCCCTGCGGCCCCACCTCGTCCGCCATCATACGGTAGGTACGGTACGGTATTCCCGTGTAGGCCGCGGAAGATAGGCAGAGCGGCGCACCGCAATACCGGCACTCCTCTCCCGCCGCGGCCTCCAACCCTCAGCCGCGATATCGTATGAGACCTAGGACGCTCCATAAGACGGCTCCTAATGACGGCCCGCCTCAGTTGCGATGTCGCCTGTTTCCAAACACGCGGCACCGCAACCTACTAGTTGGCCGCTAAGTTCTCGGCAAAAGCCTTGACGAGCGGCCCCTCCTCGGGTCCTTCTTCGCTTCACCGTGGGTGACCAAGCCACGGTTACTGAGCCCCTCCACCTCGACAATGCCTAGAAACTTAGATCCTCGTAACATAATCTCATTCATATCTTAGTTCGTATTGCTATATCAACATCATTTCAGCAAAAATATGTCCACTTCTGAACATAAGCCCCCAAATGTTGCCGCGTCGACCTGTCCTGTGCGTCTGCGGATCTGTGGATTTCTGCGGCCTTCACCAGATCAACGGTCTGCGCGTGTGTGGTTCAACGCTGCGTCTTATAGTGTAGCTATGGAGTATTGATAAGTGGATTATTATTTATTTATTCATAGATTTTCATAATTAATTATGACTATGTCACTACTAAATGTTTCTCCGTAACCCCTTCTCAGAGGTTTTATTTTATTTTATTTGGGTACACAAACAATCGTACATTGTATATTATATCTAGATACACAATGAGCTCTTTTCCGTCTCCCTTTTGTATTTAACTAGCTTTTTTCCGCGGCTTCGCTCACAGTGAAGCCATTTTTTTTTAATATAGGATTGTGCTCCATTGGTGTAATTGCTGTAAGGCGTTCCAGTGCGAGGATAAACGAATAAATAAATAAATACACGATTATTGCGTAACTTTAACCGCTTACGCAGCGCACGCAACGGAAGTTCTCTCAAAAAACGGAATTTTGCCCGTTTGTGCATCATTTTTCATTTATGCTCCGCTCCTATTGGTCTTAGCGTAATGTTATATAGCCTATAACCTTCTTCGATAAATGGACTATCCAACGCAAAAATATTTTTTCAATTCCAACCAGTAGTTCCTGAGAATAGCGCGTTCAAACAAACAAATGATACACTGAGACCCTTCATTACATAATCATCACTCTCACAAAATCCTGCTCACACATAAATATCTCTATCACAAATATGTAAAAGCAATAGTGTCACAATTAGGCATTCATCTCATGGAGTCTATCTATCAGGGCGGATAATGGCGCCGCTCAATAACTGAAGTACATCGGTCACGCGTAATTAAACGGCTACATATTGTTATTGTGGGGTGACAAGGAATTTGCGATTTATTTTACGGTCATCTGAGTACCTATTTTTTACTGATTTGTTATTTCTCTTGTCAGCCCAATACGGAATAAGTATTATCTCTTTTGTTACCTCGGACATTTATGTCTGATAATATCGTATTACCTAGTAAAAGGATTTAAGAGATCAAATAGGTGCAGCTGAGGTGAGCAGTGGTGACTCAGTGGTAACAGTCACGACTTACAAGTTATAGGTCGTGGGTTCGAATCCAGGCAGGTGCTTTACTTTGTTTAAATGATTTCATCAGCACTGCTCTGAAAACGGTGAGGGAAAATGTCGTGAGTAAACCAGCATGTCCTAGAACCAAAAATTCGAAGACATGTGACATCCACCAACCCGCACTGGGCCCGCATGGTTTTTCAAGGCTCATTCCCTCTTCCACAGAAAGGAGGCCTGTGACCCAGCAGTGGGAACATTAGAAGGCTCAAGATGATGATGATGTTCAAATTAGTAAGCAGATAAAATACCTACTGATATTCAGCTGCATCCGGCTAGACTGGCATTTAACCCCAGCATACATAGTTGAGATAAAGTTAAGCAAATGATGATGAAACAGTTGACATAGTCTGATGGCCTGATTCTTAAATCTGTTGACAAACCAAAATATTTGAGCAGATGAAATTTGTTGACTGATTGATTTTGTTAGTCAAATAGCCACTAAAAGCATGTGGTATTTGGCAACAGATAAAATAAGGTGGACTATAGACAATATTCGGTTCTGCATACTTTTTTTAACTGATAAAAGTTATATGGTCCACCCTATCAAAAGCCTTTTTAAAATCTGTATAAACAACGTCGGTTTGATATCCTGCGTCCATGTTATTGAACAAGTGATCTGTAAAGATAAGTCTGAATGGTAGATGTGTTTGTTTTGGGATCTTTAAGTATTCTATTATTATAATTTTACAATACATGTCCTCGAAAAGATCGTTTTCCAAGCAGCCAAACTGTGCGGAAAGTGTCACTTTTTTCACTAGTGCTTTTTACTTTCCTGTTTTTTATTTTTATTTTTTACTCCGTCGTCAGCCAGACACATATAGTTTTTTATTATTTGAGAAAAGTTTTAAAAATTAGTTAAATACAGATTATCATTCATATAAAAGGTAAAATATAACTATATATTTCATTAAAGGCGATTTTAATTACTCTAGATTTTGATTTGATCCTTAAATTAATTTTAAATATTCATTAAATACGTTTGAAAATATACGTTCTTCGTATATTTTGCTCGTGCCTTTTTGCGTTACGACGTGACAGCTATTTGCACATGCGCAGTAGATATGCCCGAGGAACTATTAGTTAATCTGTGGATACGCCGAGCGCGCTTGAATAAGCCCGCCATTTTATTAATTTATTGCTATTTTTTATTTCCTCGCACAATGCATAGTAAAATGTTGTATGATACACGTACGTAAGATTATTCTCAACTCGTGTCGGAAAAAATGCCACTCATCGGGAATCCTACCTACCTTCCGCACTTGTAGCACAAATAACTATAGGCGCACGGTTTGCTGCTGGGGAGCGCGTCACGGGTTTGAATCCTGTAAGGAACAAATATTTATATGACCCACAGATAGTTGTTCCGGCTCTGAGTGTTTGTGTATGTGAGTTTATATGTTTGTTTATGCACCCACTCTACAATACAGGAGATTTCTCATTTTTTTTAAATCTTTTTCACACCAGGAAAATTCCCAGTGTGCGGAAAGGCTGATTAAACCCAAAAAATGGTAAAGAACATTACATATTTAACTACATCAATAGCATTTATTGAATAAAATGATCTCAATTAGGTCGAAAAATCTCTATCCTCCGACATACAGTGTCACCCTACAAGCCCCAAACATCTGCAGAACAACAATACAAATGATTAGCCTTGTCGCCGACACTCCATCGCTTTGTCGCGCGGCTCGACGCGTCAACGCCGATGTCACCCGATGTCACACGGCCGCGCCCGACCATTCACGAAGTCTGACGAGGATTGACGATCGATCTGATTATTGTGTTATGGAGTATTGATGACAGTTTACCAAAATGGGCAATGTTTGGGCAATGCAGTGATGTGTGGTGATGAAGACTTCTTAAATATATTTTTTTTGGGTTTACTTATTGTAATATGTTGATCAAAACTCCTTGCGTAAATTTATCACAGGTATATTTTTTTAAAGACCTTCCAAAAAGGAGTAGGTTCTATGTTCGACTTCATGTTAGTTTTTAATTTTATATTTTGTGTGTTCAACACCGATTTGACCGTCGATTGTGGACCGATTTTGAAAATTCTCGTTTTGTTCGATAGGTGCCTAAATTGGTCCCATTTAAATTTGGTAAATCTGATGAAGAACTTCGCAGATATTCAACAGAACTCTTCTATAAATGACAAAAAATCTCTCGGGATTCGGTGTCAAAAAACGAAGAAAAGAAAAAGAAGTTATTTTTCACTTTGTAGTGTTTTTAATTTGGAAGTCGGTTGTATTTTTTTTTTGTAAAAAAGCTTTTTTGTAGTAGCACTAGGACCTCTAAAACTACGGGTTTAGGTATCAAGTACTGCTGCGAAACAAAAGGCGCTCTTTTCTTTTAAGGCCGTGGTCCAATTTAACAGATAGGAAGTTTGATTTATTTGATACAGTCGTATCAGATAAATCGTACTTTCTATCCGTTCCATGTTAAAGTCTGGACGTTTTTAAATCAATTGGATGAAACTTGACACACGGTAGACCATGGCATAGATTAAGGCTTAGGATATTTTTAGGGTAATAACGGGTCCCTATTATTAAGACTCCACTGTCCGTCTGTCTGTCTGTCACCAGGCTGTATCTCATGAACCGTAATAGCTAGACAGTTGAAATTTTCACAGATGATGTATTTCTGATGCCGCTATAACAACAAATAAAATAAATAAATATTAAAAAAAAAAACAGAATGTAAATATTTAAGTGGTGTTCCCATACATCAAAAGTGAGTTTCTTGCCGTTTATGCGATAATGGTACGGAACCCTTCGTGCGCGAGTCCGACTCGCACTTGGCCAATTTTTTATCCCAGTCGTACGTTCCCTTGGATTAATAAAAACCCTTTCCATGCGGGCGAAACCGCTGGCAGAAGCTTGTACTAGGTAAATAAAGTTTATCGCCAATTGAACCAACTAAAAAATAAATCGTTTAGGAATTGAGTACCACTTCATCTGACCATAAATAAGGAAAAAACCTCTGAAAACCATCCAAAAAAGTGCAGTTCCGCTTGATTTGACGGTAATGCCATGAAATATCTCTCATTGACTGGTCAGGAAAGTTGAGAAATGTCACGCTTTTTCTATGATATTGCTTATGCCCGTCGTAAATGTCTTTATCTAAATAAAAGTCATTGGTTGCTTAAGGCCGATTTCTCAATTGAGTACCAACTCTACTTTATTGCCAATTTTTTACAGATTTTCAGGCGAAATATTGAAAGCGTTGGAGAAAGTCTGGCACAATGGCTTAATTTTTAAGTTAAGTCCGCCATTGTACCTTTGTGCATGAAGTTTTAAATAAATAAATAAATAAATATATAAACTTGGCGTGCCAGACCGCCTCGTGCTCATCTTACGAGACTCGACGTCGGACCGAACTTTCTGCTATCGTGTCGAGGGAGAACCCTTCTCCCCTCACCCCATACGAGCTGGAGTCCTCCAAGGCTCAGTATTATCCCCAATATCTTCCATACAGTACATCAGCGATATCCCAAAAGATAAATCGGCACAGTTGGCACTATTCGCTGACGACACGGCCCTTTACTACACAGGTCGTGTACCCAATGCCGTCGCCCGCAATCTCCACAGTATTGCAAACACATTGGCCAAGTGGTTCTGCCTCTGGAGAATTGAAATCAACCCTGACAAAATCCAGGCTGTCCTCTTCTCGAGGCCTGACCGTAAGTATAATAACCGATTCAAAACCCCCGTCCCCCCAAAACCATCACTATGTACGGTAAGTCTATCACCTTGGAGGAGCATGCCAAGTACCTAGGTGTTACCCTAGATAATAACGTCACCTTCGCCAAGCACATTAAGGCGGCGCGCTCGCGAGCCATCTTCGCTATGGGCAGACTCCACGGGATGCAAGCCGCTGTTTGACGCTAAGGCTGTTCTTAACCTCAAATACTTAACTCAGAAAACGGGCCAATGTCAGTCAAGAGGGCCCTAGACATAGTGGCTTAGTAGTCACAGCAGATCTTTGTGTCTCTGAAGTTGGCTCCGCCAAAGATTGCGCAAGGAACAGTTTGCCATCGAGTATAATGCATAGAGTAAGCGAGATAGGACGATGCGACAAACGTAAGCAAGTGAAAGAAACAGTTATACAATGCTATCTTCACCTTCAACATTGACACAAAAATAGCTACTGCGCAGGGTCTCGCAGCCAACTTCAGAGACACAAAGATCCACTGTGAATATTATATCGACAATTAAGATTGCCAAAATGAACGATGGGATTGACATGTGCTACCCAAATGAGATTTTTGACTATCGTTGATAGAATATAACATTTTCTGGAGCTCTATAGACAGTCCAGCCAAAATAGACATTACCCCTTGCATAATGTCGAAAGAAACTGAAAATTACATGAACGTTAGGGATAACATTATAATGAAATTGTGAAAAATCCTCATCGATTCCATCTGTGAAAAAATAAACAAGGGCACAAAAATAATTTTTCGCTTAATTCTCGGCAAGTTATGATTTTAATGGTATCTCTAGAGTCTGTCAAGCGAGTCGTGTCCACAACCCTTTTACTGATTTCTTATAATGGCAATACTATGATCTGTCAAACAGATTGTCACAAATTCTGTTATAACCTCGTAGTAATCCGGTTTTTGTTGAGTTTTTTAATGTTATAATGCCGAAACCTATTAAAAGTAGTGTCAGGAGCTTGTTGATTACAATGATTAATAAATATAATCATGTACAGAGTGAATCTGACGACGTGTTATCGCAAAAACGACGACTTTTGGATGAAATCGTTTCAACATCAGGTAGGTTGGCAACAACATATTGATACTTTCAGCACAATAAACTTATCTGACTTTTTTTATTTTACTGTGATGTGATCACGATTTCCATTTTGGTTTAGATCCAGACGTCGTGTTCATGACCGTGAAACTTACTGAGGCATCTGTATGTGAAAACTACTATAAAGATTGTTGTCAGTGTTGACACCTGAAAGATTTTTGAATTTGCCGCCTTTTTCATGGGACTAGACTCGCTTGACAGACTCTAACGTTCGTGTAAATTTTAAGCATCTTTGAAATTTATGCAAGGGTATCTACCCCTATTTTCGGGCTAACTTGACCTGACCAGACTAATACGTTCTAGGCCAACTTTTTTGTGGAGTTAGTACAGCTTAATAAAAAAACAAAAAAAAAACTCAATTAAATACTTATGAATTTTTCTATATTTCGGTTGATCTCCCTTGCCGATAACGTTCAAAGTAAGAGCACTGTTCGCACTTTTGCTCCCTTTTTTGACTCGCGCATATTTTCGCGTCATCAAGTTAGATAATGTTGGGAATACGAATCACTAATTTACTCGCAAATCGCAATGAGGCCATATTTATTTAACCTGTTCTTCTCATCAATCGTATTGCAGTTAGACAACCTAATAGGCAAAATAATAATCTACTTTTAATCTTCATTACATACATTTCAATACATAAGATTTATGAGTTTTCCTAACAGTGAAGGGTAGATGCACCAGTTGAAGGCTGAGCACTGAGCAGTGTAAAAGTTTATTCAAAATGGTTAACATTCATAAATTTAATGTCCTTCTTAATTGTGTGTTATTATTCCTGTATTTTAATTCCTTAAAATACAGGTATTGTCCCTCAGTTGTTAAACAGTTCAGAAGGTCAATAAAATTATCTAAGGTACTTATTAAACATTAAAATATAGATAGCAATCACAAGAAAAATGGTTTTGTCTGATCTGACAGATTGTGACTGAGATCCGAATGCGAACGTTCCTTTACCAACTAAGGGGAATTGGACATCAGATATTTTAATTAATTAGACTGTTAGTACTGTAAAAAGGTTATGGGTTGCGTTGTTGTGTATTATTTGTTGCAGGCTGAATATACTTTATAGAGTCATTCGTATTTAGAAGGATCGGATTGTCAATAATTGTAAGGGCTCCTGAGAGCGCATAGGTGCATCTGATTTGTTAATGAATGTAAAATAGACAGACGAATTGGAATTAATTCTATACATAACGCAAAAATGCGTTTTTAACCGAGTTTCCAATAAAGACGAGGTTTTATGTTCTTTACGTACGTCTTTTTTGTTTCTTCGCCGATTTCTCCGTCAATTGTTGACCGATTTGGAAAATTCTTTTTCTGTTTGTAAGAGTATGTTTCCCAAATTGGTCTCGATGGCGAAGACCTGATGAAGAACTTAAGAGATATACAACAGAACTCTTCAATAAATGACAGCAATAAATCAATAAATCTCTCGGGATTGCTGCAATAGAATGTCCGTTTATTGTTTATACCATTTCATAACATAACATCACGCCAGTACGGTCTAAAGCGGCACGCAGATGTATGTAGTTCACCTTGATACACTCTCATTTCACTAGTTATCATCAAGTTTTATGAAATTCGGGTAGTCTATTCTGGAATTAAGTAACTTACTGTGAACTAGCCTAGTACCTAATGTACTACAGCTAAAAAGTAAAAATACAAAACAAGACAACCGCCTTCCAAATAAAAGCATTACAAAGTGAAAAATAGCTTATTATTCGGAAGTCGGTCACATAAAACAAATCCAGCCTATCCGAGATTAGCCAAAAAGGTTTTATTAAAAAATAAGGGTCCTCATTTTCAGTCCTTATTACCTCAACACCAGTAAAAGCAATCAGTCCAGTACAAACACTCGATTGAATGCAATTCCCTGTAATTCGCCTGTGCTCAGCTACCGTCTGTTTTGATATCAATGTATTTCATGCTGTGTTTATTTCGATTTAGATGGAATGTTATTTGGTTACCGTTTTAGAAACTGAAATGGAATAATGGCTTTGACTGTTGGTAGCGAAGTTATGATTAGTTACTTAGTAATAGGTAAAGTTATTGGTTAATGAAAAAATATCTTATTAGTATCCAAGCTAAATTAAAGTATGTGAATTTTAATGCTTTTGTCTAATGTTTGTTTTTCTAATGTTTTTATTGTATATGTTGCTGTGAAAGCTCGAAGTACAACCTAGCATTTACCAATTCATACGGATAAAAGCCCGAAATGGTCTGAGATATTGGCTTTTAATCACACGGAATATCTTAGGATTTACGTCAAAGACTTGTAAATGTTTTAACAATTGTAATGTCTATGACACACTATGATACAAAATGATGAGAACAATTTAAGGCCTGAGCTTCACCAAGTTGGTATCACGTTTGTTAGATGATTTTTTTTTCGGCGAATTCGACTATTCGTAGCATTTTAGTGTATCATAGACATTGCAATTTTCAACGTCCAGTGCAAGGTTCTCAGGGTTTTTTTTATCAGTTGATAGTTGAATATTTTAAATATCCACATTCCTGTCAAATATCACACTTCCCGCAACTAAAAAACAAAGGCTTCCAATTTCAAACGCACAAAAAAGCACATTTATTTCTTATTCCACCAGCCAGCACTTATAATAATCGATTACCGGCCACACATCGCGTTAGAGCCGAACAAATACACACGTGTAATGACGAAATTGGACCGATTAGGAAATAGGGACGATCATACTAATACACCCCTAGGGCTGTTTGTTTCCGCTGCTTTCATAAAGAAAAAAATAACTGTTGCCATAGACAACATTTTTTAAGGTTTGACAGTTCAATCAAATGACACCTCAGAGATAATATTAATTGAGCTGTAAAGTTTTCCATTCACCAGATTAGTAGGTTGTCTTTATTATTAAGAGAGAGCTCAATATCTACTTATTTTCTAATCCCCACCTACACAGTTTTACAGTTGATTTATCATTTTCTTTGCAAATCGAATCTGTCTAAATCGAAACCACTTTATCGAGATTCGAAACGCAATTTGAAGTAACAATGCGAAGTTATAATTAATTAGGTAATGTCAGAGATCATAGACTAATATAGAGATAAAAATTCAGTGACAATAGTTTATTTAAAACTAGCTTTTACTCGCGGCTTCACCCGCGTGTATATTGGATATTATCTAAAGGAAATGTACTCCCGGGATAAAAATCATTCTGTCCTAATCCAAGTCATAGGGCAGATTTGGAATTTGACAAGTGACAAGAATTGACAAGTGCCAAATTTGGAATGTTTTCAGTCAAAAGTTGAATTTTATTTGTATAATCTCGACTTCAAGCTCTTAATGCAGAGATCGGGGCCTAGTCTATACGTATGTATTATTAGCCTTTCAGCGGTTTAGACTAGAAAATGTATCAGACAGATAGACAAACACTTTCATACTAAGAATATATTAAAAAAAAAATAACAGAATTTATTAATATTATTCCTAATAACCTAACTAGTCCAAAAATTGTTCCAATATCGTTCGTTTTCCATCAAGTCAATCACCGTGTTCTATTGTGCACTAATGCTCGTTCGTCTTGAGGCCACCCGCATTCGAACACGTCTGCTTATTACAATTTATGTGTCGAAACCAAATTAAGATGTGTCATAATGACCGCACCCGAAATTACAGACTAGTTGGGTGTGTTCCCGTTTAGGACAGAGGGTTTCGACTGGGTGGTTTAACCAGAGGATGTAAAAGAAAATTATTGTTTTTGTAGTTTCGAAATATCACCGGAAATATATCCTATTATTAGGTAAACCTGGAATCAAATATACGGGATATTAGATTTCAGGATTTTTCAGAAGTGTTACCACCTACGTACGCAGTTATGGCAAAATTAATTCGGTAAATTTTCATCGTATCACTTTACTTTTAGTTTATTTAGTTACTATACCATGCCTACTGTTATTCTCATAATTATATATTATATAGTCTTTTTTTTAATTAGTCATCACAACTGAAACTTAATTTCTTAATCTGCATATGTTAATAGTAATCTGATTAGCATCATGGAGGAGAAAGGCACACGATAGTGCACTGTGGAAGGGTCTACGGGAGGCCTATGCTGAAAAGCAAAACAAACTGTTTATAGTTACCTGTATAAAAGATAATAATATGTAAATAATTTGTTATAAGTTAAATAAAGGCTATTTGAATTTGAATCAGATAAGCTTGGTAACTAGATTCGTTTTAGTTACAAGTCACAATTTTCAATTATTCTCGAACAGAAGCTTTCATGAACTAACCCTCAATTCCCCAAGACTCCTTTCTCAAAAGTATCTAATAAACCAACATCATCGCGAGTCCCAAATGCCGTGTCTACTAGTACTAGAGACCCCTAATGGTAATGACATACAAACGCACAACGCGATCGGGGGTAGCTTCCGTTATCAATTTAGACCAAATAGTTCGCCACCTTTATTATAGACCGGAAAACTTATAAATGCATGCGGTGAAAAAGGGAAATAACGTAAAATGTACTGATTTTGACAGTTTTTGACAGCTGTCCTTGACAAGCAGCGCCACCCTAACATGCACATATTACTTGGTCAGCTTATAACTGTAGGGTAGCGATAGAGATGTCATTTATTAAATTGGGGGTTCTTTATAATTGTTGGGTTGTGTTATTGTAAAGGTAAATGGCAACCGCAGATGCTCTTTTTGGCGCTTTCGAATTAAGTATTTTTTTGTGGTCTTCGCTTCCGTGTTTGTATTTTTTTTTCATGCTGGATCAAATAAACGTATCACACTTAGTACCAAAAGTATAGTAAACTCTATACTTCATAAGAGATAGCTTGATCTCTGCGAAAAACGTCAAACTGACGAATTCGTTATTGTTACGTTATTGTCAGCCTGTCAAGCGCTAATGTTACTGTATTGATACTGACAGCTGTCGCAGAGATCAAGCTATGTTTTATGAAGTATAGAGTTAAAACTATTGGACCTCTTACCGATATTAAAGTTTGAAATACTAACTTTCGGGTTTTATGGAGAGAAGGGTATGTCACTCTTGAATAGAGATGCCATATTATTCTGAATTGAGTATAATAGATATGTTTATTGCTTAACTTCCGTATTCACATAGAATGAATACTTAAAATGAAGCTTTTGTATAACAAGCAGTTTTACAGAGATTTCGGAAGAACCGTTAACAATAAGGTTGCATTTAAAATGGATGTAGGTTACTTACTGAACATTGCTGGAAATAAACAGGTTAACAACCTTCATCTCTAAATCAGACATATTTCACAGACCAGAACCAGACATTGTTCAACATTTCTTTAAATCGAGCATCTAGCATTCAAATGCCTTGCTTAAAACTGCTATAAATAAACGTTGTCGAATCGCACATAATCTGAAAGTTTTTAGTACAGTAAATTGCACTTGGACGTGACCAGAAAATATTTAGAGAAATATTTTCAATTTATTTATAGTTTGCTTTCTTTAATCTGAAAAAAGGTTTTATTTCTACAAGCTGTTTGTAAGTCAAAACGTTAAAAATGTATTAGATTGGCAAATCCAATACATTTTTGTTCTTTTCAACATCGCTATCGGCACTCTATTGCTATCGCTTGGCGGGGTTATTACAATATCGGTATCTAGGATCATAGATCTATGAGTAATATTTATATGATAGTGTTATATAAACATATGATTTCATGTTGATTATTTCATGGTGATCCTATCATGGATCCAATCTCTCATCCGGCTCCTGATATGATAACGCAAATTCTATCACTGCTCAAAAGCAACACTATCGTGATTAGTGAGTGCCATGGGCTTGCTTTTATCCCGGCAAAATGCACAATTCCTGTACCTATGTTACGTCACAAAAGCAAAGCCAGTTGTCGGTAGATAAAAAAAAAATTACGTAATATAAACGCCCTTTAACTAATGCTTCACGGGTAAGACAAAGAAGTAATTTCAACACATTTTATCAGAGATTCAGGTTCCAAATCTTAAGCACTGATTCACGGGGTTTCCTATGTAGTCGTAACGATTCCTCTTCAAAACACAAACAAAACCCTCTTAACAGTATAATTATAATAACATCCAAAGAGTTTCTAATGATTCAACAGGAGATGGAAGTAAAAACCAGCCAGTACTACAGCGGATGCAATTTGTGCACGTTATGATGCTAACAGTTCGCAGTAGCCGTCGTCAGGAAGTGGGTGGAACCAAGGAGAAATTGTTTTGTGGAGATAAGTCAACAGGATGTCCTGCTATTAGCACTTCGATGGATGCTTTGTTTACATTCGATATTAATGTTTAATAGACTCTACAGAACTATTTTTGTCAGTTTCAGTGAAACATTACCTAGGTATGTGACCCAAGAGAAATTCATCATGGTGGCTTTGATAGAATTTAGTACTCTTAGGCGCCTTCCTCACCGGGCCGGTGCGAATCTCTACCATAACGACTCAGTCAGGAATAGGAGTCGTTTCAGTACAGATACTTTACCAAGTGCATACACGTGTAGCGCATCAGAACAGATTCGGTACAGAAACCGATTCGGTTCTGAAATCAGGCATCTATGAGGAAGACTGCTTATTTCAGAAGAAGCATTCTTATTTGAAAAAAGCAAAAACGCCAATGCTACGCCGTTGAAACGCGACACTTGATGTCGCACACTACGCCACCTGTGAAGCGAGTTGCTACGTAGAACGCTAAGCCAATACGCTACATGCTACACAGTTCGCTACCCAATTTGCTACGTAGATACAATGATGCTTGCTACTCAGAACGCTACACCAAGTTTTCCGCTACATGCTACACGGTTCGCTACGCAATTTACTACGTAGGTACAATGATACTCGCTACGCAGAACGCTACACCAAGTTCTCCGCTACATGCTACACAGTTCGCTACGCAATTTACTACGCAGGATCAATATTTCTTGCTACGCAAAAACCAACATCAAGTTCTCCGCTACATGCTACACAGTTCGCTACGCAATTTACTACGTAGCGCGTAGATACAATGATATTTGCGACGCAAAAAGCTACACCAAGTTCACCGCTACATGCAACATAGTTCGCTATGCAATTTACTACGTAGGTATAATTACACTTGCTACGCAGAACGCTACACCAAGTTCTCCGCTACATGCGACACGGTTCGCTACGCAATTTACTACGTAGGTACAATGACAGTTGCTACGCAGAAAGCTACACCAAGTTCTCCGCTACATGCTACACAATTCGCTACACAGCACTCCACGTGTGTGATGACGATGAATGTTTAGACTTTTATGTATGTACGCATTGTTTATTTATTTATGTATAAATGCTTTACAAAAAGTACACAAAGATAAAAACAATACATAAGGAAACCTTAAAACTAAAAACAAACATATAACAGGCTGCCTTATCGCATTCTACGAAGTCTTCCAGGCTAGTACATTATAATTAATTATTTAATTGGTTTTGGTTATTTTAGGTAATAATGTATATATATAATGTAAGAATGTCCATTAATGTAGCATTACTCATGGATAATTTTAGTTAATCCCACAGACATAAATCTAAATAGATAACGCAAGTCCCTCCATCTGTATGAAAACCTTACAAAGCCACTCTTTCACAAACAATTAATAACAAATTTACTTACCAATGAAAGACAACATTTCCAAGGCCAACCTTTTCTATACGTTCTTTACCGCTCAATATGCCATAAAAAGGCATTTTTATAGATTTGGGTGGATTTCCGGTGCCGATAATGCTAAATGAAAAGCTCAGATTACGATCATTTGTCGTAACTTTAGTCCGTTTTTTGGCACTCGAAGTACATACAATCGCGTCATCTAGTTAGATTTATGTCTGTGGTTTTAACTAAAATTATTCATGAGTAATGCTACATTAATTGACATAGACCAATACAAAATGATGGTGGGTACTTACATTTACAAGGCAAACACGTAGCATAAGCGCTAAACTATACAACGATTTAAACAAGAAACTTAACATCATTTCATTATGTAGACGCAAAGTTAAATCGAAAATTACTGAATGGCTTCAACTACTTGACTATCAAACAACCGAAGACCTTCTTAGCTATCTTATATAAAATAAAAACAATAATAACTACTAACTAAACCAATAACTAATTACTAATTCAATTTATCCACTCATACACAAACACATACACTCCCTCACACACACAGACACAAACACATACCACGATACACTATCAACCACATACTCACATATACTAACGCAAATTTAAAATTTATAGCGTAATTAACTTAATAATCAGCAACCTTATGTATAAACAGTTTTGTGTACCTTTTGCTGCGACTGAACACTGTCTCCCAAGATACAGGCTCCTGGCCTAGTTTGGGATTCAGTATCAGTACACATATATTGCTACAAACATCCTAAGACTGTCCATACTTAAGTAGGTACCATTGTTGTAATTTTTGTGTCAATAAACAATTTTTATTTTTATTTTTTTTTTTATTTTTACATTCGTTAAGACTATGAAAATGTCACTAGCTATTATACGTACCTACCTAAGTGTCTACATACATATAGGCAGGTACTTATTTTGACTAACCCACACAAAATAAAGGGTATTTACCATGTAATAACTTTATATACTCAACCTATCTATTACGAAAATCTAATTCAATTTAAAACGAAACTGATACAATAAATAATGGACAATATAATAATGTCACGGTATGACATTGATGAAATAATAGAAAAAAATATTACCAATAATTGCTCTGTCTATGGCGGCGGAAATCGACGCTGATTGGTCTACCGGTGCGCGGGAAAGCGCACAATATGGCGTCGGTTCCGGTCGGTTTATGGGAATAACATCGGAACTAATAATGGATTAAACTGTTGTAATGTTTGTTTATTGATTGTTTTCTGTTCGTTTGTTATGTTTATTGAGATATTAAAATAATTGATTTTATGGCGTGTTGCGTTGTGTGTGGTGGGGTGGAATTAAAAAGCCACAGAACAAATTATAGGTGTAGGACCAGAGACGTCAGAACTGTAATATAATAAATATGCTTACCTATCTGTTTGTTGTTTCTTCTTATTTGAATTAAATACCTATGTATCTAATGAATGGTAGTTGATCACCACTTTACGATCGATCGATCTAAAGTACCTAAGCTAAATCAGGAAGGTGCTACAGTTGAAATAAAAACCTATTAGAATATGAACAGATAAATGAACTTCTACTCAAGAAACTGATATTTAATAAATAACATTCATGGATATTTGAACAATTGTATGGCAGTGTTTCGGCAACTTTAGATCAAACTAGACTCCTTGTAATAACTTTATATGTCTACATGTGTTTAAAATAAATAGGCCCCTAGATTATGCAGGAACACATACATAGCTTAGTTACCTACCACTTTCAACCATTCGTAACAAAAAAAAAACATTCAATAATAAACTGTAAAGCCGACATCACACTCCCCACCCTATCAAAACAAGGCAGAATGGGTGCCAGTCAGTGCCCCCATTAAAACTAAACTCAATGTCAAATTAGATTAATTTTTCCACATCAGTCACCCTAGCCCCAGAAGCCACAGAGCGTGACTTGGCGCGGAAAGTAAACATACAAAATGGCTGACATTTTAACGGTGCGACGGGGAATTTGAATATTAAGTGCAAATATTTTTTGGTGAGGTTGGCAGATTGAGGTAGATATTTTGAGTATTGGAACATTTCGGAAACGGTTCTTTTTTAAGCATTATAAATCTGAACGAAATAAAAGTTCGGGTTATTTTCGCGTTACTTTGGTCCGAGATTGATAAAAGGCATATGAAATACAAAAGAAGAAGCCGGTTTTATATGATTGGAGTTAAGAACGTGTTAAACCCTACTATAATGCCAAAATTGGGCAGGTATTCAGGTTAATAAAAGTGGAGATTGACAACATTCAACTTAAAATTCTTAATTCAGAAGTGTTTATTGAAAATTTGAATTAAGATTCTGCTAATCAGATTTAAGCTATCCATAATGGTTTTAACCAAGAAGCTAGAGAAGTGAGGTTTTGTTTAGAAGTTGGTGTTATTTATAAAAATGTTTTAACGATTTTATAAATAACAAGCTTCTACCAGCGGTTTCGCCCGCGTGAATTTCGAAAATTTTCCCAAGGGAACTCCGCCTACGTACTTGTATGTTGCATTAAGTTTTAAATAAATAAATATTCCTGGGATAGAAAGTCCTATGTAAGTACTATTCCAGACTATAATCTATCTCTATGCCAAATTTCATCCAGAACCGTCCAGCCGTTTGAGCGTGAAGAAGTAACAAACATACAAACACTCAGAAACTTTTGCCTTTATAATATGAGAGAAAGATAGTGTGAATGAATAGTGTGAATAACACTAGTCATTTCTTACCTTAAGGTTTCACTAGTCGATCATTCTTCCTTACAAACGTATTCTGGCGATTACTCCACTGATTGACGATGTACGTTCAAAATAAAAAATGATTACAATTTGTCTTACCATTATCTAGCCCTGTATGGAAACAAAAAAGTAAAAATTAAATATTTTAAAGTTATGAGCGTCGAAAGTTCCATATTTCAACTCTAATTTTAACGCATCTTTGGGCGGATATAAATACCATAAGAAGAAGGAAAATTGCAAAACGGCCTCCATACAGGGATAGATTAGTAATTCAACAATGCAAATAATTTTATTTTGGAAATATACATTTAGTAGTTTTATCATGAAATCTAGACTCCCAAAGGTCTGTTTATAAAATTTCGCGCGCTCGTTTTCGTTCTAAATCATCATCCATTTTGATTAAAATTTGCAAAAGTGCAAATTTGTACTCTAACTAGCATCTTATTGCTCATCACAGCATCTATATCTTTCGCACGTGTTGTCGGATGAGATAGCATGCATTTTAACCTCGCTCACAAAATAGTTCGTGCAGTCGACTAGGGGAACCTTAAGTCTACCAATACATAAAAAAAACTTCAAACCTGTATTTCCCCGAAGTATTAGACAGAGGTAACTATTGTAAATCAGTGGGTACTCCGTCCGTTATTTTTAAGTCCCAAGTATTATGGGGCGTCCCTATTGACATCAACTGAATTGAAATCTAGGCTTTTTGGATTATATTCCTAATGTAAGTATTTCAATAGTAGTTAAAGAGACGATATCTAACTATTTCAGCATTTTATTTAATATGTTTTTAATTTTTCAGTCCTTGATTTTTCTCACATTTAACTTCAGTTATAAAAAAATACAGTGTATTATTGCACTAATGTTCATATTATTAATAATTCTGGGATAACTTATTATTTACCTACATCGCTCTAGAAGTCTAGAAAATAGGTAGGTACCACAATGTAAAAAAGGAAGTAAGAGGTGAAGGAAATGGTTTAATTATAAATGTAAGAAAGACTGTAATTTCAAACTCTACCTACCTAATGGTTTATGGTAGGCTTGTATTGAACTAGAAAATAAAAAAGCAATATCTCATAATAACACTTCAGTGACTTTAATTGTCAAGTCAATTATAGAGTCAAGTCGCAATTAATACCAGACCGGTAGACACATCACAAGGAAAATCAAACAGGAACTTAATGGAACACCTGTAAAATTCCCTCCGATAAGTAGTCTGCAGGTCAGTACGGCCGTATTAGACAATTAACCGATGAACAATAAATGAAGGAAAGTGGCAATCTCTCCAGTGACAAACGTCGGCCTTATCGACGCTAAATAATGGCGCGAGTAGTTAGACGCGCGTCTTCATCCCGGTAATTAACCGGCCGTCCCCCCTCCCCGATCGCCCCGGGCGCCCGTCCACCCGCGCGCACCTAAATTAATCACACCACGAATCTCGCCCCCCAATCCAGGTCCGGATTAAAAAGTTTTATTGGAGAGGCGAGTGTGACACTCCGGCGCGCCTCACCCGCCCGGCCCGACCAATCAGAACACACCCGCAATGTAATACAACACTCCTATTGGTCGAGTCTTAATGGGGCACGCCTCTGTTCGCCGCCCGAGCCAGGGCTGTCACCCGCCACGTCAGTTGACCGAGGCGCGTCGAGCCGTCAGCCGTATCTCGTGTTAGCTTGATGTTTTGTGAGATAAACACAATCAACTGAACGTTCCGAAATTGTGACTGTTGTGTGATGGATCTGTGAACTGAAAATGGAGGAGGAGTCGATGTCGGGACACAGCTGTTCTGAGGACGATATCAGTGTTGGTCGACCATCGCCGGCGCCGTCGCGGTCTCCTTCGCCGCACGATTACTTTCGACCGCTTAAGCGCTTGAAGATGGCTTCGGAGCCGGCGGAGGAGAGGCGAGGAGATGGAGTGAAGAGTTTCTCGATTTTGGACATTTTGTCGCACAGTCCGCGCACTCCGCCGCGTATAGTGCGTCCGTGGGATGCTTCAGGGTTCGAGCGCTTGCAGCGGCTGCAGCGGCTGGCGGGGGCGGCATTGCTGGATGGAGAACGATGGCGGTTGGCTGCTTTGGGACTATTGCGTCCTCGGGACATGGCACCAGCGGAATGCTGTGACTCCGCGTCGGAGAGATCCTCATCCGCGTCGGATTGCTGCTCAGAGCCGAGACGAGCTCCTCAGCAAGGCTCTGCAGCCCCACACACTCCTCTGGACGCGTTATTCCACATGACGAGCAAGACATTCGAGGCCAACAATCCTGACAGTGGAGGTAAGTAATCAGTATTTTTTTCTGCCATCTTATTTCGGCACACTTCGTCAGCGCCTTCATGGAAAAAGTTGTGTTAAACTTTAGAAGCTCTGTAATTTTGTATGAGTTTTGTTTTGCGTCTATTCTATTCAAAAAAATTGTTTTTTTAATTTGAGAAGCAATAAAATAAGCCCTTCAGAGATCTTTGACATCCAATAAGAAAAATCGGTTTGTCGAGTGGTGAGCAATAAATCAACTATGACAACTTTGCATTTTATTTTGTATTGTGCACCCCGGTTTGGAAAAAAAAACACAAACCGTTTCACAAACGATTTAAAATGAAAGATAGAAGTTCGGTATGGGAATTTGCATGGGTGCCCCAAAGATTACTACTATGCCAGGACTAGTTTCTGCATGCCTTCAGAACATATCCAAATTCTGATAAATTTTAATTTATGGAACACACAATTTTGGTATCAGTACAGTTGAGTTACATTTTTTCTATTTCACGAATAATTTCATCCCTTAAAATTGAGAATTCTATTTAAATGCAACCTGTATAATATCGAATTTTTTATTTTCTTTTTTCCACCTTTAAAGAGAAGTTATTTTTCAGTTAGTTTTTTAGCAGAAATATTGTTTGACAAGTAATTACTTAATTAAGTATGGCATTTATAAGTACTGTAATCCATTCCAATTCAAGCAGGACAATCCCGTTAAATCACGAAAAAATACCGATCTCGAAACTCTTTCATATTAATGACCACAACTTGAGGATTGATATATCATCTGTCTCTCTCCCTCATTAACTAAGATAATTAAACAAACGCTAATTACTACATTTCCATCTATATTTAACTGAATAAAACATAAATCGTGTCTATAAATAAAACGAAATGATCCTCTGGCTATTCGTTCTCTTTTGGCAAGCACCACTGTTACACCACGGTACTCGAATAGACGGTCTGTTGCAATGGAGATGTATTGTTTATGTCCGGATTAATTGCACTAATTAGAAGTCATTTGGGTTGATATTGGGCGTGACTAGGCAGCCACTAGTCATACTGCTTATTTCTTGGTAATATGTCTTTTGATTCTATCACAACTACGACTTTACGCCAAGCATAACTACGCAGCTACCAAACGAAATAGTTTGAAACAATAGACTTTAATCATTTTCATTGTTAGGAAACATCTTAAGCGCTTTAGTGCCGTTAAACGGTTACTTTCTAAAGCATACTCCTTAGTAACGGCTAGATTTAAAGTTTTGAAAAAAATACACATTTATCATTGATTCATGTGCATTATTTGTAAAACATGGTTTTTTCGGGTGACTAACAGTTTTGCTAAAAAAAAATTAACAACACGATATTTTTCGCTACTTTTGGATAGTCCTTTTTAAAAAGAAATATTGATGGCTGGAATTTCTTCATAAATGAAATAGTATATATACCTACCTAAATCAAAGAAAATTTTGCAAAAAAAAAACTGCCCAAAAGGAGGTTCAATATTGATATTCTGGCTCCGTGCGGGCGCACGGCCAGTACCTACTGCGTTAACATTGGGGAGTATATACATACGCCTTAAAAGACAGGGAAATTTTCTTGCATGCGTGTCCGTAATATTACGTTATTATAGACCTACTGCAGTAGTTGATTCATGGTTTTTAAATAAAAAAAATCTCGAGCTATTTTCAGATTCCAATTTATTTTATTCCCTTTGGCATGCGAGTTATTTTTACTGATATTGTTTATTTTTACTTATAAATGCGGGATAAATATTAATCAGTCTGACACCCGTTTTAGTAGGTTTGTTACCAAAACCGAAAAGATATGGTGGCTTCTAAACAATAAAAAATAACATCAAATTATGCGTTAAACCGCGCAAAATTGCTGAAAATGTTCAATAAATTTTGCAGTAGGTAAATCATAAAGCACCAGAAATTTACTTTTCAACAGATACGAGTACACACAAATATAAAATAATAAATCCTCCTTGGTTAAATAATGTTTTATTTATTCGTTTTTGATTGAAATGTCATTAGCAATAAGCAAAGCCTATTTCAGTTAATACGTATTTGATGATTGTAAAATACTTGTTCTGGGTAAACAACGATATATACATAACTCTGTAGTTAGTACATGTCAAATGTCATGTCATTTACCATAGACAATATTGTATGTGTTTATTGACATTTCATGTTTCTTCAGATTGTTATTCTTGATTATTCCGTGTAGTAAGTAATTTGTAGCTGTGATTTGTTTGTTTTTGTTCGTGTGTGGAATTCAGGGGCCTTGTTCTTTTCTTAAACTGCATCCTTTAAAGAAAGTAGGCTGTAATAAAATAAAATCTGAAGAAGATAAAAGCGCTAACCGACATGCAAAACGTGACAATGCGACAACGCCTTCTCATAATGGTTTTGCAGAAAGTATATAGGTAATAATATTATTTAGAACAATATTCTTGTCATTTTTAAGGGGCATTCCAAACGCTTTGTTTTTGTCTGTAATTAAAACTTTGCAATTTAAAAATAATAGCAAGATTGGGTATTTATTATTAAAAATGACCTAAATACTTGTTATTGTGTCACTCTTATTTCATCGCCTTCAGAGTTATTTAGCCATGAAGTTAATGACTTAATTGTTCTCTCAAAAATAAAATATACTTAATTGCTCTTTAAAAGATTTTAATCTTTTATATGCAAATGTAAATACAATTATAATATTTTAAATTTTCTAACAAGGTAAATGCCTATTTTATTTTTAAAACCGTCCATTTTAGTTTTTTTATGGTCACAACTTGGACTATTAAAAATAAAATAATTAAACAGGCTTAACTTGAATATTTTATTCCTTATTTCCTAAATTACTTATTTGCGTGTTGAGGCTCAAAAATTACAGTTATGACTTTGCCGTCCGAAAAATATCCGCATTCAAAAAACAAACCCAGTTTTGACTTAATTAAAAACAGACAGATTTAGTACATAAAGAATGACCAGAAAAAAATATACATTTCTTTTTTTTAATACTCTACACTAGGAATTTCTTCCTGTATCGTGTGTATCGTGTAATCATTTGAAGATAAAAGCATCACATAATTGATTAAAATAAAATAAAAAGTTGATAACCTATATAGTTCTACTATTATCTAGATAGGTATACGCATCGTTCGAGAATACGAAATTTCAATAAAAATAAGTAAAATATTAGGTATCTCAAACGCCACTTTCAAAAAATAGACAACAATGCTTTTTTTTTAAATCACGTAACAAAACTGCATAACGCAACAGTGTCCCAGTCACACACACACGAAATCAACAATGCAATATCAATTTATCGATCGTTATCGATAAAGACGTCGGCCATCGACAAACACCTAGTGTTGTGCCGAAATAGATGATTGTGTTATGATTACAGAGCGGCGAGCTGTAATTGAATGATCTCTGAACCGAACGAGCCGGCGCTCTGTCATTAGTGTGCGTGAGGTTTTTGTTTTTTAATTTGTCTCTGGTATTGATGAATCCGCGAAGCATGGTTGGTTGTGAAATTTTTGTGTAATATAACAATGTTTTTGGTTAAGTAACAAATTTAATAATACAGTTGGTGTGAAGTAGCAGTAATGTTTCAATTCTTTTCACAATTAACGCTTCTGGTAAGAATGATCCAAAAATCTGTGAAATTAACTTGTTGAGAAGATAACCAATAAGCATGAAAGATCTTTATAAAAGACACGTTGCAAATTCAACACAACAAAAGAAATATTTCTAAAAGCAAGAAAACTTCACACTTACAACACTCATAGCCCCTTATAATCTAATTTACCCCAAATGCATTTTAAATTAACGCCCATTCACTAATAACGAACGCTATTTATGAGAATTAACCACTTAATGCAGCAACAGAACAAATCAATGAGCTCTTAAAGACCCCCAAAGTATCAAACATCATTCAACCGAGTGAACCTTTTTGAAAAACTCCATACACTAATTTACACGGACTTTGCAAAAAATCTATTGTTGCTGGCACAAAAGAAGACATCACTACGATTAACTGGCAAGAAAAAAAAACGAAATTCGAAGTAGAAAAGGCGGGAATTGTCTATGCTCCATATGTTACGAGATTAACATGTAACAAATGGTCATTTGTCATTGGCAGCACTGAGCGCTTGATTGAGGAAGTCATTTCTTGTCTAGGAACGGATATAATATTTTTTTATACATCCCCTGTTCACTACGGGACATTAGAAGTCTTGGGTAATGCCTGTGTGATGATTAGAGAGTTACATGAATGCGTGTCATAAAGATACATTATAATTATGGGGATAATATAGAAGTGTCGATCCTCTCTCTAAGGATGGAATTAAGGGTTTTTATTAAAAGTGAATCACGTTGGATCATTATTTCTTAAAAGATAAAAACTGGGCTTTTATTATTGGATGCGTTCCGAGCACAAATAAGTTGACTTGTTGTTGAGAAGACTGAGAAAAATATGCACTTAATGCAAAGTTCTTAGAAAAATGATTAATTCTCCACCAACACAGAAAACCTATGCAGAAAGTGCCTGATTACCGATCTGACAGCTATATCATAGATTATAGACTTCTAAACCATCCAGGTGCAATTAAAGCAGTAAAATTTCGTAGAAATTCTAATTTTGAAAAAAAGAATCGTACAAAAATAATTTTCAAACGGCAAATGAGTAATTAACTAGGTAAGTACACAGAACCATAGAGATTGTGTTCAAAATTACAACTAAAGACTACCCTACAAGGTCAAAACAATGATAATGTGCAGATTTACCGTGGTAAACAGCCAGACAGTACATAATACAAATGTTAGTATATATTGTAACATTAAAGTTATTACGGCGATGCAATCTAAACTACTACTGATTGCTATATTTACGATTGTACCTACTAATGTTATATATGTACTTGTAATTATGTACGTACTGAATAGATATGGCTTTTAGACCGTGATGAGTTGGAGCTCAAGCGTGATGGGCTTGAAGACACGCTGTATGTGTATAGTAACTGGATGAAAACTGAACTGCTGTAGTTTTGCCTGCCTTGCGTTTTTTTTTCGTGGTGAACCAGAAAAATGTTGGTTTTGGGGTCAGCCTGTATAAGTGTTAAAATGTCAACTTCGAAATTTAAAAAAAAATAAACATCATGTAGGTATGGCTGATTATTTCACTGTGATACTTACTAAAAAATTAACTACTTACTACAGTTACAACCCTTCACATTTTTAATTCAAATCTCACTGCGTTCCATTTCCGTCACAGCACACTTCGAATTAAAACATAAATACAACTCGTTCTACAATCATAGACAACACAAAAAACGTCATCGAATCATCTCACTCCGTCGACACTAACACTCGGTCCAAAGAATTATTATATTTTATTATCCCACAAATTATGCCGCGGCCTGTGGGGTCCGCCAAGGTGTCGGTCTCAACACGTTTATATTACCCCCATTATGAAAAAAATATGTAAAAAATAAGCTCAAAAGGCACCCGGCGTCGAAGGGCGCGCACAGTAAGCTTTTACATGAATAATGCCAGTTTCTAAATGAAATCGCTGACTAATTGATTATTATTGTGAATGGCGCGCTTTATTAAATTGAAAATCAATGGGGTGTCAATAATTCGATTTTCGCTACGTTGGGAAATGGGTTAGAGATCGGTAAAAAAAAAACAACTGAAGCAAAGGGATTGAAAGTATGAACAATAAAACAAATGCATTGACTTTTAAAACTGGTATAGGTTTAAATTAAGAATTAGTAGAATTATTCAATTTCAAATATTCACTGAAGCAATTTTTTTTTACTTTTCTCTTTAATATGCACTGTATCTATAATTTTTATAGCTGAAAACACATGCATACAATCACAAACATTAATTTCAGTAGTATAGTAAGTTCCGACTTCAAAAATAAATTTCATGAAACAAGCAGTATTAAATAGAATGTCAGTGGCGTCACCACACCATAGTTAATTCTTGGCACTAGGCTGTAAGCTGTAAGCCGTAATGCCATTGCCTGAAACTATTCAAGGTGACTATAAGGCTATTCTGAGCGCATAAAAACTGCACATAGTTAATTTGACATTCCAATTTCAAATTGGAATTCCTTGTTTTTATTGCCACTTAATTATGTTTAGTGGTTATATTAGTTCTATTTATGAAAATGACTGAACCGTACTTTTTAATAGTGAGAGTAATTCAGGCCTTTTCTTCTAAGCTTTTCTTATCGGTCGCCATTATGTGTTTGACAGGTCTTATTTAAGATATAACATCTACATTCTACAACTTGGTTGATATAATTTTGAGTCATGGTGATGTAATTCCTGAGACAGAAAATGATACTTAATCCCATCCTTTAAGAATTTTCTGAATTCAAAGAATAACTGTGAAACAACTGTGAAAATTGTAGCAATAAAATGTCCATGATAACTTGCTAGTACAAGAACTTATCATTCACATACTCTGCTCTTTACTGATTCTTACAAGATGCGTAATATTTTTCCTTAGGAATAACTATGGAGGAAAATAATGACTATATGGAGATAGACCTACCAGAGTTTACTATTACCTCCTCCATAAAAACTTGTGCAATCTTTGCACATTTCTAGTAACTGAATGACATTTTGAAATAAAAACCCATAGCACACTTTTATAACATTTTAATCGCCATCTTTTAAATTAACCCTCTAATTCTCGGAGGAACAAGGTGCATATATCCGTCCTTGTCGCACGTATAGCGACAGAGGGGGACAGGTGATCTGTCAGTTAATTTAATTATACTATCCGAGTGATATCTCTGACGCAGGTTGTGAGCTTGGATTTTGTATGGATTTGTGACATTTTGTAATTGGTAAGTAGATACATATCCACTTAGGATAGGTATGTCGAATAAATAGGTAATTGTGTTAAGATATTTTTTTTATTATAGATAGGCTCGCGCTTGACCATTATCTCACCTGATGGTAAGCGATGATGTGGTCAACGGTGTAACACGTCTGCCTAGAAGTAACCTATTCACTCTTGACTTAAATACCCCGAGGTTGTAGCTATCTGAAAACACAGACTCCGGCAGGGAATTCCACTCCCTAGCTGTATGCATAATGAAAGTATTTCCAAAACGTTTAGTACGTATGGGTGGGATGTCCACCATGTACCGATGGCGCATCGCCATACGTCTTGTAGTCCGATGATGAAACGGGCTAGGTGGAATAAGATCACGCAAATTCCATCGCACACTCCCTGAAATGCAACCGAAAAAAAAAACAAATTTAGCTGGCAAATCAACGACGATGTTCAAGGCTCTGGAGGTTTGTCTCGACCAGTTCCTCATTGCCGATTAGCCTCTTGGCCCGTTTTTCGATCGACTAGTGCATCAAGCTAGTATTTGGCAGATCCGTCCCAGAGATGAGAACAGTATTCCATGCAAGATCGAACTTGCGCTTGTTACAACTTAATAAGCTGTTCTGGCGTGAAGTACCGTCTCACCTTCGCAAGGATACCCAACTTTTTGGCAGCTAATTGAGCCTTTGCCTCAATCTATAGGCCAAAATTGAGTGTCGATATTAATGTTACGCCAAGAAGCTCAAGATCACCCAAATCGGAGACTGCCTCCAAGGAGAAGCTTAAGCGCTCAACAATGGCTTCACGGAGAGACCGGACCTTTGATCTCTCAGCAACAGTGATGTCATCTGCATACCCTAAGGTGCCGGGTTTTAGCAGTTCATTTATGTTTAGAACAATGTCGCTGAGAGTACCGACCCCTGAACGACCCCGTCATTAATGTCCAATAGGTCCGAATGTATATTGAAATTAGATTATCTGATATTTGATAGCCAAGGCGTACATACCTAAACTACTCTTCTTGGCCGCCCTGAAGTTAGCTACAATGGCTGCGCAGTATAGTAAATCATACTAAAACAGCACCCCACCATCCTTTGCGCAACGGAAAGACAACTTCAGAACGGCCAAGAATAGGGATTGCTATAATATCGACCACATTATAGCTTACCATCAAGTGAGAAGCAGAAACGCAAGAATATCAGTAAATGAAAAACAATAAAAAAAAACGCAGGATTTCTTTACCAACTACAGTAACTTATATCAAGGACTTATATTTGATTAAATGAGCCAGCTACATGACAATACCTACAAAACACGTCCACAAAAGCTTCCATTTTTTTTAATAAATTCAATTTAGTCTCCCCCTTGCCATAAAACCGCAAGTATATCATATAAGCATTCCCAATGATTACAAAAGCACATTCAGCTCAACCCGTGTGCGGCAGCGGGTCATTATTTAATAACCCCACATTTGACGGGTCTCAGACACCCCGGACCCGAATTATAGGCCTCTTTTTGTAAATAAACCGCCGGCAGAACACGCGTTAATTTTGATAAAACTGGTTGTAGACCGGCCTATTACAATTTAGTGTTAGCAAGGAAAAAAAGGGTTTTAGCAAAAGGTATTTTCAGTTCTAGTCTATGATTACGTAGTTATTGGCAATGACTCGATCTTTCAGTAATTTCTAATCGTAAAAGCCAAATTTGGAAATGGCAATGATAAAAAATCTCAAAAATATATGTTTCTTTTTTGATTACACACTACAAAATTAAATGGATAGCACTTATGCCGAAAGTCATTTTGACAGCTAATATTTTTGACACAAGTGTAGTTTAGGCAAATGTATCAACTCACTCTTTATTTTTTTTATGTATGTACTCTTTTAGGCAATAGACAATTTGCTTTGTCGGCCTAACAGACTATTTTTGGGCCGTTAACACCTAGCGTTTACGGTGAGTGACAGCTTAGACAACCTTGTAAGTTCTAAAGTAACGACGGTTTAAGCTGCCATAAAAACATTCTTACTCTAGCGGCTACACTTTGAAGTGAATTGTCCAATTGAATGGAGAAATTCATTTGAATTAGATACTTGAATTTTTACTTAAAAGTTCTCTTTCCTAATAGGTTCCACACGATTGAGTCTCACCAAAATATATTATTATATTCTATCTTCTATCTTGAAAAATATTACAACCACTCCACATTTTGTACTTCTTACTAACCTTTTTTGGTAACACACTATGGCATTGGTTTTATAAATAAAATAAACTCCAAATTGGTGTGACTATACATCTTTTAAAACCAGTGTTGGCAAAAACTTGTCCCGATTATGATTAAAAACTAACGACTAAGAAGTTAATCGCGATTAACGATTAAAGATTAATACTTTTAATCTAACGTTTACCTAGTTTAATCCAATTGTTAATCTAGATAACGATTAGCTTGTCAGTTCTCGTTCACTATCACATTTATATGACTTTGACAATCTCGGGACACTGGGGTCCCGGTCCTTTGAAAGGCGGGCGAGGGGCCGAAGCCAAGACGAAGAGGCCTTGTTAGGCCTGTATCAGGAAATGTGACACCAACCGACGATTATCCCTGTATGCACTAAGCAATTGCACCCTAGGGCAATCCCCGGTTGGTGCAGGACTTTTGCAAAATTTGGAGAAAAAGGAACGGGCTATGGGTTTGGTAGGTTTAGTGGATCGATTGCATAAAACTATAGGAGGACTTCTGGCTACACGCATCAAATTAAGGCATGAGAGAGGTGGGAGCTCTGATCCCCGTCAGTTTTCACTCCGATCTGCCAATAACGGCAAGCCAGAGATGAGGAACAAGACTTCTCTCTGGAGATCAGGTCCGTGGGATTGCCACTGCCCACCAGCTCACCGCAAAGCTGCCCTGCGGATGAATTTATTATAATATGTCACAATCTAAGAAGCCCGTTGACGTTTCTCATTTTACATGCCGCGATAACTTTCTACTTGTTACCCAGTTACTGGGTTGTGGAGGTCAGATAGGCAGTCGCTCCACGTAAAACACTAGTGCTCAGCTGAATCCGGTAAGACTGGAAGCCGACCCCAATAAAGTTGGGAAAAGGCTAGGCAGATTGATTGATAGATAACTTTCTACGTAAGAAATTGAAAAATAAAATTCATAATCCTAATTAATTACTATGTTACCCATACACTATAACAACGAGTATCATTCGCAAGCGTCAAGTTTAATTATTATGAAATATTTTTATAGCTGTCCAAACGGTCCTATTATTTTTTGACAACTTTAGTATGATTTGGATACTATAATCATTATTTTTGGCAAAATTGTGTATGTATTCGCTTTTTTTTTACCACACACGTTCTTTTTCAACTGCTAACTAAAGCCAATCAATACCTGTAACTAATCAAATTAACGATTGACGATTACTTAAATGAATCGATTGCGATTTCTACATAATCTCGATTAATTAAATCGAATAAATTTTATATCGATTAAATAAACAAATTAATCGATTGACGCCAACACTATTATAAAAACCAACTAAGGATAACTTCATTGGTGGAATGCAATAAATAATTGAGTATGGCGTAAATGCGTGAGATTGTAAACTCTTCTCAATAAAGCACGTATTTATTGTAAACTATTAAATTCGGATGGGGTTTATTGTATTTGAAATTATAAGATCATAATATAATCTAGACTTTATATCCTCGCAAGATTTATTACAAACTTACGGTGTTTGCAATGATCCGGTGATAAAATTAAGATTTTTATAGATATACAAAACCAAAAAATAAATTAATAAACTACCCTAAGCTTGTCTTACACAATGCAACCATCTAAACTGATATTATACTGAACTAAAACATGACCATAACGTTTCGCGCCATTGCCGTCATTCCATAGACAAAAGTCATGGTGGCACCTTAACTTTTTTTATTCAGATATTGATTTAGATAACATAATCGATTCTAAAATCAATTGAATTACTTTTTTGTACCTTTTAACGGACTAAAATAATTATATTATGTGTGTTTTCTAATAGGGTCTATGGGTGTAGGATCAGGTGGCCATTTAATAATTGGCCCCTGTAATATATAAAAGGTGTTTGGTTTTTTACTATTATGTAAGCCCATCGCAGGGTGGTGCCCTTTTAAATGGGTACGTGTTAATTCTGGCAAATGGGTTCTCATTGTAGGGTATATGGTCCTGTTATATATTTATGGCTGAAACTATAGGTACACAATAGCAAGGTTAACTTTGCCGAATAGTCCACTTATGTGTCGCAAGTGTTGGTCTTCTGATACATATTTTTCAATAGGAAAAAACATATGTACTAAGTAAGGTCACCTTTTTACTTAAATGGAAGGTTGGGTTAATTATACTTTGGTACATATCTATTCAAACTCTTTGTTAAATACCTAAGGCACGTTTCTACTGCCTATAAGCATAACGTCACACTACAGACTAATATTATAAGGGCGAAAGTTTGTGAGTGTGTACAAGTGTGTTTGTACATTTGTTATTTCTTCACGCTGAAACGGCTGGACGGATCCGGATGAAAATTGGCACAGAGATATTTTTCGACATTCACGCGATCGAAGCCGCTGGCAGAAGCTAGTTATGTATAAGATTTACCTGCATAAATAACATTATCATGTCTGTGTTCCTCGAAGGATGAGCAGAGGTGCACCTTTACAGTACACCAACACTTCGCCAGTTATGTGTATGTGTATAAAGGGGTGAGCCTATAGCCCAAGCGGGGAGGGCAACCGGGCACAAGGCCAGGCTCCAGGCTACAACTGAGAACTTCCAGATGGAAAAACCCAATAACTCTTTACCTTGCCCTACACTTTACTCTTTACTTGTTACATAACTACTTACCTATTAATTTTATTGCGAAGTACAGGCCTAAAGTTCAACAACCAGTTAATTTGTAGTTCATAAGGCGTAGCCCTTTAATCTTACTGAAATATAGCCACCCGACAGGCCTAAAGTAGGTAAGTGAGTTTGCAACATTGCTGATGAATCGCTGACCATTGTGACCCTGGTCACTCGGACTCCGCATTTACTTACTACAATGTTGTTCAGAAGGTCCATTTTATAAAAGCACAAAAAACAAAAATTTACATAACCAACGTTCTGAAAAAATACTATGCCTATTAGGATCACAGAAAATCTATCCGAAATAAAATACATCTAGTAGGATCACTGAAAATCAATCCGAAATAAAATACATCTAGTAGGTTCACTGAAAATCAATCCGAAATAAAATACATCTAGTAGGATCAATGAAAGCCTTATTGGTAAGCTTCCATCATTCGGTCTGCCCAGTGGTCTGTGCGATTGGATTGCAGACTTCCTGAGGGACCGGTCCATTCAATTGGTTATTGATGGCTGCTCTTCTGACCTACTGGGTATTAATGCCGGGGTCCCTCAGGGGTCCGTACTCTCGGCAACATTGTTCTTGCTGCACATAAATGACTTGCTAAAACCCGGCACCTTTGGGTATGCGGACGATAGCACTGTTGCTGAGAGATACGTGTCCGACGCGCGCGCTACTGGACCTCAGATCCGGTCTCTTCGGGAGGCCATGGTTGGGCGCTTGAATCTGTCCTTGAAAGCAGTCTCCGAATGGGGCGATGCCAATCTGGTCAGATTCAATGCTGCTAAGACCCAGGCGTGTCTTTTTTCCGCTAAAAGGAGCCAATTCCACCCGGCTCCTTCTTTCCGAGCTGCGACCGTGCCGATTACTGACCATCTTGAGGTTCTTGGCATTACGTTGACATCGACGCTCAATTTTGGTCCGTTCATGAGGCAAAAGCTCAGCTGGCTGCCAAAATATTGGGGATCCTCGCGAAGGTGAGACGGTACTTCACGCCAGAACAGTTGCTAAACTTGTATCAAGCGCAAGTTCGATCATGCATGGAGGAGTACTGCTCTCATCTCTGGGACGGGTCTGCCAGGTACCAGCTGGATGCACTTGAGTCGATCGAAAGACGGGCCAAGAGGCTCATCGGCAATGAAGTATTGGTCGAATCTAGGCTCCAGAACCTCGAACATCGGCGCCGAGTTGCCAGCCTGTCGGTTTTTTATCGGTTACATTTCGGGGAGTGTGCGTTGGAATTGCATGAACTAATTCCTCCTAGCCCGTTCCATCATAGGACTACAAGACGTACGGCGATGCGTCATCGGTACATGGTGGACATCCCACCCATACGCACCAAACGTTTTGGGAATACTTTCATTATGCGTACAGCAAAGGAGTGGAATTCCCTGCCGGAGTCTGTATTTCCTGATAGCTACAACCTGGGAGACTTCAAGTCAAGAGTGAATAGGTTTCTTCTAGGCAAGCGTGCTTCATCGTCGACCACATCATCGCTTACCATCAGGTGAGATAGTGGTCAAGCGCAAGCCTATAAACAATAAAAAAAAAAAGATCACTGAAATCAATCCGAAATAAAACACAACATCCAGCTCTGAATCACTGTCCAGCCTTTTCCCAACTGCGTTGGGGGTCGGCTTCTAGTCTAATAGGATACAGCTAAGCACCAGTATTTTATACGGAGCAACTGCATAAATGACCTCCACAACCCAGTAACTGGGTAACAATATACTCAGACCCTGCACAAAAAAACAAATATATACCTACAGCACGTCCGTTTTGTGAATTTGTAAAATTTTCATGAAAGAAACAAGAAGCTTCACTGAATACACAGACTGAATATCAATCTTGTCAGAATAACACTTTCGAAACTTTCTTCTTTCTCGGTGTTCGGGTGATGGAATGTCCCATGTAGTAGGACTTCTGGTTCTTCTAGACTTTCTTACTCTTCAGTCTGCCGGCAGCCTTGCTACCCGTTATCTCTAAGATATACGCTAGGTTGTTGACAGAAAGCCAAGGAACACGAAGCATTGTCTTCAAAATGTCTATAGTCTCTTATTATATTTCCTATTATTAGATCCCGATGAAGTGGCATTCGTCTGACGTGCCTTTAACTAGAGTAGTTGAACGTAAATATTAGTGCTTATTATATTGTTAGACTTTATGCTGTCCTGGTAAACGCGGCAGCTTATTCTTGGGCTACACATTGGAGTATTTCGATGACTGTCAGTATGTTTTTAAATTTTTGCTCAATACATCCTGTAGTATTTAAACCCCCGATTTCATAATGAAGTGATCAGCCTGTTTCAGAACTTATTTATAAAGCAAAAATAAAAATTCCTCAGAGAAATCTTAGTCCAATGGGTAATTTTCGCAGGCAAAGTCGGCTAACAAGAAGTGTATCAACGGGTTTGCGTAACATTCGTATGTAGATTTATATATGCCTACAAAATATACATGTAGAAAAGGCAGATGGATTTTAATGTGGTTTTAATTTAATGATCAATAAATAAGGCACTTTAAAACAATTTAATGGGTAAAATCTGCATTACTAATTATAAATGATTCTCCATAAGGTACGCACTTTACAGCTAAAAATCCCAACAAATCGTGAAAACAATGGACCCCCTTGTCATAAGACATAACCATCAATTTCGCTGAAATAAAAGGTAATTTTATGGCAACATTAGTTACTTCAAACGAGGGTTATACCTTATATACTTAATTAATGTACATAAAATTTATACCTAAGCACGCATTTCTCATGATTTATAACGCGAACATCCGTTTTGAGTCGTTGACTCCGAGATTAAGAACAGATAGATGTGTAAATGGGTAGAATAAACGTGGGTACGTCGTACCCCTGTATTGTGCCTATCTGCCTGTGTACAGTCACGGGTCAGAAGTGCAGGACAGTCACACTTTACCAAAACTAAGGTACCGTTTTTTTTTTGTAGAATAATGTAATCTAGGTTTATTTTAGTTTCTATACAATACACGTAGAACAATTGGAGGAGTTTGTGGCGAAATTATAACAGCCGCTCAGGTCGATCTTCAAGGTTAAGCAAAGCTTACCGAGGTTTGTCCGTGGATGGGTGATATTAACATACCGAGATTCCTCTGTGCCGCGGAGAGTTCGTTAAGAAGTTGGTCCCGGCTGTCATTTTGTACATCGTTGACAGTCGTCACGGATAATCAGAAGTCAAGAAAACTGACACCATCCTGCCAAAAGGGTATCGTATAATCCAGTTACTGGGTTGTGGAGGTCAGATAGGCAGTCGGTCATTACTTCATAATATACTGGTAGGTACTCGGCTACACTACATCCGGTCTGACTGGAAGTCCTCCCAAACGTGGTTGGGAAGGGAAGCTAAACGTATTGATTGATACAATAGGGATGGGAATTATCATTTTTCTAATCAGGAAAGATTAGAAAAATGATAATTCTATTTAGTCTGTCAGTAAGATTATCAAATAATATTGGACCCATATTTTTTTCTTTATCAGATAAATAAAAATTGACAAAGATAAAGAGCATTAAAGTTCAGTAGTGGGGGCTTGTGACGTCACTTTGTCAGTATGAACTGTAGCACACCGTGACGTCACACAATATTTCAGCGCACTGTATCGTTTTTTCTTTACGTGACAAGAGAAAAAATACGTGTCCAATATTTGTAGGTAAGATAACCTAAAATTATTGTATATTTTTTTGTCAACTTCCCTATTTATTTAATAAGTTTTGGACTTCTTAACTTCTCCTACAAAAATATAATTACGCATTAGCTTTGGGAGAGTCGAGTTGGCGACTATACTATTGACTTATGACTGTACGCGAAAAAGTGCACGACTAATTGGATGTGAAGAAAATGCGTTTTTGTTGTTCGAGAGGATGAATGGCTACTTTAAGTTTATCTCGTTTTTGATGCCTGGACTATTGCGAAAAGGTGCTAAGAAAAAGAAATTAAGTTGTTAAGATTTCAAATGAGTGTGAGATGGTAGTTAAACTTTTTAAGGATAATTAAGACTGTAATATAGAGGTCTTTGACTGTAAAAAACAATGCTTTAAAATTATTTTGAAAAGTAACGTAGAGCAATTAGCTAAAAAATATGCTAAGTAGCGGATTAGTCGAAATAAATTGCGGTCTACTTTGTAAATAGCTTTCGAAACAACCAAACTTTTTTTACGCTTTTTAAATATGGACTTTAATTTTACTATGTTGGAATAAATCTATCCAGTTTAATTTCAGACACTTATTTTGTCCCTAATTCAACACAACCACAATTAAATATGTTAAATACAACAAAAAAAAATACGTTTTGCATAATATTCCGTTAATTATGGCCCTGAATTTCGACATAATTATTAAAAAAACATACCAATTTAAATTAAAATGCAACGCACAAAAGCGACCGCGTCTTTTAATGTTAAACGGTATAACATTTCTTTTCATTGAATAATTAAGCTACATTGAGTATGATCCTATTATTAGCTTTACAAGGACTTTCAGAGGCCCTGATCAAAAAACCATTATACATATTAATATTAAACTTTTCATTGAATAATTCTTCACTTTCCAAACTTTTGTTCGGATCAGCACGGTCACGACTTACCATCATCATTATTATAATACGCAACGTATTTTCACACAAAAAGACCAAAATTAAATTTTTCATCGGTTGGTAATACCGTCTTAAACGTTATTGACAGCATTTAAAAATGGAACGATAAAAGGCTTGCCGAATAAAAGGTGAATCAATTGTGTCGAAACTTATGTATTTTTTGGATTCTTTCTCATGATTTTTCCTCTCTTAATTATGTTTAATATCAGAGTCACGATTTTATTTATACTAGCGATCCGCCCCGGCTTCGCCCGTGACAAATTATACACAAAAACCTTCCTAGTTTCTCACTCTTACTATGGGTGAAAATCGCATGAAAATCCCTTCAGTAGTTTTTGAGTTTATCGCGTACAGACGCGGTGGGGGACAAAATTTTATAATATGTAGTGATTAATTCGTTGATGTATGGATTTTTTGGTGCGTTTATTGTGTGAATTGTGAAAGTAAAAATGCGGAGGACATAATTAGGTATTTCGCAATAGAATAATTTGGCAGTGCGTGCGAATGTGTAGGCACAATAATTTTATTGTTGCCCATTGTGTTGTGATTGTAGCCCTAGTTTTTTTAATCATTTGCTAATGATAGCCCTAAGATGTATTGTTCATAATCGAAAAGTGTTAGGTACATTTTCAGATGCGAAATTTGAAAGTAGGTATGTAACAGAAATTTCAGATTTGTACCTTTTCATAGCTCAATAAATAACATACAGAAGCCATAAAAGGAAATGGAATACATAAGTACTATTCTTGGGTATAACTTTTCCCTACCACGCAATGAAAATCCGAAAACAAAAGGAAAATCTACGCAATAACAATTTAATTTACGTCCAACGCGGACTATGTTTACAGTGTTCCCATCGTCACGGTACCGATAAAGCAATCTATTAGCGCCAATTCTTCACACACGATAACAGCGATAAGCGACTGTTCGCAATCCACTTAATTGAATTATGTTTACATGACTAGTGACGTCACCGCGTCGCGTCAACCGTGGCCTCCCATTGGCCCCTTCGAATATAGAACAATGGCGGACATGCAACGTTATTAGCGTTATGCTTTAATGTAACACAGTCGTTAATGAGAACACGAATATTGATAAGCCTTTTCTTGTTTGCGTTTGTAATTAAAATAGAAAAAAAATGAAAGAAATATTTATGGAATAACAAACAACAGCAAACAGTAATGGGACTGTTTTTAATTCCGTTCCTCAGAAAGCTTAAAAAGCTGATGGTCCCGTTTGTCAATTATAGATGTAGTTCCTATATAACTTCAGGGCGGCCAAGAAGTTTGGCGAGAATCTATATTGTTAATAAATCGGTATTGTGTTAGCCAGTAACTGCTTGGGTTGAGGATATCAGATAGGCAGTCGCTCCATGTAAGATACTGGTATCCAGCTGCATACAATTACACTGGAAGCCAACCACAACATAGTTATGGGTGAGTTTAATAACGTAACATGGCGTTTTTTGGTTCAGCCAATATGACGCTGAAAATTCGTCCCTGAGCTTTGACTATGTGCCAATTCCGGCTTAAGGCGATATATACGCCCCAACATAAACGCAGCACTGGCCGTGCGCCCGCTCGATGCCAAAATATCAATATTGAACCTTCTTTTGAACAGTTTTGTTTGCAAAATATTATTTGATTTACATATGCTATGTCAGTTATGAAGAAAATCCAGCCATCAATTTGACTGTGTAAAAATATTTTTAAACATCCAAGTCGGTTTGGAGGAGTATCCAAAAGTTGCGAAAAATATCGTGTTGCTAATTATTTTTTTAAATCAAAACTATTTGTTATACGAAAAAAACATGATGAAAAAAGCATTTGAAAAATAATGTACATGAAACAATAATAAATATATATTTTTTTCAAACCTTTTAACCTAGCCGTTACTAAGGAGTTTGCTTTAGAAAGTTACCGTTTTACGGCACTAAAGCGCATGTAATAACGTAACATGGCGTTTTTTGGTTCAATCAATATGACGCTGAAATCTTCGTCCCTGAGCTTTGACTATGTGCCAATTCCGGCTTAAATGCCAAACTTGCGCAACGGTTTTGTGTTCACAGAGTTATAAGCACGTATCAGTAATCAAATTAGCAGATTTTATCACTTAAAATTATTATCAAAGTACATCAAATCATTCTTATCTTAATGGTCTATTTGAAACACTGACGAATGTGCCACTTTCAAATGACAACAAAAATGTTTTGCGAAATCAAAGCTCACTAATCCGTTTTTAAATCAGACATTTTAACACACCATGTCGCTTTGTGTTCTGACTACGAGGAATTTGAAGCACAGTGTTAAGAAATCGTTGGTTAATGTTGGTTGTTGGAAAACAGTGTGGTAGGGCTATTGCGTTGTAACACAAACCGCATTCAATCTTAGAGTAGGAAGCCGCTGAGCAATTTAAATATTTGACAGCCTATTAGTTGGTGAATTAGTTGAACATCTTTCCTAAGACCTTATTAGTAATTTCGTTTACAGTACTATACAATTTAATTTGGCCTTTCCGTAAATCATTTTGGAGTAGGTCGACTGTCTTTTATGTACGTATTTCTTGATTTAAAGTTCCGTATGTTTCGGTAACTGAACTGTCATTAAAATAGTGATTAATAAAGGTTCCACTGAATTAATTGATTTTATGGCTTACCTGCAGTTGCGTGACGGTGAACGCGTAGGTAAAACACTGAGTGCCTATGTCACCGGATAATTGCAAACACCGAAAGCTTGTAATAAATTTTGCGAGATTATAAACTCTTGATAACTTATTATTTCAGATACAATAAATACAATCCAAATTTAATAGTTTACATACTTGTCTTATTGATAAAATGTTACTGTTTTGGCATAACCCGGTGACACCTTTAGAATGAATTTTGAACTAAATCTCATTTTTTTAAATTCAAATATAGAATCACTTCATTAAAGTCCGTGCACATTATGACAAAAGCGATCTTAATCAAACTAAAAAAATAAAAAAAAAACGAATGAAAATCGAAACTCGTAGCACACACTGAAACAATTGGACCGCGGTATAGAACAAGGACACAAGTTTAAAAAAAATGTATTTCGCGCCGCCGGGGTCAATTTATCTTTGCAAAATATACTTTCGTTAAAAGTACTCTTATAGTGCCTTTTAATATACCGAAGGGGTGAGATCTCAATGTAATGTCAATATAACAGTTTCAAAAATTGAAGCCGATTTTTTTATTTCCATAGATCTGTCGCTTGATTCGCTGTTTCATAATGCCGTCCAATTCCCCATACACACACACGCAAGTACGGCTGGTGGCACAAATCACAATAAACAGTCGATTTGCTCGATACAATAACCGCTTGGTACAAACCCTGGCTATAAATACACTATTGTTGTTCTAATCCTGCGTTGACTAATCGAATGCCAGCACTTAAAGCAGGCTTACTGGTAATCAGAGGTAATAATAGCAGGCGGGTTAATTAAACTTGGTGGAAGCGGTCGTTTGGTCCAATGTATGTTTTGTTTCTGAACGTTTTAGTAAGACGAGTATTAATAGTCAAGCGAATTGAGTAAGTAGTAGAGGCATTGTTCTTCGAGCTTAGTTCGGCTAGACTTAATCCTGTTTGTGTATATGCATTAAGAATGCCTATTAAGGGCTAACTTATGACTGATTGTTATAACTTTGCAAGAGTTTGTTTGTTACTGAGACTCCTATATTTAACTATCCAATACTGTGTCTTGGAAGAATGTCGTAAATAAGGATACTGAAAACGTCATCTTAATTGACGAGTCGTTAAAGTTACCAATGGTTATCTAACGATGCGCTGGTGGACATTGGAACTACGTTTAATTCTTGTATAAAAGGTTCTTTACCTATATTTTTCTTATGAAAGCACTCTTTTTCTCATTATGGGTCAGAAACGCTGCGGTTACAATAATTTAGAAGCTTGTTTAAGCATAAATGGAGATATAAATCTGTACCAGAGAAAATACTGGTTGTAGAAACTGTAGTATTTCATCGTTCCTTTTCGTAGACCGTTTCGACAAGATATCTAATTGAAATTATGATGATGCTTTTTGTAAATGTAGCTGTAAATAAACTTAATTCGACCACTTACGATGAGTTACAGGGTGGCCTATTAGAACCACACCTCAAACTCAAACACCTTTCGCCTAAGGACTCCTTAATTCATAACCTCCTAACATTAACTCAATTTAAACGTCACTCGTTCGCAAAACAAGTACCTAATAATGATAGCTAATTTCAATGATGTTCGTCCCGCTGAGTTACAATTTAAATACCGATCGTTTGGAACAGCAGATGTAATGACGGTAATGGCTGTCGATTAGTTCCGAAATCGACCACCAGCGGCGCCACGCGCGTAGCGACCGGTTCCTGAAGGTAGGGTTTTATGAAATGCTTGTAGTATAACACAAGAATCGAAGTGTGTGTAGATATGTAGAGCATGGTATGTGCCATTACTGTTCTAGGTAGACAGCTTGCGATGGGTATTTCAGAACATAAAATGGTTATAGGCAAGGAAGCGGGGACCCTTTTATGTTGCAAGTCAATGAAAAGGTAGATCAGACTACACAGTAGACAAAAATAACAAAAGGATATTTTGGCAAGACTTAAGGCTTAACAAATTGAGAGATTTAAAAGGTTTGGTTTGAGTTCTACCCACCAGTTATCATCGTTCTCTTGCCCTTCTTGCATCTAGATTCTTATATGGCCAGAAACAAACAAACAGAACATTCACATCGTTTCTTAGGTCTTCCCCTTCTCTGAGAGCCACAATCGTACTCTAAACTTTCCTTACGACATTATCCTCAGTCCTCAACATCACATGCATATGCCATGGCAACCGATTTCCCCGAAACTTACAGCTAAGGAGTGGAATTCCCTTCCGGCGTCTGTTTTTCCCGATAGCTACAATCTAGTGGTATTTAAGTCAAGAGTGAATAGGTTACTTCTAGGCAAGCGTGCTCCACCGTCGGCCACATCATCGCTTACCATCAGGTGAGATAGTGGTCAAGCGCAAGAATATAAAAAAAAAAAATTGTGACCGGTTTCACTGCTGAAATGAATATGTAAAGAAGTCCGAAACTTCTTAACATATTCATTTCTGCAGCGTCTCTTCATCAATTTCATCACTACCGTCACCAACCACTATGAGCAAAAAAACTTCATAGGAATCATGCATGTATGTATATAAAATACTACAGTAAAACACCAGTCCTATAGGTACTTAAGTACCACAGACGCCAGCGTTTAGAATGCACTGAAAAGCTATTAAAAACAGAAATAGAGACGTTATAGAGTTCCATAATGAATTATTGATTAAGTACGACCATTGCCCTGTTGAGGTGTTCCGTACACATTGTTTTAAAGTTTTAACACCATGTTGTGTTATTCTAAGTCCAAATGTTTATGACCAAGCTTGCTAGGGAGAATGCTTTGCTGTTTAAGTTTATAAATATTTGCTTCAAAAGTCGTCGGTTTAAGTTAATGATGCACTTAATTTTCTTACTTCACTGTCGTAACATTACTTGTCAAAGAATGAATTGGTTTGAGAATATTGTGCGTGGTTATGGATTAACACTTCATAAGCACAAAGATTTTACAATAGAGAGATCTTTAAAAGTGAATTTTATTCGATCATCGCATTATCCACGTTTATAGTACCTGCTTCGAATATACCTTTGATGGAACTGATGAAAACTTCATGAAGATCATCCATCTTTTTCTTTCACATCTTCACTGTTAGTATCTAACTAATAAAGTCTTGTAGATATCGCTGTCGATAAGACTGCCTTTGTACCCATAGTATTAAGGGCCTACATCCGCTTTAGTGCCGTAAAACAGTTATTTTCTAAAGCATTCTCCTTAGTAACGGTTAGGTTAAAAGTTTTGAAAAAAAAATGTTTATAATTTTTTCATGTACATTATTTTTAAAACATAGTTTTTTCGTATAACAAATAGTTTTGCTTTAAAAAAAAATAGCAATACGATATTTTTCGCAACTTTTGGATACTCCTTCAAAGCGACTTGGTTGTTTAAAAATATTTTTACACAGAAAAATTGATGGCTGGAATTTCTTCATAACTGAACTAGCATATGTAAATCAAATAATATTTTGCAAACAAAAATGAGATTCAATATTGATATTTTGGCTCCGAGCGGAGCGGGCGCACGGCCAGTACTTAACGTTAACTGAACATTGGTGCGTATATATTGCCTTAAGTTGCTGTAAAATATATGTTTAACATTGGTGCGTATATATCGCCTTAAGTTGCTGTAAAATATAATAAGTGTAATTTCTTTTTTTTTTGGTGTACAATAAAGTATATTCCATTCTATTCTATACAATGATCCAATTTCAAGAGCCAGTAGCTATCCTGAATTTCTTAATATGATTAAACTTCTTAATATTATAAATGCTAAATGGCAAGGTACAAATGCAGCCTTTTGTATCTTGCGATTTACATACAAAAGTTTCGACATCATCAGCCAAAGTTTTGCCGTAAATGACTAAGGCCTTAAAAAACTATACAACTAGACAAAAGATCCCAAATCTCCGTAACCACAGTAGCAGATACTATCTTAGCAGAAACGCGAGTTACAGTCGAATCGATTATAAAATTTATAATCACCGTTTTGCCACGGGCGAGGATACCCAAGCTCGAACACATCTCGATGAGATCGCATTCATTTGTTTCGCGTTAATATTTTATATTTCGGTAACACATTTGCCGTGCCACTATTGTAGTAGATTTTATTTGTTTCTGCTAATTAATAGTGTTTTAGAAAAAAATGGTGGAAAGAATTCGTTGAGATTTCATGTGGACTTTTTTATTGGGTAGTTAGAAGATCCTAGAATTTCTGAGCTTATCTTAATCTTTCATCATTGCTGTAAGCCTTTTGAACATTTTCCCATTTCAATGTGAGATCATTTTTTGATGCTCAATGTGTTCATTCGCTGTATGATCTAAATCTCTAGGTACTGCGAAACATAGACTTTTTAGGAGGTTCTCATGGTAGCCCCTATCCATAATGTGTCTCTATCAAGATAAAATAAGACATTCATAATTTTCATAGACTCAAAGTCTGGCCACTCTTCTATGAGATCAAAATCTCTCCCATCTTTTTTTATAACACCAAAAACTTCGCAGAAATTCAAACAGCATTCACCAAACTCCAGAAAACATAGCTGCCTCATGTATTGAGTCACTAAATCACAGGCTCACTCACTCCATCCAATCAGGTCTTGGGACTCAAGCGCAGCGTTAGATTGAGCCATTTCATCGCCGCCCGGGGTCCGATCTTATCTGTATCATCCTGATGTTCACTTATTTTGATACCCATAACCTCTCATTATGGATTGGAAGCGCTTGGACTGACATTCTTATGTAATTGTGGGATTTTTGTAGTCATTATGGGTTTTTAATGGGTAGGTGTCTAGACTTACGTATAGTGGGTTTGGGTTTTCAAATGGGTGGCTTTTTTTTCGGAGATGCAGAAATTCGTCAACTTTCAGCCATTTTCACTTATTTCTTGGGGTTGTATTAATACGTTTTGCTTGGGTCTAGAGAAAATATGACATAAAATATGTTGTTGTGAATGAAGATTCAAACCTTTTTCATGAAAAACAATAGATTAAAGGGTACAGAGAGAGCAACAATGTAAATGAACTGAGCGGCGGAAGCTAGGGAAGACGGGATGTGTAAAGTGAAGGCGGCGAATTAGATGAAGCAAGAAAAATGTAGGAAGGATGCAAATTGTTAGACTCAGCTAATGATGCTAAAAAAATCGTAAACATGTCCAACATTTATATAATCCATACAATGCAAGGTAACCTTGAACCCTCATAACATCTTATAAGCCTCTTTAGAACGTACAGGCAAAAAAGATAAACCCATCATTTTTGCAGAACAAATCCTAAATGCGAACAATCCCATCCATCTGATTAACCTACATACAGCTATCATCATGATTTATACCTTCAATCGTCTGTCTGTTACCAATCTGATCCCTTTAAGCCTTATCAAAAAGATTCGAAAGGAAACCCGAACCATGTCTTGAAACTGCCGAACCAAGCGAATTGAAACTTTATTCTTTGAAGACTATGGTATCGATGGACAGTAATGATAAGTTGGTGAAGTAGATGAGAGAAGCTGTGTCGAATTGGTAGGAAATCGGGCTTAGTGTCAACAGTTAACGGTGATCCCAGTAAATGGTACTCGGTAGGGTGGTACAATGAAGGAGATCTCTTTGTTCTTCAGTGCGGAGTTACACGCGTTTTCTAGTAAACGCTATAGAATTGAACGCCTGTTCACGGTAAGCGTTTTGTGATTCTTTGCATAGTTTCGTGTCATCGGTGTCTTGGTTAAATTGTTTGTTGTGTGGTTCTCAGTTCTCTTCTAGTTTGCTCTTTGTTTTTGGTTGGTTTGTTAGATTCTTGTTATGCACTTGCGTTATTACAAGTGCATACACTAACTTCGTAATTTTCTTCTTACTACTTATGTGTAGTGTAATTTTTTTCCTTTTTTGTTCTAGTTTCATTGTGTCATTTCTTGTTCTTTGTCAATTTCTTAGTCAATTGCTTCTTTGTCAATTAAACTCACAGATTTAGAAAATTATGGGATTTTTTACAGTGCCAACACATTGTGGCTGTTCCAATCTTAACTCTTCCACGTTACATTTAGCCTTCGCTTTTGTCTACCCCTTCAACTTGGGCCCTATAGCCTTGTATCCGGAGCTATCCTCCGCCCACTCCAATAAGACAGCCACGACAACCTCAACCCGAAACACATCAAGAACCGTATCGAGTGACCCTAACAAAGGCTTACTAATTGCCTCGCCATCTCGCGGTGAAATTAATCAATCGTAGCTGGTGTGTACCTGCCTAATATAAACTTCGCGGGCGGCTGACTTTGAAGCCGCGCGCTCTCCAATTAGCGCTCGCCGCCGCCTTTGGCGTTTGCCGCCTGCTTTGAGCCGGCCGCTGTGGGATCTCTCGCTCGTGCCGCGCTTGTTCGCTCGCTCTAACACCCCTCCCGTCAGTCGGTGCCATTTCGTTTTATACTTCTTGGTTTGAAAGCCCTGGTTCGTTGGAGGTGTAAGGTTTTAAGGTATTGAGGTGACTAGGGATTATTACGATTTAGCAGCATGTGTTCTGTGTTGAATTCGCTGTTTGAACTCAATTGGAATATCTTACAGAGGTTGAGAAGTTTCTGGTTTTACAACAACTTTGTAGATAATTAAAAAAACTGCTTTATAAAATTAATTCGGTTAATAAGTTGACACTTTCCGCTGCCGACAATATTTAAATTAAGAATGAACTTAATCCTCCTACATATCAATTTTTAATTCATAATTATACAAGATTATCTTTTAGTAAACCACGGAAAAATATAATTTTTAGTCCGGAAACGAACCTTTTCTACAATTACAAACGCATAAAAGGTTATATTGGCCACAAATACTGGCTTTTATGAATGGGCCGTCGGCGGCGGGCTTGCGACCCCAGGTTCGATTCCTGTGCGATGCAATCTTCTTGTTTTACTCCACCGTGACGAATCTGATACGTGTGTGGCGATTAGTTTCGGGACATTCTAATACCTGAACCGAACAGCCGTTATTGTGAGATTTAGAGAATATTTTAAAACGTCATTTTGTTGTTTAGTTTACGATGTTGGTACTCCTATACCTTTACGACTTTGTCGGCGGGAGGTGAGCAGGGTGACCTGAATACCCAGTAGGTATATTTTGACTGATGCCGACGGCTACACCAGAAATAAAGGACAATGCGCAATTTTGTACCCATTTTGAATTGTTACAGTGCTAAATGATATCACTGTTACAATTCAAAATTTAATTCAGGTCATAATAAATTCATATTATTGCTATACATTCGGGACAAACATGGTTTGAGATCGCGCAGAACTTTGGAAGGAGAAAAGGGAGGATATGCCCAGCAAAAACGGCTTTATCTCCTGAAAATTACTTGAGCATTGACATGCTCAGCTTTGCCACCAAATCCTCTATGGATGGCCAATAGCGTACCAACCAATCTTTTTCAAACTTCTAATTACAAAATTTCAAGTCTCCGTCGGCACCATAAAGGTTCAAACCAAAAAGACCGTTTGCAGTTCTAAACTTCCAAGTTTGAATTTGGATTAGTGTTTTCTAGAAAAGCATGTTTCTCGTAATAAATTCAAATTGTTTCCATGTTAAAGCATTGGTTACGGCAATTGCCTCAAACAAACCGGGGAAACGGACTAGTATGCAGATTTTCGAAAGCTCTGTAGAACTCTAGACTAACAACTTTGGTTCTAATTATGCACTGTTGTTTTTCATGGCTGTTTTGAGTTCTTGTGTGAAATTGCTTAGCTTAGGTGAAATGTTACGTATATCGTGTGAGCTGCTAGCATTATTTTGGCAACCAAAAGATTCAAAATTAGTGTTAGGTATAGACACATACGTAATTCTTTATTGTACACAAAAATGACAACATAAAGTGCCTACAATTATTTTTTAATTACTTTTGAAATTATCCCACTAATCATAACACCCGGTTGTTAGCATCTAAAGTAAATAGTATCCATTTCGTGGGCTTTCCAAGTACCAAGTATCATCCAAAGCCGTTCAGCCGTTGATGCGTGATTGATAAATTTCATAATACAGACCTACACATTTATAATATTAATAGGAAGAGGGATGGTAAAGTAAAAAATACCAAAATTTTTAACGTCAGTGAATATTACAAAAGAGAAGCTAAATTTTTCATTTTAAACAGTCTTCATTTCGTATTTATTTTTGTCTGCCAGCGAAATAATTTCGCGCACTGTTGATTTGCCGACGGCAAATTGAAATGTCTCTAAACGGACAGACTTTAGTCACAGAATTAATAGATCTGTACGTGCATTCAAGATACACATCTAAATCGATTTTATAAATAACTTTTAATAAAAATATCAATGGCTTAAAAATTTAAAAGACTTTTAGATACAGATAATTTTCATGACCTAGAAAATCAATTTAAACACAGTAGGCACTGCAACGAATGAGTTTGTATTGGGTCCAAATGTTAAGATAATACTGGATTGAAAATAAAAAGTATTGCTAAATCTATTCAATCTTGTCAGCTTACAATGTAGGCAACACAAAAGAAAGAACGTTAAATGCTAAAAACAAATGACAAACGAACGAACATAATATTAAAACTCACAGCTAAATGGCCACCCGCGCCTCAATAAATCTCGCCAGTATCACTTTTATTTTGCATAAATAAAACTAAATTATAACAGCCCTTTGCTTCGACCAGTAGCCGCCACATAATATAGTAACCAATAATAATAAAAAAATAAATAAAAAACAGTGTAAATGTTAAGAGAAAAAAGGATGTTTCTCAAAGAAGGCCGCGGTCACGTACAGCGATATGACGAACAGCGGGTGTTAGTGCCTGGAGAGAAATTAAAAAAAAAATCCTCGATCAAAATCCAAATGAAATCGAATAGATTTACGAGATTTCAATCTTCTACAAAAAGTAGAACGAATTCGCTAATCTTGACTCGACTTACATGCCGGTAGTTTTGAAGTTCATTAATCCTTATTGCGTTAAATAATTTATTTGTTGCGTGTCCCATTAACCTATTAACAATAAAAATTTATAAGCAAAGTAATAAATGTCTCACAACTCATAGCTACTGGACTTTGGTTGAGATTGAACATAATTTTTCTAATAAAGATGCAGTATTTTTATTAAAGTAAGTCTAATTTACGGCATTGATGAACCGGTTGAAAAGATTCCATAAAATCCATAGTTCCCTAGTTTTTGTGCTAGGCCAGTGTTGTTTCGATTAGTTGTCGATATCATAGTTAACTTTTGATTTTACTAACTCGAGACGTAGATCGAATTGTTCAGACTCATCCAAATCACGATGCCTTTATGCGGGCTCATTCAAGATATAGATTCATTTATGACAGTTGTCCATTGTCGTCGACACAAATTAAACGATATTACAGTCATGTAATGCAATTACTGTTTTGTGTCGAGATTAGTATGTGTGCTGTCATAGACAACTTTATTATTGGCGCTTACTTAGATGAAGAACAATATTTTTAGTAGAATAAATTTTATAAGCAGGCTGAACTTCAAAGGAGTCTAAGTCTTTTCTTAATTTCCGTGTCTCAAGTCCAGTAAAATCACTTCAAGTATATTGATCTTGAATTAGTCAAAGCTTTCATGGAAAAACAACATCTTTTTCAAAAGATTTTTGTACACCTTCAACATAAAGCAATGTCCTTCAACGTCCTTCCAAACCTCATCGTCTTTATAACGCCCTTATCATCCCAATAAACTCGGCTTGCATCCATTAAAGATCCATCTCGAGAGTTGAGACATCGCTTGGCGGTACACTGCTCAAACCGGGCGGCCGACATAACACGATTGTGTGGAGCCATTCATGACACCCACTCACAGGCTGTGGCTTTCCATTGATGCCGACACACGCAAACGAAACTTTGAAACAGAAAATTTTTGGTGGAGAACATTTTTACAGATTTGAAAAAAGAATCCGAACACGATATTTGAAAAAAAAAGAGTGGAATATTTTATTTAAAAAAAGAGAAATACCTACGAAAGACTAGGCAGTATGGTTGAAAGACTATAGCCTGCCCGAAGGGCGAAATAAAAAAAAAAATATAAAAAGAGGTTTTGAAAAAGTGTCAATTAATTAAAGATTAAGATAAAACGAACACCCACACTTACGATTATGACTAACACCTAAAACACAACACAAGGGCGGTATTAAGCAATTATAATATTTCAAAACGCATTCCTGGTCCTTCCGTATGCCAGTGGCGAAGCGCCCGCTCTTTGTAAAGTGCCGCGGCTATTAAAGAACGATTAAGTCCGACCGTCGGGCACTCTGGCTGGCGGAGAGGCCCGAGAGGGCCGAGACTCGAGACTATCTGGCTCCCACTTTCGATTTTACAACTGTCTAAAATCGAAGCCGACACCTGATTGTGCCGTAATCAACGTTGACACGGAAATGAATGCACCTTGCATTAAAGTGTCAGAGTATCTTACTTAACTCGATAAAAAGACCTGATTTTTTGAGAGCTTTAAATTGGTGCTTGGGTTTGATGCTGTTGAAGAGTCACTTTGAAAAGAGGACAGTATGCGAATTTTTGTAACCGTTAAATGTTGTGTTCTTTTAATTTTCTTAATTGCAAAAGTTTCCAATTTTTAGGATTCCGTACCTCGAAAGGAAAAAACGGAACCCTTATAGGATCACTTTGTAGTCCGTCCGTCCGTCTGCATGTCTGTCTAACAAGACCCTTTTTCTCAGGAACACGTTGAGGCATCAAGCTGAAATTTATATTAAATACTCAAATCTACTGTCCCTTAAAGCTATGAAAAAATCAAACTTCTAAGCTAACGCAATCAAAAGATACAGCCGTTTATGCCGCAAATTTTCGACACTCGCAAGGGAATCAAAACCTACAGGGTACTTCCCATGAACTCAGAATCTTGAAATTTGGTACGAAGCAACTTCTTAATCAGATATTCAAGATAAAGGAATAATTGCTTAAACTGTATTTTTTTGTTACATCATATAATAAAAATATTTTTAATAATTTTAAACTTTCTACCCCTTTCCTCATGAACACGTAGAGGTATTAAATTGAAATTTATATCAAATACTCAGATCTATAATACCTTTAAGCTGAGGTTAGTAAGGAACCCTCGGTGCGCGAGTCCGACTCGCACTTGGCCGGTTTTTTTTTAGTACAACCGTCAGTCTGTCTGTCTCTCGCTTACCTAAACCAGCCAATCGAATTCGATAATTTTTTGGAAAAGAAGAAGCTTTTTTTGGATTTTGGAAGTGGGGAACTTTTCATACCTCTCGTTTCTTTATTATTGCCATTTGTATTTGTATTTGTATTTATTCCAAACAATTTTTACATTGTGTCGAAAATCGAAATGAAAACTTCACAAGCAATAGTTGGTATATCTTGTCGTTACAAATTCAACACGGACGCACGGTTACGCACGGTTTCTACCGGTGTCTACGTGGTATCTACAGGTATCTGCTCGGTATCTAATACGTCGTCGTGTGATCTCTAAATTAGCCTCTTCACAACGCACGCGCAGTAATCATGGTATGCGAATTACTATGCGTAACTAGTAACCAGTTAGTGTAACTAATGTCTTAGAGATTTTGATGAACCGACAGTGATTAGCGACACGGAAGCTGGTTGCAGATGATGTCATGATTGTTAACAATGAGATGGAGACTAATGACGAATATGTAGTTAGATCTTAGACCGACAATGACGTTATGACTTTCTGAAAAGCATTGGCAAACTTTTTATATGTCTTTAAGCGGTTTTAACTCGTTTTAGCGTGTGTCTCATCTTTAAGTTGGTCTGGTTAATATTTTGTTAATGAAAGGTACCGAATAAACTATTAATCAGAACTGGTGAAATGTAAGTGAACTATATGTTCACCTCTGTCGAACCCTTATGAGGATACAGGCGTTATGTTATATTATGTTCTATCGGTAAGCAACCAGACTTGCCGTTCGTATTTTACGAGAAATTACAAACTAATTACAAAGAACTAATGAACTTCATCACCTCCCAAACTCTTATAAACGATTTTTTATTTACGAGAACCACATTAATGTAGTATTATATCTATATATAATATAAACCAGGCTGTCAATGATCCCCGCGCGTCAAATCCGATCTCAGGCATTAAATTAATAAAATTACTGAAATTAGCATACTTATAAGAATTATAAGAATCTCGACGCTTTTGCAACGTATCTTCAAAGTGCTGCCGTCCTCATTAACGGAGGCTTTAATACGACAATTTATGACGTCATTCTCGTCATTTTATGGCACATCATGGCTACTTACTAAAAATGATATTAACTAGAACCGACAGAATCGGTTTTTTGTTGAAAAAACTTATAAGTGATGATAAAAAGTTGGAGATTTATTCTTAATTTTTAAGTTAAACCTTTAGTTTTTATGGCTGGTTCTGATGTGTAATTAGTCGCAGTTTTCTCAATGAGATTATGATAAAAATAAGATTATTTCTCGGTGGAATTTTAAAAGAGATTATATACTTGTCAGATATTAATCTGCTACTGTTTTATTGCAGTTTTTAGATCATCTTTAATAGCCGCTTCTAGCTATAAAATGTTTTAAATAATTAGATTTTTATATTGAGCATGTAAGATAGAATTACCCTAAGAGTATTATTCAAATTAGCTTTAATTTTTTTTTATTGTCAATAGGCTCGCGCTTGACCACTATCTCACCTGATGGTAAGCGATGATGTGGTCGACGGTGAAGCACGCTTGCCTAGAAGAAACCTATTCACTCTTGACCTAGATTGTAGCTATCGCGAAACACAGACTCCGGCAGGGAATTCCACTCCTTAGCTGTACGCATAATAAAAGTGTCCCCAAAACGTTTGTGCGTATGGTAATTCATTTTAAAAACAATTTTCACGTTTCTCGATTTGTTTTCATTTGTAATACCTCCTTGAACTTGCTAAAAATACAGTAAAGCTAGACCGTTACAAAAATAATAATAATATATGTTATGTCCAAGGTCCAGTGAGAGTCGATATCATAAACTACACGAAACTATTGGTTTTTATAATTATCTCTAATCACCTATGATCTATGGTCTTGTTTTCTGTATTCTTAATTTGATTTTTAATGGAATTTGGTGATTATGAATATCGCTTTGTTAAAGTTAGGTGTTTTTGTCTGGTGGTTGCTTTTGTAATTTCTCACTTAACGAATCGTGTGCCCGGTAGATTTAGCAAAAATCACGCCATTCCACGCCCATACCCCTATATGGAATTTCTCAAACATACTTTTTTACCATGTCGTGTCAAAACAATCAGGCTGCGATTTTATAACTCCGTCTCTCTCACAGTGGAACCAAGACAGTTTGTTTTGGGTAAGTCATCAGTACGAGGACCTTCATACATTAGGTACCTGTAATGAAATTATACTTAGCTTACAACTTATTAATGAACTCAAGACAGAGGTTTTTCCACTTAAAAATCCAGCCAAAAAAACCTGATCGAAAACTAAGACATAACCGCGTATCTGTCCCGTTTTAAATCAAAGAGGCCGCGTGTTATGCTCGTCATATTTAAAACACATTACCTCAAGATTGGGGCTAGTTTAAAAACGATAATGTGGCTATTGCCCCGGGCTGAGGAAGCCTCGTGGATGACTCGAAATGTGGAGGAAAGTTTGGCATTTGTAAAGGTCGTTTGGTGTTGGATGCGACTTTAATGTCTTATTAAGAAGTCTGGACGATGTTGAGTCTGAATGAAGAAATTAGCACCGATCGAAGAAGTGTTTCATCTATAGGATGCAAAAAAATAAAATTGGGCAATATTCTTTTGCGATAACAAAAAAAAAAACTTATTTGATCGATATCCTTGGCAATGGCAAGGATATTGATCAAATAAGTATTATTAAGATAATTTTTACTACTTCGACGTCAAATATGTGACGTCGAAGTAGTAAAAATAAGTTCCCAATTATCAATTAAGATTTTTATATTAACTTGAAAATAGTCAGACAGTCAGACACTGAAGAAATTAGTACCGATCGAAGCAAAAGGAGGCAAAAGGAGTCACACTGTAGGGGTCTCACTGTAGTGACGGCTAGATAAATCGTGTATACAGATAAGTTTACTATGATGCAAATGGAAAGCATCATCGCCCAAAGTTTATTATTATATACCCGTATTGTATTATTTCATCACCACTGCTCTGAAAACGATGAAGGATAACATCGTGAGGAAACAGCAACGTCCTAAAACCAAAAATTCGAAGACACGTGACATCCACCAACCCTCGTGGTGGATTACGACCCTTTCCCTCCCTCACAGAGAGGAGGCCTGTGTCTCAGAAGTGGCAACATTAAAAGGATGATGATAATGATTGTGAAATATCAGCTGTGAAAAGATCTACCTATATATTCTTCTTTTACGTCTCTTTGGCCAGAACTGATATTTTTATAAGATGCAAAGTTTACTAAAAGGGAAAACTAAAGCTAAGATTCTGATTGATCTACAAAAATTTATTGAATTGAAATCATAAACTGGTGGATCAATTACGTTTAATTTTTTTCCCAGACTCTACCAAGATTTCTTAATAGCAAGACTTTCAAGTTGGAATGTCTAGCCAGCCTGTTAGTCTTGATTTCTTTTAATAGGTTAGTTAGGATTTGTGTACAAAGTGGTTTGATTTACTAATTTAACGGTCGACTAATTGACGATATGTAAGTTTTGCTTAAAACTGCACTTTCTAAAGTGTTTATGATTGATTTTTGGCTTTCAATAATAACACCCGTTTAGGGAATTTAATAAATTGAACTGTAAACAATTTTGTTTTGATAGATTTTATAAACGAGCTGAAATGCATAGATTAATTTGTTTTTAAGAATGATTTTTTTCAGATTTTTTTCCAGACATTCATTATTGATAATTAGTGTGAATTGAATTCCTAAATGTTATTTTCCAATTAATTCAATTGCTGGTCTTATGTGGATTTTAGCCGAAAGAGGTCCACTACTGGACATAGGCCTCCCACAAGCGTCACCACATTGACTGGACCTGAAATTCATGAAATTCAGCAAGCCTCATTCTCTCGCCGCTGTCTGGTTGGTCACCAACGTATATTCTTTCTGACAAAAGTATAACAGTGGCAAGAGGAGTATGTAAGTATCGTAGAAGGTGGCCTTCATGTCATTTCTGCCGACCCCGTGGGAAAAAGGCGTGAGTTGTTATATTATTTTATTTTTAGGCTGAATTATCCCACTGCAGGGTTTAGGCCTGCCTTGCTTCCATCCATTTCTCCCAGTTTTGGGCAAGTGTAGACCAGTTCTTTCTGTAAGTTTCAAGTTCGTCCCGCCATCATCGCCTGGGTCTGCCGCGATGTCGCCGTACATTTTCCGGGACCCACATAGTTTTGCGTTGCAGTGACCAATAAAACTGCTAAAGTTATAATTGCTACACTTTGCTCCACAGTTAACACCACGCCATCTTCCTTCATCAGGACACATCCCACACAAACAGCTCACTCGTTAGCATAGTTATTATCAATAATTGCATAGTTAGCCATCAGATAGTTAGAAAGCGGACATGCCATGGTGTTAGTTTCACTCGCGACTCTAATATCATAATTACAGTGATACAACACGGCTTGTTTGATGTTAACTATCCTAAATAATATTATAAATGCGAAAGTGTTTTTGTTTGTATGTTTAGTTTGTTCTTGACGCCTAAATCACTGAACCGATTTTAATGAATTTTGGTAAATAGATAGATGGGATTCTGAAGCCTAATTGCATAAATGAGTTCGGCAGGTCAAAGGAAACAACTCTGTGAAAGAGTATGACAGATTTCCTTTAAAAGTTTTCGGTATTGCGTAAATAATTTAGAAAGGCTACGCCCTCCACCCTATGAGTTGAGTTCACATACCTATTCTTTCCATGGCCTATCCCGCCCTTTCGAGTGTATTACGCAATACGGAAGTCGTTATTTTAAAGGTGTTTTTGACCTTTACCTATAAGTGTTCTTTGCCGAATTCACTTACGCAATTAGATTGCGAATCGGCTATAGGATACCTTGGAGGAATGGGGTGCCTATTTCTTTGATTTGTTTTATTTTGCCCTCCGATTACCTCACTTACAAAGTACCAGGAAAACAGAATCATGAAGAAAAGAAGTGTTTCCGGGCCAAGAATCATGAGCAGTAAATTTTCTCAAACTAACAGAAGATCAAAATCATAAAGAAGTAGATCAACAACCAGAATTGATTGACAAAAATTACATTAACGCGAGCGAAACCACGGGCAAAAGCTAGTAGATAAAATAATATTTCTATGGTGTTCAATTAATTGGGGACTAATCGATGGTGATTCGTGAACATATAAGAATAATTAGTTAATGCTTTCACGATGTTTTTTTAATACATGTATGATCGGTTGTAGGAGATAGGGTTTTGTTTTTTTTTGTTTGATGTTTGGTTCGCTGATTTGATTGTGTTCTTTGATTCTGTTGTCAAATTTAAATCGAATTTTCTTCGAAAGATGTCAATTTTTTTCGTTAAATCAAAACAAAAACTCAACTTTCAACATTGTTAATATTATCTGAATAACCATAAGCTTTTAGAGCAAGGTTATTTCGTGTGTGCGTAAGGGACAGGTGTATATGGCTTCTATACATCTGTCCCTTTTTCCTAGTCGCACCATGGTAGTTTTGACACCACAGGGTACGGGGGCTGATTAAGTAGGTATAAAAATTAGTTAGTGCTTTTCTAAAATGTCCATAAAAGAGTTTCTTAAAATATTAATCTTGTTTATCATTGTTCTTGAAATTTCCATTTCATTTGCAGAAGTGTAAAATAAGAGGTATGTACAACATATTTTTTAATGTTTTTGAGCTCTTTCCAATTAACACGATCCACGTACTCGTTCGTTCTCGTTCTATCCACGAGTACCTACTGTACCTAAAAGTTAGTATAGTCAGAAGTGTACTGATTGCTCCTACATATAATTTGGTATAACGGACAAGTTACAGTCCGACCAGCAGGGTGCGCCACCGGCCACACGACATTGTTCAGCGACACAACCTGACCGTTTAGCATGACTGCCCGTTGTTAGTGCTGCGGGGCAAGTCAGCAGTAAGGAGGATGGTGAAGTTACTAAGTTAGCAAGTCAGGCTATCAGTACCTGTGAATAGTATTAACAATTAATAAAGTGAATCTGCGGAATCTCATAATCAGAAATTCAGGTTCACACATTTTTCAGCAATAAACATTTACCTAAATAGATTATATTAACTTCTCAATAGTAGGAGAGAGAGAGAGAAAATTTTAAGAAAATGTTGCCATACCTTTTTGAAATTACATTTTTATTTGATTGTATACAAATTTTACGTCAAAGATGTAAAAACGAGTTTCTAATTTATCAAACAAGATTTTTTAATACATTAAAAATAGTAATCCAAAAAGGTTTTTGAAAACCCAGTCGGGCCGCTGGCGACTTCGACACATTATCCAGTAAGACTGCAATTAAACGGCTTAGCGTGCAGTGCGTGTATAGGCGGCATGTGCCTAGTCACTGTTGCGGTTCAACTATGGAATCAGGCAGAAACAATAACAACTGATAAGACGTTTTAATTGCCAATTATTTTTCACACGTAAATGCACTGTATTTTTTTTAAGTCGCGTTTTCAAGAAGTAAGAAAGTTAGGTTCAATAGTGAAATGATTATTTATTTACTAAAACTTTATGCACAGGTAAAAAATACTGTACAAAGGTGAACTTAATGACTGAGGCATTTTCAACGAGTCGGCCTTAGGATGGAGCAGATATACCTACACCGTGAAATTTAAATGGTTGTTTTCCCGCAGCGAAATGGTTTTGTCTATGTAATACAATCGTTTCGTAGTTATATAAAATATTAGAAACAAAAACTAGCATATTTAACATTGTGAAAAACTAAACTCGAAAGCGATCACGAACCAATAGTATACCTCCCGATATCTACGGCCGAACGACAGCAGGCCGTTGACCCGGGTGCTAGGTCACCGTCGAAAGGATTAGGTTCGAAGGCGGCTCCGTTTGATCATGTTACGCGCGGGCTAGATTATGCCGTATCACTACACACGAGAGCTAATTTTACTTTGAACATTTCTAAATCGGTCTTTTCTTTGTCGGTATCGCGGTGATTTTTTGTATTCCGTGCAAACATTTTATGCCTTATCACTACGTGCGAGAGTTTATTTTGGTTTGACATTATTTTGTGCATCGGTTTTCTTTGTAGGTGGTGACACGAGTAGTACCTAGTACCTACAAGTTACGTCTAGAGTTTCTATTGTTACTCACTTTTTCGAGTTGATGAATATTTTTTTAATTATTTTAAAACAGAAACATCGTTATTTATTTACTTTAACTCTATACTTCGAAAGTACTCCTTAAGGCAAGTCGTTCTGCCGCGGGAAAACAACCAATTAAATTTCAGGGTGTAGAACATGGCAGGTGTATGGTAGATTTAGTTGAATGAACATAAAATACTGTTTTATTTCTGTAATTAAGTAGCCATTTTATATTACTTAAAGAAAGTTTAATTATTTAATTACCTAAAATGATTCATGGCTTTACAATTACTTATCATACAATTCTATTAAATAATCAAATAAAGAGAACGGCTGCACTTTAAACGACTGAACTTTTCCGCAATCATCCAATTTCGTACTTTAGCGGTAACTACAACTGTGTGCCAATTACATCGTTAGTTCACTTTAATGAGGCGGCCTGGGGCGCCCGATCATGATCTCCAGTACACTAGATCACTTAACAACACACACACTTACCATATCCACTCCACACCAACCTTAATACGTCAACACAGAGGTGATTTTGGCTTGTGTCAGCGTGGGAAGTAAGTTTGTTTTCAAGAATATTAGCAGTTGAAGATAATTCTAGTTCTTATTGTAAATTGCTTAAAGAGGATTTTAGTTGGTCATTCAAGTTCAAAAGTTGCCGCTCTCATGAATTAGCGTAAGTTCTTCTGTTTATTTGTAAGCTAGTATGTATGTTATTTTTACGCGAAACCGTCACGACAAATTATTGATCGATTATATTTCTGGGTATTGTTAAAGTAATGTCTACTTGTCAGTAATGTATACTTCTTACGATAGGATAAGTAGATGTTTATTGAAACGTGCAATTTAAATTCCAATAGCACAGACATTTATGGAAACCACCTTATTTGAAATTTTGCAGCGACATAATAATATGCCTAGATATTATTTTGACAATAACTTTTTGTCTTTCTGGAAGCTGGCAGTAACTATCAATCGCAGTTGTACGTAATTATATTATCTGTGGTTGTACCATACGAACCAAAAAGTTACTTAAGTTCCAAAGACGTTACAAATATAAAAATTGTTACTACTGATCTCAGACCAAATAAAATAAAAATGGTCTAAACTACTGATTGACTGTACCTATGAGTAGATGTACTCTTGTCACTATTATATTATGTATTAGTATATCTTCTGCCCTTTCAACCTACCCACTTAGCAATATTGTCTCATGTTAATATATTTGACTTCTCACACCTATTGCCTTCCGACCTAGCCATAGAGTACGGTATCACTCCGTACTAGAGTCACCATTACCATTACTATGCTAGTATTATATTATCTGTGCCATTACAAACGACATTCCCGCGCAATATGCACTGAGCGCAAGTTTCAGCTGTCATCATAACCACTGTCAGAATTGTCACTGGCTGTCGAGTAAACGGTGACACTCACTGACATGCTTGGTTCATATGCCGTCTCTAGCAGTGGCCGCTGAGCCGTCTCGTTACTCTGTGGACCTACCAAACAACTGTGCTTAAATGGCTGACACGGCTCATTACTCTGAGTATACAAAATTACCTACTAGGTACTAAAATTGTAATGCTGTCAGTTCTCTATCTACTAACAAATTAAATTATGTATTTGTATGTTTGGGTTAAGTATTGTTCGTGATCGTGAGGCCAAATAATTGTTAAGTATACAGGGTCGGAATCTAATGTGTTCTTACGAGTAGATATGGGCTAGGATGTTTTAAGTCCAGTTGCTTGTACCTACATCTCTAGAAGAGGACTTCTTCTTCTCCTTCGAATCGATGATACCTTGTCCTTACATAAAATATTCTTCATCAAGTATTCAGTCACGTTGATAGCCTCAGCGCTGGCCTCACAAAGATCCCGAATGATGCAGGTTTTTTTGCATAAGAAGCAGCCGTATTGCTTAAGTGAATACGGCAACGCAAAGAGTTTGACCGCTATCCAATCCACCAAATCGACCAATCACACAGACGGAAATCCACATCGCGTCATTCATCTCGCATATGATTGGTCGATTGGATAGCGGTCAAACTCTTTGCGTTGCCGTATTCACTTACGCAAACGGCTGCAGTCTAGAGAATGGTTGGTTTCAAAAACCAAGTAGGCACTTAATCTAGAGGTTAACTAGAGATAGGATTAAACCAAATATTCGGGGAAGTAAATATTCTGAATGGATAATTCACTTTGCTCCTATATTAAAAATTGATCATTTCATGGCGCAAACTATCTTGAAACATTGCCATTAAATTAAAAGACATCCTGTATAAAACCTTTTATTCATAAGGACGTATGAATGGTCATAATTATAAACTCAAGCATCAATTAATTAACAATAACACGGCGCATTAACGTAATAAGTTCAAAAATATCATATTTTCCTCAGAGGTCTTATTAATTGCCTACTTAAAGGCGCTGGTCAATATACCTCCTCTTTATCCAATTACGACCATGTTGTGGTCTGAACCGTGTAATTGTAAAGATAATTTACTTGTCGCGAGTAATTTGGCATTCAATCCTTCGCCATATTGGCTAGTGTTGCCAGTTAAAGGTGCAGCGAAAATTCTCCGCAAATGGCGCTTTAAAACCGCTGAAAGAGATTCGTAAATAGTTTTGAAATTGGAATTAAGTTTCTTTTTAATTTTTTAAGCGCAAAATTAAATTCAGGTTCTGATAAATTTATTAAAATTCTAATTTAGATAGCTCAAGGATACTATTTATTTTATTATGACATTTACATCAATATTATGGAATTCAAGTTGATTTATTGGTAGACCACACATCAATAATTTGCCGTACTGACAATAAAACACAATCAGAAAAAATGTGTGGGTTGCCCAAAGACACCGAACAACTTTATAGTAAATGTACCTAAGAGATATTTTTTTTCAAATGAGCTTTTGGGTTTACAAATAACGAGCCTAGTAGACAAGTCTGTACAGTAAAATGATAAAAAATTGAAAAATAAATTATTATGTTTGTCATCAATCCAATAAATAGCAGATAATATTGTGAACCTGTGTACCTAGGTATAAAACCATACACAAAGTTCCTTATTACAAAAACCGGTTTTACTAAAAAAACAGGTTTAAACCTCTATGGTGAAAACAAGGTTTAAACCTGGGTTTTGGTTAAACCACTTTTTGTAATAAGGACCAAATTAAGTCACGGGTCATAATATTAACCTTTACATTTAAAAAAAAATGCATATTTTTATTAAGTCCTACTTCTAATTAAAATCATCAACATCCTCAAGTTTACATGATATATCCGACAGTCCAACATTTTTTTATATATTATTATTGATAGGCTCGCCCTTGTCCATTATCCCACCTGATGGTACTCGATGATGTGGTCGGCGATGAAACACGACAATTTCTTCTAAAACGCCAGTAAAACTTTTTAATTTAAATAATAATTTAAAGAGCATCCTTGTATCCCTAAGCGGACAATATTCCCTTCACTAATAACATTGTAATCAAAGGTAATTAGCCGTGGGTAACGATTAAGTGTAGATGTGAGCGACTCAGCTCAATACAGCTGTGCTTGTGATAATGAGAATATGGCTACCTATTAAGGATTATGTCTAGACTTCTTCTAAGAACATTTTTAAAAGAGTCTGATCATAGAATACATAATGATTTTAACCTTTCCCAGATCGGGCTTTTTAAAAATCTAGAATCTCTCGTATCGCACCTTATTAATCGAATACATTAATATGTAACAAAAAGACATATGCATTATTGCATTAAACCAAATAAAAATAGATAGACAGTGAAAAGATAATTAAAATGTTAATAGGTGGATAAAATATTGAGCGGTATTCCTCTCTCCTAGACGCTGACTGTATCTAGAATGTGCAGTACCCAACATGGTCCATAATAATTGTTTTTGTAACGTATATTTACCACCTGTATGTTATTACATTACATTATGGATGCAATAAATTTAATTTGAATTTGATTTTTTTATTACAAATTTCTACACAGTGTATGTTATTCTGAAACTAATGTATTTGACTCTTCCACAAGGAGCTCTACTCTCTACCAATACTAAACGATGATAATATTAATAAATTTTACAAAGTACCTATCAAAGTATCAGTTTTTAACAATAGTCAACTTTTTTCCAATGACAACACAGCTGTGATGTAACATGTAACTATAATGTCAATAGAAATCTAAAATTGGCACATCCGTGTTTGTAAAATAAATAAATTTAATTTATATTGTCTCGATAATTTGTTGAGTAGAGATTTTGTTATGACCAATAGGTTGAGTCATCCAATAAACGTATACTTAATTTATAAAATCACGCTGTCTGGCTTACCCATACTTTTGTTAATAGAAGTGAATTAACATGTCAATGTCTACTTGATTTTTTAATAAACCAAACCCACCAAATAACAGCCAGTTGTATTTTCCACAGCTCAATACAGCAGTACAGATTAGTCAATATTTTTGGACAGTGGACTGTCATTTTAAATGAGTATAAACTTAACTTCAAGGAACAGAATGAATCCTGTTGTATTCTACTAAAATTATAAATGTGAAAGTCTTGATGTTTGGTAACCAAATACGCCTCAACAGCCAAACAAATTTTGATAAAATTTGAGACACTGGCAGACCATGTATTATTATCCACACATGGATTAGGACAAAGTAAGTACCTATACTTTTTATGCCCGGAGGACGTTTACCTGGATTAATTACCGACAAAGCCGCTGGTAGAAGGTAGTCTTACTAATATTATAAATGTGAAGGAATTATGCCAGAACGGGTGAACAGATCTGGATGAAATTTGGCAGATAGATTATAGTCTGGAATAGCACATAGGCAACTTTTCATCCCGGTATAATGCTCCCTTGGTATAAAAAAAACACTTTACACGCGGGCGATGCCGCTGGCAGAAGCTAGTATTTGAACAAATGCTATACTAAGTAGGTATGTTATGGAAGTTGGAAGTGGAGAACTGCCTCTGTTATGGAAGTGCACAAAATTAACGTTAAATCGATAGTTGCTTCATTAATTCTTTTAATGACTGCCTCAATAAAGGCGTAAGGCGTTGATGCATATCTTTTCATAATTTACTCAAATTACAATATCGAAAAGATGTTCTACAAGTCCCTTTACGGAAATTAAAATGTCCGAAAGAGTAATTTTTAAATTATAATTTTAATTACTAAGTGGCGGAGGACAGGACGGTATGGCAGAAGAAAACGTGTTGCGCCGACCCCAAGTAACATTGGACAAGGGCAGGCAGATGAAGTGGCAAGTAATAGTAAGAAATGCAAATCGATAAATTGGATCCAAGACAATGGCCAATGTTGGCCCTTATTCGACATACATTGTTATCTTATTAAGAACGTCAATGAAAGTTTTTTATTGTAAAAGGGCGATGTATGTTTTACGTAAGCCAACATTACAAATAAGTAAAGTCCCGGGTTCGCGTGCTTACGTCACATAAGTTGATCGTAAAGATGGCTGACTCCTAACACGCACGCTTGATAATAAGGGCTGTCGTGAACCAGTTTTTTTATTTGCCTTTTTTAACAAAAAACAATGTACAACGTTTAAAAGTTTATTTTTTACGGTGTTTATTAATGTTGTTTTTATTGCAACTTGTTAAGTATTACAGTAATGACAGCTACTTGTTTTAATTATTTCTCATTAGGGTTTTTCATGTCTTTTTTTTATTAGGAAAAAATGCAAATGTATTTTTCTGACATGTATTTTTTTCTAATATCAAAAAAATAACTATGAATCAGGAAAAAAATTACTATATTTTTTTTAAATACGATCTATAAAATATTTTCTGTTCCCAGCTTTACCGGGAATAATTTTGTGCGTTGGTAACCCTGGCATCCTTATGGGAACGCAGTAACAAACCCAATTACTGCCAATAGTATAATAATCGTTAGTAAAGATGCGAGTTAACGATGTTCCCCGTTTGTAAAGGTTACCTAGTTTTGCATAAATTACATGTGCTTGAGATACAAGTAATACGCGTGTCTAGTTTATAAGTGCATAGCGATTATGGGATCAATTTAATTATATTTTTGAGTAGTGTTGCAATTTTAAACTACAATTTATCACAGTACTCACTTAGTGCCTTTAATTTATTTCAAACTAATTTCAATTGAAGGTTAGTTAATATACTAAATTTAAATGTTACTAATCAGCAATACTGGTTTTTCCATTGGTAATTTAAGTTTAGGAAAATCCCTTGCCTATGACATTAATATAATTATAAGTGAGCGTTACTAAAAATGCCCACTGCCCTTTACCATTCAGTGTTCCGTGGAGAGCTGGGAAAATGGAAACTTATTTTCGTAGAATTACAAATTGCATAGTTTTTTTTTTACGAAGCAGATAGGTAGTATTTGAAAATAATGCAACGAGAACTTGTCTATTAATTTTTGGCGCTAAAATTCTTATTGCATAACTCCTTCCCACACGATCTCCCCGCTAACTTCTCCAACTTACGTCAAGTACAAGGGTAGATACGAATATGCCTGCAGTATCGAGTTATACCTCATTACTGGAAGTTGTTCCTTCATTACACATACTCTAATTGATATGCCGACTTTTCTTACCTGACGAAATAAGCAAGGCACACCGGCTCCTAATGTGCTGGTATTTATTTATTTGGAATAATAAGTGGTTACTGTGCTATTAAATTTTTGTTTGAGTGTAATGGATATCTACCTACCTACATTTGCCATGTAATTTTCTAAATATTTTCTGTACCAACGCTCGACTTTTAGCTCTTAAAAGTTTTGAATAGGCACGGTACTACCGACGATAGAGTCCGTCCTTTTTATGAACCAAATGTTAACTAGAGTAACGCAGCAAATATCGCCTGCTAAAGCTAGGCTGTCTGACTACACTGACCTCATTTCGTTCTGATTTTAAAACTCTGGAGACAAATAATACTGACTAAATCATCATATTCCACCCTTCACCCATGTTAGGCACTTGGTGCGCGCAAAACTTCAATTCCGTCCTGTCAACCGTCACACTATCACTGACTATTCCCTTTTCATATTGTTCCTAATACCAATGATTTAAAGTTACTAAACTAACTGTCAAAATAGTCACGAAAAACCAACGACGAATTTTCCCCAATCCCATCTCTATAATATTCAAAAAAAGAATTTTAAACCTTCCCATTCAATATCATAAGGCAGCGTGCACACTACACATTCAGAGCTCGCTCCCCTCTCGGCCACACACGGGTCATGGGGTCGGGTTACCAATTTGCCGGTAGAACAAGATGTTCCGTCATTAAACGCAGCGAATAGCTCTTTATTATCGATGTACTCTTTGCTTTGTGCCGCGGTTTCTCTTGTGTGGTATACGTGTTCTGCTTTGAGAGGATTGATCTGTCGATTTCTGTCAGACGATGAAGGATTGTATTTTGTTTTTCATTTTATGAGGGTTTGTTCTTGTCTTGTAATATTTTAAACTTTAGATATCTCAAGTAATAGATAGTGCAAAAGGTTATATTTTTTTAAAGTCTGTAGGTATTTTTATTTTCTTGTCATTTCAAGATAAATTATATATTACACGTCACTGCAGAACCACCCTGTAAATATCCAAAAAAATCTTATATTGAGTAACAAAAAAAAGGAGCTTATCCAATTATGTTTACAAACAAAAAAAGGTAGTTAGTCAATTTTCAAAACTTCTGGGTAAGCGTACGTGTGGTCGCAAGACCGTGACCCTTGAGGTTTTTCTTTTTAACTAAAATCAACATACTTGTGCAATAAAATGTATTGTCTTGACATTCTGAGATATTGTTTCCGCACTTTTTGTGCAAATGCAGTGGGTGGCATGTTGTACCCACATTAGTAGAGTTGTTTTAGGAAACTAGTGTTATATTTACCAGTTTTTTGTGCTTAGAACGATAAATTTTGCTTTTAACAATACTCACTTGAAGGCTTATTAATTAAGTAACAAAATGTTTTGAAATGATACTTATTCATGAGCGTTTATAACAGTGTTTAATTTTTATTTGATGGGTACTCGTGAAGTACTTTATTTATTATATAATAGATGTTAGTTATTTATTAAAGATGACTCACAAGTGAGCAACCTCTCTTTGTTCCAAGACGTAATTGCATTTTAAGTGTAGTAAGTAGTTACATATTTTTTGTATTTACTTTAGTTACATACACTTCTCACTTACTCAACATAAATCAACTTACGTAACATAATAATAAACCAATAAATCAAATAATACCCATTACATAAAGATCAAGGGAGTGTACACAGGCGGGCCGGCAAAAAGGCCTCTTATCAGAACCACCACTTAGTAATATTTCATAACATGATGGCAACATGGGAGTCTGTTTAGTGTTGGCTCGTTGCACGTCTGTCAAAATATTGGCGCCAACCCGCGGCAAAAAAGGGCGGGAAAAAGTTATCTGCAATTTTTTCTTAAGTTTCAATTGCGGTGCAAAAAAGTTATCAAGTACCACGTGAGCTTTTTTTGACGTCAGTATTTTAATGTGCTTGCCAGGTTTTCTGTGTTCAATACCAGTATGAAATTCACCACAATACTAGGTGCAAAAAACTTAAATACGCCATTTGACCCATTGCCTCATTTGTAAAATAGAAAACTAGTGACCTGAAAAATTCATCACAGCTTAATTTGTTTCAATCAGGATTATTTCTTATTTAATTCATCCTGCCGCATAAAAATACAAGTTTATCGATTTACCTCCACTACAAAAGCTCATTTAATCCATCACTAGATTTCCACAGATTTATTACGCTATTAATAACGTTAGAAACGAAGCTACTGAGAGATAATTTAATTTTAACGGCCTCAATTTGCTAATAACCAGAGCTCATTCATTAAAGGCGCGGTTCAGCACCGTCATACTGCTTTGTTTCCCTTTTGTGAAAAATAATCACGGTTGAATGAGTAAGAAATGAGATTTTTTTAAAACCCGTATTAATGTCGAATCACCGTCGCGATTGCTTTCGATATTTTTAAATTAGGAACGTTCGCCGGCGCCCTTGTTCTAGCTCGCTCGCTAATGAAGATTTCGTATGCGGCCGTCCTTTTTTGTCAGCCATATCTGTTTGTTTTGAACTCACCATCAATTTATTTTCGAGTTTTAAATTAGGTGTGTGTAGCACCGGGCTGTTGCTGTCTCGTTTGGCGCTTGGAGCAAGTGTGTGTCTGTCTTGCTCGCACGCGTCGCCTCAGTTTGTTTTACGCGTGACGCGCCCCGCCCCTATTGGTCGGCGGCACGGGCGGCTGCTTTGACCGGTAGCAGTACAACTCGTTATCTGTTTTTTCATTCGGGCGGTGTGTGTCCGTCCTAATATTTGAGTAGGACGGTGAAAAAGTCGTTTTGGGTACGGTGGGAGGTGCACAATGTGTTGTTGTTCCGTTTATTGCCGCTGTGCCGCATGCCGCTGGTGCGTTAATCAGCCAATATACGCATCGGTTGGTCGGTGACTTCTGAAGCCCTTAAAGCTTCATATTATATTGACATAACTGTAACGATTCGGATATTCCTCAAGTTCTAACTCTTGATTATGTCTTTGGTGTCACTATAAAATGTGCCAGAGCAAGGGACAGTGAAAGATTCGCTACGGTCAAATAAATCTAGACTAAATTCAACACACATCTCAAACAATAGTTTCTGCAATAAATAATTAAATTATTTTTAAAAAAATATTCAAAGCATGTCCTCAACTCAGTCACAACGTTTTTCATAAATTCAATTAGCCAACCCATTTCTCATGCGTAGCCACATTATTTATATCCCACCCACCATAATATTCTGATGTTAAGAACACACGACAACTAGCCATGTCCTTGTTTCGTTGTTTCTTACTGAAATATAGTTACTAATGAGGGCTAGTTCGTAATTCTAGTGATTTGTCGCGATGTCGTGCGACCGCGCGGTTTAACGCGCGATCGGACGCGCGATAGCTCGGCACGCGACGTCTCGACGTTCGACGGCGAAACGGCACGAAACTACCCTAATCGTAGCTCAGACTTTGATTGTGCACGGAACTAATTCTTATTTGGTTTTCGCTGGTAATAAGTTTACGGATGTAAGAAAGGCCATAAAGAAATTTTTCTTAGGAGCAATATTTAATAGGTATGTAAAATTCTGATTAGGTAAATAGTATTAAATTTAGTAAGCTAGTCGATTTGACTACCTTACACTAAACAGATACCTAATAATAATTGAGTGTCACATAAATATTGTTTTAAATCACACAAAATAATGAACAGAAAACAAGTTTACAACACAGACTATTGTTAAACCATAAATATACAAGAAAAACACTTAATGTAAACACAAACAGTGCGAGATTTAATTAACACTAACCTTAACACTTGCGTCAATACTTTTATTGAACAGAATTCAATTTTATGCACTCCTGAACAAAGCCCGAAATCATTTCGCAATATCATTCACACGTAGCGGACTTTACGATTGCCAAGCTTTTCATTGCAGCTAATGCTTCAACAAACATGCAAAGATGTAAAGGGTACTGCGCAATGTGTTACGTGTTAAGCAAGAACTCATTTAGCTAAAGACAACATTGGTGGAAGCCCCTAATCTGTGCTAATGTTGGAAGGGAAGGGTGATTCGGTACGCTTCAACACGATTGCGCATTTTGTTAACTTTGGGCATGGGGTATGGGGAGTAGTTGTAATGAGATTTTTTGCTGTTTTTTGGTTCATTTAATTGACATATTTTTTTTGGTAATTAATGTTTATAAACTTCTCTTTGATGGTCTAGTTTAAGTAGGGGTTACTTTATTTAAAAAAATAGTGTTGAAAGAGAAATAGTGTTGTTGTGTACAGTTTTCCAGCCGAGAAAGATGATACAATTTTTTTTAATGCATTAGGTATATAATAAAATAAAAATATTACCTACATACTGCGGAACTCGAAAGCTACATTTTATATTATGTTGTACTCAATTTAATAGCATGTTGCACTTGAACAATAGGTATTTTATACTTCGTCCCGTGCTACCATTTGCCAGCAATAAAGGTAGGCGGTATCATGCAAAAGTCATGATAGCCTTCAAAGTGCACTACATAAAATGTATTGTTCAATCATTACATGTTATATAAGTAACAATTATTTCTAAACAGATAAAATGAAATGAATCTAAAACATGCTCATTCAATTATCAAACGGTATATGCTCAGCATTATGTTATCAGTTATTACATCTGTTGCGTGCGGTCATAAACACAATTTTGTGCTGACAGATCTTAATCTGTCATGCATGTGGACTTGTACTTACGCATGGCAGAGGCCAACGTTTGCGGCCAACGGCGGCGGAGTGTTTGGGACTTCGACGGACAAGTTAATTGCAGGAAGGACGAGTAGATTTACTAACTTTTTTTTAGTCTTTGTTAAGTAGCTTTGTCACAATGCTATTTACTTTCAGTTTGTTTGTAAGTGCAGAGAATGAATCGTATCAAAAAGCAACGCCATATAAAAGTTCCTGCATTCACAACAGTGTAACTAATTTAGAGCTAATTAATTATTTTTAGCTACCCAAAACTTTTCATTCAATTTACCAAAAAAAAGCTTACAAAATCAATTTAGGAGCGCCCCTAGCAAACAAAAACTACTAAAAACTAACATAAAACTATTACACCCAACAAAGAGCCAATCACAGCCTTTCATACAAAAGTGCGTATAAAACCCTATGGCGTAGTGGTTCGGAAAATGACAGAATAAACCTGTATTGTGTTCCGCGGTCGCGATTGTCCGCACGCGTTCGAGCGGCAGAAACGCGCCGCGTCGGTGTGGCCGTGGCTTTATGAACCAGAGAATCTATTGGGAAAACTCCGTGAATAGGAAATTTATTGAGTCTATAAATTGTGTGGTTCTTTTTCGCTGGTTGGTAATAGTTTTAGGAAAATAATGTTTCTTATGATATCCTGCTTCTATTTGCTCTACGTATATCTTATTTCATATTTACATTACCTATCGCTATCCTCATATTTACTAGACAATATTATAAATATTAAAATCTGAATAAGTATTTGTTAAATGTTTACGCCCCAACGGATTAGTATATTAGGAACACGGGAAGACCGTTGTCCGGGTTCCGGGAAAGCATCAGTAAGTATTTATTAAAAAAAATCTTATGGATAGCCTACATTCATATGCATTTGATAAAAATACAACCAAACTATTGAATGCGATCCCTTGTTTCAAGAAAATTAATTGAGGCTACTCAGTCAAATACATTTGAACATTGTCCTCTTCACTTGGCATAAAACAATAAGTTTTGATTCACACTAAACAGTTCTCCATATTTTTTCATCAAACTCTGTCAAATGTCGATGACCAACAGTAAAAAAATCAGTACATCTGATTTGCTTCACAAGTGTGTAATTCACACACACTTGTGCAAGTCAATGTACTGTAAAGAATGATATTTGTCACACCCACATGGCAAAGGGGACTATTTATACAGCCAACAATCATACTCGTCGAGTTTATTACACTTGCCATTAAAAATAACCTTTTTTTTCGTATAAATGACAATCATGAGTCATTTCCTTGAAATTATGGGATTATCCATTTGTATGAGATTAAGTGAAATGATTGAATTAATATAATAACATGTTATTTTTATGTTTAGAGCGTATAAAGGACCACCTTGTCTGTCGATTCTTGAAATTTGTTATATTCCCTTCATTTGTTGACAATTAAAATATTAAGTTTTGACCACCTGCAGGAAAACGCGCAAAAAAAAAGAAAATGGCGGAATCAATATGTTACCACCTGAAAAATAAATATTAACGACGTCTTCCACTGACCATTAATAAATGAGGAGACATAAAGAGATGACAATCATAATGTTGTATTTAGTTTGTCAGTTCAATGTCTAATTATTTCCCAACCCACGCGGCCATCAATCGTTTTGGTAAAGTAATGTATTCCTGTATTCAAAATAGTGGATCTGAAAATACGACACGTTAACAGATTGGTCAGAAATGTATCTTGAGTTTAAATCTTGCGATCTGTGTTATCTTAGTGAAATGATCACAGCAAATGTTCTGCGGATGTTAGGGTTGACTCTAACATCTAAAATTCAAAATACTAACATTATTATATTTCCGAGTGTCATATGAATCATGATATATTACAAACAATACAAGAATTTCGTCAGGAAGCCAGTACATTTGTATCTACCACATCGTTACAGACATACCTACTCATCATAAAACTCAGATTATCTTTTTAAATTGCCTGAATATTAGGAAGCTACATCTAATTTCAAAACTGGTTTGGTTTATCTGCATCCTTCTCTTAATAAGTCTAAATTAAGATTGAACTATTCTATTCCCTTCAGAGGATTTTAACTAAACCCTTCCTACCTAAACACACCCAATAATAAGGCACAGGACACACCTTAATACATATATTTATTCACATACCAGATAGTCTGATAAGCAATGAAATTTCATAAGTCTATAAGATTGATTTATTCCCGTCATCAAATCTCTCAACCCTGTGAATCTCAGATAGTTCTGGCACAAGACTCCGGCATAAAACAGGCCTGTTTAATTAGCGTCAATCTGTATTTAAATACAGTACCTACATAACGACGAGATTTTACAAGATATGTCACGTCAAATTTTATAACATAGAGTTATGCAGAACAGCGTGGAAAGTCCCGCAATCACCTTTGAAAATGGACGTTAACGCCTTTGCAAAAGTTGTACTCTCCATGGCTTGAACGTACCATGGAAACTCTCAATGGTGTTTAATACACACCAGTCAGACACTGGGTTATGGAAAATCGACTTAAATTATTGAAAAAATACTCCAACAACAAATCATAAACCGTAGTCGGGTAACGAAACTACAACACAGCCTGTCCATTTTTTTATATTTTTTTTCTTATATTTGTCATTGACTTACAATGCCGAGATAGCAAATTAAGCTAATTCGGACAGTGTTAAGTATAATTGAAGGGTACAAGCACAGAACAGGGAATTTCACAAGTTTTAATTTTTCTAATTTTTATTGGCAAGCAAATCTTTATCTATTGTGGTTTTATTTTCAATCAGTAACTTTTTTTAAAAGTAAACGTAAGGCGCCAAAAAGACGTTTTTTAATGGTCCAAACGAAAAAAACCGGGAATGTCCATGACATTCCGGAAAAGAAGAAGAATAGTATATTATGCAACTAGTGAATAAATGAATCACGAACAAGTGAAGGATTCTAACAACTGAATCACGACCGTAGGGAGTGATTCATGATGATTGAATCACGAGCATAGCGAGTGATTCAAGTGTTAGAATCCTGAACGACGCGAGTGATTCATGGCCCTCGATATAAATCCGTTTTATTCAAGAGTTGCATACTATATTTTATACCATGACTTCGAGAAAAAGAAGGATTTAAGCCAAAAGCACAAGGAATAATAATAAATAAATAAATGGTTTATTAACTTCAAAATTTACAGAAAATGAGAAAACTTAGAGCTTCACATTTTTTGTAAATTGAAGCTGAGCCTTTGAGTTTGAGTTACCTAAACAGCACCTGTGTTTCAGGGGCCAGTGACCACCTCCGTTAAGTTACATAATTATAATTAATTAAACACCAATGCAATTAATATTAGAATTACAATCTAAATAAGTATTCACTAAACATCCTAGACCAAAATAAAATCATTATCAAAATCCTAAATATAAACAAACTCAAAATTAAATGGACGAAGGAGTTTAAAATTCGAATATTCTTTGCACAAGAAGTTTGTATCTCGTATTTTATGCGCAAGTAGGTTGTATTGCATTGAGATGGAGGTCAAATACATATTGGTGTGTTCTAAATTCAAACACCAAAACAGTGATTAAAAGTGCTTTTTATTCACTGTTTTCAGTGAATAAAATAAGCTTTTTAGAGGGGGAATGGTATAATAAAAATTATATGCTTCTAAACTTTCAACTGCGTTTTTCTCAAAATCTATTAATTAGGAAATTCTCTGTTTTTTGGCTGTACCCTTTATGTATTATCCCCTTTTCAAAGGGAACAGGCAGGAGTGCCCAAATTGATGCAGCTTTCTGTGCACAGGGAAGGATACTACTTTTCTCCACAGAAAATTAAAAAAATACATTTGTATCTCGAAAAAAAGTAAACACACAGTCGTAACCGCATCCCCCAGCCACTATTCCACAAAATACACAAGCTTTTCTTCAACCAACCTACATACACACATACAAAGCACACATTTTTCTCCATCACCCCCATACATCAAAGAAACCAAGCGTTATTACTCCACTTAAGAGCCGTCGCTTGTTTATGCTCCGGTAATAACAAATGTCACTGCGAGGACATTTTTCAGCTCCCGACTGAAGCTGAAATGTAATTACAGTTTGTAAGCGTTGTTTTGTGTTGTTATTAATAGAAGTTTCGTTGTTTTATTCGATGTTTAAGAGAATTAAAGGGTGTAGAGAGGTTCTTATTTTGGATGCTAATCTTTGCCCGCGGTTTCATTCCCGTTGCCATGCCATTTTTCCAGGACGAAAAGAAGCGTATGGCATTCAACGATAGTGTAGTTTTCTATCGGTGAAAGAATTTTCAGAGATTACAAGTTAGTACTTTTGGAGATTACCGCCTATAAACAAACAAACTAAAATTATGAGCACGAGGAGTATTTATTAATCGAATATTAGAACATTTTTTAAAGCATTCTAGCCATCTGTCCTAGATAAAAGTGTGTCTAAATGGAGAGAGATAATCCCATATAAACAGTTAAAAAATTACCTAAGTCTAATTTAAACTGATGTCTTTCAACCGTCACAACGTATAACTACAATCCAATCGCAACTTAACCGTTCAAATCAAAAGAAGCACCATCATTCAAATCTAGTTCCCCGAACTAATTTATATACGGCCAGTATATAAATAAACCTCGGAATCCAGAGCACAGACTATAAAACACGAGCGTCACTAATCAGATCAAATGACAGATGATATCACTCCGTTCCACGATATCAACTCCCGAAGCACCTGTACCCACCGTCACAGGAGAAGTACGTTCGGACCTACTCCCCGCAGAGTACCAGATCGAACTTGTCAATGACGCACATAATAAAATACAAGACGTCTAGCAATGGAATGTGGTTTTACATAATATGGTGAAGCGGAACGACAGCAATTGTGCACCTGTTCCACGAAAGGAAAAAAATATTTGTTGATTGACGATGGCTATGTATTAGTTACACCTAGTAGATAGGTGATTTGAAGCATTTGTTCCGAAAATTGTCAGTGACATTTCGAAATTCAAATTCAAATGTAGTTCCTGAAATGGTCAAGTAGAGATACCATTTTTTTTTTGTACGTGAGTTTCGATAGCTCGGAATATCAGCACAAAAATGTCCTTACTCATACTAATTTTTAAATCATCACTTCTAAGTTTTAAGCGACAGTTTACTGTGGTATAAAAATACGAGTAGATAAGCCAAATTTCAGGTTATTTTTAAGATTATTGGCAAGCAAATCTAAACTGTCAACAACTTTAAGACTTCATCCAAATAAGTGCAACTTTATGCTTCATGGTTACGACCAGCAACTATTTGCATAGTTAATGCAAATGTAGTTGAAAGCAATGGCTTACGACCGACTTTACGTTCTCACTCACGAACTACAGTACAAGATTCTGAAATATTCACAACTTTACGATTTTCTTATGGAAAAGGTAAGAAAATTTAAGTTTACACAACAAAAGACTTAACTACGACTTAAAATTCGAATTACTTAAGATTTAATCACAATTTAAATGATAAAGACTTTTGCTATTTTTGTTCAAGCAATAAAATATAAATTATACTTGCTTATATTATTGCTTAGCTTGATTATGACCATGACATAATCAAAAATGGCAATTGATTGACATCTGACATTCTATTGTGATTTTTCGCCAAAAAATAAATTAATTAGAGTAGGTGTTCAACTATTCTTGCTAAGGTGATATTTATCTTAGTAAGGTTGATTAATTTTATAACCTAGGTAAGTACATATTTAAGAAGTTTTTATATTATGCAACTTACAGAATTAATGCGACTTCATCAAGGGTGCATACTAAAATTTAACATCTGTAGAAGTCATTTCAGTCTAAGCTCCATTGTTCAAGAAGTTCACAACTTAAACAATATCCATTCAAGTTAACTAAGTAAGGTAAGCAAACGATCTTGTAATGGATTCTCATAATAAACCAAATATGTACTTCATAACATTAGTATCTCCGTGTCCTGAGCAGAAGCACGCGCACTGTGTTACACATCGCTGTCAGGTGGACAAAAAGTAAAGTTTTTATCACAACCGGTTGCAAGGTGGCGACAGTTGTCACGAGCGACGCTTAACAATCGTGGAACACAAGAAAACACCGACGATACTCAGTTACGGAACAATTGTCACAAATACCGATCGCTAATGGATGTTTTATTAGACATTCTTGTTATAACGACGCAGTAGCTGGTTCATTCTGATGGAACTATTATAACTCTCTTTATAAAACTAATACAAAACCAATTACTTTCAAACCTGATCATATTCTTTCATATATATGTAATCTCTCTTCACGTGTAACTATTAGCGGTTGCCAATTAAACAAATTAATATAATAAACGACACTTCGAACTCAAATAACTGCCACATTAATACCTCGAACGGCACGACTTGTAAATAAAATTGATTTCCTTTCTTTTAAATAATTACACACGATTAGATAGCCCGTCTTTTACGTTACAAAAACAGCTTATAGCCGACAATTAAGAGCGAAAAGAATAATTGGCTTCGAGAAATAATTCTACGTCATTTTGGTGAACAACAATGACAGTCCTTAACTTTACTTTCCATTGTTCATCATTACGTTTGGTTTCACAAGCGTATGTTTGTACAGTTCTACAAGTCAACACACACACTTAACTGTATCAGCGTTAATTAAAGGGGTGCTCGTCTATAAGACAAGGGCAACGGGTCTAAATCGAATCAATTTGTCAGCACAAAGGCTTTCAGTGGAAACGGGAGCAAGTCTCCCTTTAGCCGAAGTGACAGTTATGACGAGGCAGGGCGTGTCCGCGGCTGCGCCTTCTCTTCATTTGTCGAGCCATTTGCTCGCCGGAATGCGGTGTCATCAGCGGCGAACGGAGCGTGAAATGGAAAACGCCCCTGTGACAACCCACCCCCTCGCTGCTCCCCTTAACGTGCGCTAACGAAATTTCACTTTGTCGAGTGAATTTTGTCCGCTTTAACCCGCCGGTCGATCCACTATGCGCTTGATATGTTCAAATAGGCAAGCCCCGAGTTTACTGTTGATTGCTTTAGTTTTAGTTACAGCAAATAGACTGGAGTAATGGCGGACTCTGGCTTGATCGTTACCTCGGGAGGTAATTTTGTGAGGCGAGCTGGGAAAAGCTATTTTCATATTTAATTAAAATTGCGTAAGACTAGGAGTTAGTTTTTGTTTAGTGCAGCTGTCTAGGGTTAAGTAAAACCAGTAGTTTATATTTGTGGAGATTTTTAGTTTCAAAGTAAATATATAATATTTTCACAAGCCCATATACCTAGCATTTTCTCGCGGGTTTGATTCCGCAGGAAATGTATTTTCAGGATAAAAAGTTGTATCAGCATAAGAATTTTAGAAATCAGAACAGTACTGCCAAGAACTACATTTTACAAACAAATTACCGCTTTATTATAGTTTAAATAAAGTCAATAACAACAAATCAAATCCAAACAAAGGACTCGTCTAATCTTGAAAAAACACAGCTAAATAAATACAATTTACAACAATTCTCTTCGCGGGACCGGCAAGTAATTGTAACAAATTACCGACGTGGTCCCGGCTCTTGAGTCGATCCCGCGTTATCCGCTCAAATTGTCACCCTAATCTCGGGATTCGCACTATTTGTTTGCTAAAGGGATCTCGGCGTCGCTAACGGACGTGACTTACATGTAATCATGTGGCCGGGGCTATCAAATAAATGGAGCTATCTTTTACACGTTTTGATTTTAATGTAGGCCTTTTGTATAAATCATGAAACGTTGTTTTTATATTATAAATCTTCTCTTTCTCGAAAAACTCTTTCTGATCGTAATCATAACTTATTTATTTTCGTTCTTAATTCTTTATTGTACACAAAAAAGAAACACAACAACTACATGTACAACTTGAGTAATCATAAAGTTGATGTACAAAGGCGAGCTTAACTCTATGAAGAGTTACGTCGTTACGTTTTAATAAAGAATAACAGTACCTGAATTCCATTTCTCGAACTTAAAAACGTTCAAACTCAAGACGCAATCTCTCTTTTCGGCGCCAAACTATATGAAAAACACGCACCTCCTTGATTATAAAATGTAGGAAAAGAAGAGATGTTTGATTGCGATAGAATGCGAATGTTCTTTAAGATTGTGGCAATTAGCACCCACAATATCTAAAACTGGGTCTAAGCTATCTATGAACTGGTAACAGCTCCAGAAAAATAACCGTCGAACAACACACGCTATGTCTCAAAGCAAAACTTTCTTCACAAAGTCCTTGACCCAACCAGCCAATCAAACAATCGATACTTAGTCCAACTCGACACCAGTCTAGTGCCAATGTGCCATCACAAACAAAACACGCTCACATTGATCCTCACACGTTGCTAAGGGACAATCGACTATCAATTTGTCAATAGTCGCTGACACAAATCGATTGGGCGCCGTTTGGACCAGCCCTGTTACTGGACTGGAATTGCTCGCTTGACAAATGATGCCGAAAGGGGTTTGCGTGTGTTGCTTGTAGTTGTCCTGTCGCGTTTAAATGCTCGTTTTAGAGCTGGTATTGAGTTTACTGTCAAGAAGGTGGTATTGTGTTTTGATGCAAGATTTGTAGAAGCTTTGGAGTTAGAAGTCATGTGATGTTTAAGCCGAAAATCCCTACGTACTGTAATGTAAACTTTTTTTTATTATATTATAACACAACTGGGTGTAGAGCTAGAGTGCCCAAACAAATATTAAACAGCAAATAAAATATGACAAGATATAAAAGTATTCTGTTTATCTGCAAGACAGTACATTTGTTGGTCCCCAACAGCGAACCAGAAATTCGCGGGATAAATAAAAAAATAGACAGACAAACATGACTTCCAGTCACAATAACTAACAGATTCCGTGGAAAACTGACTTATATCCGCACCGTAGTGTTGTGCCATCCCACCGGGACTAGCAATAAATCCCGCGACGAAATAAATCTAATTCGGCGCCGACGTTTAAATTGTTAGGCAACAATCGTTCCTGCTTCCCGTACAACGGTTGTGGCGAATAGGCGCCATTTGTTTTATTCATAGACGCGTTATTTGCGGGATTATTAGTGGCGGAATTTGGGTAAAATGTTATTTTAGGAATCAGGTGGGGACGATTTACGGAGACCTTCATTTTACACAGGATCACAGATAAATTAATGTTTTCTAATAAATTAACGGGAAACACTGTACAGCTTGAAGTTGTATCAGCGAGAACGAGTGTCGTAACTTCAAAATGTTAGGGATTATTATCGACCACCCACGGGACATTTCAGCGCGCATTTCAATTAGACTTTTGGTCAAACGTTGTAGACTGTGCCATATGAAAAACCATCTAACGTTTTCAACTAGTAATCCATGTCCCAACAATTTGTAAGACTAAAGTTATCTATATCCCCATTATGTCCACTGAAGAGACTTCAGCTATGTGTAGTGTGGCGATACGAAGACACACGTCTCCATGTGTCTCAATTAGTGACGCACACTGCGACAAATGTGATTACAGGGAAACAAAATTGTTGCCACAAAAAAATCTTGCGCTTTAATTTGTACTTTTTAAAGGTTGCTGAACTACCTAAGGTAAAAAAAAACAACGTGGTTTTTGAAATCAATTCTGAAGTACTATAGCTACCACAAAAATCTTTTTTTTGTTTTTATCGTCAATTTTTTTGCAATCACACAACACTTTGCTAAAATGTCAACGACAAAGGTAACCTCATATTAGCCACATGTCCATCCTTCATTCATAACATAAATAAAAGTGATGCGACAAGCTATTTCTAAACACACTTTCTTCAATTTTTATACTAATTTCAGTACAAAAATGGCCCAATTTTTACGGAAATACCTAAATGGAATTTTACCCAAATATGTCAAACGATCGTATTAAAGTGGATATTTAAGTTTTAACCGATGATATACCCAGATTCTGCCTATCCTCTATGGATTTATAGTTGTGAATTAAGATGTATGTGTTTTGCGGCTGTCCAAGATCATATAGGGCTGTAACAAAGGGGAATAAAGTTCAAAGTTGTGCGAAAGATAATAATAATAATATAAACGTTTATTCATCTCCACAAATTACATTAAAATTTTTGTTAGATTACAAAGGTTGACAGGTAGTTTGGTAGAAAGCTGTAATTTGTGGGAGATCTGGAGTCTAAACTAAGCCTAGGCCTGTATTTCAGAGCTCCAGGCCCCCCATTACATCATTAATAGTTATTGTCAAACAATGGAAAAAGTGCAAAATTGGTGACTGTGTGTATATGTGTGTTTGTGTGTGTGTGCGTGTATGTGTGTGTATGTGTGTGTTTGTGTGCACGTGTGTGAGTGTATATAATATAGGTATGTATAGTTTTATATAATGTGTCTTTGCCGTGGTTTTTCTGTGAATGCAATGTCAGTGGGGTGTTTTGTTGTAGGTTTTAGTGCCGAACACATGGCAGTGATTTGTTAGGACCGCACGCAAATATTCTGTTTATTATTGTTATTGGCTGCCGAAATGTTTCTAATAATTTTTTTAAGTGTCATGACATTTGAAACTCGTGAAACTATAAGAAGATCATCTTGGTCAACATTTGGGTCGTTATGAATTGCGGTGCGCTTGCCAGGAAATGTAGGAGTACTGAATGTTGTTTTAAACGATTAATGTTTGGGCTCATCAAGATAAAATTAAATGTCACGTGAACCATCCCTTACACTTTGGCAATTAGAGCATTACCATCGCTAATAGGATGAAAATTCGTCGAGCCGCTAATAGTCGTATTGGATTCAAAAGCGCTAGCGAAATGTCACTTGTTCTATACCAAACATTCGACAATCGTTTTCGATGACAGAATGTCTAGAGCCCAAGAAGACCGGATTCTCTCACAAACAATGACTTGAAATTAAAAACAATGTTTGTTTTGACTAGTTCATAAGTTAAGCTATGAGTTATGAACGAGCCAATCAACATTACTCTTCGTTATGATGATTAGCATTTGAAGACAATAACCAATTAGCAATTTCCAGAATCCAAGAAATAATGAAGTACCTGCTTAACTTAACTGAGTTAATATAGCTATTGTAATTTATAGCTGAAACTAACAATTAATTACCTTTGTAATTTTTGAAGGGTGTCAAGGCATAAATCTGCGATTATTTACTAAGTTAAAGGAGGAAACTCGCCGCGAGCTTTCACTTCAAAAATTTGATTATACGAACATTTGTTGCGCGAGCGTTTGTTTCGCGACGAACACTCGTCCGCGAGCACAGACTGGTTAGAATTTTTGTTGGATTTATGTACTACCAACTCACCAGACCTAGTTTATTTACATACCATAAAATACTTAATTAATAAAAACTACCTATATATACACTTAAATAAAAAACTACGAATGCATATAAAAAGGGCAGGGGTCAGTCATTCACCAAACTTTTTGGCGAATGAATGTTGTTAGCGTAACAAAATCTCGCACGAACAATGTTCGCAATACAAAATCGCTAAGTGATTGCTCGCGCTGTGTTCTATTAGACGACAAGTGAGTGCGAATTGTAAAGTCTGTCAAATAACTGCAATAGATTAATTAATTAATAAGTACGTAGAAAGTAAGTTTATTTGTTGTTAGTAAACTTCTAGGTCATTCTAAAAAATCATTTCTACTCTAAACCCAACATTTATTCAAATCCGTTAACCATGTTATCTGAATCATGTCTAGACTGAAGTCGTGAATACTAATAACTTAGTATTAATAACGTCAAGCTGAAGTGGGAATAACCACGCTGGTCTTAAACTAACACCTTCATGCTAGGCTTGGACGGAGAGATAAACACAGTGCAAGCAAAAATACATGCTATAAACACAATTCTAGTGCAGCTAAGTAAGGGCCCTCGCTGATGGCGCAACGCAATATAAATTGCTTCGTTACGATAAACGATATCGCACACGTATTTTCTAAGAACATTTCTTGTGCACATCGGTCGAATTAAATCGCATTGCGTCTATATAAACGTACTTGCAATTTCGCTTTGTAATAATCGCTTGGAGTGTGATATAAATCGAATCGCTATGAGCTATCAGGAAGATCACACAGTTTACGCCTAGTTCGTATAGTTTTTTAGGACTTGTGCGGACCTTGAACTACTCACTTTCCATTCTTGTTACATATGTGTAACAAGAATGGAAAAAAAGCCTCAGCTTAGCGAACTGAGCTCAACTTACTTAACTTAGAAGCCTTAGATCTTGGTCTGGAACCAGAGAAGATAATCTTAAATATACCCAACCTAACGTGTTATATTGGAAATAACACGTTTTCATAATATGTTTATCGTATTTAAAAATAAATTAATAAAACATAAAAGGTATTTTTTTCGAAGCCTTTCTTTATTCAAAATTCAATTCTTAAAATATCAATTACAACCTGTCACGTGCACCAAAATACTTCAAAATGTCCACTTGATGCGCACAGTGGTTAGGCACAAACATCTTCGAGGACAAAAAACAGTAAATATAAAATAAAGGGAGGCTATAAACTCAAGTGGCTTCTCAATGGGACACAAACGGTTTGTTTTGACTACCCTTCTGAAGAGCCCGTAAAAAGTTATCAGTATACTGAAACTTCAAAGCATCTTTCAACCGAATCACTTAACTAAAAATCTAAGATTATAATTTAAGGTTTCTTCAACGAGCTAAATGGTATTTTAAAGTTACATTTAAAATACAATTTATATTCTGTAGCAGTCTCGATATTAAAATTTTATTTGATTCATGTGCAGAAAATAAATATGAAAATTTTAATTTCTGATTAAAAGAAATTAAAGAAAGGCCTGAAGCGAATTGCGTTTAACATTACGTACTTCAATTTGTCATAAAAGCCGTGTTTTAACATCTAAGAGGATCTTGTGTATCATTATTATTACTCGCTAATGGATGTTTTATTAGACATTCTTGTTATAACGACGCAGTAGCTGCTTCGTTCTAATGGAATTTATATAATTCTATTTATAAAACTAATACAAAACCAATTACTTTCAAACCTAATCAATTATTTCACATATATTTATTTCTCTTCACGTGTAACTATTAGCGGTTGCTAATAAAACAAATTAATTTTCAACACACTTGCTCGTAAAGTGAGCCATAGTAAACCGATTTATATCACACACGTGAGTAATAAATAATATTACACACTAGTGAGTAATAGAATTATCCTTACAAAGTTAAATTATTACCTTAAAGCAGGTTATATGCGAGTAAACAGTGCATTTTCAATTTAACAGGGTAATACTGTTATTTTTTTGTAACAACAAAGAGGATTTATGCCGCTGAAAACCCTTGTATACAATTTTGGAATAAATTATTCAAACTTCCTTAATTAAGTCATACGAACATTTATTATTATCAAATTATTCATAATTCACAATAATTTGTTATAAAATATTTGCATTTAATCACTTACATTTTAATTTTGAAGTAGGCTGTATGTTCACTGTCCTTGCAAGTGGCGCGTGAAAAAATAAATAAATAGAAGACTCTATCCATAACAAGGCGAAATCAGTGGCAAAACAGCGCATGCCATAAATTTTTAATAATTAAGTTTATTGTCAAGAAGATGGTATTGTATTTCGATGCATGGTTTGTAGAAGCTTTAGAAAGAAGTCATGTTCATGAGTTTAAGCCGAAAAGCCAGCAGTTTGCTATTGACTTTCTTTAACTATCCTGTAATGTCAACTTTTTTATTAAAACACTACTGAGTGTAAAACTAGAATGCTCAAACAAATATTAAACAGCAAATAAAATAAGACAACATATAAAAGTATACTGTTAATATGCAATACACTGTATTGCATATAAACAGTATTGAATACAGTATATTTATTGGTCCCCAAAAGCGAACCAGCAATTCACGAGAAAAATCCAAAAATAGACTACAGACAAACATGACTTCTTTAAGTCACAATAACTAACAGATTCCGAGGAAAGCTAACTTATATCCGCACCGTAGTGTTGTGCCATCCCACCGGGACTAGCAATAAATCTCGAGCCGAAATAAATCTAATTCGGCGCCGACGTTTAAATTGTTGGGCAACAATCGTTCCTGCTTCCCGTACAACGGTTGTGGCGAATAGGCGCCATTTGTTTTATTCACAGACGCGTTATTTGGGGGATTATTAGTGACGGAATTTGGGTAAAATGTTATTTAGGAATCAGGTGGGGACGATGTATGGAGACCTTCGTTTTACACAGGATCACAGATTAAATATTTTCTAATGAATTAACGGGAAACACTGTAAAGTTTGAAGTTGTATAAGCGAGAACGAGTGTCGAAACTTCAAAATGTAAGGGATTATTATTGATCACTGGACATTTCGGCGCGCATGTCAATGAGGGTTTTTAAGAAAATTCACGCCACTAGTTGGCGCCACATTGGTGAGAGGTCTTTTACTTGGAAAATTTAACTTATGACATCAACTTGCTTGACGTCAATTTGACTAATGTCAAAAAACATAAGCATTTGACAGCAGCTTGGACCTCACGTCTCAGTGATGCCACCTAGTGTACATGATTTCAGAATACCCTCATTAAACTTTTGGTCAAACGTGAAGAATTGCTATGTGAAAAACCATCTAACTATATTTTCAATTAGTAATCCATATCCCAACAATTTGTAAGACAAAAGTTATCTATATCCCCATTATGTCTACAAAAGAGACTTCTGCTATATGTAGTGTGGCGATACGAAGACACACGTCTCCATGTGTCTCAATTAGTGACGCACACTGCGACAAATGTGATTACAGGGAAACAAACTTGTTGCCACTAATAAAATCTTGCACTTTAATTTGTACTTTTTAAAGGTTCATGAACTAAGATAAAAAATTCAAGGTGGTTTTTAAAAAGAATTCTAAAGTACCATAAAGTTTTTTTTTGTTTTTATCGAAATTTTTCTTGCAATCACACAACACATTTGCTAAAATAGCAATGGCAAAGGTAACCGCATATTAGCCACTTGAACATCCTTCATTCATCACATAAAAGTGATGCCACACAAGTTATTTATAAATACACTTTTTTTTTCGGTTTTTATACTAATTTCAGTACAAAAAAGGCCCAAATTGACGGAAAGAAATGGAATTTGACATAAATATGTCAAACAGTCGTATTAAAGTGGATATTTTGAGTTTTAACCGATGAAATATCCAGATTCTGTCTACCCTCTGTTGGATTTACAGTTGTGAATTAAGATGTATGTGTTTTGCGGCTGTCCAAGATCATATAGGGCTGTAACAAAGGGAAATAAAGTTCAAATTTGTGCGGATGAGAGTTATGTATAATGTGTCTTTTCCGTGGTTTTTGTGTGAATGTAATGCCGCTAATATATCTGTCAGTGGGGTGTTTTGTTGTAGGTTTTAGTGCCGAACACATGGCAGTGATTTGTTAGGACCGCACACAAATATTCTGTTTTATTATTGTTATTAGCCGCCGAAATGTTTGTAATACATTTTTAAAGTGTCACTTCATTTGAAACTCGTAAAACCATTAGGAACAGATCATCTTTGTCAACATTTGGGTTGTTATGAATTGCGGTGCGCTTGCCAGGAAATGTACTGAATGTTGTTTTAAACGATTAATGTTTGGGCTCATCAAGATGATAAATGTTACTGTGATAATGGTAGAAGTGTGATTTACTACCCCTTTAAAAAATAAATAATTTTTACAAATACTGAACATTGAGTCAGACTATTCCGAACAAGTTAATTGCATCATTTTCATATCCACTTTATCATTGTCTGCAATAACGTCACGGAATACTAGCCTACTAAAAGACCAAAAGAAACTGACAAATACCCGTTCTAATAGCTCCAAATCACATCATTTATCAAACTAGATCGCCCTTGCAACGCCCCAAAAATTATTACCAGCAGAGAACATTCATCCGCATCACACTATTAAAAGATCATCTCTTACAGTCTATAAATATCGCTGCCGAGTCCCACAGCAATATGTCTTTATTCCGTCTAATAACAATTTAGGCAATTATGTGACAAAGGAAGTGTTTTCGTCGATCGCATTTCTCTCGGAGGGCGAGCGATCCCGGGGGGCACCACATTATTGCCTCGCTGTGATTTATATGCAACACGCTACCGGTTTTTGGTAACCTCTTTCTTTTTTTTTTGTGCAAATCGGACGCGCGGCTTTTGAGTGTCTGTATGATAATTGAATTTTGTTGATGAAGTTGTGATTTTTAATCAGGCTCAACTTTAATTAAAAACTGTATTAAAAAAGTCTTACAAATCATGAAGTAAAAAAAAATGTGGCTAACAGGCTATTGCGTAGGGCTCTTTAGTTCGAGCAAGATCATTACGCAAAAAAAATCGATTCAATTTTAATGTAATCAGATTAAGTTCTACAGATTACCCAACAGTAAAAATTACAAAAGAGATTACTTTAGGGTGATTGCGACCATTTTTCCGAAACGTAAGTCAGTGTGCTGCTAGAAAGGCAGGGTACAAAGCGGTGTCGCGTAACTCTTACAAATTGTTGTTAAACTCGATTTATGTCCCACTGCGGCCGCCGCGCGCCCACTGTGCAGTGGGAAAGACAAATGTCTCCTCAGATTGTATCCAGTGAACCTAATGCGAACGTTTGTGGCGTTACGAAATTGTCGTAAATTGAGATTTTATAATGGTTGTATAAAATCTTCTGATGTTGTGAAAACGCATCTCCTTTGAGAGAAAATGCTACTGTTATTTTTTATTCGTCATAGTCAAAGATAAGAAAATATGGGAATGCCAAGCAAGCAATAAAGGATCACGTAACATTTCTTATTGAAATCACAATCCCTTACATTTTGGCATCAAAACCATTGCCGACGCCAATAGAATGACAATTCGTCTAGCTAGAGCCTCCAATTGTCATATTGGATTGACAAGCGCTAGAAAACATAACACAAAAAAGGTGTGGCCGAATTCTCTCACAATAAATCCTAGAAAACAATGTTTGTTTTGACTACTTCATAAATTAAGCTGTGAGTTATGAGCGAGCCAATCAAAATTAGTTACTCTTCGTTATGATGATTACCATTAAATAACCAATTAGCAATTTACAGAATCCAAGAAATATTGAAGTACCTACTTAACTGAGTTAATATGCAATTCTCGCCAAACTTCTGGGCCGCCCCGAAGTTGGCTTTCCGCATACGCGAGGCACAAAATGGTGCTGTTTTTGTATTAGATTTTCTACAGCGCAACCATTGTAGCCAACTTCAAGGTGGCCAAGAAGTTTGGCGAGAACTAAAACATTTGTTATTTACATCTGAAACTAACAGGATTGGTTATTAATTACCTAATTAATATTTGAAAGGTATCAAGGTATGTCCACGGAGCAGACAATTAAAAACAAAGTATTATGATTTGATTTGGTTTAATGAATTTCGTTACAATAAAATAGTTTTAAGAAAAAATAATAAGGCGATGCGCGTGCGTCGTTCTTGAGTATTGTGAGCGAGTGTCGCCGCGGCCGGCCCGCGCCGCACCTCTCGTCCGGTTCGCGTGACGTCATCGGCCAGGACTCGTAGACGGCGCGAACAAGGTATAAATCTGCGATTATTAACTAAGTAAAAGAAGAATACCTACTCCCCGCAAGCATTCTCTTCTCAAATTTGTTTTTACGAACATTTGTTACGCGAGCTTTTGATACGCAACGAACACTCGTTTTCGTGCAGACTGGTTAGAATTTTTGTTAGGTTTATGAGCCTACCAACTCACCAAACCTAGTTAATTTACAAACACAAATGTACATACCAAAAATACTTAATTAATAAAAACTACGTATATACACATTTAAATAAATAAATAAAAATACGAATACGTATAAGAAGGACAGGGATCATTCATTCACTAACAACTGTTTGGCGAATGAATGTTCTTTACGCAACAAAAGCTCGCACGATCAATGTTCGCAGTACAATATCGCTTAGTAATTATTCGCGCTGTGTTATACAAGTGAGTGCGAATTGTAACTATTGTAAGGTCTGTCAAATAATTAAGCAATAGATTAGTTAATTAATAAGTACGTAGAATGTAAGTTTATTTGTTGATAATAAACTTCTAGGTACCTACTTCAACCATTTCTTCTCTAAACCCAACATTTATTCAAATCAGTGGTTAGGCACAAACATCTTCGTGGACAAAAAACAGTTAATCTATACTAATAATATTATAAAGAGGAAAGATATTTTTGTTTGTTTGTTTGTACCGAATATTAAATGTATTTTACTTAGTAAGATCTACGGAATAAATCCAAGGGGTATATAAGTGCATATAAACATGATTAGATTCTATGAATCACAGTAAATTATGCGTTACAAGCGATTCTTCGTAAGTAAGGTTTGTTGTAATTTCCATGCAAAATTGTTGACTATCAACAGCTTCAATTTAAATAATCATTTAAGTACACATATTATCGTCTATTGTACAAAGATTCGAAGTATGGTAAATGCAGCAGCCAGCATGAAGGGAGATACGAATCTTAATGCTACATAAGCCGTAATGTGCATATTAAGTACGCATGTTTATTTATGTTTGATGAGGTACGCAGTATGGCCTTGTAAGCCCCCACTCATGTCAAATGGTTAAACGACTGTGCGGTACTGTCAATCAGAGTAACAGGTAAATTAATATGACAAGGGCGAACATGAGTGCGTTTCAAATAAGCAACCGCATTTATTTAGGTACCTTGATTAGGTAGTTAGTTTTTTGCGGTCAGCTAATAATGTCTTCAAAAAATGTTACTGTCAAATTGTCTGCCGAAAAATACCTGATATTTAAAATCAGACAAGCTAATTACAACTAGGTACATCTCTTTACGGAAATATGAATAACGGGCGTATTTAAATAAAGTACATAGATACATTTTACAAAATGTCTGCCGGCATCATCTTGACTAAAGACGAGCCGATCTTACGATAAAAATCGGTCGTTACGCAGTCACGGGCGATGCACTAACTGCCGGCGTACACCACGCGTGCGACGTTTTTGTCCACAACGCCGCCTTTTTGTAGCACTGGGCTTTCTTTCAAATTCAAAATTAGAATGCGTGCTGGTATGCGTAATACGGACAATTAGTAAGCGCCTATGATTTATGTGTCTGAAAAATTTGAAAACCGATTCTGTGTCTATGGTATTTTGGCGCCAACTTTGATAGACCGCTAACGGTTTTAGTCTGTCATTTAATTGTATTGGTTTTCCAAAAAATATCTGAAACTAATCTGATGATTGCGTAAATTTGCTAAAATTTATCAAATTATCCTGTGTTTTACGACCATTTAATTCGGCGATTTAGACATTTCTTTATAGAGAACGGATTTTACGGCACATTCCACAACAAAAACGATAAACCGCCTAAGATCCATAGATTAATCTCTATAAATTCCTAAGTATCATAGACAATAATAGCAGTGAACCGCCAACGCGCCAAAGACAATGTCTTGTAATTTATACCATACTAATTGTTACTAATGAGACATTGTGGCGTGGGCCAGACAGCCTTTATGCGCAATACGTAGAGTGTCACACACACTGATACTAACCATTAATTAATTAAAGTAATTTAATGGTCGGTAATGATCGAGTAGACGTATCGACTCAATTATAGTCTATGCAAATGTGCACGTCTTTATGACTCGTTTTGTATGACATAGTGCAGAACGGAGTATTATGCATGTATATTTACTTTTTACTCGAAATCAAGATTCATACGACTTTCGCTGTGTTTTTGTTTGTGTTGTTCTTGGATAATGCATTTGTTTTCCTTATTGCACGTTATTTTTACCATTCTGCTTAGTGTTAGTCTTCCGGATCCGGAATACCGAATGGTTTACCTACAATTTTGAATGAAATTGACGAAGCAATTTTCTAATTTTAGAAATCCCGTTACGACAAAAAGTCATGCTGACTTATTCGAAATTGAGTGACTTCTATTGAGCATTCCCAGCGGTTTACCGACGCTTACCGATATCTTACAAAATAAACTAAAACTGCAAACAGAGTTGTAATTTGACCACGATTTTTGTTGTAAAAACGATTTGATTTTTTCCTCGTAATCTGGTAGCCAACGGGCCGTGAAACCAGAAGGTCCGACGTGTTGTGGACAGCACCCGAATGTTCTATCCGTGTGAACAGGCGCCCGTGAGAATGTGGTCGAACTTCGATTGTTTTATTAGATTAACCCTCTCTCATCTTCTGTGCGCCTGGTACCTAGTCACCCATTTCCTTCGATTAAGCCGTCGATTTAAATCAAAGAAAATAGGTACAAGCCAAAGCCAATTATTTTCAATTTTACTGCATTAGATTGTTATTTACGAAACGAAATGGCAGAAAAGATGATTAATGAATCGTTTAAATTCATAACGGCAATACAGAAACTCATTGAAACGATACTTTGATGCAATCCTGTTTTCATTAAAGATGCTATTTATTACATCATTTCGCGAATCGATATCATAATGCATGCACATTGAGATTGTGCCAGGTTTACATTAACGCAACAACGCAAGGAGGAATCGTTGGCACTATTAAATTGAATGAAATCATCCGAAAAATAGTATTTTTTTATTTCACATACAATTCTGGTCGTCAAGTACGCAAAAAAACTCAATCTCGGAAAGAATTCGAATATTATTTTGACACGGATTCCGAGAAGCGACCGCAACAAACCGAATCGTCTGTGATCGCTTCGATTCGATTCGACCGCAACTCACTCGTTTGTCAAATTGGCAGTTGCCGCTTCTTTATTTTCACTCGACAATTTTCGTCGGTTTTCAGATTAAAACATAATTTTTGAGCAATCGTACTAATTCACACGAATACCTGACAAGATAGCTCTCATTTAAAAAAACGTTACAAGAATTTTCACGACCTTCTGATCGAGTTTTCGTCTCCAAGATTCTTGTAAACTACAAACAACTAATTTTAACCGGCAAAAAAATCTTCCTAACCGGATACTTATCCCTAATTAAGAAGCAAAAACATCGTTATATGTCACGCGTCATTTTGCGGCGGCTTTTCAAACAGCAGACTAACTCGAAACACTCGGAGTCGACTGAAATAGGCCGTGGTGAGAACTCACCCGTTACCATGGCGTCGCTTTGTGCTGTATTTTGATAATAGCCATGTTGTGACGTTTTTTGATACCGAATCTAAGATGTGACACATGTCTGGGAATATAATTAGAATTGAGACTGATGTAAGCGTCAATGGCAGTTAATAACGTGATGACAGTTTTAGACACTAATAGCAATTTGTTTCTGTAGATATTATTTTTATTTAGCGGTTTAATTTGCATCCAAAGGGAACCGCTGTGTCCTTAGAAAGTAATCCTAGCCTTGTGGAATAAGCAGAGCCCATGAAGGCGAGAAAGAGTCTCTTATCACTAGAAAACCAGAATCCGACAGCATCTGCCTAGAATTACCTACAGCTGAAATGAAACTTTTTGGCATACTTTTGAGGCACAAACTATGATTCAAAAGTTTTGATTGTGTACCTCATGAATCTTTTGGAAATTAATTATTATTATTAAGTTTATTTTATTTTGTTTAGTATTTATAATTTTTTGTTAATTTATTCAATATTAGTTAAACGTTTCTGATTTTTATTATCTTTTTCTTTCTATTTAAATTATTATTATTATTTTAAAGAAGGTTTTCTTTCTCTATTCTGTGGCTGTACCCGATCGTTTCAGCATATTGTTTCAACACAAGGAAGGTGCCTTTTATTATTTATATATATTTTTTATGTAGTTGAGACGTTAGAAGGTACAAGAACCTAACTATCAGAAAAACAACTTGAATTGAATCTAATATGGTCATTGGTCGCAGTTTATAGCCAGTATTGAATATTCAACAAGTATCGTTATCATTGATAATAGAAAAACAATGATATTATTGTAAAGCTACACTGACTTGTAAAAAACATAATCCACGCTTGATAGAGCTGACATTATAAATGTTAGAAAAAATAAGAACAACGAATACCTAATCAAAGAAAGTGAAGATACAAATTAAAAGATATACAATAAAAAAACTTACAGACCAACTTCTTTTTGCAAAAAGTTCAGTATAATGCAATAAAACGCTCAAAACTATTTATCTACACTAACAACGTAATGTTCCAAATATGAATTCAAAAAATATTGTATAAACACGTACTTTATATTCGTAGATACACAAAATTTAAAAAAAAATCCATTACAGTGCAACATTTTCCTTCGATTTTCAAACAATTGCATCATAAAATAACTTTGATTTTATAGCATACCTACTTTTACTTTTTAATTTATTGGCGCTTATGGGCTCCTTGATTTACTGTCGAAAAGTAGTGTCATGTCTATGGAGGCGCGCGCTGATGAGAATTTAAATTGCCCGCCATACCACATATTTTTTCCGATTCCACTTTTTGTTTTATTTCAAAGGTATGAGTGAAGATAAAATAGTGTATGCAACGGCATATAATTAGGTATTAAAACACTCGCGTGTTATAATTATCACATTCGGCTTCGCCTCATGTGATAAACCCGCGCTCTTGTTTTATTAACCCCTATTATGTGACCAAGCCTATTGGTAATACATAACATCATTATCATAGAAAAAACAATAATTTGTAAGCAACCCCTAATCACATTCAAGTCACAGCATTTTCAAATTAACACGACTGTTCAAAACAAAAACGCTGTTTCAACATAACTACAAAAACAGTTTTTATAAAACAATATAGAAAAACAGTCATTAAAGCAAGCACATTTATTCTTATTCATGCAATCAAACAACTTCGTATTATTTCTATTTTTTGGTAGCTACCTGGTTATTATGCATAGTTCCCGTAATTGCGTATACGAATGCATTCTGCATATTAATCAGGTGAAATTATATTTATCGGGAAATCTTTTATATTATTTTACGGTTACAAGTAGTAATCAGCGGAATTACTTTTATTTGTAAAAGTTTATGCCGTTTATAAAGAACAAATTGGTGTTATTTTTATTTTTTGTTTATGGTCATCTTCCGTCAGGTTTCATGTAATTATTTTTATGTTTAAGTATATCTGTGTTTGCTTATTGAACACAATGGTATTTGCTTTGCTTTTCATAAAGTAGCAGTTAACCTGTGTTTTTTTTGTAGGTATCTTTTCTCATCAACTACAACAATTCCAGAAACTGGATTGAAAAGTCCAATAACGCTCTCTCGAACCTGTAATCGAATTTAAAAATGGGACCTCAAGTTCTGCAGCTTGCAATTACCAAACCAACGAAGCAATACCTGAGACCCAATACTTAATTATTGCTGGCATTTCAAATGAAATTAATATACCTTACATCAACAAAGTACCCGAAACAAAATAAGAATGACTTGTGGGTCTCTGAACCGGTTTAATTTGCAAAATCGCACCACTTGATACCTCTTGATTTCTTGGTACAGCGATTTAACACTGATAAACAAAAATAAAGTATTATATTATTATTAGTAAGTGGCTAACGTTATAAAGAAGTAACTGCATTTAGAGATGAAATATAGCATGATTTGATTTTTGGTACAGTTAGCCAGATTATTGGGTCACACGGAAATTGTGTACAATCAATCTGCCTAGCCTTTTCCCAACTTTATTGGGGTCGGCTTCCAGTCTTACCGGATTCAGCTGAGCACTAGTGTTTTACGTGGAGCGACTGCCTATCTGACCTCCACAACCCAGTAACTGGGTAACACGGTACCCCTTGGCAAGACTGGTGTCAGATCTCAGGCTTCTGACTAACAGTAACGACTGTCAAAGATTTTCAAATGACAGCCGGGACCAACGGCTTAACGTGCTTTCCGAGGCACGGAGGAAACTCGGTATGTTGAAAATGGTCACCCATCCACGGACCAACCTCGTCAAGCGTTGCTTAACCTTGAAGATCGACCCGTGCGGCTGTTATTATTTAGCCACGAGCTCTCACGGAAATTGTGTACAGTCAAGGGTTAAAAGTGCAGTCATACTCTACCAAAACTCAAATGGCTAGATTTTATAGAAGAAGTTAAATTATCCAAAACTGATTTAATATTTTGTATAGAAATTAAAGTATAGATTATTCCTACTAACCGCGAAAAGTTTAAATTCTGCTGCCTACAAAAAAATTGCCTTTTCTGTTTTGGTAGAGTATGACTGCACTTTTGACCCATATGGTACCTTTGATGAGAGGGTAACTAATCGATGCAGTCATCAGTACCTTCTGTTTTTTTTTTCATCTATGGTCGCACAAACATACGCCAAGCTTGTTCTAATAAGGAAGTATTTTTTTTCCGAGCTGCTAACTTCAAATGGAAGTTGTTTTGTTTTACTTGTTCCGATTCCGTGTCGGAAACTATAATTGCAGACTTTTAATTGCATGCTTTCCATTGTTAAGATGTCTTTCATAAAACATTCTAATCATATTCTAGATTCTTCATAAAAACTATTTCTATTCTATAAGGAAAACAAGATTATTATATTTTCCTTATGGTACTAACACATTTTTGCACTAAAAAGATGTATTTAGTAGATACACAAAAACTCAAAAACATCGCAAAGCAGATTAGCATTATGACCAATATGGTCTAAAGACTACTGTATAAAAACGATAATCAATTCAATCCTCTTAGCACAAAAATCTCACTATTCAATTAATAACACACTTGATATATTTCAATCTTTACAAGAGATTAAATATTTAACAAAAATAAGCAAATTCAATTAAGAAATGTCACGAATTAGTTAATTGATAACATAAGATGGACTATTCAATTGTTTTCAATCAAGACAAAAAAGGCCAGTATTCATAACCGGCGTGCGTGTATAACTGTATGCACAGACATAAATCTAACTAGATAACGCAAATTTCCATTGACTAGGCCAATTTTTTTCTGTACAGTTTTCACAGCTCAATATGGCATAATTAGGCATTTTTCTAGATCTCGGTAGATGTCCGGTGCCGATAAAGCTAAATGAAACAGGTCAAAGTACGATCATTTACTTTTACTCCCTTTTTTGACACGCGAAGTACATAGAATCGCGTTATCTAGTTAGATTTATATCTGTGGCTGTATGCGTGTATGGCAAAAGGAGTATGTAAAGATCGCAGCAGATGGTGTTCTGTAGTTTCTGCCTACCCCCATGGGAAAAAGGCGTGAGTTTCTATTGAGTCAAAATAAATAGATAAGACAGGATTAGCAGCCTTAATGCGTAATGAATTCGGCAACGCAAAGGGCAAAGAGTATGAAAAATCAATCACTTAAACGGAAATCTACATTGCGTCTTTCATTTCGCATGTGATTGGTCGATTTTTCAATCCGCCTCGCTCTTTGCTTAGACTTATTCCAATATGTAAACGTACATATTTAAGATCGGCTCAACTATTTAAGTTTGCTGTCTTCAGGGTCGTCCAATCAATCAATGCTCAAAAAATCAATGCATCACACATAGAACCCTATTTTGCTACGCTTTTTTTCGCGTAACAGTCCAAATGAGCGTGCGATCTAAGAAAAAGAGCCTTTTCTTTGTGTCTTCGGTCCGAATAACAAGGTGTACGATCGAAAAAACTGGACAGGACATTCAATTTGATGATTGTTAAGGAGCTGTCTCACACTATTGTTCAAATATCACGTTTGGGTAGAATAAGGACGCGGTTTGATTGAGGCGAGCAAATGCAACGGAAATGGCGTACCAATTTTTGCATTTCCATTGCCAAGGAAGAGTAAGAAGTAGTTGGCAAGTCGACGAAAAAAAAGAATATCATTGGAACAAGTTTAGTGTGACGAAGAATTGCCCCAAGTTCACCGAGATTTTCCGGTAGCCAAACAACTAGCATAAAAATCATCATGATCTTATTTGTAACGTCTCGCTAACGCCGCTATTCGTCGGCTAGTTGCACCCAACTACCACTTAACCCTTCGCTCTGCACTAACCGATCGCTGCAAAACAAAACCGACCTTTAACAACAAGTTTACGTGCGTATCGATCCGTTCAGAGCTGGCAACTCCATTGATTACGAGCCAATTTATATGGCAGCACTGAATAGCCATGCGTTCAATTAATCGGTATCGATTGCGCGCTCAACCGAAAAGTTTTATTGACACGCGCGTTGCAATGAAGCAATGGATGATACAAAGGTGTTTGGATCAGTTTTCTTTGTGTTTCGAAGATAAAGAAGGGTCAGTTTGATGCCCCTCACACACAAGGCCCTACGTGATGTTATTGAGGAATTAATTAAGTACGTATAGCAACATCCGTGACAAAATAAAACGAAGGAAGTCTCGATTCTCTCCAGCTTTTGATGGAATTAAGATTCAGCTTAATTCTGATAAATGATGCGGTCGGAATGATTGTCTATTGACCTCTGCGATTCTGAAGAACTTTATTTCTTTACGTGTTTTTATTGACATCGTTTTAGACGAAAAAATGCAATTAATTAAGTTTATTGCAGTGGTATTTTTTGCGGCAATGTTTTTTATCGAAAACATAAATTAATCGGTTCTTGTTATGATCCATTTATCGTGTGATAAGCTTGTCATAACAAATCATGTAAAAAACTTCTTTAATAAAATTGTTTTAATTATGTTGGCAGAACTGGCATGTCAAAACAACTGTCACAAACAACAGACGTATTCTGTAGCATAAACCTATTCTGTAAAATTTTCTTCGATACTAACTCGAATGCAGACTTCAAGATTCGACAGATTCGATTCGATACCGAACTCACTTATTTTAAAAATTATCCGCACCCACAACTTGCTTAGTTGTTAGTTCAAATTATTTCGACATTATTTATGGAGAAACTCTAACACCTTCAAAAATCTTCCCAGCCATTAAGGCAGCAAGTGACACAGCTGGTCAGGTGTTTCCACCGTGACTGATTTCATGTTTTTTGCCAAGTCTTTAACGACGTCTTAGGGTCGGCTCTTTTTTCGCACTTTGTCCGTTTGATTCACATGTAATTGAGGTCCGAATTCGCTAAGGATACGATTAGGCGATGATTAATACAGCCGGCGATCTTTAGAGTAACCTTTACTGTTAGCGGACGATATGCCTGGGATTTGAGGAGATTTTGGAAGACGTTCTTTCCTACCGTAATGTCAAAATTACGAGACGATGAAGGAATTTTGTATTTAGCAAAAATCTGTGCGAGGGATGAAAATTATAAGAACATTTTTCTACTATATAATAATAAGGCTAGATTGTAATAAGATTAGGTCCCATCTTTTTTATGAACCCAAGAAAAGGAAAAAAAAATTTTTTTTTACTGGCACCTATGTTTTGGATGGTATTGCAACTAAGCCAAATTATTTTTTTCAATAAAAAAGGTTTTCCCAGAATTATAAAGAATGAAACCCAGCAATCTTTGAAGTTATTTATTTCCAAAACCACATTTTCTCATAGTTCATAGTTCCTAAAACGGTTACCTGAGAAAATTGTAATGAACTGTACCAATAATACATAGGTAGATGAATCAGTCTCCAATTCCACAAAACTCATAAAACGGCGACCAATACCTACCAACGAACCTACTACAAAAATAAATTCCTTTATAATTTTTGCTAATGAGACGTGACGGTGACCGAACGTGTCTGACATCTGATAAATGGAAAGGGATTCATTTTATTTATCATTTAATTTCCACTCCATGCATCGCATGTCCTGTATGTACTAATTGATTCCTTTGATGTATCGGAGTCTATTTTTAAAAAGTTATTTAGCCAACATAATAACGTTGAAAAAAAAGGAAAAAAATATTGCATTAGTTTGGTGCTCTGTGTACAAAAAGGTTTTAGGAAGCAAATTAATTTCCTTGTTACTTATTATACAAATTGTTTTGCGCTTGTTCTAATCAGTGTTATGATAAAAACTTGTTAAATGTCTTAAAGAACAGAGGTTCGACTTATGTAACCAATATAAAATTTTAGATTTTTCTTAAAGTTTTGGTTGCAGTAGAATGTGTCAGTTATTTTGAAACCTGCCATCTATCACACGCCATCTAAAGACAAATTCAAACTAAAATTGCAATTCGTGGAAAATGCAGATCTTATAATTTTCCAACATAAAACGGACGTAATTTAAATATTTTAACAATGATAAATGACTCACTACAACATACTGTAAGATTAATCATCAAATCGCTAAAATGACGAATGCTTTTACCGCCAAAGCAACTTAACTTAGCGCTAAAAAAATCATAAAAAAATCTTTTAGCATGTGGTCAATGTAATTGTGCATTAGCAATAAATCTGACAATGCATAGGTAGTTTTACTTAACGACACACATTATTTTAAGGGTTATTTTTTATTAATATCTGTGGTAAACCACGCAAAATATCTCTGAGGAGGTCGTTTTGTATTTATACTTTTTTTTAATGACCTTAAACAATAGTTATAATTATATTTTCGCTCGTAAAGTGTCACTGATTGATTTTGTTTTTTTTTTTATAACGGTAGAGGTAGTACTACTAGCTACCATTACAGTTATTGATGATCATTATGGCGACGGTACATCGTAGCATGAGAATTTATAATTATATTTTTTTGAAAATTGGCTTTGTTGATTTATATGCACGACTTAAAATACAAAACTGATAGTTATCATAACATTGTATTGTTATCTAGAGTTTCACATTATCAACCAAAGCAAACCTAAAAACATTAACAAGTTAATTTCAAAAAAATAATTACGCGCAGTGTGCAATTTGAACACAGATAATACAAAATGTGCCGGATGTTAGATAGCGCCATTGTTGTGTTGTGTCTTCATTTCCTTTATGTTTATTGCCAGAGCAATAAATAGAAAATTGAATATTAACAGGCGTGGAAAATGTTTACTAAACTTAAATACCTTAGCACTTAAGAAACGTTTTTGTTTTTTTCTCTAACTGTTATTAATTATTTTGATGGCTGGCGTTATATCCTTATTATATTGTTTTTATTGAAATATAGGATTGGAAACACCGTCTTTTTGCACGAGACAATGAATAAATTAAATTTTCATAAAAAAATCACAGATTCAATACATCAAAGAATTACAACGGTTTTAGACAAAATAAATGTATCAAATAGACAAAATATCGTATAGAAATGAGCAAATTGATAATGATATATTTTAGACCACAAACAATGATTACTGTAACCCATAACCAACTGCATTTAGCTACACCTAAACAGAATAAGCATAAGCAATTTATCGAACTTCCATTATCCTGCACCGATTACCTCCCTACACATTATAATACCAACCTAACAAACATAAAGGTCTTAAAACTAACAGAATGCAATTACAGCACTAATAGATCTGCAACAAAATTGGCTGCGTAGTCTTTTTTGATTGTTTTTTCATTATTATTAAACTGTTTTACCGAAGGCCCGTATGTGATTCTCAGCTCGTTAAAATGTAACGATAGCTGGGTGTGTTTTATAGTGCCTTTTACGAGGGTACAGTAACGTTTTAGCGCTGCGGGCCTTTTATTGCGTTGTCATAGACTCCGGTGTTTTAGTGTCTGATAACGAGTGAGTGGTTATCTGTGCGTCTGTGTCTATAACTCTACTTTTACTTCAAATCTTTTTATATAGAACCTAATTTCTGTGACACCTTGAGAGGTCAATTATGGGCTTGGCTTTGTTAGAAATAAATGCGTTGCATTCACAATAGGTCTAGACTACTCCTTAATCAAAAAGTTATGCTAAGCATCTGGAATTTAAATTTGATTTAAATTGCAGATACGCTTGATAATAATACTCCTTGAAATATTTGCCAGTCGTTTTCATAACTCCTAGACGGATTTAGTATAAACGATAACCTTAGAGAAAGGCACTTCGTTAGTAACAAAAAAAAATGTAAATTTGACTAATCAACAAACTCGTTTGATTCTCTCGTTTAACGCAACTTTTTTCCTTTTAATACCTTGTCAATTGGCCACTTACTAAATTCTTTTTTACACATAGTTAATAACTTAATAACTGTGTCTAATTCTTTGATATTTTGTTCCAGATGGTCAGTCAAATCACCTGAATCTCTTCAACTCGAGGCCGCAGCCCAAGAAGAAACGAAAATCTCGAACAGCCTTCACCAACCACCAGATCTTTGAGCTGGAGAAGCGGTTTCTGTATCAGAAGTACCTCTCACCCGCGGACAGAGACGAGATCGCGAGCTCGCTGGGGCTCTCCAACGCTCAAGTCATCACATGGTTCCAAAACAGACGAGCAAAGTTGAAACGGGACATGGAGGAGTTAAAAAAAGACGTGGAAAGTGCTAAAGTATTGTCAGCTCACAAAAGCTTCTTGGAAAACGTGACTGATTTGGGAATTCTGAAGAAGAAAGCCATGAGCATAGGCGCCAGCGAGGAGGCGGCCACGAACCTTGTAGTGAACGCGTCCAAATGAAACGAGGCATCACGCGCGATCGCAAACGAATCCAGCTACGATCGGCGCGTGCTCGACTATTAACTCTATAGTCGAATCGACTAAAGTGACAATGTGTTTCGATTTCATACCGAACGTTTTAGTGACGTTAGATGTTTTTATCTCCACTATTAATAGTATTTCGTAAACTACATCACTATTTAATACGTCTGTAAATAGTATTAGTTGACCGTAGAGTATTGTTGTACAAACTTATGAAGCTTCGTTCGAAATAAATGTGATAGTTGATTTTATTATTTAAGTACTTAATATTTTATAGAGATATTCCTAAATTATTTATTTTTGTTGGATTATACTAACTGGCTTGTAGGACAGCATAAATGTTATTGAATAGAGTAACGAAACAGTGAATAGTTTTGGACATGTAGATACTGAAATTGGAGATTTTTTTTTCATAAATGTGCAATAATTATGATAAAATTACATTATCTGTGAGCCAGTTAAAAGTTCCAGCGTATGTTACTATTGTACATATTAATGTAAAGATAGTTTGTTTAGTGATTAAAACTTAAAGCATAGTTTTGTAATCTTAATGAGATGTTCGGAGTTGATGAAGTGTATAGTACCTACATATCTTATCTAATTTTTAATTAGTAAGTGTAATTACTAATTTTAAATTGGTTTGAATTGTGGATTTCTACTAATTAACTAAGAGCAATAGAGAATGAATATGAATGGTAATGACTAAGTAATTTCATGTGATTTTAAGACCGTTACGTGCAAAATAATGAAGGCAAGTCGTTAAAATGTACAATGATTTTTCACTGCAACACAATTATTTTCCAGTTTCACAATTTTGTATGCATTGTGTAAATAAATCATTATTAGTCAGTTATATCACTAATTGAATGAATCGGAAACATTTTGTAACTATTTAAAAATATACTTTTGTAATAACTATTGAAAATGTGACTTGATTCTTGTGTTACATTTTTATCTGAATATAATGACTAGAAATCAGTCTGGATAGTATAATAAGTTAATAACTTAAATATTCTTGCCTATTTGTGAATTTCACGTCATTTGTAAAGTTTCATCAATTTATTGTTATTATATTGCTGACAACGTTTCACTGTATGTACTTAAAAAAATAAACAGATCATGTTTTCTCTCTGGAACAATGTTAATCTATATTTTCTTCTATTATTTTTTTTTATCACAACCTATTGGATGATACCATAATTCCAAAATTAATAATCGACAAAAATAACAATATTTTCTTACGCTCTACAACACTATATTCCATTTTCAAATTACGATAGTGTCAACATCCATAGACAATTTTTTTTTCTTAAAAGCGTCGGTATTGATCTGATAGTCTTCTTGTTCCTACTATGATAACTTACAGCTACTTATAATATGTAACGTTTGATTAACGTTTTACATAGGCACTAGATGTGCTTTGACAACTATGTGAATATTACTTAGTGTAAATAAACATTATGTGTTCTAAAAAGCTTTGTTTGGATTTATTATTTAGGTACCCTTTAATTCTAACCGTACTTAACTATATTTATCCTGGCTAGACTGTCATCAAACAAATTAAAGCCTTCGAAGGCCATATTTACTGATCAGTGATTGCAGTAGGTATTCTCAATGCTATTATATATATACTGAGGTAAAAACGTTTTACCAACGTCTGCGCGGCAATACAAACACAAGCTGACAAGCTTGAGTGAACTCAGTCCGTCATGCGTCTGGCCGGAACACAATCGTACGTTGGGACAGATTGTTTATCTTTTTCTGACAACGGGGTTATATCTCTGTGAACTTTTAACCTACTGTGATAGAAATAAAGTTCTAAGTTCCATAGGCCCTATGTAGGTAGTTAAAGTAAAATATCGCCGTGTTTTTTTTTAAATTGTGTCTGACTTTTCTATTGGTCAAATCTCATTGGATATACTTACTGTTTTAAACTCTACTTATATGGAGTATGGTGCTTTACATCTTCATCAAAAATATCCCTACATCAGCGTCTTGTGTAAAAGTCTCGATATCAAAAAAGAGATAAACACGCACAACATACATATTCAATTGGCCAATTTTTTATGATGCATATTCATAAATTCGATACTTATACTGTAAAACTGCCTTGCATACTAAAATCTTCATATTTGTCAGAATACCAACGGTTTTTGCATCTTTGGTTATGCGGTAAACGATCGTTTCTCCATATTGGATAGTCAGGACCAACTAGCAAGTTCCAGCTAACTGATCTTGTCAACACGAGAAAAGACGATTGTCACTGTTGGATCATCTACAAGTGCAATAGTACGGCAACACAACGGAGGTACCATTAACTATGAAATAAGCTCTTATGAAGTCGGAAGTATTATAAGAGAAAGAGAGCGAGTAAGTATAACAACAAGAAGACAATCAATATTATCAATGTCAGTTAGGTAGTTGATTGACACCGCAGAATTTCGAGGTAATTGCTTTACGCACGGCCAAAGCACATTTCTTTTTAGAAATTGAACAACATTCACGTTATTTACATTGTCGAGCTCACGATTTTTTTACTGATAGGAAATTGTCTCTGACCGAGTTTCAAAAGTCCAAACTCAAGGTTTGCGAAAATCGCCGATGTTGGCAATAATGCTGCTAGGCTAAAGTGTTGTTGGGCGGGTCATATTTGTAGAATGCATTAGAAGGGGTGGGCCAGAGTCGTTACGAAGTCGGAGCCAAAGGACGGGTGTCGTAGCCGAGGAAGGCCTAGGAAACGCCGGCATGACATTAAGAAGCGTTTATGACGGATTGGTCGGTAAAGTCATCACACTGGGAATAGTGGAAGGTTGTGGAGACCTTTGCCCAGTAGTGAGACAACATCATCATCAATTCAGCCGAAAAACAGACTGGATATGGGCCTCCCCAGGCGTCGCTACATTCACCGATCCAATGCCTCTCGCATCCAGCGGATTCCGGCAACCTGAAGCAGGTCATCGGTCTATCGACACAACATAGGTTGAAGCAACATAGTTGAGCTATGATGTGAAGCTTCACAGCATAGCACAACCACATTATATATATTATATACGGCACAACTGAACTCTAAGCTAGATCTAAACCTTGAACACATATTATGGACCATAACTATGTGTAAATCGATTATTAGAATCGAATGATTAGAGACGTCGTCGATTAAATTACAATATGGGCGTCGAAACAAATGACGAATTTCAACATGGAGGTCGTCAAATTATCGCTGCGATCATAAAATTCTTGACACCTAATTGGCGACTCAGGAAATAGTCAAATAGTCATCTAATAACATTAGGCTGTGTGCAGACTGTCTTTTGCGTTTGACAAACTAAATATGAGCTATTTATCTATTTATCGCTCTATGGAACAATGACAGCTTGCAGTTAGTCCCTGAAAATATCGGTATGTGTCGGTTTTTTTTCGGTTATATTTCAGAAAGAGAACGCATGTTACTAAAGGAGTTATGAATATAAATGAGGATGGCTGGAGAGGGAGGGACGGCCAAAGAAAAGATGGATGAACTGTGTGAGGAGTGATATAAAAGAAAATGGAGTAAGTGATGGCATGACGGGGGACAGGACGGTATGGAAAAAGAAAACATGTTGCGCAGACCACAAGTAACATGGGAAAAGGGCAGGAAGATGATGATGATTTCGGGGAGAATGCGATGGAATTACCAATTTACATGATGGACATCCCACCCACCCATAAACACTAAACATTTTGGGAATGCTTCCACCGCGCATACAACTAATGAAATGGAATTCCCTGCTGGAGTCTGTGTGCCTGATAGCTACAACCTGACGGGCGAGCACGGCCTACTGTGACAAGGCTTGAGTCACACATTTTTATCACAGTTTGGCAGCAAAAACCGAAATAAAATGCTTGAACCAAGCCTATCACAGAGGTTGTGCTTGCCCAGCTGGGGTTTTTAAGTCAAGAGTGAATAGGCTTATTCTAGATAAGCGTACTCCACTGTCGACTACATCATCGTTTACCAATCAATATATTTTTTTAATGCGACTGACAAACCTGTTTTGACTTTTGTTTGAGCACCATTTTACATGAGACTACTGAAAAACCGCTATAATGTTAACACTGTTGGTACACCGCCAAGCCCCCTATCCTTGAAAAGTCAACTAGTAAGTCACGGCCGTTACCAGTGAGCCACCGCTGCTTGCAGGCGAGATGTTATGCTGTTAATACTCAAATTAACTGAGCACCCGACAAGCGCGTGGCGCTCCTCGTTCGCCTCGTGAGCTAATAGCTTGAGTCGATAGTCAGAATGTTGACCGTGCTGTATCTTTGATTTTTTCGAAATATCGATTTCCTCACGGTTTTGTGTTTTTCTACAAGCAACACATTTTGATAGCACAATCACGAAGCGGGCCAAGAGGCTCATCAACAATTAGGCACTGGTCATGTCAAAGCTCCAAAGCCTCCAGGCTTTGGAGCTTTGACATCGTCGCCGAGTTGCCAGCTTGTCGATTTTTTATGGGTTACATTTCGGGAAGTGTGCGTGGAATTGCATGATCTAATTCCGCCCAGCCCGTTTCATCATCGGACTACCAGACGTACGGCGATGCGCCATGGGTACATGGTGGATATCCCACCCATACGCACAAAACTTTTTGGGAACACTTTTATTATGCGTGTTAAGGAGTGGAATTCGCTGACGGAGTCTGTGTTTCCCGATAGCTACAATATAGGGGTCTTTAAGTCAAGAGCGAACAGGTTATTCCTATTACTTCGAACAGGTCAGGCGTGCTTCACTGTCGATCTCACCATCGCTTACCATCAGGTGAGATAGTAGTCAAGCGCGAGCCTCTCTATATATATATATAAAAGACAAAGTATGTATGTATGTTCCTTATAGACTCCGAAACGGCTGGACCGATTTTTAAAATTCTTTCACCGTTGGTAAGCTACACTATCCCCGGGTGACATAGGCTACTTTTTATCCCTGTATTCCCACAGGAACGGGAACTACGCGGTTGAAACCGCGAGGCGTCCGCTAGTAGACTATAAAAAAAAAAAAAACCTGAATTACTTATTTTACTGACTAAGACAGAAACAGTTAAAACAATTTTGTCTGTTTGTCAAAAAAATGCGCAGCTTAGCCACTCAGAAACCGAGTGTAAGTAAAGTGTTAGTTTTTCTTACGTACGCGTGTTATTTGGTAATACCGGAACTAAGCGTAGATCAAACTGTTACCTAATCAGAAATATGCCGTGCAGAGTATAGTTGTAACACAAACATGTTTTCTCATGCTGGTCGTAATCAATTCGGCACAGATCGGACTTGAAATCAAGGGAAGGTAGTCCATATGGAGATATGATATTATTATCGTCTTGCTACTATTAAAAGTGACAAATGCAATATAAATCAAGAAGAACTGGTAAAGTACTCTACCACTGCAACTGTCAGCATTCAAAGCTCCTTAATCTCTTCCATCGCTGCTTCGCTTATCATCAGGCGATAAATAAGTCATATGTTCCAATAACATTACCATCTCCCATTCCTTTTCTTTTAAAAGGCACTTTGCATAGATCTTCTATAAGACTATCCATACATCTTACTGAATAATCTATACTAATATAAAAAGCGCTCTCGTAGCACTTTGCTACGCTTTTGCTACGATTATTTAGTTTTTATGCAATACTTGCAATAAACTAATGCTTGCTTGTTTATTTATAGTCACATGAATTGTTTGTTTTGGCTCTTCGCACACCTATTATACAGAAGTGAATAGATGCATACGTATGATATATGTATATATATATGCATTATTTTAGCTGAAAATTGTGAAGAAATAGTCTTTACTTACCTATGGCTCAAAAGCACTTTGACATAAGTGACAAATTTTAACTTGTAACGTAAACTACGACATACTCCAATGAGTAACAGAAATTGATATAAATAATCTAATTATTCGTAGCGTTCGTAGCACTTTGCTACGCTTTTTGCTATGAGTGTTTGTTTCACAACTGTTGTTCTATGCAAGCATTCGTTTTGAATTGTTTGATTTGGGCACTTCGCGTGCTTACGGATAAGTGAGAGCTTGCCTAAGCTTGTTGACCTTTAACTTGGATAAGCAGAGATTAGATAATTCAGTGAAGAAACTGAAAAGGAAATAAAATAATGAACATGTAAATGGTAACTTCTAACTTTTGAAACAGACTGATGATTAAACAGCTGTGTGGAAATCAGTTGCTATGGTACAGACATGTGATATGGAAAAAATTATAAAATGTTGAGCCTTAATTTAGGTGAAGAAACGATAAATGATCTGTGTGAATAATATTTCGAAATGGAATAAGATATCAATCAGGTTGCACCTTGTATATGAGCAAGAAAAGTAGTCATTTATGGCACTCCGGGCAATTGCCCAGAGTGCCATAAATGACTACGGCCAAACTTCACTAAAAGGCCTTTTCATTTCATCAGAAAACCTAACTTATTCGTGGTGTGGTGCTAAAGTTTTCAACTTCGCTTCGCTGTCGAATGTTATTGGTTCTTGTTGTAAGCCCACTGTTAAATAACTTCCTTTGGTGAAATTTTCGAGGTCACTTCGTTTTCACTTCGCTCAAAGTTGTCAAAAAAGCGGCTTTATCCGATCCGACGGTTAAAACCCGCATTTTTTTTTAGATAATACCCTGAAACATTAACCTCCTTATAAGGCGTCATTTCAAAGAGCGCCAAGGGTGGCAAATATTTTCCATGCCCGGAGCGACGAAATTACGAGATCGGGCCATGGATGTGTGTTGTTACTCAATCACGTTAAAACGGCTGAACGGATCTGGATGAAATTTGGCTCAGAGATAGATCATAGTCTGGAACAGCACATAGGCTACTTTTTATTCCGGAATAATGTTCCATTGGGATCATAAAACACTTTTCACGCGGGCGAAGCCGCTGGCAGAAGCTAGTTGTATAAACCAGTCAAATACCTATATTAATATAACTGGCTGGGCAATACTTTGAATTGTATATTATTACATTAAGTATAAGTTGCGCATAACATTCCTATATCTTCGCTCGCCGTCGCTGATCTCTCACTGAAGGCTGCACTGTAGTTGTTTCAGCGATTGTCTAAGCTCAGTGTTTGTTGTAGGCCTCGTCGCGTGCCGGATGAAGATCAGCTGCGGCTACAAGAGCGAATGAAAAACAATAATATTGGACTTTTATTGCGTTACGACGTAAGGAAATTCACTTGTGTAAAGGATGTGACGTCAGCCTACGTGCAACCAACCAATGCCCGCCAAGCCCGCCAAAGCCAGCCGCCATATTGTTGCCTGCCCTCCTTCCAAGCCATGCCAAGCAGTGGAGATGTGTCAATATAAGCGATTGCCAGTCATTTATTTCCTCTTTCGATTGTGAATACAAGATCAAGACAGAACTCTGCGATTTGCATTTACCTACTCTTTACACTTGGGTTTCTCGTCTTAAAGCTACACACTAACACTAATCCCCCCACTACACAACATCACAAGCACACACTTTGCGCACGCGCTTACCCACACACTATTGCTACTGTTAAACGTTTTGCTTGAAAAGTTTGTAAAATAACCATAACGGCCGAATGGTTGGCTCCTATAACACAGGATTTTCAGCATCGGAGGCAATATTCACAAGATTGAACAGAAATATGTCATAATATTCTAATAAAGTAACATGAAAATATGTATTTCTTCTTTTTGCTAAATAAAAAAATATTGTTAAAGCTCTACAACTGATATTCTATCCTCAAAAACATCGTGATTGCAATAGTAAAAATGTATGAAATTGTCACGTGATCAATCCCTTCCTCCCTTCACTCCTTCCTTCCTTTTTCGGTTCCTTTGTTTGGCATTTCGATCGTCACATCACACATAGATCTGAAAATAACATAGGTTTGCTAGAAAAAGGCGTCCCCTATGTTGAAATCATAACGAATTTACGCCTAAGATGTGAACGCAAAGCTGAGCGCAGATGTCGCTGGCGGCGCAATGGCTGCTGTCAAATAATTTTTTCTTTGTTTACATCACGTTTGTTTGTTATTTTTTGTGTTTAAACCGATCTACCATCGTTATTGATAATGTGTATTGTTCGCGGAAGTTTAAGGAATTGAAATACGAACTAAAGAAATGAGGAGCAAGGATAATTGGAAAGAAAACAGATTTTAATGAGAGGCAGACTTATATAATAAAATATTTTTCATCGGTGATATGTTCTAGATTTGGCAATTTTTTTAGTTTTAACCAGTTATTTCTTACTTGACTCATGGTAGAAAAATTTACAAAAAATGAGAGAACAACTTTAATGTGTTGGTATTTTTAACGTTTTAGGTTAGAAGTTTTATTTTATTTTCAGCAATCAATCCTCAAGCTTCTGAAGGCCAAGCAACATTCCTGCTGTAGAACTTTATCAATACGTTACTAGCTCCACTATATCGCCGAAGATTACCAAGCAACATAATCAGAGTTACTTTGATAGGTACATAACATAGCCTATTAATATGTATAACCTTTTCCCAGTATTTTTTTAGCATTGTACATTTGGGCAACGAATGAACACCGGTGTTGGTACATCCTCGTACAGCACACAGAGATATATTTCGAGATAATTAAAATTTACTGAATGATCACTGAATGGTCACAAAATGTATGGATTTGACAGCTTTCAATAGCCATAGCGACGATGCGCCACGTATCGTGAAAAAATGGCAATTCACATCCCCATTAGAGAGACAATGCTCATACAGCTACTAAATGCAGGTTGTACCAAAGCGCATCAAGTATTTGTCAATGAGAATAGTGTCAAAATGGCCTCCTATTGATGATATGAGACCTTGCTCGACTACTTACTAGTAAGTAAGCGAGAAGTATCATGTAGCAAATTCTTTTATTTCATTGCCAAGATTGCCAGTCTCAGGAATCGTTAGTTTAAACTCAAAAAGCGAACACATGATAAATGTAAACTAAGCCTAACAGCCGTTGTCAAATTACACCAAACGTTCCAAACTCAAATTGTTAAAACTGTACGAGAATTTGTTACGGACAAAAGTTTGTTAAACGTTAATTGGTCGCCCACTACACCCGTAATCACCAGAATAAATTGACCTACGAATACTAACACGCACATACTAAGTTAGAGGTACTATTATAATGGATTTTAAGTTATCACGCACGCTGGTTTCGGTCACATTTTAAATATTAATTCTTGGTTGTTAATACGATAACTATGGTCACTATTCTTGCACAAGCGTGATGTGATGAACCGTAAACAATAAATAATTGCTTAAATACCGTCTAAGACCCACACCAAACGTTTTATAACTATAGTCAATTTCCTTCGCTATTTTAAGGTTCCGTTTACTTAAGACAATTTGTTTATCTTTTTATTCGATCATGTTTGAATTGCGGTTGGAGTATCAACGCGAAATTAAAGGAAACTTTACAAAATTATGCAATACAAAGATATGAACAGTAATTAAGTGAAAAACATACTGCAAAGAAAGAAATCCAGTAATAACACAGCCATGAGCTGTTAATTTATGTTGCCTATTGTCCCGTAATTAATACTGGGCCGCCTTTTATTGATTTCGCGGGCTGTACTCAAAAACTCAAAACTGCGGCTTTCGGCCTCTTTGTTCCAACTTTAATACTATAATTTTTGAGGTCAACGCGCGTGATGGCGGGGTGTAATGTTGCTTTGTAAAATGTGACCAATTTAAATACACCCTCGGGCGTCGCTGCTCTTCTTGAGTCATCTTTTTAAAGTCTAAATGCATAAAGAAGGAGAGGCCAACTTAAACTGGCAATCTTATAACAGTTGTTGATTTCGAATGCAACAATTCGAAATTCAAAATAATTACCGCGCACATCATAGGATGTTATTACGCAGCATTTGTTTTTGGAACCCTAATGAAAGGTGGAGGCTTTGTTTGGGTAATGTGTTGCCAGAATAATTATTATTTTAATTGCCAAACAAAAAGTAATATTCCTTGACATAACGCTTCCCTATTTCTTTTATTGCCGCTTTAATTATGTTAACACACTAAAGACGACAATTTTAAACGACTGTAATTTTTCTTTTCGCCACACCGGGTATTCGATAGTTGTACACGAAAACGTTATTTAAAAATAATGAAAACGTCATTTTAATTATAATTAAAGCGTCAAATTAATTAATTTGAACAGCACGCGCCGCCTAAGGCGTTGACAGTTGTGAGTTTTTTTTTTTAATAGACCACACCCACAACTTGGTGGATATTCTGGGAGTTGGTACAAAAGTTAATATCTATAAAAAAATACTGGCTGATGACATGATTGTTTCAATAAAATGTGAAAGGTTCTTTTATGTTCATAAATGGAGCAATTACTGAGGATTATGAAGAAACGCAAAAGTTTTTATAGTTAGTATTTTTTGTCGTTAAATGACAAAATTAAATGTCAGTTACTCAGAACAACTTGAAAAGGAATATAAACAGAAGTATGTTTTTTTTTTCAGCTGCATGTCCTAATTAGTGGTTTTTCACTTCATCACACGTCTTTGTTTCATCACATAAGTTGTAGGATCAAAGAAGCTTATTGTATTGATACAAACCGGATACAATTTTTACCTATTTATTTTAAAGTGTTTGGCATCTCAATAAATAAGTATGGGATAAAAGGTTCATCATCATCAGCCTTATAATGTTCCCACTGCTGGGACACAGGCATCCTCTCTATGAGAGGCCTTAATCCACCACCGAATAAAAGATTATATTGATTATATAAATTAAGATATTTTTTATGGGTATGGGATTTAAAAAAAAATTAGGCTAAAATAAAATATAACAAATGAGAATTCATGCAGCATCGCTTATGTTCCTATTTCTTTACATTTAATACAAAGTGAATAAATACAATAAACTATTGAGAAAGCATCCTTTCTAACACCCAAACCGGGTCAAAACGTCTGTTATGGCCATAAACAATTTTATAACTTAATAACGCCATATTGCAATGCTAATAAATAATATTTACAAATTCATCACTAAAGCCCCACACGACCATCATAAAGTTTTTTCTTTCCACATTGAACTCCCCAAGGCATAAGAATTGACCCAAAAATCCAGCCTTCACTGTATCGAATTAACAAGAGAATTCGCTTGAATGATAAATTGTTTCGCACATTCGCTTCCCTATTATCTTTTAAAACTGCCTACCGAGTGCCAGTAACGTCGCTCGTATACTCGGATTTTAACCTTTAATGCAATCGCATACAGTTTGAAATACGATGAATGATTTTGACAGTTCTTTTCGAACTATTAGTGAATTCTCTTTCATCTGCCCTCAGTACGTGTAAGTTCAAAAATGGAACATGCTATTCGAAACTTTATTGGCGTTGGAAAAAAAATAAACAGCGCGCCAAAAGTTGCGAGATGCACAATGACGGTTGGAAGTGGAGTGAAATGGTGACAAAGGACCGTAATGAAGTGGTTTTGTCATGTTTTTAGGCGTGTAGCCGCGTGTGGGTATATTAAAGCACAATTATGTTATAAATGGACGTTTATTGGACGATTAGTGCGACGGATCGAGGAGGCGTTCGGTCTTGTGAAACTTGCGTTTTGAAAGCTGGTACAGTTGCTGTCAGAATTGTTTGGTTCGTTTTGAAGTGTCATAAAGCTTTCATAGAATAAATACCAATCTTTTTTGAGTAGTTTTTTCATCTTTTTGCATCTGGTTTAGCACGTGTGGTGGAAAAAGCGACTAAAGGTTTTTAACATGAATTACGAGATGTGGAAGAATTTGTTATGATATATGATTTTATTTCTGTAAGTTGGTTTTTACAAACACTTTTACATATCTATCATATTTTTTAAAATTAGATGAGGTCGGCGTTTCCTATCTGACCACTCTGAGAAGAAAGTCACAGTCTATCTCTCGCAATTCTGATCCATTTTATGTCATCTTCCCAACGTTTAATTTGTCTACCTTTACTTCTTTTGTCATCCCTGGGTTACCTACCAGTGGCATCTGTTATTGTTCTAGTCCATTAATCCAATTTCTCTCTCAGCACATGCCCTGCCAATTTCCACTTAACTGTTTTGTAAACTTTATTCACATCTTTAAATTTTGTTACATTTTTAATTTGATTTAATCTAATTTTATCTGTTCTTCTTACTCCGATTACACTTCTCTATTCCATTTTGACATATAATTGCTTTGTAATTTAGTTTCTCTGTCGATGCGCATGTTTGACAGCCATATTTTAAACATGGAAAAATGCACATGCTACAAACCTTTCTTTTATATTTGATTAGCATGTCTATGTTTTCATAACTTCGCTAAGAGACCCAAATATTTTCCACGTGGGTATTGGCGATTCTTCTGTCGATTTCTTTACGCATAGTATCCCGTAAGTTTGTTAGCTGTTCTAGGTATACATATTCGTCCACGTATTCTATTTTCTCCATGTTCAATGATGTTGTATGTCTGTGAAGCATTAGTCATAGTTTTGGTTTTTGTTGTGTTCATACTATACTTAAATACCACAAGGTCCTGGGGCTCCAAATTTGTATTCTTCGTAATTATTTTCTTCTGGTAGTTTGTGAGTCTTTACCGCTCCTGATTTCAGCCCCTACCTTATACCATACACTGTGCACTTTGTCTGAACCCTTTAAAATAAAAAAAATACCAATTATTGGTCCATTCAAAAACAATTTAGGCAGACAATCAAGTTCATTTAGAATCGGTTTATTAGTTGGTATTTTTTAGAAAATTATATCAACTCGATAAAATAATAAATCTAAATAATAACAATAATATTTTTTGGTGTTTGAATTTAAAACAAACCAATATATATTTGACCGCCATCTAAATCCATGCGCATAAAATACTCGATACAAACTTCTTGTGCAAAGAATATTCGACTTTCAAACTCCTTCGGCGATTTAGTTTTGAGTTTGTTTATATTTTGGATTTTAATAATGATTTTGATTTTCGTCAATAATAACATCATTGTAACTTGTGTACCCGAATATACTACAAACATAATAGATTTGTGAAATACTGCCATTAACAACATGCCTCATTGTCATCTAACATCATTAACTCCTAAGGGACTCTTCACACGTTCGCGTCACCGCAACAACAAGCAATGAATCACAATCGGCACAAGAATAACGTAACACTCGCTTTCTGATGACAATTGAACAATTATTAAGCGTTTAGTTAGAAGATATCCACTACTCTCGCGTAGTAATGTAATAAAAGAGAAAATGGGTGATATTTCCCAAACATCTTTTTGCCCAAATTTTCTTTTGCTTTTTCTAATGATGTATTCTAAACAAACACATCAACGCAATACAAAAAATCGCACGATAATCACTTGGATTTCTATAATTATTATTATTTATTTGTTTAGAAAAAAACTTTGCCAACACTAGGAATATATCGTGGGTGCGTTTACAAACATTTAAACTCACATACACAAGACACCCAGATCCGGATCAACTATCTGTAGGCCATGCAAATATTTGTTCCGTGCAGTAATACAATAAATATATTGATTTATTGATTGATAATCGAACCCGCGGCACGCAGCGCAGCAGCCGATCGCTCAATCTCTACGCCTATTGGCGTTGGGTGTCAATTCATACTTATTATGCATTGCATTGATCGAGGTCTTGTTGTTGAACACAATAATTCTTCAAAAATCATTACCATCATATTCTTCAAAGAGTTATAAAGAAGAAAAAAGGTTAAAGCCTGAGTCCCAAGTAATAGAGGGCAAACCTAATACCATTAATTAGACACAAATTCAGAGTTTGAGCTTAGAAATTCTAGATAAAAGACCAATATCCTCATGTTGAGCAGTACTTAAAAAAATCTTAGTATTTACTTGCCAGCGGCTTCGCCCACGTGAATGTCGAAATTCATCCCAAAGGAACATATTATCGATAAAAAGTATCCTATGTGCTTTTCCAGACTACAATCTATCTCTGTGCCAAATTTCATAGAGATCCGTTCAGTAGTTTTTGCGTGAAACATGCAAACACACTCACAAACTTTCGCATTTGTAATATTAGTGTGAGTAAGTGTGACTAGCATCTGCTAGCGGCTTCGTCCGTGTGAAAAGTGTTCTCTTATGCCAAGGAAACATTATACCGGGATGAAAAGTAGCCTAAAAGTAGCCTCCAGACTACAATCTATATCTGTGCCAAATTTTATCCAGATCCGTTCAGCCGTTATAGTGTGATTGAGTATCAAACAAACACACATCCATCCAAACTTTCGCATTTATAATACTACTAGCTTCTGCCAGCGGGTTCGCCCGCGTTAAAAGTGTTTTCTTATCCTCAGGACACATTATACCGGGATGAAAAGCCTATGTGCTATTCCAGACTATAATCTATCTCTGTGCCAAATTTCATCCAGATCCGTTCAGCCGTTTGAGCGTGAAGAAGTAACAAACATGCATAGACACACACAGACACTCACAAACTTTCGCCTTTATAATATAGTGTGATAATTACTTATAGTACGCATGGAAGCGATAGTCATTACAAGTACTTACCTATGTGTTGCAAATATACACTCCTAATATGGAAACTTACGCAACCGCATCACACACCATATTTTACTAGCACCTACAAAGTTGCAAGTTTTTACCGACAAGTGTCGGTAATTAGACCTCGCGACACTCAAAGACAGCTGTATTATTATAAATAATATATTATAATTACCTCTACTGCGCTTGCATGCCACTATCACAGAGCACGGAACATCCTCGCCGGGACTAGAGCACTCCAATCAAACTGCCTACCCTTTTCCCAAATACGTAGGCCAGTCGTAACCAGTATTTTACACCAGCGACTGACTATCTGACCTTCACAACCCACTGGGTAATCCGATATATGTTGACAAGACTAGAGTCAGGATTTTTGGCTTCTGATAACACGGTCAAAGGTCTACAACGTCACAAATCTACGGACCGAAATTGGCAAGTGTTGCTTAACTTTGAAGATCGACCCGTGTTGCTATTATTATTCCATTTATTTACACATTTTTACATTTTAAATCTTATTCTTTAAAAATAAAATACAAAAACATTTAAAATACAAAAATAGTAGCGCACCGGTATCGGGAACAGGGTCCGAGCTAGCAGTGGTCAAGGCTCCTGAGAGAGAATGGATGGATGGATGGCTATTGAGAGATGAACCTCCTGACTCGTGCCGTCGAGGCTCTTGGCTATTATGCCATTGGCTGTCACGGCTATCGGCACAATGACTGCTTTATTCACATCACACATGTCGACAATCTCGCAAACCAGATCCAGATACTTGCTTTTCTTATCTATCTCAGCCTTCACGAGGTTCTCGTCATGGGGGACCGCTATATGAACAATCATTGCGCGACGCTCTAGTCGGTCTATCACCACTATCTCAGGCTTATTGGCAACAAGAGTCCTGTCAGTGATGATAGACCGATACCAATACAACGTAACATCGCCATTTTCGAGAACTGGGTCGGGCACATACTTATAGTAAGGCACTTCCGATTCCACAAGGTTGTATTTAAGAGCAAGTTGCTGATGGATTATCCTGGCGACAAGGTTGTGTCTGGTTTTGGTCAGCCAGCCCGCGAATATGTATCCTCTGACTGCGCAGCATGATTTTCTTCTTGTTTACGTCTTTTTAGTTCGCTTAAGCAGTCGGGTTTCATTGATAAACTTTTTTTATCGTAGACCTTCTCCTGATGGTGTCCTCCGCCCTGGTGTGAGTAGAGAGGTCTGCCAGACTCTACTGATCAAAAACCACACGGTGTTTTGCAACTACCTTTAGCTGGGGCGCCGAAGTTCTTGCGCGTTTCATCACACTCGCACGGCCAGTTAAGCCGGTTGCAGACCAAGAGCTAAGGTAAGTAAGTTTAGCTTAGTTCGCATAGCTGTCGCAGTTTTTCATACTTGTGTAAAGACTGCAAACTATGCTATTTAGTTAAAATATGCGAAACTAAGTTAGTTGGGTATGCGCAGCTACACGAGCTAAGTTAAGCCCCTCCCGCGTATCCCGCACCCCCTCGCTCATCCTTTGCCAGTGCTGTCCTGTGTATTGCTCTTGCATCGTGCGCACGGTCTTTTTGTAGCGAATATGGAACAATTTATTGAAATTGTAAATTTTAATTGTCTTTTTAGGGTTCCGTACCCAAAGGGTATAAATGGGACCCTATTACTAAGACTCCGCGGTCCGTCTGTCTGTCTTTCTGTCCGTCTGTCACCAGGCTGTATTTCATGCACCGTGATAGCTAGATAGTTGACATTTTCACAGATGATGTATTTCTGTTGCCGCTATAACAACAAATACTAAAAACAGAATAAAATAAATATTTAAGTGGGGCTCCCATACAACAAACGTGATTTTTTTGTCGTTTTTTGCGATAATGGTACGGAACCCTTCGTGCGCGAGTCCGACTCGCACTCGGCCGGATTTTTTAAAAATAATAAAAATTTAGTATTAATCTTCTTTATATATGTGTAACGTTTTCATCATCGGTACTTTCTTCATTGATTATATTCATGGTGAGCGACGTCCGTCGAACTGAACTTCGCAACACTGACTGAGCTTTCGTTTAGTTCTTGGTGTGCACGGGACACATTTTTAGTTTACCTTAGCTTAGCTTAGCTAAGCTGCCTTTGTTTATCTTCAGAATAACTTAGTTGTCGGCTTATTTCGAGGCGTCTCTTAGCTCTATGCACTGCAGGATACCGTATGTCATTACGTGGGAATCTCGCGATTATATAAAACGATGGCTACCAAGAACACTATTGTTTACATTTTCATATGTATTATATTGTTAATTGTATATCGAGCTGTTAAATTGCCATACAATGTTTTTTTATGATCATTAAAAGGTTTATGATACTACTTGATTGCTAGTTTCAATGTTGTTTGTTTAGTTGTCACTAGCTTTTTGCCGCGGCTTCGCTGCCATGGTCTATCCCTCAGAAGCGTAGCGCACGTAAGATAAAAAGTGTACATTGGAAAGGGACACCACAGACATAAATCTAACTAGATGACGGGATTGTATGTACTTCGCGTGCCAAAAAAACGGAGTAAAGTTACGATCAATGATCGTAAACTGAGCTTTTCATGTAGCTTTATCGACAACGGAAATCCACCGGAATATAAAAAAATGTCTTTTTATGCCATATTGAGCTGTAAAGAATGTATAGAAAAAGTTGGCCGAGGCATTGGAAATGTTTTTTTTCATTGGTAAGTAAATTTGTTTTTAAATTATTTGTGAAAAAGTGGCACGCTTGGTTTTCATACAGATGGAGAGGGACTTGCGTTATCTAGTTATGTCTGTGGAGGATACCCTAGAAGGATCTCATCGGTAATATACTTCACAAAAGCTAAGTGCGCAGTATTTATTATCGTCGTGCGTGTATGACTAGATGTATAAACGTAAATGAAGCTTAAGGAGCTATTCTCGCTAAACTTTTTTCTGCGCTGCGCAGCAGTAAATCTCGTACAAAAACAGCACCGTTTCGTGTCTTGCGCATCGGAAAGCCAACTTCAGGGCGGCCCAGAAGTTTGGCGAGTACTATACGTAAGGTGAACCTTACGTACTCCTTTTAGAAACTACGGATCGTCACCTGTTTTGATTAGCAGCCGGGCGAGCACGGCCTCTGTGATAGGCTTGAATCGCGCATTTTATCACGATTTTTGCTTCCAAAATGTGATAAAAATTTGTGACTAAAGACTAAAGCAGTAGGCCGTGCTCGTCCCGCACGTGGCCTTCCGTAGTTTCTTGTAAACCCCGTGGAAAAAGACGAGGGGGGGAAGTATGTAATTGTAAATACAAAGTGTACTTATGACACTCGGCAACAGTGCATATTTTTATCAGTGTAAGAGTTTTAGTAATTGGAAGTACCTAGACTTCCAAATATTAGCACTGTGCCATTACGAACAGATAAACAAGGTAACATATATTTTACCTCTTTCTCATATCATTTACTTAAGATTACTTTAACGATAGTATCAGCAATACAAGAGGCTATACAGCCTTCGCTATTAACTATAAACACTTGTTTAGTACTTATAGTATGATTGACTTACGAGTTAGTGTACAGGTAACGATCCTCTGATGACACTAGTTATGCAGTTATATCTATGTTTTCTTTGGCTACCGTATGATGCTTCAAATCATGGCTGTTAGCACTTTGAAATACAGTAAAATACACACACCGTTTCAATTTCAATCGTTATATATTTTAGGATTTTTGTAATTACATGATTTAAGAGTGTCTATGGAGTTCCTTGCTCGTTCTTCTCCATAGATACCTACTCTTTGGAATGTGCAATTAGCTTCATCTTTCTGACTGACAGACTCCCTTAAATGGATTAATTGAAATAAATGCTGTCTCAGACCAATAATTAGTTCATCAAGTCCGAGATGAATATTTATAAAAAGAGTCACACAATAACTGATCAAATGTGGGTATATCTGTCAAGGATCAAGTGATGAATGAGTGCACTATGTAAAATACCCGGGCATTATGAATCAAGTCTAGTCAAATCGGTCAATTTAATGAAAACAGATTTAAACTTCAATATTTAGATGAATTAGTCCAAGAGCTAACGAAGCGAGCTCGGGAGCTTTGGGCACCCCGACACGGATAGGTTAGGTTAGTGGTTAAATCAAATTAATCAAAGATTATTTGAACGAATCATATAAAATTGATTCCAAAGATTGAAAACAAAAGAAAGATAGATTGAAACCGCGTCTAGATGGCGCGGTTTTAAATTTCTGAGACATGCCACTCGGTTTTTTAAATTTGTATTGTAACTAGAGGTTGCAATCGAATATTCGAATTATTCGAATTCTCTTTCCAAATTTATATTCGAATAGTTAATAAATATTTATTCGAATATTACCAAAAAAAATATCAGTCTAAAGTCTATGTTGGTAGAACTTGAAAATTGATGTTGGCAACACTGCACGGCTGACTTGACGCCATTTTGTCACATACAGAACACGTTGTTATTTATGTGTAAAGCGGTGCATTGTCTATTTTGAAGTGATTTTATTCTGGTGTTTTATATAAAAGCGTTCAAGAATTGTTTTTATGTAAGTTTTGAGTATTTTGTTATTTTTTTTGCTAATACAGTGACGAAATTATGACTTAACCTAAAATATGTACATTTTGGTTTTCAAATCATATTCAATAAGCCTAGAATTATGTACAAAAGTATCACTCACTATGCACTGATCGCTTAATAATTCAATTCAATTTATTGCAGATCAGTTGATGATGGATAAGAATAAATTGGTTTTTAAAGAGTACACAAAACGTACGTTTGATAAATATTCAGTATGGAACTCTTTCTTACGGACTGAGGATGGAAATCCTGCAAAATGCAAATTATGCCAAAGAATTTTGCAATGCTCAAATACCACAACATGCTTACACAATCACTTGAAGAAGCAACATCCGAGTTTACCTGGTTTTTATTTATTTATTATTATTGATTTATTTTGTTTTTATTATAAACGAGAGAGGGAGAGATGTTTATTCCGTTCTTATTATTAACAGGAGAGAGAGTTAAATTTGTTTAAAAATGTTATAATAGGTAAATCTGATTTATTTCCGAATTATAATTGATGAATCTGATTTTTCAGTGTAATATTGCATATGAAAATTAATTATTATTATTTTTTGTTTTAATTATTAACAAGAGAGAAAGACATTTATTTTGTTTTTATTATTACCGAGAGAGAGACTTTTAAATTTGTTTAAAAAAAATATAATTGTTTTGATTAACATTTTCATGTATAATTATTTTAAAATTTTGTTGAATAAGTATATAATTATTGTTTTAGGTTTACTTATCTGCATAAAAATATAGTTCCTAAAGCAATAAACACTGATATTCTAATTGTCTTTTTTATTTTTTTAAAATATCCGAATATTCGAATAAAATACGAATAGCATTGAAAAAATATTCGAAAATTAAAACTATCGAATTTTTGCAAACTCTAATTGTAACACATATTGATACAATGAAACTATAATAACGTGCAAAAAAATACTATAAAACAAATCGTCACTGTTTTTCAAGAAAAATAGAAAATAAAGAAGAATATAAAGATAAAAATAATCATCTTAATCAGACGAAAAACGCTAGTTATGTCGGCACGGTTTCTTTGTATGGGATGAGGCATCTGTATGCTAGTATTATTTTATCTGTGGCTCTGGGTAATCTTCGAAACAGCTGGACCGATGTTGAGAGAACTCCACTGATAGATATCTGATCTTATAAGGATTACATAGAGTACTTTTTATCCCGGAAAATTCACAGTTCCTGTGGGAAAATAAAAAATTACGAGTTTGACGTGGACGAAATCGCAGGGAACAGCTAGTAATTTATAAATTATAAAGAATGTCCCAAAACACCAACCAGCCAAATAGATCTTTTAGACAAAAGCCCAGCCCTTTATCAACAAATCTATTTGTTCTGGTAGAAAACTAGGCTATCAAAGCCCCTAAAATCAAACATACCAACGACACATCATTCCGCTTATTTAAGCCTGTCCAAATGTTAATCTGTTTAACATGAACAACGGCCGTCAAGTAGAAACTAACAAGGATCGCGTCAATCGTGCCGTATCAATGACACCGGCGTACTGTGGGACAGCGGCGTATTGTTGGCGTGTCTCGTTGCCGATACCACGCGTGTGTTAATCCCTTCTTTGTAAAGATAAGGAGGTGGTTAGACTGAAAGCGATTTCTCATGGCGTTTTTCTTGGCTATGCTTGAGCAGGTTGCGTAGAAAGGACTTATTCCCGATTTTCTGAAAAAACTTATCAAGTCACAAATTAAACGCATCCAGTGATACGATAGACTGTTCAAAATGCATTTAACCATTAACTAACACAAATTTGACAATTTGTGATAATAATTTTGCAAAAAAAAATATATTACAAATCGTTCTAGAAATTGAGCTTTTCTCAATGAACTGTCATCTATCCCATAGACATTACTTCATAGTTTTCGGATAGATATGAATGAAAAATCTTTTGTGGAGCCCGTTAGTTATTTAATTTACACAAGTCTTTAGAATATAGCCACAAATTATAACGTAGAATAATATCATTATGTTCCTACTCATCGTAAAAAGTATAATTCAATGAAGGACTACTCGTTTCTACTACATTAAATGAAATCTACGTATTAAATGTAGAAACGAGTAGACCTGGCATAGGATTCTAAAAGCTTCAATTAAACTGCCATGTGACAGCCATGGTCAACCTCATCAAACGCTTCACCCAAATCAAAACAAACGACACAACTAATTCTACCAATCCAAACTTATCTAAATTACTTTAAGTGGCTGTAAAATCAACCACTCTGATTATTTGCCCTATAAAACTCGCTAGATATCGCACCCGAGCCTTAGAAATGTCATAAATACTTTCGGTATCAATTGATTTGCTATAAGTACTAATGAGCCATGGTTCCTTGCGGCAGACCTTGTCTTTTGAGCGACACATTTGAATTAAAACTTTTTACCATCCACCAATTTGAATTTAAACCTTATTGACTGGCTTTTAAGATGAATAGTCTAGTTTTATAGCTGTAGAAATATGTTGGTAGAATAGTAAGCCGATAATAACATTATTCGGGCCTAGTTAATGCCGCCTTTGATACAGGATTAGATACGATTCGGCTGGTAAGTTTGATGAAGCAGCCGATACAAAAATGAAATGAATTTGATCGTGACATTTTGATGAATATATGCAAAATATCTTGGCGATTGTAAAGAAGGATATTTAAAGCAGCTATAAAGATGGATTTATAACTATTAATCAAGTCTAGAGGCAAGAGATTAGGCATACACAAACTTGGTTTCCATCTGTGGTGATTAGGTGACATTTTGCATTAATATACCACCGTTTGGCCAGTCTAAGTGGATTTTATGACCTAGATACCTCGGTGCCTTTTCGAGACGGCCTGGGAGGTTAGCAATGAAACGGAAGAAAATACAGAACTTTTATAAAGTTCATTAATATAATGATATTGTTATGTAATCTGAAATCTCGTCAGTCTTGTAGTCGCCAGCGCGGCTTCTGATCTTAAGGTCCTGGGTTCGATTCCCGGGTCGGTGAATAGGGATGCAGAGTAAAAAAATATTTTTAGTCCATCAGTTAGATTTCCAAAAAATATTGGCCACGTATTTTTTCCTTTGGTCACGTTAACGAAATATGATGACGATACGGTGCGATAAAATATCGCATGACGTCATGCCTTGGTACACTTTTTACATAGAAGTAACGTTACAAGCCCCCATTCCCGAACTTTGATGCAAAGCGTAGACAATTCACCACTACCGAACTTTGATAGTTCGGGAGTGGAGACGTGTCTGTGTCTTGGAATCTTGGTGAATTTTAATTGATTTAAATAAGCAAGAATACGTGTCCAATACTTTTTGATAATTTATTCGGCTGACTAAATAGAATTTGCTGTTTCGTACCCAGTCAATAGTCATCATCCCTAATTTTTTTCATCTTAAATTTGTCACGAGCAGCCGGATTCGGTTCTAGACTTGCCCGTCGGTTTATGGTTACAGGCTCACCGCCTATTACATACAATGGGACTACAACATAACTGAAAAAAATTGCGTGTAGGAACTACAGCTCCGCGTACCCCTTCGAGAAATACAGCCGTGAAATTATGTTATGTTGGTATGAAATCATAAAAAAATTAAATTAGTTATTTTAATTAAACCATTTAAAAGGTACTTTTGAATTATCAAGCAAAATATAAAATTAAAACAAAATTAAAATTGCACATTCGCAAGCGTCAGAGGTCTCTATGGACAAAAATGTGCAAGATACTCCACGGACACTCTCAACTCAAAGATGTTCATTTTTTTTGTAGAGTCTCTGTCTTAGTGAGTTTTCGTCGGCATCCGTGACTGCTTCGAATAAAAGTGTCTCGCTTCTGCTTCAGCGCGTCGAACTCGGGAGGGGCGATCCAGTCTTTGACCTCGTTTTCGTCCATGAATCCGTCCTTATCCACGGCTAGAGAGACACAGATAAGGACGGATTCCATTTCCTGCTTGACTCAGTCAGGCTCATCTTCATCCTCACCATCGTCAGGCATGTCACCAATGTACTCTTCTAAGGACAAGAAGATAAAGACGGACTATACATGCATCAATCTAAACCCCAATCTTTACAATCTACCACCAAATGCACTTGTTGAAGCCAATAACCGATCAACTGAAACTAGTCCACAAGACAGGCTCCTAATAACGCCAATAGAGCGGTCGCCATGATCAATTACGTATGACAACGACGGCAAAAAACCATAATAGAAAGTGCTCAATGAAAAACTATATTAAGTTAGCTTATTGGACAATTTATTATTAACTAGACTTTGCCCGCCACTTCGTCTGCATCAAGCAGTAAAAATGACTGAATCGGATTTTGTTTACTATTATATAGCAAAGAATAAAAAATAGACACTAGGGAATATGCATGTATATTTTTTTAATTTGCTAAATGAAATACTTATTAACAAACAAAACAAATATGAATGATTTATTTTTTAATTTTAAATATCTCGATAAAAGATCAAGTTATAAAGCGTCAAAGTTGAGAATTAGAAAGAGAAGTCCAACGTGCCACATGAAGATACAGCTGCCGTAGAAAACGACGTTTTCGTAGAGAGGGACAGATATAATTTCTTTAAATTGTTATATCTATTTCGTATTTCGATCAATTTTGATTCTGTTGTAGTATTCTATTTAAGTCGTTTTATCGATAAGTTTTAACGCGGCACCGTCATTCTTTTTTCTATATTAAAAGTAGCCTAATTACTCCATAAAACATTAGCTATCAGTGAGCGAATGTCTCGTCAAAATCGTTCCAGCCGTTGCGGACATAATTAAGCGGAGCCGGAATAGATAGTTTTTTTTGGTCTAGATATCGTGAAAAAATGTCGCTCCATTTAAAATACACTCATCGTTCCTGTCTGATCAGTGTGGTGACGCTTGGGGAAGGCCTATGTCCAGCAGTGAACGTCTTTTGACTGAAATGATGATGATGTAAAATACTGGTACCTACTCAGCTGCATACAGGTGGACTGGAAGAAGCAGATCGATTGATTTACGGTCTAACTAGCTTCTGCCAGCGGCTTCGCCCGCGTGAAAATCGAAAATTATCCCGAGGGAACGGAATAAAGGGAAAGTATCCTATGTGCTATTCCCGAAATTTCATCCAGATCCGTCCAGCCGTTTGAGCGTGAAGAAGTAACAAACATATAAACACACTCACAAACTTTCGCCTTTATAATATTAGTGTGATTTATAAGCATTCAGTAAAAAGCTGCTATTTTGACATGACAAACAGACACATCAATTTTATTTATTGTATGTCTACAGATTGCCATTACGGGCTAACTTTCGACGTAATTTTAGGTGTAGTTGATGGAGATTGCCACCATAAAAAAATGCCATTGCTTTGCTATCGTAATGGGTGGCAATTTCATGTCGCTCATCAATATTCTTGAGGAGTAAGGATGTGTCATTTGTGATGGGAATTGACGCGCGTCTTATTAGCAGAGGTTTGATGGCAATTTTCGTTCTTTGCTTTTCTCATGTTACAAGTACAACTTAGAACAGAGCAGTGGTTACGGCCCCGACTTACGAGTTGTAGGTCGTGGCTTCGAACCCGGGCACTTTGTGTAATTTATTTCATCACCACTGCTCTCAAAACGGTGAAGGAAAACATCGTGAGGAAACCGGCATGTCCTAGAACCAAAAATTCAAAAACATGTGACATTTACCAATCCGCACTGGGCCCACGTGGTGGATTATAGCCCACTCCTTCTATGAAAGGAGGCCTGTGTCCCAGCAGTGGGATCATTAAAAGGCTGATGACGATGAAGTACAACTTAGATTTACGGTGGTATTTGGGTATATCTAAGTCAACATCATCATCAACAGTTTGGGTGATCTTCAATGTTAAGCGAAAAATAGAAAGTATAGTACATAAAAACTTATGTACTATACTTTCTATTTTCTTTCTTCTTTTCTTCTTGCTTGCCGATGTCGGTCCATAGATGGGTGACCATGCATACGAAGACTCCTCTTTGCCTCGTCGGAAAGCACGCTATGCCGTTGGTCCCGGTTCTCATTTGTAGATCTTCAACTGTCGATACGAGTATACAGAAGCCGTAAAATCCGTCAACAGTCTTGCCAAGGGCTATTGTGTTACCCAGTTACTGGGTTGTGGAGACCAGTCTTCTTCTTCTAAATCGTTAAGCTCTTGACAGAGCGGTCGTGGTCGTCATGAAGTGTTGTTAGTATTTGCGGCAGATATAATGCGTCTCACAATGTCTCGCCACCTTTCCCGATAAGAAGTCATCCATCCAGGTACATTCGTGCACGGGACCGCCCACAGCAGACTTGATCTGGTCGGTCCAACGCATGGGTGACCGTCCACGCGGTATAGTGCTTTCCACTTTTCCTTAGATGACTAACCGCTCTATGGACTGACCGACTCGCCTTGAAACGTGTCCGAAGAAAATGAGTATTCGGGACTGTACTGTTGCGGGCAGACGCTGCTTGGAGTATCGAGACATTTGTGCGGGACTCGGTCCAAGACACTCCGAGCATTCTTCTCCAGCACCACATCTCCAGAGCGGTCAATCGCTTTATGTAAAATACTGATATCAGTTACACCCGGTTAGACTGCAGTCGACCCCAACACAGTTCACACAGGTTCACAAGTGCACTGCTGGACAATAGACATGTCTCTTGACTTGCAGGTGCAGCTCGATCTTCGATTTCTCTTGCCATAAAGTTCCATTGCCATTAAAATCATATTTAATTAATATGATCAGTGTATGAACCCTATTCATTGTACTCGAGTATAATGGGATGTCCATTCGGTCTCAATGTTATTCGGCAATAAATTACGAAGGCAATGCTTAAAGTAAGTTTAATTGCGACAGTTCAATAATGTTTATGGCTTTCATGTTCGGGATCAAAGCAAGGGTGATTGTGAATATGATTGCTGAAATGAAAGCGATTGTGATTACTAGTGAGTGCTATGGAAATAGGCTGTGAAAAAGAGGGCTAGGTTTGCGACCAATCGCAAACCTAGCCCTCTTTATTTTATGTTTGTAGTTAGAGAACGTTAATACGCACAAAGCGTTTTACGAATACTTTGTTTGTGCCTACAGCTTAGTAGTGGAATTCCCTGCCGGAGTCTATGTTTTCTGGTAGCTACACGTAGGGGTCTTTAAATCAAGAGTAGGTTACTTTTTGGCAAGCGTGCTTCACCGTCGACCACATCGTTGCTTACTATCATGCGAGATAGTGGTCAAACGCGAGGCTATCACAAATAAACAAAAAGTGAACCTATTTCGGTTACGAAAGTATGTTCCAAAACCATAATTGAATGGAGATACCGTTCTATTGGCATAATCGCAAAGAAAATTAGAATCGTAACGATTTTTACGACACGGTTGGCGCAGTGTTTTGAGCCATCGGCTACTGCGCTTCGTCAGCTGCGTGTCACAGCTTCAATTCACGTACGGAACCAATATTTGTATTGGTATGGCCACAATGGAAATAACCTTATTCTAAGAGCATGGGTATGGGCCCATATAGTTGTTCCGGATTTGTGTATGTGATTTTTTATGTTTGTAATAATAATTTCTCCTGTATGTTGGGTGCGTTACCCACGCAGGAGAAATTCCTAGTATTAGGCAAGGTTTAAAAAAAACAAAGATACCTAGTTCTATTATTTTCCCATGAAGTCTGGCACAAGAAATGCGAGACGGACTCGCGCACGAAGGGTTCCGTACCATTATCGCAAAAACGGCAAAAAAGTCACGTTTGCTGTATGGGAGCCTCACTTAAATATTTATTTTATTCTGTTTTTTTTTTATTATAGCGGCAACAGAAATACATCATCTGTGAAAATTTCAACTGTCTAGCTATCACGGTTCATGAGATACAGCCTGGTGACAGACATACAGACGGACCGCGGAGTCTTAGTAATAGGGTCCCGTTTTTACCCTTTGGGTACGGAACCCAAAAAAATTAGAAACAAGATGTCATATTCCATTTAATCGTACAACAAAAATCTTTCTCAGAAAACGTACATTAATTACTTAGCACGAGCGCCGATGTACCAGGCTCACATAAAACTATAAGATTTATATCTTATTTATCGAATCAAAGGCTGGAGCATCGCTCAAAGGAATATCATAATCGCCCGTTTGAAGCTAGCATGTTTGTTACCATTTAATAAACACATACGAATTATTGTGTCTTGAACAGCTGTGATATTACGCAGGTATAGTTTTATGAGCAATGTCGGTCTTTGAGCGCTGTTTAAACATCCTTTCGTGTTTTAACTGCGGTTATGAATATGAAATGGCTTGTAATAGCTGTTTATCGGTGCTGAAAACAAAATCTGTATTTAATATTTGGTTTGGTGCGGTAAAATATAAAAGACTCTCTCCTCGCAGTGTTCCTTATTACTGAGGGTCATGATTCCTCTGATCTTCGTGGAAACAACTTCTCATTCACCATTTCGCGTCATCTGCTTCTGTCTTTGGCGTCGTGAAGAGAATCGTGCATCAAAGACTTGAAAGGAAACTTCTTGGCCGCTCTGAAGTTGGTTGTCTATCCAACCAACCAAACAACTTCAGGCTTCAGATTTTTGTCGCCAACTTCAGGGCGCCCAAGAAGTATGGCGAGAACTATAAAGATCAGAGGCTCTAGACAAGTGACAATCTATCAACGAAATAGGGCCGCATTTTTGAAATGAGTATTTGAGGTTATTTTGACGTTGAGTGTTTGTCAAACTCTAGTTTAGCCTGAAAACTTGTCAGATTTTTGCTTCAGATTTGATTCAGAAATCGGCCGATAGTCGCGATAGCCATACTGTGGTAAAATGTCAAAAACTGTAGGGGATTGCCAAGCTCCATCGAAATGTCAAGTGATTAATCCTGTACTACATTTGACATTTCGACAATCGCTATCGCTGATGTAATGACACTTTGGCTATTCAACATCATCATCATTTCAGCCGAAGGTCGTCCACTGCTGGACATAGGATAGGCCTCCCCAAAGGGTCGCCAACTCGATCGGTCCTGTGCGTCTCGCATCCAGCGGATTCCCACAGCCCTGACAAGGTCATCGCCCCACCTAGAGGGAGGCCTCCCAACGCTGTGTCTTCCGGTACGCGGTCGCCACTCCAGATCTTTACGGCCCCATCTGCCATCCGTTCTGCGAGCAATGTGCTCTGCCCACTGCCACTTAAGTTTGACAATCCTTCGGCTAGTGCCTCAGTTTTAATTCGTCGGCTAGCAGTTTCCATGCTGAAATATTTAATGAGTAGGTAAGTCGGAAAGGAACAAATTAATGTAAAAGCCACTACTTAATAAATTCATTTGTGCTTTTCTGTAAATAATGTAAACTCCATTTGAACATAACATGAACATAACATTAGACATGTTTCCAAATCTTGTAACAGCCCGTTCAACCGATTTTGTGTTCTATCCCGTAAACATAAGGATGACATAAAAAGCATAAACCTTTTACCAAAACCAACTGTTTACTACAGCTACCATTTGTCGTATCACCACCGCAATAGAAGTCAAAATCGGTTGAACGAGCTGTAAAATGGGCTAATTTAATCGTCTAATGTTATCGCAAATGGAGTATAGATAAGTATTGCAGGCCCTGAAATTTTGATTCAGTTAAACTTTACTCAAGAGAGGACTGGAGTACTATCTACGGAGCTGCCGTAGGTAGTACTTCAGTCCTGGGCGAGGGCCTCCCCCATTGCTTCCACTTCTCTCGATTTTGTACTCCATCTCGCCAATTCTTGAGGATGCCATCCAAGGTGGCCTTTCCACCTTTAAAAAATAATCCTCAAAAACAATTAAGAAGGCTTTTTTTTGTAACGGTACAGTTTGAGCAAACATATCGAATCTCTAATATAGATATTGTAGAAAGTTAACGACTTCCTGTGTGTTATATTCAGTAATAACGACTCTTTTAACCATTTAACCAAACGTTAATGTCCATCTTTCTATAAAAATAAGATAGAAAGGAGAATGGTCTAAATAAATTAATTAAGTTATTAGTGTAAGAAACTCTGGCGTGACGATTAAGACTCGTTTTTGACGGATTGGCCGGAGATAGCAAGATTCAAAGAACGTTGGAAGGCTATGGGGGAGACCTTTGCCCAGCTGTGGGACAAAATAGACTAATAAAAAAAGTAGTGTAGCGAATTTCATAATAATATCTTAGTACTGAAAAGTAAAACATAATAATTCCAGCCATCCCAAAAATGAATGGGATTCACATGCGGTACCTACCTTAGAGAAATTTCACGGTTTTCGACCATCGTTATTGCTAATAGAATTTCACTTCGTCTATTATTATAGCCTCTGATTGCATAATACACTCGACTTTTAAAGCGTATGAAAATAGATTTTCTTTTTTATAAAAACGGCCCAATAAAAAAAATACAATACTACAGTTTGTCACTTTTTATTATTATTGATTGGCTCGCGCTTGACCACTATCTCACCTGATACCCACCTCGCTACGGTAAGCGATGATGTGGTCGACGGTGAAGCACGCTTGTCTAGAAGAAACCTATTCACTCTTGACTTAAAGCGTCTCAGTTTGTAGCTATCTGTGAAATACAGACTCTGGCAGGGAATTAAACTCCTTAGCTGCACGCATAATCAAAGTATTCCCAAAACGTTTGGTGCGTATGGGTGGGATGTCCACTATGTACCGATGACGTATCGCCGTACGTCTTGTAGTCAGATTATCAAAGTAATTGCAATTGCATTCGTTTTATGTACGAATTCGGAAAAGTACTAAAAATCTACTTTTCCATTAAACAACAATCATTTAAAAGAGAGAACTGTTCTCTAATATTAGAGAGAACAGATGTTAAAATGACAGAGAACAAAAAAAAACAGTTTTAAAATAAATCCATCAAAAACCTATCAGATAAGGCTAAAACATTAGCAAAAAAAAACCCCGCCCGTAGCTTTAACTAAATTAAATTAAGTTAATCGATACCTTTCAATAGAGGACGCCGGCCACCCTAAACTTCCATTAATATTGATACACACATAAAACATAAACAATTATATAACTCTAGGCCGTTTTAGGAGTGAATTGGTCCTAATTATGTCGAAATAGGCGTTAATACGACATCTAATGGGCCGTTTTATGACCACGCGGGCCTTCAAAGCCTCCCGTACTATTTATTGGCCCGTTTTTTGTGTCCCGAACTCCCGATCTAAGTTTTTATGTAAACACTCCGTTCGAAGTTCAAATTCAATCGTTCAATTTGAACGTTTCGAACGTCTCTGTTTTTCAAATATTTCGGTAAATATCCCATGTTCGGTAAATCGAAAATCTTTGTACATTTTGAGTGACACTTAAAATTGATTTGTTCCGTCAATATCATAAAGATGTCGGGGTTTTTGTGGTAAATGTGTTGCTACAGAAGCTTCTAGTTTTATTAAGATTAAAAACAAGATAGAACATAAAACATAAAGTAGAAAAAAGTTAGCGATAAAATAAATATGGGTGGGCTTAAACTTAAAATTCTTAAGTTATGATTATTAAGAAGTGTATGAGTTGTGATTGCGTTAAGCTTACCATAGTCATCAGGACTACATAGTCCTTCTCAGGAGAAAGACCTTTCATACTTACGAAGTGTTCAAAAGTCCTGAGAGATGAGACTAGTGTATTTCTGACCCTCGGCAACCCTTTTATCATCGGACTACCAGACGTACGGCGATGCGCCATCGGTACATGATGGACATTCCACCCATACGCACAAAACGTTTTGGAAACACTTTTATTATGCGTACAGCTAAGGAGTTGAATTCCCTGCCGGAGTCTGTGTTTCCCGACAGCTACAATCTAGGAGTCTTTATGTCAAGAGTGAATAGGTTATTTCTAGGCAAGCGTGTCTCACCGTCGACCACATCATCGCTTACCAACAGGTGAGATGGTGGTCAAGCGCGAGCATATAATAAATATAAAAAAAACCTTCCAAAAACCAAAAACTAGTGTGGTCATTCCGTAATTGCGTAACACACTATGAACGGCTTTTCCTTCCATTTTGTCAATTCAGCAACATTGTTTGTGTTATTAACGTAGGCCGTAAAAAAAGGCCGTATTCGAACAGATATTTTGAAAAAATATATATAAAATCGGAACTGCCTACAAAATCATTCGGAATATTAATGCACGATAGAGTGTCTTATCCATGCATTTTGGGGTGTAGTTTTACAAAACCAAACAATCCGAGTACATGATTTTTTATTGGATCGCTTAATTTAAGATTTAACTTGTTTTAACTCACTTTAATTCGGCACACATAAAATAATTACAGACTAAACTGAATTTTGACCGAATTAATCTCTTTTTTCACACATCACCCAAAAATAATTTCAGACTGAACCGAACCAAGCTAGCTCCACATTATACTCAAAAACCTTAGACAATTTCTGTCATATCGTTTCACTTCTAACCGAACGAAGGTATGACCAAAAGAATAGGCACTATTGCACCATAATTTATAGCGAAGTCCGGACGAATACGCCATAATAGCTTCTCAGACACCTTCGTGTGCTAGAGAGGAAAGCCGCGATCCGCCAGAGCAGGATGCACGACCAGAAGCGCCGCTCCACGTCAAAATACGTGCTCCGTTCGTTTTATTACCTTGCAGTGATGTGGCTAAAGGGTAGAGCGTCGATATCGATAAATATTATATTTTTGTTTTTTTTTGTCGATAGAAGCGGTGGGTGAAGTTGATAGTCACAGTAAGCTGAAATCAAAATCAAAATATTTTTATTTCCACAAAACCTTACGTACTTTTGAATTGTCAAACAAAATATGAATCTAGTAGCACATTCGCAAGCGTCAGTAGGTCTCTATGGAGAAATATGTGCAAGAAACTCCACGGAAACTCTTTTCCATCATTATTTGGTTACACCATTCTTGTTAGAAAAATTCATTCGTGAGAACAATGTAAAAGACGTTCACGTAAAAGTTTGGTGTAAAGCTCAGGTATCTTTTAACTAGTTTTTAGATGTAATGAGAGTTTAAGCTGTTTGTGCCGACTGTTAAATGGAAGATTCTATACTCAAATGTAAGCTCATAAAAGCCTTAACAACAAAAGCATTAACATATCAGCAAACACATCATAAGTCCAACTTTTTCCATAAGAATTACAGAATTATTATGATAAGGATGCACATTTAATAGAAATGATCTGAAAATTTATTTTCTTCCAATCTTATTATCATATTTGTATTGTGTGGTAGAAACCGTATTGATTTAAGAAAAAATGGATGCACCCAAAAGAGTCTCCTCAGAAAAATACAGAGCTATTGAAATATCCTAATAAATTAATGAAATTACTTATATCTAAATAAAATTATAATCCGCCCTCAAAGTCAAACAGATCAATTAAACTGTTTTTGAACGGCAACTGTAAAAAACACATTATCTTACGATAATGCAATAGCCAAACTCAATATTAAAACGCCAGGTTAACGTCCGACGATAGATTTAAGTCCAACAAAAAACATCGACAACAACAAAACCGCTCGCTCACACGCACATCCCTACAGCCGGCGCGGCGGCAACATCAAAGGAGGCCACCTCTTTGATGTGGCCGATGGCGCGCGCCGCCAAACGCCGTAAGCGCCAAATCCATACGTCATCCTCCTGTCATTATAACGCCTCACAATCGAGGCTCGGAATGTGAAATTACTTACGAGACAATATCAACTGACAAGTCGGTTAATACCGATTACTTGCCTTTAGTGATGTCACTCTGTCGCTTCGAACTTCGATTGGCAAGGTGATCCGAGCCTTCAATTAGGTGAATTGATTTTGGTAATTTTTTGACAGATGACAGATGCAATTGACATTGACAGGTCTTGAACTTTTACCCGATTACGGCAAAGCAAAAGGGAAGAATTATGATTTTGGTGTAGACTCTTTCGTTGGGGTATACAGTTGTTTTCCAAATGGTCCTTGTGTTTTGGTTTTTGAATGATTAAATTTCAAGTGCTTGAAATAATATTTAGTTCATTCAGTAAATTCCGATTGGCGTATTGTTAATGAGACGGATGATTTTGAAAAATTAAGAAAACAAATCAGAAATGCTCAGTTCATAAATGCTAAGGTCGATAGTTATCTAAATAAAATTGTATACTAGTTTGCAGGAGGTTATATCTGGGAGAAGGTACTGAGGCGATTTCGAAAATTTCACTGAAAGGAAGCTTTAGTGTATCCTGTGTAACGTTTAGTACCATGCACCATAGACTTTTATTCCGAAAAATACAGGGTTCATGTTAATGACCTAATGGATAGATGCCGCGGGAAAAAGTTAGTATCAAAAACTGATAGCCGATTTTAGGGAAAGTTCAGTCCAAAATAAGAGTCAAGAGAGATTCTTCTTAACAAATTAATATCGGATAATAATCTATGCAGACATCTTAATCTTTTTCTTAATAAATTAATATCGGATAATAATCTATGCAGTTGATCATGATCACTGTTCCCGTTTTCACTCATTTGTCTTACCTTACATTAACTTTATGATATCTGACGGACTGACTGTTGCTTTTAATATAGACACTAGCTTCTTGCAACGGCTTCGGCAACATGAAAGCCAGGAATTATTCCAAAGATACGTTCCTTTGGAATAATTCCCGGCTGCCGAGATAAAAGTATGCTATGTCCTTCACCAAGGTCCAATCTATCTTTATACCAATTATTGATCAAAATTGGTTCAGCGGTTTATGTGTAGCGGTTTGCGCAAGCAAACAGACAGACGGACAGACGGAGAGCTACTTTCGCGTTTATTAGTTTGGAGCATAGAATTAACTTGAAGAATCAATTAAAAAACTTAATTGGTTAATCTTTTGTTTGTTTTTGACGAGTTGCTGATAGACATTCAATTAATGTGTGCAATAAATACTCATTTAAAGCTATTAAGTTTTGAAATTACTTGACACTTTCATTTAGAGTTACTTTTTATGGTTTTTTTTTATAGTGCTTAGCCACTTTCTCATTTGTTAATCTTATGTTATGGGTAGAGCTTAATGTAACTGGTATTTTAAACACCAAGAATACCCTATTTTATTTTTCTATTTGCTGCAGTTTCCATAAACAGTATAACTCACGATTTTTTTTGCGTAAAACACAATCAATGGGGACAATCAAGGTCGACTGGTGGAAAATGCCTAAGGCACCGCCTTTGTACTTGTGCATAAAGTTTTAGTAAATAAATAAATAAATCCATGGGTACCGTGCATTTTGACAAAGATAACAATTATTCCGTTTTCAAATAGACGATTTTTTGGCTGCCAACACTGACTGAACATGATCATAATTATACCAAAAAGTATATTTTTATTAAAATTTAATTCATGAGGAATTTCCTTCAAAATCTTACGGATTATGATAGAAAGCGTGTTCAATTGTGGTATCGGTTTATTTATTTTCTCATTTTCTTAGCTAGTTTCATATTGTACAACTTTATTCTGCCTTCTCAGAACCAAATCAGCCCAATTTAAGATTTGATATCCTCAATATCGCGAAGCCAAACCTGTCACTTAAGCCATTTCCACACTACACTTAGAACAATAGTCGCGTTTGTGAAAGGGCATAAAAAGAAAATTACACGTTACCTCGTGAGGGCATTGTGAGCAATAATTTGGGCAACCCTTTACATGTGTTTCACGATGTGAATCTTTTAGATTTTTTGTCGAAACACGTCTACAAAAGACGTCGGCCCATTGATAAGGGAGGGTAATGGTAGGTTATGTTAAATTATTTCAGTCATGGTGGTCTTTCAGGAGTATATGTTAATTAATGGCCAGATGTGCATCAACTGTTACCTTGGTTAGCTCTATAGAAGACCCCAACTTAATACGTGTTCGTACCAAAACCAAGTATGAGGTATACACCAAGCTTGTATTTCCCGGGTTATTGGATGATTCGCACGAAATGTGCGAATCGTATTTTTTAAATAATATTCTTTTTCTGTGGCGATTCGTACAAAGTAGGAGCTGACTGTCAACCACATAATTTGGAGCTTACCCTCCTAAAGTCTCCGAGACAAAGCAATTAAGTTGGCTCGAGACACCGATGTAGTTGGCATGTTACTCGCACAGTACCCACACATGTGGATTGTGGATACGATTGCCACCCGTACTATATTATGTAGCATCGTATTAAATTTCCGTAATATGTACTATATATTATAGAAAGTAGTACGAAAATTACTAAACTTTTATCACTAATTAAGTTTGATTTCAACTCAACTAAGGCCCAGTTTTTTGATCCTCAACCAATAGTTTAAAATTTCGTTGAATCCGAAGATTTGATCTTTTTCGTTGAAAAAGTTTTGATAAGTTCCTTAAGTCCAATTCTGTATAATTATGGTCCTGTATATCCTATAATGTCTCGACTCCAAAGAAATGAAGAAGACATTGTCAAACAAACAGCAATTGATAATCAAGGCCTGTATTAAAAATAAAAAGTTAAATTGTTGTCACTGATTGATGGGCCCGATGTCAGTTAGATCAATTCCCTTAATGCGTAACTTCAAAAATGGCGCACGCCTGCTTTGCTGGCATTCATTGCTTCATATTATGTTCAAAAATTATTTTCATTTTTTTCATCAATTCAATTATCTTCAGTCCACAATCCAGATGTGTAGGAACTGTGCGAGTGACATGCCAACTAGATCGATGTCTCGGAGACTATAGGAGGGCCCGCCCAAAATTATGTGGGGTGACAGTCAGCTCTTACTTGATGAGAATCGCCAAAGAAAAATTAATATTATTTAAAAAATGTCGTTTCGCACATTTTGTGCGAGTTCAATTCGTGCGAATCATCTAAAACTCCCCGGAAGGTATGGCAGCAGAGTTTTTACAGTATACCCACATTTCACCAGTTATGTTAAATTTCATGTAACCTATATGGGCCGACCCTATTGTCAGCAAATGGGCACAAACCGAGCTGCTACTGAGAAATACCAAATTATCCCTAAGCTCAGCAATAGCGCTTGACACAGAACAATGTCCATTGATCTCTTTGGAAGATTTTATTCTGTGCCTAACCAGAACCATTTGAAGTGAATTATTATATTTATAAATGCTTGAGGTATATCTAGAAAAACGAGCCTTAATAACAACAAAAACTAATTATTCAGATCCAAACTCGACGTTACTCTAACTATCGCAATCTAAATCCTCCGACCATGACCAACATCCCAAACAGAACTCAATTAGCATTCAACAAAAAAGGCACCGCCAAATACTCTAGTTGACCGCTCACATCATAATATTTCAACTAACAAGAACTTTTAATAAAGTCAAACACAAAAGATTCGGACTTCTCATCAATCAGCCACACAAAATATGTCCGGAACGTTATCAAAGTGTATTATTAAATAAAATTATAACAGATAACCGTGAATAATTAGACATTGTAAACATTTTCCGTCCATCCGTCAACCTTTATCATGGAGAAAAATCGTCTAATTCACACCTTCAAACGGTCAAAATTTGACGTATGAAGAACTTAGTTTTATTAGTGTTGCCAGGTGATTTAATTACCGTTTATGGTGGGTGATTTTTTGAAGGACTTCGATGTTTTGACTGGAATGTAATCTGCCCTGTTCATGGCAATAGACTCACTCTCTTTTACATGGGATTTAAACATAACGGGTGAAATGTGGGAGTAATATAGGTGTACCTCTGCTTAGTCTTTCAGGGAATACAGGCGTGATGTTATGGTATATTTGGATGTATGAATTTATGTTTTTGATAGGGAAACAATAAAAGAAGTTATTTTGTTTGGCTCTGTCATATCGTTGTCCCAAACTAAGAAACAGTTCTCTTTGAAAAAAAAAAAAACATTTTTTTCGGCAATCTGAAAATCCATCGGATCCAAAATTTATGCAACCAACTCTCAAATTAGTACTTACTACTAGCATGGTTATATCACCTTCAAAACCTGGCAACACTGGAATCCTGTGGTCAAATTAATCAAATGGTACCCTAATTATGGCATATTTTAAAATGTTTTCGTTGAACGACACAGTTTCGACAGAGGCGCTAAGATAAATGATCGCTAATTACGGAACGGTCCGCTAGGGGGCGTGCCTCGAATCCGCACTGAATCTAATGGTTTGGACTCGCAACTGTTACGGTATAACTTGGCGTGTGGGTTTGCTTGACTTTTAACGGATTTTTCGGAGGTTTGACTGACTGAAATCTAGAAGTAAAATTCTTAATACAAAAATCGTTTCTGAATTTAGAATTTAAAGTTGAGTATTAAGTTATACTCTAAATTAGCCTCAAACCTGTTAAACTTTGGCATGAAAGTAGGGTTTGAATCGTACTTAACACCAAATTCTCAATTCAGAAACGGGCCCTAAAGAGAAAAATGAAAACTGAACCGTTAATCTAAATTACCTCTAAGTATCTTTTTAGTTACTGTGGTTAGAAAAGACTACAGGAGCCAGACATCATGCATGGGAAAGAAAAGTATCAAACAATTATAAAACATATATATATATATATAAATATGTCGCAAAGAGAATGAAGGATCATCCAGCACTTGGATTCTGTTACTCCGTTCCGTAAAAGTCCCACAAACAAAAAAAGTCATTAAAAACCCGAATATAAAATTAAGAAACAACTGTGACCTTAGATATTCTAGTATTATATTATCTGTGCCTTAGACAACTTTAATAAAAACTTATTCTTAATTATGATAAAAAACTTCGGACCACTGAGGTACGAAATGTTCATAATATTCAAATCATCGAGGATTATTCTGGCATTATGGCTTCTGTTTAATGAGGGTATTCTGAAATCATGTACACTAGGTGGCATCACTGAGACGTGAGGTCCAAGCTGCTGTCAAATGCTTATGTTTTTTGACATTAGTCAAATTGACGTCAAGCAAGTTGATGTCATAAGTTAAATTTTCCAAGTAAAAGACCTCTCACCAATGTGGCGCCAACTAGTGGCGTGAATTTTCTTAAAAACCCTCATTGCTAATATTGGCATACCTACACCTACTTTACCAACTATGATGCCATGGCATAATTGAGTACTTTTTAGTTTTTATCCGGCTGCAAGGAAAGGGTTATGTTTATCGCGCGTATCTTGTATGTATGACGGATTTATTCTTTTTAAATAGATGACGTTAAAGAAAAACAAACATGGCGGATTTTGGGCGCCATATTGTGTGGATCCCAATTTCTTTTTTCTTCCAAACCCATCAAGTGGGGTGTCAAAATGATGGGTTTTATGAGGTGGAATCATAGATTTAGAATTTTTTTGCTACGCAAAAAGATACACGAAGGGTGCGAGCGAGAAAATCTAATCAAGTACTAAACGCTCAAGAGAAAAAGAGAGTGTGAATGAAGTACCAATATGTCATTTTTTTCGCGAGAAGGGGTCCATAGCGTCCCTTCTGTTTTACACAGCGGTGAATTTCTTGCATTTAAATAATAATCTTTAGATTTAAATTGATAATATTAATTATGCAACTATGTTGGCTTATTCTGTGAGTGAATGTGACGCTACAAGACGAAATAACCCCAATAAATACATGTTTCATAGGTAAATACAATTTTGTCCTTGGATTGTTTCGAACCATATTTTGACAAATTTCTGCTAGTTATCGGCTCAGAAAAATATTCTTACAATAGTATATTGATTTCCATTGTTTTATAAAAGTATATTTCGTATATTTAAACAGAATTTGCTAAAATATAATGTAAAAGAGAAAATTGTTTGTTTACGCTAGGGCTTGACAAAGCGGTGACGTCAGGAGTATCGATAAAAACTTAATCTTTTTATAGTGACATCATGGCATGAATACAAACTTATTTAGTCAAGTTTTGTTTAAACAGATTTAAATTAGGATTGAGAAGATGTGTTCATCTAAACTGTACTTTAAGTTGCATGTTTATTATATTAGCCTTTGTTTTTCAAAATGTTTCGAAGAGTTTTGATGTTTTATTACTTTGAGTAGGTTTAGGAATGTCATATTGTTTGCATTTATTAGTTTTACAGTGTCTTGAATACATGAGTGCTCTGCTCACCAGCAAATTGTTCTGTTGTGTAAATAATAATTTGTAATGTTTATGTACCTACAGATGCCCAAATAATTCTGTATTAAGAGAAAAATGGATTCGAATTTTAAACAGAGATGGATGGTCTCTATAATATGTAGTAAACATTTCGTATTGAAATACCTACTGCATACTAAGAAAACATCGACGAATCCTAATGAAAGAATCTATACCTAATTTATTTGTGCCTGTAAGAATTACACTTCCTATCGTATGGTTAGTTAGTGGCTAACCTAGATAGTATTCTGTATAAGCAAGCATGTATTTTGCCCAGTTTTTATAACAGTTCAATATAAACAACAACGGCAACAACCCTTTAATCTTGTTTCTTATTGTGTTCACCAAGTATCGATATCGATACTGAACATGGACTTTTTAACAACACTTTTTTAACTAACACATGGACAATTTCCCTCACACATAGATTTTATTTTTTTGGTTTCGCTTTTCATCTGACTCTGTTTATCTTGTACATACTATATCTATGGGTGGAATTACGAAAATATATACCACTTATATGTTTAAAAGTAAATCGAAAACAAATTATAAAGAGTTGTACTTAAATAAAAACAAATATTTAAAATCAAAAACCCGAATGCTTTAAGAACGAACTAAAACGATGGTAAACAAGAAGAAAATGATGCTGTGCAGTCGGAGGATACATATTCGCGAGCTGGCTGACCACCTGATCCTCCGGTTTTCGATTTATATTATCATTGTCTTTGATTGTTATTGATATCATCCTTTTGTCGTTATTCTAATTTATTTAAAAATGCACCAAAATTGTATTCTTCTTCTTATATTTTTCAGTGTTTATTTCAGCCGGGCAAGCACGACCTCTGTCATGAGTCACGCGTTTTTGCTCCCAAACTGTGATAAAAATGTGACACAAGCCTGCCACAGAAGGCCGTGCTCGCCCGCCAGGCCTGCCTGCAGTGCTTTTAACTGTGACAACTCAATAACATTGAAAATTGCTTGTGTTATTTGTATTGTAGATCAAACGAATTATTCAAACAGTGAATTAAATATATAAATAAATTTCCTTTAAAACGCTTACGTGTTACCTACGCAATTGGGGTCTTGTATAAACTAAAAATCGTCGTTTCAAAGTTATTTGTAAATTGATGATAAATTTGAACAGGGTAACGCCATCATAGGCTCCAACTCACAGTAACTTAGCTCAACTCAAGTTAAGCGTAGCTAAGAAAAGTGGTCAGAAATGTCTGCCCTGAGATCGCCGGTGGAATAAAAGTCTATCTGTCTATACCTAATTCCAATTTGAACTACAATTGCAGCATTATTGAATAATGAATTCGGCAAGGCAAAGGACAAAGAGTATGAACAATCGACCAACCACATAGACGGAAATCCATTTCGTTTCTTTCATCTCGCATGTGATTGGTTGATTTTTCATACTCTTTGCCATTTGTCTTGGCGAATTAATAACGCAATAGGGCTGTTGAATTTGCGTACCAACTCTGGTAACTGAATTGTACTGAATTTGCATACTAACTGGTCATCATGAGAAAATTCCTTTGTGCTTAGATTCCTTTACTGCTTTCCACTTCATCTAATACATTAGCGTGCTGTCCAAAAATATTCAATATTCCTAAAAGCCTTGGCCAGCAGCCAAGCCAAGCTAATAGAGTGATCACCTCCATTAACCAACCCTGTACTAAAAATGCAAAAATTCTCACATAATTTTAATAAAGATAACTAAATGTACACAATGATTAATTATTTAAAGCAATTATTTAATTAGCCGTGTCTGTTGAAGGCGTGACACTCTATAGTCTATGCAAAGTATGGCGTCCTCGCCACACCTGTGCTGTGTCAATATTTGAATGTTTATGGTGGGACCGCCATGTTTCGTGTTGGCAAAGTCAACTGGTATAATTATGAGGTGAAATATGCCCAAATCTGCTGTTTAGATTTTTGGGTGGGAATTTGATTGTTCTCATTGCACAATATAATTGTCCTCTAAAGCCAAGAGAATCTAGGTGACTATGCTGAGTGGCCCTTACAGACAATGCGAGGGTAACATTCTAAAAGCATAAACAATTGTCAAAAAAAAACGGTACGAGGCATTTGCGCTGGATGCGAGACGCACGGCATCGGTAAATTTGGCGACAATATGTTCAGCAGTGGACGTCTTTCGGCTGAAATGATGATTTCGGTAGCGCTTATCGATCCCATCATTTTTGATAACAGCTATCGCTGATAATTGAAAACGTATCACTTTGACACAGCTCTCAGGCGTCTGCAAGATTCTGAACTCTCCAAACAGTGGTTACTTGTATATTCTCCATTAATTCAAATCTAACAACAATCATTCATCAATCAACAACATCTTTTTTTTAATTCTTTGAAAACACTGTCCCCATAATTTCTCATACGAAATTAATTTGACAGTTTTAAACACAGATATTAATCTAACTAGATGACGCGATTGTACTCGTATGTACTTCGCGTGTCAAAAAACGGAGTAAAGTTACTATCAATGATCGTAATTTAAATTTTTGCATTTAGCATAATCGGCTCCGGAAATCCACCGAAATCTAGAAAAATGCCTATTTATATTGAGCTATAACAAATGTATAGAAAAAGTTGGCCGAGGCATTGGAAATGTTTTCTTTCATTGGTAAGTAAATTTATTTTTAAATTGTTTCGTGTTCGTTATCTAGTTAGATTTATGTCTGTGGTTTTAAACTAAGACGTTATTTCCTATACCTATCGCTACCTTAAGTAGATACCATCAATGATGGCGAATGTCGATAATGACTTTTTACTTACTAAGCGTGATGTTTATGTTGTGCTTAGGATCTAAGTGAACCTTGTTTAATATTTTCGATCCTATCATCAATATGTCATACTTACCTCAATTACTGTATTGTCTTGCAGTAATCAAGATATTGATCCATGCCAAATTCCGCTCAATCATACTCATCAACCCAAAAGCCTATCTACCAACATAACAAACGAAAAGAACCCATCTTTATCAAATTCGCGATCGTGGGAATCTATTAGGAGCTTCACCACTTTAAAGCTTCGACTCGAAGGCCCATGACTCAGCATTCTTTCTATTAACGCAGCACCACTTACGAAGACCTTCCCTGCGTCCCTTACACCTAAAAAATCCTTCCACCTGAGAGGTTTACGGAACATCTTCACAGGTCTTAGTACCCTGGTCGTATTAGTTATAATGTGTAGTTAGCTTTTCTCCTGCGATGTGAACATGTCATAGATAATTCGATTTAATAGCTCGGAACTTGTAATTATCGAATTAGGGAACTCTCTTGCTTTGTGATTTGGCGGCCATTTTTATAAGTGACCGGTAACTGATTATGATATTGATGAAATGGTGCAAGGTGTACGGGAGTTGTTTGAAGTATGGTTTAATGACTTTATTTTGACTTATGGTTGAGAACATCAGCTACTTGGACATTACTTTTTCTTGTCCTGAAGATGTATGTATTCATGTGTAAAGAATGGGATCCGAAAAGCTATACCTGATTACAGGGACAGGTTGGGGCACTATAAAATGATTAGCTTAAAAGAAAGACGGATCAATTCTGACTTGCTTATACTGCACAAAATCATAAATGGGTCCATAGATGCGCAATTGATTAACTATTTAAGCTTTAGGACTAGCCAACGTAGCAAGCGACATCATCGCATTTTTCAATTGCCTACATCTACCTTAAATGCTACCTTTAATAGCCCCCTAACACGTATGGCAAGGCTATATAATGAAAGGTCCCACTTGACGGATTACCCTATTGATGTTTTCTCTATGAGTTTCGCTTCATACAGACGTTCCCTATATAAACAGTGCGAACAATGTACGCCTATATAACTCTTTTTTTTTAATTTTGTAGTGTTCTAGATTTAGGTCTATTGGTCACACTTTTTATTTTACTTTGTCTCTAATATTCATTGTATCAATGTCATGCATACCTGTTATTTGCATGGTTACTGAAATGCCGATTTTGGATGTTATTTTATATGAATTGTAAGTGACAGTGCTGTTGGTGTGCTTATTATAAATAAATAAATAAGCAAACAGCAACTCATATGTACTTTCTTACTTAGATACATTAACTCTAGGGAGATTACTATCTACCCTTGCTAGGGTAGTCGGGTAAAAATTAGGTCGCACCACAAAGGCACTCAACGAATTTAAATAATCATACTATTTCTGTCTATCGGTTGAAGAAGATGAAACTTTAAATGCATTTAATTATGGGTGGTGCAAGTGGCATAAAAACATATTAAGATTAAGATCGATAATACTGGTGATTTTTGATTACCATCCTTATAATTTTTTCTCAAGTGAAGAGGATCGAATGAAACACTAAATGTATCTTCATGTGCTAATCAATCTTCGTCATTCTAATATCGCTATGCCTTAATTCTCTTCAAATATTATCTCTTCTTGCATCCTGCTTTGATATCCAATGTCATGCATGTTATAAAAATCTTTGTTACAAAAAAATGCTACCGACTTTCAAATAAGAAAACTACAAAGTGAAAAATAACTTTATTTTTGGAAGTCGGTGTCCATAACGCAAAAAAATGGTACCTACGAGAGACACCGTAGTATTTTTTTTCACTTTTTAGTTGTACGTACCTAATAGGCAAGTTGTTTAGTAAGTTACCTTAACGCCAGAATAGATTAGCCGAATATCATGAAACTTGAACATAAAGGGTGAAATGAGAGATCTGTGTACCCCTGAGAGAAAGAGAAGAGCGTACTGGCATGATGTTATGTTATGAAATGGTATAAACAATAAACAGACATGCGATTGCAGCAATCTCGAGAGAAATATAGTAACTTAAAACTTGGTCCTAGACTGAAAAAACATCTTTTTTTTTAATTGTCAGTAGACTCGCGCTTGACCACTATCTCACCTGATGGTAAGCGATGATGTGGTCGACGGTGAAGCAGCTTGCCTAGAAATCAATCAGTCATTTATTTGTCTGAATGTGGTACATTATGGTCTTAAGATTAATAAAAGGTATCATCACATTCTGCCAAGTGTGGCGTGCAAATATAGGTACATACATTATAGGACACATATTATTAGGCCAGTATTAGCATTGTTAATTGCATTATCACGAATAAGAAATACACACGCAATCCAACAGACCAGACTTTGAGGTATATCAAACAAAAATAACATCATAAATACACACAATTTGTTTAGTATGTCAAGGTATCATTCAACGCCAGAGTATCAAAGTAACCAAAACCCATTCACTCTTGACTTAAAGACCCCTAGATTGTAGCTATCGGGAAACACAGACTCCAGCAGGGAATTCCACTCTTTCAGTCCCCAAAACGTTTTGTGCGTATGTATGTATCTCTTGATTCAAACTGACAAGCACAGTCTACTCAGAAGTTGATATAAAATTTTTTTGATTGATTTTATTATTAACTGTAATAAACCTACATTCAAAAAAAGAATAGTAAGGACTATATAGATGGAGACGAATGACAGTCAACCGATCTTCTATCTTCTCCTGTCTTCTGTTATTCAACCTTTTTTGTTTTTGTTTTTACCATTCAGGGGGGTGACGATAAGCTCCTGGAGTGGGGTTGTTTTGGGTGTGTGTAAGTGACAGATGTATATTACTTGTATACATCTGTCACTTACGCGATCTCAGAGTAGCCTTACTTTAGGAGCTTATGGTCACCCCTCTGGATTGTGATTTAACTTAACCTTATGTAAATTTGGATTGTATTGCATCTTTTGATTTAAATTTGTGGCATTAGTTGTTCGCATGTTTTATACATATATCCCAGTTACACAGGGCAACCTATAATTGGCCATACAAATTGTAATACGCATATTTTGTAAACTTTTTTTAAGTATCGCTGTTGGTTACCTAAATAAAAAAATAAAAAAAATAATGAAAAAACGCTGAACGCAAATTTATTAGACTTTACAAAAACAATATAGGTACCGTATACCATTTCAAATGAAAAATTACCTACTTTTTGTGGTTATCATATGGTGGGGTACACTCGAATTATATTCATTGCAATAACCGGGCCCAAAATAAATTATTTGCTTTTTTGCAAAGAATGATAATCCTATATAATCGTAAAGCTTCTCTGGATAAAGAACTTTCAGATTTCAGGATCTATCTACATTCAACACTATCACTAGTGGATTTGCAGATTCTAATTATCCGGGATAAACCTAGTTACCTAATTAATTAAAAAGCTAAAGTTAATTACCTAATTTTCTTGGTATATGTGCCAAATAATTACTTAAAAAAAAGATACCGGATGTTTCATCTGCTAAAAAGTTAGCAAGGTGTAAGGAATTTACAGAAAAATTATTTCAATAAACCTTAATCTTCTGAAATTTACCCTTTGACTGTTATTTTGACGTTGCTTACGAAAAGACAGCCAATCTCTAGTATACTACAACCATCGATATATAACAATATATAGGTACTACGCACTAGATTTGGCAATCCGAACACTTACTCTATTCGATTGAACTGTACTGCAATCCGTACACCTTATTTTACACTATGTTGAACGAAAACGTGGCGTAAGTGACATAAATATCATGGCGCTTACGACGTTTTGATATCGCGAATAAACTCTATAAGCGATCAAGCGCTGCATGTTTTAATAGTTTGATCAGACAACATAAATAATGTTAAGCGCTGCAGCGAACTTTAGTTCTAACTTACCAGCATTTGAACAAATAGTTTTCATGACTGTTCTTGTCTATCGGTAGAATAGAATGTATCTATTTCAATGACTACAACTATGATTCAACGCGCCCTTAGAACTTATATCACCCCATCCTTAGGGGATCCCCTAGGTAATATATCGCCTGACTCAGTGGGGGGATAAGCATCATTCTGTCAATCTGCTTTGTTTAAAATTTAATTTATCCCTTCATAATTGTACCATCTCATTAAACGTTTGCCAAAACGACATATCCTCCTTTACACCTCGGCAGTAAAGAAATTGTCGCACGATACTGTCCAATATAACTGAGTCGGGTAATACTGTCGGAGACTTCATCCGAGGCGGCATTTGATTTATAAACAATACGTCAATGACGTAAGCTTCTTTAGCGGCACAGATTTATCGCTAGGGCTGGGACACGGCGCGGGCGGATGATGCGGATATATCGATAAGTTTTATGTTGGTGGTGGAAAATGTGATAGATGTCATCTATCTACATATACATATAAAAAAGAAGAAACAGACTGAGTGACTGACTGATCGCTCAACGCACAGCCAAAACCGCTAAGCCTAGACGCATGAAAATTGGCAGAAAGGTTCCTCAAGTGATGTAAGTGAACACTACGAAAGGCTTTTTGAAAATTCCGCCCCTAAGGGGGTAAAAAGGGGGTTGAAAGTTTGTATGACAAATCTAATTCTGTCAGCCAAAATTCTTGAAATTTGGCACAAATAGTAATTTAAGTACCTAAATGATAAAGGCTGTCACTATTAGTTTTTGAAGCTACCCCCGAATGATGATTGAGGGGGTGTTGAAATTTGTATGGAAGAATCTGATTTCTTGGGTTAATAAACTTGAAAATGGCACAAATATTAACCTAAATAAATAATAAAGGTTTTCATTATTAGTTTTTCAAAACTACCCCCAAAAGACTATTTAAAGTATTTTTAAAGAATATTATTTTTTGGTTTAATAAACTTGTTACTTGACATAAATATCAACCTAAATAAACAATTAAGGTTTTCAGTATTAATTTTTCGAAATTACCCTCGAAAGACGATTTAGGGGGTGTTAAAGTTTATATGGAAGAGTTTTATTTCTTAGGTTAACAAATTTGGCACAAATACTAACCTAAATAAATAATAAAGATTGTATGTTTATAAGTATTATAAGTTTTTCGAAACTGACCCCAAAAGACAAATATGGGGGTGTTAAAGTTTTTTGAAGAATCTTTTTACTTAAGAATTTTCGGCAATTTTTTCTGAAAATTTCTTTATATGAAAAATCTAATTCTTTAGGGATAGAGTACAAAAATCGAAATTGACAATAGTTAGATTTTTAAAACTACCCTGAGTTTACCCTCCAGATAATAATAAATTGTTTATTTTCTCCACAATATTACTCTTAATTGCTAGCCTTATTTCTACAGTGACATATAGGTAGGGCATTATATTGTGGGAGACTGGTGCCTAAACTAGGCTCAAGGCCTGTATTTTAGGTCACCAGGACTCCGCCATTTAAATTTAACAATTAAGGTTAAGAGGGATGGTTAAAGTTTTTTTAAGGGATTTACTTACTGCGCAATCTGACTAAAATAAACGAAAAACTATTCTTATTCTTTAATTCAAATAACGAATCCTCCTAAACCAATAAACCTTAGATATCTGCGACACCCCATTTTTGATTGATTTAACAATAGCTTATTTTTGGCCGCCTTCACTAACTGCACATAAAAATACTAAATCACGCAAACGAAATCGCGGGCGGAGTGCTGGTTATTTATATTGTGCTTTAATTAGGTTAAATAGTTCAAGAGCGAAGTACAAAAACTTCTAATAAAAAGTCTGTTGACCTGAACAATAAATCAAACTTTGAATCAGTGAACAAAAGGCTGATTTGCTAAATTTGGATATGTGAAATTACAAAATAAATCACAAGTAAAGACTCAAATAGATACATAAATTCAAACTCCTTTGTCAAATGTAGAGTCACGCCACCAATCCATTGCCTAAAAACATATGGTTAGCACTTTTGTAGAATTCTTTAACATCAAACTGTTAATTTTCCTAAACTGTACTATTAACTAATTAGCACACATTGCTAAATACTAACAATTTTGCTGATAACAAAGTAGTTTTACACAAAACTACAAATCAGTTATTTATTTATATGTTTTTTCATCAAAAATGGGTTGCCACCAATTACATTAGTTAAATATCATTTGGATTCGCACGGATTTTTTTTTGGTAGTTTTTAAAATTTATTTTACGGCATTTCCTATTCGAGGCACAAATAATAACCCTCCTTCGGCATTCGGGTATAAATATTTCTTCCTTTTAGCTAACAACACACAAAATCTTTTCAATAACACAAATCTAAAAATACTAGTCCACTTTATCGATACAAATCTCAGCACCGCACTATCCGCCATTCTCACAATCTTGAATCAACCCGTTCATAAGGATTACTACTACAAACACACTCACCATCCATTTCCCTCTTACCTTTAGAGTTATATGTCCTCTCTCTCTCGCACATCAATAAGCATTCCCTTTTGCGGCGCGGCGGCGGTTCCTTTGATGTAGCGAGGCCACGCCCCCGTGACCCGCCCCCCGTCGCCCCGCCGGTTGACTGTAGTTAATTCGTCACAGTATAATCACAATGGTTTTAATTACGAACGGAGACTAAATACGGCGAAATGTTGCAGTTTTACGTTAGAATTTGTTAAAGGATTAAGGGTGGACGCTGTTTGTTGACTTTTGAGGTTTTTTTGTTGTTAACTAGAATTTGAGTGGTATTTTGAATGATGTTTTGGTATAAAAATATTTTGAAAGATTTTTTTAAATAAATCAGTTTGACTTTTTGAATTAGATTGACTTATTGGAATTCATATTTTGTCTTCATACTTTTATGCCGGTTAGCAGAGTTCGGTTAAATGATGTACTCGTTTCAATTAGTTTTTTTTATGTCCATTGTTTTTTGTTAATTCACAAAAAAAGCTTCAATCCATCGCTTTCTGGTAGATCTCTTTAGGAAAAATGTAACTATTATTACCTTAAAATGCCCAATAGCTACCCCTAACACTTTTCCTGCGGTAAATTGTGGTATATTCACAAAAAAAAAACACCAAGCCCTAAATTTTAAAGACAACTTACCAGACCATTATTATGAAAATATTACAGAAACCAATTCTATAAGCGATAAAAAAATCAATTACAGTCCATTGTGAATGTAAATCCTAGGTATCCTGACTGTAGCACATTCATACGGAGGCATTCATCGCGCCCGCTCTTACGTAATTACGCCGCCGCATCAAAGGCACCGCCGGCCCGGCGGCGTCTTTGTAGTCTAATAAACGGGATACCCTTCCCACTCGAAATCCAACTTTAATTTTAGCAGGGTATGGTTTGTTTTGGAGTGTAATGATTTAGTTTTCTTAACACCTTAACGTTATAAAGGGTCATATCAGTTAGGGGTTTTGCCACGGATATGTCAAAAAGAGGTTTTATAGCCAGTGTAAATGAGGACCGCACGGGTTGAGCCGAATTAGGTCATTCGTAATGTTCGTAACGTGTTAGTTCGCTGTTAATCTCCTCTGATTGGCTGATTGATGTCGGAAATCTTAACGAGCGATTAGCTTTTGATAAAAAGGGAATTAGTTTTGGTGTACTTGTTAAATATTTTGATGTAGAGCTTTGAAACAGCTTGGTAAAAGTATTTTTGTTAGTGTGTCGTGGACTTGTCGTTGTAATAACGCTTTTGTAGACTCGTCATGTGAAGAACTTATTGGAAAATCAGTGATTAGATTTTATTTTTTCATATCAAACAAATTAAATGATATTCATAATCTCCGAGCAAAACTATAGTAATCCTCAAAGTTTTAGCCCAGTAGAAAATACCACTTAAGTGCTTCTGCCTCATGTGCAATTAGGACACCTAATTAAAAAAAGTATCTTTGTTTTTTTATCAAAGTTCATAAACCATTCTTAAACCAGAAGCCATTTTTCATCCATTTCAATGCATGCATCATATAAATCAGCGTAAAGAAAGTTTTTCTACCAACAGGACAATAACATAGCAGGCTACGCTACATAATAGGTAAGTACATGTATAAGTTTGAGCATCGATCGCGCCACCTCCGCGCGCCTCACACGACGCTCATTACCTATAGAGATGCGCAGGCGCACCGATGTAACAATACCGTCGAATAATGGGCGGATTAGTCGCTTTGTGATTAATGTGGTGAGATTCTCTTTCAGGTATTCTGATGCCAGTCTAGCTAAGGGCTATCGTGTTAGTGTGTTACTGAGTTACTGCGTTTTGTAGGTCAGACAGGCAGTTGTCCTATGGAGAACAGTGGTAACTGCATCTGTAATTTTTTTTGGATTTTTTTACAATTATTATCTCTGATAAAAAGTTCACTTAGGCTAGGTTTTCTGGTTAAAGTAAGACAATTGTATTGGACATTATTCATAGTAAAGCAATTTCCATATGCTTCACTAGGAAAACCTTATATTATTAAGAAAAATATCTTCATAAAGTCTCAATTTTATCTACATAGCTAGAAATAAGTAAGCGGCCAAAAAAACCAAGTAGCAATGACAACTCAATCGAATGTCTTTTTCCGTTTTTAAAGGTGCGGCGATACTTAATATTCGTCGCTGTAGCCAATCTAACAGTAATTAGAAAAGTAATTTGTTTTTTTATTCGGCTGTTTCGTTACACTTCGGTTAGCATTAATTTGATTCACAAGTATACTTATGGAAGCATTACTGAAGAAAGTACCTATATTAAACTTAGTTTAGTCCTTCGTGGAAGAGCCTGTTGTGACTCCATAATTATTGCTTTTTTTTTTAAATATTTTCATGGCAGGGTACAGTATAAAGTCTACTTGGAACATAGGTCTAAACTAAATTATGCATGAGTATCTGATATTGACTTACTTTCAATACAAAATAATTCAAATATTGGGTAGTATAAGTAGGTTTTTATTTAATAAAATAAATTCCCCCCTCCACTCCTTACCGCATGTTGTAAAAGTTTTAAAAAACAAATAAAAACATGACAACTGATATTCGTCCACATCCACATCAAACGTTGCGGATATTTATCGATATTCCCAACGTCCATTTCCCCTCCCTACGCCAAACCCGCACCACTCAATTACCAAGATGAAATTATTAACATACTTAAACGGGATTTTTTAAAAGAAACGACACGTCTTGACGGCTTAACTTCGTGCTTTTTATCTTTAGTAGTTTCCAACTAACAATCATTCGCCATTTTTCTTTTCTGATGCAAATAAAGCGAGGATTACTGCGTACGGATTGGTTTTAAAATGTAAATTGGCACTATCGACTGGACCACCAGCCAACGTAAAATGTAAAAGGAATAATTTCAAAGTATTTACGTTTAAGAGAATTGTGTTTACTGGCCAGTTAGTAGGGAAATATTTGTCTTTATTCTGTTGATGACTTGGCTGTAGAATGTAGATATGTATTTATGACAGCTCATCAATATTTTTGAGGTGTCTACATAGCTATGTATGATGAATAAGTTACAAAGTAATTTCTATAAATAAACTAATAAGATTTATATTCCATTTGCGATAACATTAGACGTTTAAATTAGCCCATTTTACAGCCCGTTCAACCGATTTTGACGTATATTGCGTTTGTAATACTGTAAATGGTAGCTGTAGTAAACAGTTGGTTTTAGTAACAGGTTTATGCGTTTTATGTCATCCTTATGTTTAAAGGATAGAACTCAAAATAGGTTGAACGGACTGTAAAAAGATTTGGAAACGTGTCTAATGTTATTTCAAATGGAGTTTAGGTAACCGTAAAGAGGACGTCTTTCAAAGACGTTCTTTTGAATAAAAGCGTCTTCTTTAGAAAATTTTCAATACTTGTCAGTACCAGAGTTTAGAAGTCAAATTGATTTCAATTTAAATTATGATGAAATAATAAGAATAATAAATTTTGCAGGATGCAAAACATTACGCCTCTTCTTTCGACTAGAATGCCCTGTGCCTGTGCCACATTCCAGACACATTTTCATTGAACTGATCACTTTATTGTTTTTTTTTTTCTGGCGTCTCGCAGGTCAATCCGAGTGATTGGATACTGCTAAACCGGGCGACCCTGTGGAGACTAAACTATAGCCTCCAGCCAGACATGATCACTTTCATCCTTTTACCCCATATAAGTATAGTACTTGTATGGTTCGTGCCGAATCGTACCAATACGCAACGAAGAAGACTGATTGAATTTCAACCCTAATACCCAAATCAAAAGATCCAAAATTCTCTAAAAACCAACACAAGTAAATCCAGTAGTAAATTCCCATAGTCAGTCATAACTTCTGAACTCAATCAACAATAAGTCTGAGTGACGATTTTATTACTACTCATAAGTAATGTGACCATACTTCGATTTGAACGGGACTGTCCCTTTTTTACACGACTGCGTGACGCAATGGAGGGTAATGTGTGTTTGTGAAGGGAGATAAGACCGCGTGTTGTAAGTACTTACCTATGTTTGTTTTTGTTATAAGATGTCTTTTTGAATTGTTTTTACCTTGGTGTACAATTAAGTATATAAAATATATTTAAAAAAAAATCGCTTCTCCGTCCTGGGTGACCCCTATGAAAGCTTTGGGAAGCCGAATTGTCCTGTTTTCAGGTAGAGAAGAGTAAACTGATAAAAACTTAAAATCTATAACAGAGAATATACACCTTATGTGCTTTATAACAAATTTTAGCAGATTCTCCGATAGCATCGAACTATTGTAAAGTACTAGGTTTACAAGGAAAAACGCTACCTTGAAATGAATTTAAATCAATTTTGGTAAAAGCCAAAAAACAAGAACAAAGTTTATTCACGATCAGAAATAACGCAATTCTTGAAAAGGGGTATAAAAATAGCGAAAAAAGGTCAACTGCCGCATACATTTAGGTACTTACCAATATTTGGTTACCTGTCTCTAGTAAATGGTTTCTCGAATAGCTCTTTTTTTTGCCGCGATTTCAGGGTCATACATTTGAGAATGTCCCGATTCCAATATTAAAAAAATGGTCACATTACTCATAAGTCCCATGTCTCATAGACGTAATTATTACGAGTGCCCTAACTAGTTTACATTGTTCGAGAGTCATTCAGGGGCTGTAAAAATTGATTGGATGGCTGCTGTGACGTCAAATATGATTGGACTTCATTCCTACGATTTATTGGTATTTAATAATTGCAGTAGAACTCGTATGAACTGTAATTATAAAGTCCTTATTATATCAATACTTCACTTCTGCCAGCGGCTTCACCCGCATGTATGTATCCTATGTGCTATTCCAGACTAAAGTCTATCTCTGTGCCAAATTTCAACCAGATCCGTCCAGCAGTTTGAGCTTGAAGAAGTAACAAATACACTAACAAACTTTCGCTTTTATAATATTTGTGTGATCCTTATTGCTTGCTCAATAAGGGAGAAGGAAATGATAATGATTAAGTATGGTTATTATGAAAGCAGTGAATCCTAGAGGTCAGTAATCCTAGAGGCCGACTAAGCCTATCGTAGGCCCAGGGCGGAAAACAAATCAGAGCCTCTCGCCCTGTAATGCAAAATCTTTGTGAGACTGCAGAACGTAAGATGCAAGAGCGAGTGAGACTAAGCTTAAAAAAATATATAATCGCCTCTTAAGGGTTAGGGTTTCTTGTGATCATTCATGCAGGATATGAGAGCAGACGAAGCGACAACAGATCACAGAAATCTTTGTACACTTATCTTTTATGGAATTTTACGACCTACACTTTGTCGACTTATGCGGAAAACATTGAGGATCAAAAGAGCGTAAACAAGAGTGAGCGTCCTGTCACTCTATGCCATCCCATAAACACGAATAAATGAAAACTCTTTAGCAAACATAAAAAAAGTTGATTGCTTGAGCGAGCGTTTTGTTGCGTTTTTATTTGAATCTTTGGGGCCTCCAACCAACTTCAAACTGCCTTGCTTAGAATTTGATTAACTTATAGAGATTTGGAGGCCATCCAGGACCAGAGGCCCTGGGCGGACCGCCCCACCGCCCCTCCCCCCCTCCCTTAGGCCGCCAGTGCTAGAGGTACCTACATCTAGTAATTTACGATAGTGACAGTTTTAGGTAGACTTCCAATTTCAATTATTTTGGGCACAAATACAAATTCAAACAGGCTGATTAGATAGGTATGTTTACATTAATCGATGTTGTCATTATAAAACAAAAACAAGTAAGCGGGCACTAGGCATTATCTATTAGTTTTTGGAAATAATGGCCATTATGGCATACTCGGCTTTCTTGCAATTTAAGGTTCAAATTGGTCCATCAAACCAAGGCTTCTGGTAAAATTTGTATCTGCCTAAAAGTACACTAACAATGATAATATTATGTACTACTGATATTTGCATAAGCTGTCATTATTTTGATCACGACTAGGAAACATTCACAGATATTGCAAACAGTGACATTTCACGTTCAAGTATTATTGTTCAATACTAATACGACATTAGAGTATCTATTATTCTATGTACCAAATAAAGGACTTATTTGATTGTGATAATACATGAAATAGGCGGCCCACTGATGATATCTAAGTGTTCTCCGCCAGACATTTAGAATACCAAAAGCATCGCTGGTTTTTTAGAAATGTCCTATCATTCTGAAAATAGTATATATAAGGTCTAACAGAATTAATGCGATTCTTGAAAAGGGATCATTGTACTCATTATTATGAATAACTTTGACTATGAAAACATTTGAGAAAAAAATTGCTGATCATTTTGTCAAGTAACATACGATAAATTGCTATTAGGAGTAGGAGCAGTCATCAGAGAGCTCACAATAGTATGAAATGAACTCTCTGAATTTGAAAATCCATAATGCAATAATACATAATCTATACGCAATATTATGTTGGATAATGTACTACAGGCTGAATCCCTTATACGGACCTTGTGGAAACTAGAACAAATTCCCGTGCGTTCAAGCGTTTTTGCCATACCTGTTATTGTAATCAAATATAAAAAAGCTCACAATGTTACTAGTACGACCCGTTAATATGAATGTTAATTTTTATCCGTGGTGCTAGGCGACTGGGCTTATTCCAGTTGTAAATGTCCCTCTGTGCCTATTGACCTTGTTTGTTTTGTCTCCTGCTTGATATGGAGAGAAGTGGAAATTATTTGTTTTTCCTAGTCCTGCTTTCTTTTTTTATGATTAATTTCGTTGCGGGTTCCAAGACAGTTAAATTCATTCTCCGGGACTTCGTCGAGCTTTCTTGCCTCGGCGCTTTTCTGGGATTCTCCACTGTTGATTCTGGCTTTCAGCAGTTGCAGTGATTTGGGAATAGTGCGGTGGGATTGTCTCAAAAGAAAGAAATAATCTATCCCAAATGCCCAATACCTTTAAAACCGAAACACATCAGCACTGCTTGTTAGCAGGAAGATGATCGTGGCATTCAATCATTGTCCTGCCCTTGGTGTCCTTCTAGGTATACAAAAAGCTCTAGATAGATGAATTTTCCTCAAGTAGTTTAGGGATTAACATTATAAGCGGGATATTTACCATGTTTACTGTTTGTTTCGAGTTTCCGATATTTGCATTAAGCACCATGATCACGGATAAACTGAACCAAAGAAAAAAACAAATAAAATAAAATCCCGCGGGGAATATCCCGCTTATAATGTTAATGTTAGTGTTATTGACATGACAGTTTAAAACTTATATAGCTTAGGGATTCTTGCGAATTTCCAAAAGTTCTATATGAATGTAGACCTACCTTGTCAAGAAAAAAACTAGGTAATTAGTAAGGTACTCTCAATAACGATTACCTTTGCAATGAATACAAAACTAAGTCCAAACTCATTAAGATTTCAATGTTTCCACTGAAACCCTAATGAGTTTGGTGAAGCAAACAGCGCGCTTTGTTTTACCAGTTCCTTACATATAACATGCAAAATAATGGTAATATCGAAACGTTAAGGTTAATTTCTCCCCCTCTTACATTTATTCATGAGATATCAAACCACGGTAATGATCCTTGGAGGGTAAGCACAGGAATCATTAGCCTATAGTCATAAATATAAAGCACTGTTTGATTCTACATTTGAACATAATTCAGCGGAAGTTGGGCAGACGGTTTAAAAAAAAAACTTAACACATTGTAGTACTTACAATGAAAATGTAAAAACGTGCAACAAATACTTTAAAACAAATTGCAACTGTATTTAAAAAAAAGTATTCACTCCGAATAAAACCTTTTACTTGCAAGTCGATGCTAACGCCATCTATACGAGAACGAAACCGAACGCGATCGATGTTCTTAGAAAAATAATCAGTTTAATCCGACGCGCAACGAAAAACGCTAGTTACATCGGCACGGCTTCTTTATATGGGATGAGGCATCTGTATGCTAGTATTATATTATCTGTGCTTTGGGTTACATACCTTGTATAAGTTAACGTATGTATGGATGCAAGAAGCACAGGCCCGCTGGATGTGACGTTTGGGTGAGCCCTATGTCCAGCAGTGGACGTCATTTCGCAGAATTAATGAAGATAGCGGACTGGTAGGCACCTATTGAATTGTCTACCACTTAGGCTCTGGTTCTTGATCGCAAATATATTCTCCCTGAGTTGGGGTTTCCCAGTAGCAGTCCGAGAGTTTGGGTTTTTTCCGGTTGCTTGTAATGCCAGAGGCTAACAGTTAGGTTAAATGATTTTATTTCTGTAAGTTGGTTTGTACAAACACTTTTACATGTCGATCATATTTTTTAAAACTAGATGAGATCGGCGTTTCCTATTTGACTACTCTGAGAAGAAAGGCCGAAACAAACTCAGAGGTCACAGTCTCTTTTAAAGTCCAGACAAAATCTAGGTAATATCATGTGAAGACCATGTAGACTGATGTCTGAAATGGTCTTTTGAGGAAAGAACAAGTCAGTGCATGCATTTTCCAATAACCGGGGAGCTCAACTCAGAATTTAAGGAGCTCAACGATTCGACCAAAGAAAGGACATTCGGGTAGGCCGCATAAACTACTCAAACTTCCAGACCATGATTAAAACTATCTTAGATAAATTAAAAACAAAAAAAAAAGTATGATCTACATACTCTTCACATTCACAACAATTAAAATAAACTTAAAATACAATAATATAATACTTTAAAAAGTAAATATTCTTGTCATTGCAAGAAAACCAAAAAAAAAACAAAATTCACGGTGCAAAATATAAAAAAAAAAAAACGAATATATTGGAGCAGCTCAATCCCAAGCCTTTTTGTCCTCAACGTAATCTTTAATGGAATACAACGCTTTCTGGCACAACTTACATTTAATGAATGATTTGAATTTATTAAGACTGAGATCTTGTACGTGGCTTGGAAGCTTATTATAAAAGCGTACACATTGACATCTAAACGAGCCACCTATTTTCTTGAGCCTTGTTATAGGTTACTAGATATCTATTAGCTGCATGGTACTGAACCCTGATTTCACTAATTTACACACGTTTCAGTGGTCTCTCGACTGAGTGCTTTACACACTTTGTGTGACAAATCTGTCAAAAACCCACCATCAAGATATCAATGAAACTTTTGTCAATAAGTGTAGATATATTATATTAATATAACCATGTAGATATAAAAAAAGTTGGACATGTTAAGGTCGGTTTCCAGTCTAACGGGATTCAGCTGAGTATCAGTGTTTTACATGGAGTGACTCCCTATCTGACCTCCAGAACCCAGTAGGTAACTGGGTAACACGATACCACTTTGCCAAGACTGGTGTCAGATCTCAGGCTTCTGACTACCCGCAACGACTGTCAAAGATCTTCAAATGACATCCGGGACCAACGGCTTAACGTGCTTGCCGAGGCACGGAAGAAACTCGCTATGTAAAGATGGTCACCCATCCACGGACTGACCACAGCAAGCGTTGCTTAACCTTAAAAACGACCCATGCGGCTGTTTTTATTTAGCCACGAGCTGTCACATGTCTTCAAATTTTTGATTCTAAGACATGGTTCCCTGGTGGCTGGTTTCCTCACGATGTTTGAAGGAAAACATATTGAAGAAACCAGCCACCAGGAGGTGGTGATGAAATAATTTACACAAAATAAAGCACCTGCCTGGATTCGTACCCTCGCCCTACAACATATAAGTCGCGACCGTTACCACTGAACCTCCACTGCTCATGGCTCAGACCTAATGTAGCTAAATCTATAGACCTAGACCTTCCATTCCCGGCAGTCACTATTCCTTAGACACTTAGAGGTACATCTAGGCATAATCATAACCCATAAAGTCCTAGATAGAGACAAGGGCACGGCGCAGTCGATGTCGAAACATGCGCGGTGCCATAGATCAGTGTTTGGCGTCATTACTGCGGGCTGGCCACCCAGAGCGCATCGCGATCACACGCGCGTTTTATTGCTTAGAAGTGGTCCCGAAAAAGAGAAAAGGGAGACACTAAGGCTTAGGTTTGTTCCCAATCATTAGAATTATCCAAACCATAGTCTACCTACTCGCAGGTAGGTAAGTGCCGAGTTTGGGATAAATAGCTAGGTCATAATATCTTGTCTATGGACTTCCTAATTGCCAGCGACACACAGTAAAACTATTTTCTTAATGTCCCTCGGCAATCATCGTATTTCCGAATACAAACGAATGCTAATTTCCATGTCCATCAATTATTAGATTTATCGTGTCTAATAATTTGAATTCAGAACTAAGTAGGTACTTTATTGTTGTTTTGTTTAGATTTCCGTGTAAAAGCTGTAAAAATCGTAGCAAAAAAATTCTAAATCTATGGTAAAAATAGCAGCTTCCCTCCCATTTTGAAAATAAATTAAAAAATTTACCGTCGACATCTGTTTATTTTCTGCTGACAACTGAGATGAAGACTATAGAGAAGTATGACAGAAGAAGACGTATCGCGCAGACTCTGGGCTACAAAAATAAAAAGGCATGAAGTCAAGACGTCTGCGTTGCTTGTACGAGCACGCTCGACAATTTTATGCTGACGACCGCGATCACATGTACTTACTTTTATTTATTATTACATGCGCATTACCACAATTACTTTAGTTCAATAAAGCTGCTTGGTGAATACACATGACGTCGCTGTTTTCTTCCACATTATACCTACATTAGAATTCCCGATACACATCGCACCTCAGCGGCGGGACTCTACATTGCTCACCATTTACTTCACAAATACTTATTACTGGGCCAAACGAGCAATCATTGGGACACTATTATACTAAATAACTAACTATTTATTTTCACAAGCATACATAAAAAAAATACATTGTAAATATAAAATAACGCTCAATCTTTTTGAGGTAAGATTATGCGCGCTATCGATTTAAGTTTAGTTTCTCGCTCACAGTTTATCTGGTGGTGGACCCACACACAGGCCCCTCCCCCATTCTAAACTTTTCATCGGTAAAGTAGATTTTTAAGAAGCTCTTTTGATGTTTAGTATGTATATTATAGGTACCTATAGATTATTCCTACTTGCAATCTAATCGAAGCCCTTTTATAAATCAAGAGATCAAAACAGTTTATCGATTTGCAATTTTAAAAAAAAGGTAACCGTGCAAGGTTCTCAGTATTTTTTATCGCTTTCCACCTAGGACAACGTAATTTATAACAATTGGCAGTTTGTCCATCGTACTCGTATATATTATCATAATGACAGTTTATTTGAGTATGTGACGTCGATTCGCGACTTCACATCTGATTAAATGATATAATTATCTACATAATTATTTTTATGGTTAAAAATTAACGTCGCACGCTGTCATGCCGGCTGTACACTCTCGAACGAGAGCCCGACGAAACGTTATACATTGAGTTTTTAAACGAAATACTTCATGATTGAACTCATTACTGAGAGCAATGTATATCAAAGCTACTATAGAAAGTTACGCGACAAAAATAAGTTAGAGCTCGAAATAATACATGGCAGAACAGCACTAATGAATAAAAGTACTTTTTGTATGGCCACAAAAATATTTAATAAGCTGCCTGAGACATTAAAGTCATTAAATCTGGACAAATTCAAAAGTGTACTTAAGAAAATTTTAATCGATAAATGTTACTACTCAATAAAGGACTATTTGGATGACAGTACTATAATCCCTCCTTCAGATTAAGCATTAGGTCATCATATATATTTTTTTTTTTTTTGACATGCCTGCAATTATTGCATATTTACCTAATTGACATCACACTATAAGTTTTTACTGTTGACATTCTGGATATTTTATTAATTTTGTACTAGTTTATTAATTAATTGACATTATCCAATATTTACTAAAAAAAATTTTTTTTGACGTTTATTTTTGTATTTCTTGGATTTTTTTGTGGACATTCTAAAAATATTTAATTGATTTATTTTGACATTCTTGTATTGATTTGATTCTGACATTAGCCTATTTTTATTTTTATTTTTTGTCATTTCTGAGATGTTTTACTATTTTGGTTTTGACATTGCAGTTTTCACTGAAAATTAATTAATTGTCATGAAAATAATATCTATATTGATTTATTCAACACTAATTCTTAACATAATTTTGATATAATATTGTGAAATTAATGATGAAACATTTGTACGCCTAATGGCAAAGCATAGAGAACTTACAAAACTGTAACATCTCACACACGGTCTGTGTATATGTTTACAAATAAAGAATCTGAATCTGAATCATGCTCGCGGGCTCTCGCACGTGAGTATATAGCCGGCATCACAGTATGTTTTACAAAATTAAAAACAAGGTGGAAAATAAAATTAAAAAACTTGTTTTTTTTCTGACGATTTTATGTGTGCGCTGTTCCTTTTTCAGGAAGGGTCAACCATGCTTGGCATATCTATCTGCAGCTTTGTTTTTCCAAGTCTAGGTTTTTCTGGATCCATGTCTAGTTTTTTATTAAAGCAGTTTGTTTTTACTAGTTACCTATTACCTATATAGGTCAGTTCTAAACATCCTTATAACTTCGGTAGGTAAGTAGGTACTAAAGAACGGGCCCTGAATTTGTGGGGCCCTAAGCTAATACCACTTGTGGGCCTACCGCTAAGTCCTAAACTAACTAAACGGGCTAAACTACTTATTTTAGTTGATATTTTGTCAAAAAACAATTTCATTTTTTTCTGAAATTGTGCCCACATTGATCGATCAAAAGGAAGAAGTTACCTACTTACTTATATTAAACTAGATGTCCCCCGTCAACTGACTACCTACCTACCTACCCTATCCTATGCTACCTTCCAACCCTACCCTACCCTGCCTACCTACCTAGCCACCTACCCTAACTACCTACCTATCAACCCATCAACCTACCTACCCTACCCTACATATCTTTCTACCCTACCCTACATACCTACCTACCCTACATACCTACCTACCCTACCTCCTCCTCCTCCTCCTCCTACCTATCTTTTTTTTTATGTTTATGTTGTGTGCTCTGGCTTGTGTCAAATAAATGTGTTTTCTTTCTTTCTTACCCTACCCTACCATCAACGTACCTACCCTACCCTACCTACCTAGGTGTTTTTTTCTTTTACATTTGGAAATCCTCATGGATGTCCTACGCCTCGGGATGAGCGGGGGGGTCTGTCAGACTCTAACTGACTAAAACCACACGTTGGCCTTATCCGTCCGTTCCCTTACCGCCGCCTCCTTTGCGCCCATCACTTCCTCGCAAATGAAGGCGACGGCATATCCCACGCGCACTCACTTCCGATCATGGAATGGACCACGAGCGGAAGCGAGAGACCGCAGTACCAACGAACTGCCGCGACGAGATAAAGACGCTGCACTGCCCAGGCTGGGCATTCTTCAAGGGTGTGCTGCGCCGTGCCTTCAAGGCAATCGCCACAATGGTGGCATTCGAGCATTGGCTCCCGGCCTATACGGGATTCCTAAGCACCCATGCCCGGCCAGCACCTGTGTCAGCCGGAAAGTAAGGGCGCCATGCCGTCTCTCCAGCCACTCCCTCAGAACGGGTCCTACCGCCGCTACGAGTATTATGGCATGCCCTGCACTGGGATGCGCAAGTTGCTGTTCCCACTCCACCACTAGAATCTGGCAGAGCTCAGCCCTACCTACCTACTCACCAATTTGTTAAACTATATTATAATTGAATAAGAATTAAGGTTACACTAGTAGATCATTCTTGCATACAAACGTAGTCTGGCGATTACTCCACTATTTTACGATGAAGATCAAATTTTTTTTTTTTTATCAATTTGTATGATCATTATCTAGCCCTGTATGGAAACAAAAAAGTGAAAAAATAAAATAGTTGGAAAGTTATGAGCGTCGATAGTTACATATTTCAACACTAATTTTAACGCATCTTTGGGCGGAAATAAATACCATAAGAAGAAGGAAAATTGCAAAACGGCCTCTATACAGGAATAGATTAGTAATTCAACAATGCAAATAATTTTATTTTGAAAATATACATATAGTCGTTTTTTCATGATATCTAGACTCCCAAAGGTCTGTTTATAAAATTTCGCGCGCTCGTTTTTGTCCTAAATCATCATCCATTTAAATACAAATTTGCAAAAGTGCTAATTCGTACGCGAACTAGCTTCTTACTGCTCATCACAGCATCTATCCCTTTCACACGTGTTGTAGGATAAGATAGCATGCATTTTAACCCTGCGCACAAAATAGATAATAGATACGAATTTGAATGTAACCAACTTTTGTTTCTATCGGCTAGCTAATGTTGCTATTGTGACTTAACCATGATAGTTAGATATATTGCCTCGCGGACTTTTTTGTAGGTAACAATGAGTACTTTAATCATGTAGTACATAATTTTTATGTAACATCAATAGTTTTTTCAGCGCACGCCAAATAATAATAATGCATTTTACGAGTATAGACACAATTTTGCTACTTTGGACAATTTTCCAATTTTCAACGGAGCCCTGGGCTGCAGTCCAAAAAGTATATAAATCCGCCCTTGACTAGTAGTGTTCAAACTTGCAATATGACAATAACTTGCTTAATGATTTTTTTAGCTTTATTTTTTAAGCAAGTTGTTTTACACGCTTTATTATAGCGCGCTTTAACACAGCGCGCGGGCGCGGGGCGGGCATGAATAAAGCAAGCGCGGTGACTGTTAACTCGCAGCTGCTACCCTAGCGTTGGACTCGTTGGATAGACAACATGCTTAAAAATATTACATCACGTTTATGAATTTATTACGATAAAATGGAGCAGTGAAAATAAACAATGAACTTTCCTTCATACTTTCCAGGCTTAGGACTGTCTAGAATTATTGATTAAGCGTTATTATGAGATAAAGTTAAAGCAATTATGACATATTAAAAGTTTAAATTACGCGTGCGGCCGATAGCAATCGCTAGCAAACGACGACTGGCCGACGCGACATCGCGCCGCGCGGCACCCCCTTCTTCTTGCCATACTTACGTTTTTGCGTTGAAACTGCGTTGGGCGCCGATTCCCTTAGGTAGGTGATTTTATAATGAGAATCACGTCTAAACGGCTAGTCGTAATTATTAGGAAAACAATATGTTACATAAGACCATTTCAATTTCATTTTGAGAAAACTACAAAATTTTGGATCGCGCGGGTGTGAAGCGAGTGCGCGTTTTGTTCCTCATTAAACAATTATAAAAAAAAAAAAACGTTTATTTCAATTACAACAGGGCATTTGATACATAATATTATTGGAGATCACCTTTTAAGCAAGGAATTGATTGTATTAGGAGACTCCGCACTTCCACTTGTAATATTTATGCAATTGAAATGTAGACAATGTAGACATGAGAGGCGAAACAAAAATAAAAAAATAAAAAATAATTAAATAAACCAATAAAATAAAAAGGTAACTAAAAATTAGACAAACAGCTCTGCAAATAAATAAATGAGCGTTATGTAGAAAAAGGCACGATCGCGCACATGCGCGATCGTGCCTTTTTCTACATAACGCTACGCTACGCGTACATACGCGTGGAATGAGTATTATGAGTGAGTGTGTGAGTGAGTGTGGGTGTGAGTGTGAGAGTGATGTTGTGTGGTGTGTGAGATAATGAGCAATGTTTAGTTCACTTTCCCAATTTATGTCCTGTCTGCTTGTTTATTAGTCACGCCTTCATGCCTAGACGAGGCATCGGTCAAGAGGTAGGTTGTCGTTTGTCGGTTTGCCCTGCGACAATGTATTGGGATCGAGAGAAGCTAAAATTAAAATGGGTACCAATATCTATATAATCCTGGCCTTTTTTTGAAAAGCTCGGCGTACTTGATTATAAAAGCTAACTAGTTACTTAATCATATGTTCGACTCTGCTACTTTGTGATTGTTGCTGTTTTGTTGTGGCGTGTCTATGTGGAATAAATGTTTTTCTATTCTATTCTTAGTAATAGTCCCGCTTGGCTTTCAGTTGCTTGAAGCCTTTTTTGGAATTACAGCTAACTCACTAAATCTTAGTTTATTAAATTAAATCAATTAATATTCAATTTCTAACGTTTCATTTTGACCTTTCTTGCTCTGACTCCTCAATGTTTTACAGTATTATCATCTTATAGCTAGGAGGTCTACTTACCATCATTGAACGAACTTATCTAAGAAGACATTAAGAGATTACAAAGGTGCTTAAGTCGTAACTCCTTACACAATGCGTTTTATTATTGGTGCTAATAATTATTTTATAGGCACCTTTAACTTCAACTTGAGGCTGAAAGACTTATAAGTACCACAAAAGAATAAGAAGTGATACCACCTATGCACACTTGATCATATTCATTATATCAAAAACTTAACTGTTTTGGAAGTTATTTAAAAACATGAGGCATAATACTACAGTAACTTCTTACAAAAAACCAACGGTATACAGTTTGAAAGAAAGAATAACAACAATAGTGACTTCGAAGATCATACACATATATAAAACCACGTCTTTTTGCCTTGGGGGTAGGCAGAAACTACACACCGCCATCAGCGGAACGCGAATATTCCACGAATCGACTTCGACGAATATTTTAAATAGGTAAGGATATTGGAATAGTGTCAGAATTAGTGGAACATGATTTTCTGCGAAAGTTGTTTTAGGGTTCTCTCTCATCATTTGTCTCTGACAAGCCTTTTTACCCGACTGCCGAAGGAGGGTAATGTGTTTAGCAGTATATTTATGTATGTTTGTTGCTATGTGGCGTTCTTAAGACCAAATGCGTTGGCCGATTTTGATTATTGTTACGTCAATCATTGCGAGTATCACTGGCTACATTAAAATTTTAAAAGGATGGGAAAGGATAGATGGACCCCCATGGAATCACGCGGGTCCTGTTACATGTCTTCGAATTTTAGGTTCTAAGACATGCCGGTTTCCTCACGATGTTTTCCTTCACCGTTTTGAGAGCAGTGGTGATGTAATAAACCCTTAAACCCTTAAAGCGACTGATTGGGTTCGAATCCACTACCTACACCTTATAAGTCGCGACTGTTACCACTGGGCCACCACTGCTCACAACGGCTTAGGTATATTTGAATGGTAATAAATTCTTAGATCGAAGTTTTCCATAATCAAACCATCCATTGATCAATCAAATCATCCACCACCTACGCTGAAACCGATCTAATGCAATCGTCACGTGCGTTGATTTCGTCACTTCGGCAATCCCCGGTAATGATCGGCAATCATCGGGCCACGACGTCACCTTTCGCACGATCATCGGGGCCAATTCTTTTGTTTGATAACTGTGTATAATGGCGGAGCGGTCACGTTGGGCGCTATCAATCATTTGGACATGTTGACGATGGCAAAGATGGGCTGTGGTATCGCTAAGCTTTAGGTAGTTGGTAGGATATTTCCTGAAATGTGAAGAGAGTTCGGTCTTATGGGTTCCTAAAAAATCTAGCAAAGAAAAGGATTCGTAAGTGTGTAGATAGAGCTGAGTGTGCAAGAATTTGTCCGGGCATCATTATTATTTGTTCTTATTCTATTTCTGCCGCCAAACAGCGCAGCTTTGCTGTTTTCCGGTTGGAATGAAGTAGATAGGTACATATTCGTGTTTGGTTTGCTAGAGACATAATACGTATCTAAGTTACTTACTTATTACATTAGCAATGCTCCTGTAATGCTTCTGAGTATTGCAGATGCATAGGAAGCCGTGACCACCTAGGCCTTATACCTAAGTGATACCATCACGAAGTTCAGTTTCTTGTTTGCCATTTACTAAAAAAAAGTATAAATATCGTGCTGAAAAGCCCAGCTGAAAAAAAATGTAGAAAATAACTTTTTTAAAAGAAATTATAAAAAGAAGGATTTTTTAAAAGATTCACCTCGCAGAATTTTCAGCTTCCTCTCCGAAAAACTTTTAAATGGTCACCCTAATGATTATGTACTAGAATAGAGAAGATGATGGACCTCGCACAAGTTAGTTTTATGGGCGTTTACCGTCTGACTCATCATTTACATAATGTGCTAGCACCTACTAGGCTGAGAGGTCATTTTCCAACTGAGGCCAAGCGGTGTTCCTAAGTGGAAGACTCTTTGGCAAATATTTGAAAAAAGTCATCATTATCCCTGAGACATTTTAGTTGTGAGTAATTCAGGAACGGAGCGTTATATCGAACTTCTACCGACTAAAGCCCCACAGTTCCTACCGCTACCATGGGTATAGGGGGTAAGAGGGTGTGCATGGGGTCTAGCCTTTGCCAATGTTGAGGACCGAGATTGGCTTCCAGACAAACCAGATGCTTCTCAATAACAATATTTAGCATGAAGCGACGTTCTATCTCACCTTGACAACCACAGGGTAGGTACCACTACATACTAATACTCGTACCTCTTTGTAAAGACTAGTTTTCAGGACTACAGGAATTTCTGACTGCCCCTATAGTCGATCAACCCGTGCTGCTATCAAATCTATGAAATAAGTTTCGGGTAGCTTTTCTGGAAGATTTCATTAACTTTGTAAATAAAACTTTATCGACTTCAAAAAAAGAAGTCGAGAATCGGTACCTTTTTATTTTATATTGTTGGAATTACCCAATATTCACATTATGTTACTATAATTGGCCTTCTAAATATGTGTGCGAAATTTCATGTAAATGTATCCACGCATTTCTCCGAAACTACGTACCGGATCGTGATCATTATTTTGACGTGATAACGTCTTTAAAATCGTTTTAGTCGGGTGACATGTTCAGAAACTTGTGTCACACCAAAACCTCACGAGCGCGATCGCAGGTATAACGAGAGAGAGACGGACCGATCTCCCGTCTCATCTCGAGCGCTGCCAGTCATTCCGTGAAACTTGTCACGCGGAATCCTCACGAGCGGAGGCTGGCATAGCGTTCGAGTGAGTGGACCGATCTTCCGTCTCTCTCACTCTAGCGGCATACAAACGAATGGAGATTTTCTCGTGCGGTTAAGTTTTCGTTGAATGTTTAACAGTGAAACAAAATGTGTTTATCATAACATAGGTTTATATGTAGGTAAGACGTTATCACGTAAACACCTCGATCGTAAACCTACTTTACAAACAACCAATTTTTTTTTTTTATTGGCTTAAGTTTCTTTCAACTTAGGGAACAATGCAAGTTTCATCAAATCGGTTGAGTAGTTTTCAAGTTAAGGAACATACAACCGAACTCCTTAGCGACAAACAGAACGAATGTGTAACTAAAGTTATGTTGGGTATTTAGTCAATTCTTTAGGTGCCTCACTTTTTAGTGATAGGGTACTAAAAATAAAAAGAGAGAAAAATATATTCACAAAAAATCAACCGACTTATAAAACAAAACTCTAAAAAGTGCAAAAATAACTTTCGTTTCGAAAGTCGGTGTTGAAAAACGATAAAACAAGAGGTACCAAAGACATCGACTTCCGAAATTAAAGTTATTTTTGCACTTTTTAGAGTTTTGTTTTAGAAGTCGGTTTTTTTTCTTCCTATTTTCGAATCGATGGAAAACTCTTTAAATATTAAGGGCCTAGTAAGCGGCCACATGGCAGAGTCAGAGGCGTTCATTACGCCCTCTAAAGTTGTACACACAATACGAAACAGCCTCCTAATGTCCAACTCTGGTATCTATTAAAGATGACAATAGCTTAAGTACGTACCTAACTCTATAAATTAACTTGATATATTAACCTTTTTACTAAACTTACCAGTAACTGCCTCGATAGTTCCCACGGATAAGTTATAAGTACAAAACATAGTTCTTCTAATAACTCTTGTATGTTGGTATGTATTAATGATCTCATCTTCAATGTTGCTATTGAACTCCATCGCAGCGCCATCTAGTGAGATATACTGTAGTTATCTAAAGTACCGTACTAAATACATGTACTTAATTACTATGGTATGACGATTTCTATGTTTTTTTTAATGAATATTGACAAAAAGGCCTATCAAAATAGCGATCATTATGATTGTCGAAAAGCCAAAATGTAAAAGATTGATCGCATGTCATTTAAATACGTACTTACGTGTCAATTCCGTTACGTCTGAACATTTGAATATCGTTATTTTGATAGAATGTTACTTTCATCCCGTTTCTGAATTAAGAATGTGGCGTTAAATATTTGTCCAACTAAACTTTTGCCTGATAACCAGTGAAAAGGCACTAAAGTTGGATTTGACACGTTCTTAAGGTTCCCCTAGTCGACGGTACGAACTATTTTGTGCGCGAGGTTATAATGCATGCTATCTCATCCGACAATACGTGCGAAAGTGATAAATGTTGTGTGAATTGAGCATTAAGAAGCTAGTTCGCGTACGAATTAGCAGTTTTGCAAATTTGTATCGAATTGGATGATGATTTAGGACGATAACGAGCGCACGAAATTTTATAAACAGACCTTTGGGAGTCTAGATATCATGAAAAAACGACTAAATGGATATTTTCAAAATAAAATTATTTGCATTGTTGAATTACTAATCTATCCCTGTATGGAGGCCGTTTTGCAAATTTCCTTCTTCTTACGGTATTTATTTCCGCCCAAATATGCGTTAACATTAGTGTTGAAATATGGAACTTTCGACGCTCCTAACATCCATTTCTTTTTTTCCTTTTTGTTTCCATACAGGGCTAGATAATGATGAGACGAATTGATATCATTTTTTATTTTGAACGTACATCGTCAAACAACGGAGTAATCGCCAGACTACGTTTGTACGGAAGAATGATCGACCAATGTAACCTTAACTCAGAATACTCAATTTACAAAACCCCGGTGAGCAGAAGGTAAGTAAAAGCTCGTAAGGGCATTTGTCAGTACGTAGATGGATGACTTGCATCCATTTCATATCGAGACTGTGAAGATCTACTGTCATTTGAAGAAACCGACAGGCGTTACAGGTATTTAGAAATCTGAAGCTCGAAAGCACAAAGTACGTAAGCGGCCGGCGCGCTGCAGACGAAAGTATGACAACCGAGTGTTATCAAAGGGTAACGTGTTACTTGGTGTTACCCAGTTGTCAACTGTTCTAATCAGATACAGACAGTCACTCTAGGTACAACAAATAGGCTCGAGGTAGTAAAATACTGGTATTATACAACTGCATCCGGTTATGTTGGAAGCCGAGCCCAACACAGTAGGAAAGAAAAATTGGGCATAAAATAATAGATTTTACTGAAAACCTTTTTAGTTTTACTGACTTAACTTCATCATCATAATCACCATCAGTCTTTTAATGTTCTCACTGCTGGGACACAGGGCTCCTGTGTCCCAGCAGTGAGAGAGGGAATGGGTCTTAAACCGCCACGCGGGCCCAGTGCGGATTGGATGTCACACGTCTTCTAATTTTTGGTTCCAGACATGCCGGTTTCCTCTCGATGTTTCCTTCACAGTTTTTAGAGCAGTGGTGATGATAATAATTTACACAAAGTAAAACGCCTGCCTGGGTTCCACGACCTACGACACGTAAGTCGGGGCCGTTAGCTCTGGGCCTCCACTGCTTTTTCGTAATGACACTTACATTTACATATAAAAACTATATTCATGAAGCACTCTCCAAAGCGCAGTAACAATTTCAGCTAAAATTTAAATCTAGTTGAAAGCAATTCCAGACTTACGTTCCGCTACTTACCTATACAAGAATCAAATTACGTTGGGAGCTGTATAACATAGCCGGCTTACGCTTCTAATTAGAAAACTTAATGAAATTGCACCAAAAACGAGCTTTAAGTAAGTAAACATAAACGCAAGGTTTTATATCGCAGAGACGCATTGTTGGACTACCACACAGCCTTATGGAGGACGGAGAAGGAGGATACACCTTCTCTCTCTCGGGCGGAGCCTTCAACGGTGTGGCCCACGTAGTTAAGCCACTCTATGTGAGGTCTCGATCATAATTTATTAACTGGGCCCCACAAATACCAACTCGGGTCTCGAAATATGCCGGAGAAATGGCGAGATGAATTATTATTAACCTTTTTTTATCTTACACGCTTTATAACGGTGTAAATTCATGCTAATTAAGATATCCGAATCTTCTATTATTCATCTTGATGAGTGATCTCATTTTTTTTTAATTTACACTCGGTTTTACGAGTTAACTCTACTTTCACCTATTAGGCGGTGTTATTACGGGGTCATTTTCAGAATTTGTTTTTGCTTCGGCTACTAATTTTATAGCGTTATCGTGATATTTTAATGTTTCAACGCAACGTTGTTTGTATGTGAAAGCGTTTTATGTGTATGAGGCGTGTCAAAGTGCACTCGCCCAACAGATTAGAGTTCACGGTGTGTTCGGAAATTGATGTTGGATACAAGCCTATCTACCTATCTTCATCCAACTATAAAACTTGTATGACTCACGTGAACTTAAGTGTGAGGGCAAACGAACGTTATTTTCTAAGTTGCGTAAGTATGTAATTTAAATTCAAGTGAAGCATTTAAATCATTTTGCATCGCTGTTTTGCACAAACAGGGCTTTTTTACGAGAGGCAACAAAACGGAAATAACGCGACTGAAAAAACGCCAATAACAAAATTGCATTCATTTGGCAAGTTACCAATTTTTGACTTAGTGTAAGCTAAGTCAAGACAGAAAAAGGAACACATGTATAAGGACTAGGAAAGGAGTGACAGACATTCACAACAAGATGTTACGGTGCCTCCAGGAAATCCTGACAGAATACTACCCTAGATGTGGTAAACGAAATAGGGGTCATCAACGTAAAAGATGGGAGGACGAACTTAAACTAACAGCTGGTCGAAGCTGGAGAAGATTTGAAACGTCACCATGTCGGTTCTACTTCAGGATCAGACCTCGGAACTTATCCTTCTGCAGCGAGTTGTGAGACAGGGAGACGTCATATCTCCGAAACTGTTCACCGTTGCATTGGAGGATGTCTTCAAGGTTCTGGAGTGGAGAAGACTATGCATCAACGTCAATGGTGATTATATTACTCACCTTCAGTTTGCCAACGATATAGTGGTCATGGCTGAGACCATGAAGGACCTCAGTAGAGCTTCCGAAAGAGTGGGTCTTAAAATTAACATGGACAAAACCAAGGTGATGTTGAATGCCCATGTTACACCCACTCCTATAAAGGCCGGAGACTCTACACTCGAAGTTGTGGACGACGATGTCTACTTAGGACAAACGATCTAGTTGGGTAGGGGCAACTTCGAGAAAGAAGTCATCCGTCGAATCCGACTTGGCTGGACAGCGTTCGGGAAGTTGCGCGGTATCTTCTCGTCCAGCTTACCACAGTGTCTCAAGACGAAAGTCTATGATCAGTGTGTGTTGCCAGTGATGACCTATGGCTCTGGCACGTGGTCGCTCACAATGTACCTCATCCAAAAGTTTACAGTCACCCAAAGGGCAATAGAGAGGACTATGCTCGGAGTTTCCTTGCGTTATCGAAATCAGAAATGAAGAGATCCGCAAGAGAACCAGGGTTACCGACATAGCCCTAAGAATTGCCAATCTTAAGTGGCAGTGGGCAGGACGCATTGCTCACAGAACGGATGGCCGATGGGGCAGAAAAGTTCTGGAGTGGCCACCGCGAACGGAGTGGAGTGGAAGACGTTGCGTTGGAAGGCCTCCCACCAGGTGGACTGATGACCTGGTGAAGGTTGCGGCGATCCGCTGGATGCGGGACGTACGAGATCGGTCAATGTGGCGACGCTTGAGGGAGGCCTATGTTTAGTAGTGGACGTCTTTCGGCTGACATGATGATGACGATGAGACTGGCCGCAGGAGTCCACTGGATGCGAAGAGCTCAGGAGCTCAACTTATCTTTCGGCTGAAACGATAATGATGATGAAAGTAATAAGTTGGAAAAAGTTTGAAGCTGTTAGCGCAGTCATCGTTTGTATGTACCTACTACTACAAATACTCGCGCAAAAATACATTTTGGATGCAAAGTATACGATGTCTAACACTTATTGTGTTCAACATGCTAAAAGTTAAAAATATAATATGAACACAGCTTCTACAATTGCCACCTAGCGTCGAATAGCAAGAGCAACATTTTAAGTAACAGAGTCAAATTAGGCAGCCTATTGCACACTAGATGGCAGCGTTAAATAATATTCTCATCAGTTTTATTATAAGCCGTTTCATTGCATTATTTTGCTTTATATGAAATAATGAAATATAAGAAAATAAACTAATATATTAGTAATCAAAAAGGTAAAACATGAATAGATAAGAATGAAACGACCGTGTATCATTCAAGTTATTGTTATTACTTATTTACAGCTTATTTTATATCTGCTAGTATTATCTGTGGTGCTTTATAAACTCTGACATTTGTCATGTAGGTAATCATCTTTCTTTTTGATTTTTGACAGCTGAAGTCGGTATTCCATCGGCCGCCAAGTTAAATAAATAGTGTTGTTTTGTTATTGTTACAAACTTCGACAGAATTTGATCATGAATAATCAATTAATAGAGAAAATCATAACAGCAAATAACCTACCATGTCCTCAATTCACGTATGAGAATCCGGTGCTCGACAGGAACGTAGCAAAGGCACTTGCAAAAAGTTTCGTAAAAATTCTCAACTTGTCTCAAACAAACTCAAAAGTTAACAACAATCTACGACTATCCATACTAGAGAATATTAGAAAAATGTGTCAAGTTGAACCAGAAAACCATATCAAAATCGATGAAAACTTTACAACTTTATTATTGGAGTTTTATGAACAAATAATTAAAGAAACGACGCCTACAAATATTGATACAACGGAGAGGAATCTAGATGCATTTTTGATACGAAATTTAAAGGATATGAACCTTAGTAGCAGTCACAAGTCGCCTTTGAATCCAGAAGTAGTGCAAGCTTTAGTTAATTTAAATCAAAGTGGAGTGTACCTTGATGCCTTATTGAAAGACATTATCCATTGGAACAGTACAGAAACCAAGAATATTCGGATACTAAACGACTTATGGACAAGTGATTGTGTTAGTACAGTGCCACAAACTGCTGAAGATGTTTCTTTAAAGTTGAAACTGGACATTGAAAAATTTATTTTAGAACTATGCCACAGTATATTGACTGCAGCAGATTCAAATATAGAAGAAATATTTAGTTCTGATGCAGCTCTTAAAAAATTAGTCAAAAAGGCGTCCAATTCCGCCAATTGCTTCCAAATATGCTGTGGTGTTCTCAATTATTTATTTGTAATGACAAACTTTGACAAAAACATAGAAAGGTTTGTTCAAACATTTATCCAGCATATAAAAGGAAACTGTTCTTGTAATGCATTTTGTGTATTGTATCCAACTCATCTTAGTCACATTGTAGTTCTATTAGACGTAGATGTAATACAACTCCCTGAGTCAATAAAAAATTGTTATATTGAGTCAACAAATAAATATTTGTCTGAAATATATTCAAAATATTATAATGACTTTATAATGTTAATGACACATTTTCCACAATGGTTTGATATTTACTTTCAGTAGTAAAAATGTTGGTAGGCTTATTTGCTATCCTAATATATATATTTAATGAATAAAATTCCATTATTTTTTTTAATTTATTTATTTAAACTTCATGTACAATAGTGGTACATAGGCGGACTTAATGCCACAAGGCATTCTCTACCAGTCAACCTTTGGGTTAAAAAGGACAATGTTGTGAAATGGGTACAAAAAATATTTGAAAATAACAACTTGTATACGATAATTTATATACTTACATAAATATTAATAATACACATATACAAATAAAATAAACTAATAAATACCAATAGAAAAACGAGAAACCTATTAATAATTACTATGAATAAACTTCTGACTCTAGATGAGAGCTATTTAGTCTCGACTCAAATAGAGGTCACAAACTTTTCTTTTAAAAGAGAATTTGCTTTCAGCCTTTTTTAATTAATGAAATTACTGGCAATTAAAATGTGAGAAAACTATTTTTTATTTTTATTTTGATGAACTGAATCTACCACAACAGTTGAATCAGTAGCAATAAACTTGCAAAACAATTGTTCTTTGGGGTTTATAGCAGTGGAGACATTGTCTAGGGCTTTTAATCTGTAGATTGCATCTATTATAAAAAGTTAAGGTTCAAACTCTAAACCGCGTTACGACGTCATATGGCTTCGTCGCAGAATGTCCCTTTCGCATAAATATTATAGGGGCGATATTTGGAGATATTTGCAGTACATCAAAAAGTTGTTTTTTTCTCCTTATTAACCTATTAACGACAACTATCGCCCTATTTCGTTTGATTCACGATTTTTTGCCCACCCTGAGTGAAAAAGTGGTAATTTCGCAATTTTCAATATTTATATAAATAAAAGTTGTTCGTATTGTTAGATAAGTTGAGCTTAAAATTAACAATATGCGTATTTACTAAGAAAACCTACTTTGTTTATTTGATTAATAAGTACTTAATACAAGTATGAAAAAAATACCGGGTTTTTGTGATCAACAATTATGAATAATTAACGATAAAAAAAAACCAGCATTTGAACAAAGCTATGAACAGTTAACCATAATAGTCGTGGTAATAAGAAACAATAATGAACCAAGTGACTTTAATTTTCGACTTATAAAGAACACAACACAAAATGGCAATTCTGCGATAGGGATATTTAGCGACTAGGACGTTTTGCGAAAGGGACATTCTGCGACGAAGCCCGTCATATCGCTAAAATCTGCGAGCTTACATATACAATTAAAGTTAAGCTGGTGTAAAGTATTAGCGTTGCGAATTCGTAAAGCGTTGAGTTTGAGTCCATAATTCTGAACTATCAAAATAATGTCCGAGATGGGCAATGAAAATATGAAAGAAAACAAAAAGTAATATTTAAAAAAACTCTGACACAAATACCTCTTTATGCTTTACATAATGAATCTACTAGTTAACACGCTTCGATCTACAATCCATAGAAACACGTACCTAATTATAACACGATATATAGCGATAATGCACCGATTCAAAGAGTAAACTACGCACAACTTTTAAACGGCTTAACAGATTTTCATCAAATATAGCTAAGAACACTCGATAAAGTCACCTCTCAAACAAAACAAACTAAATCATAAATGGATAGCTTGACGGTTAACAGCGGAAAAGTAGAAAACGTGTTGACCAAACAACCCCTAATAACAGGAGGCAAATGATAATTGGAAATAAAACAACAATTATTTATTAATACTTTTATTATGAACCTTGTGGTCACAAATCTCTTAATACGAAGTTGATTTAGACAATAATCTAGCCCTTGCACAATAGATCTAAAAAAGCAAAACAAAACAATATTGATAGAAAACGTAAGTATATAAGAAATTGATATTTTACTTGTCAAAAAACATAAGTATTCAAAAACGTATTTTACATTCGTTAGTCATTTATGTTTGAGTATTATTACCATATACGACTTTAGACAGATGCAAAGCATCTTTCATCATGAAATCTCTCAAACAACAAAGTCCTTTCAGAATTTTGGAGTTTTGATCCATTTTCTGTATGTCAGTTTCTGAGAGGCTTTTGTCCTGGGCTAGGTAGCCATTAATGGCTTCCTCCGTCATCCAGTGGGCGGGAATCTTGTGCATGTTGAACTGTGCGGGATCTGGATTGATTGGCATGGGGGTCAGAGACTTCTCCCATGGTGTTATGTACTTCTGTTCTGAGTGTAGGCCTTCGATGTACCTGTGGAAGATAGGGTGGTTTAGTTTTTGTTTTCTTGTGTGGTTTTCGGGCACAAAATAACTTTGAAAGTTATTTTTATTGAGTGTTAAATTGCTAGGATTATGTGTGTGGTAGATCAAAATTTATACACATACATCACCTGATATAAACAAAAATAATAACTGCCGCACGGGTCGATATTCAAGGTTACGCTACGCTTGGCCACGGGGTCCCAACGTTAAGAAATTAAATTTGGTTCAAAAAATTCTCACTAGATGGCGCAATATCCACCAATTGTTATTGAATTGTGTGTAAAATTAACATTTACTGGAAATGAATATAAAATTGTATGTTCTTATGATTGTTTAATCAACTCTCCTAACTAAGCGCAAAATTATGGAATATTGGGCTCTTAATTCACATTTCAAAGATTATTTGAATGGATCACTTAAAATTGATGCCAATAGATGGCGCAGTTTTAAATTTCTGAGGCATTCAACTCGATTGTTTAAATTTGTATTGTAACACATTTTGTTGCAATGAAATTGAAGAAACGTACAAAAAAATGCTATAAAACCAATCGTCACTGTATTTAAAGAAAAAAATATTCACTAACCGAGTAAACTATTTTACTTGCAAGTCGCTGCTAGCACCATTTATAGACTACGAACGGAACCGAACGCGATCGAAGAACTTATAAAAATATTCATCTTAATCAGACGAAAAACGCTAGTTAAGTCGGCACGGTATGGGAAGAGGCACCTGTATGCTAGTATTATCTGTTGCTTGGCGAAGTCGGTCCGTGGATGGGTGACCATCTGTAAAGATGATGATGTAAAGATGGTCACCCATCCACGGATAGACTGCTTGCTTCAGAAAGCACGTTCAGCTGTTGGCCCGGCTATCATTTGTAGATCTTTGACAGTTGTTACGGACAGCCAGAAGCCTGAAAATCTGACATGAGTCTTGCTGCGGTTGTAGAGGTCAGACAGGCAGACGTTTCATGCAAAATGCAGGTATTCAAACTGCATCCAGTTACACTGAACGCCGGCTCCAATATAGTTGATATTTTTACCTGATATAAGCCTCAGAGTGCGTCAACCTCTGCGCGCGGGGCGGCGCGGCCACGAACAGCGGGTCGAGGGGGGGGCGCGCGGCGGGGGGCGCCACCGACAGTGTGGCTGTGCCCTCACCCGCGCCCGGCGATGGCGTGTTGCGCGCCAGCGGCGACATACCCGATAAAGACGCTGAAATAAATAGAGAACATTTATTCGACATAGACACAATAAAACAGCAACAATGACAAAGTTAAAGGGAGGAATAGTAAAAAAGTACAATCAAAAATGGCGCTGAACGTGCGCATGCCGAAAGGGTTACTAACTCAGCATTTGTTGGGCGTCAAACACCCAGAGTTTTAAATAATTATTTGAACACGGCAATCTCAGAATCTTCACCATGTCTGCCGAAAGACGTCCCACTGCTGGTCATAGACCACCCTCAAGTGTCGCCACATCGGCTGGTTCTGTACGTCTCGCATACAGCGGCCCACCTAACCAGGTCATCGGTCAACTTAGACCCAGTTTTTTGATCCGTAGTTAACTCAACCAATGGTTAAATATGATAACCTGTGGTTCAAATTTACACCCGATAAGACTGAGTGCAAAAGATACGTGCTCTACCGCAGTGCACACCGAGCGACTGATTTATACGAGGCGTTCTTCGAGCCGGCACGCACGTCGATCTGTCCAGAAACGTCGGGCTGCGCTTACGGGCCAGCCACCACATCATCACCAGGAGTCCAAAGGAGTTAGGTTTTCCTTCCTTCTTTAATAAGTGCGGTGTTTGAAGTTCATCAACCTGAGAAATACTCTCACGACCTGTTACTATCTAATAAGTTTTGTAAAATTCTATCTGGGTAGTTTTTTAGTCTACATACACGACCCTAATCCGTTTATGGACTGTGTATTATTTCAGGCATAGATTCATACCTCCTGGTGACATCACACCACTGCGTACATTGGAACTGAATTGTTTCGGCGGCTTCTTCGAGGACGGCACGAAATTCCTGAAATGTAACAAAACACAAATGGAATAAAGAATCTAAACGGATGAACATAACATCACGCCTGGGGAATACAGACCTGATGAAGGGTTCGGCAGTACACTTAGTATACCCAAATTTCACCAGTTATGGTTTCAAGTCCATGTAATTAGGGGCGAGCCTATCAACCGGGCACAAATCCAAACTGTGGACTGCTTCTACGTCAGACAAATCAAATAAGAATTCGACAAGTTGCTTGTGAAGGGGGTGCGGTTTTGGAAGAGGGAGCTATGCGTGCTTGGCGAGCATCGTTACGCTTGGCCATTTTAGGCGCAAGTTTTGGGGCTTTTGGGCCACCCCTGTAATTAGCAGGGTGCCCAAATTGGCCACAGAGCACACAGCTGGGAGGCTCCGTGCAATCTGAGCTGTTTTTAGGACGGGTGCAGTTCTTGGTGCTATGATCACCTAGGCACTTTACGCACCTGGGGTGGCATAGCAGTTGGTCTGAGAGTGACCATAAAGTTGGCAGTTGTGACACTGACCAACGACGTGGGGGCGGTACAGAATAGAATCATAATATATAGCCAAATCATATTATATGAGTGAGCTTTTCGCTGTTATGGTAGCTTGACCTTAATAGGGATGATTCCCGAGTAGAAAAATGATAATTCTACTTAGACCGTCAGTGAGATTATTAAAAATATTAGACCCGCATTTTTTGCTTTATCAAATAAATTAATATTGACAAGGATAAAGCGCAACAAAGTTCAGGAGTGGGGGCTTGTGACGTCACACGATATTTCAACGCACTGTATCGTCGTAATTTTTTGTTAACGTGGCTAAAGAAAAATACGTGGGCAATTTTTTTTGGTTATTTAAGTGAAGGACTAAATAGAAAGTTTTTGTCAACTACCCCATCACTAGTACATACCTGGTCCGCTTAGAAATGCCTTGAGTCGTCCATGTTGACGTGCAAGTCAGCAGCAGATTGCGGAAGAGCGCCAGAGTTGCCCCACAGTTGCGTCACAGCAATGCTACTTCTGGTACATTACCTGGACAGCTCTTGCACGGCCAAGAGTCGTCCGCTGCTCTTGTTGACGTACAAGTCGAGCACATGTCGCGCCGCAGTTGCTCCACAGTTAAGCTACTTCTGGTACATTACGTGGACTGCTCTTGCACGGCCATAAGTCGTCCGTCGCCATTGTTGACGTGCAAGTCGCGTACATGCCGCGCCATAGTTAATCTACTTCTGGTATATTACCTGGATCGCTCATGCACGGCCATAAGTCGTCCGTTGCCCTTGTTGACGTGCAAGTCGCGCACATGTCGCAGCAGGCGCGGCAAGTTGGGGAAGGGCGCCTGTCCCTTGCGCACGCGCGCACAGTTGCGCCACACGCACGGGTACTCGGTCAGCGTGCCGCGGTAGTGTTGCTGCACGTGGCCGGCTGCCGACACACATGTTGGGCGAGAGAGGTGAAGGTTAGAGAAGGTAGTATGGTTGGGTACAAGGGTGGTAAATCGAAAACGAAGCAATGCTCTACAAAAAAGTCCAAAGCCCGTTTTCTAAGTCTATCCGGTTGCAGACCAAGAGCTAAGTTGAATTGAAAAACTGAACTTCGAGTTAGTAGCTAACACCAGATTAATGTGTAAGATTAATGGGCCCGTGTTAGCTACTAACTCGGAGTTAGTAAGATAACGCAGGGTGGCGAAAGCAGCCCTAAGTTAGTTTATGCTTAGCACATATAGCTGATATAATTTTTTATACATGTGTGCAGACCGCAAACTATGGAAGAAGTATGAAAAACTACCATAGCTATGCAAACTATGCTATACTAACTTAGGTTAGCTTTTGGTCTGCAACCAGGATCAACACTTGGCATCAGCGGATATGCAGTCACGTTGTTTGAAACAAATGATTTTCTCTAGCTAAATTCTATGTATGTGCAAATCTGTTGTTTTTCGGATAAAAATGAAACACAAAGATGGATCAACACATCATTGAAATACTAAAAACTTTGAACCAATTGATAAAACTCTAAAGTTTAGTTTCCATTCAATTTTTTGTTCTATTTACCCAAAACCAAAAAGACATAAGTTTTTAAACTGTCATGGTCACTAATATTAACATTATAAGCGGGATATTTACCATGTGTAAAAAGTCAGTTTATGTGAACATAATATAATAAATATTTTTTTTTATCTTATTCAGAATAAAAATACATATTAAATCATGTTAAACTTACATAGACCCGCTTGCGCCACCCTGCTATCTTACTAACGCCGAGTTAGTAGCTTACACAGTCAATATAATGTATGACATATTTGTTATTTAACCTCGTGTTAGCAATTAACTCTGAGTCTTTAGCGCAAGTGGGCCATACAGGCCGCTGCCACAAAATTCTTTGCAGCTGTCTTGGAAGCGGCTAATATTATTCTGAATAATTTTCGTAATATCATAGTTGCATAATAGCAGGCACATGCAATTAGTAGTATAGTGTCATAGACATGCCGATAATCAAATATTGCCAAGAAATTACTACTAACAATGATAATATCATTAAAAGCCAGGTTACTCATAGAGAGATAATCAAAACTCTCAAGATATAAGCTATATTTAAACTCCTTGGCAGTTGTCTATCATCTTGTCTATGATTCTACATTTTGTCTATGCTACGTTACTTACGTTCTAGCTTGGGTTTCTTGGTCTCGACATATGTACCGATCACTAGCAGCATTAAAAAATTACAAAAACATTTAGGTATGAAAATGAATGTGATGAAAAAATTTTGGTACTACTTATGAAGAATATTTGAATCAATAATGATCTTGGAGATCACAAAATCATGAATTTGACTGAATAACATTCTCAAATTGGTTTTAATTATAAGTTACAATTTTCATTATTCAGAAGTAAACAAATGTTTATAAATGCAAACATTATTTCGTTAGTGAACGATAATGTAAAATCCAGGGGAAAATGGTAGAAAAATATATTGCCCCGACAACTATGCAAGTAAATAATATTTTTACAAACTAAGAGCAAATCGACTGTATTTTTTTTGTTACTCAAAATCCCCACATTTCGTTCTCCTCCAATATTTACTTTTAACTATCCCGTCAATAGCCTTTTTTTACAAAACACTAGCATATTATGAAAGCTTCAAAGCTAGTTATAAAAGTTACTTGAAATCTCCGACTTTTTTAAATAAATTTTGCCGTTATTTCCTTTATTTCTAGAGCATGATTTTTCGAAGGACCAGATTGAATGTCAGCTAGTTGATAGGTACATATAACGGAGACACTTACTGTTACCTCCATCGCCGATGCAATGTTCCATGCAGTCCGCAAGGTCTTCGAACTGATAGTCGCATGTGTCCCACGCGCATTCGTACGTCGTCTCCATCGGAGTCTGTGAAAATGCATGATGTTTATGTAGACATTAAGTTTCAGAAGGAACATGGTGAACGATGCCGAAATAAGCATTTATCGGCTGTCTTATTATCAGAATTCGTAACTCCAGTTGTAACGAATCTACCTTCTCTAAAAATAAAAATGAATCGCCGAAATGTATGTAAGCGCATAAATTCAGAACGGCTGCTCCTATTTGGCTAATTCTTTTTTTTGTTTGCCAGAATATAGGGAAGCTTTAAAAACGTAGTAGGTAGGTAGGATAGCTAGGTAGGATAGCTAGGTAGGTAAGGTAGGAAGGATCGGTAGGTTGGTCTTCTGCGTGCTGATGATGATCACCGGGGTGGTTTTAGTGCGGTAAAAACTACTCCCCAAAAGTAAAGGCGCTTTTTGAAGGTAGCCGTATTACGGGGGGTTAACAAAAAAAAGGATAGACGAGTTGACGGGAGCGAAGCCGCGGAGTGCAACTAGTTAAATAATAAAAATATTCAGCTTTATCTTGTTTATTAAAAAAGGCTAGGCAGATTGATCTTGCTCCTGTAAAAAGTACCCAAAACAAGTTACAAATTCTGATATATTATATTATTCTGATCGTTGATATGTGTTCAGCCCTGATTTTATTAAAGAATTTTTTCGAAACTTAGGTAACAATATTCAAAAGAATGGATAAAAAAAATTAGGTCTTTTATTGATATTATTTGCGCTTAAGTCTCTAGACAGAACTATTTACTACAAATAAGAAAATAGTGATACTCAAAACCACGATAACATCCAAAATTATACCTTGGCTTAAGAATTAAAATTTATAAATTGTATAGTATAAAATTCTATAAATGTTGTACTACGGAACTGTCTTTGTCACATGCCTTTGAATTTTTATATCAAAGACTTTTAGGCTTCTCACGATGTTTTCGTTCATCGTTTTGAGACCCGTTAAACATGTTATAAGCAAAACAAAAGGATATGCAACTTCTGTTTACCACAAAGATAAATGAAGCATTTCGGGGAGTGTGCGATGGAATTGCATGATATAATTCTGCCAAGCCCGTTTCATCATCGGACTACAAGACGTAAGGCGATGCGCCATCGGTACATGGTGGACATCCCACCCATACGCACTAAAAATTTTGGAAATACTTTCAATATGCTTAAAGCTCCGGAGTGGAATTCCCTGCTTGTTTCCAGATAACTACAACCTCAGGGTCTTTAAGTCAAAAGTGAATAATTCTAGGCAAGCGTGCTACATCTTCGACCACAACATCGATTACCATCAGGTGAGATAGTGGTCAAGCGCGAGCCTATCTATAAAAATAAAAAACTAAGACTACAATACTAACATGTTGCTGCAACTCGCGCATCTCCTCAGCGAGCCTGGCCGACGTCTCCTCGTTGCAGCGCGCGGCGCGTTCCTCCCAGCTCTGTTTAGTGGACGCCGGCAGAGAGCGCCACTCGTTGCCCACAATCCGCGAGATCTCGCCTACACAGACACAGCCTAGCTAGACACGTACCTTTGAGTTATTACACCGGGATAACTTCCTCGGTGTGTCTCTCTCTGGTCCAATGTGTGCGTGAATTTAAAAAGAGATTATGTTGGTACTGGTTTTTTAACTAGCAGTGGGGCGGTTATGGTTGTGTACGAGCTTATTTAGACTTTATTTTATTGAGAGAAAGGTCCATTTCAAAAAGTATAAGTCTTCTTCGTGTCGTTTGCACGACAGTTACTCAGTTATTTTTGGCCCAAAAGTTTATTAAAGACACAAAAGTATTATTGACAAATGAAATGCCTTTGTGCCCATTTTCCTTGTCATTTACTTAATGATACTTTGCTGTGAGCCAAAATAATCCATGCCATGAAAGAAAAGGATTTAAAAAGTCGGCGCTAACAATAGGCCCATTCACTCGCACAAACATGGTAGAGCAAGATAGTAGGCGTGATTTAAGTGCCACCATTTCCAATACTTTTTATTGATGGTACGGACTTTCAAGTATAATCTATTAGTATATTATATCTATGGTAAAGATTTATATGAATAGATTCAGCTCTTACATGCACGACATTTACTAAATTTTGATTTGGTATATTCCAAACATCCAATTATTTATCTACATTAAAATACTTAGATAAATAATTGGAATAATGAAATGCCTTCATACACAAAAATAACAGCCAATCAAACAATATGGGATAAACAACATAAATGCGTTTAGCGTGCATTGAATGAGACAAGCGATCTACTTGATAGAAGAAACATTACCTACCCGCTTTCAAAGTTTTGTCCTTGTTAGCTAGATTTACATATAGGTGGCGTTAGGATCATTTACAACAGGATGATATAAAGCTGTGTACACATACGAAATGGAAACAGTTTGGTGATTTGCCATTGTTCAGTTCTTTCAGGATCAAATGTTTTAAGGGATGCATATCTGCTGTTGAGTTTCCGAGTATATAAATAAATCAGGAGTATTAAGGAGCTCCCTAACCGAAACTATCGGGCATCTGATATAATATCTATCCGTAACCGAAACCGGTAAAAATTTCGGATAATTTTAGATAGGGGCGGAGTCTATGAGACACGTTATGACAAGCTTTTCTGCCCGGCCGAGCCAACACACTACTGCGTGCGCGACTTGTAATACAAGTCCCAATGGTAACATTGAAATTAACTTTTAAGAAATTTAAAAAATGTAATATCCGTAACCGACTGTAATATCCGTAACTAACGGATAATCCGAAATAATTACATATCAGTAACTGTGTTCGAAACCGGTATAATATGATTTCTATATCCGTATCCAGATCCGTAATTTCATATCCATAACATCCCTGGTATGAATCGTGAAGTAGTTGTTTGGAAGTGGGCATTGCATAAATCAACCTATGATGTGCACATTGCTAGGTCACAGACCTTCTCTCTGTGAGAGGAATCGAGCCGTAATCCACCGCAAGGACCCAGTTGGATTGGATTTGGTAATGTTATAAGGTGGCTCCAAAAAACCGAATTTTATTTGAAACATATTGTCTTTTCTTGTGAAAATTGCAGATGTATAGTATTGCAGAGTATTTCGTCCTAAATTGAAAGATAATCAATGAAAAAAAGAACTTAACAATGGTAAATCATCGCTTTAAATGTGTATAAAATAAATACACATAATGAGACACCACATGTACAAATGGAGTAGCAGCAAATTTATGAGAAGTTATGTTTAGAAATGTTTTCGGTTTTTAATAAAACAATGTTTACAAAGACAAGCTTGAAAATAATGGCCTTTTATCTTGTTCAGATGAAATCTTTTATCCCTGTCAAAATGTCAGCTTTAGTATTGTATAAGTTTTGAAGATTGATACAATAATACATTTTTCTTGTAATTTCAAGTCGAGAGAAAATTGGGTTCATTAATCAGCAAATACATATATTCCGCCTAGCATTCAAGTAACCAAATAAGCCTAGCCTAGCCTAGTTAGCCTATAAAGTTCCTACTACTGGAACACAGGCCCCCTCTCTGTGAGGACTAGGTTAAAATCCACCACGCGGGCCCAATGAAGAGAAGAGGAGGGGCTTTTCATAATGAATTACTTTTTTAAGAAACAGCCCCAAAGGAAGTGGACGTGGCAAAGCCCCTACACTATGACCACAAATGAGATAGACTATCATAACAGATAAAAAGCATATATTCATGGATGTCTCAGTGATCAACAGGTACCGTACCGGCAGCGATCACAGGACTTGGATGCTCTCTGAATATTAACTTCAAGCTTGAGAAAACTCGTTTGATGAAGTCTAGGCTCCGTCCAAACATGCTCCAAACATGTTAGGCTCTGAAGCATTCCAGTCAGACCTGGAGAACCGATTCGCTGTCGTGGAAACCACAGACGACCTTGACCACACGCTCGACCAAATGGTACAAATCCTCAGGGGGGAAGGTACGAGATTTTGTAAGATGCAGCGTACGGGCCGGAAGTCTAAACTTTCGGCAGAGACTAAATCCACCAGCCACTTCGTCAGAACAGCGCGCACTCAACAAAAATATTAGGAATCTGGTACGACGCGACCACCGACGATCCAATACGCTATCTACAGAAAAAGCAATTGAGCAAAACCGGGGGTCAAAAGTGTTCGTCCAGCCACTAGGAGCCACCTGACGAAGCTGGCTAAATCGAATGGGTATATCGTCGTTTCGAGACCGGAGATTCTTTCGGAAGTTGAAAACTTCTACTGTACGCATCGCATGCATCTCGGCCTGATCCCGGAAATGAGGATTCTAGAGCCATCTTAACCCGCCATTTTACAGAAGACCTGCCTAAAGTAAGCCAAGACAAAATCGAGACGGCTCTCAAACAGCTTAAAAATGGAAAAGCCCCGGGCGAGGACGGGATTACCACCAAGCTCCTACAAGCGGGCGGAAGCCCGGTAATGAAGGAGCTCGGGCAGCTATTTATCGCTGTCCTGTTCTCTGGGTGAACTCCAGTGGCATGGCAGGAGAACGTGGTCGTTATTTTCTTCAAAAAGGGTGACAAGACCCTTTTGAACAATTACAGACCCATTTCGCTTCTTGAAACGTTTATAAGCAGTTTTCAAGAGTCGTCACGAATCGTCTAGCGCGAAGACACAACGAGTTTCAGCCACCAGAGCAGGCCGGGTTCCGAAGAGGATACAGCACCATAGACCACATCCACACAGAGCGGAAAATTATACAACAGTCCGAAGAGTAGTAGTATTTTGCTTTTGTGAACTATGAGAAGGCTTTTGACTCCATCGAAACCTGGTCTGTTTTGGAATCTATGTAGCGATGCCAAGTTGACTGTCGATACATCCAAGTGCTGAGATGTCTTTATGAAAACGCAACAAAGACCGTCCAAAGTCAGGTCCGGCAAACTAGGAATATCTCACTGGGTCGAGGGGTTAGACAAGGGGACGTAATTTTCCCGAAATTGTAAACGAATGAGCAACGCGGTGGAGGATGTGTTTAAGACGCTGGACTGGGAAGTACGCGGCATTAACATCGTTATAATGGCAGAGTCACTGGATGACTTGCAGCAGATGCTAGATGGCCTATCTGATTCTTCTGCACGCATCGGTCTCCGGATAAACTTGGTCAAAACTCAGGTTATGTTCAATTCACACGTCACTCCGTGATCGATTGTGGTCAATAGCGGTACTCTCAAAGTTGTTCGACAATGCGTTTACCTCGGGCAAAATCTGCAGTTTGGTAAGAACAACTTTGAGAAGGAGGCTAGAAGAAGAATACAGCTGGGATGTGCGGCGTTTGGAAAACCTCGTCGAGTCTTCTCGTCGCGTATCCCACAAAGTCTGAAGACCAAAGTCTTCAATCAGTGCGTCCTACCTGTTATGAACTACAGTGCCGAGACGTGGACACTCACTATACGGCTGGTTCATCAGTTCAAAGTTTCTCAGCGAGCTATGGAAAGGACTATGCTCGGAGTCTCTCTAAGGGATCGAATTTGAAACGATGTGATCCGGCAGAGAACCAAAGTATGTACTTATTCTGTGAGCTATGTCGACAACATAGCTCAAATAATAAGTAAGCTGAAGTGGCAATGGGACGGCCATATAAATCGTAAAACCGATGACCGTTTGGGTAAACGTGTTCTTGAGTGGAGACCGCGAACTGTTAAACGTAAGGTAGGACGCCCTCAGGCTAGATGGAGCGACGACCTTCGCAGGGTGGTTGGTAACAGCTGGATGATAGTTGCCGAAAATTGAACCAAATGGCGTGCAATTGGAGTGGCCTATGTCCAGCAGTGGGACTACTATAGGCTGTTGATGATGATGGGCCCAGTGCGGGTTGGTAGATGTCACATGTCGAAGAATTTTTGGTTCAAGGACATGCCGGTTTCCTCACAAGATTTACCTTCACCGTTTTTGAACAGTGATAATGTAATTTACACAAAGTAAATTGCCTGCATGGGTTCAAACCCACGACCTACCATCATCATCTTCCTGCCCATGTCTCATGTTACCTGGGGTTGGCGCAACACGTTTTCTTCTTCCATACCGTCCTGTCTCCCGTCACGCTATCACTGACCTTTTCTTCATTCATATCACTCCTCACACAGTCCATTCATCTTTTCTTTGGTCGTCCGCCCCATCTCCATCCATCCATATTTATATTCATAACTCTTTTAACGATCCCACGACCTACCAATGCTTAAAATAATTTATTTTTTTGCCTAGCCTAAAAAATTTTAAAGCTCCTACCAAAATACGTAAAACTCTGACCGAAGGTTGACTCGGGATTGTTAGCGACGACGGCCCTTCTGACCTCACTGGGTTACCGATTATATCCGGTGACGATCTTCTGATTATTGTATTTTTTATAATGTTCCCATTCCTGGGGCACAGGGCTCCTCTTTGTGACAGCGAGAGGGCTATAATTCACCACGCGGGCCTAGTTCAGGTAAGTGGATGTCACATATCGTAAAATGTTTTGGTTCTAAGTCATGCCGGTTTACCATCTTCCTTTTAATAGTGGTGATGAATTAATTTACGCAAAGTAAACTGCCTGCCTGGATTCAAACCCACGACCTATCTGTACCTACATGTTTTTTCCCCCTAACCTAACATTCCATAGCTCCTACCTAAATACGAAAGACACTCACCGAAGGTAGACTCGGGGTTGTTAGCGACGATGGCCCTTCTGACCTCGCTGGAATACAGAATGTATCCGGTGACGATCTTCTGCTTGTTGTCCTTCTTCTTCTTAGAACTGGCTGGTGTGGCGGTGCTGATGCGCTCTTGTGATGGCGTGGCCGTCATGGACGGATTGTAGGGGTTGCTGTTACCACCTGGGACAAAGAATTTTGGTTTTATTGACATTAGTACTGTATTTTTTTACTTCCTCGTTGGTATACTGGTTCGGGCTCTATTTTCGATTCCGTGTTGGGCAAAGTGTTTTTGGGTTTTTCCATCTGAATTTTTTTAGTAGCAGCCCGAAGTCTGCACTTGTGCTCGGTTAACAGCAATAGGTTCGCACTTAAACATAACTCATCAAAGAACATTACCTATCGCTGTGATTGTGCTCTTGGTTTTTAGGGTTCCGTACCCAAAGGCTAAAAATGGGACTCTATTACTAAGACTCCGCGGTCCATCTGTCTGTCTGTCTGTCCGTCTGTCACCAGGCTGTATCTCATGAACCGTGATAGCTATACAGTTGAAATTTTGACAGATGATGTATTTCTGTTGCCGCTATAACAACAAATACTAAAAACAGAATAAAATAAATATTTAAGTAGGGCTCCCTCACAACAAACGTGTTTTTTTTTGCCATTCTATTGCGATAATGGTACGGAACCCTTCGTGCGCGAGACCGACTCGCACTTGGCCCGTTTTTTGACATAACGTGCTATGATTGTCGTAAGTCATTTATTTTCATTTCTTATATGTAGCATATGTATATATTTGTGTTTTTAGTAACTATTATTGTATCTATAAATATATTCATTGTTGATATTGTCGCATCATTGACAACCCCATGTCAGGTCTGGCCATTTCAGGTTGCCTGGAAGAGATCGCGGCATGGGATAAGGCCGCCCGTTGTATATTTTTTTTGGTTTTATGTTTTTTTTTTCTTGTATATGCTGGAGTACAATAAAATGTGATGTAATAACAAATAATACTCTTTCTTACCCTTCGGGGAAGAGTCGTAATATTAAACTAAAACACAAATCATTTATTTCAACTAAACCATTTGAATTGTCAAGCCAAAGATGAAGCTAGTTATGTAATCTTAACTTTATCGAATAAACATAGAACTATCCTCAAATCGGAATCCGAGGTAGGGGAAACCAGCCTATCGCTAGTATCCCTCCTGTAAGCTAGTGCATTTCAATATGATTATCTGGGCATTTTATTACGAAGCTAGGGGAGGTACGCTCTTAAAGTGCCAATAACTGGTCAGGCATCTTACCCTACTAGTGAGAAATTCAAGATGGAAAAGCCCAATTGTACCCTGGACCAGCTGGACCTGCTCAGCAGTAGCTTTTGCGGCTGAGGCTTGGAACCGGTTTAAATATATCCGGTTATTAAATGTTGTAAATAATTGGTTTTATCGTTTATCTTGTTCGGAGTCTAAACGTTAAATGAGCGTTAATGAAAACCCTAACTAACCGGATAAGGTGGGGCGCGCGCAAATTTTGTTTCTCCCTGCACGTTCATTGAACAATAGTACATTGTTCACCGAGAGGAGAAAGTGACCGATTACCGTCAAGGGTGTCGTTTGAAGCCCGAGCCGTAGGCGAGGGCTTTAAAACACCCGAGATCGGGAATCGCACTTTCTCTCGAGTGATACATAGTGCTTTATACTACACCTACGAGGAAAATAAAAAAACTAAATCTTTACTAATTGAAATTTATATTGAAATTGTTGCAGTTAGTGAAGCTTAATGTAAGACTTTTTCCCGTCTGCAATTTTCACATGTTCTTTTTTCAAATTGTTTGACACCATCCAACACACAGCTAGTGGCCAGTGTCATTTTGCGAACTTGGAGATAAAAACTCACTGTAAAAACTTTTTGGCTTTTGATATTTAGGTTACCAGCGCATAGTCTTACCCAAAATTAAAAAAGAAAAACCACGTAAGAAATGGATTTTCATACACTTTTCTCTCCCGCTCAGATGCGTTTTCTCGCCGCATATTTGTTCGATATGCAATGACGTACTTTCTACCGTAAATTTGATAAAGTATCAAGGTACTTTCCGAGCAGGTGTAGTATAAATATAATTATTTATGTAGATTAGTACGACGGACGACCATTTGTTCACGACTGAATCGTTTTTGTACTCCAGCATGGTTGCGCATTAAAGGTAGGCGATAAAAACCGTTCATAACCGGTTAATTCCACAAAACCTTCGTACTATTTTTTTTTGTTTAAAACCGTTTATTTTTGGTTAAAGGTAGAACAAAAACGAAACAAAAAGTTCCCTATGTACTTAAGCGTCAACCGATTCGAATATTTTTCCGGTTTCCAAGCCTACACAACGAGACAGAAAAGGTAATACAAATGTAAGAACTTACCTATAGATAATGGTGTAGCTGGCGAAGCAAGTGACGAGTCGTCGAGCGAGTTCTCTAGTATCATCTCCACATCCTGACTTCCTATAGTGGTGTTGATAAGGTTTGTGAACTGCGGCTTGCTATCCTGTGGGGGGAGATTGAACGATATTAGGTACTGGCTGGAATGGCAAACACCTTTTTTATAGACAGAAACTTTAGATGAATACGTGTGTAGCCTAATTTGTAAGCAATTAGGAAAAAAATCACGAGACAAAATGAATTTTATTTCAAATAAAGCTTATTTTGGGTTCTAGTTGTACCGGTTATGGACACGGACTTAATAGGAACGATTCCTAGGTAAAAATAATATAGACGCCCTCACGCCCCTAACCACCGCAGGAGACGGCCCGGGCGTCGTTAGTTGCAAGCCGATTCCCGGCCACCGTAGGCGCGGGCTTGCGGACGGCGAGTAATGGGTAGCTCGCCGTACGATAAGGACAAGACCCGAGTCGACAGCGCGTTGTGTTCCACGCGCGCCTCAAAGAGATGTCAGCAAAACTGACGGGGTCCGCTAAGGCCAATGCCTGTCTGGGTCGCGAATAAATTTGAAAGAGGTTACCGCGGCCCTGGCACAAGCAACTGAAGGAACACGAGTGGGTTTCTGATTCCCCAAGACAAAAAAAGGTAAAAATAATATAATGCTATTTAGCCTGTCACTTACATTATCAAAAAATATTGGGCACGTATTTTCTACTTTTGTTTTTAGATGAAAATTGACAAGTATAAAGTTCAGGAGTGGGGGTTTGTTACACATTTTGGCTAACACATTCATGTAGGCGATAGTCGTACCCTTATAAAAATAACATGTAAGCATTATTTAAAGCATAAGTGCAGGCGACATCCTTTACAGATTCTTCATCATAATTTTAGCCGAGAGCTGTCCACTGCTGAACACAGGCCTAACCCAAGTGACACATAGACCGGTCCCGTGCGTCTCGCATCCAGCAGATTCCCGCCACCCTCACCAGGTCATCGGTCCACCTAGCGGGGGGCCTTCCAACGCCACGACTTCCTGTTCGCGGTCAATGCAATGCCCACTGCCACTTGAAGTTTGACAATTCTTCGGGCAACGTTGACCACCCTTTACAATTTATCACGATAAAATCCAACTTACCATGGAATCCATTGAGTTGCCCGCATGCGGGTTGAACTGCTGCTTCTGTGTGAACGCACTGGATGTAGACTGCACTTCCTGAGCCGTGGCCAATGCTGGAGGGCCCAAAGGCTTCGGGAAGAAGTAAATCTGCAGACAGAAATAACTGGTATTAAAATAAATATCAAGATACCTGTAGTACTAATTCTGGCTTTCATTTTGTTGCGGCATCATCAAGTATACGTTTCTGCGGGACTCGTTGAACTTCATTGACTCGATGCTTTGCTTGTGGTCGCCAATGTTTCTGATTCTGGCTTTGAGGATTTGCAGTGGTTGGGAATAGAGTGGCGGGTTTGGGTATGGCGAAGCTTTAGGTGACTTTTTTCAGTGTCCTCTCCATCAGTATCCTCTAATAATGTTGTGATTTCCCCGTCAATGGGCGTATCTGAGAGCTCGACGGATTTTATTTGATCTCGAGCCCGCAAGTGAGCACTCATAAGCAAGGGCATAGTTCTAAGTGTGTGTGTGTCATTGTGTATGTACGCAAGGCGTAGTTTTAACCGGCGTCACCTTGTTATTTGCAACGTTCCATCTTCACTTTTTACTTGATCTGAGCTTGCGGGCATACAGCTCCCGCGGTGATCGTAACTACAAGCCAGTCGATGAGAACTGAGCGAGCAAATAAGAAGATGAAACATCATGTTGCTTAGTATTATTGCACCGGGAATATAAATAAACGGGCAGCAATGCTGCTTGGTGGAGCAATGGTGCTTGGTTTTCTTTTTTATTTTTTATTTTGTACTCCTACCACTGTTGTGTCCTTTTTAACTCAAAGGTTGACTGGTAGAGAATGCCTTGCTGCATTAAGTCCGCCTATGTATCACCATTGTACATGAAGTTTAAATAAATAAATAAGATGGAAGTAGGTAAAGGCATAAGTAATGGTTTTTATATCAGCACGTTGTAAAAACATAAAATGAAAAGAGAGGGAGAGTGAGGCCAAATAAAAGTTGGATGGATTGTGTTAGGACTGAGAAAGAAAAGGGAGTCAGTGATAGCGTGGCAGTTGTGAGAACGAAATGGAAGAAGAAAATGTGATGCGCCGACTCCAAGCAACGAGTCACAAGGAGCGTATCCTCTTTTTATTTTAATATATACAAAAAAATACCTTGTTAAACTAGAAGATGTCGTGACACTCACCTCATCAATAGTGACATCCTTGGTATGTTCAAACTTGCGCAGACCAGCCTTCAGTTTGCGTGCGACGCGGTTGGACTCGTCGTACACAGACTCGCACACGTAAATGTCGTTCTCTGCTATCTCTGTCGGACGAGCTGCAAGAAAAATAATTAAATATTAGTTTGATTCAGCTGTAGGAAATCAGCTGACTAGTTACTTGAACACAGTTCTGGGATTTTACGTAAGGAAGACGTAGAAAGGAATCGTTTAATATGAATGTCACCAGATTATTGCAAACTATTTCTTTTCAATAATGCACGAATATACTGCAATCTATCGAATTTGGACGCGATTTATTGAATACTAGCTGTCCCACGCGGCTTCGCTCCCGTCAACTGGCCACGTACCTATCCATCTATCCTACCTACTCTACCCTACCTACACTAAATACATGATTATTGCGTAACTTTAACGAAAGCTCTCAAAAAGGAATAATTTTGCCCGTTTTTGCAATATCTTTCATTTATGCTGAAGTCCTATTGGTCTTAGCGTGATGTTATATAGCCTATAACCTTCTTTGATAAATGGACTATCCAACATCAAAATAATTTTTCTATTCCGCCTGTATTTCCTGTGATTAGCGCGTTCACACAAACAAACAAACTCTTCAGCTTTATAATATTAGTATAGATGAAATGATCCGCTCCCAATATATCGATATTATATAATCTTGCAAGATATTTTACAAAGTTAAAGTCTATTCTACAACAATCCGGTGACATGGATAAAAAATAAAGCGGAGGGTGGGCGGGGGACTATTACCCACCACTCCCACCAGTAGGTCACATTTAGGTAAATAGACAAATATAGTTTTTAAAAAGCTTCGATACAAATTATGATATCCTGCAAAATTAAGCTGTCTATGCAAAAGTCTAAGACAGTTGATTTATAAATTGATCACACTAAATATTGTATACACTAATACAGTATTGTCAAAAAAGTTAGCAATGATAGAAAGCTTGGAAACATGTTGGTCCTGCTCCATAGGGCAACCTTTCGTGTAGACAAAATCAAATTTGTTAATTTACATATTCATAGAACCCTAAAAAAGGATAGTCATTCTTTTTTTAGGGTTCCCTACCCAAAGGGTAAAAACGGGACCCTATTACTAAGACTCCGCGGTCCGTCTGTCTGTCTGTCTATCTGTCACTAAGCTGTATCTCATGAACCGTGATGGCTAGGCAGTTGAAATTTTCACAGATGATGTATTTCTGTTGCCGCTTTAACAACAACTTTTAAAATTGAAAACAAAATAAATAAATATTTAAGTGGGGCTCCCATACAACAAACGTGATTTTTTGCAAAAATGCTACGGGGCCCTTCGTGCGCGAGTCCGACTCGCACTTGGCCGGGTTTTGTTTATTTTTAGAAATTGACTAGCACACTGTTCCGTTATTGTTGAATTAGATATTTTACCTATGTTTGCAATATTTGTAAGTATGTGAGAAGCATGTTCCTATTTATCAAATGAATGAATTTACCTGTTAATGCTTTTAATACTTTATACCTATACGTATTATAGTATTTAGTGCTATTCTGGGTGCATGGCCCTCACGTCATCATCAACCTTATAATGTTCCCACTGCTGGGACACAGGCATCCTCTCTGTGAGAGAGGTAATAGGCCTTAATCCACCACGCGGGCCCAGTGCCGGTTGGTGTATGTCACATGTCTTCGATTTTTTGTTTCTAGTACATGCCGGTTTCCTCACGATGTTTTCCGTCACCGTTTTGAGAGCAGTGGTGATGAAATAATTTACACAAAGCAAACCGCCTGCCTGGGTTCGAACTCACGACCTAAGACACGTAAGTCAGGGCCATTACCACTGGGCTACCACTGCTCTATAGTAAGCTTTTATATTAATCTATTATTATTAATAAGCTATTATTTCATACGTGTCGAATTGATTAACTCCTACTTTTTTGTAGTCGATTAAAAGAATATTTTTTTTGTTAAACAAGCTTTTTCCTATTCTTCTCAACAAACCCTTTCATTTGATACCAATATCATAGCAGTGCACAAAAAATAACTAGTCCGCCATCTTGGGCCGTCTGCCATATTGGATTTAGAATGACATCACTTAGCTAACCATGCATTGTCATCCAAACTAAACGTGTATGCAACATTTCATCTCAATCGGTGGAGGATAACTACTTTAAAATTCTGTTGCAAGATTTGTCCCGAACACACATACATATATACATTGCAAGTTAAATAAAAGCTTGTAAAAAGAGTACTTACTCTTCAAATAATCATCATAGTCCAGCACGGCACACTTCCCCACAATCCCCACCAGTGGGCTCGTATCGTGCATCGTCGTCAACAGCACCTCTTGTTTGTAAAACGGCTGAAAGTCAAACATACTCTTCAGTTAAAGATAAATTAATTGAAAACGTTTACCAAAGGGTTTCGGGCTTACAGTCCGTTCACTGCTATTTTACCTATGATTCTGCGTCAGTGTCAAAGTCAAAGTAAACTTTAATGTATATGCAATTAGGTTGTTAGTGGGTTGCAGTTTGTGTTTTGGTTCTTTTTTAAAGGCCAATGGACAAAAGTGGTCCAAGAGCCTCTGACTGATGGGACTGCTGGGTAATGAAATTACATACTTGTCACATAATTCAGACAGAAGGTTATCAGAATAAGTCCGAGGATTCTTTATACTTATCAACGTAAAGTCATATTTTAATGCTTGGCCACAGTGACTCTCTTTACACGCACCACTATGGACACTTCTATGAAGCTTCATATTTCTTGTAGTCAGTTTAACATGACCATAAATAAAGTACTGGCGTAGTAGTAAAGTTACTAATACTTAACCAATAATAAACCTTATAATATATATCCTACTGAACAGGCTTGGAATTGAGTTGCCCCAATTAACTATGTTTTTTTTTTGGTTTTCTCGTAATGACAAGAATATTTACTTTTTAAAGTATTATATTTTTATTTAAGTTTTTTTTAATTGTTGTGAATGTGAAGACGAAGTAGTTTTTTTTTGTTTTTAATTTTAATTTATCTAAGTTAGTTTTAATCATGGTCTGGCAGTTTGAGTAGTTTATGCGGCCTACCCGAATATCCTTTCTTTGGTATTGTTCGTCGAATCGTTGAGCTCCTTAAATTCCGAGTTGAGCTGCACGGTTATTGACAAATGCTTGCACTGACTGGACAGGTCCAATCAATCTCGCTGGTTCTTTCCTCAAAAGACCATTTCAGACTTCAGTCTACATGGTCTTCACATGATCTAATCAAGATTTTTGTCTGGACTTTAAAAGAGACTGTGACCTCTGAGTTTGTTTCGGCCTTTCTTCTCAGAATAGTCAGATAGGAAACGCCGACCTCATCTAGTTTTAAAAAATATGATCGACATGTAAAAGTGTTTGTACAAAACTACTTACAGAAATAAAATCATTTATCATTTACTCGTTCTTTGCTGTGCCCGACAGGGTCCATAATCGTGACTAATATAATTATTTCCCTACCAACTATAACATTACGGTACGCAATAAAGAATTGAATTGATCCTCGGACGGCTTTTGATAATCTTTTATCTGAATCATATGACAAGTATGTACTTTCGTTTCCCACAAGTATTATCAGTGGAGGCTCTTGGACCAAGTTCCATACATTTTTGCCCATTAACCTTTGTTTAATTTTTTGTTTGTTTTATCTTCATGTTTGTTTTCAAACTTCCCAGTGTCCCATTGAGCTGTAATTTTGCACACACGTTTATTGCTCGTGATATTGCAGTTTTTAAATATAAAAGATTGTTTAATTTTTTTGTTTAATAAAGCTTATTTATCTCTCATGTCTCCAGTGCGGGTCACAAATGAATGTTTTTCTTTCTTTGTTTCTGTATGCAGAACAGAGTGTAAAGACTTTGTTGGTGGTTGCAGCTCGTGGTATATGTAGTCAGTGGTAAAATAATTGTAAACGGACTGTAGGCACACATTTGTTGAATCTAACCTTGTTTATGATGTTGGCGACCTCTGAAGGGAAGATTAGGAACGGGCCACGGAAGTAGCACTTGTTGCTGTAACAATGAAATACATATATAGGTAGGTGTAAGTATAGTTGGTGTTACACAATTTTGACTTTCTGAAGTAAGCTACAAATGACTGCGCTGTAGTAAATGTTACGAGTAAAACAGCAGCGCGCCATGCCACGCGCATTGGAAAGCGTAATTTTTTAAAGTTATTTGGCGCAAACCAGAATCGCGAAGAAAGGGTACCTTGAGGATTTGAAATTAGTCTGCAATGTTATTGACCCAAAATGATTTTGATAAATTAATTCAGGATGATCAAGGGATTCTTATTAGTTTGCTACGAAATAAAGGTGCTTTCGGTGCTTAAAGTATTGCCATAGACATTTACAATAGTACAGGCTGGGTTAAACTAAACTCCATTTGAAAAAAACATTAGACATGTTTCCAAATCTTTTTACAGTCCGTTCAACCTTTTTTGAGTTCTATCCCGTAAACCTAAGGATGACATACAAAGCATAAACCTTTTACCAAAACCAACCGTTTACTACAGCTACCATTTGTCGTATCACCAACGCAATAGAAGTCAAAATCGGTTGAACGGGCTGTAAAATGGGCTAATTTAAACGTCTAATGTTCGCAAATGGATTATAGAAGCTAAAAATGCAGTATATTGTTTTATTCCACACTTCCGTTTTCTGGAAGCCAATCGCTCGGCAGGGAGACACTTTTTGGGCTCCCAAATAAATTTTAAATCCTTTCTGGTAATTAATCTGTATACTCACTCTCCAGTCTCCCATATAGTATCGACCTGCGCGATCATCTGCTTGCCTCCGTCCGTCACCACATACACGTAGTCGCCCGTCTTGATGACTCCAGAACAAACAGTATTGTACTGTTCATAGTACGTGTTCTCATCGTCCGTGCCCAGAGGATTGTACATCACGACGTCCTGCGAAAGAGAACCAATTAATAAAGATTAAAATAAACATGCTTGCTACTTGCATAAAAGTGTGCAAGTATCTTGCATGCCATTGTACCATAATAACTACTGATTGGTGAATGTCACAATTTATTTAAGTTACAGGCATGTGTATTTTCGCCCTTATTACAAAATCTGCAGCGAACCGGAAGACTCAACGATGACCTGGTTAAGGCTCTGGGAATTCAATGGATGGCAGACGGACTGGATCGATCAGTGTGGCGACGCTTGGGGGAGGCCTATGTGCAGTAGCGGACGTCTTTCGGCTGAAATGATGGCTGCTGCCCGGGACCGTACTTCAAAGTCCCAATGCAATCATAATTTCGTGGTGGAAAAGTGATGGTGCTATTCGCCTTGTACGGCTCTGTTTCTCTCTTTTACACCGGAATCATGAAGGTTTTAAGATGTCATAGTAGGACTTCTGAATATTCTTTGTTCAAAATAAATCAATAGTTGTCTGGGAGTCTCGAAAGAAATCTACAACAAATATACAGATTTATTTTTTAACATGCTTTAATTCCTCCAGTGCTACGAGAATTCGAGGTTAATAACGACTTTTACTAAATTGTAGAAATAAGTAGACTATTAGGAGACCCGACCCCAAATAATAATGGGACCAGGGAAGAAATAAGAATCAGTAGATCGCTAGATGAATACGCGATCTCAGGCTTAACTTATGTTAAAACTAGCATTTTCCCCGTGGCTTCCCTTGTTATTTTTTCGGGATAATAATTAGCCTATGACACTCAGGATTAATGTAGGTTTCTATTGGTGAAAGACTTTTAAAAACACTACAGGAGGTCCATAGATTACTTCGTACAAAAAAACTCACAAACTTAAAAACTTATAGCTTAATAACTATTAGTATAGATAAGAAACACGGTAAGCCCTTCTTTACCCATTTAGACATTTTGAGAACAAAGCTAGGACGAAGAGTTATAATTTTAGGATTCTATGGTACGCATTTTAACGTTATATTGATACTCACACTAGAATTCTGGCCAATTCCGGTTTAGAAATAACACAAAAAGAAATGTAAAAGTTAATTTCAATATAAAAAGTAAATAAAAATGTGTTTAATAATAATAATTAGGGTTACTTAATACGTTAGGCGGTTGGGTAAGGCCGATAACACACGGCACCGCGCACCGCCGCGGTAGGCGGTGAAGCGGATCTCATGTAGCATTGGCCTTTAATAAATCCATTGATGCCTAACACACTTACACCATCCGACCGCGCGGGTCGAGCGGTGTTTTCCCCGCCGCGTCCGCGGCGGTGCGCGGTGCCTGTTAATCGCCTAAAGGGCTTGGTCCAGAAAACAGTATTGTTGGACACGGCTCGTATTGTTAGGAGATTCCTCTCTCTGGGGTCCTGACCGCCGGTAGCTTGGACCCTGTTCCCGATACCGGTGGGCCTCTTTTTTTATATATTTATTCTTGTTTTCTTTTTTTATGAAATACTTAAAAATGTAATTTAATAAGAAAAAAGATGAATAAACGACATAATAATTATGTATGTAGGTGTAACCGGTTGGTTCCTGATACCAGTGCCCATCATTTTTTATTTTTTTACATGTTTTTTTAATAAATTTTTATGCAAAGAATATGTGTAAACAATGAGAATAATAATATAATGGTGTAATAAACTTACAGGTCTTTCCTTCTCGTGGACGTTTTCCAACACTTCCAGCTCTGCAAGTTCATCCTTATGCTTCTCGACGCGTTCGCGGAACACAGATACGGTTCTATTAGGTTCCAGTGGGACCTGCTCAATATATAACATTTTAATAGCTAAATAATGTGGGTGACCTTCAAGGTTAAGCAATGCTTACCGAGGTCGGTCCATGGATGGGTGACCTCTGTACATAACAAGGCTCCTCCGTGCCTCGAAGCACGTTAAGCCGTTGGTTCCAGCTATCATTTGAAGATCTTTGACAGTCGTGACGGTAGTCATAAATCATAAAATCTTACACCAGTCTTGCGTGTTACTCAGTTACTGGGTTGTGTAGGTCAGATAGGCAGTTGCTTCATGTAAACTCTGCTGGTACTCAACTGAATCCGGTTAGACTGGGAGCCGGCTAACATAGTTGTATGATGAAAGGACTGCACTTTTGTTGTGCAATTGCATGTACTGTCCTCATATATGCAAAGGCGAATCAGCAAAAATGTATGGAAGCTGGTCTTGCAACCAATAACAACCACATATGTGTCATTAGGTAGCCCTCTTAATGTACAACAACAATTATTAAGGCGGGGTCATTTCAAATCGCTGTGAGATAAAAGTTATGGCGATGTATCTTAAGTAATATTTTTTTGTTGTTTATGGAAAATGGTGTCGCGATATCAAATCCAGTAACTAATTGAAGTCAAACAGCCGAAGCAAGTACACAAATCAAAAGTCAATATCAATACCAGGTGAAATAGTCGCAGGAACACTAATAAATCCACTTGTAACATAGCTGCAAATGGCGATTAAGCCCCATTTCCTTTTCCCCGCAGGCACGCGTAGCGATGCATACGCCGCCAATGGCGCGTAACTCTATGTTTGTCTCGCTTTAATAGCGAGTTGAAGCGAGACAAAATAGCGTACAAACCCGTTAGACTCCCAAAACATTGAATGCTAATATGTTATAATAGTCGCCATAGCGTGGCAATAACTTTTTCTCACAGCGATTTGAAATGAACCGCTATAATAATTATTGTAGTACATGGAAATAGCTGTCTACTGTTATATATAAGACTTAAAGACCATTTTGCCGATTCTGCTTTCTTAATGCAACTGAGATTTCCTTTTAGAGAACCCAATTATGGGTTAAGCTCGCCTTTGTACATAAGCTATCCTATTGTATTTGTGTTTTTTTGTACAATAAAGATTAAGAATAAACTCGAATGTAATGTTCTTTTACCTCTCTAGGTATGAGCGTGGCTTCCTTCTCAGCGCCCTCCCACACCTTGATCTTTTTGAACCAGCGCTGTTTAGTATTGTATCGGCTCTCGCACACGTAAACGTCTTTGTCGGCGAAACCTGTTGAACAAAACACATACTTATGTACTAAGTTTTATGGGTCATTTTATCAAAGCATACAATTGTTGGGTAATGCACATATTCTTCGTCTTAGTATAGCATAATATATCAAACAAAAAAAAACAAATATGTTTATTTCGTTATTACACGTTATGTATTCGGCACCATAGTCGTTCAAGTTTGTTTGGCCTAAAACTAAGCCACTATCACGGCTATTTCGGTGGCAGCGCATACATCACCAAGGCTATATTCTATGGGGCACAGGGGACAGGACAGGAGGTGGAGCATCGCTTGCGACTCGGCACCACACTCGGTACTTTTGCGAGGTTGGCGTTACATCTTCCTATAGTTCTCGCCAAACTTCTTGGCCGCCTTGAAGTTGGCTACAATGGCTGCGCAATAGTAAATCTTTTTTATGGTATTCCATCACCGTTCCGTGCCTTGCGCATCGGCAAGCCAACTTCGGGGCGGCCCAGAAGTTTGACGAGAACGTTGGGTTCTGAGGCGGTTCAGGGACTTCCAAGTAGACCAAGGAAGGTTAGACCCTGTATGAAGATGATCACTTAGCAGTAAATAATGAGAGCTCACAATAATAAGGGAACACCGCGATTCAGGCAACCTAAGGTAAAAAACCGGCCAAATGCGAGTCGGACTCGCGCACGAAGGGTTTCGTAACATTCTCGCAAAAAACGGCAAAAAAATCACGTTTGTTGTATGGGAGCCCCACTACTTAATTCTGTTTTTAGTATTTGTTGTCATAGCGGCAATAGAAATACATCACATCACACACACGGTTCATGTGATACAGCCTGGTGACAGACAGACAGACGGACAGTGGAGTCTTAGTAATATCCCGTTTTTATCTTTTGGATACGGAACCCCAAAAAGGAAACTAGGATAGGTGCGAGCGACTAACTTCGTAAATAAGGTATATGAGAGGAGCCGAGAAACGAGCTTGCGATTGGAGAGATCTATGATTAGCGGGTTGGAGTAGTTACCGCATACCGGAAGGCGTAGCGTTGGAAGCCTTCCCACAAGATGAACCAATAACCAGCTCCGAAATCGCATATTTTTTTGATAGCCAAAAAAACGCACGCGCATGTTTTTTTCATAATGCTTAAAACCCGTATACTCGACAGCGTAATACACGCCATGAATACTGTTACAACGTCAAAATGGCAGCGTGCGCAAGTACTTATTTCAATAAGTTACGCAATAAGGTTGCTGATCATAGTTGCAGCTTATTGAGAACCTGCAACGCTATGCAGGAATCCATTGCGAGGAACACTGGACCGGTCGAGTTGGCGACGCGCGTGAGGAGGCCTATGTCTAACAGCGTCTTTCGGCTTAAATGGTAGTGCTGTCCAGAAGTAGACTGCTACAGGCTGATCTTCTTATTTCGTATCAATAGGGAATATCCATGAAAAAATATTTGTTATTTGATCAGTTTATAGATTAAAATACTAAAATAGAATACTAATAGTAAAAACAGAATCAAAATTGTTCGTAAAACGAAGGAGATATAACAATTTAAAGAAATATATCTGTCCCTCTCTACGAAAACGCCGTTATCTATGGTAGCTGTATGGGCGTCGTGCCAGCTGATATCATGTGGCACGTCGAACTTCTCTTTGTAATTCTCAACTCACTGCGTCTCTGATCGAAATATTTTAAAAAATCTTTCATATTTGTTTAATAAGTATTTCATTAAGCTGATAAAAAAATATAGGAGTGGGTGTTACATACACTCACTCATATCAAGATCGGAGATTCTACACTCGAAGTTGTAGACGATTATGTCTACCCGAGACAAACGGTCAAATTGGGTAGGTCTAACTTCGAGAAAGAGGTCAACCGTCGAATCCGACTCGGCTGGGCGGCGTTCGTGAAATTGCGCGATATCTTCTCGTTCAATTTACCGCAGTGTCTCAAGACAAAAGTCTATGACCAGTGTGTGTTGCCAGTGATAACCTATGGGACCGAGACGTGGTCGCTCACAATGGGCCAATCAGAAAGCTTAGTCACCCAAAGGGCGCTGGATGCGAAACACAAGGGATCGATCAAAATGGCGACGCCTGGGGGAGGCCTATGTCCAGCAGTGGACGTCTTACGGCTGAAATGATGATGATGATAAATAAAAAAATTACTTGCATATTCCTTATCAACTCAAATAACGTCTCAACTACCCAGATTTTGTCCGACCAGTATGTAGCTACTTGGACAGCTCTGTCATTCGCCATGTTCAAATCCTGAAAGATGCAGGTGGTCGGGCATGTAAAGCAGGCAAGGAGGTGGGCCATATCCTGCGAAGGGGCTTCACTTTGGTACTGTGTATTGTTTGAGTCTATGACAATCCATTTAGCCAGGTTATTTCTAGTTTCCGGGGGCCCGCAATCCGTTTAGACTTTATAGGCTGATAATGATACACGTACCTTCGGGTCTAAACTTGAAGTACTCCTTGACGTTCATGACGTAGCAGTTGCCCACGACCTGGTCGAGAGGCACTACGCGGTGCGACTCCGTCTTGAACACCTCTTGGTGGAGGAACTTGCGCGTGCGCACGTGGTACGTCTCTTGAGGCCTGTGGAGAAAGAAATGATTTTGTTAGTCTTATACTGAAAAATAAAAATAAACTTGTCAAATTCATATCAAAGTCGTGAAAAAAGAAAGGAAGGATAAAGGAAGCTGATTTATGGACCTTGAAATTTTATTGCTTTTTGCAAATTGCAGCTCTTTAGACAAAAATGGTTTTCATAGGTGCATAATATTTTGAATGGCCTATCCACTATGGGAAAGACAAGAAAAAAATAAAAACATCCCCACTTTACGTGTACAGGAGGTACCCTAAAAATTTGTTACCTGATTTTATTGGCCACTTTGTCGGCGTGATTAATATATCCATGTCAAATTTCTAGTACTCTCAAGTCTCTGAGCTGCGGACGGACGGACAGACGGACATAGCGAAACTTACGGTTACGCACTACATCCGATTCGTGTCCATGAAATTGCGGTTCCGGAGTAGCCGTAGTACTTCTCTTGTAGAGAAGCTTACGCACTACATCTACTAATCTATCCATCATAATCTGTCAAAATTCAGAACATTTTGAACTCGGAACTCAAATCACTGACACGGATGTGTAGTGCGTGCCCGCCCTAAGGGTTCCTTGTTGACTACGGAACCCTAAAAATAAAATGTTACTCTATTAAACTCTATAGCGAGTCATAAGTAGCGCACTAACAGAACCATACGAGCCACCTACCCTCGGTCTGCCCTTTGCATATCAAAATCTTAGTAACTTGTCTAAGCATACAAGGTCAGGCGTTTCGTGCAGTCCGAATAAGATTGAAAGTATCACATACAGTATCGTGTTAAAATACTGGTATATAGCATTTGGAAAAGGTTAGGTATATAATGATGACTTGCCTGTAGTAAGACGTGCAGTACATGCAGGGCACGCCCTCGTTGTTGGTCCACACTCGCTCCACCTGCACGATGGCGGGCTCTTTGTTGCCCTTCTCCGGGTGAACATAAACAAAGTCTCCCTTGCTGTATGCCGTCTGGAGTGGGGCCCCACCTGGGGGCATGGAGTCATCTGTGCTTGACCTGGGGACAAATCAATAAAGTCACATGAAATATTAGAAGTCTCGAAGTTATGAGAAGGGGAGCTGAAATAATTTTTTTGCATATTCAGGGCGAAAAGTTGATAGCTGAGTTGGTAAGGCTTGCTGAGAGAACTTCTAGAATATGAATAAGATCCCTGTGGTCAGGAGGTCCACTTTCAGATTTAAAAAAAGGACGTTAAACGATGACGATTTGCAAACTCTCCAAATCAAAGTTTTCAAGGTCATCAGATTTACAGAAAACCTACAATTTCTTCGTTAAATAAAAGTAGCATGCTGCTAAAAGCATATATTCTTCATCGCATGAGATTTTTCATAAAAAGCTCTGCTACTATGTTCTACAATATTATACACAATCTATCAGTGACTAACCTGGTCTCATCCTCATCCTCATTCTCCTGCAGCAGCTTGCACTGCTTGACCAGCTCCACGCTGGTGGCCATCGTGTCTCTGGTGAAGGACAGTGCAGGAGACTGCAAGGTTCCTCGGCAGAGCTGGTCGCGCTGTTCGATGTAGTAAGATTGCAGCTCTACCGAGTCTTCGAAGATTTGGCTGTCCGTGCGGGAGAGGCGACGGGCCCTGAAAACAAAAGAAAGATTGATTCAATTCTTGCAGGACAATTAATTACATAAAGGCATAACTGAAGACAGAAAATTGTAAGCTGAGTATCAAAATTATAATGCTTTTTTACTGGAGATTCTATAACAGCACATAAGACAGACACCAATCAAAAATATTCTTTCAACTGACTAGTGAATTAAAGCTTCTCAAAAACTGCACAAGATTTTGGCCACTACAACATTATTTCATAAGCCACGTCCAATTGCCAAGGTGATAGTCAGACACCAAGAGACATACGACAACCCTTACATTTAATATTTAAGTAAAGATTTCAACAACAAAATGTAAACACTTTATTTGAAAGCAAAATCTTTAAAATAATGTAGACCAACCTTTCAAACACCGCAAACATATCCTGCTGGAAGTGATCGAGCCTCTTGTACAGGCCCTTGTCAAGTCGTCTCTTCACCAAGTCCAGAGAGATGGCGCGGACCTTCTCGCCATTAGCTGCCTCGTCGTGCTCCGCTAACTCGGCCATACTGTCCGAGTAGCATCTGGAAATATGAGGGAAGCTTTATAATAAACATAGGCATCATCAGCCCTTTAACTTTCCCACTGCTGGGACACAGGCCTCCACTCTGGGAGAGGGAATGGGCCTTAATCCACCACGCGGGCCCAGTGCGGGTTGGCAGATGTCGCATGTCTTCGAATTTTTGGTTCTAGGACATGCCGGTTTCCTCACAAAGTTTACCTTCACCGTTTTTAGAGTAGTGGTGATGTAATCATTTACACAAAGTAACGCGCCTGGCTGGGTTCGGACCCACGACCTACGCACGTAGGTAAGTGCCACCACCGCTTTCAGGGAAGTTTTAATCCTAAAAATATTACATATAAATGTGAAAGTTTATAAATATGGATGTCTGTAACTCTTTCATGCAAAAACGGCTGAACGGATTTGGATGAAACTTTACAGTATACATCAGATTAACACATGTACTAATATTATGATTGTGAAAGTTAGTGAATATGGATGATTGTAACTCTTTTACGAAAAAACAACCCAACGGATTTTTATGAGACTTTATATTATACATCAGAATAACACATCGTACTAATATATATTAAATGTACAAGTTTGTATGTTTGTGTTTCAATCACGCAAAACGGCTGAACAGATTTGGATGTTTTGCACATATAGTTGATAGTCCAGATTAACACAAAGAACACTGATTCCTAGGTATAATAAAACACAATCTTCGCAGGCGATATCAAACATATAACTGAAAAAAGGATAAGAAAAATATAGTTAACGGTAAAACTCCTTCACCAAAAGAACTCTTCGAGAATCATTAACACATTTTTATTTAAAGTACATAATTTTTCTAGTAGTAGCATAATTTATCGCTTCGATCGACAATCTATGGAACAAGTAATTTTGACACGACATCTTGCGAAAAAACCCCGATTCAAACAGTAAAACACCCATAACTTTTGAACGGTTGAAACGATTCTTCGATTCAGCCAACACCTTTCATACAAAAAAAAACGAAATTAAAAAAGGTTCATCCGTTTGGGACCTATGATGAAAAATAAATAAGAAAAAAAACGGCCAAGTGCGAGTCGGACTCGCGCTCGAAGGGTTCCGTACCGCAATCCAACGTAATCGCAAAAAAAAACGGCAAAAAAATCACGTTTGTTATATGGGAGCCACACTTAAATATTTATTTTATTCAGTTTTTTAGTATTTTTCGTTATAGCGACAACAGAAATACATCATCTGTGAAAATTTCAACTGTCTAGCTACACAGATTACCTCCCAATAGATACCGCTTGCCTACTGTTTTGTTTGATTCCGAGTTCGCCAAATTTGGCGGAAGGCAAGAGTTGCGCGGAGAGCGACAAGTGCGCCGTGATTGGCTATTCAAGGTCACGGTACCTGTTGTAGTGATGGGACATGCGCATTAAATGTCGATAAAAAATCGATATTTTTCAAACAGAATGGTATTATATTTAAAATTTCTTAGGCGGCGATTTTGTAATTACTTTAATAATAATAAAGAAAAACATCGATTGAAAAAAGATTTTGATTTTGGCATATGGTGATTTAATTTAATTGTAATCCTATGTAAACAGGGCCACACTGAGCGCTTGTTATGCACAATTAGTTCAAAGTAAAAATAAACTTAATTGTTAATTTTTAAATAATCAATTTTAACAAAATTATTTTATTCTCATATACTAATTAAATATTGATCATCGATACTTTTCGATAAGAAAAAACATTTTTACTTCAGTGGGAAAAAGATAGCAATATAATAATTCCTTAGGAGTGAAAGGGACTTTCACAAAAGACATCAATGAGCGCTACTGTAAAGTGTGCAATCTTGATTTGCTAACCATTAAATAGCTTGACCTTTTTTAGATTGGTCAATATTTACTACTTGGCTGGTTGATTTTCCACACCATTTTACTGCACAATTCGTCATTTTTTTTAAGGCAAACCGTTGATAACTATTATTTAAACAGAATTAAAACTAGAAATCGCTTGCGTCCCTACAGCTCTAATGTCTGGTCGACACTAAAGAGATCATACCGTGCACTGAGTTATATCAGCCTAAATTGGCTGATGTGTTGTGCGCGTAAGTTGTCTTCTATGCGGAATCTATTGGGAGGTAATCTGTGTCTAGCTATCACGGTTCATGAGATACAGCCTGGTGACAGACGGACAGACAGACGGATCGTGGAGCCTTAGTAATAAGGTCCCGTTTTTACCCTTTGGGTACAGAACCCTAAAAAAGATACCAAAAAGATTTGTAGGTAGTAAGTATAAAAAATTTAGTAGGTAGTAAGTATAAAATTTGTAGGTAGTAAGTAGGGTAGGTATAAAGGTAGGTATAGCAGATATAAAGTTAGGTAGGTGGGGTAGGGTAGGTAGAGCAGTTAGGTAGGGCAGGTAGGGTAGGTAGCCTAGTTAGCGTAGGTAGGGTAGGGTTGGTATGGTAGGATAGGGTTGGTAGGGTAGGGTTGGTAGGTTAGGGTTGGTAGGGTAGGGTAGAGTAGGCAGGGTAAGTATAAAGGTAGGTAAGTGGGGTAGGGTAGGAAGGGTAGGCATTTGACGGGAGCGCAGCCGCGGGCACAGCTAGTCAATAATAGAAATAAAGCTAGGCAGCTCACCTGCCCTCCTCATCTTGATGGTTGTAGACGCTGGTGAAGAGATTGAGCAGCAGCTCTTGAACTGCTGCCGGCACATCTGGTACTGCGTCATCATCCTCCCTGGAGACACAATCATTGTTACAGTTTATAACAAAACTAGTGGCAGAACAAGCTTAAAATAAAAATATCATATTGTCCGCCCCGGCTTTGCTTGGGTTAATACACATATTATTTACAGCCTATAACCATCTGGAATAATGTACGTTTCAAATGATAAAATATTTTTCAAATATGCTTAGTAGTAGTTCCAAGATTACCCCTGATTACCCCAAAATTCGGGCACTCTCTTTATAATATTAGTTAAGATTAAGTTCGAAGTCAAATCTTATATCCATTAAATGGTAGTTTTAATGTCAAAATTAAACTTAACAATTGTTTCTAGTTACCAATTTGCAACGGTTATGGAGAAGAACGGACAAGAAACTACATACCTACCAAAGTGTTTTAAAATATTAACAGTACAGGCCAAACACCATAAATATCCCACTGAAAAGCTTTCAAATCAAATGTTTCGTCGATTCTCAACTAATGGCTGAATTCTCAAACAACTTTTAGCAGATAAATGCTTAAAAATCTTCCTGTCAGTTCAACACACCTTCACCTTTTAAACGCCACTGTCATATACACATGACAAGCGAGCGCGATATTGAGAAACTTCATAATAACAAAGAAGGAAATTAAACGTAGATGCGCATGCGTTTATGCTGTGACGTTTCTAAAGGTTAAATATGACAGAGGGCGTGATACCTAAAGAGGACTTTAAATTAGAACACTTAATTTTAAGTCTCCTTTCATGCGTTTGAGAATTCAGCTTTCATTCAACAATGTTTTCCAGAAAAAGTTATCTTCAGTTAAAGAGTGACTTAAGAGAACTTTTTCTGGAACCTTGGAGGCCTTAAATGCAAAATTTACAGGCTTTCGGAGGTATTCTACAGATAGACAGGAGAATGCTCATCTCTCTAATAAAAGAAAAAAATATATAAATATGAGAATTCGCCTTTCTCAATTATTTCGAAAAGATCATGCTTTCCAAATACTTTAGAAAGCAACGTATACTTCAGGTGACGTAAGCAACATTCAAAATCAGGCAAAACATTCGAACATACAGGGGAACTTGAACGAAACAATAGGCCATCTTTCTAAAATCTCTGAGCTGCTTACCAACTCATTAGCAGATTCTTTATTCAAATTCTCTAAAGAAAATTTTAATATAAAATATGCTAAGTAATCGCTAAACCGTATCGTGATTTATAAATAAGGTTGACTATGTAAAATCCATTGTCATCCCTTTTGGTTAAATACAGTCCCTTATATATTAGCATAATAATCTACACAACTAATTAAAAACAAATACTTTTGACATCCAACAAGTATTGTAAAAATAAATTGCAAACAATTTCGTTTTGCAGCCAATAAAATTTTGATTCTAAAATTCGCACAAAACAAAAATAGAGTCGCAACTACTACTAACAGAATTTAGCAATGCAATTTAGTGAAAAATCCCAGGGCCTTCTTAAGCATACCGGGGTGCGAAAGTAAGAATGATAATGAATTTACAAGCTTTCATTTAACTTGCAATGTGCGTATGTAAGTGTGTTCGGGTCAAATCTTGCAACTGAATTTGGAAGCAGTTATCATCCACCAATAAAGATGAAATTTTGCATACACGTTTAGTTTGGATGACAATGCATGGTAAGCTAAGACACGTCATATTAAATCCAATATGGCGGGTGGTCCTAGATGGCGGACTAGTTATTTTTTGTGCACTGCCATGATATGGGTATCAAAAGCTTGTTTTTTTTTTAAATGTTCTTTTGGAGAATATTTTATTTACATTTCATTAAACTTTGTTTTGACCATTTATATTAAGAAACAGGAAAGCTCGTTAAGCCGTTCGTCCCGGCTGTCATTTAAAGATCTTTGACAATCGTTACGGGTAACCAGAAGTCATGGAAATTTGATGCCAGCCTTGCTAAGGGGTATCGTGTTACCCATTTACTGTGTTGTGGAGGTCAGATAGGCATTCGCGCCATGTAAAATACATAGCTGTCTCAGGGTAGACAGGTCCAATATATTTGAAAACGGTAGTTTGATTTATATCTGGAGTCGCTTACTCACATTATGCAGAAAACCTTGATGCTAATGATGCAAGATTAAACGAAGAGATCTCAAAAAGTTTAGCTCACCTCTACGTTAAGCTAAACTGTGTAGGTAGGATAGATTTTCTTTAGACCATTCAGAATTTATACGTAGTACTATTTTGTCGAACAATACAGCGATTTCTAAATAACGAAAAAGAAAAAGCGAACGTAATGAGCTCTAAAAATGTAGCAACCGCCTCGACAGAAGATCTCTGTTGTCCACTCAAATAGAAATCACACTAATATTATTTAGGCGTAAGTTTGTGAGTATGTGTTTGTATGTATGTTACTTCTTCACACTCAAACAGCTGGACCAATTTTGATGAAATTTGGTATGGAGGTAGCTAACATCCTGGATTAATACATAGGATACTTTTTATCCCAAGATTATGTCCCCTTGGGATAATTTTCGACTTTCAAGCGGGCGAAGCCGCTGGCAGAAGCTAGTAGGTGTAATAATGCCAAGTTATGCAGATTTTTTTAAATTTAATGTATTGTAGAATACAAGCGAAGCGAGGTCGAAAACCTTTTAACCGGTTCTCGAATGGAACAATTTTTTTTTTTTCATTCATCAAGCAAAGCTTCAGAACTGAAGATGAAGGATTCAATAGCAAACTCAAGCAGCTCGAATATTTCCGTTACCTCTAATGGGATACGTTTTCATATGTTCATTCACACAAAATCCGATCTATATTGGACAAGCCGCGCTCGCGGCCCTACTCGCGTGGATTACTGGTTAAATCAGGATTGATGTCGTAGTAGGTACTATCAAGATATTGCATCTATTAGGACTTTGCGCACGGTTTTTTTTAAATTTAATTAATGATATTTTAATACAGAGGTGTTACTTAATTCTAAACTCGCCAAACTTTTACGTTTGATGGCGAGAGGCGCTCTTTTACATCACAATTTTATACCCCAAAGATGGCCCTGAACTCTATAATACCGAAAAAATTATAGGCTGTTTCAGCAAAAAAATTAGACAACGCATACCTACTCATTCACATGTATGGCTTATCCAATGACAATCATGGCGAGAATCATAGATGGTACTGTGACTTTCTACATAAAGTATCATACCAATATAAACCTTATACCCTTAAGAATAAAGTTAACGAAACGTCTAAGTCTACTAAGCGAAGTCTATGAATCTCGCCCTCAGTACTAATCATGCAGAGTTGCGTCTCTATAGTTCAGCCGTGCGATGTTATTCCGAATGTGGCAGACGCACCTGGTGTTGACACGGCCTGATCCTCTGCTGACGCCGCGAGCAGGTAGCGTGGAAATGCATACATAATATATCATATATTTCATTATATGAAATCTATTTGTTATTCTATGAATTAGTAATATCTCTCGATTAGTTAATAATATCTATCAAATAGTTAATATCCGTTAATAATTAGAAACGGGACAAATCAGATTAAAATTTTACGATTACAGCCCAGGAAAATGATTGTTATTAGAGTTCAAATTGCGGAAAACAACATATTAAGTACTTTCAGCGGGAATATGTTAAGTTGTCTTAATTGCCTGGGCTATAATAGGGATTAAAGAAATATTTTATGAACACTGAAAAGTAAGTATTTTCACATAATGGAACTACTTTGTTAAGTTAATCCTCTTAACTAAAACTAGCTATTGTTTTTACACGGAATCGATTTTAAGAAGGACACAATAGGAACAATTCAAAAGTATAACTATGTGCTTTTCAAATGGTTCCTATTGTGTCTTTCCGTGGTGAATTTAGCGTACTTGAAATCGTATTTTTTTCTATGAACTGAACAAATCTTTTTTTTAATTCGTTTTTGATGTTGGGTTTCAGAAAGGCCAATTAGAGATTTAAAAAGTTTTACTGCCGCAATCAGAGCCGTTGACGGTTACTTAAGGCTATCCTTAGTTTTGAGTTTTAGTACAAAATCTATACGAAGGAGCGGTTTAAGTAACCGTTAAATGTTTCTGAGTGCGGCAGTTAGTCGCACAGTAAGTCGGTAAACACAAAAATATGCTAATTCTCACCTCAACATTTGCTTAGTCTGCAAACAAACCCGATGTAAGATCAAGGCATCCTTATAAATCTGTGAATCAGGTTCGTTGTACTTGCAAGCATTATCAAACATCAGTATGAAGTCCGAAGCAAGTTCGTTGACAGAACTATAGACGCTGTTCTTTAGTTTATGGGCGATTTTCTCCATGTCTATGGGGTTTTTTATTAGCTCGTAGTAGTCTGGGTACTCGATTTTGCTTGGCAGCTTCATGAAGATTAGGGCGAGTTGGCGGTTGGCTGTGGAAGGAATTATTATTTTTATTTCTGTTAGTGCACTCTTAACTTAAGGCATTTTAAAAATAATCCTGTATTTAAAACAAGCTTTATAGCTATATTAAAATTAAGAATTTTTAAACAAGCTACTAAATTTCAAAATGGATTGTTACGAGAAAGAAACATGAGTGCAAAATTTTAGCTCAATCGATCACTGGGAATTGTGTCAAATTTAACTTGCTAGATACGATTACAGATACCGGGTCAGGTGAAAGTATACATAAAAGCTTGTAATTAATGTGATATTTGTAACAAACACTCAAATAATGAACCTTATTAAGACTAATCACAAATATTGCAGTAATCACGCAAATAGATATGATTAATTACAGCATGTTGATTCAAATAAGTCGCCTTTAACGAAGACGACTGCGCGTGCGCGACATCGAGGTAATGAATATGGACCCCAGTTGAGTACGAACTAAGGCCACGGACGCGTAGCTTCATAGACGCTTCAAAATACGCCATGTAGCTTGTGAAGCCCAGCGTACTGAACTCTGTTCACCAGGCGTATTTCAAACGTACGTTTTTAATCATTTCAACAAACTCCATTGCCGTTCCCGCCATTTTTACAAACGTATGCGGACATGCGATATACGTTCTGGCGAGATGATATGCAGTACGGCAGGCCAGGCGTTATGAAGCCTGCATGCAGCGACGCGAGCGCGACGTTTTCGCTCTGACGACAGAGTTTCATAGATTTTAATGTAAGCTGCAAGAAGGCGTAAATAGACGAATATGCGTCTATGAAGCCTCGCTTCCGTGGACAATGAGCCTTAGTCGAATCAATCAATCTACCTAGCCTTTTCCCAACTATGTTGGGGTCGGTATCAAGTCTAACCGGCTTCAGCTGAATATCAGTATTTAAATAACATGGAGCGACTGCCTATCTGCCCTCCACAACCAAATAACTTAGTTAAATAATACTAAAATATGTACATGAGTAACTCAATAATAGGAAACCCATATTTAGTTCATATCAAAAGCAGTAGTTCTCCATTTTGATGAAACCCATGCTATATATATATAATATGTAACAGTAAAATCCCGAACTACGGTAAAACCTAAGATTTACCAAGTCTTATTGGTAAAAGTCCGAAAAGATCTATGATAATCGCTTATTTCGGGCTTTTACCAGAAATCACAAGGTAAATCTTAGGATTTCCCTCAGAGGCTGTTGTAAATGTTGAAAAATTGTTTTGTCAATCATTTTCTTAAGTGATTTAAAAAAATCACCAACCCAATTATTATTTTACTGTTAATGAATGAATATGTGAAGTTAATCAATAAGTCCTTAATTGTTTATATCATTTCGTATCGTTTACCGCGTGATTGCTAGTAAACGCTCGATATTAGCGATTATTATAGGTCATTTCAGAATTTTACCAGCAAGGCTTGGTAAATCTTAGGTTTTACCGCTAAATTATCGTTATTACAGTAGTTCGGGATTTTATAGTAACATATTATAGTAATTTTGTCGTGAACCACAAACATAAACATCAACAAGAATTTTTATTACAATTGAGCATAGACTATACCAACCTTTAGGAATCCGATAATCCCTGATAGCATCATACAAGGTCCTCAGCTTCTGTTCAAAAGGCGACAACTGCCTCGCCTTGGGCGCCGCCTTGAACGTTTTCAAAGGAGTTTTTTTCTCGAAACTGCTGCTATTATTTACTTCTTTGAGTTTCTCGTTCATCACTCGTTCTAGAAGATTCGCATCTTCGTAGATCATGGACCCTTCTTCGTTGAATTGACGGCAGTTTGAGAACATAAGCCGGAAATCGGATACCATTTCGTCGATTGAGTTGTAGCGATCATTCTAAAATAAAAATGTTAATAATAAGTATTAAGCAAAAATTGTTTATTAATTAAGGTTTTTAAAATTAAACGTACTAAATGTAATATCACTTGTCAATAACACATCTAATGAGCCCAATCACGATGGTGTTATCTGGTTGAGGAGTTGCCATGGCCACCTTCCGGTGCCATCATGAGTCCAGCTCCATAGACCTATATTATTTCAATGTTTCCAAAGTTACATAAGTACGCCAAGTTTGAGCTTAATCGGCTACAAGGAAGTGCTTGGAAAATCGATTACTAAAGTCTCCGCAAAAAAACAAAAAAAAAGGTCACTGTCCCACTTGTATCAAAAAGAATAATTAAGTAACTTGAAAAGATGATTTTTTGTTGAGATATTTTGATAGTTTTTGGTCTCAAATAAAAAGTTAGAACCATTTTATCCGTTTAAATCATGTAAATCGGCCCAAGCGTTTATGAGATACTAGCTTCTGCCCGCGGCTTCGCCCGCATAAAAAGAGTTTTATCATCCCAAGGGAATACAAACTATCCTATGTCCTTCCAGGGTCTCAAACTATCTCCATGCCAAATTTTATCTAAATCGGTTCGGTAGATCCAGAGATTACCCCCTACAACAACAACCCCCCCTTACAAACTCACAAATTTTAGCTCTTTATAATATTAGTATAGATTAACTCATTACTGAATGCCATAAGTGAGAGGGTCAAGGACGCCCCTTACCGCGATTTGTTTGTTTGATCGTGTTACGACACTGCCTTTACATTTTTTTCGTATCGTTTTTAAATATTGGAATACATTGGTAGACAGGTGTTAACGACTTTTATTTTTTGGTATCTGGCGGTGACTTTAGGTGCCACACAAACAAAAGCAAGGTAATATAAAGCTTAAAATGACACGTGATTTTTTAATGGTCGGCCATGTGATAGAAGACAAAACATTGTTTTAAAAGCACACGTTATTTGCAAAACATTTCTATTACAGTCTCTGTTGTAGTAAAGAGTTCTTTCGAACTAAGCCATTCTTTTCTGAGAATGATAGCAAAGATAATACAAGTGCACTTGGGGAACAAAAGACGTATTGTTATACATATTTTGTTGCTTTCATAAAATCATCATTTATGGTTCAAGGTAAAAAAAAATCTTTTTACTGCCTTCTTAAGAAATGTTTATTATTTTACAGGAAAACACACGTGGTGTTTAATAGACATGAAAGTAGAATAAATACTGTAGAAATGCATTCCTTGCGAAGTATATGTGGTGTTACTTTGAATAGATGAAGAACTGATGTAAAAAGACTATGTTGTGGTTTAAAAGAAGATGTAGTGACAAAAATTGAAAACAGTTTGCTAAGATGGTTTGGAAATGTTGACAGGATGAATTAAAGGCGTCTAACAAAATTATTATTAGTATTATATAGTATATATGTTACGGCTAATACCCGAAGTGCGGCTACACCTAGTATTAGTGCGGCTACACCTAGTTTTAGCCGGTTAGAACTAGGTGTAGCCACGCAACATAGTCGACGGATATTTCCGTCCGCAGGGTCTAAAGTAACCTAACACGAACGAGATGACGGGAGCTGAGTTCGCTCGCTTTGCTCGCTCACTTCAGCTCACGTCATCTCGTTCGAACCTAACCTGTCCGTGTCGGGGTGCCCTAAGCTCCGGCTAATACTAGGTGTGGCCGCACTTCGGGTATTAGCCGTAACATATACATTATATAGTATTATTTATAGTATTATTATTATTAGTATTTACTAAGCAGACGTGAGTGGAAAAGCCGGGAGGTGCCGCATCTAGAAGGACATACATAAACCTTATTCGTGATGTTCTTCAGAGAGGCCAGGTGCGCAGTACCTACTCATAAACGGCGTGCGTGTATGTAATAGACGTAAGAAGCAAAAGGAATATACTTATAAGGATCTTAGCAGGTGGTGTTCTATGAATTCTGCCTACCCCCCAAGGCAAAAAGGTGTGAGTTTATTATTTTACAAATAATCAGTAGAGAAATGGTCCACATACCTTTATATTAGCCTCAATAGTGATCATATCAATAGGCTTATCAATGACATTATAATACTCCGGATAGAGCTTCTTGCTAGGTTTCTCCATGAATAGCAACATTGGTTGTCTTCCATCAGAACAGGTGAACTCAACCATTTGCTTGGAGATGTAATGCAGCTTCTTCTTCAATGGAAGGTTTGTTTTGTTAGGAATGCTTACGGGAGAAGGAGCTACGGCTGGCACAGGGTTCAGCCGAGGACGACCTGTAAAGAAATCACAGTAATATTATAACGGCGAAAATTTGTGGGTGTGTTTGTATGTTTGTTTTTCTTTAACGCAAAAATTACTGAACATATTTGTTACAGAGATAGATTATAGTCTGGAATAGCACATAGAATACTTTTTATCCCGGGAATATGTTCCCTTGGGATAATTTTCACCATTCACGCGGGCGAAACAGCTGGCAGAAGCTAGTTATTGTATAATTCCGATGTCAGTTCTTCGTTTGTATCGCTTCATCTTTTTATTAATATTCCTTTGACTAATGTTTCCAGTTTTAAGAACGAATTCTGAATCTATTATTTTCTGGTGGGAAATTATTATAAACTTTGTATTTGTGTAATGCAGAGTGGCATAACTTTTATAGAAAAGAAAAGATTTATAAGAATATGGAAATGCACACAAAATGTCAAAAGTTGAAATCAAGCTGGTACGTAAGTAGTAGTATTTTTATATTTAAAAGGACCGAAGTTTCAAGTTATCGCACTTTACAACTCAGACACCTGGCGAACAACAGCTAGGTTGAGATAAAGTGTGAGTTTTAAGCCGCCTTGACACCTCAATCGTTGTAAATTATTTCACTGTATCTGTTATTTTATAGATGATATAAATAGCAAAAGAGTGACCCACAACAGCTCTAGACTTTTTTATTTAATTTGACAAAATATCATGTCTTTCTAGTACTTCTGTCTTTGTGCAAGAGAACGATACGAAAAAAGAAAAGAGAGAGTAAGGGCGGTTACTTGCTTCATCCTATCCGAATCCGAGAAATTTCGGTTCCGAAGTAGCCGTAGTAATTTTTGTAGGACAGCTTACGCACTACATCCGAACTCTATCCGTCATAATTCAGAGCATCCTAATCCGAGAAATTTCGGTTCCGAAGTAGCCGTAGTAATTTTTGTAGGACAGCTTACGCACTACATCCTAACTCTATCCGTCATAATTCAGAACATCCTAATCCGAGAAATTTCGGTTCCGAAGTAGCCGTAGTAATTTTTGTAGGACAGCTTACGCACTACATCCGAACTCTATCCGTCATAACTCAGAACATCCTAATCCGAGAAATTTCGGTTCCGAAGTAGCCGTAGTAATTTTTGTAGGACAGCTTACGCACTACATCCGAACTCTATCCGTCATAATTCAGAACATCCTAATCCGAGAAATTTCGGTTCCGAAGTAGCCGTAGTAATTTTTGTAGGACAGCTTACGCACTACATCCGAACTCTATCCGTCATAATTCAGAACATTTTCAATTCGGATAGAACTCGATACTCAAATCACGGACTTGAATCGAGAGTAGTGCGTAACCGCCCTTAGCCTAGAAAATTCCGACAACATTTCTAGATTTTTTAATTAAATTTTACAAAATATCTGCAAAATAAAGACGTATTGAAAAAATGTCCACAACAGTTACAGACTTTCTTAATTTAATTCGATTAAATTCTCTAAATATTTTATAGAATAAAATGCTTTTCCTAAGCGTGTCGATGACAAACTTCTTAGTTAAATCCCTTGTCTGGCCCAGTATTCGTCCAAGCATATAAAATATTTGCAAAAGACAGACACGAAAATTACGAACAAAGAAAACATAAAAGAATTGAAGGAAGTATAGAAAAATTGCCTACCCCTAACTATACCTCTAGGTCTCGGAGTCTAAACTTGCGCCGGATTCCTCACAGATGAGAGACTTTCGTCATCGCTTTGCGAAAAACACACGAAAAGTACGAACAAAGGAAAGATAGTTGAAAGAAGTATAGAAAATATGCCTACCCCTAACTTTACCTCTAGGTCTCGGAGTCTGTACTTGCGCCTGATTCTTCACAGACGAGAGACTTTCGTCGTCGCTCGACGAGCTCTGTACGATGTCCAGTAACTCTTGTACACGTTGCTGCATTATTCTGTCAACAGGAATACAGTATAAGTGATATATCATGGTCATCCTCCTGCCTTATTAACATAACATCAAGCTTATTTTTTAAAAAATCATCAAATTTCGCCAGGTATGTTTGAATCCTATATCATAAGTAGCGGGCGAGCCTACTGCTATTAACCGTACACAAAGACTCCAGACTGCTACTAAGAAATGCCAGATGAAAAAGCTATTCACTCTTCGCCCAAATTGGGAATCGAATCCGGGTTGTCTAACCTAAGCACAAACTCCGTAGTTTCGGCCTTCGTTACGGGCGTTTCCTACACTGTATCACCTACGGAAGAAAAATTTGTGACAACACGATTTGACAGTTGTACCTACTCCCGATGTGTTTTTACCCGTCCGAAAAATTTAACTTAACACTTGTTTATTTCACTCCGAAGTTTCTGAGTACTTTCGGGGGAGATAGGAGGTAGACCCCCTGGACCTCATGCTCAGCAGTAGCGCACAAGTGCCCAACTACCACATACAGATAAAACCGCCAGAACAACGAGGCAGTCCTGCCTTAATAAATTGGGTTAGTTGGCACACAATATGTCTTTTCCTTTTCCCGAAACGGAGGAAAGTGGATGGAGTTAGAGGAAGCCTACCTTAGATAAAAGACAACCAGACCAGCCGGGCGAGCACGGCCTTTGTGAAAGACTTGAGTCACGCATTTTATCACGGTTTTTGCTCCCAAACTATGATAAAAATGTGTGACTCAAGCCTGTCACAGTAGCCCGTGCTCGCCCGCCTGGTATCTGATGGTAAATCTTAAAAAACAATGGCAGGTGCCCTTAAATTGTTTTAGCTGAGATTAAATTCCTACGTCATTAAATGAAAAATATCTGGTTTAACTCAGGGTGATGTTCTGAATTGGTTTGTGCAAGAATTTTTGTTTGAGAATGTCGAGAATAATAGATATTCAGTCATAAACTTTTGTAGGTTATGTCTGGGTAACTTTTAATAATGTGTTTAACAGGTAATATTATTCAATTTCGTAGCAGTAAAAGGGTTAAACTAAGCGATTTTGACGTGTATCAAAAGGTCGTCGTCACCAACCAAGCTATATTTTTTTAGACTACTAGTCTTTTTGCCAATCATTAATTGAAAGTAATTAATTTATTTCTACTACACTACAATATTCTTACCTACCTGCAAGGAACATCTACACGTAGACGTAAACTGTATTGTTAACTCATTTACTGCAATATATACAATAATGATATTATTACTTAATATAGTTACTACTTGTCACTTAGCAGATAAAATATATACCTAATGGCAACATTAAGCTAAAGAAATTAACTAAAATATCAAAAACTTTTTACTATGATTTTTTTATACGCTTTGAACAAGCCCATTTATACTTTAAAAAACGTAGACAATTAATAGAATTTCTTTCGTATATAACTCAATTTCAGACGCTCAAATTTAAGTCACCTAAGATTTCGCCATTGTTCTTTACATATTAATTATAAGTTAATTAGTATGACTAGATATAAGAATTTTAATTTAGAAAAGATGTGTAAGCAGATTACAAGAAAAAAGGCTATTTTTACAAGCTTTTATTTAACTTCCCTTGTTGTTCGGGTCAAATCTTACAAATGAATTTTTAAACAGTTGTCCCCATCCAATTGAGCTGAAATTTTGCATTCACGTTTGGTTTGGGTGATAATGCACGTTTAGCTAAAAAAAACTGCTTCTTTCACTCGCTTACGTGTGTCGCATCGTCCGATCTCGCTTACCGTATGCCGCAAACTCGATGACAAACTGTTTCTTGCGCAATGGTTCGCAGAGCCAACTTCAGAGACACAAAGATCTGCTGTGACTACTATACATTGCGGGGAACGATCAAGCGATTGATCAGTGGCCTTATTATACCTAGCCATTCACATTCATACTCAAAAAGTTTCTAAACACATTTTACTTTTAAAATACCATACCATGAAATAAACACAATATAACCAGCTTATAACGTTCCCACTACTGGGAATCGGGCCTCTTCTCTGTAATAGAGAAAGGGTCAGTAATACTAATTGGTCATTCGAAGGCGCGTTAGTTATTTTCCTAACATAAGCGTAAACTTACAGGATTTAGAGATAAATGATTATATTTCTGTATGTTGGTTTGTACAAACACTTTTACATGTCGATCATATTTTTTTAAATTAGATGAGGTCGGCGGTTCCTATCTGACTACTATGAGAAGAAAGGCTGAAAGAAACTCAAAAGAAAGGCCGAAACAAACTCAAAAGAAAGGCTGAAACAAACTCAAGAAAGGCCGAAACAAACTCGGAAACTAGGTAATGTAAATAAATGTCCAAAAAAACGCATTACTGGTCTGTACATATAAAACGATTCAACAAAGTAGTTTACAATAAATTAAGAATTAAATAATAAACATACATTATTAAATAGAAATGCCTATGAGTCGTTAGGGTATATTCTGTTCAGTTTCAACGGTTATTTTTTCTTTAATCAATAAGCAATTAGTGCTGCAATCTCTAATTACATCAGGAATGGGTGGTAAGTATAGCTATGTTCTAATGGCACCAGCGTTCCGCGCCCCTGAACAAAGATAGCAATATACAGAAATTGCTTCTGCCAGCGGCATTTGCCCGCGTGAACAGTTTTGTTCTTTTTTTGTTTTCTTATTCCAAGGGAACATCATACCGGGATGAAAAGTATTCTATGTGCTATTCCAGACGAAAATTCTATCTCGGTCCCAAATTTCATCTAGATGCGTTCAGCCGTTCTGGCGTGATTGAGTAATAAACATCCATCCATCCAAACTTTCGCATTTATGATATTAGTAGGATCAATTTTGATTACTTTCTTTACAAACAAAGGCAATACCGAGTGAACCTTATCACTTTACTGATAAGCTTAATCACCCCGCTTTTGTGTGATTTTGGTTTTGGGTACCTGCATTGGCTTCATTAAGGAGTTCTCAGGGATGTGTGAAAGAGAAGGAATATAGATGCCATCCCTACCCTACCTCTACGCGTCGTGCCGTTCGACGCGTAGGGGTAGGGTAGGTTTAAAATTAAATAGGAAAAAAATCTGAATTTCAAAATCAGTTTGTGCGCGCTAGTGTCGGCCGGACCTACTTGTGCTAACGTCCTACTTGTGTCTCGCGACAAGAAAACAAGAACCTGTGTTAACGAAGTTTTTGCAATCACTCTGTGACGAAAGTTTAATTTTTAATTAAATCAGTTCAAAATGAATCAGCCTGAGGAACCTCGAGCTTGGGAAAGGTAATTAGAAGTTTGATAATGTTCATAATTTTACGTTTGTAATATATTGGTTTGTATCGATTTTTTTAAGTTAATACGGAATGTAAATGGGACTTTTTGGATTAAGAGATTCTAGGTAGGATAAATAAGTGCTAGCCTAGACTTTTTTTAATTTTACTACAATTATAAGTTTTTTATTTTTCATAATTTTACCATAATATTACTTTTGAAAATAGGGAATTTGACAGCTTTTCATTTGCTAAATAAAACACTTATCAGTTAGAGTACACAGTTCAGCAGAGACCAAGTTATAAAGGTTTAAAGTTGACAATTGGAAAGAGAAGTTCGATTTAGTATCCGACATTAAATACCACGCAACGCATACGTTTTACTCGAGAAGGATAGATATTTGTTTACTATTTGTATAGTTACTATTTTTTAAATCTAATTTATCTTACGACCAATTATTTATTTGTTTATCCTCTCACTGGAATGCCTTGCAGCAATTGTTTATTAGTTAATCCTCGCACTGGAATGCCTTGCAGCAATTGTTTATTAGTTTATCCTCGCACTGGAATGCCTTGCAGCAATTACACCAATGGAGCAGCATTCACAAACTCATATTAACTATAATTCCAACAACTTAATTGCATTGCGTAAGTGAATTCGGCAAAGCAAAGGGTTTTGTCGCGATCAATCGACCAATCATGCGAGATGAAAGACGCGATGTGGATTTCCGTCTATGTGATTGGTCGATTGATGGCGGTTTCCCTTTGCCTTGCCGAATTCACTTACGCAATTATGCTGTTGGTTTCCTCAAGATATTTTCCTTCACCGTTGTCAGCGATGTCCAAGATAAACTTAGAAAGTTCATATGAGTTGAAAAAGTCACATTGGTACTTGCCCGGATTCGAACACACGACCTTAAGCTCGAGAGGCGAGATCTTAGCCACTGGGCCACCAGTTACTATGTTTTTTTTTTAATGTTAGTATTCTATTTCTGTATATTTTTTGATATACTGGTTAGACAACAAATATTTTTACAAGCTTTTATTAAACCTGCAATGTAGGTATGTAAGTAAGTGTCTTCGGGTCAAATCTTGCAACTTAATTTTAAAGAAATTATTCTCCACCGATTAAGAAGAAATACACGTTTAGTTTAAATGACAATGCATGGTTAGCTAATTGACTTCATTCAAAATCCATTATGGCGGACGGCCCAAGATGGCGGACTGGTTATTTTTTTGTGAAATGCCGTGATTTTTTAATGAATAATTTTATTTGCATGCATATTCCCTATTGGAATTCGATTTTTCTATCTGAGTTTTCAGTAACCAACATACTTTTCCTAAAAGTTTATTTTGGATGATTTTTTGTCGTGGTCAAGTTTTTCAACGTTATTAACGTAATTCTTCTATTGTTTCAGGCAACGAATCATCCTATTATACAGCTTACTGAGAGAGTGCTACATTTATCTCTTATCCGGCGGGAGGTGCACACAAGCCATGTATCAAGACTGCATGAATCTTTTACTGGAACTATTTACCCTACTTGGAAGTGTCCCGGATATCAATAATAACTATTTATACGACGTACAGTATAATGCAAATGCGAACAATTAAAGTTCGCATTTGCATTATACTGTACGTCATATAAGAACAATTAAAGTTCGCATTTGCATTATACTGTGCGATTAGAACAAAAACGATGCGCGGCAACCATCACCAGGTAGTTTTCCACCAGACACAACACCCGTCTGGTCAGAGGATGCTCCCTTTTCAATGGAGGTTTGGGTGACTATCCACTCTACTCCACACAACTCTATTGGTAACCCTCGTCATTGGGCGGCAGCGCAGCTACTTCATCGTGACGACATCATATCCTAACCATTCAGCCAGCTACCAGTACCACTAGAGACTTCAACGCGTATCGTGACCAACAACCTGCTTACCTACCTGGGCCCCTACCAAGAGCTCTTAGGAGCAAGGTTATTTCCATTGTCCTTAAGGGACAGATTTATACAAGTCAGATAGATCTGTCACTTACGCATAATGGATATGAACTTGCTTTAAGACCTCATGGTAGCCCCCCTGGTCATACTATTATTATCAGCCACATAGTAAACTTTATATACAATTGTCCAGCAAATATAACATAGTTGTTTTCAAAACCTATTGTTTATTTATACAATAAAGTATTTGTATTTGTAAATTAATTTGCTGCATTTTAATTGGTCCCCAACCCCATTTCACAACATTTTATTGGTAAAACTTGATCAAAGAGCTCTCGGTATTTCAATTGCCGATATAACCTAAGATCTCAATGCAAAAAAAACTGTAGGTAAATTTTGTTTTTTATTAAAATTCATTTTCATGAATAGATAAATTGAGAGTAGAATAGATTGCTGCAGGGTTGACGGGAAATATCTAGCCACAGTTTTTTTTTTAAACTTTGCCCTACACTTCACGTCCTAGTAGGGTAAATCACCCTATTGCTGGCACCCCTCTAGTTATCGGCACTTCTGAATTTATAGGCTAAAAATAAGAAAACAATAGATTACGCAATGTTGGAATTTTAGGATTTTTGGTTACCTTTTTTATAACTTAGTGAAAATATATGTATAATTACTATTTCATTGGATGAAACAACCCTTAAAATAAAGATTAGAATATTTTCTTCAATGTCATTCTAATTTTTCTAAACTATTGCATTTCAATATGATCGTCTGAGTATTTGTTTACGATGCTAGCTAATTTTACCTTACACTCATTCATAAAAGTCAAGTTTTATCAAAATCAAAATACTTGCAAATTTTTGCACTGGGACTCATACCAATACACAATCCGGATAGGACCGGTCAATGTGGCAATGGCAACGCTTGGAGGACACCTATTTCCAGCAGTGGACGTGTATTAAACTTACCTCTGCAACTTAACAGCATCTTTATACAGTTTAGAAGAAGGTGCATTATACTGTTTAGCGTTCTCGAACACAATGTTCATATCTCCTGCCACTTCAGACAACGTCCCATAGCTGCCTCGTATGATTTTGTTCTTGATCTGAGTTAGAGAGACGGGGTTTTTGATTTCTTTGTAGTAATCTGGGTGAGCTCGGCGAGATGGCAGCTTCCAGAAAGATTCTGCTACACGACCTGTAAATAAATAGCAATTATTATTGGACTAGATTCAGCCAGCGGCTTCACCCGCGTGATATTCGTAAATTATCACAAGGGAACATATTCCCGGGATAAAAAGTATCCTATGTACTATTCCTGACTATAATCTACCTCTGTGCCAAATTTCATCCAGATCTATTCAGCCGTTTGAGCGTGAAGATATAACAAACATATACACACTCACTCACAAACTTTCGCCTTCATAATAATAGTGGGATGTGATTTCTGTTCTATCTTAATCACAAGGTCTCATTGCTAAGAAAGAAAATTTGGTTCAAATAAAACTCACTAGATGGCGCGATATTCACCTATCTGTTATTGAATGTATGTTAAATTAAAATTTTCTGGAATTGAACTTAAAAATTGTATGTTCTTGTTTAATCAACTCTCCTAAGTACATAATTATGGAATATTGGGCTCTTAATTCACATTATAAGATTATCTGACCGGACCATTAAAAAATTGATGCCAATAGATGACGCTTTTAAATTTCTGAGGCATTTCACTCGATTGTTAAAATTTGCATTGAAACACATTTTGGTGCCATAAAACTGTAAAAACGTGCAAAAAAATACTATAAAACGAATCTTCAATGTATTTAAAGAAAAAAAATATTCACGAACCGAGTGAAACCTTTTACTTGCAAATCGCTGCTAACACCATCTATCTATCACCGTGAAACAGAACCTTACGTCAGCACGGTTTCTTTGTATGGAATGAGGCATCTGTATGCTAGTATTATATTTTCTGTGACTTAATGAAGTTAACCAATTTCTTAGCTAAGTAGTCGCAAAACTATTGAGCGTCGGGTCCTGGGTTTAATCCCCAGACGGTGCTTACATTACTTTGATAGTTAACTTAGAAATAATTTATTACCATTTGGTCCAAAATGATTCCTGATGGTTTCCAGTAGTTTCCATTGCGGTGAATTTTCATTCTCATGCTTCTCTTCGTCACTTTCGCCTGCACTGTCTTCCGAATGCTGTATAAATAGAACAATATTATAAGCATTAAATTATATTTAAGAATTACTGATAAATTATGAATTAATGCTAAATAACTCCAAATATCTTCATTTAACAAATTAAGCACAAAATGATCTGTTAATTTCAACATAACTTTGCTTTAACTGACTAAACAAACATACAATCTGGTTCTTATGATTACTTGCCATCTATTACAACATCCTTTACCACGAGTTTCCAGCGCTAACAAAGAAAATTTGTTTCAAATAAATGTCACTAGATGGCGCGATATGCGTCAATTTGTGTGTAAAATTAACATTTCCTAGAATTTATCATAAAAATTGTATGTTCTTGTATAATCAACTCTCCTAAGCACAAAATTATGGAATATTGGGCTCTTAATTCCCATTTGGATCGGATCATTTAAAATCGATTCCAATAGATGGCGCGGTTTTAAATTGCTAATCGATTTTTTAAATTTGTATTGTAACACATTTTGGTACAGTGAAACTGTAAAAACGTGCAAAAATTTATGTATACTATGAATGTATTTATGAATGTATTAATTAATTAATAATTGTACTAATTAATAATTTATACTATGAATGTATTTATGAATGTATGTATGAATGTATTTAGAGAAAAAAATTGTCACGAACCGATTAATTTACTTGCAATCTATTGTTAACACCATCTATAGCTGTGGAACGGAACCGAACGCGATCTAAGTACTTATAAAAATAATCAGTATAGTAAATAGTTACTGTATATCAAATCTTGCAAATGAATTTTAAAACAGGTTTTTCCAACCGATTGAGCTGAACTTTTGCATACACGTTTGGCTTGGATGACAATGCACGGTAAGCTTAAAAGATTGTTCAAATTAGTTTTTTTTTAAACAGCTTTTGAACTAAAAGGTACTTATTAATGTAATATCCTGTGTGAAAACACATCCAATGAGCTCAAACACGATGGCCACCCTCGGGCTTCATCATGATACCAATTCCATAGTGCCATACTAAATTCGAACGAAATGTAAATTGTTACTGAATAAATAAATTGAATACTATTTTAACGTTTACAAAGCTAATAAGTACGCCAAGTTTCAGCTTAAACGGATGAAGGAAGTACTTAAATTAAATTTAAATTAAATTTATTGCCACACACACGAGTTACATACATCTGTTACATAATTTACAACGGAAAAAAAATATAAATAAGCAACACAACACAATGGAAATGGCCTTGTGCCCCAAACCATCCTGTGTCTTGGTGGCCCAATAAAACAAAACCTACAGTAGGCAGATTGGATGTTCTGTGTCACACAGCACAGTGATATCAAATACTTGAAGACTGGATTGCTAGCTGCCAGACATACGAAAACGAGGTAATATAAAGCTTGTAAAAAGATTTTTATTAATTGGAAAAATATATTTTACAGTAATTTTCAATCTTACCTTAACTTCAGGCTCAGTATCCGAGCCAGGCGGCTCCATGATCGCTAAAGCCTTGCTGTTAGGTACCGGCCCAACGCGCGAAGTCCTCTTACTTCGGATACGTTCGGAAGTCTTCGCCGGTCCGCTTCGGCCGTGCTGGTCGATCTCTTGCTTGCGCATTTGTATGACCTGTTGTATGAACTTTAACATCAATGGTCGTCTACGCCAAATGCTGGTTACGCACGATGCGATAGAAGTGTTATGTTGTGTGTAGTGTGCAAAATAGTGTAGAAAATAGCTTATTGGGCAATATTTTTGCCGGATTATAATGTGAGTGTGCACAAATAGGTGAAAAAGGAATTGATTATTTGCAATTATGTAGACATAAATAATCATACAAAATTTCATCCCTTTCATAAAAGGTTTATACAGTAAACCATTTATTACCTTGACTCATTTTCTTTATTTGTGGAACTGTTTAATATCAAGATTCCAAACCCAGCAGTTTAGCCTGACTGTTGCCTGCCAGTGAACGAATTTAATAGTTTTTTACCATTTAAAGACTTCTGCCCGCGGCTTCACCCGCGTTAAAGTCGGAAATTATCCTTTAGGAGCATGTTCTCGGAATAAAAATATTCGATGTCCTGATCCAAGACACGATCTACCGGTGTGTCAAGTTTCATCCAAAAAAGTTAAAAGAAATACAGAATTACTTTCGCTTTTATAATATTAGTATGTATTGATAAAGATATTTCTTTGATTGTTGCAATAAGTGCAATATGTTGCTCTTGCTCACTAACCACAGTATCTATTCTTCCTCCAAAATACAAAAAGGTTAACTAACAATGTGCAAGAATGAGCTTAAAATTTAAAAAAAATAAATGGAATACCAACCTTCTTCAAAGTCTTAGCATCTTTATAAATCTGGCTGCCGGGCTCATTGAAATGGCAAGCATTTCTGACCATCAGCAGTAGATCCTTCTCCAGTTCTGACAAGCTGGTATACTCTTCACCCTGGATCTTCTGGGCTATTGTCTTTAGGTCTATGGGGGAGTCGATGACGTTGAAGTACTCTGGGTAGCGCCGCTTGGATGGTAAGAACTGGAAGGCCGAGTACAGAGGCCGACCGTCACTGTTTGCTGTCATTACCTAAGGAGAGAAAGGTAAACGTTGATTAAGAATATTGGGCCTTAGTTTGTAAAAACCTCTGAGCTGTTTAGCAGATTCTTTATTCAAATTTTCATATTTTTTTTTGCCTAGCCATTGTTGTCCTACCGCTAGAAATTTAAATATCGAGTGTGCTGTTGCTAAACAGTGTCAAGATTTTTATAAGAAAGGAGTCATTGAAATTTGCACGAAATAAGCTTGACTTGTTTTCTAATTAGGGCTGATTTTTTTCAATCCTCTGATTACTTTGTGAGGACAATATGTCTTGTTGTTTGATACTGTTTCTGCTATGTCAGCCATGAATGTGTTTCCTTTACATAATCACGCTCGCTGTATGAAAAACTTAAAATAGTTGTTTTTATTTTAGCACCAGTGTTTTCTTGCGGCTTCGCTCCCGTGAGCCGTATAGCAGTCACAGCGGATATTTGTGTCTCTGAAGTTGGCTCTACGAACCATTGGGCAAGAAACAGTTTGTCATTGAGTATACTGCACACAGTAAGCGAGATACGACGATGGCACAAACGTAAGCTAGTGAAAGAGACAATAAAATTCTATATTCTACTTCTACTTTGACACAAAATAGCAACTAGCGCAGGGTTTTGCAGCTAACTTCAGAGACACAAAGATCCATTGTGGCAACTATACTCCACAAGACCTATGACTTTAGCTAGATAAAATGTCGCCAATGGCAATCAGAAGTAGTGTGGCTTTCCATCAGTAACAGAATGTAATCAGATCAGCACTTTTGCAACCAGAATTATTTTTATTGCCACTTCATATATTTTTAACTTGTTTGCTAGAATATAACATATTCACTTAAAATAAAAACTACTAACTAATCCTAAAAATATACTATGCTAAAATATTGCGTCGAAAAACTCCTCCACACCGTTGTACACTGGTAACTCTATTAAAGCAGTGGTTGGTAAAACCCGTACCTGACTTACAACTACCATGTTAACTAAGTAATATTCACAACAATGAAAAAGTCTTTGTCTTCTTAACTAATATTATAAAGAGGTAAAAAATGTATCCTTCTTTTTTTTTGAAAAAAGGTTTTGCGCAAACTGCGACATACTCGATGTCATATTGTACGGCAAAGGAAAAGATTTTAATTCCCTGCGCGAATTCTGTGTTCCCGATAGAGCTACAATCTAGGGTCTTTAGTCACCGTCGACCAAATCATCACTTACCATCAGGTGAGATAGTGGTCAGAACTTATAAAAAAACTTTGCTCCTGTGCGCGTAATAACAACGCTTAACAGCCATATTTAAGGACCTTACACGCCAGTGGCGCCAACTGGTGGGCACGTTGTGAAAATTACGAAAAGTGAATTAGGGTGCGGATCTGATTACAAAAATGCTTTCATTGACACAAAGCTACATCATCGTTTGTCATAAGTTATCCTGGCAAAATGCATAGGGTTCCCGTGGAATAGACAACGGTAAATAATAAAACTCACAGCATTAAACAGCTCTTCAAACACATTATCTTCTTCATAGTTTGTCGAGGTTTCCGACAGGTCCTCTGCTACATCGGATCTACGACTAGATGACCCGGTACGGGAAAGCTTAGGCGTCTTGATGTCTTCACCTTTGAGAAAAAGAAATTCTTTAATTTGTGAACCCACAGAGTAATGCTAACATACAAAACTCATCCTTGTTCCCATGGGAAGTAGGCACTAGGCAGAAACTACAGTACTCCACCTGTTACGATTCTTTAAAACTCCTTTTGCTTCGTTTAAATTCATACAAAAGGTATTTTCAAGGCAATCGTAAGTGGAAACGCCGGGAGAGGACGCCTTAGAAGGACATAACCGGATCATATTGTTGAAGTTCTCCTGAAAGGCCAGGTGCGTAGTACTCATAACTGGCGTGCGTGTATGTACAATTGACAAGATATATGACTGATCATGCTAATTCCAGTTGGTCAAACAAATCTGTTTCTAAGAAGATTTTTATTTAAATATACTGGATTAAAGTTGTAGGTACCTGGGTACCTAGGTACAGGGCTACGGCTTGTTTAATACTTAATAGTACATATTAATACTACACGACACTTAAATGGATACCTAAATAAAAGTGCACTGTTCTATTTTCAACGCTCAACTCAAAACTGAGAGTTGAAAATCAAAAAGTGATAGATAAGATTTTATTTTCTCACAACAAAATAAAAGTAGTATACAGCATAGTACATCCATTTAGGTATCGCCTATGCCAATGAAAACGGGCATTCATCATCAATATCATCATCAGTCTACAGCAGTCCACTGTTGGACATAACATGACATGTACAGTACGACCGATGAGTCGTAGCCAGTTCATACGGGACACAATTCATCGTCGGTCGTTCTGTATGGGGATGAAGTAAACACAACACCATTGTGTTATCAAAACCGTAGGAGAAACCCAATACAGGGAGTACAAGATGGCGACTCAATACTTAAATAATGTTCTTGTTTAGTACATCGGTCATCTCGACTCTCAGCAACTCTCACCCTGAAAAGAAGAAAAAAATTCTCTCACCATTCTCCAGAGCCTGCTTCGTCTGCATATACAGCTTCCACAGGTCAACGGCATCCCTGTACTCAACAGTGTCCGGCTTGTAGAAGGCCTTAGCATTGTTCACAAGGAGCTCTATGTCCGCTGATAACTCTTCTATGTCTTCATATGTGTCTGTTTTCAGTTTCTGTTGCACCTGTGGAGTATTATTAGGTATTTAAGATCAGTATTGGGCCTTATGGGGCGCAAAATCAAGTACCAAAAAAAAAACGTTTTTACTTTACAACGTTTAAACGTTTTGTGTTTCTTTAAAACAATAAATTAATCAGTCAAGTTCAGAGTCCAACCAAAGTAGCTTGTATCAAGCTACAGACAAACTTAGGCGTCCAGAAAAGATTTTGGCCCTTATTGCTTAGTGTGTAAGGTTCACACTACATTCAAAATTTTAAGCAATACATAATACTAATGGCAAGTTTCTATTTTTAAAATTAAATTTGTCTCAACCTATTCTCCTTACATTTTTTTTTAAATAAAGTATTTGCCCCACACTAAGAATGATTCTGTATCATGGGTGCGCTTACAAACATTTACACTCACATACACAAATAGCTAGATCCTGAACAACTTCATGTAGGCCATAGACATTTGTTCCGTGCGGGAATCGAACGACACGCAGCGTAGCAGCCAACCGTGTCGTACTTACTTTATCCGACTGATTTCGCCCGCTAAAATAAGAAGTACAAAAATGTATACTTACTCTCAACAAATCAATCGGTTGAGACACTACTTCATAGTACTGTGGCTCCTGGCGTCTCTTCGGAGCCCTGATAAATGAATCACACAGTAACGTGCCATCCTCTTTCTTGTATGTCCTGATAGTGTCATACAGCTGCTGGCATATTTCACCCTGAAAGGACAAATTAATAGCACGAAAATTATGGAAGGAGTTCTGATTGGAATGCAGAACTAAAAAAGTAAGTAGGTATAATGCTCACAACGGATCTTTGTGCCTCTGAATTGGCTGCAAGACCCTGCGCAATAGTTTTTTTTGTGTCAATGTTGAAGGTGAAGATATCATTGTATAACTGTCTCTTTCACTCGCTTACGTTTGTCGCATCGTCCTATCTCGCTTACTCTATGCAGTATACTCGATGAGAAACTATTTCTTGCGCAATGGTTAGCAGAGCCAACTTCAGACACAAAGATCCGCTGTGACTACTATAAGTATCTTTATTTGCATAATAAAAGGTTGTGTGACCGGTCTAAAGTACGAAACGATTTTTTTTTTAAAGACATTTTTTTTTCGCAAATTCTGCCCTACAAAATAATCAAATATTTTTTCGTTTAAGCAGTAATCTTATATTCTGCATTTTCGACGTTACATGTTGTGATCCCCTTTGCATTTTTAGACCTTACTACAGTGGTCCAAAGAAGCAAAAGCGGGCCACCAAAGCTTGTCTGCTGATGCAGGATGTCTCTCATTATTTTCTGTTCTATGCTCCACAAAAAAGCTTTTCAGGACATTTTTCACAATCATATCTTACGGTTACACTAGTCGATCATTCTTCCATACAAATGTAGTCTAGCGATTACTCCACTGTTTGACGATGTACGTTCAAAATAAAACATGACATCAATTTGTCTCATCATTATCTAGCCCTGTATGGAAACAAAAAGTTAAAAAATAAAATATTTGAAAGTTATGAGCGTCGAAAGTTCCATATTTCAACACTAATTTTAACGCATCTTTGGGCGGAAATAAATACTATAAAAAGAAGGAAAATTGTAAAACGGCCTCCATACAGGGACAGATTAGTAATTTAACAATGCAAATAATTCTATTTTGAACATATACATTTAGTAGTTTTTTCATGATATCTAGACTCCCAAAGGTCTGATTATAAAATTTCGCACGCTCGTTTTCGTCCTAAATCAACATTACGATAAAAATTTGTAAAAGTGCTAATTCGTACGCGAACTAGCTTCTTACTGCTCATCACAGCATTTATCTCTTTCGCACGTGTTGTCGGATGAGACAGCATGCATTTTATCCTCGCGCACAAAATAGTTCGTGCCGTCGACTAGGGGAACCTTAAGACGACGACAGTCGCCAACGACCTTGAGGGAACAAAACGCGCACTCGTTTCACACCCGCGCGACCCAAAATTCAGTAGTTTTCTTTACTTTCCTTATTCTATGACTTTAATAAAAAAAAACTTAGATGAAAATGTAGATAAATAAATTGTCTTTGATGGTGTTAATTTCATTAAAATACGCCCGGCGGTTTTGGTGCAATTGTCGTGTTTTTGTCCGTTTTAGAAATAACTTTACAAATTAATTACACTATGTTTTGCGAATAAAACTCAAAATTTTCTTAGATCAAATTATTTAAAAAAATGTTCTACTAAAATATTTTTTTTTCCTAAAAAATACTAGTCCAGGAGCCAGGTACATTTTCGGTCAATTATTTCTTCTCGAGCGAAACTTCGTAAAACTGCATAAGGGACTTATACCATGAATACTCGCGACCGTCAGCGGGGATTTCGTGGGTGGGGTGGGCAGTGGCAGCCTCCAACGCATGGAGGAAAAAAAAATTTTTTCAATCATTTCCTCTCATTTGAAAATTTATCAGAGTATAGTTTATGTAGTATTTTGAAAGAAAAACATAGTCAGCTGACCATAACACGGTGGATGATACGTCAGCTGGCTCCATGAACATGAACTTTTTTTTTTTTCAATGATTTCCTCTCAACTAAAAATTTACCTGGTGATCGTTTATATGCTACACTTCTACAGTTTCATAAAATTATTGAGGAATTGATGAAAAATGGAGAATGCATCCAAACTAGGGAATCCAATACCGCATGAAAATCATGAACCCGCAAGCCTACAGGATTTAGGTCATCAATCCCGAGATAAAAGTAAATCGCCGCGTCTGCCCCCTGTGCCGTGGGGGCTAGGGTAATCCCTAGTCATACAGTACTTGAAGGATTCATTCATACAACACAAAACTATATTTAATTGGCTGTAAAAAACTTTCCACACAAATTCTATAGAAAAGTCACAAAATCTATGGAAAAATTGTTAAATAACTTATTAATGAGGCTGTGCTTGGGGGGTCTAATAGTAATATCTTTTTTTCAAATGTGCTGGGACTCACATTTTTGATGCCGCAAAAAAGATGCAGGAGCCCGCATTCGCGGGATTGGATTCACTATCTGTCACTTTATACATATTATATTTATTATGCATATATTTCAAGATACACTTTAATATTCTGGGATTGATACTCCGGTATTACTACACAATTCACCTGATTTGCAGCTCAGAACTTAAGCTTATATACAGTGCAACAGTTGAAGCCATTGTATCTAAAAATAATGCTTACTCTTAGTTATGATGAGATATTCATCCTAAGCCCAAAATTTAAATGGATGTCCGCTGTTTTATTTGAGAGACATTGATTGAGACCATGATTTGAGAAATTAATCAAAATCAAACAGCAAAATATGTTTCAGTAAGGTCAGGACCAAAACTCATGTGAAACAGAATTTTGACAAAAGTAGAGCCACTCTGTTTACCTTGGGACAAACTAAACCGGTTTTTGTTTCAAGATTACCATTAACTGGATTATTAATAAAAGATCTCCCAAAAATGTCAATATTCAACCGAAAGGACATGCCTTTGCCTGACTTAACTAATAAGCTTTTTTTTAACTGTTTATTTTATGTTTATTATTGACTTACCAAATAAGTTTATTCTTATTAATAAGTTTTATTCATCTATAATGTTTTATTATTGACTTATCTAATGAGTTTTATTCATAAGAACTAGTAAATAGTATGATATCATAGAGCAAGGTAAATGCATGCATATATATACAACATATGTATGCAAGCCGGCAATGTCGTATTGCGCCTTTCCGAATCAATTTAAACTTACTGGGTCCAACTTCTTTCTTTTCCGAGTTGATGGCGGAGGCCCAGGGTTGCTCAGCTCGATGCCATCATCACTGTCATCTAAATCAGCCCCACGAGAAGCACCAGAAGATGCACGGCGTCGCTTGCTCATTCTCAATTAAATAGCTCGCAGAACGATTCCCAATACAGTTTGCTTGAGCTTTTTCTCTTACATACTTGAAAAATAAATGTTGATTACTAATTTCTCCACACAAAACTAGCAGCTTAATATTTATTCAGACGTTTTACGTGTTGGATTAATTTTAATTGATTACTTCTTTCGTTACAACAAAATGCCTCAAAAAGTCGAAAACACAAGCGCTAAAATAACGCGCACGCTGTAAAAACGGCTAGGGTCATAAGAAAGAGATAGCCACATTAAAAATTGAATGTTTAAGAAAGAGTAACATGAATATGCATGCTTAAAATGTAAGGTATCACGGATAAGATGGAATGTGATGTCATGTCAGGGTCATTGACAGACAAATTGTCAGAAAATACAGATCATAAAAAGCTTAAAACGTTTCGTATTACGCAAAATTTTAACAAAAACAAAATATAGGTAGTACCTTACATTTACAGCTATTGTGAAAACAATTGTCCAGTCAGAATTGACATCTCAATTTAAACTTGCTACTGTAATATTTTAAATTTCAATGTTTCAAACGGTGATTATGTAGTTTGTAACAATGACGTTCTCATTATTTCACTAATCGGGGTCGAATCTAAGACAGTCGTGAAAACGTGAAATATTAAAATGTTACATCTAAAATCGTAGGCTGCGCAGAACTCAAAATTAGGTCCTTGCTGATGACAATGTAGCTGTGCACCTTTAAAGTATCTATTTATATATATTTTGACTTGATCAAACCGAAACAGTTCAGTTAAGGCCCTATTTTTTTTTCGCACCGGGGCCTTTGGGTACCTAGCTACGCCTCTGCCCACTTGCACCACAACCCTTTAAATACTAAATTTAGTGTTAGCAATATAAACAAAATTTGGGTGAAGGGCTTTAAATCATCTGGCTAAATGAGTTCGAGAGCTTTGGCTGTATGAATTTGAATTTTGGAACGTCTTTTGAGACTCTCGACGAGAAAATATATTTTGGCGGGAAAGCTGAATAGTGTATTTTTATTGTACTTCAATAATGTTCATCAATTAAATAATGTGGTAAATCGACTAAAGTTGGGGATTAATGATATTCTTACCCTTTTCTGTAATCTGTATTCAACCAAGTATTCCAACACCAGTCGTGGGGTTGGGCCATATATTACTTTTCTCTATGGGTTGGGCTCATTCAGTCATTCACTTTATTGACCTATATCCGCGTCGGGCGTATGTATGTTTCAGTTGGATGAGTTCAATTCGAATTGCGTCGAAGTTATAAAAAATAGGCAGCTTTGGAGTAAAACAACATAATTATGGAAAAGCTTTTATGTAACATAGTAAGTTTCGCCAGAGATATCTACCACTAGCTGTGCCACGCGGCTTTGCTCCCGTCAACTGGCTACCTACCTACCCATTTTTCCCGTTTTTACAACATTTTTCATTTATGCTCCGCTCCTATTGGTCGTAGCGTGGTGTTATATGGCCTATAACCTTCCTCGATAAATGGACTATCCAACACAAATATAATTATTCAATTCCAACCAGTTGTTCCTGAGATTAGCGCGTTCAAACAAACTCTTCAGCTTTATAATATTAGTATAGATTACTGTCCGGATTGTGTACGGGGAAATATTGAAAAGCCGCAGCAGGTTTAGATACATAAAAATGTTATAAGTTTGGGATACTTAAATTAAAATGCAGCATGTAAATTTATTACTTATTTATTATTTTTGTAAAAAAAATAACGCTTTTTAGAGAAAGAACATATTTAGTACACAGACAGAGAAACGCAAAAAGGTGCTCCAAATTAAAGAAAAAACCAGTAGTCCTACGACATGACACAAGAAGATACCTACATAACTACATACAGCGTGTATAAAAATAAGGAAAGTCTGCTGAAGGTATAGTCCTCGCCAAACTTCTGGGCCGCCCTGAAGTTGGCTATTCAATGCGCAAGGCACGAAACGGTGCTGTTTTCGTATGAGATTTACTACTTACTGCGCAGCCCTTGTAGCCAACTTCAGGCCGGCCTAGTAGTTTGGCGAGAACTATACTGATACTGAACTATACTCACTTCCTCTTTTATTATTACCTTTTTCTCTTTTTTATTACCTATTACTTTTTATTATTTAGTGAGAAATGTTTAGGTACTTATTTTTTTAAAGAATTTTGATTAGTTTTGTAAACTTATTACTAGTACTTATTTAGATTAATACCTAGTCTTAAGTGGTGGTGTACAATGTAACACTTATATTTGGAAATAAATTTTATTCTATTCTAATTATTTATATTGTCCAACTTACATAACACAATCATAGTACAATAACAATTTACTTACCTACAACCTACAATAATCACAGCACAAAAGATCAGTAATCAACATTTCGAGTTATCATATCACAATATATATGGCACACGCGCTTCTTTTGATGCTGGTCAGCTTGTAGCAAGCGTAAATTACTATTAGGTCCTCGTGATGTTGTTGCAGTATCGCTTCGCTTTTGCGGCCTCGCTGGAGCTTGTAGTTGGAGCCAAGCGACGGAGTAATGTTGATGTCCACGCTTCCCGTCCAACTGACGCCAGCGACATGCTCGACCCGGCGCGCGATTAGCAGGCCGAGAGCATCGAGCGTGAGTCTGAGAGATGCTGGGCGGCGCAGCAAGGGCGATTTGTGAGCCGTGACATTTCTTCAGCTATCGCCCAGCCCGCCAGCAAGAGGCGTGGAGCAGATAAGGTGGTGCAGCGTGCACGTGAGCTGCGGTGATCGGCGCGGGCGCAGTCACGGTGGAACTCGGCGAACGCGTGCGGCTAGGCGCTTAGCGGTGCGGCAGGGCGCGCAGTTTCGGGCACAATGGGTGAGCTGCGTGCACGGGGACGCTCACCGGCGCACGGTAATGCTACCTATTCTTCTGAAGGCTTAGTGCGAGTTTAGTCTCACGCTGGATTGCGTTAACGCAAACGTCAATTTGTATTGAAACTGGATAAGCGCCGTCTGGTGACGCTACGGAGAAACCCCTGTTTTGTACTTATACATTTTGACATAAGAGATCGTTTACCTTATCACGATCGAGTTCGTTAAAAAACTCGACTAAGCACACTGAACAATGAACACACACACCATGAAAAAAAAAAATAAAAAAAAAAAATTGGTGAAGGGAGCTGTCAATACATCCAAATGACATGACACTTCAAGCTCGTTCCATCCAAGTTTTCACGGTGAGTTGTTTACAGCGTGCTTATTCCAAGTTTTTTTACGTACTCACTCGTGTCTAACGTAAACAATCTCTTAAGTATGTCAAAATGTATGCAATAAAATTGGTTTCTCCATATCGTCACCAGATGGCGCTTATCCAGTTGAGCGTGAGTAGAAACTCGCACTAAGGCGTCAGAATAGACCGGCAGATGCAGGCGCAGTCCCCGGGGTATGTACTCATGCGCGGGGGGAGACTACAGCACGCGGCTATTGTTCGCGGTGGCAGGCCCCGGTGCATGTATTGGCAACGGGGGGAAGGAACGATGCACGGACACGGCGCCGCCGCGCGGCGGGTGTCCCTTCGATCCAACGACAACAGTATCACACACTATGTACAAATCCCGCTGATTTGTGTATCTTTAGTTTGTATTGACACTACACGTTTGAATTAACGATGTCGCCACTATTATGGAGCTGAGATGTGAGTTGATGTAATCTAAGGATAAGTAGGACGCACTCTTCAAAAATACTCTCAGTGAGCGTTCCACAGCAGGAAATATAGTTGAAGCGCTCTTGGAGAATCAGACATATGAGGTTGATTCGTTCTCTGAAACAATAGAAGAATAACGTTGAAAATTCACCACGACAACAAAAGTATTCGTCCAAATTAAAATATTAGGAAAAAATTGTAGGTAGGTTGCTAAAATCTAAGAAAGAAAATAAGTAATGAGTCTATAATCCAATGTAACTTATAAAAATATAAAGCTTACCTGTCTAGATCTCTAGGCTCATCAGGCACAGTCATTTTGAAATAATAATAAAAAAGTTAAACTTCTTTATGTTAACACAAGCCGGACGGATATTATATGGCAGCAGCAGCGCCTCTACAGCGCACAAAGGAAGGAACTACTGATTTCAAAATCCAGTAAATAGTCGGCCGACGCGACGCGTAGGGCTAGGTAATGGTGTGGTAACTGGTAGTGAGCGTGCGTGTATTCCTTCTCTTTCACACACGCCTGAGAACTAATCTCCCACGCCACTCAAGCAAACTCGCCATTGGGCGAGGAAAAAGCTTGCTATTTTACCAATGTGAGAAAGAGATAGACCCATTGTGTGCAGTGTGTGAACAGTCAGAAGATATGTAGTGAACGCGCGCATATTATTATTATACACTCGTGTATTCACGTAAAGCTAGATAACGCACACTCTCGTTCCTTTCCTTCTCACACACACAAAACTATACAGATAGGTATGCGCACACGCACAGACACTACAGCATACAGTCGTTAACGATGAACATTGGACACTAACCGATGCAGCAATTGTACGACGTTACGATAGCTAAGCATAAAGTAATATAATAATACCTAGTATTAATTTAAATAATAATTAAAGTAATCTAATATGTAATAACTACTAGCCTTCCTACATACCTCAAAGAGTACATAATACCTCGAAGAGTATGGTACCTACCTAAGCAACGTGTAGATACGAGTTGAATACTGTTGGTGGCACTAAAATCATAAATCATTCATAACAATAGATACTAGTTCTATGTACCTATTTATTCTTTTGTGATGGAAGTTCTTTTGTGTTTTTTTTAAACTGCTGAACTTTTTCATACAGAATTATAGAATCTTTCCTGTAGTGTACTGCCTGCTCCCGCATTAAAAAAAGAAATACGTCGTTTTGTTTGACATTATGTTTCGGCACAATTATGAGCAGAGCTTCGGAGTTTCGGTCAAAGTACTGGCAAAGTATAGTTAGACTGAAAAAAATACGATTTCTCAAAAAAAAATAAACCAACATATTTCTCTTTTTGTAGTTTTAGTACACCGCCACTTAAAATGAGTAAGTTCTATAGTAAGGTACCTAAAGGATTGATAAAATACCTATAATAACTCAATTTACTCATTCGTGCTGTTTGTCGCTAAGGAGTTCGGTTCTATGCTCCATATCTTGAAAATTGCTGGACTAATTTTGATGAAAATTACATTATTCCCTAAGTTGAGAGATACTCAATCCAACACAAAAATAATTATTACGATTCGATAAGTAGTTTTGGCGAAATGCGTGGACAAACATACATAGATCGAATTAAACTTTTAATATTTCTTTTTTGTAATAGTAATAAGAAAAGTAAAATATTATTAATCAGCTCATTACTCTTACATACCTTAATTCTTAGAATATAATAATATCTAACTTGTAAAAACTAGTTTAGGATTAAGACATTAAAATAAAATATATAAATTATGTTATATAAGTTTTGTTGCTTTATATTTATTACTGAAAAAATATACTAACGAAACTATATTAAGAATACAAATATTAAAAATAAGAAACTGTTGTTAATGTAAAAGTGATAAGTTCTAGAGAAAGATATACTTTAGATTATAATAAATAGATATAAGAAATAATTAGAATTGAGATACTTAGAGCAGAAGGGCAGTGGCCCAGTGGAAATGACCGCGATTTACGTGACTTAAGTCGTGGGTTCGAACCCAGGCAGGCGCTTTACTTTGTGTAAATTATTTCATCACCACTGCTCTCACAACGGTGAAGGAAAACATCCTGAGGAAACCGGCATGACAAAATCAAAAATTCGAAGACATCCACCAATCCACACTGGGCCCGCGTGATGGATTATATTCCCTCTCACAGAGTGGAGGCCTCTGTCCCAGCAGTAGGAACATTAAAAAGCTGATTATGATGATGATGAGATACTTAGAAATAAATTATAATATGTACATAGATCACAGACATAAATCTAAATAGATAACGCAAGTCCCTCCATCTGTATGTAAACCAAGCATGCCACTTTTTCACAAACAATTTAAAAACAAATTTACTTCCCCTGGACAGAATACATTTCCAATGCCTCGGCTAACTTTTTTAATACATTCTTTACAGCTGAATATGGCATGAAAAAGCATTTTTCTAGATTTCGGTGGCTTTCCGATGCCGATAATGCTAAATGAAAAGCTCAGATTACGATCATTAATCGTAACTTTACTCCGTTTTTTGGCACGCGAAGTACTATACATTCGCGCCATCTAGTTAGATCTATGTCTGTGCTTAGCACGCATTGCGATTTTAATTCGCCCGTATTTTCATCCGCGTACTGAATTTAACTAACATGCACTGCGGATAAAATTTTGCGCGATTTTTGTCTCCTTCTGCCTGTTCATAGAGTTCAAATATTCGTGCAAATTTAATCCGCGCCGCGGTGCGGTGAATTCTGTGGCAAAACCCGGATTTCTTGCGGTATTATTTCTGCGCGATTTTTTTTCCGCAACGCGTGCAGCTTCATACAATTCCATAGGTCGCAGAATGAGCGGAAAAAAATTCGCGCGAATAAAAATCGCAGTGCGTGCTAAGCCTAAACGTCTTCCTTGCTCCGCGAACGCTTCTCCTACTCCCGTCTTTGGAATGCACCTTGTAGGTCGCATCTTAAGCATCGTCGCCTTGACACTCCTGCCCACACTACTGACTTCTAGTCCTAGTCCTGTATGCAGCCCTGCGATTGTGGGACTCTCTTCCGCCTGACCAGTTAGATACTTTTTAATACTAGTGTGTACTCATTTTCGACGCCTTGTTCTTTCAGATACCTGAATGTGATACGGAATAGAAGGCTTTTTTGTAGTCTATGTAGGCGACGTAGAGATCTTTGCTTTTCTTGGTATTCTTCAATCAAAAGTTCCAGAGTGTGAATATGGTCTATCGTCGAGAAACTCTTCCTAAACACGGCTTGTTCTATGGGTTGTTTCTTCTCCAAACTAATACTTAATCTTTGGTTTAGGAGATAATAGTTCCAGAGTGTGAATATGGTCTATCGACGAGAAACTCTTCCTAAACCCGGCTTGTTCTATAGGTTGTTCCTTCCCTGAACTAATACTTCATCTTTGGTTTAGAAGAGAGGACAATAACTTAATACATACATGGCAGTAAGCATGGGTCACCCTTTTTAACCGACTTCAAAAAACGGAGGAGGTTCTCAATTCGTCGGAATCTTTTTTTTTATGTTTGTTCCCCGATTACTCAAAGAAGCCTGGACCGATTTAAAAAATTCTTCTTTTGTTTGAAAGGGTATACTTCCTAGTTGGTACCATAGTCATCAGATCAGGATCTGATGGTGGAATCTTGGAGAAATCGAGGGATCCCCTTAAATATTAGAGGCATACATACAGCGAATTTGATATTTTCATCAAGAATGCAATCATTTGCACTCAGAATGTATCATTTGGTGAAGTGGAACTGGTGAAGAAGACCACAGATGGCTAATGGAACTCCTTAATGCTAAGTATGTCACGGGTATTAGATATCTCGAATAGTTAAGCGACTATGATGAAACAAATACTTATAAATTAATATTACTGATAAACATGGTACCATCGAAGTGATTTGATGCTGAAGCCGGCAGGTAGGCACTGGAACTCCGAAATAAAACAATGTATCCAAGTCGTGTTTGGGCTTATTGGAATCGTCATGAGATGTAGGTACTTTGGCTATATATGATTTTTATGGCAATTGGAGGTACCTATCAAAACTAAAAAGAGATAAATAAAAAACTTTTTAGCAAAAAAACAAACCGACTTCCAAAAAAAAAAAACACTGCACACTGAAAAATAACTTTCTTTCCGAACTCGGTGTCGAAACACGTAAAACAATAGGTACCAAAGACACTGACTTCGGAAAATGAATTTATTTTTTAGTTTGCAGTGTTTTTTTTGGCAGTGTTTTCGATGTTTCCTATATGCTTGAGCTAGTAATAAGTGGGCTGATTGTATAGCTTCATTAGTGATATTGTCTGAAACGGGGCTTGTATTTGTTTTTAACCCATTTGTTGTTTCAACCACCTCTGTTTCGACGAATGGTGTTGGTGGTCCTCTCTTTGCGTTTACAACCATACGATACGTATTGTTGTGATCGAAATTTTCCCATTCCTGGGCGCTATAATTTTTTCTGTAGAATTCTGTAGCAACCTTTATAATATCATTACTACTATTTAATGCTTTTCCAGCAATTATTAGGCCATTAATCCATGTCATTTGTTCGTAACTCCTTAAAAGCTTTTTTTGGGTTGCCTGCCTGTACCAGATGCTTGTCAATCTATACGTTGTGTAGTCGCATTTTATGCGCTTGCATAGTAACTTGTAGAACGCTGAGAGTTCGTTTTTCATGGACCTGATTGTGTTTTTGGTATTTTGAAGAACATATCTATTCTTCATAAGTGCCCTAGTGTTCTCTAATAAAATCTTATGCCTTTGGTTGTATTTTTATTTGGTACTAGCTGTCCCACGCGGCTTCGCTCCCGTTAACGGGCTACCTACGTACCCATTTACCCTACCTAGCCTACCCTACCTAAACTGCATACATGATGTTTGCGAAACTTTAACCGCTTGCGCAGCGCCATCAAACTCGACGAGATGAATGCCGCGTTGTGGATTTCCGACTGTGTGATTGGTCAATTGATAGCAGTCAAACCCTTTGCGTTGCCGTTACGGTCTATGATCTGAGAAGTTTAGTACTTCAATGTTTTATACGATGCCAGCTCTGTATAACAAAATGTAGTCAATCTTATTTTTATATTCACCATTAGGTGAACGCCACGTCTATCTACGGTTAAGTTTTCATTTGAAAGTTTGTTAATTTGTTTTCAAGAGGAAAGTCGATTAGCCTTTGTCCTCTTTGGTTTATTACACAATATCCGTTTAATTTCATTATCAAGTAGGTAGTCGTCTGTTCTGGGTTGGCCTATTTTACCATTTAGATCACCTATAATTATTTAGAATCTATGTACGTGCCAGGTAAAATGCCTTATACACATTTGCGTAAAAAATGTTTATCTCTTCTTCTCTTGCTGATTGTGTGGGCCCATACACTTGTATGGGCGACATTTTGTTGCCTGTCATATTTAGGTTTAATAATGCGACTCTATCAGAGATGTGTGAAACTTTCTGTTTTCCTTATGATATCTATAAATTTATTAAAAAACCAACCTCATACTTTACTTGTGTGAGTGACAGAATATACAGTTTTCATATTCTTCTTTGATAGAGCAACCGCCGGTTTCTCTAAACTCGATTATCGGGATGTTAACGTAACCGACGAATAATTGCCTGTTATCTGTTGTGATTGGCTGTTGAAAATTCATTCAACCAATCACAGCAAACAACGCGTGCTTGACAATTTATCACATTAATTTTGCGATAATTTAGCTTTGAGAAACCCGGCCCAATATATCATAGTTTGTGTTTGTTATTAGACAGTTCTAATAGACGTACAGTAAGATGACAAGGTTCTGACGTTGTAGGTTAATTTAGAGAGCATTGTGCCAGAAGTAGTGTTTAGTATTTTTATAATTGTTGTTTACTTTGAAGGGTTGGTCATAATATCTTCTATGTGTCCAACTGGGTTGGAAGATGTTCTATGTTGCTTGGTTGAATTAATCTGTTATAAAATGTATGACATTTCTTTTTCCATAACCCTTCTTTTTCTCCAATTTCACTTGCTCTTGTAGTTCTCTTCGGTTCTCCAATACTTGAAGTGGGTAATCTTCCTTTAAATAAGTAGTACTGATTGTCCCTTAAAACACCTCTATGCTTGAAAATGTGAATCTTCATGCCGAGAGTAGCAAAAGTCACAATTAATGGGCGCGGTCTGCCAGTTTTTTTTACCCGGTATGCAATGTGTTTATCAGTCTATCTATGGCTGTATGTTTGTTCCTGTGTGGCGGTCTAGAGACCAAACGCGTAGGTCGATTTTGATGATTTTTACGTCATCGTCAATCGATTCGTCATAACCTTCCAAGTGTCACTGGCTACCTACATTAAAAATGGAAAATAGCAAAATGGCGGCATAATGTGGGGGTCCAATTTTTTTTTTCCACCAAACTCATCGTACCCTACAGTACCAGGGTTTAAGAGGTGATGTACCTAGTTCGAAAACATAAATGTTAACTAAAAAGTTATAAATAAAAGCAGTTAATTCAAAAGATAGATGTTAGTTGTGGAACCGTTCTCTTATAAAATTGAATATGTTATTTTGTAAGTTATCATAAGATGAATGAAGAGAAGAAGAAAACAATATTTCTCTGCCTCGCCTGTTTTTCCAAAAAGTAGATTCTTTTGTCTTGGTTATGAACTATCTCTTTCAGCTTTTCATACTTTTATTCCCAAATTAAAAACAATCTGCTAACATTTTGTTGATATTCAGTGTCCAGGTGACACTCCGCTACATTTTCTCCGCCTCTCTGAATTTGAAGTTTTTGATCATCTAGCTATATCCCTTTGTATGTTTCTGAGAGAGCTCATAACTTCCTCCATGATTTAAAATGGTATGATAACTTGCTTGTTTTGGTAAGTGAGGCGCCCTCTTGTGGTCTGTCTGTGTACGCGACTTTTCGTACGCGTAATGATCGATGATCGCACGTCATAAATCTTAATATATGTAGTTTGGTGTAGTATGCTTGTTCCGTAACAGATGGCGTAGTATAAAGTTATGCAATCATACAATTTGAGAGTATGATGGTCTGTTGCACCTAAAATCCACAAAGTTTATTTATTTATTTGATACACCACTGATTATTTATTAACATATATACAATTGAATATTCTAAAATAAAAACAAACCTATATACAAATACAAAAGGGAGACGGAAAAGAGCTCATTGTGCATCAAAAAATTCGTCCACATCGATGTCAACGGGAAACGTGCCCAGAACGCTGGCAGCATTGCCACGTTGGATGGCAATGCAGATTCTCTGGCCGAAGAAAAGGCCAGCCCTCTGGTCACGTGAAGAGTCGACGAGCTTTGTGCTAATTTCTCGAAAAACTCGATGCGCACTCGGACCCCATGGACCGAATGTTTCAACCCCAAACGGCTCAAACATGTAACTTCCAATAAGGTTGTTATATTTGCGCCGTTTGAGGTTTTCTGCACCGGCAGCAGCCGCCCCAGCACAGCCCGCCGTGCTAAGAAGATGGGATGGCGCAAGGGTGTCGACACATGTTGCATCCCACACCAAAGGCCTACCCACCTTCCAAGGCATTATGGTCATCCCGTCTGGTCTCTTCCCATCGTCGCGGGCCAAGCCATTGGGTTCTAAAACAGCTGGCACCCCGGCGGTGACAAGAGCTTGACGTATGATGTCATTAATGCTGGCGTGCCGTGCTATCCGGCCAGCGCTCCTACTGCAGGATAGGCCATGATGACCGAGGCGGTCGACTGCTTCACCACATTGACAACGATGTGGAGCTCCGCTAGGAGCACACAAACGCAGACATGTAGCGATCCGGAGGGTGTGACAAGTGACAACACCGTGACGGTAGTGCCTGTAGCCAGAGACCCGACACAGCCAGCAGGCGGGCACGCTCAGCAGTATTGGTGGACGTATTTATAAGTTTATTCCGTACCAACCTGCAGAGCGGCTCATCCCACTGTCTCTGAGAAGATGGGTTCTCGGGCAACACCGTATTCGGGCAAGCCACTTTCCAGGCGCACACTGCGTCGGTCGAGCACGGCACTTCAAAGTTAACCAGTTATATACACCACTTGACATTTATTGCTATATTTGCACTTTTCCACTACATGAAATAAGTCTTCATTGGTAAAATTAAAATTAAATAGTCCTAGTAAAAAGTTCTCTCTGACTGTACACACTGGTAGCTGGTAGTAAACTAAACACTGGTGCTGTTACACGGCGTCGGCAGTTTATCTCTTTCGTCCATATCTCCAATACCTGTATGTTATTTTTCACTTAGATTTTTATTTATTTATAATACTTTATGCGCAAGTACAAAGGCGGACTTCATGCCTTAGGCATTTTCTACCAGTCGACCTTAGGGTGGTGCAGAGATAAAATATGGCTGGTGCAACTTAATGAAAAAAGAAAGAGAAAATAAATATAAATACAACAATTTAATATATATAAATATATACTTAGATACATAAAAAAATATGTTATTGAGAAACCGAATCCAACAAATTAACTCTGTGATGATTCTGCAAACTTCTTGCAAATGTGTTCGCGTGCCTTTAATTTGAGAGACAACCGTCTGGTTGCCATCCTGATGTTCTGAGGGAGCGCATTCCAAAGGGAAATCGCCTGGACAAAGAAGGAGGCATGGATAAACACAGAGCGGTGAGAGGGACATTGTAGAAAACGATTATTGGCGGAGCGAGTGAGAGGGACATTGTAGAAAACGATTATTGGCGGAGCGAAGATTTTTACTGTGGGCAGAACAAAGGAATTGGACATGTGAAGCCAGATAAGAAGGAGAAGTGGGTTTATCAATAAAAGAAAACAGGATAGTCAAGGCCCACAGCTCTCTACGCTGACGAATCGGTAATCATGTCAAAAGTGATCGATGTGCGTATACATGATCATACTTACGGACGTTGAAGACAAATCGAATGCAGTTATTTAGAAGGCGGTCAAGTTTATTGAGTAGATCTGCATTCAGGTCATAGTGGTTTTTGTCACTTTGTTCTTTCAGTTTCACACTTTTCGAATACAACTTATTTTTTTTTTAAACTTGTTTAATTACGGTGCCAATTTAAATAGTGGCACAGTAGCGCCCTCACTACACTTGTTATATAAGAATATGAATTTGTAACTGATCCCGTAATAAACAGAACAACCTCGTGTACGTTTGCTTAGATTTATCCAGGAATAGGACGTAAATTAATGGAACTAGATTGTTCGTGTCATGTTCACTGGCGGAAGAGATTTCCACAATCACACGGTGTGCACAGTAAAGGAGTAGGAGTAGAAGTCAGTAGTATGGGAAGGAGTGTCAAGAAGATGCTTAAGATTCAACCTACAAGATGCATCCGAAGGACTGGGGTAGGAGAAGCGAACGCGGAGCTAAGAAGGCGTTTTAGGGTTGTGAAGGACGTTAAGAGGGGACTCAGTTTCTTCAAATACCTATTTTTCAAATGGTGACTCCATTTGAAAAATAGGTATTTGAAGAAACTATTGCCGTCACTTTTTATTACGCCACATTATTTATTAAAATATTAAGTATATGTCAATAAATAAATAATTAAACATAATCACACCTAAGATTAACATTCAATCATAAGAGTTTTAATGCAAGATGACAATTCAGTGCCGTTATAGTTCTTAAGAGATATCTTGCCCCTCAAGGGCCGAGTTTGACAAATTGTCAAACACGCGTAATCTGCTGTGGTTGGTTGAATTAATTTTCAACAGCTAATCACAGCAGGTAACGCATGCTTGACAATTTGTCACATTAATTATGCGATAATTTAGAGGTTAGAAACTCGGCCTAAGCTTGCAATCACCCTAACTATTAATACCAAAAGTACTAAGGTATGTTGGTATGTCGACAATTTCATAACAGATTATTTGTTAAACAATAAACATTTCTTGAATTTGAGATGACAGTAAATACTTTTAACCATAAATTAGCTAGAAAGGTAATAATTTAACAATACCCCTTGTTTTCCCGAAGGCAAACAAAGCAAGTGGCGCACACTGTATTATCTTTGCCTTCATTGTCACAAGTGAAAAATCATTAAAAAACTGACAGACAAAGAACTCTGCTACAATACCTATAGATTGTAAAAGAAACATTTTGCAAATAAACTTGTTTCATGTTGCCGCCTTTTAAAACAACAATATTTGTATACTATCACTAAACTTGATGGTTGAACATTAAAAAACCACGTGTCATTCACAACAACTTTGGAACGGTCGCTACATCTCAATATAACAAAACTCAAATTAAAATGTGTCGGATCAAGGCTGGCCGATAGATGCAAACCATCGGGAAGTCAGGATGTATTCCCTTAGGTTAAGACATCGTGTATGGGCAGGTCGGTGGGTACAGTCGTGCAAATGAAATAACATAAATTATTCGATACACTGGGTTTATTTAAATAGTTCACAGTTACAATCTTGCTCACTAATATTACTGATCGATACTGATTCTACAACGTCTTAGCTCTAGGGCGGTCAGTACTCAACTCTTATATACTGTGTCCCCACCACACAGGTCGTTAGAGGAAGCGCGCCACAGCGTAGTTGTTCTTGATTTGCCGACAGGTGGCGTGCTCGTGATTTGTTTTGACGTCCGTACTATTGTCTAAACCCGACAAATGATAACATTTATTTGTGACACACTGGTAAATGTTTGTAAACAAATACATAGATGTACACTGTGTCCATGTGCAACGCTTGCTAAAAAAAAAGATGTGAGACTAATTAAAATCCATTTAAATAAAGGAGATAATCGATTTCGTTTAAAGCGTAGTTTCTAGGCCGGAATGCTTGAATATTAATGAAAAGCAAGTTGATTTGTTACATAAGGCCCCTAGATTACATTGAAATAATCATTTTACCTAGTATAATATCAAAATAAAACTTCACGTGTTAAAATGATCAAACCAGAGCGCCCCATTTCCAGCAGCTATTCCGCAGATTTCGTTGAAATATGGCTTAACAATTAACACAAAAGCTTATGAAAACAATCATTAGTTATTGTTGTGACATTAGATTTACCTCCATAGATGAACTGCTTCGTTTACAAACAAAGGCAGTGCCGAGAACTACGTAATCACCTCACTGATAAGCTAATTCACCTTCATTTTTGTTCGCAGCAAGGGAGTTATAATAATTTTGAGATGTTGTAATGGTTTTAAGTTTAATTTGCTCAAGTTAATTTCGAAATATAATGTCAAAATTTTATTTAAAAAAAAAACGGCCAAATGCTAGTTGGACTCACGCACCGAGAGTTAAAAAATACAAAAAAAAGGATCTGCGGTATTCGTAAACTGGTGTTCTTTTAAACTTCAAAAGGACACCATTTTACGAGAACCGCAGATTTTTAACATCTGAATCAGCCTTCAGTTGATTTTTGGACTTATTAGGTATTCCCTTTCCATTTGTAGTAGTAGATTTTAGATTAGCGCCCGATTTCCCAGCTCTCGATTATCGGGCTGCTAACGTAATCGGCGAATAATCGCCGGTTAATTCTACTTTCAGTTTCTCAACACCAAGTATGATAAGCGGTTGACAAATTGTCACATTTGAGAAAAATCTTCTGAGAGTTTTGGGTTTCTGAGAACCTTTTTCAATGTTAATCTCTTGTCAACGATCCTAATTTATAATTGTTGGATATTGGTCGATTATTCGAAGATTAAAATTAGTAAGTATTATGATTTTAAATGCTATAAAATAATAATAGGAGTCGGCGAAATCTTTGATATCGGTTCAGTTATAAAAAATATGTTAATTAGATCAATTATAGTTGATTACCAAGATTAAAAAAAAAATAGATTATTACAAACTTTTTAAATTAATTAATTTATCAAAACTTGACAATATTATCAAAAATAGTTATTTTGTATTTAAATAAAAATAAAAAAAAAAACAAAAACAGTTATCTAGGGATTTCCTCACGCGCATTAATTTTGACTGTACCTTGTTCTTAATTCTTATTGCCCTCGCCAAACTTCTGGGCCACCCTGAAGTTGGTTTACCGGATGCGCGAGGCACGAAACGGTGCTGTTTTTGTGTGAGATTTACTACTGCGCAACCATTGTAGCAAACTTCAGCGGCCAAGAAGTTTGGCGAGAACTATACCAAGGGCAGTTTTTGGAAAGGTTTGTGTTTAACTTGAAGGGGCCGGGGTGGTGACCCCGCCAGGGTAAGAAACACTAACCTAGGTCAATCTTTGGATGGGTGACCACCTTTTTTTGGTTTGCTTGCGGGGGCGTGGGCATTTTAGTTTTAGGCAGTAGGGAGGCGTGACAAAAAATATTTGGGAACCCCTGTTTTAAAGAAATGTGAAATACTGTCACATGTTATGAGGGTGTTACTTTGGTAACTGGTGAAATAAATGAAATCATGTTATTATTTTAAGGATTTTATTATCAACTAAAAGAAAATTATGGATAAGTTCTATTCATTCACGTGTTACCTACAACACAATTATATTTGTGTAAAGAGATATTTTACTCTTGATGTAAGAGAAACAAAATTACATTATAAAGTCATTCACTGTAACATTTAACATTCGTGAGGCAATTGCACCAACTCGTCTGTTTGTCTCTAGTTTTTTATTTAACCTAAACCTTAATTGTATAATCTCAAAACAAAGAATAGCATACTTATCACAATACTAACATTATTACTCGAGCCTTGTGTTTATTAAATTTAACTTAAAAATCGGCCAAGTGCGAGTCTGAGTCGCGCACAGAAGGTTCCGTATAAACATCTACATTCACGAAAATAAGTAGGTAACATTACTAACTTTCATAAACAATGAAAACACCGAACATTGCACTAACGAACGGACATAATTAACTTGGCCGTTTGAAAACTGTTGTCCCCTTATATTTTTTTTCCTTTTCCACGTACATTTTATAAGTTGCTCGACTATTATTCGTAAACTTGTAGTTAGGTTCAGGGTTCACTTGGATTCCTTGTTGTTGACTACGGAACCCTTACAGGCAGAATACTGATCTGAGATAAACATACAAACTGGAAATACAAATGTCGTGCCATGTCGGCAGTAGGTACACTTATTCCTTTAGAAGAAGTTTTAATTAGATTTATAGGTGACATGATTAGATTATATTGCACAATCAATCCAACTATGTTGGGGTCGGGTCCAGTTTAACACGACTGTATTTGAACTGTACAAACCAACTATACTGACACAATATCTCTTGGCAAGACTGGTGTCCCAATTTATGGATTCTGACAGCCGGCACCAACGGCTTCACATGTTTTCTGAGGCACGGAAGAGTATCCGATCACCCAACTACGGACCGTTCTCAGCAAGCGCTGATTAACCTTGCAGATTGAAAGGTGCGGCAGTTATTATTGAGTCGCAAAATCCTCGTTTTCAGCACGATCGTTATGAAGTAATAATTGGATAGTATCGAGGATCTGTTCAATAACGATTCCACTGGGCTTTGGACAGCAGGAAACGTAGTCGGAGAGGTTTTTGATAAGCATATACACGAGTTGCATTCGATATCTGAAAGAAAAAAATAATAAAGTTAATGACATTGAAAATCCACCAATGCAAAATATTTGTTCAAATTAAAATTTTAAAACAATGTAGGTACAGTAGCCACAGCGGATCTTTGTGTCTCTGAAGTTGGCTGCAAATGTTGAATTAAAATACAGCATTGTGTAACTGTGCCTTTCACTCGCTTACGTTTGTCGCACGTCATCAAGACAAACTGTTTCTTGCGCAGTGGTTCGCAGAGCCAACTTGAGAGACACAAAGATCCACTGTGACTGCTGTAGGTTGCTGAAATCTGAGAACGAAAAAAAAATCTAAGAGACAATTAACTAAATTAAATCGATTCAAACCAAACAAACTGCTAAGCCTTTTCTCATATATTTTGATGTCGACCGATATAGTTGAGAAAAGCTTAGCAGTTTGTTTGCTTCCATTCTAACTGGATGCAACCGGAAAATCCATTCAAGCCTAATATTACAAAAAAAAATACTCTCGAAACAAAATCCTCTAAAAGGAAAAAAAGGTAAGCCTCGTACTCGCGTCGGAGTAAGTAGGATATTACTGGGCATTCTATTATATTATCTTTAATATATTACAGCCATGGTGAAGTTGTTCGAACATTTGTTCGAGTGAGCGATAATTAGGTCCCTTTCGGTGCGGTATAATGTCCAATAATATAAATGAAATCATACATAGTGCAGTAAAATACTGGTTCGGCGCCTATTCCACTATTTTAGTTCTAAAACTCAATTCGCCCAATTATATTTTTCAGTGTGTGGTTTGGGCGCTACTACACTTTTTTAATCTCGTTTGGTTGCGAATGAAACGGAATGCGGATTTATCCGCTAAACTTCGTAGATCAAAGTTTGTGGGTGGGGAAGGTGAATAAATTATAAATAATTGTTCGCAGTAATTTAACGCTACATTTAATTAGTAGTGAAAATGTTGAATATTGTATCACGAAACTAAATACATATAACTAGTTTAACTATAATGCATGACTCAGTGAAATCTGATTTAAAAGATATTTTTAAACTTATTATCAAGAATTCTAGCGGCGAGATTATATTTATTCGAGATTTGCAAACTGGTAAGAAAAATACAGGTAATGGTTCATTAAAACACCAGGACAGCTATACAACCCAAACAGAAGATTTGTTTCATCGAGAGATGCAGGTTTAGGCGAAATATAATTTAGGAACAGTTGTTTAGGACAGCCATGGTGAAGTTGTTCTTACATTTGTTAGAGTGAGCGACAATTAGAGACATTAAGTTATAAGTGTCAATGTAATACATTAATTGACTCATTATTAATATAACCGTTTCAAGCAGTCGTCATGAAATTTGTAAAACTACCTCAATCGTTACATATAAACAAACTTTTTGTTAATTCTAAGGAGACTGGTTTTCGCCATGGAGAATTATTACCTAAATCGGTACGGTGCGGACCGTCAAATTGTGGAAAAACTAATGCGACAACCTAAGTATCTTTTTAAGAAAAAGTCTTGCAAAGAGTACCAGGCATTCATTTCATAAATATCATGAAAATGAGCAAGTACAAAGTGTTCAGACCGCAAAATCGAATTCTGTAGGTAATTGTATTTGATGATATTGCTTGTGAAAATCAAAGTAATAAGCGTGATTATTTTCCTATGGGAGAAACAAGTTCATCGATTGTTTTTATGTAAATCAGACGTATAGTAAAATCCTTAAGCAGTTAGTAAGGAGACAACGCAAACCTAATGGTAGATACTTTTTAAACAAGATGATAGAAATATGATACACGTTTATGAAGAACACGTCCAGACTGACAGACAAACATGAAATGGATTAAATTGTGAAATGTGTTCAAAAATAGGATGATGGAATGGAGAATACCTTTCAATAATGTTGTAATTAATAAAGAAGGTTCAAAAAACAAAGGGTATTATAGAAGTGAATTTGACACGTTTTTAGTCTTTGGCTAAGAACACGAATACATAGGTATATAAGACCTTACCTGCCTAACAATATAATTTACCTTACGACGCTAAATCTATCTGACCAATTTTACCAATATGGAAAAATCATTGAAACGACAAATTGTTGTTGCGCCAGAAGCTGTAAAGATAAAAGTAGAAAAAATTAGAGATTAACAATAAACAAACATTGGAATCGGTTTTCAAACCTGTAACAGAACCACTTAACTTAATTGCTAATGCTAGAATGCAAACTCCTCTCCTGCGTGTTAGTGACGTTTTGCTGATGTTCCGTTTATTAACGAAACTTTGCAGAAAGAAGAATCGGATAGCACAGGAAGCAACGATAATAATGACGATGAAGACAAATTTAAATCTGATATCAACAGTGACTCTTCTCATGAATCAGTAGTTGAAAGGAATCAAGATTGTGATACGTCATCCTGGTCAGTATCTTTAGAAGCGTTGGTAGATATTCCATTTGGAGTAAGAAAAAACCGCGGGAAACTGTTGTTAGGTTCTGCTTGCATAACGATCAACAATCAATAAATCACCGTGGCTAAAAGTAAATACCGAAATACGCCTGGTTTAAAACAGTTGTTTCTTAAAAAATATGTAGACTTAAGCTTGGTTACAAATAGTGATATGCAAAATTATAAGTTGATGTTACTTGATACAAATGCACATCGTCAAGCCAAGTAAGCCAATAAAAAGTAGGTAATAAATGTTACTTACAAGTTATTAAACCTCTTTTTAAACTGAAGAATACAGTTCAGGGAAAGGGTCCACCTTTGATAAAAATTGGAGAAAAAACGTAGATTTGATGTACTGGGATAATCCTAATGAATTAGTGGAAAGGTTGAAATTATTAATTGCGTGTAGAGATGCTGGCAACACAGGATTAATTACTGAATTATATCTATCATTGAAGAATTACGTGTAAGTAAAGTTATTAATAAATAAATATTTCAAAATGTGTTTATTTTACTATCAGCGTCTCAATACTTCAACATGAACGTAGACAAATCGGACACTACATTCACAAAATAATGCGTTTATCAGAGTTATTTGAGTTTAATGAGAATGCCTTATTAAAAGCAGAAAACGGAGATTTTGATTTAAAAACATTAAAACTGAGGGGAATCAGATCTCCAGTAGAAGCAGACGGTGCTGTGAACAAGGATTATGTAGACCGATTGAATGCTAACAGGTTAAAAGAATTAAACAATCTGGCTTTGAACAAGGATTATGTAGATCTATTGAATGCTAATATGCATAAAGAATTTAATAATCTGATTGAAACATTGCGTTCTCAAATGATAAAAGATGCAAAGAGTATAGTTCAAGCTACTTTAAAAGCAAAGGTAGGTACTTGAGGTTTCAACTCATTTGCAAGATAAGTTTTATACTAAAGCAGAGGTAGACAAATTACTTGAAAATCTCAATAGTGACAAAACAACAAATAGTAAATGAAATACACAAAGCTGCACGAAGAAATTTCCTTACTTTCATTCTAAAGGGGATCGATGACTTGTGGCAATCTTACCTAATGGACATACAGAACTTTGAACTTATTGAGTTTTATAAGTTTTTAAGCAGACATGGTCACAATCATTAGAATTAATATTTGTTTCGGGATATTTACCATGCATATTTAGATTTTGTTTGAGAGCTCGATATTTCGGCACCGTTACAAGTACCATGGTCACGAGAACAAATACATGGTAAATATCCTGAAACAAATATTAATTCTAGTATTGAGTTTTAGAACTAAAATAGTGTAATAGGCGCCGAACCACCATTGAAAGCGACGAAGGCGAAGAAATGAGCCGTAGGAAGCGACAGGGTGGGCTAGAATGCTCTATAATATTCTACTGGAGTACCGCCAAAGTAGCAGTTAAGTAATTATAATAAAAGATATATGCACGTTGTTATTTTTTTATTTCATTCACTTAGCGGTCTATTATTTACTTTTTAGGGGTTTTTTGTATCGTCTTTTTAAATTTTACAATTAATTTTTAATTCATGTTTTTTAAATTACATCATAATATAAGTTAGTAGTAAGACACGCTTCAATCGACAATCTATCATATCATGTAATTATGTGACTATATTAGAAGCTCTATTCATTCTATCAGCAATGGCGATTGTCGAAATGGCAAAATGTAAGTGATTGATCACGTGACATTTTGATAGCGCTTGTCAATCCCATACATTTTTGTCATTTTACCAATCACTATCGCAATGCTATCGTCAATAGAATGTTAAAAATATCAAACATAACTAAGAACACCCTCAGCAAACCTACCTTATAAACAAAAACAAAGTAAATCAAAATCGATTTTTCTGTTTAGGAGCTATGAATCTATGATGCCATAGACAGACACACAGATATACAAATGCACAGCTATACACGTCAAACTTATAACACCCCTCTTATCCATCGCGGGCTGAAAACACGATAGTATAAATTTACATATTGAAATGATTATAATTACCTCTCCGAATCTTGAGGCTCACCAGGCACAGTCATTTTGAACTGATTTTAACAAAAACTTAAAGCTTCTTAAAGTTCAACCTACACAACGTCCTACTTGTGTAGGTAGAACTTTAGCTGTAGTGACTCTAATGGGAAACAAACACAAACTGATTTAAGAACAGACTTGACGCGAAATCACACCAAAAAAGGGGCGTGGCGTGGCGAGTGGTCACGTAGCGCTAAAAATTTCGTCTTTTCGTAAGTAAGTAAGTAAATTCGTAGGCGACACAATTCTGAGAAGTAAGAAAGTCCTAATAGCAACAAACACCTCATTCACACAATAGGTTTGTGTTAAGCTTATCAGTAAGGTGATTAGGTAGTTCTTGGTATATGCCTTTGTACAAAAAAGGAAGAAATTAATCCAAGGGACCTACCGCCATCTCTTAAATCAGTATTTGAATCTTACTTATATTTTCGGACTTAAAACAAATTCAAATATATTTATTTTTAGGGACGGAAGTGATATGAATATAATTTATAGTACAGAAACAATTTTCCTGAGGTACGCCGTATATCATTTTTTTTTGTTTTGATAAGTTATTATGCTAAGCACATTGAATTAAGGTTAGAATTAAAGAATATAAGTAGATTTATAGTCCGTGTTGTGTTTTTTTAGTTGACATCAGATTTCATCAAATCATATCAAATCATTTTTTAAAACAGGTGTAACTAGGTATTGTAAATAAACTACAGAGATCGCTATGCTTTGCCGTTTCATCATGTCGGACTTCTCTTTTTAATCATCAACTGTGAAGCTCTATAACCATAACTTCGTCGCTGATGAAGATATTTTCAAAATTCTTACATTCATGCATTACCTATTGCTAAAAACATTCGAGATTTTTATAAATGAGACCCTTTATATCAGGATTGCGTCTCCAGCTAGACATTGGCGTCCTCCAAGCGTCGCCACATCGACCGGTCACCGATAGTGTATTGGAATAGAAAAGCAGAAGGAAGCCCTTCCGTCAAGTTTTACTAAAGACGAGTTGAGTCGGGGTTTGCGATAAATTAAAATGCATCAAATTAATTTTTCAAAGAAATGTTTAAAAAAAAACTTCAAGTGTTAAAATACAAGTTAAAGTAAATAACTTAAATTCTTTTATCGTGACCATGTCTACTATTGTAATTAATTTATTTACAGTCCAATCCAGGCGAACAAGTCCGTCAGGCTCACTATTGTTTGAATTAGGTACCTGCATGTTATTCTCATAAGAGCGAAGGAGTAGGAATATTGGTACCCCCACCTAGCCCTAAGCGTCAGCGGGCTTAATAAAATTTCTGTATTTTGAAAATCAGTGACAGTTTGTGTTTGTGCGCCATAAAGCTGCCATAGCCGTGCTCTATCCGTCCTATTTGAGCAACTTACCTTAAATCCATCCAAAATGTCGTTACCAGCCCCTGCAGATATAGAAAGGTAATTTATAAGTTTTATTACATAGATTAAGATTATATCATATTGTTTTTGTGATTTTGGTTTTAATAGATTATGTAGCACCATCCGTTTAGTCTGGAAGCCTTCGCCAATATAGTTTGGCAAGGCTAGGCAGATTGATCGGGATGAATCGATTTTCTTTAGACAATTTCACAATTTTTGTTCTCAGATTGCCGCAAACTGTATACGATTATATTTTTTCTTAAAACTTTAATTAACCAACATATTTATTTGTCCAAAACTTTTAATTAGGATGAATACTTTGCCCTGGTGAATATGATTTATAAAGTTATTCTTTTATTGTTTCAGATTTCGATGCGAGCTGTACTACGTGCTTCTGGATTTCCTCACCGACATTGAGATACGTCGTGGGACGCTCGAAGGCATAAGTTATGCTGAAGATTGCTTCAAACTTCTCCACGCTTTACGGTAAATATTTAATATTTTACCATATTATTTATGTGATAATAGTTAAATTCGGCCCCGACTCCAATATAGTAGGAAAATATCCTTTTCAATAAAAATAGAACCGACGAAAAAACGAAATGAAAAGCAAAAAACAAACATGCAAATTAATTACGTAAAGTGTAGAATTATTGTAGCTCCGGTAGTGATCTTCGTTAATTGTTTGTTTTGCGCCGCCACAAAAATTAAACTCAATACTAAAATGTATGATTTTTTTTTGCTTTTCAATTTGTTTTGTCGTCCGTTTTACTTTTGTTTATGGATTTTATTTTTCGCTTTTCAGTTTGCTTAATTTCAACAGAATCGATTCACAATTGCAAATTCAGTAGGACAATTATTAATCAGTGCCTCTTTTACCACCCTGAAAATCTAGTCCATCCGGACTTGATTTTTCAAATTTAAATAGGACCATTTTTGAGGTTTAATAATAAAGCCGTATATTGCTGAAATTTGGGTACATCAGCAGAATTAAAAAAAAAATGTTTAGAGTTGCTAGTTATAAGATTTCTCGCAGTTCGGCGTGCCTGTTGACATAAGCCCTTCTCCAACTCTCTCATTTGCACTCTGTCCTCTGCAGCTCTAGTCCAATGAGGCCCCAAAGTTGCGGATATCGTCTTCCCATCTTGTTTTTGGATGTTTTGTTTATTTTACCTCGTAGCATGTGTCCTGTTTTATTATCGTCATTTGAAATTATCGATGTGAGTTTAAGTGATCGTAACTTAAGTATTCCTTCGTATCTCTGAATTTAAGATTTTGTCCCGTAATTTGACTCCTAGCATGCTTCTCTCCATTGCCTTCTGATATTTTGCTAGTTTGTCCCTACGCTTATCAGTAAGCGACCAAGTTTTACAACTATATGTTAAGCATGGTAGCATGCAACTGTTGAAAGTCTTCCTTTTAGTATGCATGATTTGCTCTTCATTAATTCTTTCAGGCACGAGTATTTTTCCACCGGGCGGTTATTTTTTTGTTAACTGCCTTGAACATTGCATCATGGGAGGAGAAAATTTGTCCTAGATAAACATAGTCGTTTTTATATTCGTATTTCTTGTCATTCACTTCCATATTTGCATTTCATTCATTTCTGGCCCTACTTCTCTGCTCATGTCTGCTAGAGTTTTTATCATGATTTCTAATTTCTTGGGGTATTCTTTTAATAAGATTATGATTATATATCTGATAATCTCAAATGGCTCCTGACAATTGTCATTTGATGTCAGCGATGGCGATGGTCATAATGCAATGGATTGATCACGTGACATTTTGATAGCGTTTGACTTTTCCACACATTTTTGTCAACATTATCGCCATGCTTTGATTCATAGAATGTCACTTGTCTAAGGGCTCAGATGTGTTTGCAATTTAGGCTGTCAAATGCTTTGGAATAGTTGATAAAGACGATGTATTAATTGTATTGTATGTATTTATTGGTTTCTGATATTCTATTGTATTTTCCATAACTTGCTTTATTGTATGAATATGACCTATGGTACTGTATTCCGTTCGGAATCCTGCCTGCTCTATCGGTTAACTTTCGTCCAACGTTTGTGTACGCGTTCGAAATAAGGCTTATTGGTGTATAGTTACCAAATACGTCTATTTTTCCTTTCTTAGGAAGAAGAATAGTATCCGATTCTCTCTATTTATATCTTACTGCTTAGGCTTAACATCATATTGTAATTGTCTCTATTGTTTTGTTTATCTGCTATTATTGTTTTGGGTAACTTTGTTTCCTTGACTATATTTACATTCTTTATTGGTGAATATGACAGCTGTTTATCTAAGTGTTTGTATTTTTCTATTATGCTTATATCGGAGTTTATTATTTCTTGCAGGGGCTTTGTATAATTTCGAGGCAGACTCTTTGCAATAAAAAAAAAGGATTTTAGAAATCGGATTACTCTTTAAAATCTTATGCGTGATTACATTATGTAACAAAATTGAGAAACTCCTTTTTTTTGTTGATTAAAAAAACAACAAACCTACATATTTTTCCTAAACGTTAAATTTAGACTAAATTTAGAATTTTAATAATTTGTCCGTGCAATTTTTTTTTATCATGTTATTAACGATATTCATTTATTGTTTCAGATTTCGAGACGACCTCGTAGAGATAGCTTTCGAAACCCTCGCCGAGACAGAGACAGATTTTGGGAGGCTCAGGACGCCCAGGGAACTTCGTTTTGTGGACGAATTCCTCGAGATTCTCTCTGCACTAATTGATTGATTGTTGTTGTATTTGACTTCGACGAATTGGACGTTCTTATTGTAAATATTTTGTAGAAAAAGTTAATTGATTGTTTGAAAATAAAGTATTTTATCATTAATTTGCTGTATTTTAATTAATACTATTTTTTTTTGGTAAAGCTCGATGATTACGATGTTTTTAACCAAAACAACTTTTTTGGTTTATTAGTCTCAAGCGTAACTGTTGAGTGCCAGGGCCTGGGTTCGATTCCCAGTCTTATCTAGTAGAACTAACAGCACTTTGATAGTACCTAGGTCAGCAATAATTAATTACTTTTTGGACCAAAATGGTTCCTGATGGTTTTCATTGCGGTGACTCTTCATTTTCATGCTTCTATTCGTCACTTTCGAAATTTACATTATCATAACTAAAACTTACTGACAAAGTATTACTTAGCGTTATTAACCTAGTTATTATTATTAGCCTAGTTTTACTCATTAAGCACATTCACCATTACTTTGCTTAAATTGACTAAACATATTTTTGATTTCTTAAGTAAGGCGGCCCACACACCTACTATATTATGGCGCGATATAAAAAAATAGCGCGTGCCTATTGTTATTAAAAAAAAATAGGCTATTCGAATGATGCGCAGACGAAGTCGCGGGCAACATCAAGTTATTATCATAATTATATAAAGCAAGCAAGTAGAAGAAAAAAGGCTGATGTTGACACAACTGATCCTCTGCTCACAACAGAAGCAAATTCTATGCTGCGGGCGATGCATATTCACCATCTAGAATCAATTCTACATCTTATTTATTTATTTATTAAAACTTTATGCATAAGTACAAAGGCGGACTTAATGCCTTAGGCATTATCTACTAGTCGACCTTAGGGTGGTGCAGAGATAAAACAAGGACATCTTCTAAAAACAACAAATTAATGCTATATTATCTTCTAAACTCGCAACCGCAAGAGATACGCATATCAATCGACAAGTTCGAAGAAGTGATTTTCATATATAATTTCCAAAACAATAATATTTCGTCGCGCGATCTCGTCCCGTGCCAACCTCACTAGTCATCGAGCGTCGAAATGGCGATCCCCGTATGTAAGCAGTGCTACGCGCTGACGTCATCGTGAGTGCTACAACGTGCCGCGAGTCAGCTACGCGCCTACGAGCCTGGCGCATCGGCTACGCGCTGTGCCGCTACGAGAGTATCTAAGATTGCCTCTTGCTGCTTATTTAATCTGCATTAAGGTTGGATTTTGGTTGGCGCGTTTTAATGTCTCGCTTTTAGCGGTTTCTTCCAGCTACTCCCGCGTCTATCAGTAGCATGTTTCAGTTAATGTCTGATTCTATTTCTAACATCCCTCAGGCAGCTGAAAACAGTTCTTATGAAAGTGTCAATATCACCTCGCGATATAAGCGTCCGCGACAAGTTTTTTCTCCTGGCAGCGAATTGCAGGACTTCAAGCGGGAAATTTTGGACATGCTCAATACATGCAAGGCGGAAGAACAAGCCAATTCCCTAAAGATTTCTCAAGAACAAAGCTCATCCCTCGCTAAATTAGTCTCGAAGGTAGCCGAGCTTAAATCGCAAAACTGAGCCATTCACAAAGCTAACATTGAAATGGAGAACACGGTAATCTTCATCAATTAACAGTACGAAGACTTGATGAAACAAATTGACTAATTACAAATAGATAACTTCAGCTCCCGTCATCTCATTCGAACCTAACCTATCCATTTCGGGTTGCTCTAAACTCCCGAGCTCGCTTCCCTCGCTCTTGTACTAATTCATTGACCATATTTATCCTGGTTATGCCCCGTACGTAGCAATATTCATAATGACCAAATAATGTGATAAATATAGAAGTTTAAATCAGTATTCATTACATTGCCCGATTTGACTTGACTAGATTCATAATGCCCGGGCATTATACATAGTGCTCTGGTCTAATCACTTGGTCCGTGATTAGATTCTCTAGTGCTAGTTCTAGCTAAAGCTCGGAGTGACTACTATTTATATCTGAAAATCAAATATATCTGTGGTAAATTCTAGTTTTGACTAAGGAAAACGAGTTCTAACTGAAAATGGGTTTTAACTATGGCATATACAAATATACATACATACTAAGCTAATAAAACGTTAAAAACCCACGTGGCATTCACAACATCCTTATTTTATAATAGAACTTTTATATTATGTAGAAAATGTCGCTGGGTGCACATTTGTTTTTATTCCTGCTTAAATTCTATGTATTGTTGTAGTGTGTAGTCGTTTGTTTTCCCAAACAAAAAAAATAAAATAAAAAACGGTCACTACAACTCAATAAAAGAAACTTAAATTCAAATGTTGCTATTTATTTGTGACACACTGGTAAACCTGTGTAAACAAATACACAGATGCACTGTGTCCATGTGCAATGCTTGCTAAAAAGATGCATAGTTAAAATGCATTTAAATAAGGTTTTGTTTTCAAAAGCGTAGATTCCAGGCCGAATTTCTTGAATAGAAATGAAAAGCATGTTGATTTGTGATTTTTGATAATCATTATTACCTTGTCTAATATCAAATTAAAGCTCCACGCGTTCAAATGAGAGACAAAGAAAAACAGAGCGCCCCATTTCCAGCAGCTATGTTGCAGATTTCAACGAAATCTGGCCTAACAATTAACACAAAAGATTTTATAAACAATCACTTAGCTATTGTTGTGACATTAGTTTTATAAGCAATCACTTAGCTATTGTTGTGACATTAGTGTTATAAACATTCACTTAGCTATTGTTGTGACATTAGCGTTTACAAACAAAGGCAGTGCCGAGAACTACCTGATCAACTAACAGATAAACTTATTTACCTTCATTTTTGTTTGCAGCAAGGGAGTTATGATGATTTTGAAATATTTTAATTTTCTTCGGTTAATTTCGAAATTTAATGGCAATAAGTGATTTAAAAAAACGGCCAAATGCGAGTTCGCTTCAAGCACCGTTAGAGTTTACATAAAATAATATAATTACGTATTAAAATACAGAAAAAAATGTGCGGTTTTCGTAAACCATGAAACACCTTTTTCTGAAAACCACGATTGTATCCCCTGTTGGCGTCCTCCAAGCGTCGCCACTTCGACCAGTCGTCGATAGTGTATGGGAATTTAAAAAGCAGAAGGAAGCCCTTCCGTCAAGTTTGACTAAATAAGAGTTGAGTTGGGGTTTGAGATAAATTAAAACGCATCAAATTAATTTCACAAATAAACAATAAGCTTTTGCAACTAGAATCCGTAATACAAACTTCAAGTTTTAAAATACAAGTTAAAGTAAAAATTACTTATTCTTTTATCGAGAGCAGGTCTACTATTGTAATTTATTTATTTACAGTCCAATCCAGGCGAACAAGTCCGTCAGGCTAACTATTGTTTGAATTAGGTATTAGGTACCTGCATGTTATTCTCATAAGTGCGAAGGAGTAGGAATATTGGTACCCCCACCTAGCCCTAAGCGTCAGTCGCCTAGGGCTAAATAAAATTTCTGTATTTTGATAATCAGTGACAGTTTGTGTTTGTGCGCCATAAAGCTGCCATAGCCGTCCTATCCGTCCTATTTGAGCAACTTACTTTAAATCCATCCAAAATGTCGTTACCAGCCCCTGCAGATATAGAAAGGTAATTTATAAGTTTTATTACATAGATTAAGATTATATCATATTGTTTTTGTGATTTTGGTTTTAATAGATTATGTAGCACCATCCGTTTAGTCAGGAAGCCTTCGCCAATATAGTTTGGCAAGGCTAGGCAGATTGATCGGGATGAATCGATTTTCTTTAGACAATTGTCACAATTTTTGTTCTCAGATTGCCGCAAACTGTATACGATTATATTTTTCTTAAAACTTTAATTAACCAACATATTTATTTGTCCAAAACTTTAAATTAGGATGAATACTTTGCCCTGGTGAACATGATTTATAACGTTATTCTTTTATTGTTTCAGATTTCGGTGCGAGCTGTACTACGTGCTTCTGGATTTCCTCACCGACATTGAAATACGTCGTGGGACGCTCGAAGGCATAAGTTATGCTGAAGATTGCTTCAAACTTCTCCACGCTTTACGGTAAATATTTAATATTTTACCATATTATTTATGTGATAATAGTTAAATTCGACCCCGACTCCAATATAGTAGGAAAATAACCTTTTCAATAAAAATAGAACCGACGAAAAAAAGAAATGAAAAGTATGTTTTTTTTAATTTTTTGCTTTTCAATTTGTTGTGTCGTCCGTTTTACTTTTGTTTATGGATTTTATTTTTCACTTTTCAGTTTGCTTAATTTCAACAGAATCGATCCATAATTGCAAATTCAGTTGGATAATTATCAATCAATGCCTCTTTTACCACCCTGAAAATCAAGCCCATCCGGACTTGATTTTTCAAATTTAAATGGGATCATTTTTGAGGTTTAATAATAAAGCCGTATATTGCTGAAATTTGGGTACATCAGCAGAATTTAAAAAAAATAAGTTTAGAGTTGCTAGTTATAAGATGTCTCACAGTTCGGCGTGCCTGTTGACATAGGCCCTTCTCCAACTCCCTCATTTGTACTCTGTCCTTTGCAGCTCTAGTCCAATAAGGCCCCAAAGTTGCGGATATCGTCTTCCCATCTTGTTTTTGGATATTTTGTTTATTTTACCTCGTAGCATGTGTCCTGTTTTATTATCTTCATTTGAAATGATCGATGTGAGTTTACGTGACCGTAACTTAAGTATTCCTTCGTATCTCTGAATTTAAGATTTTGTCCCGTAATTTGACTCCTAAGATGCTTCTCTCCATTGCCCTCTGATATTCTGCTACTTTGTCCCTACGCTTATCAGTAAGCGATCAAGTTTTACAACCATATGTTAAGCATGGTAGCGTGCAACTGTTGAAAGTCTTCCTTTTAGTATGCATGATTTGCTCTTCATTAATTCTTTCAGGCACGAGTATTTTTCCACCGGGCGGTTATTTTTTTGTTAACTGCCTTGAACATTGCATCATGGGAGGAGAAAATTTGTCCTAGATAAACATAGTCGCTTTTATATTCGTATTTCTTGTCATTCACTTCCATTTTTGCATTTCATTCATTTCTGGCCCTACTTCTCTGCTCATGTCTGCTAGAGTTTTTATCATGATTTCTAATTTCTTGGGGTATTCTTTTAATAAGATTATGATTATATATCTGATAATCTCAAATGGCTCCTGACAATTGTCATTTGATGTCAGCGATGGCGATGGTCATAATGCAATGGATTGATCACGTGACATTTTGATAGCGTTTGACTTTTCCACACATTTTTGTCAACATTATCGCCATGCTTTGGTTCATAGAATGTCACTTGTCTAAGGCTCAGATGTGTTTGCAATTAAGGCTGTCAAATGCTTTGGAATAGTTGTTAAAGACGATGTATTAATTGTATTGTATGTATTTATTGGTTTCTGAAATTCTATTGTATTTTCCATAAATTGCTTAATTGTATGAATATGACCTATGGTACTGTATTCCGTTCGGAATCCTGCCTGCTCTATCGGTTAACTTTCGTCCAATGTTTGTGTAAGCGTTCGAAATAAGGCTTATTGATGTATAATTACCAAATACGTCTATTTTGCCTTTCTTAGGGTGAAGAATAGTATCCGATTCTCTCTATTTATATCTTATTGCTTAGGCTTAAAATCATATTGTAGTTGTCTCTATTGTTTTGTTTATCTGCTATTATTGTTTTGGGTAACTTTGTTTCCTTGACTATATTTACATTCTTTATTGGTGAAGACAGCTGTTTATCTAAGTGTTTGTATTTTTCTATTATGCTTATATCGGAGTTTATTATTTCTTGCAGGGGCTTTGTATAATTTCGAGGCAGAATCTTTGCAATAAAAAAAGGATTTTAGAAATCGGATTACTTTTTAAAATCTTATGCGTGATTACATTATGTAACAAAATTGAGAAACTCCTTTTTTTGTTGATTAAAAAAACAACAAACCTACATATTTTTCCTAAACGTTAAATTTAGACTAAATACTTATAACTTAACTAATACTTAACTTTACTTGTCATACTTAAGGTTGACATAAAAAATGCCTTCAATTCCGTAAACAAATACCCAAAATATACAGTTTTCTATATCAATGTTATAGACACCCCTCTAAATTACTTTACAAGGAAAACCTTTTGGAATCAGCTGTTGGTTGTCAACAAGGTGACCCTCTTGGGCCAGTCATTTTCAGTTTGGCAATAAACCCAATCATTCGGCAACTAAATTCTAAATTCAATGTATGGTATTTGGATGATGGAACCCTAGGAGGTGATGTAGATACCGTGTTGAACGATTTAACTTTTTTGAATGATAAATTTAGCTCTATTGGGCTAGAACCTAACCTTTCGAAGTGCGAAATTTACCTCCCACAAACTACTGACCGACAGACTATTTTAGCAAAATTCAACGCCATAGCCCCTAATATTAAAATTACTGAGAGAAATTCTCTTCGCCTCCTGGGTTCTCCCATTTTTGATGAATCGTTTCCAAGTTTTATTGAACAGAAAATACAAAATTTTAACGATGTCTCGGAAAGACTTTTCCAAATTAACATGCATTCGGCCTACACACTTATTCGATATTGTTGCTTTGGACCAAAATTTACTTATAGCCTTCGCTCCTCTCATTTATGGAAACACCCACAACTTTTAGAAAAAGTAGACCAAATTATTAAGAATACACTTTCATCCATCCTAAATGTGGCCTTGGACGACCGAGCATGGCAACAAGCCACGCTTCCCATTCGCTTGGGTGGCCTCGGCGTCCGCAAAATTTCAAGTATAAGTTTACCAGCCTTCCTCTCCTCGGTCTACGGTACTGATAAATTAACTAGGAACATCTTACCTTCCTCACTGGTTGATTTTGAGGTACCGTTTTTGACCGATGCGTTGAACGCTTGGAAAATGGCTTGTCCCAATATGGATTTGCCCGACATCCTGTCTTCCCAAAGACGATGGGATGAGCCGCTCTGCAGTATTATTCAGAATAATCTTATAAATACATCGTCTAGTACTGCTGAGCGTGCGCGTCTGCTGGCTGTGGGAGAATGGGAGTCGGGTTTGTGGCTTCAAGCACTCCCGTCATCCGCCATAGGCACTATGATGGATGACTCTTCGTTTCGGCTCGCAACCTGTCTACGCTTGGACGCACCTTGTGTTGCTCCACATCGGTGCCATTGTGGTGAAGCTGTCGGCAGCCTTGGGCACCATGGCCTTTCTTGTTGCAAGAGCGCAGGACGCATAGCACGGCACGTCAGCATCAATGACATTATTCGTCGAGCCCTTATCACCGCCAGCGTACCAGCTGTATTAGAACCTAACGGCTTGGTACGTGACGATGGGAAGAGACCAGATGGCATGACATTGGAGCCCTGGAAGGTGGGTAGGCCTCTGGTGTGGGACGCAACCTGTGTCGACACCCTTGCTCCATCTCATGTTCCTAGTTCGGCGGGCTGTGCTGGCACTGCTGCTGCGGCTGCTGAAGCCCTCAAGCGGCGCAAATACTGTAACCTAATAGGTAATTACAGTTTTGAGCCGTTTGGGGTCGAAACGCTTGGGTCATGGGGCCCGAGTGCACGTCTCCTTTTTAAGGAGATCTCTCGCCGACTGATTGACACTGTGCGTGACCAGAAGGCTGGCTCTTTCTTTGCGCAAAGAATCAGCATTGCCATTCAACGTGGCAATGCTGCCAGTCTTCTGGGCACGTTCCCGGATGATAGCGATGTGGAGGAGTACTTCGACGCCTAAGTGTACCTTTCTTTTATATATAGTGTAAATAGTTAGTTCTAGTATAAGTTTGTAAAGTTTATTTTTGTTTAGTGTTTAAGTATGTACATATTTACACCTTTGTTTTAAATAATAAATATGGAAACTATGGACTAAATTAAGAATTTTAATAATTTGTCCGTGCAATTTTTTTTATCATGTTATTAACGATATTCATTTATTGTTTCAGATTTCGAGACGACCTCGTAGAGATAGCTTTCGAAACCCTCGCCGAGACAGAGACAGATTTTGGGAGGCTCAGGACGCCCAGGGAACTTCGTTTTGTGGACGAATTCCTCGAGATTCTCTCTGCACTAATTGATTGATTGTTGTTGTATTTGACTTCGACGAATTGGACGTTCTTATTGTAAATATTTTGTAGAAAAAGTTAATTGATTGTTTGAAAATAAAGTATTTTATCATTAATTTGCTGTATTTTAATTTAACTCTAATTTTTTTTTGGTAAAGCTCGATGAAAACGATGTTTTTAACCAAAACAACTTTTTTGGTTTATTAGTCTCAAGCGTAACTGTTGAGTGCCAGGGCCTGGGTTCGATCCCAGTCTTATCTAGTAGAACTAACAGCACTTTGATAGTACCTAGGTCAGCAATAATTAATTACTTTTTGGACCAAAATGGTTCCTGATGGTTTTCATTGCGGTGACTCTTCATTTTCATGCTTCTATTCGTCACTTTCGAAATTTACATTATCATAACTAAAACTTACTGACAAAGTATTACTTAGCGTTATTAACCTAGTTATTATTATTAGCCTAGTTTTACTTATTTATTTTTTAAACTTCATGTACAATAGTGGTACATAGGTGGACTTAATGCCACAAGGCATTCTCTACCAGTCAACCATTGGATTAAAAAGGACAACTTTGTGAAATGGGTACAAAAATATTAGTAATACACATATACAAATAAATTAATACATAAATATTAATAATACACATATACAAATAAAATAAACTAATAAATACCAATAAAAATAAAAAAAACGAGAAACCTGCTAATAATTATTATGACTAAACTTCTGACTGTAGATGAGAGCTATTTAGTCTGACTCAAATAGAGGTCACGAACTTTTCTTTTAAAAGAGACTTTGCTTTCAGCCTTTTTAATGCTAAAGGGTAGCGCGTTCCAGAACTTTATTGTTGAGACAGCGTATGAATTGGACATAAAACCGGTGCGATGTGAAGGAATTTGGAGGAGTAGATTTTTAAAAGCTCGAAGGTTATGACTGTGAGAACTGCCCAACACTTTGAAATAACTTTTTAGATAATCGGGAGCACAAGGATCGTTCATAATAGTGAAGAGCAAACAGAGAGATCTGAGGGACCTCCTGAGGCGGATAGGCAGCCATTTAAGCTGAGAACGGTAGGAAGAAATGTGATCGTATTTACAAAGGCCAAAAACAAAGCGAATACAATTGTTGAGAAGACGATCCAATTTACACATTAAGCACATAATCATAAATCACATAATCATTAATTTACTCATAAAGCACATTCACCATTACTTTGCTTAAATTGACTAAACATATTTTTGATTTCTTAAGTAAGGCGGCCCACACACCTACTATATTATGGCGCGATATAAAAAAATAGCGCGTGCCTATTGTTATTAAAAAAAAATAGGCTATTCGAATGATGCGCAGACGAAGTCGCGGGCAACATCAAGTTATTATCATAATTATATAAAGCAAGCAAGTAGAAGAAAAAAGGCTGATGTTGACACAACTGATCCTCTGCTCACAACAGAAGCAAATTCTATGCTGCGGGCGATGCATATTCACCATCTAGAATCAATTCTACATCTTATTTATTTATTTATTAAAACTTTATGCATAAGTACAAAGGCGGACTTAATGCCTTAGGCATTATCTACTAGTCGACCTTAGGGTGGTGCAGAGATAAAACAAGGACATCTTCTAAAAACAACAAATTAATGCTATGTTATCTTCTAAACTCGCAACCGCAAGAGATACGCATATCAATCGACAAGTTCGAAGAAGTGATTTTCATATATAATTTCCAAAACAATAATATTTCGTCGCGCGATCTCGTCCCGTGCCAACCTCACTAGTCATCGAGCGTCGAAATGGCGATCCCCGTATGTAAGCAGTGCTACGCGCTGACGTCATCGTGAGTGCTACAACGTGCCGCGAGTCAGCTACGCGCCTACGAGCCTGGCGCATCGGCTACGCGCTGTGCCGCTACGAGAGTATCTAAGATTGCCTCTTGCTGCTTATTTAATCTGCATTAAGGTTGGATTTTGGTTGGCGCGTTTTAATGTCTCGCTTTTAGCGGTTTCTTCCAGCTACTCCCGCGTCTATCAGTAGCATGTTTCAGTTAATGTCTGATTCTATTTCTAACATCCCTCAGGCAGCTGCAAACAGTTCTTATGAAAGTGTCAATATCACCTCGCGATATAAGCATCCGCGACAAGTTTTTTCTCCTGGCAGCGAATTGCAGGACTTCAAGCGGGAAATTTTGGACATGCTCAATACATCCAAGGCGGAAGAACAAGCCAATTCCCTAAAGATTTATCAAGAACAAAGCTCATCCCTCGCTAAATTAGTCTCGAAGGTAGCCGAGCTTAAATCGCAAAACTGAGCCATTCACAAAGCTAACACTGAAATGGAGAAGACGGTAATCTTCATCAATTAACAGTACGAAGACTTGATGAAACAAATTGACTAATTACAAATAGATAACTTCAGCTCCCGTCATCTCATTCGAACCTAACCTATCCATTTCAGGGTGCTCTAAACTCCCGAGCTCACTTCCCTCGCTCTTGTACTAATTCATTGACCATATTTATCCTGGTTATGCCCCGTGACGTAGCAATATTCATAATGACCAAATAATGTGATAAATATAGAAGTTTAAATCAGTATTCATTACATTGCCCGATTTGACTTGACTAGATTCATAATGCCCGGGCATTATACATAGTGCTCTGGTCTGTGATTAGATTCTCTAGTGCTAGTTCTAGCTAAAGCTCGGAGTGACTACTATTTATATCTGAAAATCAAATATATCTGTGGTAAATTCTAGTTTTGACTAGGGAAAACGAGTTCTAACTGAAAATGGGTTTTAACTATGGCATATACAAATATACATACATACTAAGCTAATAAAACGTTAAAAACCCACGTGGCATTCACAACATCCTTATTTTATAATAGAACTTTTATATTATGTAGAAAATGTCGCTGGGTGCACATTTGTTTTTCTTCCTGCTTAAATTCTATGTATTGTTGTAGTGTGTAGTCGTTTGTTTTCCCAAACAAAAAAAAACAAAATAACGGTCACTACAACTCAATAAAAGAAACTTAAATTCAAATGTTGCTATTTATTTGTGACACACTGGTAAACCTGTGTAAACTAATACACAGGTACACTGTGTCCATGTGCAATGCTTGCTAAAAAGATGCATAGTTAAAATCCATTTAAATAAAGGAGATGATCGGTTTTGTTTTCAAAAGCGTAGATTCCAGGCTGAATTTCTTGACTAGAAATGAAAAGCATGTTGATTTGTGATTTTTGATAATCATTATTACCTTGTCTAATATCAAATTAAAGCTCCACGCGTTCAAATGAGAGACAAAGAAAAACAGAGCGCCCCATTTCCAGCAGCTATGCTGCAGATTTCAACGAAATCTGGCCTAACAATTAACACAAAAGATTTTATAAACAATCACTTAGCTATCGTTGTCACATTAGTGTTATATATAAACAATCACTTAGCTATTGTTGTGACATTAGTTTTATAAGCAATCACTTAGACGCGGCACGGTAGAATCAATTTTTATTTTATGATTAATTATGACGTTCAAAAGTGCCGCTTTTTGGCCCAGTTGAATAAATATATTTGACTTTGACTTTGACTTTGACTTTGACTTAGCTATTGTTGTGACATTAGTGTTATAAACATTCACTTAGCTATTGTTGTGACATTAGCATTTACAAACAAAGGCAGTGCCGAGAACTACCTGATCAACTAACTGATAAATTTGTCGGGTTTAGTCAATAGTACGGACGTCAAAACAAATCACGAGCACGCCACCTGTCGGCAAATCAAGAACAACTACGCTGTGGCGCGCTTCCTCTAACGACCTGTGTGGTGGGGACACAGTATATAAGAGTTGAGTACTGACCGCCCTAGGAGCTAAGACGTTGTAGAATCAGTATCGATCAGTAATATTAGTGAGCAAGATTGTAACTGTGAATTATTTAAATAAACCCAGTGTATCGAATAATTTATGTTATTTCATTTGCACGACTGTACCCACCGACCTGCCCATACACGATGTCTTAACCTAAGGGAATACATCCTGACTTCCCGATGGTATGCATCTATCGGCCAGCCATGATGCGACATCAGAATTGGGATTCGGTCGTGCTAATGAGATCACACGTAAAAACAATACTAGTGAAAATGGCGGTTACATTCTTGCAAAAAAAATGCGGTGTCAGTTGAGAAAAAAAAAACAGTAGTAGTTCGTTTCTGCGACTACCCTCAGTCTAGAATAAAAAAAAAAACAGTCTAGAGCGGAGCAGCAAGGAAGCTAGCAACAACCAAGGAGCTGGACAGGTCAAGGAGGAGCGTGTGGACGTGTGGAAAGATCCATACACATGGATCTTTAAGCCAACCTGGTGAGTCGTTTTCATTTTGTTATTGACTATGGCCAAGAGTGTTCAATTATTCAAAATTCTGGTTTTGTGGCGGTCAATGGATCGTCGGGGTGGCCCGTGTTAGGTTATAATGTTAGTTATCGATGGTCAAGTTGGGTGTTGTTGAAGGGTTATTATTCTACTATCACTGGCGGTAGCCCTTGACTGGCCTTGGCTGACTATCATTGTTTGGAAGTAAGAATACCTACCTGGGCACTTGGGACATTGTAGTCAGACACTGAAGGTCTCTGCATTCACATTCAGTGTTCATAATAACCCATTTTGCCGTGCCGGTTTAGGTTACTACACCGGTTAATTTCCATCAAAGCTGTGTATGGTTAAGATAACCGTGTAAACAAGTACTCTCGTAGTGTTTTTCATGTTTCAGATACCATATTGTATCGCAGTGGAGCCTCTGCTGCTGCTAGCAGTTCAGATGCTGTATGCGAAGGCTGACCTGTCAACATCTGAGAGGTTAGGAGGAACGGCAGACTAGCAGTTTGAGGTTGGGAGCGCGCAAGTTTGAAATGGAATACTCGGTGAGTCGCTTCCATGTTATTTCGATAGTGAGGTGGAAAGTTCTCTTCTGAAGAGATGCTATTTCGAGTTTTAAGTGTTCATGTTTGATCACCGAATTGGTAGTGGTTATATCTAGCACTATCACTAGGTAATTAAGACACACTTGTAAAAAGCAATTAGTTGGGTAATGAGTTTCCTATTGGCAGTATAGTTTCAAGTTTTGGTTCAATACGAACTTTAGGATGAGATATCCCATAAGAAGGAGATTTTCAGTAACAAAGCCAGTTAGTAATGACGTAGGGCCATCGCAATTGTATCGAGTTAGTAACGGTACTGGTCATTTACGTGTATTCAGAACAAATCTTTTGTTGCGTCACGATTTACGACCACCGTCTTCAGATCTGAATTCACTTGCTTACTTTCAAAGTAACATTAGGATAGCAGTAGATCTCGCGATCGTTTTCCTTACATAAAAACTGAGGTAGTGAGCGATAGTAAATGGTTACTGTTGATATTTAATTTTAAAGATTTTGATCCGAATTAATTCGTGAAGCTCCTTAATATTATCAGGGTTAGTTGTTTCCCTTTTTAATCTTTTGGGAAGGATCCTCGATCACCAAGTTCCTTGAGAATTAGACATCATAGTTGATGACAGTGGTAGTGAAACCAAATCTGATTAACATGTCTACTCATGCGACAAATTCTGGACCGCCCCTCATGAGTAACATGTGGCGATGGGTCTACGAAGAGGTGTCGTTGAGTATGCATTGCCTTTGAATTATGGTAAAGATTAACGGAAATGTTAAAATTACTTTACTTAGTTGTTGATCGTCGGATCTTTTTCTAATCAATAGTGTTGTGTGGGAAACTCTAGTGTGAAAACTAAATGGGCCCTTTATTAAGTCCGCGATAGGTTATTATGACAGGACAGTGATAGTTATACAATGAAAGCTTTAAATAGGAATGCTTAGGACCTACAAGTATGCACGCGGTAGGTTAGGGAAGATGCCAACGGGTCATGTACCAGTCGATGTTGATGTTAAAGGAATTTTGATGATGATGAGCAAGCTTAAAGTGTCTAGTAATTCAGTCTATCGAATATATTATGATTGACCGTACCAGTGGATTCTGGTGGAGGTCGGGGTCTAGAGACCGTTGTGAGAGCAATACAATTGCTGGTCGGCTAGAGGGCCGTGGCGTTGAAGATTTTACTCGAGGGTTTCTTTAAGCTTGACAGTTTTTGCAGCAGCAGAATTTTTAAAGTTGGTTTGGATCGATTTGTGGTGCATGGCCCAGGGTAATGATTCAGTTAAAGAGTAGAGTTCTAAAATTTCCCTATTTTCACGAACCCAATGATCTATTTTGGTCAGGAGTAGCCGAGCGTTGTGTGGCAGCTGTTGACCTGTGTGGCAACTGTGAGCCTGTGTGTCAACTGAAGGCCTGTATGGCACCTGTAAGTCTGTGTGACACTATGTCTGGTGTGAATGTTCATGTTTATGTTAGAAACTTTGCAGAAGGTTCATTTTGAGTTATGACGTTGAAAGAAGGTAATCTCACATAGTCACGCCAGAGGTGAGGTCACCATGTTAATGTTGATGACGTTCGAATCGTCAAGCCCTCATTACGAAAATTTAAATAATTTTGGTATTCTAATTTTGATTAACAGAATTTATAAAATTGCTAAAAAAATTTAAGGGTAGTAAAATTTAAGTAAGTACCTAAAGGGCAAGAAGGTTATTTGGAAATTTGCGAAAATGATGGTGATGATGATGATGAATGGACCGTGACGACAGATGATGAGTTCGGTATGTCTTTTGTACCTGTAATTAATAATACGCCCTTGGAGTCAGAGGAAACATTTTCCATAAGCTCTCGCACCTTAAGTGTAGATAATTCCGAAGCTATAATAGAATCTTTGGAATGATCAATTAGTATGTGGTCTTTTCTACTTTTGTGGAAGATGATCATTTTTGTAAATGGGATGTCAAGATCACTCCTGCTGTTGTGGGTGTTGATCTGTGATGCGCTGTAGGAGTCTCACCTGCTTTAGTGGGTGACGATTCAGACCAGCTTGACTGTAACTGTGCTGTAGGAGTCTCACCTGCTTTAGTGGGTGACGATTCAGACCAGCTTGACTGTAAATGTGCTGTAGGAGTCTCACCTGCTTTAGTGGGTGACGATTCAGACCAGCTTGACTGTAACTGCGCTGTAGGAGTCTCACCTGCTTTAGTGGGTGACGATTCAGACCAGCTTGACTGTAACTGCGCTGTAGGAGTCTCACCTGCTTTAGTGGGTGACGATTCAGACCAGCTTGACTGTAACTGCGCTGTAGGAGTCTCACCTGCTTTAGTGGGTGACGATTCAGACCAGCTTGACTGTAACTGCGCTGTAGGAGTCTCACCTGCTTTAGTGGGTGACGATTCAGACCAGCTTGACTGTAACTGCGCTGTAGGAGTCTCACCTGCTTTAGTGGGTGACGATTCAGACCAGCTTGACTGTAACTGCGCTGTAGGAGTCTCACCTGCTTTAGTGGGTGACGATTCAGACCAGCTTGACTGTAACTGCGCTGTAGGAGTCTCACCTGCTTTAGTGGGTGACGATTCAGACCAGCTTGATTGTAACTGTAGGGGTTTTCTGTTGTAAAGAAATACCTAGACCAGTGATCCTTTCGATATGTAACTATGCAAAATGTTTCCTCACTCACCTAGAGTATGAGTCAGGATTGGACGAGCGAATACTGTGTGGAGATTTTGTGTGTTTCAGAAAACTTCCCTTGTATGATGGGAGACTGGTAGAACGGAGTGGACTAAGAACGTGTAGCGCAACACGACATGAGATGGCATGGAGCAAGGACAAGAAGATAATGCCTGCGGGTGATAGATTTGGGGAGTCTGTCACCTGAGAGAGGCCAGAGAAGGCGACGTGCTGTGTTCCACGCTCGCCTCTCAATAGGAATTACGGCCTAGAGAACACCATGTGGTTTTAGTCAGTAAGAGTCTGACAGACCCCTCAGCTTTCCCCAAGGGCTGAGGACATCTATTGAGGATTTCCACATGATTCGATACACTGTTAAAACCTGACAATGAGGAACAGACGAGGACGCCTGTATCGCAGGATGGCCGTGTCGGGTTTAGTCAATAGTACGGACGTCAAAACAAATCACGAGCACGCCACCTGTCGGCAAATCAAGAACAACTACGCTGTGGCGCGCTTCCTCTAACGACCTGTGTGGTGGGGACACAGTATATAAGAGTTGAGTACTGACCGCCCTAGGAGCTAAGACGTTGTAGAATCAGTATCGATCAGTAATATTAGTGAGCAAGATTGTAACTGTGAATTATTTAAATAAACCCAGTGTATAGAATAATTTATGTTATTTCATTTGCACGACTGTACCCACCGACCTGCCCATACACGATGTCTTAACCTAAGGGAATACATCCTGACTTCCCGATGGTTTGCATCTATCGGCCAGCCATGATCCGACAAATTTATTTACCTTCATTTTTGTTCGCAGCAAGGGAGTTATAATGATTTTGAAATATTTTAATTTTCTTCGGTTAATTTCGAATTTTAATGGCAATAAGTGATTTAAAAAACGGCAAAATGCGAGTTGGCCTCACGCACCGTTAGAGTTTACATAAAATAATATAATTACGTATTAAAATACAGAAAAAAATGTGCGGTTTTCGTAAACCATAAAACACCTTTTTCTGAAAACCACGATTGTATCCCCTGTTGGCGTCCTCCAAGCGTCGCCACATCGACCAGTCGTCGATAGTGTATGGGAATTTAAAAAGCAGAAGGAAGCACTTCCGTCAAGTTTGACTAAATAAGAGTTGAGTTGGGGTTTGAGATAAATTAAAACGCATCAAATTAATTTCACAAATAAACAATAAGCTTTTGCAACTAGAATCCGTAATACAAACTTCAAGTTTTAAAATACAAGTTAAAGTAAAAATTACTTATTCTTTTATCGAGAGCAAGTCTACTATTGTAATTTATTTATTTACAGTCCAATCCAGGAAAACAAGTCCGTCCGGCTCACTATTGTTTGAATTAGGTATTAGGTACCTGCATGTTATTCTCATAAGTGCGAAGGAGAAAGAATATTGGTATCCCCACCTAGGCCTAAGCGTCGGTCGCCTAGGGCTAGCAGAAATTTCTGTATTTTGAAAATCAGTTGACATATTGTGTTTGTGCGCCATAAAGCTGCCATAGCCATCCTATTTGAGTAACTTACCTTAAATCCATCCAAAATGTCGTTACCAGCCCCTGCAGATATAGAAAGGTAATTTATAAGTCTTATTATATAGATTAAGATTATATCATATTGTTTTTGTAATTTTTGTTTTAATAGATTATCTAGCACCATCCGTTTAGACTGGAAGCATTCGCCAATATAGTTTGGCAAGGCTAGGCAGATTGATCGGGATGAATCGATTTTCTTTAGATAATTGTCACAATTTTTGCTCTCAGATTGCCGCAAACTGTATACGATTATATTTTTTCTTAAAACTTTAATTAACCAACATAATTATTTATCTTCCAAAACTTTTAATTAGGATGAATACTTTTTCTGGTGAATATGATTTATAACGTTATTGTTTCAGATTTCGATGCGAGCTGTACTACGTGCTTTTGGATTGCCTCACCGACATTGAGATACGTCGTGGGACGCTCGAAGGCTTAAGTTATGCTGAAGATTGCTTCAAACTTCTCCACGCTTTACGGTAAATATTTAATATTTTTCCATATTATTCATGTGATAATAGTTAAATTCGACTCCGACCGTATATAGTAGTACATATAGTAGAAAACACCCTTTTCAATAAAAATAGAACCGACGAAAAACGAAATAAATAGTACGTTCTTTTTTTATTTTTTCTTTTCAATTTGTTTTGTCGTCCGTTTTACTTTTGTTTATGGATTTTATTTTTCGCTTTTCAGTTTGCTTAATTTCAACAGAATCGATCCATAATTGCAAATTCAGTAGAATAATTATCAATCAATGCCTCTTTTACCGCCCTGAAAATCAAGTCCATCCCAAACTTGATTTTTTAAATTTAAATGGGACCAACTTCGAGGTTTAATAATAAAGCCGTATATTGCTGAAATTTGGGGACATCAGCAGAATTAAAAAAAATATATTTAGAGTTGCTAGTTACAAGATGTCTTGCAGTTCGGCGTGCCTTTTGACATAGGCCTCCTCCAACTCTCTCATTTGTACTCTGTCCTCTGCAACTCTAGTCCAGTAAGGCCCGAAAGTTGCGGATATCGTCTTCCCATCTTGTTTTTGGATATTTTGTTTATTTTACCTCGAAGCATGTGTCCTGTTTTTTATCTTCATTTGAAATGATCGATGTGAGTTTACGTGTCCGTAACTTAAGTATTCCTTCGTATCTCTGATTTTAAGATTTTGTCCCGTAATTTGACTCCTAGCATGCTTCTCTCCATTGCCCTCTGATATTTTGCTCGTTTGTCTCTAAGCGACCAAGTTTCACATCCATATTATGTTAAGCATGGTAGCATGCAACTGTTGAAAGTCTTCCTTTTATTATGCATGATTTACTCTTCATTAATTCTTTCAGGGACGAGTATTTTTCCACCGGGCGGCTATTCTTTTGTTTATTGCTTTGAACATTGCATCATGGGGGGTTGTCATTAACATCCATGTTTTCATTTCATTCATTTCTGGCCCTACTTCTCTGCTCATGTCTGTTAGAGTTTTTATCATGATTTCTAATTTCTTCTATATTCTGTTCTTCTAATAAGATTATACTGTCTGCTAATCTCAAATGGTTTAGGAGGACCAGAGGCTCTAGACAATTGTCATTTGATGTCAGCGATGGCGATGATCATAATGTAATGGATTGATCACGTGACATTTCGATAGCGTTTGACTTTTCCATTCATTTTTGTCATTTTTCAACATGACAAAAATGCCATGCTTTGTTTGATAGAATGTCACTTGTCTAAGGGTACAGATCTATGTGTTTGCAATTAAGGCTGTCGAATGCTTTGGTATTATTGATAAAGACGATGTATTAATTGTATTGTATGTATTTATTGGCTTCTGATTTTCCATTGTATTTTCCATAACTTGCTTTATTGTATGAATATGACCAATGGTACTGTAGTTCGTTCGGAATCTTGCCTGCTCTGTCGGTTAACTTTCGTCCAACGTATGTATACGCGTTTGAAATAAGGCTTATTGGTGTATATTTACCAATAACGTCTATTTTTCTTTTCTTAGTGAGAAGATTAGTATCCGATTCTCCCTATTTATATCATACTTGCTTGGGCTTAAAATCATCTTGTAGTTGTTTTTACTGTTTTGTTTATCTGCTATTAGTGTTTTTGGTAACTCTGTTTCCTTGAAAATATTTACCTTCTTTATTGGTGAATATGATAGCTGTTTATCTATGTGTTTGTATTTTTCTAGTATACTTATGTTGGAGATTATTATTTTCTGCAGGGGCTTTGTATAATTTCGAGGTAGACTCTGCAATAAAAAAAAGGATTTTAGGAATCGGATTCCTCTATAAAATATTATGTGTGATTACATTATGTAAAAAAATTGAGAAACTCCTTTTTTCGTCGATTAAAAAACCACAACAACAAACCTACATAATTTAGAATAAATTTAGAATTTTAATATTTTGTGTGTGCGAATTTCATTTTTTATGTTTTTAACGTTATTCATTTATTGTTTCAGATTTCGAGACGACCTCGTGGAGATCGCTTTCGAAACCCTCGCCGAGACAGAGACAGATTTTGGGAGGCTCAGGACGCCCAGGGAACTTCGTTTTGTGGACGAATTCCTCGAGATTCTCTCTGCACTAATTGATTGATTGTTGTTGTATGTGACTTCGATGAATTGGACGTTCTTTTTGTAAATATTTTGTAGAAAAAAGTGAATTGATTGTTTGAAAATAAAGTATTTTATAATTAATTTGCTGCATTTTAATTTATCTCAAAACTTACCTCTAATTTTTTTTTGGTAAAGCTCGACCAAAAGAAATGATTTGATAAATTATTATGAGATTACGTTTTTAACCAGAACAACTTCTTTGGTTTATTAGTCGCAAGCGTAACTGTTGAGTGCCAAAGCCTGGGTTCGATGCCCAGTCGTATCTAGTAGAACTAACAGTACTTTGATAGTACCTAGATCAGCAATAATTAATTACCTTTTGGAACAAAATGTTTATTCGTAACTTTCGAAATTTTGATTACCATAACTAAAACTTACTGACAAAGTATTAATTAGCGCTATTAACCTAGTTTTTATTATTAGCCTAGTTTTACTCATTAAGCACATTCACCATTACTTTGCTTAAATTGACTAAACAATCATACAATCAACTTCTGAGTCCTTAATGATTTGTTGTAACCGGAAGGGTTACCGATTACTTGCTATCTATTACAATACTTTCCAGTCTCTCTCTGATCAACCACATCATTTCACTTACTCATTCCTTTAGTAAACCTCAAGATTCATGGCAGTCATGGTAGTAGTACCTACTGATCCGACTAAAACCACATTGTTTACGGCATAAAGTCACCATCCATACTAAAATTATAAATGCGAAAGTAACTCTGTTTGTCTGTTACCTTTTTACACCTAAAATATTGATCCGATGTAGATGAAATTTTGTATGGAGATAGTTTGAGACCCTGGGAAGGACATAGGATATATTTATACCCCGGAAATCATCCTTAAGAGAGTCGAAAGGGTGGTGGAAGTTTGTATGGTGAATTATTGATTTCTTAAGTAAGGCGGCCCACACACCTACCATATTATGGCGTGATGTAAAAAAAATAGGTTATTCGAAGTACTAATGCTGCGCAGACGAAGTTGCGGGCAACGTCAAGTTATTTTCAAAATTATGTAAAGCAAGTTGAAGAAAAAAGGCTGATTTTGACACAATCTGATCCTCTGCTCACAACGGAAGCAAATTCTATGCTGCGGGCGATGAATAAGTATTCACCATCTAGAATCAATTCCACATCTACTAAAAAACACCAAATTAATGCCATATTATCTTCTAAACTCACAACCACAAGAGATACGCATATCAATCGACAAGTTAGAAGAAGTGATTTTCCTACATAATTTTTAAAACAATAATATTTCTTTGCGCGCTCTCGTCCTGTGCCAAACTAACTAGTCATGAAACGTCGAAATTGCGGTCCCCGTGTCTAAGCAGTGCTACGCGCTGACGTCATCGTGAGTGCTACAACGTGCCGCGTGTCTGCTACGCGCCTACGAGCCTGCGCATCGACAACGCGCTGCGCCGCGCCGCTACGGGTGTATCCATATGTATACATCTAAGATTGCCTCTTGCTGCTTATTTCCTCTGCACCAAGGTTGGGTTTCGGTTGGCGCGTCGTAATGTCTCGCTTTAAGCGGACTTCTTCAGCTACTTATGCGTCTATCAGTAGCATGTTTCAGTGGATGTCTGATTCCGAAATCTCTCAGGCAGCTGCAAACAGTCCTTATCAAAGTGTCAATATCACCTCGCGATATAAGCGTCCGCGACAAGTTTTTTCGCCTGGCAGCAAATTGCAGGACTTCAAGCGGGAAATTTTGGATATGTTCAATACAAGGAAGGCGGAAGAACAAGCCAATTCCCTAAAGATTTCACAAGAACAAAGCTCAACCCTCGATAAATTAGTCTCGGAGGTAGCCGAGCTTAAGTCGCAAGACTTAGCCATTCAATAAGCTAACATTGAAATGGAGAAGACGGTAATCTTCATCAATAAACAGTAGGCAATAAACAAAGCGGTAAGACGCCCGGTATTGAAGGAGCTTGGGGAGCTCTTTAACTCTGTCCTGTTCTCTGGCAGAACTCCAGTGGCGTGGCAGAGGAGCGTGGTCGTTCTTTTCTTCAAAAAGGGTGACAAGACCCTTTTGAAGAATTACAGACCCATTTCGCTTCTCAGTCATGTTTATAAGTTGTTTTCGAGAGTCGTCACGAATCGTCTAGCGCGAAGACTCGACGAGTTTCAGCCACCGGAGCAGGCCGGGTTCCGAGGAAGATACAGCACCATAGACCATATCCACACAGTGCGGCAAATTATACAAAAGTCCGAAGAGTATAATCGGCCCTTGTGTTTTGCTTTTGTGGACTACGAGAAGGCTTTTGACTCCATCGAAACCTGGTCTGTTTTGGAGTCTATGCAGCGCTGCCAAGTTGACTGGCGATACATCCAAGTGCTGAGATGTCTTTATGAAAACGCAACAATGACCGTCCAAAGTCAGGATCAGCAAACTAAGCATATCTCACTGCGTCGAGGGGTTAGACAAGGGGACGTAATTTCCCCGAAATTTGTTTAGTAACGCAGTGCAGGATGTGTTTAAGACGCTCGACTGGGAAGGACGCGGCATTAATATAAACGGCGAGTACATCTCACATTTGAAATTTGCGGACGAAATCATCATAATGGCAGAGTCGCTGCACGACTTGCAGCAGATGCTGGACGGCCTAGCTGATTCTTCTGCACGCATCAGTCTCCGGATGAACTTGGACAAAACCCAGGTTATGTTCAATTCACACGTCACGATTCGATCGATTGTGGTCAATGGCGGTGCTCTCAAAGTTGTTCTAGTATACGTTTACCTCGGGCAAACTCTGCAGTTTGGTAAGAACAACTTTGAGAAGGAGGCTAGCAGAAGAATACAGCTGGGCTGGGCGGCATTTGGAAAACTTCGTCGAGTCTTCTCGTCGCGTATCCCACAAAGCCTGAAGACTAAAGTCTTCAACCAGTGCGTCCTACCTGTTATGACCTACGGTGCTGAAACGTGGACACTCACAATACGGTTGGTCCATCAGTTCAAAGTTGCTCAGCGAGCTATGGAAAGGGCTATGCTTAGAGTCTCTCTAAGGGATCGAATCTGAAACGATGTGATCCGGCAGAGAACCAAAGTTGTCGACATAGCTCACAGAGTAAGCTGAAGTGGCAATGGGCCGGCCATATAAGTCGTAGAACTGATGACCGTTGGGGTAAACGTGTTCTTGAGAGGAGACCGCGAACTGGTAAAAGTAAGTTAGGACGCCCTCAGGCTAGGTGGAGCGACGATCTTCGCAGGGTGGCTGGTAGCAGCTGGATGACAGTTGCCGAAAATCGTACCAAATGGCGTGCAATTGGAGAGGCCTATGTCCAGCAGTGGACTGTTATAGGCTGATGATGATGATGACTATTTATTCATCTTGTCAGACCAACATTGTTGCAGGCATCTAGTAAGCTTGTTTAAAAAAAATATAGTACGAAAACATGATCTTACTAACTTAAAATAATATTGCTTTAAGAGGTGGCGGTAGGTTCTCTGTATTAAAACCTTTCTATTAAATATGTACAAAGGTAATAGATACTGAGAACTACCTAATCACCTTACTGATAAGCTTTTTAACTAGATACCACTCTATTGTGTGAATACAATATTGGGTACCTAAATTTGAATAGAATAATTACTTCCAGAAATGTGTGAAAGGGAAGGTCGCATACGATATTGCGATATTTTTGGATTTTGAAGTCAGGTTGTGTTTGTGCCCCATTAGAGTCACTACATCTATCCTACCTGTGTTGGTAAAACTTAAGTTAAAATTTAAGAAGTTGAAATTTTTTGTTTGTTCTAATCAGATCAAAATGACTGTTCCTAATGAGCCTCGAAATTCAGGGAGGTATTTATAATGTTATATTTTAATTGTACCTATTAAATTAAAGATTGTATTGTATTTTTGTAGTATTGGTTTGAAACGATTATCTAGCTGTATCCAGTTATACTGGAAGCTGACCACAATATCTATATATATAAAAGAAAGTCGTGTTAGTTACACTTTTTATAACTCAAGAACGGCTGAACCGATTTGGCTGAAAATTGGTGGGGAGGTAGCTTAGAACCAGGAGACGGACATAGGATACTTTTCATCCTTTTTTTTTTAACTTTTTTTCATATGTTCTTGATTACGGTCGGCCAGATCTCTTTATTACTTTTACCATTATTAAGGTAGGTAGGGTAGGTAGGTAGGTATTTATTAGGGTAGGTAGGGTAGGGTAGGTAGGGTAGGGTAGGTAGGGTAGGGTAGGTAGGGTAGGGTAGGTAGGTTAGGGTAGGTAGGGTAGGGTAGGTAGGGTATGGTAGGTAAGATAGGGTAGGTAGGGTAGGGTAGGTAGGACAGGGTAGGTAGGCAGTTGACGGGAGCGAAGCCACGGGCACAGCTAGTAGTCGATAAAGGCTAAGCAATTTATTTGTTTGAATCGATTTACTACCGTTAATTGTCCCTTTTTTATTTCTCAGATTTCAGCAATAGTCAGCAGTCTTTAAATTTTAATCTGGACGAATAATTTGCTGTTGAGAATTTCAATGTTATTAACGTTACTATTTTATTATCTATATATTTTATGCTTATCAAAAACCTCTCTGACTACGTTTCCTGCTGTCCAAATCCCAGTGCAAGCCTTATTGATCTCATCCTCGATACTATCCAATTATTACTTGACAACGATCGTGCCGCGGAGGAAGAGCTCGTAGATTAATAATAACAGCCGCACGCGTCGATCCTCAAGGTTATGCAACGCTTGTTGAGGTCGGTCCGTGGATGGGTGATGGAAGACTCTTTGGACACTCAGAAAACATGTGAAGCCGGCTGTGATTTGAAGATATTATAAAATATAGATATTATCAAAGTCAGAAGCTATTCTGACACCGCTTTTGCCACGGGGTATCATGTTACCCAGTAACTGGATTGTCGAGGTCAGATAGGCAGACGCGTTAGACTGGAAGCCGATCTCAACAAAGATGGGAAAAGGCTAAGCAATTTGATTGATTGTGCAATTAACATAACATTTAGAAAAAAACTATATAAACGTCCATCTAAAGAAATAAAAGTAGGTACTGCCGGCAAGGCAAGACTTCTGTATTTCCACTTCTATCTCAGATTTGTATTCTGTATTCTTTATTGAATACTAGCTTTTACCCGCCGCTTCGCTCGCAGTGAAGCCATTAATTTTTTTTTTTAATAAAAGGTATTCTATGTTACTTCTAATACCTCCAAGAATATAAATGTACAAAGTTTCATGATGATCGGTTCAGTAGTTTTTGCGTGAAAGCGTAACAAACAAACTTACATTCACATTTATAATATTAGTATAAATAGTAAGTAAGGATTGTTGGTATCTTAAAATTAAGGTTTAGGTTAAATGGTATAAATATGACAAAAAGACGAGTTGCTGCAATTGCCAAACGAATGTTAAATATTACAATAAACGAATGTACATATAATGTAATTTGTTTCTCTTGTATCAAGTGTTAAATATTTTCACCCAATAAATTGTTTTAATTAAACAACATGAATAAATAGAACTTACCCATAAGTATCATCACAACAATAATTGTATTTGTCTTTTATTTGATAATAAAAACCGTAAAATAATAACATGGTTTTATTAACTTTACACTTTGCCTGAGAAACACCCTCATACCATCTGACAGGAATTAGTTCAAATGGGATCCCTTCTTTTCGCAGAATGTTTTTTCCTAATATACTTTGGCATAATTGTTTTACCATTATTTTTATTTTGTATAATATATTTTTATACTTTGCCATAATTGTTTTTTGGCATACAGTTTATGTTGACATAATTATCTTTTAGGCTAATTAGTTTAGGCATAATTTTAATTCGCATAATGACTATTAGCCTAATAGTATTTGGGCATAAAAATTCGAATATCGGAAATAAATTTGAGTTACCTTGACCCTTAAGCCGCCAATGTGTTTTACTTAAATATAACTTTACTAAACTTACTTTTGTCTAAGTGCATTTGGTTCATAATTGTTTCTGCATATTTTATGATCATATTTCATGTTGTTAGTCGTCGTCGTTCAGTTTGATAATAAGTCGAGAGTTATATTTTTCTGATTCAATCTTTAGATAACGAGTTGAAAACCATAGCAGTATTTTTAGACCTTTCGAAGGCTTTTGACACAGTCTCAATTCCTATTCTTCTGAGCAAGCTGGAAGCAGAGGGCGTGAGAGGTACGTTAAACAACACTAGACAGCCTAAGTTTTCAGGATAATAATTATGTAGGTATTTAGTGTCGTGATGGCCCAGTGGATAAGAACTCACCTCTAGTGCGGTCGTGGGTTCAAATCCGGGCAGTATTAATGTTACTTTTTCAATACATACTTACTTTCAAAGTTTGTCTTGGACCTTGCTGACAGCGGTAGATAAAGTAAACAAATCGTGAGAAAACTCGTAGTTAAAAATAAGTTTAAAATCGCCAACCCGCATTAAATAAGTTCGTGCCTGATTTCTGAGAAGATCAGTGTGCCCTAGTGGGACAGCAACTGGCGGGTATTATTATTGTTTGGTTGTCAGACTAATCAAACACAAACGTTTCATGTAAGTATTCTTTACTGTATTAGATATCAATGCGTTTATTAGAACGGCAAACGGTTGACCATAAAATGCACACTACGATAGCGTATTCGCGTGATCCTATTCAATTTTCTCTTTCTCTACGATGCCCAAGATCAGGGACAGTTTCGCAGTCTTATTGCCATTGTATCGGTATTGATTGTGAAAAACAGGGAAGCCACAACAAAAATTAAACATGTCTGCAGTTCACACGCGGTCGAAGTGAAACCTTTAAAAAGAAATACTGTATAATGTACCTACCTATTCTATATCTTTCTCTCGTTCGCACGTGACATTCTATAACATATGTGTATGTGTTTGTCTCTTTGTAATGCCACTTTTTCGTTTCATCGAGTTTCAACTTACAATTCACAATCTTTTAAAGACTAGCTAAAATATTATATTATTGTATAACTATTCATTGTTACCCATTACCAGTATTATTTGATTTTTTGTCTGTTTAGTTTTGCACCCATCACCTAAAATGTACGAAACCAATGTAGATAACTATTATACATAAAAATTGTGCGTACCTTGAAGTATCAAGTATCATCAGCAGTGCCTTCAACTCTGTTGACTTCGACATCCTTCTTGGGATCCTTAAATCTTTCAATTTCTCCTCTTCCACTATTGATTGGTTCGACTCCTATCTCAGAGGCCGCTCGCAGCGGGTACGCCTTGATGAGTGTTCTTCGGATTGGTGCTCTCTTACTGCGGGTGTGCCCCAGGGTGGCGTTCTCTCTCCTCTTCTCTTTTCTATTTTTATTAACACTGTTACTAGTTTCATCTCCTGCAACTTCCATCTCTACGCTGACGACCTTCAGCTCTACCATCATTTTCTTAGTTGCGATGCGGAATCTGCCGTGTCTGCCGTAAACAGTGACCTGGAGTTGATTGGGGAGTGGTCGCAGTCCTTTGGCTTGCAAATCAACCCTAAGAAGTCTCAGGCCATGTTTATCGGCGGCAGGCATATGCGGAACCGGCTTGATGTTGCGTCGCTGTCTCCACTTTGGTTGAATGGAGTACAGATTGGGTACACTAAGACGGCTAGAAACCTGGGGGTAATCATGGACTCCTATTTGTCGTGGACTGCTCATGTCGCTGAGGTTAGTCGTAAAGTGCACTACTCGTTCCACTCGCTGAAATGCCTCCAGAGCTTTTTGCCCTTTAAAACCAAAATTTCCCTTGCCCAAACACTCATTCAGCCCATCATCGACTACGCCGACGCCTGTTATTTGGATGCCACCGAGGAGCTTTTAAATAAACTTGAGCGTTTGCAAAATATATGTATTCGTTTTGTTTTCAACCTTAAAAAGTATGATCACGTTTCAGATTTTCGCAAGTTACTCAAGTGGCTCCCTATTCGACTTCGCAGGGACTCTCGCATATTGTGTCTATTATTTAACATCCTTCATAATCCTAAAACACCTTCCTACCTCCGTGAACGCTTTTCCTACTCCCGTCCTTCCGATGCACTCTGCCGGTCGCATCTCAAAAATATCCTTAATATCCCTTCTCACACTACCGATTTCTACTCCTACTCTTTTACTGTGCACGCTGTGCGATTGTGGAACTCTCTACCACCTGACATTAGGGACTGCCAAACTCTTGCAGTTTTTAAAAGAAGAGTGAAAGAACACTATCTTTCCATTTCGTCATAGTTGCGTAATTATGTATTATTATTTATTATATATATACATAATATATATATTGGTAGGTATTAGTATTTATTGTTTTAGTATCTATTTCACAAATATGTTTGTATTTATTATTATGACAGTAGGTATATTTAATTTGTTATCGGTATTGTTTATTAGTTATGAATCGTTGTATGTTTATTATTTTTCAACTCTACACACTGTGTCTACATCTCTTTTTTTTCATCTTTCCTTTCGCAGGTATGCTGGAAGAGATTTCTATAGAAATAAGCATCACCTATGTACCTATTTTTCTGTTTCTTCTTCTTGTCTGTATATTATGTGTGTGTGCATAAATGGTTAAATAAAATAAGTATTACTTAGTTTTTGTTTCATCGCAATTGGTTCACTCTATCAAAAGTAAGATGAATTTAAAGTGTTACAAGAAGTAGAATATTTGTGATATTCTACTTCTTGAACACTTTAAATTCATCTTCATACGCAGTTCAGATACTCGGGACAGTTTATCTCCATATTCGATAGGGTAGGTAGGAAGGTAAATAGGGTAGGTAGGTGTAGTTAAGTAGGGTAGGGTAGGCAGTTGAAGGGAGCGAAGCCGCGCGGGCACAGCTAGTAAATAATAAAAAAACGGGGCCAAAGAAGTTTTCACTTCAAAAATAAAAACAAAAATAGGTAAAGCTTATGTTTAATATGTATGTAATAATAAAAATATAAATATGAATACACGCATTGTATGGCATAAATATAATAGTCACAGATGTGATAAAAGCAAGTTAGACGGCCTCCACCTCCTCCTTGATAAGTCTCACTAGGTGATTGAATTTACTGCCGTCGAATATCAGGATCTGAAACAAATATCACGTAAGAATATGCAGTATGAGTACAGAAGGAGGCTTCAGAAGCACTAAACACAAAACACAATTATATACTAGCTTCTGCCAGCGGCTTCACCCGCATGAAAGTCGAAATTTATCCCTAGGGAACAAAATAATATTCACGGGATAAAAAATATTCTATGTGCTATTCCTGACAACTTTAGCCTTTACAATATTAGCGTGATGTGGGATTATTTTACTTGAGATTTAAGTAACTATAGTTAAAATTCTTATATATATGTATATTATATAATTTGAATCTCGGAAACGGCTCCAACGATTCTCATGAAATTTAGTATGCAGGGGTTTCGGGGGCGATACATCGATCGAGCTAGGTTTCGTTTTTAGAAAACGTCGTTTTCTATATTTTCACCCGAGCAGAGCTCGGTCTCCCGGGTACTTTATATATATACACGTTAAATAACAAAATCAGAAACTGAAGACATGGGAAAATTACTTTATGAAAATAACTTTATTCAAATGTCGTCCTTCGGGGCTCTGGAACTCTTCAAAGCGATCTTTAACATTCATGCAAACGCATCTCAGAAATTGAAAAACCAGACCCGGCTGTTGAAAATTCATTCAACCAATCACAGCAGATAACGCGTGCTTGACAATTTGTCACATTAATTCTGCGATAATTTTAAGATGGGAAAATCGGGGTATGAAGCTAATTAAAGGCAGACAGCACAAAATTAAATGCCTGTCCCACTTACTTAATTTAAGCTTAGTGTTTACTTTTAATGTTAATGTTATGTTTTATGATGTTAAAATTTCGAACACAATGTATATTGTAACTGAATAAATTAATTGAATTACTATCACAGATTGTTACGAACTAAAGCATGTTGCTGTTGTGTTTAGTCGCCCGTTATAGCTAGTTTCGTGGACATACTGTCAGGATGGACAGAAACCCTTGAATCAATTAGATACGTTAAAAGGAGGTTCATAAAAACATTACTAAGAATTGTCTTCCCAACAATCTATAGAATATCTATGTTTTTTCCTTTAGTTAGGTGATGGGTAGTTCATATCTAGGATTAGGAACTTCGGGAACAAGCTTAGATAATTTCCGATTTTCACTCGAGCGATACCGCTGGTAGAAGCTATCATATACATTGTGACTAGCCAGGAAGGAACGCTGATATCTAAGATACAGGACTTGTTCTAGTTTAGGTGTCAAAAGTTTCACACTTGTCCAATCAGTGAACTTTTCTGGTGATAATTTTGTCATTGTGTTTTAGGCTTATTATTATTATATTAGTTAAATACCTTTCTACAAGGCGTAAGCGCGCCTCCCTCGTAGTCCCACTGCGAGAGGTCAGCCTGCTCGGTGACGTCCACGTCAAAGCTCGCCAGGGCCTCGTCCGCTATCGGCTTCTCTTCTTGATTCGCGAACAATACTTCTGTAGATTCCTCTGTAAATAACGGTGTAAAGGGAAATCAGTTTACGTAGAGGCAACAATCCATAATGTATTTGCTCACTATCTAGAAATGATGTTTGTGTAGAAATCAATGTACAGTAATTCCCAATCTTTTTGGCCGGGTTAAACATAGGCTTTCCGATGTGCATGGACTGACGCGCTACTGTCTTAGTACGAGATTTACTACTGCGCAGCATACTTTGTAGCCAACATCAGTCCGGTCAAAAAGATTGGGGATATCTATATGTTCGTTAATTTGAAAGATTGCAAAAGCTAATTGCTCTCGTGTTTCGACTCCGAGATTTGACAGATTTTCGCGGATCAATTTGAAAGAGTTATCGCCGCCCTGGCACAATCAACTGAAGGAACAGGGGGTGGGTTTTATTCAGTAAAAATCTGAAACTCTCCAATTACTTTTCCCACTCCACCCAGAGCGGAAGATGTCATTGGATGATTACACTCGCCAAAAAAAAAAAACTTTGACAGATTTCAGTGTGCTTAATATAAAAATAACATCAACTACATAACAGCTCACCTATATACCTCAAAGGACAAGGCAGAGACATACCATCAATCCGTAAATGTTAATCTTACTCAGTTACATCTTCACACAGGATATATTAAATTGAAACTCTTTTTGGCAATCTTCCATTCTTTATAGATCGATTCAAACTTAATGACGTCTGTGAAGTGCCCTTTTAGCTGCAGAGTACCTCAGCGCCTCTTTTAGCGCTGCGACTCGCGGAATTTTCCGAGCCGATATTACGTTTGATTCTACCTGTACCATTATCAGTTACAAACAACTGGGAACAACAACGCTGCAGCCACAAACACAGCATTGTTTATAATTCTTAGCATACAATAAACTTGTTTACAAATACTGCCATACTGATCACACACCAAATCAAATCAAATATCATTATTGAACAAATACCTTACATTTTTTTTGCTTAATATCTAGCTTGTGTTACACAATTTGTGAAAGGCGTACTAATTTATTAAATCCTGCCTCCTATACTAGGATACACTGTGTCTAGAGTCAAAACATACATGACAACTTCACCCCCTTTTTTCCCCTAGAGGGTGGACAGGGTCCCACATTTTAGCCAATATGTCTGATGTCTCATGTTTTAGGGGGGATGAATCTATTGCCATCAAACAGGCGCGAATCTAAATTATTGGGTGTTATTAACCTATGAAATTGCGGTTTTATGAAATGGACAACTTTGAACTGTGAGAACTTTGCTTGGTATTTTCGGTTTCGCTTGGCAGTTCAATTAAACCTTATAACTTTAAGCCATATTATTGTACTGAAAAATCCTTTGACTGCTCAAAAGTCTAGTGGTTGAATGCCCAATTGCTAAGTATAGGGTTTCGATATGTACATACCTCCTGTATTGTAAGTCTTGCAAATCCATATGAGATACTGGAATGTGTATGGCATGTTCTTCTTTGTAGCTTTGTCCAGTTCATTTTGCAGAGACGAGAATAGAGGCACACTGATGGCTGCGGGAATGTTCAGGATCCTATAAAAGTAAATTACATAATTTTGTAAATTGTTGGCAGTGATAGGTGTTTAGAAACTCCATAATTATCAATAGTTTATTAATTCATTGCCTTAAATGGGGCCCATAGCAAAAGGCACCCACATTTCGTCAATATATTCTATACAGGGTGTCCCAGAAATCGACGTCAAGCCGTAAATGGGTGATAGACCAAGTTATAACAGTTCTCAGAAAAATACGAAAAAAAATCTATCTCATGTTTTTAAAAAATTATGTTCACTTTAAAAATTTACTAAAAAAATCAATCCCTGTAATGGTTCTTTAACTCCAATTGCTACCAATCCCATAATTTATCTAATTTTTTTATTATTATGTAATCTTGAATAAACCTTGTGTAGATTTTTGCCTAAAATTCAAAGCCAACTCCTCCTACTTGGAAGAAAATTAAACTTTTTCAAAACCAAATTATTCAAATTTACTATTTCGCCCAACTTTAACTGACTGTACTGAAAAAAAAATGTACTACGCTAGTTTGGCAAGTAACATGAAAAATTGGCGCATTTAATAAGGATTCAAAAATGGTGTAACACTTGCTAGATTACGTTTTCAATAATTGGTCAAATTTTTTTTTGTAAATAGCCTCGGTTTTTACACAAAATGTCCATACTTCCTTAAAATGACTTTAGCTTACCTAAAGCTTTGCTAAACTCCGTTTCTAGTTCGATAGAGACGTTACGTAATTTAAGAGCAAAGTTATGATAGTGACTCAACCTTTTTACTTTAAGTCAGGACCAGTTTTCTCATCTTAGAAAAAAAAACCAAATTATCAGATTTAATTTTTTTTCAGATCTTTTTTAAGAAGATGTCGTGCTTGCATTGCCGTCGAAGGAAGGCAGTTTGAACATTTATTGTAATAAAAAAAAAAAAAATCTGATAATTTGTTTTTTTTTTCTAAGATGAGAAAACTGGTCCTGACTTAAAGTAAAAAGGTTGAGTCACTATCATAACTTTGCTCTTAAATTACGTAACGTCTCTATCGAACTAGAAACGGAGTTTAACAAAGCTTTAGGTAAACTAAAGTCATTTTAAGGAAGTATGGACATTTTGTGTTAAAACCGAGGCTATTTACAAAAAAAAATTTGACCAATTATTGAAAACGTAATCTAGCAAGTGTTACACCATTTTTGAATCCTTATTAAATGCGCCAATTTTTCATTTTACTTGCCAAACTAACGTAGTACATTTTTTTTTCAGTACAGTCAGTTAAAGTTGGGCGAAATAGTAAATTTGAATAATTTGGTTTTGAAAAAGTTTAATTTTCTTCCAAGTAGGAGGAGTTGGCTTTGAATTTTAGGCAAAAATCTACACAAGCATTATTCAAGATTACATAATAATAAAAAAATTAGATAAATTATGGGATTTGTAGCAATTGGAGTTAAAGAACCATTACAGGGATTGATTTTTTTAGTAAATTTTTAAAGTGAACATAATTTTTTAAAAACATGAGATAATTTTTTTTTCGTATTTTTCTGAGAACTGTTATAACTTGGTCTATCACCCATTTACGGCTTGACGTCGATTTCTGGGACACCCTGTATACTACAGTGTATGCCAGATGAGACTTGACGAGCGCCGTACCGCGCCTCTCGCACTTTGTCTGCCGCCCGGTTCCTTGCCGCCCTCAGATCTCATACCGCTAAAAAGACCTATAAATCATTCACTGCGCAAGTCAAACCACGTGTTGTGTCAAGTCTCATATTTCGTGGCATGCACTGTAAACATTCCATAGCTATGAATTTGGTGCAAGCGACTCAATTGATTTTAATTCTTATGTATTTATGTGTAATACATATATCAGAGTTGACCAGCTGTAAAAATATTACTCGGACTACATAATCCTAGCAGGATCAACTGCTTGCGGTTCACTAGATTTACATTTATTTGAAATATTGACTCATGGAGCCGGTTATTTTTATCAAACCCTCTCTTACCGTTCATTGATGACTAGTCCGACATGCTCCGACTCGTTAGCCAGTATCTTGTTAACAAGTGCTTTAGTTCTGTCATCTGCATTCTCTTCAGCTAGCGTTGTGAGCAGTGTCCGGATCTGTTGTATAGATTGTTCTTCCTGAAAGTTAATTAAATGTTTCTGTTAAGTTAGTATCACAAGGTTTTTAGCTAAAATTATCCCTAAAGTAAAGTAAAACTATTTTCTTAATGTCCCTCGGCAGACTTCGTGTTCCGGCAGACGTCGGATTTCTATCAGTTACCCAGGTTGTAGGCATGGGTCCGATATATCAAAACGTAACTTATATTGGATATGTGTTAGATATCATATCATATCGATATCTATATCAAAAGCTCTACTTGCGTGCGAGAACGATAAGTCAAAATTGAAAACCATAACATTAGCCTAGAAAAGCATGAAAAGAAATCGCAATATTTACAAGTAGCTTAACTGATAAATAACTTTAAATACCAGTAGCTACACACTTTTTCTGAATTACTGTATCATTACTGAATCATGTTAACAAACTATAGTACTGATATCGATATCTGAAAACCGTTTTCGATATCGATATGCAAACTGTATATCGGTTATATAACCATTTGTGCATAAAACCGAAAACGCCCATCTCTACCAGGTTGCCCTTTGCACTTGCTGCAGACCGGACACTTTCAATCACCTTGGAAGTATATAGAGTTGTTAGTACTCTTTTAACTTGAATGTAATAATTTTAAAATGGGAGAAAAGCTGCTAATTGAAAACAGTTTTACAGCTCTATATAGATCACATGGAAATCAAAACAAAATCAACAATATAGTACTTAGTTCTGAAGAATTTTTGGAATTTTTCACATCAGACCATCAGACACTTTCTTAAAATATTATTATTTAAGACGGTTAGAGCCATTGTTTTAATGAAATGCTTATTTTGTTTCAACTTATTATGTAACAAATTCCAACTTGTAAAAGCACTATTAGTGTGCTAAAATGGGTCAGAGGAAGTAAGCTTATCTGCAAATAGTTCCGTTGTTACAGATTTATTTAAATTAATTGGAATATCTTAGGAATAAATTAAATTTGGGACAGATCTGAAGATAAAGTTGGATCTCAGCCTATTTTGTTCCACTGCAGGACGTAGGCCTACTTTTCGTCTTTCAGTGTTTCAGTAGCTACACACTTTTTCTGAATTACTGTATCATTACTGAATCATGTTAACAAACTATAGTACTGATATCGATATCTGAAAACCGTTTTCGATATCGATATGCAAACTGTATATCGGTTATATAACCATTTGTGCATAAAACCGAAAACGCCCATCTCTACCAGGTTGCCCTTTGCACTTGCTGCAGACCGGACACTTTCAATCACCTTGGAAGTATATAGAGTTGTTAGTACTCTTTTAACTTGAATGTAATAATTTTAAAATGGGAGAAAAGCTGCTAATTGAAAACAGTTTTACAGCTCTATATAGATCACATGGAAATCAAAACAAAATCAACAATATAGTACTTAGTTCTGAAGAATTTTTGGAATTTTTCACATCAGACCATCAGACACTTTCTTAAAATATTATTATTTAAGACGGTTAGAGCCATTGTTTTAATGAAATGCTTATTTTGTTTCAACTTATTATGTAACAAATTCCAACTTGTAAAAGCACTATTAGTGTGCTAAAATGGGTCAGAGGAAGTAAGCTTATCTGCAAATAGTTCCGTTGTTACAGATTTATTTAAATTAATTGGAATATCTTAGGAATAAATTAAATTTGGGACAGATCTGAAGATAAAGTTGGATCTCAGCCTATTTTGTTCCACTGCAGGACGTAGGCCTACTTTTCGTCTTTCAGTGTTTATTTCAACATTTGAACTTACTTTTCTCTTGGTAATATTGATAATAGTGGTGATGCCAAACACTCCATCACTACCATCGTCGTCATCATCGTCTTCCTCCATACCATCATCAAAGCACTGTTTCACAACACTGCCGACATAGTTCTGAGCTGAAATAAAAAAAGAAACATTATTGAGAGATAAACTTTGTTACATTTTTACAAACTAGTAGTTGCAGCCGAGTAGAGGGCAAACAGAAAAGGCGCTTCTGAAATAATAAGCTAATGAAAGATAAATTCTTTTTCTGAACTTACAGATAATGATTTGCGCGAGGCCACCCAATTCAACATTGGACTTGAGAAACAGTTGTCTCAGCAGCTGTCGGATTCCATGGTAGTCGCAGTCCTCAGGGTTACGACCTTCAAAGTCCGCTTGTAACTCCTAAAAATAAAAACCAAAAAACTTAGCACAAAAAAGCAGAATGTATGACTAATTTTCATTGCCAACGTTTCAAGATGTTTGGAAAAAAACAATTGACTGTTTGTGCAAGTTTTTCTATAAAAAGTATAATAATGTGTTAAGTTTTCTTTAAGTAGTAGTAATATTAATATACAATGAAGTAATTACAAATAAAGAGACCAGATAAGAACATTTTCTTAAAGGCAAAATAAACAACAAATAAAACGCGGCATGCCATGTGATTTTTAGGTTATAATTAAAAACCTACCTTGTCCCCAACAAAGTTGCCATCCGAATCAAAGTCGGAGTCTTTTTCACTACCAGAATCCTGTTCTTCCTCACTTTCACTGTCGTGAACTTCTATTTCTTTATTTTTTTTATTCGACATTTTTGTCCGGCGACACAACCACACGTCGTAAAACACAAACAATAACCACAGACAATCAATGAACGAATGATAGAGTCAGCAAATGAACGTTGAATGAACAAATGAAAAATAAAGTGCAATCATAGTGAAATAGACTTTACAGTTTAGCACCTTGGATATTGAGATTTAACTTTTCTGTTTCAGCCTCTTTCAACAAACAATTGGGGTGACAGGTGACTGAGTCTTACGTCTTGTCGTGCGTTGGAGATGGATTACTCCTCCCCGGGAGTCGTGCTGTTGCTAGAGCCGCAGGCTTATTACGTATGAAACAGCAATCAGCAATAATTGCGCAGGGATTGTGCAATCATCGCGCGATTATCGCTTTACGTCAAGCAATCGGCAGGTTTATTTTTGCAAAATATGAGCTCCTCAATCGCGAATCCGCATTATGTATGAGCTATAGCCACACCATAATAATATAACGACAGCACTGCTAACAATAAAAATCTGCTAATTAAAATTTGCAATTATCGCAAGATGATCGCGATAATTTCGTATTACGCATGGTTTATGACAGCAAAGCGACAGCCATCGGCGTGGAAATGTGGCTGTCAAATTGCGATTACTTTTTCCCTTGTTGTTGGTCGCATGCCAATCGCTCGCTGATGGCTGAGTAGGTACAGAAGCTTATGAGTTTTTGGCGGCATTAATTCGTGTGTTATTTTGTGGCTACTTTAATTATACGCAAATTAATTCCTTGTGAATATTATAATGACAAATTAGTGTAGTTTTGTGTCTGAAATATCTACACAACTGGACAATTTGTTGAATCATCGAAAATTTGAAAAAGAGGTGATTTCGGCTACCTCAGCGAAGCTTGCCAAAAAGGTCTAACGCTAGGTATGTTTACTGCCAAATACTTACAAACGCATTAGAATGTGTTATGTCCACAATAAGTATCTTCTATTATATTCTTATTTCTATATGGTAAGCACCGATGTCGACTATTCTGCCAATGTCTAAAGTAAATTAATGGAAAACAAGTGAGTTCAACGATCTATTTTACGTTTCATAGCTCAAATGATGACGATATCCATAGTGATGTCGTTTGAGGTTCAGCCTTCTTTACAGAAAATTCCATCATTTCTGTCCAGTCCAAGCATCGGCCTTCATCGTCTTTACGAATAGATAGCATCCTAAGATCGGCTGATATTTTTTTTAATCAAGGAAATCGGCGCATGTAAGAACTTTGACTTCATAAATTTTTTTTTTTCGTGCCGGTCTAAAAATTGGTGGCAGCTGGCTCGGTACAAAATGTGACTTAATCCAATAGCAATAAGCTTCTTATTCGAAAGAAAACTTTTTGCTCTAAGAGACGTAAATGCAAAATAATGTGTAAACATTGCAGATAAAAATTCTAACTAAGTGCCCTATGTTCATACGTCAGGTAGTAAGAACATTTTTCCCTCCTTCTGCACATCGCAAAACAAAATACGCTATTATCTTCGTAATGGTAAACGATATATCAACGACGATTAGAGAGAACTTGTGCGTTACAATGATATGAACACATGGGTAATGTCAGTGCAGATACGACAGTTTGTGAGATATGACAGTCAGTGGGGAGGGTGACGGTATGGCAGTGAGTATTGAATATTTTATTTACATAAAATTTGATGACCCAAATACCAATTTCTTCGTAATAGTCGATTGTTTTAAGAAATCGTATTGATAACGTATTAGAAATCATACCTGTGTCTTCTGATAAAATTGACTGTAAAAAAAGACTTGACTTAAAGACCTCAGTAGCCAGGTCACTAAATTGATCGCACAATAATTGCACAACTATTACTGATTGCCGTTCCTTACGTAATAAGCTCGCCGATTACTACTTGTTATTATTATTGTACCCACGAGTGGCTCGTTATGTTTGCTCAGTTTTTGCCTAATTGTCCGTTGTTTGTTATATTTTCTGGATATTTCTGGATGTCCGCTTTTAGTCGAAGAAACCTTTTACAATGAAGCTCGAACCTTAAAATTTTACTATCAGAACTGCCCTATGGTTTAAGGACTAAAACTACAAAATTTCATCAAAACAATGGTATAATTATTATAACGGAACGTGGTTACACAACGGCATTTTTGATAGGGAATTTAGTGACGATAGATATGACGTGTTTCGTAACGACCGTGATTTAGTTAGGCGCGACTGGCAAAGGAAAGATTCGTAGCAAATGTCACCCCCCCGGTGACAACTGAGAAACAGACTTCCCATTTGTCCCCTCTAGTCAGTTTTCAAAGGGAACAGTCGGCACAAATTGTCACCCCGGTGACAACTGGGAAGACAATTCCCAACTGTCACCCCGGAGGACAGGCCTAGAGGGGACTATTGGGAATAATTCAAATTCTTAGGTGGCGGTGTGATGATACTCTCGACACGAGCTGGGTGCGTGGTGCGTTGAGCACGAGCAAAATGCTATTGCTACGGAATTGTTGACCATAGTAATAAAGGCACGCGCGATGTCGGCGACAGAAGTGCAGAACGCTGCCTCGCGCTTAGTAAATAATTTGTCGTTTTTAGGCGTAAGACAATACACTACTTAACCAGGTGGAGCTTAGGTACTCTTGATCTAGCTTTCTCCAACTAGCCAATTGAAATAACTGAGTGTTTATCACCCCTTGTGAAGACTGATCTACCTCACCCAGTAATTATTATTGAAATATCTGACCTTGCAATTTCTCCGCTCCGTGAGTTGTCCACTTCTAGACATAATTACCGCAAAGCGGACTTCAGCCTGTTATAGTAATAATAAAAGAATACTTATTTTTCTGAAATTGATTGGCACTCAGTTTTACACATTAAATCAATTAATGCTGCCGTGGATACATTCTATGAAATAATTCAAACAGGAGTTGATAAATACGAACCTTTTATTCGAAGGTCAGGATCACATAAATATCCTGTCTGGTATAGCAACTCTTTAATTAACATAATTAAAGAAAAAAGCAAGGCAAAATCTCGATGGAAACGGTGCTAGACTACTACGAATTCGCATTATTACGAGATAGACAGCGACAAGAGTAAGACCACGAGATTGTTATAATAAACAAAATGGCGTTCCATTTCCTGCAGTTTAAAAAAAGAACCAAAAAAGTTTTGGACCTACATAAAAAACATGCGTAGAGGCTCATAATATCCAAAAATGTTATCTCACAATAACGTCAATTATTCCGAGGGTCGGGAAATTTGTGAGGCTTACAATGACTTCTTCCACGACGTATTTGGTGAACCCTCTGACTATAGCCTCGCTAATTCATAAATAGCGGACGAAAAGGATCCTGACATAATTGCTAACTTACAATTCGATTCGTCAACTGTGGAGAGGTCGTTGTGTGCCCGTTGATAAGGGCCCTGGATGCGACGATGTGTCCCCATTATTTTTCACCCACATTTCAGAAATTGATATATTTAACTGCAATAAAACTACATTCAAAAAACGAATAGTATGGGTTATATAGATGGAGACGAGTGACAATCAAACGATCTTCTATCTTCTCCTGTCTTCTGTTATTCAGTCTTTTTTGTTTTTACCATTTCAAAATTGTGAATTAACTTAACTTTATGTAAACTTTGATTGTATTGCATCTTTTAATTTATTTTGTGGCAATAGTTCGTTTCGCATGTTTTATACATTTATCCCAGTTATACAGGGAAACCTATAATTGGCCATACAAATTTTATTGTAAAACGCATATTTTGTAAAATATTGTTAAATATCGCCGTTACGTAAACAAGAAAAAATATAACACTACTAGGTACATCAACCACGTGCTGACTACAGCAGGCTATTGATTCTGATTTCATTAAGTATTCTACTCATTATGTTAATTAAGTATGTAATCCTTGGGTTATAATAGGCCACATTGACCATTCAAAATTTAAAAACTGTTGATTAAAAATAAAACACTGAATTTTTTCTCTAACAATTTAATGACACAATAAACATGCCTATAGTGCAAATAAATATATATGATTAGTTCTTGTCGGCACTGCCCACAACCATTACACATTTACCAGTGAAGAAAAACAAAGCAACTTCGAAGTTGAGCTTGCCTTTTTATTTTTTATAAATATTTAGGAGCAGGGTGAAGTACGACCAGGATGTCTTGATTATCTGAAAAAAATAATTGAATTTCAATTTTATACGCAGGACATCTACATGACAGTGATAACTAAGATTTTTTGTTAGATCTAGGTACTTACCGTAGTGTAACTCGCCAATGAAATTATGGAAAACCCATACGTAGTCACATGCACATCTTTTTGAGCCCTGAAAGGTTTAGAGTTTTAGAGGCATACAGATTATAGCAAAAACATTGTTCCTTTCCGTTTTACATTACAGACTGTTTCAACCCTTCTGGATATGGTCTGGTTTCTTTTTGGGACAATCCCACCGCACTATTCCCAAACCACTGCAACTCCTGAAAGCCAGAATCAACAGTGGCGACCACCAGAAAAGCGCCGAGGCAATGAAGCTCGACGAACTTCCGGAGAATGAATTTAACTGTCTTGGATCCTGCAACGAAATTAATCAGGTCTGGTTTAACTTATCAAGAAGATAGTTTCTTAAATTTCAGTATTTTTTTATATAGATAGGTCCACATGTATCTGTTAATATGTAGGTCCTACCTGGACATTTCAAACAGGCCTTGAATATTCCTAGTTGGTGACGATATAAAACAAGATAGTTGCTATACCTACTCACCTACTATGTTCATGGATGGCGCAATTAGTACCGCGCGGTCCTTGCTAATGAGTTGCCGGTGCTTTTTGCTACGTTTTAGGTGACCTAGCCTTGATGGCAAGGCGGGAAAAGCACGAAAAAGTAAAGGTGCATTCAGTAATTTACATCTTTGCCGTGTACGAACCACCTAAGTATTATGAACCTACCAGGACTGGGTAAGTTTTTAAATTAACTAATTAAACGTCATCTGACGGAATGGGTATTGTATTGTCATTGAAATCTTGGGTTCTCAATGTTCTATCATGACAAGAGCCCCATTCTTTTTTTTTTATCCTGGTCAAATGCTTAATCTGTGACAGGTCAGGTCAGTGGCTTCGTCACCTACCACTTTTCGGCCGCAGGGAACGAGGCCGCAGGGAGGGTTTTAAGGTAGGGAGAGCGGCGCACCGCAATACCGGCACTCCTCTCCCGCCGCGGCCTCCAACCCTCAGCCGCGACATCGTATGGGACCTGGGACGCTCCATACGACATCGCAGCCCGCCTCAGTTGCGATGTCGCCTCTGTTACCAAGCGGCACCGCAACCAACTTGTTGGCCGCTACGTCGTCGGCTTAATCGGCAAAAGCCCTGACGATCGGCCCCTCCTCGAGTTCCTCTTCGCTTCACTGTTGGTGACCAAGCCACGGCTGCTGAGCCCCTCCACCTCGACAATGCGGGAACCTACAGGGGAGGAGGACAAGAAGCCCTAGACGAATGACATTCTATCATCGAAACCGTGGGGACAGCGAATGAAAAAATTACAAAATTGTATGGGATTGTCAAACGTTATCGAAGTGTCACGTAATCAATCCCTTTCATTTTGGCGTTTTGACCATCGCCATCGCTAAGCAGTTTCAACAATTAATTTACTATGGCCCTTTGTGCGTCACGTTTAGTAGCTGTCGAATCAAATAAAGGGTTTACGACTTCAAGAGTCCTTTACGAACAAGAAGTCTAATAAATTACATATTACCTACAACAACCTTAACATGGAGATTGAAATAAGGGAACATTAATTTCTAAGGACAAGGTTGCCGGGATTACCTGAAATAACGCAAAACCATAAAAAATATAATTGTAGGACTAACAACTTTTGCTATTAGTATCACCTAAGATTCACCACATAGCATTGTATTTTGAGAAATAACAGGGATTTTTTTTAATTCCCTTTCCTGCGTGGTAGCCGTGCTCCAAAATTCCGCTAGTCATCTCTGGAACAGCCTCAAAACGGAAAAAATATCTAATGTTTGCCACCAAATTTATTAAACAGTTAAATTTTTCTTCGCTGTTTAACGGTTTGTCCAATAGTAGATATTTGAGGTTTTGCGTTATTTCAGTTAGGAACCAACCTTGTATCTACTTAGGGCAATCAGTTTTACCTGTGTAGCATAATGAGTACGGAGCTCTTAATTTTTTTGGATGCTCTGTACCATCCGCTTTCGTAGAGCGCATCTGAGAGTCCCTCACTCTGTAAAACAAAAATTGTTAGGATTGTGTGCTTATTTATTAGATATACTTACGTACATGCGAGGGAGGGATGTACGATAAGTACTTACGAGACGGGGTACATCACATAAGTACGATATGTAAAGTTCTCAAAAGTTTAAAAGTTAGAACTCAGAAGATTCTATGTTTGCATTTCCTAAAATAAGAAAGTAATTCAAAGTATCCAGTCCTAGTAAGATAGGATGACAAAACTTCTTTCAAATAACTCTTTCACTCCCGTTGCTTAGATACCATCTTCAATTATAAACAACAGAGAATTTACGACTTTCCAATGTCCGATGTACACAACTTTCCAAGTCACGACGCTCCACAAGTTTTTGCACAGTGACCGTATAAATTTTCATGGCTCATTTCAATAAAAAAATACCAAAAAAGGGTGAAGTAAAACCTGCTTTCTTAAAATGCCCGAATTTAACAAAAAATCGGACGCTATCATAAAATGAGATTGCAAAGATTTCGTTCCCTCGGGTTTCCTTATTGAGGGACACAAGTTAAATAAATTGGATTATTCATTTGTTTGTTATTTTTAGATGTAGGTACAATGTAGGTGTTTGTGTGAAAATGATGTCCTTTATCATAATGTTTGTGTATCTGTAGGTAGGTATATATTACCGACTCCAGTAGACGCTGTCCATACCAGCACAGTAGCCATGTTTGAGACAGTGCAGTCGTCAGGAACGATTTGTACACCATCTCGTTCCACTTCTCCACTATCTGAAACATAAACTCTAGCTATTAGGTGGGAAGATATTATCCACCTACATGTATCTACAGCCAAGCGCATCAGTAATAACAATTTGATAGCGCTTTTATGACATAGCAGATTTTCGTGGTGCAGGTGTTACCGTTAATGTCCAGTTGTCTGTACATAACCAAGTTACTGCTCAGTACCACCCCTCATCCCGTTGTCACTTGAATTTATAGTGCACTGACTTGCAGAGTTTTCCGACCCGCCATACGTTTTGAACCGAACTATAGGTACCTTGTTGTTCACTCATTTACACTTATTTTCGTTTATTTGGATGATATAGATGTTGATTCACTTACCACCCAAAATTAAAACAACTTACACAGAAAACAAACTAATAAAATATTAACACCTACAGTCCCCAGACGTTTATTGACAGGATTTCCTTGTATTTTCCTGAAGGTCAAATAAGCGAATAAAAATATACGTATGGCGCAATGTTGGGGAAAATAGAAAGAATTCTCTTCGTGCCCTTAGTTTTATGTTTTTGACAAGGTAAAATCTACTGCACGTCGGCGACACTTTGGCTGGTCCAGCTAGACCAGCTTAAAGTCAAAGTGTAATAACAGGATTATACTGGGTCTTGGTTTTGACACAGTAACAATTTGAACTTGAGCACGCCTAGCATAGTATGGAATCTCAATAGAATAACAGTTCAGGTTCTACTGGTTATGTCACGACAGTCGTGCATCCTGGCTGGACTGGTACTTACAACACAGCAGAAACCGCAGAAGCATATTATAATGGAACTGTTGAAGAAGTTGACGAGCAAAGCGAAGCTGAACATATCCTCGACATCGCCGGAAAGCCTGCAAATAATGTTTTAGTTTTTAGCTGGTTGCAGTCCAGCTGCTAGCTGCATAGCTGAGGAAATTGTTTATACATAGCAAAGCTCAGTTTAACATAATTTTCAGTTTGCCTACAAGTATTAAAAATTACGTCAGTCATGCGAGCTAAGCTGAAATTAATGGTCTAATTGAAATGATTTGACTGTTTTTTTTTAAATTTTTTAGGTTATAACATCGTGGGATGTAGGAACTACAGGTAACAGAAATGCTAACAAGGCAAAACACAATGTTCCCCGCGCATACGGTTGAGCGGCCAGTCGTCCTTCGCACGCCGTGGCATTAACTCGGTCTGTATAACTTATTATAAGGACTGTCACTGTATTCAATATTTCCTGGTAATCAACAATAGACTGTCACCTTGAACGTCAGACTTTCATTTGCCGTTTTTCCGTACGCCTAATGGTAGCTACATAACCAGCCTGGACTCTCTGGAGTGCGGCGTAGTCCTCTTGACCTTGACTGCGATCTGCGCCAGTTTCCACGCTGTACACGTCCCCTACTACGCCCGCGTGTCTCATCCACTTCTCTCCGCAGTTCCTTCAATTCAGTAGTCAATCCGGTCATAAGAGTCGCTATGTCGGGCATTGATGACGACGTTGTCGAAGAAATGGTGGGGAGGACGACTGCCTGACCGCTAAACCGTATGCGCAGGGAACATTGTGTTTTGCCTTCTTAGCATTTCTGTTACCTGTAGTTCCTACATGGGACATATTATCCGTCTTTAAGTACAGTATTCGCCAATCTTCTTAGGCGCCATGTTGGCTTTCCGATGCACAAGGAACGGCGCAGTGCTGTTTTTGTGTAAGATTTACTACTGCGCAGACATTGAAGAAGTTTGGCGAGTACTGTAGGTCGGTCGGTATCGATATCGCTATTAATTTCTGTAGTGGTCCTGGTGACTTCTTGTTCTTATAGTCTATGGTAGCTCTTTCCAGCTTTTTTTTTTAACAATTATGTAACATTAATGCAGGCAGAAATTACTTAGGTACCTGACGAGAGCTCGGTGTCTCACTATGATCTCAGAGAGGTCCTTCTGGTGTTTCATTTCCCAATCCTTGTCATCAAAAGTGTCAATAAGTTCTTTGTTCTTGTGCGCATAGCTTTTGCAATATTCGCCTAAAATCAAAGTCAGTTATGGCAAAGTCACTCAGTTTATACGCTCAACTCTTAGGCACAGCTATTGTGATCGATTTTACAAGCTTTTATTTAACTTGCAATGAATGTTTGTATGTATGTAAGTGAGTTCGGGTCAAATCTCGCAACTGAATTTTAAAGCAGTTATCCTCCACCGATTAAGATGAAATGTTGCATACACATTTAGTTTGGATGACAATTCATGGTAGTTAAGTGACGTCATTCCAAATGCAATATGGTGGACTAGTAATTTTTTGTGCACTGCCAAGATATGAAAGAAAGGTTGACTGGTAGAGAATGTCTTGTGGCATTAACTCCGCCTATTGTACATGAAGTTTAAATAAATAAATGATATGGGTATCAAATGAAAGGGTTTGCTTAGAAAATACGAAAAAAGTTTGTTAAAAATAAAACATTTTTTAATCTATAACATATTTCTTGTCAGGTACCTTACTAAATTACTCCGCAAAGGATCTACAACAAAAAGAACAACCCATCTTGGAGAATTGACCTTAAAACCTGTATTTTGTTCATAAACTATCTTTTTTATTTAGGTCTCAAAAGTTCGACCTTTGGAAGAGGGTCCAGCCCTCTACTTATGCCACCCACATCTCATTACGAGTAACGAGAAACCGAACTCTTTAACACACAAACGTACCATAAATCAAGATTCAGGGACTCAACAACGTTCTATACGTGGCCTGAAAACAAAACAAAACCAAAAAATTCTAGGCCTAAAAGAAAAGGTAAACCAATATCGACATGGCGTGTTACTCCGGTATATTTCATTCGTACAATTGTAGATCTAGACACACGGTAGTGTGTCAGCCAAGTTCGTGAAACAGAAGGGCAGCTCACCTGCCGAGACTTGTGTTACACGGTCCATTTCGGCCCACTTTTACCCCCCCCTGAACTTCAAATCTATTAAACGTACACAGGGTCGGAGTGAGGCGGAAGGGCCCGGGTGGCTCTTCTCAAGCGCCGGCCGGGGCCGACGGGCCGAGGCCCGCGAGGCCGACTACTAATGCGCTTCAGCACTGTAAATTGTCTCTCACAAGCAGGGGCAGATTGTGAATTTTTCAGGCCCTGGGCTAACACACTTAAGGGCCTTCCAAAAACTTGTTTCTATTTTTCTGAAAGTGTGCTTTTAAAGAGGAGGAGTAGGTTGCGGCGAAAAGGTGTGACACCAGCACATTAGTTCTATCGTCTGAGAATTTCTACTACTAGTCATCTTACTTAAAGTATAAATGTGAAAGTTTGAATGGATGTATTTGTGTATGTTTATTACTCAATCACGCCAGAACGACTGAAGGGATCTGGATGAAAATTGCAGAGATAGATTATAGTCTAGAATAGTACATATGCTACTTTTCATCTCGGTATAATGTTCCCTTGGGACAAGAAAACAATATCCACGCGGGCGAAGCTGCTGGCAAAAGCAAGTGAGTAACTAAAGCTACTGAAGTACTTTTCTGTAAAAATTTCATGAGCTCCAGTGCAGAGGTTAGAAATATCGACAATGTTGCATCCTGGCTTGCATAGATTCGATTTTTTTTGTCAATTTCTTCAGATATAGGAATAGGTAAAATATATAGTTTTCTGTACATATCGAAAATTTCATGAATTGTTGAAAAAGAAGGAATTCTAAAACAATCGAAGCAAGATACATACATTTTAGGAACTCACTTTGGTTTGGAGAAGATAGATTTTCTCTTTACCGTTCATACAGAATTAATTATAACATGATAACTTTATTTTTTCGACTTTATTGACTTATACAGATATGTGAATGTAAAGTGCAAAAGCGAGCGAAGCGACTAACAATTTTTTTTTTATATTGCAGTATTTGGATTGGGTTAGATTTTCTTTTAACCTTTTCTATAGAAATAGGAGAAAGTAAGTCGTCATACGCAGAAAAGGGTTTTTTTTTTCTCAACACTAGTAGAATATTAAATAACTGTCTTCAATGGCGGATGTAGGACCTTTATATACACGGGGCCCTGGGATGAAGCCCAATTAGCCAATAGATAGATCCGGCCCAGCTCATAAGTCTATTGCATTAACGAAATGGTGAGAATTACTCAATATGCAATTCACATAACATGGTGGTATACGTGCTGGTATGCATGTCAAATTTATTAAATTAAAACATTATTAAATTTCATGCACATGGCATGTAGCAACTACCTACTTTAGATGTAGGTCGTAAGAGTTGGGCCTTATAGCCTGGACGGGCACCTACCATCTTGCGGCTAGCAGCAAGCTCCGCAAGCCAGGCCTGTGAGATGGGGGCGCGCAGGCTGGGGCCCGGCGGGCAAACGCACCCTCGACTATAGGGCCAGTCCGATCCTGGACCTACACACTTGAAATTACGTATCTAGTAAGATCCTTCTAATTACCAAATCCTTGTTTTTTACCGTGCAGAAATTCTCATGCATACTGCACTAAAACTCCACGGTGTCCTTTTATGCCGCTTATGGCGGGAACACGGGCACGCGTTAGTACTCACCGTGAACCCGCCGCGGCTGTCTGTCAACGGACCCTCCTCTGGGGAGTACCCCCCATCACCATCCCATCAACACACTGTGCGCCGTGACCACCCCAGGGACCAAACCAGCATATGGGTGCCAGACGACCCCGTGTATGGCATCCTTGGTCCCCAATTACCAAATCCTAAATTTCAATAAAAAAAAACTTACTATACACGAGATAATGACGTCCGAAAAGCCCTATTTTTATCATTGATGGCTGGCTGACTCACTCTCTCATCAAAAGTTTAGTCTAATTTCAGGTGATTTCTGCAGGAAATGAAAAAAGTTAATTCAAAGAAGAAAATCATGCTGTGCAATCGGAGGATACATATTCGCGAGCTGGCTGACCAAAACCATATATATCCTCCGACTTCATAGCATGATTTTCTTCTTTTTTACGTCTTTTAGTTCGCTTTTTAAGCAGTCGGGTTTATTTTTATTTTTAACTTTTTTTTTCGAATTAGGTACAATTGAACATAAAAAGTATTTTTGAAATCACCTTTTAAAACCCTTTATTTTGATACCCTACACGATGGGTTTGGAATAAAAGCATTGTGCGCCCACAATATGGTACCCAAAAGCCGCCATTTTTCTATTTTCCAATTTTAATGTAGTACGTACGAATCATCAAAATCGGCCAACGCGTCTGATCTCTGGGACACCACATAGGAACAAACATACATACATAGACTGATAAAAACATTACACTCCTTCGGCAGTCGGTTAAAAAATTGTTTGACATGACAGGAGTAGAATGATACAAGGAACTTCGAGAGAAGATAATTATACAGTTAGATGTCACATCTTTTATCAGCGAAGCCATTATCAAGAACTTTGCTTTCTTTTACATTTTTGTTTGAGTGGCATACTATCTATCTCCTAAAAGCTAACTAACGGTTATCGGGATAAACTTCTCCTAATGGAAATGGAAACAGTCGGACGCTTGATTAATAGGAAATTCAGTCCAGATCGGAGACTGACTGTAAATCAGATTGCTAATTTTCTACCAGACGTTTTCCTATGTGTGCTTTTGTTTATTAACCGACGGAAAAAGAGGGTGTTATAGGTTTGGCGTGTGTATCTGTGTGTCCGTCTGTGGCATCATAGCTCCTAAACGGATGAACCGATTTTGATTTAGTTTATTTTTGTTTGAAAGATGACTTTTATTGAGAGTGTTCCTGGCTATGCTTGATTAAATCGATTAGGCCGTTAAAAGGTGTTCGCATTTTACTCTTTGAATCTGGGTTTTTTCGCAAGATATCGTGTCATTATAACGTGTTTTGATAGATTATGTGTTGATAGGTTGCTATGCTACCTAGTTTTTACGGTAGTTATGTACAATCAACCGTCAATCATTTTAGATATTCTATCTGAACAAATACACTAAATTCCACCACTGCCACTCTGTATTATTATATTCCTATAGGTCATGTCCCAGACTACGAAATTTTCTGTCGCCAAATTAAACGGATTAGAAGATTATACGTCATGGAAATTCGCAATCAAAATGTTACTAATTCGCGAAAAACGTTTCAAGTACACGTCTTCACTACCGGAGAAAGATGATTCTGCAGAACTAGAAAAGGATCAGGAGGCTTTCACGTTGATATGTCTACACCTGGAGCCGCATCTGTATCCGTATGTGCAAAGTCTTTCTTACGCTAAGGAGGTGTGGGATGCGTTGGCAGCTATTTTCGAAGATAAAGGTATAAACAGACGGATATCTTTAATGAATAATCTCTTAGATGAAAAGCTAGAGAATCACAGGTCTATGCACGAATATGTCGCATCGGTGATGAGTCACGCTCAAAAGCTGAAAGAGATTAATCAGAGCTTTGATGACGATTTGATAGCCGTAGTACTACTGAGAGGTCTACCTGATGAGTATAGACCATTGCGAATGGCACTAGAACACTCAGGTATGAAACTTACGTCTGAAAATGTACGTCAGAAGCTGTTACAAGAGGATTCCGGTCAGAGTTCTTCGAAAGATGCGTTGGATGCGAACTCGGCGTTAGTAGTAACAAGGAAACAAGTTCAGCATTCAGTTTTAAAGCTCAAGTGCTTTAGATGTGGCCAGAAAGGTCACAAGAAGGCAGACTGCTCGAAGCTGGTAAAGGAAGTAGATGGTGAAGGCAAATCAACGGTTTCTACGAAGTCGAAGAAAGTTGCATTTGGCTGTTCACTGTCGGTACACGATTCCTTCAGCCCCTCGGCATTTTATCTGGACAGTGGAGCGTCGAACCACATGAGTTTTCAGAAGCACTGGTTTAGAGACTTTATGATAACTGATAAGAATGTTGTGACATGTGCGAATGATGACAAAATGTCAAGTGAGGGTAAGGGTGACATTATGGTAAGGTTGAAAGGAGTTTTATTACCTATAAAAGATTGTTATTATGTACCCGGCTTGAAAGTTAATCTTTTATCGATTTCGAAGTTGGTGCAGAATGGGTGGAAGGTGATATTTGATTCTGATGGTTGTAGGATGTTTCACCAGTCGATAGGTCAAATTACGGGTAAGCTTGTGGTGACTGCGAGTGAAGTCTCAGGTATCTATAAATTGGATGACTGTTTTCCTGTTGTAGAAGGGGCTTTGGCTACGGTTCAAGCTGAGGACTCGTTGGCGCTTTGGCATCGGAGGCTTGGGCACGTAAATCTGGCTGATTTACAAAAGCTTCCACAGATCGAACTTGGAGGTAAAAGTGTAATGGATCCTTGTGTCGCTTGTATAAGAGGTAAGGCACATAGATTACCTTTTCCAAAGGGTGAAGCAGGGCGAGCTACTGACAAACTCGGCTTATTACACGCCGATTTGTGTGGTCCAATGTCGGAACGTTCTTATGGGGGTGCTCGTTATATGTTTATCATCGTGGATGATGTCACTAGGAAAATGTTTGTTTATTTTCTTAGGGAGAAGTCACAAACTTTGAATTTCTTCAAGGAGTTTGTGAGGCATATGGAGAATGAGACCGGATTGACAGTCAAACGACTGAGAACGGACAATGGGACAGAATTTGTTAGTAAAGATTTTAATGCATTTCTTTCCAGTAAGGGAATAAGGCACCAGTTGACGGTCCCCTACACTGCTGAACAGAACGGAGTCGCGGAGAGGTCGTTGCGCTCTGTAACGGAGATGGCACGTACTATGCTCATGGATAAAGCGCTAAATCAAAAGTTTTGGGCAGAAGCTTGTAACACAGCGGTATACGTGAAAAACAGACTGCCTCATAGCGCTAATAACGGTAAGATTCCGGAGGAGTTGTGGACAGGGAAGGTACAAAAGCTGGATCATATGAGAGTTTTTGGGTCAACGGCGTATGTGCATATTCCAAAGGAGAAGAGGAAGAAATGGGACGCTAAGGCAAATAAATATATCTTCGTCGGTTATTGCGAAGATACGAAGGGTTATCGCTTTGCGGATTTTAGCAATCCTAGACGGATAATAACAGGAAGAGACGTAACATTTATTGAAAGTTCCGATTTAAAGACGTCGGCAACTGGTTCAAATGTAAGGTCGTCATCTCTCTTAAAGACTGTAGAAAAGGAAGACAATGCTGTTGTATGGGAAATCGGTGATTCTTCACGAACGGTTCCTCGTACGTCAATGGCAGAAGATTCTTATTATGAAGATTCGGAAGAGATCGCAGAAACAACAGGTGTACAAGTAGAAGCTAGCGCGGTACCTACTCGTGCAGCTGAGTCTGAAGATCTTAATGAGGCTTCTAGGCAAGAATCTATCATTGAGGATCGTACAGCTGAAAGGACCGGTACAGCTGATGTGCATGAAGCGGTAGGACCTAGGTATCCTCTGAGGAATAGGTTGCGTAACGCACACAGCGGACTGTATTGCTACCATAGTACGCACGAAGTAGAGGAAGAACCACGATCATATAAGGAAGCATTACAAAGGTCTGACAGTCATGAGTGGCAAGCAGCAATGGAACGAGAGTTGGCGTCTATGAAGGCGCACGACGTTTGGAAGGTAGTTGAGAAACCACCAGAAACCAAAATAGTGGGAAACAAATGGATCTACAGGTATAAGTTTGATGCGGACGGAAACCTGACTTACAAAGCCAGACTGGTCGCGAAAGGTTTCACGCAGTCATACGGTGTGGATTATTTTGAAACGTTTTCACCCGTCGTAAGAAGATCAACTCTAAGGTTATTGCTGGCGTTGGCTGCTGAAAATGATTTAAAGGTGCATCATTTCGATGTAAATACTGCGTTTTTAAACGGTGATTTACACGAGAAGGTTTATATGCAATTACCCGAAGGTTTTGACGGAGAAGGTCGAAAACAAAAAGTTTGTTTATTGCAGAAAGCAATATACGGTCTCAAACAAGCAAGTCGCTCATGGAACGAGAAAGTAAATGATGTTTTGCTGTCAATGTCATTTACACGTTCAGAGTTAGATAGTTGTTTATATTATAAAGATGATATTTTTATTTGCTTGTATGTCGATGATTTTATTATATTTTTTGAAAATATGGAAAGTAAGCAGAAGCTATTGACAGGACTGCGGAAATACTTTCAAGTGAAGGATTTAGAGGAAGCTCGGCAGTGTTTAGGCATGAGTTTAGAACGAGGTAAAGAAGGTACGTTTTTCTTACATCAGAAGAAGTTTATTGATATTGTTCTAAAGGATCATGGTATGAATCAATGCAAACCAGCAAAAACTCCGCTGGAACTGGATCTGCATAAGGTTTTGGCAGATGGGGGTGGAGAGGAGTTGAATCGCCAAGAACAATTACGATACCAGTCGTTGGTTGGTGCATTAAATTACCTAGCCTGTAACACGAGGCCCGACATCTCAGCAGCTGTGAGCTTCTTAGCTCAGTATAATTCATGTTGCCGATCGATACACATGAAGGCGGCTAAGCGAGTTCTACGCTATTTACAGAGTACTCGGAACTTAGGCCTTGTGTTTCGGAAATCAGTAGATAAATGTAACGGTAGTCATTATATTACAGGTTACGTAGATGCAGACTGGGGAGGAGACATTAAAGACAGGAAGTCTTATTCGGGATTCATTTTTAAGGTTGGAGCGAATATGATCTCTTGGGAATGCAGAAAACAAAACTGCGTGTCACTTTCGTCAAGTGAGTCTGAATACGTCAGTTTATCTGAAGCATCCAAGGAAGCTGTGTACCTGCAGAGGTTGGTGAGTCATGTGATTAAGAACATGAACTCGAAAATTGTCAAGTTGTTTGTAGACAACCAGAGCGCCATATCGATGGCGAACAATCCTGTTGCTTACCGACGGACGAAACATATAGACATAAGGTATAATTTTGTTCGTCATTGTGTTAGTGAGGGTTTAATTCGGTTGGAGTACATCCCAACTGAAGACAATTTAGCCGATGCTTTAACCAAGCCATTGCCTCGCGTTAGGTTTGAGAGGTGTGTGTATGGTTTTGGTTTAGCCTTGAGTGCTTGAGCAGAGTTGAGCATGCTGTGGGTGAGTACATGATGGATGGTTGCTTGAGAGGAAGTGTTGATAGGTTGCTATGCTACCTAGTTTTTACGGTAGTTATGTACAATCAACCGTCAATCATTTTAGATATTCTATCTGAACAAATACACTAAATTCCACCACTGCCACTCTGTATTATTATATTCCTATATTATGTTATCGATTGAAGCGTGTCTACTATTAGGTATATTATATTAGTTTAAAAAGCATGATATAAAAATTAAATTACAAATTTAAAAAACCCTCGACACAAAAACCACTAAAAATTAAACCTCGTACTCGCGTCGGGGAACCGCTAAGTAAATAAAATAAGTTGCTGTAAACGCTGGCTGGCTTTTTTTTCGAACAATGATTGTGGTCGGAAAACACAGTTTTAGTTTTTCTATACAATGCTCATAGTTCTTTTGATGAATTTTCTCCATAACATTATTTAGCAGTTGTTCAGGTACTACTTTCGCACTGAAGTCCCATCTTAAAACTACACATCTTAAAACTTATTGCTAGAACGTCTATCTTCCAAAAAAGTAGGCCATACTATGCCATGCCATGTCTTAGTGTTTCTGTCTCCTTGAATGTAACTGAAGCCCTCAAATACAAGAAGGTACAGACAAATTCTTTGAAACGAGTTCATTAACTGCCACATCTGAGTACGTTCTTCGTACTTTGGTATTTAGTAGGTAGGTTAGCTAGGCTTCAGTACTTTTAGTTACTCACTAGCTTCTGCCAGCGGCTTCGCCCTCGTGAAAGTGAAAAAATATCCCGAGGTAACATATTCCCGGTAAGATAAAAAGTATCCTATGTGCTATTCCTGACTATAATCTATCTATGTGCCAAATTTCATTCAGATCCATCCAGCCGTTTTAGCGTGAAGAAGTAACAAACATACAAACAAACATAAACCCACACACCTTTATAATATTAGTGTGATACTACGGACACCTTTCACCTTCCATATACGGGGTGACAAGGCAACTTGCCTTTTAATCAAGCTAGGGGGTGGACTCGCTTCAAACGTGAACCCTTCCTTAGGCATTTCAATAAAGACCGGTTTAATTAGAAACTTTTGTTAATCGTTACCTTGATCATTCACTTTGTTTTGTCTTTCCTTTTGTTAAAGTTGGTATTTTCAGTGTCGTTGGCAAAATTAACTAGGTAAGTTTTGTTTTCGAGAGATTTCATTTTTTGTTTACATTTGTATTGTAGGATGTTTGGCTACATAAGTTCCTACATACATTTGTATTGTAGGATGTTTCCCTACTTTTGAACTAAGAATCGAATTAAGGAGGCCCATACCATAGCTAAGACTTGGTGGCTCACAATGTGTCTTATTAGAAAGCTTAAAGTCACTCAAAGGGCAGTGGAGAAGGCAGAGGGCTATGAGGGTGTGATCAAATCAGAAATGACGATATGAGTGAATAGGTTACTTCTAGGCAAGCGTGCTTCACCGTCGACCACATCATCGCTTACCATCAGGTGAGATAGTGGTCAAGCGCGAGCCTATTGATAATAATAAAAAAATAAAAAATCCGCAGGTGAACCAGGTTCACCGACATAGCCCGAAGAATTGCCAAACTGAAGTGCCCGTGGGTAGGGCACATTGCTCCCGGAATGGACGGTCGATGGGGCCGAAAAGTCCTCCCGTCTAGGTGAACTGATATCCTGGCTGCGAGAATTTGGTGGATGCGAGACGCACAGGACCGAACAGTATTGCGACGCTTGGCTTGGCTGAAATTATGAATTATGATGAAAAAGGCATAGCCTGTTGGCAAGGTACAAGTCAAAAGACGTCGAAGCCCCACATAAAAAAAAAAAGTCTGTTTCCCGATAGCTACAATCTAGGGGTCTTTAAGTCAAGACTGAATAGGTTAATTCTAGGCGAGCGTGCTTCACCGTCGACCACATCATCGCTTACCATCAGGTGAGATAGAGGTCAAGCGCGAGCTTATAGACAATAAAAAAAATATATATATCTCGCGTGTTTTCCTAAGGGGTTAAGCAGAGATACACCCACATTTTACCAGTAACGTTAACGGAAGGAAAAATAAACTTTTTTACATAAAAATACTACCGACTTCCTAATAAGAAAACTACAAAGTGTAAAATAACTTTACTTAGGTACTACAACTTATCTATATCTATAACGCAAAAAATGGTACTTACTTACGAAAGACACCGACTGCCAAAAATAAAGTTATTTTTCACTTTGTAGTTTTCTTATTTGGAAGTCGGTTGTATTTTTTTTGTTAAAATGTTTTTTATTTTTCACTTTTTAGTTGTAGATACCTACCTAATTAGTTGTTTAGTAAGTTACCTTAACGCCAGAATAGATAACCCGAATATCATGAAACTTGAACATAACCGGTGAAATGAGATATCTGCGTGTACCTTAAGAGCGTTGCGTGGCGTGATGTTATGTTATGAAATGGTATAATTAATTAACGGGCATGCGATTGCAGCAACCTGTCGGGGTTGCTGCAATCGCATGCCCGTTAATTAATTTTAGGTTTGCCGTTATTTATTGAAGAGTTCTGTCGTATATCCACGAAGTTCTTCATCAGATCTTTACCAAATTAAAAAGGGATCAATTTCGAAACATATTCTTTCAAACAAAAAAAGAATTTTCAAAATCGGTCCTCAATTGACGGATATATCGGTGAACATACAAAAAAAAACATGAAGTCGAACACAGAACCTCCTCCTTTTGGTAAGTCGGTTAAAAATGGCCGAGTAAATCCGGGGCTCATATCAACCGGTTACAAGACCTCAAAGTGCTTTGGGAAATGTCTGAAGGAAAAACATACAAGCACTTTGCTTGACCTAGGAACCAAACCTGTTACTCTCAACAGTCGCAATTACCATTACAATCTTTTTTGTTTTTATTTGGTTTGTATATACCTGAAAGACCCCACTCTGCTTTGGTTTGCTACTTACCAAGCGGATAAGTATCAACCAGCTGCTTATCTACGGGCACATACACCAGTCTCCGTACCCTGACAGCCAGCAGGTCGAACTGCGTGGTGATGTGGCTCAGGAATATGCAGAACAACAGGTCTCCGCACAGCATGAACCAGATTGTTATGAGGCCTGAAAGAGAACAATCCCATTACTATGACATATCAAAACTATCGACGCCGTGGCGACGCGACGCTTGGGGGAGGGCTATGTCCAGCAGTGGACGTCTTCTGGATGATGATGATGAGTTTTATTCCAACCGTGTTACATAAACGTTGCCTGGAAGAGATCGCGGAATGCGATAAGACCGCCCATTGTATGTGTATTAGTTGCTTTTTATAATTGTATTTTAAGGTGTACAATAAAGTATATAATAAATAATTAATAAAGGGTCCGGCAGCCTTATTGCGTAATTAATTCGGCAATGAGAATGAAAAATCGACCAGGGACTAGGGGACCACGATAGATCCCAATAGGTCGAACTATCCGGGTTATTTCTCGGCCCCTCCACAAGATAAGATAAGGCAGGGCCGCAGGTTTGCTCACGATACTTGCTTGGTACTTGCCCGGATTTGAACCAACGATCTGCGAGAAGCGAGGTGTCAGCCTGGGCCACCACGATCGCGACAACCGTAATACTAGCAAATTCGAATTGAAATCATTTCTCCAGGGATGTAATCCAGGTGGCAAAATAATCCCCCCCGGTGGGTTCCCGCTTTGTCGAGGCGGGGGGGCTCAGTAGCCGTGGCTTGGTCACCCACGGTGAAGCTAAGAGGAACCCGAGGAGGGGCCGCTCGTCAGGGCTTTTGTGGACTAAGCCGATGACGTAGCGGCCAACTAGTAGGTTGCGGTGCCACTTGGTAACAGGCGACATCGCAATTGAGGCTGGCCGCGATGTCTTATGGAGCGTCCCAGGTCCCATAAGATGTCGCGGCTGAGGGTTGGAGACCGCGGCGGGAGAGGAATGCCGGTATTACGGTGCGCCGCTCTCCCTACCTTCCGCATCCTGGACGGGGTCGCCACCGTCTGATGGAGGACGCGGTGGGGCCGCAGGGAAGGAGGAATGTCGGTATTGCATTAGCTGCTCTCCCTATCCTCTGCTGAAAAATGGTTGGTGGTCTGGCGCCCATTTGCTGGTTTGGTCCCTGGGGGTGGTCACGGCTTACAGTGTGTTCTGGTGCTCCGGTGATGGGGGGTACTCCCGCGAGGAAGGTCCGGTGACGGACAGCCGCGGCGGGTTCGTGGTGAGTGCAAACGCGTGCCCGCGTTCCCCCCATAAGCGGCAAAGTGGACACCGTGGAGTTTTAGTGGGTTAGAGTCCCACATAACTGCACTATCTCCCCGTGGTAGTGCAGTACGCATTAGCATTTCTCGAAACAAAAAAAAAAGTTGGCGAAATAATCCGTTGAACTATTTCTATGAAAAATGGTCGTCGGATCATTCTCGCTTTGCCCATTTCTGCTAATTGATTACGTATATCGTACATCGGATGATGAACTGACCTACTTTCCGATGGAAAAGGGTAAAAGTTATTATTTTCCGGAAATTGACATACTGACCTCGGAGGATGAAACTGGCGTAATCCAGTTTCGCTACCATTATTTTATCTTATTGCAGTTATAGACTCCATCAGACGTGGGTTGCAAGGGGGTGTATTATTGTAAGCCAAGAGGGTGTTAGTGTTCAGGTACGAAAACGTTAAAAACTATAAAATGTAAATATAAAAAGTCTCATATTAGTGTACCTGCCATAGATTTAGAATTTTTTTGCTACGCAAAAAGATACACGAAGGGTGCGAGCGAGAAAACCTAATCAAGTACTAAACGCCCAAGAGAAAAAGAGAGAGTGAATGAAGTACCAATATGTCATTTTTTTCGCGAGAAGGAGTCCATAGCGTCCCTTCTGTTTTACACCGCGGTGAATTTCTTCCATTTAAATAATAATCTTTAGATTTAAATTGATAATATTAATTATGCAACTATGTTGGCTTATTCTGTGAGTGAATGTGACGTTACAAGACGAAATAACCCCAATAAATACATGTTTCATAGGTAAATACAATTTTGTCCTTGGATTGTTTCGAACCATATTTTGACAAATTTCTGCTAGTAATCGGCTCAGAAAAATATTCTTACAATAGTTTATTGATTTCCATTGTTTTATAAAAGTATATTTCGTATATTTAAACAGAATTTGCTAAAATATAATGTAAAAGAGAAAATTGTTTGTTTACGCTAGGGCTTGACAAAGCGATGACGTCAGGAGTATCGATAAAAACTTAATCTTTTTATAGTGACATCATGGTATGAATACAAACTTATTTAGTCAAGTTTTGTTTAAATAGATTTAAGTTAGGATTGAGAAGATGTGTTCATCTAAACTGTACTTTAAGTTGCATGTTTATTATATTAGCCTTTGTTTTTCAAAATGTTTCGGAGAGTTTTGATGTTTTATTACTTTGAGTAGGTTTAGGAATGTCATATTGTTTGCATTTATTAGTTTTACAGTGTCTTGAATACATGAGTGCTCTGCTCACCAGCAAATTGTTCTGTTGTGTAAATAATAATTTGTAATGTTTATGTACCTACAGATGCCCAAATAATTCTGTATTAAGAGAAAAATGGATTCGAATTTTAAACAGAGATGGATGGTCTCTACAATATGTAGTAAACATTTCGTATTGAAATACCTACTGCATACTAAGAAAACATCGACGAATCCTAATGAAAGAATCTATACCTAATTTATTTGTGCCTGTAAGAATGACACTTCCTATCGTATGGTTAGTTAGTGGCTAACCTAGATAGTATTCTGTATAAGCAAGCATGTATTTTGCCCAGTTTTTATAACAGTTCAATATAAACAACAACGGCAACAACCCTTTAATCTTGTTTCTTATTGTGTTCACCAAGTATCGATATCGATACTGAACATGGACTTTTTAACAACACTTTTTTAACTAACACATGGACAATTTCCCTCACACATAGATTTTATTTTTTTGGTTTCGCTTTTCATCTGACTCTGTGTATCTTGTACATACTATATCTATGGTACCTGCTGCCTAGTAGGTTAGGTAGATTAATTGATTTTTTTATGTTTTTGTTGTGCGCTTTTGTTAACTATTCTAATTTTGTAAATTTCTTTATCTACACTCACAACGTAATGTTCCAAATATGATTTAAAAAAATATGGTACAGATACCGGCACGGTTCTTGAGCGCTCGGCGGAAGAGTGGGGATCGCTTTGCGCATCGTACACTTATGACAAATAAAACGCACACCCGTTTATTATTTATTTTTTCTAAGTTACGGTCTACGTAATTTCTTACTTATAAGATTAAATAATGATTTATTAAATTGAGAAATGGAAATTGTGATAAAAAAAAGGTAACTAACAAAAGTATTTCTAGTTTAAAATTATAACTTAGTTCTTATAGTTTGTCAAAAATTACTAAAAAATCTACAACGTACCTACATACTTTTTTTTGTTAACATTTTTGACCTCTAATTTCATTTGTTCATTAATGAAATGAAAAACAATATAGTTTGTAAGTATAGTAGTATAGTTAGTAATGAAAAATAATAGTTTTGCTATAATTACAAACTGACATTAATTTTTTTCCTGCTATATTTTCGATAAATATCACCTTTTATTATTATAACAAAGGTCTAATTAATAAAAAAATCACATAACATATTTGAGTTCTAACTTACCAGATAATTTAAAATGATGCAGTTTAAAAATTTGTAGCAATTAAAATGGCCGGAATTGTACTCGTCGTCGTGAGGTACATGCAACAAGAGTAAAGAACGAATCACGACTGACGGCTATGACGCGATACGCTACGGGCCAATCACTGCACTTTCCCCGCCCCCGCGCCTCACTTCATACCACCAGATCACCAGAGGGACCCAATAATTCACTTTTGCGCACGTGAAGCTCAGCGCTCAAGAACCGTGCCGATGATTGTATAAACACGTACTTTATATTCGTGGATAGGTAAAATTAAAAAAAATAACCCATTACAGTGCAACATTTTCCTTCGATTTTCAAACAACTGCATCATAATAATACATTGTGTATTAAGGGCGGTAATTAAGTAATTACGATCGAGGCTCTAATAGAAGCCATTCGTAATTCCCGTACCGCCCGTGAAACATACAATGTTTTTCATCACGTTTGCGAGTAAATAAATAAAATTATAGGCCAGAAAAAAGATTTTCATTAATTGTTTTTGCTGCATGGATAATATCTGGCAGTGTTGCATTTAAATCACACTCATCGGACGACGACGACGACATTTTTTATAACTTTTTTACTTGTTTTCTAATACAAAAAGGTAAATAATTATGAATTATAGCTTTAATACACCAATCAACACGACTATTATTACGAAATACGTGAACTTTTTTTTGAAGCAGATGTTGGGCTTTTTGACCGCACCACAGATTATACAAATGTTTCGTTCAGAAACGTTAAGGGCAAATACTTACGTAGGTATACAGCCATGACGGAGTGTGAAAAAAATAAAATAATTTTGACACAAAAAACTATTAAAATCGATTATTAAGAACATTAGATGAGTATTTAAGTAACATGTAGCGAGATTGCAATGAAATTCCTGTTTAGATAACATTTTAAGATAATTTTTCAATTGCGTGTAAACTCCTTGCTTGAACTTGCATGACCTGTGTGCTGTTCTATAAATTAAAAAAAAATACTTACCGACCTTGGGTTTCATGACAAAAAGAAAGCTCGAGGGTTTTATATGGGGCATTACGGCCAAGTTAACCTGTATGTTTAGATACTGTTTACGTGCAAGTGTGATGAAAAATAACTTTTTTTTTTTTTTTAACACCGTTGCTCGTAAAGCTGATGTAATTCCACCGGTTTTAAATATGTAAAGCGGGTCATAAAAAACGCGTGTGTTACCAAAGCAAATAGTTATGTTATAGTCCATACAAATTCCATAACAGTATTATTTGCCATTTCGCGCGCTGTTGCTATTCAAATTTCGAACTAATCGCCGCGCGGCGCCAGTCAGTAGGCAGCGCTAGCACGCTGTTAAAATGGCGGGAAAGCAACAGTGTGCATTCACAGATTCAGTTTATTTAAAATAAAAAAAATCAGTTTATTCGGTAATTTAAAAACTTGGCTGCATGCTCTAACGTCTTTGCCAATATTTTCACGCAGCTACGGCAGAAAATAATCCTCGCGCCATTTTTCTCAAATTTTCTTTTCTTTGTACTTGTATTGTGAAAATTTAAATATGACAACTTTCAATAATGAAGAAGAGCCATATATTACTTCAACTCCACCGGATATACTAACAGAAGCGCGAACCGCATGCGACAGCTTGCTGCCGTCAATATCCAAAGACAGATACATAACCACGTATGAAAATTTTTTGAAGTGGAAAAACATGAAAATGCCAAGTCATTTTCCGAAAATGTAGTTTTGGCGTATTTTAATGAACTAGCTAGTAAATATAAGCCTAGCTCGTTGTGGACAACATATTCGATGCTGAAAAGTACCTTCAAGATGAAAAATGGTGTCGATATTAATTTATATTCAAATCTCATTGCATTTTTAAAGAGACGCTCTGATGGTTTTATAATGAAAAAATCTAAGGTACTGTCATCAAATGACGTCGAAAAGTTTCTAAGAGATGCTCCAGATAGCCAGTACCTGGCAACTAAGGTCAGTTTGCCTCCTTATTTTATGTATTGATCTACCTACTGTACATACTCTTTTACATATTTTTTAACGACCGTCTGTAAGCTAAGTACCTATACCTTATCTTACACATTTTTATTTCTTTTCAGGTTGCGTTAATATTTGGTATTAATGGTGCATGTAGACGGCAAGAGCTTCACAATATTACCACAAATGACATTGAAACTCAAGGCAAAATGCTTTTAATTAAAATCCCAAACACTAAAAACAAAATACCCCGATCTTTTATTATCAACGGCCCATTTTATGACGTGGTCAAAAAATATGAAGCTCTGCGTACGACTAAGGCAAAAAATAATCATTTCTTTCAGAATTACCAAAAAGGTAAATGTACTGCGCAACCTATTGGTATAAATAAATTCGGTGCCATGCCAAAGGAAGTCGCCAAGTTTTTAGGATTGCCGGACGCTGATTGTTATACAGGGCACAGTTTCAGAAGAACGTCAGCTACATTACTTGCTGATTCGGGAGCTGATATATTGACTTTAAAGCGGCATGGCGGGTGGCGTTCTAGCGCAGTAGCAGAATCTTATGTAGAAGATTCCATCCAAAACAAAGCAAATATAAGTGCCAAAATAACTCAGGCAATAAATTTGGACCCACAAACGAAGAAGTTTTGCCCTGAGCCGCGCCCCTCTACTTCTACTGAGGATATTTTTTTATTTACAACTAATGACGAATTACAATGCTCTTCTGCCGCCTTTCAAGAAGTTTCGTCGTCTCCAACATTTATTATTATTTCGTTTATTAAATTTTTTACACATCTACTATTTACATTTTTAAATATTTCTTTATAAAAACAAATCATAAAAAAAACATTTAAAAATATAAAAAATAATGGTGGTCCACCGGTGTCGGGAGCAGGGTCCAAGCTACCGGTGGTTAGGACTCCAGAGACAGGAACCTCCTCACAATGCGAGCCGTATCAAGGAGTACTGCCTTCTGTATCAGGCCCTTGATCCAACCGTGTAATGACAGCCTCGACAAATGGTCGTCGAGGCTCTTGGCCATCAGGCCGTTGGCCGTAACAACAATCGGCACAATGATCGCCGAGTCCACATTCCACATGTCGACAACCTTGATCGAGATACTTGATTTGTTTCTCTTTCTCAGCTTTCACAAGGTTCTCGTCATGCGGGATGGTGATATCGATTATCATTGTGCGGCGCGCTAATCGATCTATCAACACTATATCCGGCTTATTGGCGACAATAGTCCTATCAGTGATGATAGACCGATCCCAGTACAATGTGACATGGTCATTTTCGAGAACTGGGTCGGGCACATACTTGTAATACGGTACCTCAGAATCTACTAGATTGTACTTCAAAGCAAGTTGCTGGTGAATAATCCTGGCCACTTGGTTATGCCTGTGTAAGTACTCGCCGTTAGCCAGACGAGAACAACCACAGACTATATGTCTGATGGATTCACCCGGACGGTGGCATGCCCGACACATGTCAACCGTCCCGTCCTTCATTATATGTCTCCGATAGTTATTCGTCAGGATAACTTCGTCCATAATTGCACAGACAAAACCTTCAGTTTCCCCGAAAAGGTCACCGAAACGTAGCTAGGACACAGACGCTTGACAATCTACATCGGGCCCATGGAGTGCCCGATAGAAGCGTCCGTGTAGCTCCTTGCCTTGCCATACCTCTTTGCGTTCATCAGTAGTTAGTATTACAGGTTTGCGCCAGTTCTCTTTAGCCATGGACAACGGGGTGAATCCCTTGTCCACTGCGACCACATCCCGGTGCATACCCACTTCAGCTTTTAAAAAGTATTCTCTGAGACTGCACACTTCGCGGTTGTGAAGAGTCTTGGCGTTTAAAAAGCCTCGACCCCCACACTTCCGCGGAATGTACAGTCTCATCACCGATGATCGGGGGTGATGCATCCGGTTTGCGGTCAGCAGTGTCCGGACTCTCCTTTCGAGGGCGTCGAGCTCGGTCTGAGTCCATTTGAGTATGCCAAAAGAGTACATCAAAACCGGCATGACCCAACTGTTGAAGGCGCGCACCTTATTTCCGCCTGATAAAAGGCTATTTAATACCTTTTTCAGACGGCTAAAGAAACGCTCCTTCAGCAGTTGCTTCATGTTAGTACTGTTGATGCCCAACGCTTCCGACATACCCAAATACTTGTAAGTTTCAGTTGAGGAGAGGTGTCTAAGGTGTATGGAATCAGAGAGTTGAATTCCCTCGGATTCCATAATATCCCCTTGCTTCACATGCATGACTGCACATTTATCCACACCAAATTCCATCCTGATGGAGTTACTGAAGGTTTCAGTTAACTTCAGTAGCTTCGTCAGTTGGAATTTGTTGGGGGTAAAGAGTTTCAGATCATCCATGTAAAGGAGGTGAGATATGACCTGACCACCTCTTCTCAACCGATAGCCTAAACCTGAATCCTCCAGCAGTGTACTTAAAGGATTCAGGGCTAAGCAGAACCAAAGTGGACTCAAACTGTCGCCCTGAAATTAATATCCCCCGCTTAATCCATACAGGCTCATCATCCCCCTGAATCGGTCGACATCCCGGATATCGAAGGACTGTCTTCCACTGACCCATACATGACTCAAGGAAAGTGCATAGAGTTGCATCTATTTTGTACAACTCCAGCACCCTCATGAGCCATGTATGTGGCACAGAGTCGTAGGCCTTCTTGTAGTCTATCCAGCATGTCGACAGATCCTTGCGGGATCGACGAACCTGTTGGCTTATGGCCATGTCAATGAGGAGTAGCTCCTTAGTGCCGCGGGACCCATTCCTACATCCATTCTGAGAGGTAGACATTATTGAGTTATTTTCAATGTGTTTAACAATTTTTACTCTCAGGATGGATGTAAGGAGTTTATAAACCGTCGATAAGCATGTAATTGGTCTATAATTCTTGGGTTCCGCGGGACTACCTGTCTTATGGAGCAGATGGGTAACGCCTGTTGTTAAAAACTGCGGAAGCGACCCAGACTCTAAACATGACTGGAATTGAGATGCCAGAAACGCGTGTGAGCTGCTATACTATTTTAGCCAGAAGTTATGCAGTCCGTCCGGTCCCGGAGACTTCCAGTTCGGTAGTGGACGAACTGCTTTGGCTACATCAGATGGACTGATGATCACTTTTTCCATTGATGGTATAGCTTCACACACGCGCTCAAAATCACGCATCCAGCCGTCCTCAGTGTGACAGACGGGTACCGACCAGATGCTTCGCCAGAATGTACTCGTGGCGACATCATCCGGGCGGCACACGTCAGTCACATTTTGTTCAGGTCGCTCCCAAGTTCTATATACCCACCTCTCATCACTCTGGAACATGCGATTCTGCGAGTACCGGTCAACCCGCCGCTTATACCGCCGAATACGGCTGGCCCATACAAAAACTTTCTGCTTCAGGAAGTCGATGCGCTCCGTGACACTGGACATGTTTACTCGAGGACTGATTCCAGTCCCCGAAAATGCCCGCCTCACGAAGCGCATCACACGTGGTCGTGTATTGCCCTCCCTGAAACAGTATAGTTTGCCGATGAGTACCCTGGCCCCATCGATACGCCGTTCGATCCTGCATTGCCAGGCTGGCACAGCAGGCTTTGGTCGAATAGCCTCATTTGGGAACTTAACTTTGGCTAAACGACATGCTGCAACAGCCCCACAATACAGGATTGAGTGCGTATCAACGAGGTTCTCGCTGCTCTCAAAGATGTTCTCAAGCAGCGAGTCCAAAGCACACACCAGCGCCCCATTTTTCTTGTGCATAGGCAACCGTGGTAATCGGGGTCTAAGTTCAGACGGAGTGGACCTGTACTCGCGGAGCGCATCCTCCAGTGCGCTCCTCAACCTTTCGTTGCACTGGCTACTTACTGAAACTACCCTATCATCTTCCTCAAAATCAACTTGAATGGACCGTGGCGGGACTACAATAGTGGTTGGCGGTGCCACGGTCTGTGTCGGGGTTGAAATGATTTGGTTGCTCAGCACTTCTGAGCGCAGCCTATAAAGTGTGGCGTTGTCCAACCTGTGATTATGCTGGATGACCCGCACCTGATCCGACAATCGTTGGGCCGAGACGTTTACCGTTGGTTCTAGGTCCCGAAACAGAGACAGCATCCTAACACGGTACACAGTGAGGTTAGTTCCCCCCTCTGTAGACCCGTAATATGCGCGCATGACGTTCTCATTCATACCTTGAGTCCATCTCATGCGCAGCACACAACCACCGGCAGCGGGGACCCGGCTCGGGGCCGGTTGGCCCCTAGATCCCAAGCTTCTCGGTGGCCGGCCTCTCCCCTGCCGACGCGACGTACAGGTTTTGGCGACGTCGGCGGGGAAAAATACTCGTCGCTTGAGCTCGACGCAACTGCAGCCGCCGATGATACTGGTGATCCGAGGTCCGGCGGCGGCGAGGCGGAGCTGAGTGACGAGTCCGGGGGTGGATGGCGTGCGCGATAGGCTGCTGCTCTGGTCAACATTCTTTAACTTTTTCCATACATTTTTCCATTGTATATAATCCTTAGTTGATGTCTGTCAGTGACGACGACGTCAACTGGTTTCTTGTAATTTAGACATTTTTTATTGTATTTCTTGTGGATTTATTCAACTGTATATTATGGGTATTTTATAACTGGTTTATTTTGGTGTAAATGGTTTCTAAGTTTGATGTTTTTATGAGTTTGTAAATAAATAAACAGTGCAGGAAAAAATTTGACATGTTGACATTTTAGGGCCAGCGTATTATTATTATTATATACTTTATTGTACACCACAAAAAACATACAGGACAAACATTAAAAAAAAACAAGTGTACAATGGGCGGTCTTATCGCACTAGGCAATCTCTTACAGACAACCTTTCTTATTGACCCTAACACAAAACAATGACATTATGAATAGTAATAATAATAATAAAAACATAATTAAAAAACCAACTACAACTACGTATCATTTTAATAATTGTAATTTCACTAACTGTTTCAATAATTAGAAATGAACAACATATAAAATGTTTTTTTTTTCTGTTTCCTCGCAAATGTGTTAAAAAACGTCGTACGATATACGTGCGTATTGGTTATAACATGCTCGGCTAGATTACGCCCTCACCTTCGGCTCGGGCTGAAATTCCGCCTCGCATGTTATAACCATCATAACGCACTAATATCGTAATGTACTAATAGCACATTTTTACTTTTTAAATTTTATAGCACACTTTTACTTTTTAATTTATAGGCGCTAATGGGCTCCTTGATTTATTGTCGAAAAGTAGTGTTATGTCTATGGAGGCGCGCGCTGATGAGAATTTAAATTGCCAGCCATACAACATTTTTTTTTCGTTTCCACTTTTTGTTTTATTTCAAATGTATGAGTGAAGATAAAATAGTGTATGCAACGGCATATAATTATGTATTAAAACACTCGCGTGTTATTATTATCACCCACGCTCGTGTTTTAATATGACCATTGCATATACTACTATTATAACACTGAGATTTGCTGACAGAGAACCCAGTTATGGATTAAGCTCGCCTTTGAACATAAGTTGTCCTTTTGTTTTTGTATATGTTTGTTTTGTGTACAATAAAGAATATGAATATGATTCACTGCTTACAGGAGCGAATGCTGTCATTTAAAATAAAAATTACATAATACGTGTGGTATCAGAAACGCTTGTGCAATTCATGCTCTTAGATCCGGCATTTGACATCCATTGTCTGTGAATGAAAAGATTTGAGATTTTTATTAAGAAGATACATCATAACGTCTATTTTCTCTGATAAATAACCCTTTACCGACGCTTTATCTTGTCTGCATTTTTGCCAGTAAAAATCGGTTTCTGAACGAAAAAGTAATAAATTTTTGTCATCGTTTGAGAGTCCATCGCGATAGCGCCTCGCTTTTAGTTTAAACATTAAACTTATCGTAAAAGGTTCAAACAACTGTTTTATTTTGAACTATGGTAATTAATCTAGTTCGTTCAGATTAGAGAGCAGAATAGAGAGCAGTTTAACTTCAAACGACAAATATGAAGCCACTGGGATATTGGCTAGTTTACTGTAGTACGGTATTGTTTTTTCATTTCAAAATTCTGGTTCTGCTCATAATAGTAGATTATGCACCCAGGGGACAAAGGATTACAGCAGGGTCTTACGTCACGGGCAACATATTGAACCCTGAGCGTAACAAAGGATGCACTCGGGAGTTATGTAGAGTCCTGAGTGAAGCTAGGGGTTCAAGCTACCCAAGACGAAGACAGGCTTTATCCCAGAGGAGTATGAATGCTCTTTGAATGATGGAGCACATGGACTGTTTGAATTTCAAGTTTCTGCTAAATGTTGAAAATAAACCATAAGGACGACACATTCTTGACTCCTAATTTTATTGTTCTCCATTGAACAAAATCGTCATAGGCTTTTTCGTTTCTGTATTATATTTTTTTCCGGTAGTAGATTTATTAAAAATCTCTAAAGCGCCTATTTTGATAAACTCTGGAGAAGAATATCACTCGGTATTTTTTGTCAACACGAATATTGCAATAAAATTCACTGAAAATCACAGCACCAATCACCGTCTTATGTTTCACATTTTTTGAAACCACGCCCACTTTTTTTTTTAATTCTGCTTATGGTGGCCATTTCGATTTTCGAGCAAACATCTTTACAATCCCAGGATATGTTTTTACGAGTTTTCCACGAGTTTGCACACGAATTTGACGTGCCAAATTCATATCACTTTTTACTGCCTTGGGAGTTTCATACAACTAACTTTACGTTGAGATTGCATGATATGTAATTTGACATTGTCGAGCAGGTGGTGTGAAAAAATCATGATGTCGTTCACGGGCAGACAATGCCGCTTTACAGCCTAAGGCTTAAGCGCGTACCACTAATTCTAATAATTGCGGATAATCTGTGATTGAAACCAATATACTAGAATCTATCAATAGATTTTATTTGCAACTAGCTGACCCGGCGAACTTCGTTCCGCCAAACAAATTTCTAAATTAAAAGAATTTTTCTAAAATAAACGTAGCCTAAGTTACTCCTTATTACATCAGCTACCTGCCAATAAAAGTCCCGTCAAAATCGGTCCAGCCATTTCAGAGATTCGCCGGAACAAACAGACAGATAGACAGACACACAAAAATTGTAAAAAAAATATATTTTGGTGTATGTACCGTATATATATTCATATACATGTAGTAAAAAACGGTTATTTCAATATTACAAACAGACACTCCAATTTTATTTATATGTATAGATTTAAAAATCGCAACGTTTAATTACTGGTGTGTACGTACGTGCATGCGTGTTTGGTCTAGAATTTTGCACAAGAATCCCTTATGTAAAGAACCTGTGAATTGACAAAGATATTTTTGAATTCATCTCTTAAAGTTGGGCAATAGGGAAAAGTTTGTATGGAAGCGCTTTTATTCAAATGACTTGTACTTACCATGCCAAGTCTGTGCTGCCAAAATAACCTCATAGTACCCTCTCTGGAAGGGATCGAAGGGAAACCAGTAGAAAAACGGCAGGATGAGGGGTATTTCATGACCCATGGCTATCTTCACGATCTCGACGAACGGAGGCGAGAGGAAGATCACTAGGAGAGCATTGTTGCACCAGTAGTAGCCTGCAAATTATGGAAAAGTTTAATGGTAATCAGTTTTGCTTGCAAAAGTCCGTCAAAGCTTTCCATGGCGGGGGACTTACAGTAATGAAGATAACAAATGAGGCCTAGTTTTTTGATGCATAGTTAACTGAACCAATGGTTAAATATGCTAAATAATGGTTTCAAATTTTAATAAAATGTCCTTTTTTATCAATTTGTGGAGGCAGGTACCAGGACGTGTTGAATGAAACAGCTGACGAGATCTCTATGAATTTATTATTTCGACACCCTACTATTTATACATATTTACAAAATCGTTTTCTATCTTCTACCAACAATAAAATTGGCGAAGTACCCACCGTTGAACATAATCAGTAAAACAGCGCTGACCTCACTACATAAAAACTAGTTCAGTGTTCCCAAAGCGATCGTCGCAGGCGCACGTCGTGTTTACTCCCAGAAACTATTAACCTTATGATGTATTAAGGTAAGCAATAGTTAACCGGTTGATGACAGGACACCACTGTATTCCTATGGCCGTGGCCCGGAGGTAACGGTCTCGTCTTACGTGGGTTGGTACACAGGAAGGCAGTTACAAATGTGTGTAAATTATTTCATGACTACTCTCAAAACGGTGACAAAAAACAAAAACCTAGAACCAAAAATTCGAAAACATTTAACCACCAAAACGCACTGAACCTCCGTAGTGGATAACGGCCCATCGCCTCTCACAGAGAGTATAGCTGTGTCTTAGTAGGGGGAACATTATGGGCTGATAAGATAACGATTATGCCCTTAATCAAGCAATAAAACAACCTAGGTTAGGTGTTCCTACTAACGTTGATAAAAACATTACTCTCAGGAACAAATTGTAAATTGGTCCTAGGAGACTTACACAAATTGCTTCCGGGAAAAAACCGGCAACGAGTAGAGAGTTTTACACTCTCTGTGGCCAGTTACGGCTGGAGTATTATGTAAGACCTAACACGTGACACACTTGTAACTTTTTAATTGACAATCATTTTTATGACCTAAATAATAAAAATCACAATTATAGAACTTTTTGCGTCGTCAGTTTTATAATTGAGAAAAGCTGTGAACTTGTTAAACTTTAGGATGTACTTGAATTAAAGTTACAAATTCTCTGTTTAGAAACTCTGATGCTATTTCAAACTCGGAAGATAATAGGTATGATTTTGCAAGACTACGTAGGTATATAGTCTTGCAAAATAAAAACATTTTTGGCAAAAGTAATAATATGTACTATAATAATATTAATTTTATTTTTTGTTTCTAATATTTTCTAAGTGCTTCTGGAAAGAAAGTCAACGGTCAAAGATATTAGATTACCTACCTATGTAGAGTATGCCTAACTTAAATAATTCAGACATCCCCCTTTTCATTTCATTCAAGCTATCTTTCAATCCATTCTGTCTGTCTGTCTGTTACCTTTCACGCTTAAACCGCTGTACCGATGGAATTTGTTATGGAGATAGTGTGACATGGGGAAGGACTTTGCATAGTTTTTATCTCGAAAATAATCCCTGAGGGGGTGTAGAAGTTTGTTTGGTGAAACAATAATTTCTCAAGTAAGGCTGCCCAAATGCCTACAATATTGTTGCGCCATATAAAAAAAGAAAAAACAGCAGAAATCAGCCAGTAGAAATCGACTCTGAAAAGGCTAAAATCGCAAATCTTGATGTCGTTCTGCATTTCTGGTATCTAAGTATGGGTATTGTATGGGCCAGTTAGCGTAGAGTTAATCCAAATTTCTAACTTCGAAAAAACGTAAGCTCCGGAGGCGACGCACCAGGCGAAAAACTACGAAATTTTTAGACTTTTATCACGTTTTGCTCTAAAAGTCATAAACTACACGTTTTTCGACAAACATAATTTCGAATTTAAATAAAGTACCTTAAACAAAAAGGATAGGGCTACAGTTTCGCGTAAATTTGCAAAAAAATACGCCAAACTTTTAATATATTTATAACGGTTGTAAATGAAAAAAAAAAATGAAATCTTCGAAGGACCATAGCTTGGTCCCTAAAAAGTTTATAGAGCTGTAGTTGGGCTTAAATTGTTGCAAATTTAAAGAACTTTAAAAAAGTATGTTTAACGTTTCTCGAAAAACGCATAGTTTATGAATTTTAGACTAAAACGTGAAAAAATTCTCGAAATTTCGCAGTTTGTCGCCTGATGCGCCGCAAGCAAACGTTTTTCGAAATTTCAAATTTGGATTAACACTACCCCTAACTAACTGGCCCATATAACATGCAAAACTTTGCGATTTAAATGTTTATTTCTACTGGGCTACTATTCGAAGTAACTACAAACAGCACACGAAGTCGCGGGCAAAAGCTAGTATCACATAAATATGAAAATCCCGTAAAAATATGTTGCTCCGGAAGATGAATTGGAGCAAAATGCTTTTTTCCATACCTTGCAACTTTCTCCCCTACCAATATTTTGCCGCTTCGAAGCCATGGAATTTGATTTACCCTACATTTTTACGAACCCGTTATTTTTCCCAATACTCACCTTGGTTTTGCATTATTTTTTCAATAAGTCACAGCTTATGCTATGCTAAAAATGTCAAGGCTGCAACATTACCTCATCGGGTTAAAGGAAAATACTGCTTTCCAAGAAAAGTCGACATTATAAAATAAGTAATAAAAAATCTGTCAAGGCTGAGCTTGAATTTTCTCAGGACCGATCAGTATGGCGACGCTTGGGGGAGGCCTGTGTCTAAGATAAGACAAGATAAGATTTATTTCTGAGTATATGGTACATTAAGATCTTAATATTAAACAGTTTCACATACACTACCGTTGCCGGTGTAGAAATATTAAAATTAAACTACAAAATCAAAGTGTCCAAGTTCTAGGCCGCAACAATATAAATGTATTAAGTAGTTTGTCATCGAAACGCTAAGAAGAAAATAATATATACCTCCATGGCGCGTCAATAAGCAGACACAATAGAAACAGCAATAGCTTACGTATACATGGTGTGCGCACGACGTTTGAGGCGTATAATAGTTTTGATGAATGTCATGAAATAAGTAATTTTTATATAACAATAAATTTATGAATGAAATGTCAAAATTTAATGTCAAATGCTTATAAAATAAAAAATAAAACATTACAAGTTAACAAGTGTAAATAAGTAATAATAAAATGTAATGTCAAAATTTATAATTTGAAAATTTATTTACTGAATAGAAACAATTGTCTAATAGCCAGGCAAATATTGTTTTCCTAAATTTATTAGTGGGCAGCACTCTGATTCGTGGGGGTAAATTGTTAAATATTGTTATTTAACAATTTACCCCTAGCAGTGGACGTCTTTTGGCTGAGATGATGATGAGCTTGGATTATGTCTCTGAGGATAATATTATCAACTTCGACCTGAATATGTTAGCCAGTCAGCAAAAGAAGGGAGCATGGCTGACTGTCCTTTGATAAGGAATATTTAGAAAACTTATGAAATCAAAACTTTCAGTGCTTATCTAGCCCCTAGTTGTTGTGACAATCATTCGCGTATTCAAACAAAGGATCACCATACAGCTCTTATGTAATAAAAACAATTGGACATAATAAAGAGACATTAAGGCACCTAACACCAAATAGCCAGACATTATTAATAATAGGTATTCCAAGACTTGTGATGAGAATGGAAGTAACTATTATTAGGTTTTTCCACGCAGGTACTGGACAGGTGCTCCCCTAGATAGCGTCCCGTTAATTGGTGTTAGCGCGAATGTAATGACTGATATTGGATAGCTGGAGTGGAAGCCTGGAGTTTATTCTCAGGGAGGATAAAATAATATAGACGTGGGGCTCTAGATAAAGTTTTTTTTAAGAATGACGACATAAGGAACTGAAAAGCAAAAAATAAAAAAAAACACCAAACAAACAAACATGCAAATTAATTACCTAAACCGTAGAATAATTGAAGCTAGGTTGATCTTCGTTGATGGTTTGTTTGGCACCGCCTAAAAATGCTATAATAAAAGTTTTATTTATTTTTTGCTTCTCAATACCTTATTTCGTCTGTATTTCTTTTTTGTTAAATAGTTTTATTTTCGCTTTTCAGTTTACTTAACTTCAAAAGAATTGGTTCTGATTGGTTGAAAAATTATCAATAAATCCTTTTTTTCTACCTTTAGAGCTGGATTATAAATAATTTAATACACTTTCCAATAATGAAATAATTTTTGCAATCGGACCAGTCTATAAAAAGTTAGGCATGTCGAATTGAGAGCCTCCTCCTCTTTTTTCGTCGGTGAATAAGCGATGGCGATAGTCGCCAAAATGTGTGGGATTGAGCACGTGACTGACATATCAATAGCGCTTTGCAATCCTATACATTTAGAAGTTTTTCCAATCGCTAAAGCAACGCGACTTTATGGTTAATACAAAGCTGATACAGATTGTAAATTTACATGAGTTATATTATCTGTGCATGAGTATAGACAAGTGTCATTCTAAGACCTTGTCCAGGAGGGGCGAATTCAATGCGGAACTTTTCGCGCGAATTCTTACGTGCGTTAGCGAGGTACTGGGCGCCAATACATCGCGTCCATAAGCATCGCGCGAATTCAAAATACGCGCGTAAATCGCGGGCACTTCGCCAGATTCTCGACTCGAGCTTGAGTCGAGAACTCGAGATATTAGAGACTGTTGCATCCAGGTTACGCGAAATATCAGAGCGAATGCATGTCTCATGAGAAACGGATCGCTTCGTTCAACTCCATGTTTTCAAATTTAATAAAAAAATCGTTCGTGCCCTGATGCTCGTGCGTTGGTACGAACCTTCTGGACGCAACGGTCGCACGTAATATGCGTGAGAGAATCGCGGCGAATTCGCCCTTTCTGTACAAGCTCTTCGAATGTCACTTGTCTAGACTCATACCCCTTTATTAAACTCGAAGTAAACCTACAAAATGTATCAGCTGTGTATTAAATTACTGCATATATTTTTCGCACTTTAAGCTTGGCGTAACTTTACTCCGCGTTTTTGGAGGGGTTGGCGCCTAAAGGTTGTGTTTTGAGGTCGCTTTTTAACCGACTTATTTGATGTGCAGAAAGCACAATCTTTTGTTTTGGTTTATGTAGATGCACTTTGCACTGAAGTTCTTCCTTGTTGAGAACGTCTATCTAGATTGTGCTGAAGAGAAGAATAACTACGTAAGCCATCTTCATCTCTTCGTACGTGTAGCATCAAAATAGTGTCGCAACAGGCCAATGCTTTCAGTACTATCGAGGTCTTAGGGATACAACGACTTTACTTACTTCTTGATATAATTGGGTGGCGGAAAAACCGGGCAGACGGACGGAGTGCATAGTCTTACAAATAGATATCTCTATGTTTGGTACTTGTAAGCAGTCCATCTATGGTCCATAAAAACACATACCTTGTATGACATAGTTAAGGTGCCGCAGCGCGTTGCTAACGATCTGATGCTCTTCATCCGACACCTCTCCTCGAGGCCACATGCTGCGCAGTTCACTCACCAAGTTCTCGTACACGGAGCGGTAGTACACTATCTTGTAGGATTTAGCCATTGCTACAAAGATACAGATTAGAAATGTATTAATACTTTTCATTTGAGATTCTATCACGGTGTTCATATGCGGCTCCTGTGGCCGAGATAATTATTCATGGTTGATTACATCAGGCTACAAATCAGCTAAAATTAACCAACTGCTAATTCGAAGACATAAATGCTATGAGTTATCAAAAACATGACAATAATAAAAGAGGCGTAGATTACCTAATTCTTTTCTTGAAAAACCTATCATCATCAACATTATTATGTTCCCACTGCTGGGACTCAGGCATGCAGGAAATGAGAACCTGTGTTAAGAGCTTAAATTAATTAATAAGTACTTATAATTAAATTTAAATGAATACATAGTACTTTTAAGGTTATATTACTTCAAACGTGGATTCATAATAATGGAAAGATTCGACAAACAAGAAGAATTAAAAAATAAATCGAGCTAAAAATAATTGAGCGAAACTCATTCTCATTAATTCTGTAATCATCCGACTAAACGAACCCAATAGCAGGTATCCAACACAGGGCATCATGCGGAAGATTTCGACGGCGTCCTGGAAGGAGCCGCCCCGTGCCGTCTGTGCCATGTTGATCAGCTCCAGCCACGTCACCACGAACAGGTTACCGAACTCGAACCAGTAGAATATATTCCATAGCAACCTGGAATAGGCTCTTTTTAAGTTATTGTTCTCGTTGTTTTTTCTTGCCACAATGATATACAAGTTGTAGTGTCAGGTTCTTTTTATATTTGGGAGACACTAAACTATGTTTTTTTCTTTTCTGAAGAACCTTAGTTTCTTACCTGACATAAGTAGAATCATCTCTGGTGATGCGAAGCCCAACCAGTGGGAGGATAGCTCGTGGAATAGCAAACGTTGCATCGTAAGTATTTACATCGTACACCTGAAAGATTTGAAAATATGCAGTGTTCTTGGAATGGATCTGAGTACCTATAGCTGTTAGATATCCCGGTTTGTCCATAGTACTTAATGCTTCTAGATACTTCAACTCATCTGTGCGCGCGGCGCTATGTGTGGGTAAGCATGTGTGGGTGATTGTTTGCTCGGACGACGACTGCCGCGTCACTGCCACACAAATGCATCACTACATATTATAAAATAAAGTTTTACACGTTTGTACGCGATATACTCAAAAACTATTGAACGGATTTTCGTGCGGTTTTCACCATTACAAGGAGTGAGAAACAAGGAAGGTTTTTGTGTATAATTTGACACGGGCGAAGCCGGGGCGGGTTGCTAGTAAAGTATAATTACAAGCGCACGCACAGCGCACGCGCACAAATGACGCCGCGGGCGCCGTTTAGTTGAACTATCTATTCCCGTTTTCACTAACACTAGGCGGCACATGATTCAATGGCAAAATGTCTTTTCTATAGACTCTCGACGCTGAGCCGAGCTTTGAAAATCCGACAGTACGCAATCTTTTAGGGATCGTCATGTCGGAGAGGAGGAGTCACTTAGTTTTCAGGCTCCAGGCTTTATCCCAGACGTTGTCGTTTCCTTCGTTCACCATCTAAGCGCTCTATTATAAGAACGATTAAAACTTATGTCATTTCAATTATAATAAAATATTGGCACACGACTTGGTTAGGAGGATTTAGTATATTATATAGAGACTTATACTCCATTTACGATATCATTAGACGTTTAAATTAGCCCATTTTACAGCCCGTTCAACCGATTTTAACTTCTATTGCGTTAGTGATACGACAAATGGTAGCTGTATTAACAGTTGGTTTTGATAACAGGTTTATGCTTCTTATGTCATCCTTACGTTTACGTAAGGATGACATAAGAATAAAACATACGGGATAAAACTCAAAATCGGTTGAACGGACTGTAAAAAGATTTGGAAACATGTAGATTTTTTTTTATCCCGGTAGTATCTTTCCTTGGGATAATTTCAGGTTCTAGCTAATAAATAGCTAGTTCTATATCATTCTCACAAAAATATTCATATACAACCTTGGACGAAACTTGTTGTACTTCAGATTTACTTTTCCTAGAAAAACAGTTCTTCAGAAAAGTCGTCATCTTGTCTCACGATGTTTCGAGAACTAAGTTATTTGATTTGTTCCCAAGCGTTTTTATTCACATGCCGTGTGAAATGAAACACGGGGGTTATCAAATTTTTATGTTGTTTGTAGATGTTTGGTACAACAGTTCTTTAGGTTTTGAAGAAGTTTTTGTAAGAAACAATAAAAAAAATTTGAAACTGTTTTATGAGTGAAAAAGTTCTGGATTGTTTATTTGTAAAAGGTTTGCCTACGCCTTCTACATTTGCCTACTTTTAAGTGCGCACTCAAATAATGTTTTCGGGTCCTTTCTGTTTTTGTTTAAATAGTCACTCAAAGTTTTTAAGTGCTTAGGTAGACTTTCATCAGCCATTTGAATTAGGTAATTATTAATATATTTATTTATCACAATTATAATTACTTAAATTCAGGTAGATAAGAACTTTCATGGATCGTATTACACATTCAGTAATGTTTCATTTAGTTTTCGGTTTACCCACAAAAAGATAGCGCCGATATACACCCGTTTTCTTTTCGTGGGTGGACCACCGTATTCATCATTTTCTAAAAAACTGAAATAATTATTAACAAAAATATTTCAAAACTTGTCGAGGTTGAATTTCGGCAACTGTGTATCGCTATAAATAAACCATCCCTGAATATCTTCAATCTCTACGACCCTGGTCGTCAAAAACAGGGCGTCATTGGAAACGTGGTCACGTCAGCCGTCACTCTCAGTCAGATGGACTTCTCTTGTAGTTGGCAGATTTGCATCCCAAGACGATCGTGCTACTCAGTAGTATTAGGAGTTGAGATCAATTTAATCCTTTCCGTTAGTTTCGCAGAAAAGGTCTATGTATCTTATTGAGATTTTGGTTCCCGCAATTACTTCTTGAGTGGTACATTGCGGCCATCATTTCAACCAACTCACAAGCAGATAAGGTCTCCTACTTTCATTGGGATGTCTTTAAGGATACTCGGTGACCCAGGATTTGTGTCCGTATTTATTATCAGAAAAGGTATTCAATTTTATTATTGGCATTGACCAATAATCAAATTGAATACCTTTGAGACTCACACATCTAATATAACATTTAGGGGATTTAGCGAGTAACGCTATATAGTAACTAAAACTAGGATATTAAACACAGCTTTGTGGATCTCACAAGGAATTTCATCATCATAATCAGCCTATAGCCTACTACTACTACCAGCCTGCACGCCACTTGCTTTGATTTTCGGCAACTGTCATCCAGCTGCTACCATCCACCCTGCCAAGATCGTCGCTCCACTTAGCCTGAGGGCGTCCTACCTTACGTTTACCAGTTTGCGGTCTCCAGTCAAGTAACCATCTACCTCAACGGTCATCGGTTGTACGACTAATATGGCCGGCCTACAGCCACTTCAGCTTGCTAATTCTCTGAGTTATGTCGACAACTTTGGTTCTCTGCCGGATCACCTCGTTCCGGATTCGAGCACAAGAATTTTATCACCATATATTAGAAGCCATACAAGACCCACTGGTCTGATTTTATGAATTTAATCATAATCACCCACTTTGCAAAACCGGAGGACGTTGGTTTTCGGTTTTGAAATAGAAAATGAGAAAAATAAGACTTATTTTCCTGGCTAGGTTTTGCAATAGGCCAAAACAAGTCAAACTATTTTGGCACTAGATGGCATTAGCACGTGTTTTAGCGTTACTATTATTTTCACTAATAGCCCACATTAGTATTCTTCAAGTCGGGGCACTATTACAAATATCAATGACATTGCATATTTACAGATGTCCATATTTGGACCCAGACAGCCTATTCACGTGCTTACTGTTAGGTAATCTATGGCCATCGGACAATCCAATTTATTATTTGGGTGTCCGAACTGCGAAATTGGTCTGCAGCCTCGTCACTAGGAGGTACCTATAGGACCTCCAAATAAGTAAGGTCTTTTGTATTACTTAGACTTAGTGAGGGATACTTTCCCGTCACTATTATTAAGAATTAGAACCTACTTATTATTCCTGGCACCTGGTTGAGAAGCACAGGGAGTTTCCTCTACTTCTGCAATACTTTTATCCATACTCTATACTACATACTTCTATTTTCCATCAATCATCCATTGCTGGTCATGTTTCGGGCTGACATGATGACAAACATTAAGGGTAGCTTCCAAAAATGAGAGATAGGAATGATTTTGTAACAAAATTACTCATTTAATGTTTTTAGGGTAGACACGTTACTTTCATTAGTAAGATGTTATTTAGTAAGCAGGAAAATGCGGTAAAAATAAGTAACGAGTGTTTCCAATTATGTTTTTGTATACTTCTCTATTGTCTGTTAAGTAGGGAAGACTCAGTCTATCTATGATTCCGAAGCATGGCGGAAATGGTACTTCTACAAAATCTCCAAAGTGAGTGATTTTTATTAACTTTTTAACCGTCTCACTGGTTTTAGCAGCCTCCACTTAGCAGTGGTCGAAGTTCACTGCTAAGTGGAGACGCATAAATTATGTAAAACGCTGTTTTTCGCTCCTTTTCACTTAAATACGTGTTAACTGCTTAAGAGCTCCTTGAAGCTTTTATATATATTCATAAGACTTTGTTTTCGTGATCCCTTTTCTCAACCGTTCGGGACGGAAATTGCCTAACCGTCTTTAGTCCCTTTATTACGATATTTTATTAAAATCGTTCAAAAGGTCTTTTCAGATAGAATTTCTTTGTGTAGCCGTTATGTTCTCTAGATATTCCTTTTAAGTAGCCTCCACTTTGTTATATCAAACACTGTTACTATGGTCTAAATCGTCTCTAAATTATGTACTTAACTCTGCATTTTTAATAGTAGCCAGCTAAGCAAAGATTTCTAAAGATAAGAAGCCACCTATCTTTTGAAACTTGTAAAGCCGAATAATTTCTAATTCTAATATGTGGGTAGCTATCAGCGTAAGGAAAGACAAACTAATAAATTTTGGGTAGTCTTTGTGGAAAGTTTAGTTATGACTAGAAAGAGGGAGAATTGTTAAATACTGAAATAACAGATGTGAAACGTACAGAAAAAACACATTTCTGAAGCTGCATTGACTTTTGGGGGCTGAGTCACCCGCGTCTGTAGGAGAGTTACCCCTATTGTTGTTACCCTACACGTGGTCTCCGGGTGGTGCTAATCAGGTGATACTAACTGGTGGTAGGCTTCGGCCGAAGGCTTGTGACCAACCATCGGGCAAAGATGTACCGCCAAGCGGCCTAGCCGTGTTCCGGTACGATGCTCGGTGTAGCCACTAGATAGTTGTTCCACTGCATGCTTACCAGCCTGTTTCGCTCTGTTTTGGGCGTATCGGGAGACTAGTCGCGGAGGGTAGCGGGATTCGAGGCACGGTGCGCCGCTGGCCGACCGCAGGTAGTTGGGGGCCCAAGTAGCGTGCCAGCCACACACGAAAGGCTGCCCCGCCAACTGTCGAAAAACCCGGAATGCACCATCGTTCTGGTTGGTGACCAGATTGGAGGGCCCGATGGACATGTCCGGGGGGGCTCAGGCGTCCCCGGAGTCTTCGGACTAGTGTCCCAATGATGGCGTCCTTTCAGTGCGTGTCTGTAGGTTAGTAGCGTGGAACCGCATCTCACTTCCTTCTCCTCTACCTTGAATCTAAAAAAAAACTACCCACAAGTTCTTAGGTCATCTGAATAAACGACCTCTCATTTGAAAGCTTCTCTCAAAGCTGCTATGTTGACGAAATGAAAAATTCGTCCAATTCAATTCGATTTTGATTACTTATTTTTAGTTTAGTAATTAAAATGGTGTTTATTATGCGGGTTTACAAAAGTCAAGTTAATAAATATGAATACCCTAATTTACACACGATCGCAAAACTATTAAAAGGATATCAAATGGTGCAATTACCCCTAATAGCCCTTGTACATTATCAACCAAAACCAATATTGTTTCAAACCTTAATGCTTTGAAAAACAATGCTTTTTATTAGTTACAAAGGAAACATTTAGTTTTCTTATTATTCTGTAGAAATAACTTTACAGAATATCGTGGCACATTTACTGTTATTGACTCAACTATGGCGACGATACTCAAAGTTTTTGTCAAGGTTCCTTGAATATTAACAATGAAGGGTACCTAGATAGTTAGCACTTTGCGTTGGTCTACAAAACATACATTGCCAAAAAACAACAAAATATGTTCGATGTTCATACCCTATAGCTACCTATATCAGTGATAACTAAATTCCTTGGCAAAATGTGGTACAAGCTGGCCTAGTGGACAATTTACTAGACTTATTGTTTGACAGTAAACTTCCACCAGCAATATTTTGCACGGTTTTTTTGCAGTGTAATGATGAAATCAAACGGCAACATCCCGCTGTTGAGCTTTTTAAAAAAAATGTTCGGTACAACGCTGCGTAAAACAAGCCATACATGATTCGAGATCGAGAATAGCTTGCTAAACTAAATTGTACACAAAGAAACCATTGACAGGCCGACAGTAAACCTGACGGTTTAAATTGCGGATACGACAGTTTTTTTTTTTTTCGGGCAATCCGCATAAGTCCACTGGGCCGAATGTCTCAATTGAGAACCACTTACTCTAAAGCCCTCAAAGTCTGCAGGCTACCCAGACTTAAACCCAACAACATTAGAGAGAAGTAAACAGAGTGGCCGTCATTTATTCGCGGTCGGCCATTGTTAGTATGGTTTGTGCGTCTGAGCGCGCCAATAATGACTTCCTTAATCAACGCCACTGCCTAAGTCGAAGAAGGGCGCGCACTTGCGATTTTTTAGAGATATTATTCAAAAATGTAAAAGGGAGATGCTAAGATAGAAAATCGTAATCATAAAAATCTCTAAACTGTTTACAACCTATCCTATCATATTATAACTCATTTATACAGAATTGGTGCTAAATACTTTAGAGATTTCTAAGGTAAGTGAATGAGAATATTTAATTCTCAGGCTAGGAAGAGTGATATCTTTGACACGGTAATGATATCTAACAGTATTCCATCTTCATACAAACGGTCGGATCGCGAGTCATATCTACCCGTCTTGAGTTCAGCCAACACTCGATACACAGCAGTCGCAAACTGTACGGCGAACCGCACATCAGCATTTTATTGTGAAAAGTCAAATCATCAGTTTTACGCGCTTACGCCAAACGACCCAAATTACATAAAACTTAGTACGTGTTCAGATAGCAACTAGTGCCGTCGCGCGTGCTCCCTCGCTCTATTAACAAACATTTGTAACATTTTGAACAATACACAGTTTCTGTGAGCATTTCAGCCTATCATTTGTAACATCCCAAACAGCAATCTCTCTCTACACAAACTAAGCTGTAAGCGTGCGATTTGTGAATATTTGATTGAAATAAATACAAGTACTTACTTACTGAATATGGCAGAGAACAATTATATTATCTATACTAATATTATAAATGTGAATGTAAGTTTGTTTGTTACGCTTTCACGCAAAAACTACTGAACCGATCATCATGAAACTTTGTACATATATTCTTGGAGGTATTAGAAGTAACATAAGATACGTTTAATAAAAAAAAAAAAAATATGGCTTCACTGCGAGCGAAGCCGCGGGTAAAAGCTAGTAGACTATATTGTGCTGTTTTTGGATGCTTGAATTCTTTAATAACGCACCCAGAGATTACATTTTTTTAAATAATCTGGAACCTCCGAAAGGCAAGACTAATATTATATGTACCATACTATAGAACTTGTCTGTTAGCTTTAGGTATTTTTTATTTTAACAAAAAAATCGTAACCGAAGTCGGTTAATTTTTTTGTTAAAAAGTTTTTCGTTTAACTGGTATTTGTGTTTACATGTAGTAATATAAATAATTACAGCAATTATTTCTTGAAAGAGATTGCAGCTTGGTTAACATACTCAGGCATTTAATTGTAAGTTCTTGATGCGTATAACTTTTAAACTTTGGTTGCCGAAATTCCTGACAATATGCCCTGGAAATACTGCATTTTCAGCCTCAACAATTCTCAAAGTAAGCTTTCCTAACTTTTAGAACACTAACTATATTCCCAACAATGGAGACATGGTCGTTAAAATGCCTTATTCATCCAGTTACAATTTTGGACATAAAATCAATGTTGCAAAGCCGGATCATTTTCAGCAAGGTGACACGACGGTTTCTTCGTTGCATTCATTAACTTAATGAACATTTTCAGTTCAGTCAGCTATTTTACGGTTTGTGTTAATTGAAGCAATGTTTCTGTGTAAATATTAAAGCGGAAGAAAACAAAGAAATAATAAAGAGATAAAATTGTAAGTTTATAAATATTTATATAAAGTGTGTCGTTGTTATTAATGTTATTATAGTAATATGAAAGTTGAAAAAATGTGTTAATTAGTATTAAAAATATACATTTAAAAATAACAAAAAACCCGACTGCTTGAAAAGTGAACCAAAAAGACATAAACAAGAAGAAAGTCATGCGTCGGAGGATACATCTAGTTTTAGTCAGCCAGCTCGTGCAAATGTATCCTCGGACTGCACAGCATGACTTTCTTCTTGTTTACGTCTCTTTGGTTCGCTTTTTAAGCAGTCGGGTTTTTTGTTATTTTTACCTGACGCTGATTTTCAGCTGCAGTCCACGAGTGCCATACACTCGAAAACACCAACACATATGTATGTGTACTCGTAATACTGAACTTACTGATTTTTTTGTAAAAAAAACACCTACTAGGTACTCGTATATATTTTTGCGACTCTCAATTATAACACATCAAAAATAAAAGTTCTATGTGCCCATTAACAAAAGAGAACAAATAAAATAAGTATTTTATTCAGTCATTAAAGCGAGGGGGGGGGGGTGGCGGTCGCTGGACAATAATAAATTAAAAGACAATAATAAAAGCAAAAATGATAAAATCGATGAATATATGAAATTAATGACTTTGTTAAAAATTGATAAATTAAAATATAAACAATAATTAAAATATAAAATTAATAACATTGGTAAAATTGAAAGACGTTTAAAATTGATAAAATCTAAAAATACATAAAGTTGATTGATAACAATGCCAGAATTGAGAAATGAACCGTAACAATGATATACTCAATAAATAATATAAAGGTTGTCTGTAAGAGATTGCCTAGTGCAATAAGACCACCCATTGTACACTTGTTTTTGTAAATGTTAGTCCTGTATGTTTTTGTGGTGTACAATAAAGCATATAATAATAAATAAACACGTCGACAATAACTCCATCATGTCGGTCTCTCAGAATGGATGAAGGAACGGGTCCCGCGGTACTAAGGAGCTACTTCTCATATATATGGCCATTAGCCAACAGGTTCGGCGTTCCCGAAAGGATCTGTCGACATGTTGGATATATTATAAGAAGGCCTATGACTTGGTGCCTCATACATGGCTCATGAGGGTGTCAATCATCAATTGTATAAAATAGATACAACACTACGCACCTTCTTGATGTCTTTTATGAGGCAATGGAGCACGGTCCTTCGCTATCCAGGATGTCGAAAAATCCAGAGGAATAGCGAACCTGTAAGGATCGATCGAGGTATATTCCAGGGCGATAGTTTGAGTTCACTTTGGTTTTGCCTAGCCTTGAATCCCCTTAGCATGATGCTGGAGAATTCAGGGCTAGGCTATCGGTTGAAGGGAGGTGATCAGGTTATACATCACCTCCTTTACATGGACGACCTGAAGCTCTTTGCCCCCCGCAATCTTCAGCTGATGGAGGTAACTGAAACTTTTAGTAGCGCCATCAGGATGGAGTTTGGTGTGGACAAATGTGCGGTCCGCAATGCAAGTAAAGCGAGGGGAGATTACGAAATCCGTGGGAATTCAACTCGCAGATTCCATAAACCTGAGATCCCTCTCTCCAAACGAAACCTATAAGTATTTGGGTATGTCGGAAGCGTTAGGTATCAGCACTACTGACATGAAGCAATCGCTGAAGGAACGTTTCTTTGACCGCCTGAAGAAGGTATTCAATAGCCTTCTTTCGGGCGGAAACAAAGCCGTTTAGGCTGGGTCATGCCGGTATTGATGTACTCTTTCGGCATACTCAAATGGACTCAAACGGAACTTGACGCCCTGGATAGGCGGGTTCGTACGCTATTGACTGCATATCGAATGCATCACCCACGATCGTCGGCCATGAGATGTACATCCCGCGGAAGTGTGGAGGCCGAGGCTTTTTAAATGCCAAAAACCGCGAGGTATGCAATCTCAGGAAATATTTTCTACACGCCGACGTGGGTATGCATCGAGATGTAGTAGCAGTGGACAAGGGATTCACCCCGCTCTCCTTGGCGAATGAGATCTGGCGCAAGCCTGTAGTGCTTGACACTAAGGACCGCAGGGAGGTATGGCAGTGGAGGTGGGCCGAGCACCGCCGTGTCCTCATGGAGGCGATCAGCAGTGGCGACCTCTCGCGACCGGCCTTGGTTCAGGCCATGGTACGGAGCGAGAGGGCAGGGGAAGCTGTCATCTCCTTCAGCGAAGCAGTAACGCTCGCAAAGGAGGAGGCAGAACGCGTGAGGGAGGCGCAACGGAGACGCCCTCACGCCCCTAGCCACCGCAGGAGACGCCCCGAGCCGGGAGTCGCAAGCCGATTCCCGGCCACCGTAGGCGCGGGCTTGCGGACGGCGAGTAATGGGTCGCTCGCCGTCCGATAAGGACCAGGCCCGAGTCGACGGCGCGTAGTGTTCCACGCGCGCCTCAATGAGATGTCAGCAAAACTGACGGGGTCCGCTAGGGACGATGCTTGTCTGGGTCGCGGATAAATTTGAAAGAGAGTTACCGCGGCCCAGGCACGAGCAACCGAAGGAACACGGGTGGGTTTTAGTCAGTAAAAGTCTGACACGCCCTTCCGCTTCACCCAGAGCGGGAGAAGTCATTGGATGATTTCCCACACAAAAAAAAGGGAGGTATGGCAGAGTAAGGAGCTTCACGGACGCTTTTTCCGGGCCATACATGGGTCCGATGTAGATCAGTCACTGTCCGTTGCCTAGCTGCGTTTCGGTGACCTGTTTGGGGAAACCATGTCACCGGCCGGGTGAATCGATTGGCCACATTATCTCTGGTTGTTCTTGAAAAGAAGAAGAAGACAGGCTTCCACACTTAATATTATTCGTAGGAAGGATAGTTATAAAGTTATTGAATAGCCGATCGCATACGTACGTGTGCGCCCTACCTAAGTGTTGTGTAGTCGCGTGCGATCCATTGTAGATTAATTTCGCACCAAAAACGACACAATCGTACGTCGCCATATACACCTGACTATAACGACTCACTGTGCTAGCTGCCGTATCTATCAAATTGATAATGGGTTTAAAGCATCAGTCGCATAATTATAGGTAGACGTTCATCTTCTGCTCTAGTCTTGAATGATTCTTTCAGCGATATCGACTGTCAAATCTGCAACTGCAAAGTTGTATCTTAATAAAAAAACGTCAATGTTAAAAATCAAATCTGTGATCATAATCTTGTATAAGCTGAATAGTTTTCTTGTCTGTATATTTAGTTGTGTGTACGTATTTATGTATATATATTTTTTAGTATCTAGTACGTTCTTACTATATAAATTTATTTATTGAAAAATTAGCACCAAGTGCAACCCCATAACGTGTCCAGGCTGTCTCTTTCCATTCTACGTATTCTATAAAATCATGATGTGCAGTCGGAGGATACATCTGGTTTTGGTCAGCCAGCTCGCGAATATGTATACTCCGGAAATCGGTTCATCCGTTTAGGAGCTATGGTGCCATTTACAGATACACAAATACACACATTAAACTTAAAACACCCCTCTTTTTCAGTCAGGGGTTAAAAAGGGATCTTCCCCGTCACTCTCTCACTGACTCCCTTTTCTTTCATGTCACTTCTCACACAGTCCACCCTTCTTGCCTTTGGCCTTCCCTTCCCTCTCCATCCATATTTATATTCATAACTCTTTTAGTAACATGCGTTTCATCCCTCCTCATCACATGATCATACCAAGACAAACGGTTTGATATTTATGTTTATTGCAAATGAAAATACTACCCATATACAATTTTATTTATTTTATCTTTATAGCATTTCCCTTTGATACTCTGCTTTAACCCGGATTCCTTTTGAAATGTATAACCTTGCCGCATTTTAAGGGGAAGAGTGAATACCAAGAATTTTTCTGAATGCTACCTACGTACTCGTAGCAAGTAACAAGCATAAAATTCTTGGTATTCTGTTCGAAATTGTATCCAGTTTGTACATAAGAGATTGGTAAAAAATTCCATATAAATCCGGTAATTCTGTTTGACTGGCTGTTTGTTACATTCTCACGTCTTAACGGCAGAATAGATTTGGATGAAACTTAGCGTATGGATAGACGAGGACCTGGATAAGAGCTTAGGATACTTTTCATCCCGGCAGGTTTAATATTTACTTGGGATAAACATCGCGGGTGAAGTCACGGAATGCGAATGTGAGTTTGTTTGTTTCGATTCGGTATAACTTTGACATCTTGATTGGAACGCACAGCGCTGGAGTGTGTGGTATGCGGTGCCGGATACAAAATCTTATCAAAACATCTCGAACTATCTTTTTTTCTCTGCACTATGCTTTAGCGATGAGGATGTGTCCGGCACCGCATACTGCAGCGTTGTGCGTTCCGACCAAGAGACTAAGGCTAATATAAAGTTTAAAAAGTGTAACCCGACAAAGGTTTCATTTTTGTTTTTTTTAGCCTATTATACCCTTTGTTCATCAAAATTGGATGAGTAGATTAGGCGCTACATACGTATTACAAACATACATACATAAATATACTGCTAAAATCAATACTCATCCTTTCGGCTTCGCCGTAATCGTGTAAAAAAGGTTTTTAAACGGAATAAAAAAATTGTATATAATACTAGCTTTTACCCGCGGCTTCGCTCGCAGTGAAGCCATTATTATTATTATTATTTTTTAAGAAAAGGTATCCTATGTTACTTCATGATGATCGGTTCAGTAGTTTTTGCGTGAAACCGTAACAAAGAAACTTACACTCACATTTATAATATTAGTAAGGATATAAAAATTTGTTCGTGAATAAAACTTAATACTTAGATTGTGTTGAAACTAATAGCTATTTAAATGGGACACAAAAGGGTCTACAAAAGTTCTAAGATATCCTGAAATGAAACGTTTCAGGATGAATGGAGAATTTTGAAGAATTTACTTAGTAGCAAATTGAATACTGATCATAATATCTAAAAGGTTCTTAAGACGGTCAGTTTGATATCTTTTAGATCCTTTTAAAAGCCTATTTACTGACTGATTTATAAGTAGTACCTAGGTACAAATGCCTAGATGAAAACAAAAGAATGGTATTAAAAATTCACTATTTCTACTTCTTTGGAAATCTAAACTAATTTTACAAAGAAGTAAGAATCGGTCCTACTCGGCTGGACAGCGTTCGGGAAGTTGCGCGGTATATTCTCGTCTAACTTACCACAGTGTCGCAAGACGAAAGTCTATGACCAGTGTGTGTTGCTAGTAATGGCATATGGCATTGAGACGTGGTCGCTTACAATAGGCCTCATCAGAAAGCTTATAGTCACCCAAAGGGCAATGGTGAGGGTTATGCTCGGAGTTTCCTTGCGTGATCGAATCAGAAATGTAAAGATCCGTAAGAGTACCAGGGTTACCGACATAGCCCGAAGAACTGTCAAACTTAAGTGGCAGTGGGCAGGGCACATTGCTCGCAGAACGGATGGCCGATGGAGCAGAAAGGTTCTGGAGTGGCGACAGCGAACCGGAAGACGTTGCGTTGGACATCGGTTACCCTGGTGGGAGGCCTCCCACCAGGTGATCCGATGACTTGGTAAATGTTGCGGCGATCCGCTGGATGCGAGACGCAAGGGACCGATCAATGTGGCGACGCTTGGGGAGGCCTATGTCCAGCAGTGGACGTCTTTCAGCTGAAATGATGATGATGATGATATGATGACGTGGAACAGGTTGGAAAGTCTCGAAAATCTCCATTGAAATGGGAGGATGCTCCGACCAGACGGGTGTTGTGTCTGGTTCGGGCAACTGCCCAACGGTTGATATCGAATTGTTGTATACGTTCAAAACATAATAATATAATATTTATTAGTCTATTATTTAGAAATTATTTATGTATTTTATTAGTTAGGTAGTTTATTAATCCGACTTCAATTATTGTTCATAATTTTTATTTTATACACCTACCACTGTTGTGTCCTTTTTTACCCAAAGGTTGACTGGTAGAGAATGCCTTGCTGCATTAAGTCCGCCTATGTATCATCATTGTACAAAAAATTTAAATAAATAAATAATAAAACTTCGATGCAGGATTTGTGTGACGTCATTTAGTTCGTAGGTGGCGGCATTGATGCTGCTCTGTAAGAACATTCAGAACTTTCATCGGGCAGCCATAACTGGAAGGGGAATAATTCCCCTTCCCATAAGTGGTTTTGGAGGCTTAATTAGTTGTTTAATTAATCTGTCCACACGTCCATAGCACAGCTGCACCAAACTATATTAATAAGTAAGAAGTAATTGTTTTCTCATATGATTTTTTACCCTTATCATATACCTACTATGATATGTGCTCAGTTTGCTGGAAGGAAAACAGAACATAATTATAGTGCTCGCCAAACTTCTGGGCCGCCCTGAAGTTGACTTTCCAATGCGCAAGGCACGAGACGGTGCTGTTTTTGTATGAGATTTACTACTGCACAGCCATTGAAACCAACTTCAGGGCGGCCGAGAAGTTTGGCGAGAACTATAATGTGAATTAACTGCTGTGGTTTGTTGACTGAATTATTAACAGCCTATCGCATCACTTGACTTGCGTTTAATTTGTTAGGCGTCAATTTTGTTTTCTGGAAACTGCGGTTAGTCTTGGGGAAATCTTTGTAAAAGTTGTTCTGTTAATTTGATTCCAAAACTCTCAATAGGTGGACCGATGACCTGGTTAAGATTGCGGGAAAACGCTACAGATAAGGATACGGTGTTCGCGTACGGGACCAGTCAATGTGGCATCACTTAAGGACGTCATATGTCCAGCAGTAGACATTACAACAGTAGACAAAGGGTAAAAACGGGACCCTATTACTAAGACTCCACTGTCCGTCTGTCTGTCTGTCTGTCTCCAGGCTGTATCTCATAAACCGTGATAGCTAGACAGTTGAAATTTGTACTGATAATGTATTTCTTTTGCCGCTATAATAACAAATATGAAAAACAGAATAAAATAAATATTTAAGTGGGGCTCCCGTACAACTACAACAAAGTATTTTTTTTGCCTTTTTTGCAATAATGGTACGTGAATCCGCCTCGCACTTGGCCGGTATTTTTATTAATTATGACTAATAATAACTAAAGATACGATTTTCCGTCGTACAACAAAATTAACAAGGTTATATTTTCCAATCAATACATAGTATTTATACTGGCATCGTTACCCACGAATCTGTCCCACAATCGATGAGTATTTCGTGAATTTTGCTTCGTTTCAAATGTAAATAGCGCTCGGCTCGGGAGCGGCTCAGCCAGACGTTATGCCTGTGATTATTTCTATCATTCTGTTATTATTGGCAATCGCGTTTAAATCGTATGGGGATTCGATTTATTTGGTGGCTATCTGAAGTATTTGATAAGTCTGTAACAAAATTGTAGTGGAAAAGAAATTACAGTGCACAGTCGTTCTTGTGACATATTGAGTAACACGTTCTTAAGGGCCTACATACGCTTCAGTGCCGAAAAACGGTAACTTTCTAAAGCATACTCCTGAGTAACAGCTAGGTTAAAGGTTTGAAAAAAAAATGTATTTATAATTGTTTCATGTACATTACTTTTGAAACATGGTTTTGTCGTATAACAAATAGCTTTGCTTTAAAAAAATAATTAGCAACACGATGTTTTTCGCAACTTTTGGATACTCCTCCAAAACGACTTGGATGTTTAAAAATATTTTTACACAGAAACATTGATGGCTGGATTTTCTTCATAACTGACATAGCATATGTAAATCAAATAATATTTTGCAAACAAAACTATGCAAAAGGAGGTTCAATATTGATATTTTGGCATCGAGCGGGCACGGCCAGTACTGCGTTTACATTTGGGCATGTATATCGCCTCAACTTATAATACTCCATTCAGAAACCGCCTCCAGTCATTGATACCCAGGCGCAGATATAATAATGCGCAAACGGGGGCAATTATTTATCTTGTCTTCGAACTTGCAACTGGTAAAAAATTCTAATTGCTAGCTCTAGTTACCTTGATCAAGGTATCGGACTCTAGCTACTTGATCAAGCTAAAAAGCTCTTTCTGTAAATATCGAACTCTAACTATAAAGGTTAAGCTATAAAGCTTTAGCTACAGCTGGAGCTTTATAGCTAGGCTGCGTAGGTATTTAATTGTTATCCATATTATTTTTCCTTTTTCTTAGAATATAATAATAATATGTATAAAAGTAAATCTGACTGTTAACACGAACAATAGGTCGGCACAGTCCGCAGTTGTGTAAACCCTATTTTTAACCGACTTACCAAAAAGGAGGAGGTTCTATGTTCGACTTCATGTATGTATTTTTGGACCGATTTTGAAAATTATTTGTTTTGTATGAAAGAGTATGTTTCGAAATTTAATTTGGTGAAGATTTGATGAAGAACTTCGAAGATATACAACATAAATCTCTCGGGATTGCTGCAATCGCATGTCTGTTTATTGTTTATACCATTTCATAACATAACATCACGCCAGTATGCTCTTTATGTTCAAGTTTCATGATATTCGGCTAATCTATTCTGGTGTTAAGGTAACTTACTAAACAACTTGCCTATTAGGTAGGTACAACTAGAAAGTGAAAAATTCTACTGACTTCCAAATAAGAAAACTACAAAGTGAAAAATAACTTTATTTTTTGAAGTCGGTGTCCGTAACGCAAAAAAATGGTACCTACGAAAGACACCAACTTCCAAAAATAAAGTTATTTTTCACTTTGTAGTTTTCTTATTTGGAAGTCGGTAGTATTTTTTTGTAAAAATGTTTTTTATTAATTAACCTCACAGCTGAACACTGTCTTTTAAGATAAAGGTTACCCAAGTTTGAGAGGCAGGGCTCACAATATCTGTTTACAGACTTCTGCAGCGTAGTTAGAATCTTGTTAATCAGTGTATACTAATGTATGTTTCTTTGTGACAAAAAACTACTTTTTATTTATTATTACAGCTAGAACATCATAGCAAGAGTTCATCGGTACATGGTGGACATCCCACCCATACGCACAAAACGTTTTGGGGACACTTTTATTATGCGTACAGCTAAGGAGTGGAATTCCCTGCCGGAGTCTGTGTTTCCCGACAGTTACAATCTAGGTCAAGATATCTTTAAGTCAAGAGTGAATAGGTTATATCTAGGCAAGCGTGCTTCACCGTCGACCACATCATCGCTTACCATCAGGTGAGATAGTGGTCAAGCGCGAGCCTATTGACAAAAAAAAAAGAGCTTAAGAGAAAGAAATTTATAGCTAGAGCTTTATAGCTAGGACCAAAACTATTTTAGACAACAAATTTAACAATGGGTTGAAGGGATCCCTTCTTTACGCATAATGTTCTTTGTCCTAATATACTTCGGCATAACGATTTGTTTTGGCATAATAATACTTCGGCATAATTTTTTTAGGCATACATTTTATGTTGGCATAATCATCTAAAGACTAATTTGTTTTGGCATAAATTTGATTCGCATAACGTTAGTAGGCCTAATGACTATTAGCATAACGTTAGTAGGCCTAATGATAGCATAATAATATTTAGGCATACAATTAATATAAATATGAAAAACAATTTTCATGCAAATGATACATAACATTATGTAACTTAAACGATTTTTCAATCGCGAGATAACTTTTATCTGAAGAATATATTAGATGTTTTGACAGCTTTTGTATAAAAAATATGTCAATCAGTTAACTTCTATTATGAGAAATAAATATGGCGGTGGTCTATTTCAATGGTTTGATGTTTTATTTCTTGAACGATCTTTTTTGCCAAAAAATAAAATTCAGGATGGTGTTTTCCCACAAAATGTGCAATTCTATTGTGTCATGCCTCTGCATGATTTTGTGTTCTAGGTCTATATTCCTTTTCTAGTAGATACGTACTCCAGACTTTGGGTGGAAATGGTGGTGGTGAACTTGCAGTGCCCCATACATAATTCTGATCAAACCAATTTGCTATAGTTTCTGTAACAATTAAATAATATTGTTGGTTAAAAATTTAATATGATGTGCAACAAAAGTTAGTGACAGAACCGAATTGCTGCAAAACCGACTCTACGTAGTCTTGTTTGTCCTACCCCTAGAGTGTAATTTAAAATCGCGTAGGCGCGTAGGGGCGAGGCGATTAGCACGTGTGGGGCCGCCGGAAGCCCGCAGCGCCGGAGCCGACACAGAAACCCTGCCTGCTGCATGTTGCCTGCTTGCTTGCATGCTGCATGTTTGCTTGCATGCTGCATGCTTGCTTGTTTGCTTCATGCTTGCTTGCATGCTTGCTTGCATGCTTGCTTGCATGCTTGTTTGCATGCTTGCTTGCATGCTGTATGCTTGCTTGCATGCTGCATGTGTAAATAAATTTATGCTTTAGGATATTATGCTTAAAAAAGTTATGCTTTAGAACTTTATGCTTAATAAATTTATGCTTTAGAATATTCTGCTTAATCATTATTATGGTTAGAGAAATTATGCTTAAAAAGATTATGCGTAAGCTGTTATGCGTAATTATATTATGCGAAAATGTAATTATGCCAAACAAAATTATGCTAAGATATATTAGGTCTTAAAATTTTATGCAAATGGTTAGGGAACCCGGGTTGAACCATTGTTACATTTGTTGCTTAAAATAGTTTTAACCTTTTTAAATTTCGATTACATAATTTTATGTTGCTACCTGTTTAAATGATCTTCGTGGGCGATGATTATAATATGTGAGTAACAGATGGTATCATGACACACGCGCTCTATATTATATAGACATGGTTTTTGCCAATTTTTTATCCCTGATTTTTTGCAAACTTGAAAATGCGTCATAACAATCATTCCTAGGTCCAAATAAGATCTTATAGTTTTTGCATAGAGTAGGTACACACAATGACACAGCAGATACGCACAATGAATCATCAGAAACTTATATTATTAAAGGTACCTAGCTTGTTGGTTGACAAATTACTCTTCGGTATTCCTTGAAAAAAAATGCGCATATAGAATTAATAACCTTATTTTGCTTTTCCGCAAGCGTTTTTGATAAAATTTAGACTTGAAAATCATTTCTCCACAAAAACTTTTCTTATAAAAAATACAACCGAAACTTCTAAATAAAAATACAAAGGGAAAAATAACTTCAATTTCGGATGTCCCTATTTTTGTTTCTTGTTTTTTTGACACTGACTTCCGAAATTTATTTTTACTTATGTTTTTTTTTTATTTGGAAGCTGGTTGTATTTTTTGGAAAAAGTTTCTATTGTTCACTTTTTAGTCGGTACATAATGGTCGAATTCTATTGGTACCTATAATGCCAAAGATTATGCCAGAATAGATTACCCGAATAACATGATTTTGAACATTACCGTTGAAATGAGAGTGTACCAGGGTGAACGTTACACATCTGTGTAACCCTTTAAAGCGTATCAGCGTGATATTATGTTATGAAATGGTAAGAACAAGAAACAGACATGCGATTGCAGCAATCCCGAGAGATTGCCCATCATTTATTTAAGAGTTCTGTTGTATATCTTCGTAGTTCTTCATCAGGTCTTTACCAGATTTAAATGGAACCTATCCGGGTACATATTCTTTCAACAAAAAAAAAATCAACAATTCATAATTGGCGGACTAATCAAAACAAACATTAAAAAAAACATACAGTCGAATACCTCTTCCCTTTTTCTAGTCGGTTAAAAATAGGGTAAGCTATATCGACATGCAAAAATGTGTCAGAGTGAACAGAATTTCGGTTGCGAGCGAAGCGAGTTCGAAAATTTTAGCGCACCGCCTAACATCTAGATTACACTTTCAGTCGACCATTCACCTAATTTTCGTCCACTGGAGATACATTTTGACTTTCACCCGAGTGATAACAAGAGCTAGAGCTTTATAGCTAGAGCTAGAACTTTACAACTAGAACAATAACTTTGCCAGACAAATCTAAAAAAAAAGGTATTACTCTAAGGTCGTCCAATTTATGCGAACGAAATATATTCATTTCTACATGCGTCAACGCCCCGTACGTCACTAGTCTCCGATTTTGTTGAAACTTTGTGAGGTTTTGTTCTCAAATTGTTCCATTTAGTACCTTTAATGAAAAAAAGTGTACCACACAGGTTTCGCTAAATGTTCTCATTTAGCGCTCCACAAAAATGTAATTATATCACAGAAACATGCGATTCTTTCAAAGATAATAGCAAATCAAAATTAAACTCTTGTTTCCTAAATACCCACATACCACAGGATAACTGGCTCCGGCTTGACTGTATAATACCAACATCGCATTGATTTGGATATTATTAATTTTACATGTAGAACTCCTCCTTTAGAACACTGTCATAAAGTTTCACACCTCATACTTTTCGAGAAAAGTATCCTTAAGTTTCAATCATTTCTATGCTATTTACTTAATTACTTAATTTAATTTTAAAATTGTCATAATTTGCCACTGCTAATGTAAAGTAAGTAGCAAAACGATTTTAATTTTATTAATCTTATTTCAGGTTTCCATGTATTCATAGATATTGTAGTTTTGAACTTTGCAGGTAATAAGTTGATTTAAAATAAAGTATCAACAACGAAACATCTTCTCGAATCTAATGTGACACTTATGTTTGACAGTTGTAAATAATATAGATCTACAGTTAAGTTATTTTTGTTTCTTTTTATTACAACCTATTAACCTTTGTTTTAAACTTAATGATCAGTTCCATCTATCCAAACTGGCTATCCCAATTAGTTGGAATACATGTTATATTTTTGCCACTTCCCAGAGCATGCGAAATTGTTTTGTTTTTATGAAGACAAACAAAACAAAATTTAGCTTTTCTAGTGTAAGATTAGTTAGTTTGATGTTTTGTTTATTTCAAAAAGTTAGATGAATGAAAACTTTTTTCTGCAAAACTTTCTTGGAGAAAGTTGGCATGGGCAGATGTTTTTAAAATATGACGTTACACCCTGCAGAAAATGGGACTGATGTTGTTGACGGCTTAAACACTACAATTGTGTTCAAAATTTGGAGCTTGTGTGTCAAATCGAAGTACCTTAGAATTTTGATGATGGGTGAGTGAGTGGGTCAAGGACAAAATTAAGGAAATTTGAGAACATACCTAGTTATGTTATACCTTCTTAGTCACTGATGATGATAATAGCATGATAGCTAAAATGCCCCTAGGTTGTAGCTCTTATGTTATTATGTCTTATTTAAGTCAAGAGTACTCAAGAGTGAATATTTATTCACTCATTCATTATTATAACACCTTTACAGAAACTTCCAAGGCGATATTATAACATATATATAAAACATTAAAATACAATACATAAATCGTTACAATAAGACATTCCAATACATTAATCATTATTTAAGACGAATTCGGTTTGACGGTTTTGGCAAAATATATCTTCCGATAACGTTACAGCATTTATCAAACGTATGACTCGCGTCATAGGGGTAAACTTAATTAAGTTAGTCCTAGCCAACGTTACGTCTAACAAAGCCGGCGGCGGTGCGCGCCCACGCACCCGTCCGGCGCGCACAGCCGCAGCGCCTCCAGCACCTCAGGGTGATGTAACAAACCTAGCAGCCAGCCTGCCTTGACCAGCGCAACATCTCTTCTAACTGCCAGCCTGGTATATCCAACCATGTTCAGGACGAAAACATTCGGGTACATGAGGGGATAAAAAGGGTATAATATCCCCATATTAAAAACTTGTAGAATAGCTCAAAAATTCATGCAGCTGGAAGAGGAAAACTCACCCTCATCTTGAATACACACTGCCACTATATTTACTTGGCTTTGGCCCGTGAATTTTGTAGAAACCAGCAAAATGCTCAGAAAAAAACACATTCGATAAAAATAATATTCAGGCCTTTTTTTTTCGCATTAGGCTCTCGTCCCACCACCGACAATAATCGAGAAGCGAGTAGAGCTAGAAACTAGATATGAGTTGGCGAGCAGCGAGAAGTGAGTGTGTAGTTTCAATAGTTTTGTCACTCGGCTATAAGCGAGTGTTATTGTGCGGCGGGCGACTACTCGCGCTGCTCGCTCGGCGGCTTGTTGGGCCAAGCGAGCATCGCTGAGCGAGTATTACCTTTGATAGCTCTTGTCTTGCGCTTGCGCTGTGACAAAGGTAAGGTCAAATCACGCTGAGACACGATCGAAGCGAAGAGACGCATCAAATTTTCTTAGATGAGCGCGAATACGTGCTATATATCTATGTATAATAAAGTATATGTCAAATAACACACACAGTGAAATAAAATATAGTGAAAAAGACTTACTTCTTTAAATGAACGCGATAATCATTCATCATTAGTTACTAACAAAATGTTTTCAAAACACACAGGCCGCATGTAATAGCTGCACTGCTAATAGCGACCCAACACGAAAAAATAAGTATGTCGGCCATTGGTTGATGATAATGGCCGAACCTTCGCCAGACGGCACCGAACGCCTCGTTACGTGACGATTTCTACCAGGCAACTCTTTCCGCCAGTCGCATTAAGGAATTGCTTTTAAACAATAATATCGATTTTTTTACGTTCTCATATCACTATGATATTAACATTAAAAAAACCTAAGTCAAAATAGTATCAAAGATAGTTCAGTACGCACCTATGTTGAGTTAAATTTTGATCTATCTTTAAAAGTATCGCATGTTTCTGTGATATAATTACATTTTTGTGGAGCGCTAAATGAGAAAATTTATTTCAGGTAAAAAAATCAAAATTTTTAGTTTATATGATTTTCAATTTAATATTGTGGCGGTTTGGTGGACGCTATAGAGTCAATATTCAGTATTCGTAGGTTTATATTCCGGAACATTTATTTGATGTATACTGTGCATCTTTAAGTCTTACCGAAAAAAAAAAATACGTATACGCCCTGTACGACATTTTTTGTTTTCCATTTTTTAGCGAAACCCGAGTGATACACTTTTTTCATTGAAGGTACTAACTAGAACAATTTAAGAACAATATCCTCACAAAGTTTCAACAAAATCGGAGACTAGTGACGAACGGGGCGTGTGAAGCCATGCGCAAGCGTCAATATAACACTACTAACTCTCATCTGTACGCTCATAAACGTGGATTCCACCCAGTCAGCATGTGTAATTGTCCTTTTATCCTCAAAACAGACAACATAAAATATCTCGGGGTTATCATAGATGAAACACTCTCCTTTAGACCACATATAAAAAGCCTGCTTAATAGATTGCGCAAATGAATATATGTTAAAAAAAAACAAGTCTATTTGGCGCTAGGTCACTCAGTAATTCAATACTGTATCACTTCATGGGGTGGAGCACCAAAAAGGCATTTACTGCCTCTTAAAAGAGCTCAGGGAGCAATTTTAAAAGTAGCCATCTTCCATCCTTTTCTCTACCCCACTGATCTGCTTTACAAATCCTGCAACGTGCCGACTGTTCGCCAGCTTTTCATAATGCACTTGGTTTTAAAATAACATACCATGCTTTGTTATAACGCCGTAAATACAAATAATAGAAACGAAATGACATTTGTCTGCTATTACAATGCATCCTCAAAATAGATTCTTTACATTCTTTCAATAGAGTCTTTGTAAATATATTCTTTACATTATTGGGGCCATCTCTGTACAATAGATTAAATAGAAAATTAAGTATCTATAAGTTAAATAATTTTAGCTGTAAAAAGATTATTCTAAAACATTTACTTAGCATCTCTTACGGAGAGACAGAACAGCTCCTGGTTATAACGAAATAATATTTTTTGCTGTGTGTTTAATTTCATTTATTTTAAGTTCTACTTATAATATAGTTGGTACTTAGTTATTTTAATTAACAAGTAATACTAATTGTTAATTTATTATTATTATAAGTTTTAAGCACTTTATAGCCCGATACACAGGTTTTACCTAGTTCAAGCAAATAAGCTACTGTGTTCTTATATATTAAAGTTATTTTGTTGTAAAATGTGCCTTTAAATACTAATAAACGAATTACTGAATTACTGACCTAATCCTATTCACCTATACCTATTGTACCCAGCGATATTGAAAGAATGTGTCAGTATCAGTCTATCAGTGAAAGAATCTTTGTAATCGTTATCGGATCCAAAGACTGCATCTGATCTCTTTGTTAGTTTAGAATTTACAGATTTGTCATAACTTGTATAATCTTATCTTATATGCACAATGTCCCCGGCAATAAAAATAACTCGAATATTTTCTTGATTAAAATCTTAGTGACTTAATGAGGGTTTGAATGTGGTCATGTGGCTGAATGTCAATATTTTCTACTTTCCAATTAAAATATTAGTTCAGAGGTTTTCTAATGAAACACTGAACTTTAATAAACAAAATTAATTTTGTCTTTCTACTAATAAAGACATAATTTACCATCAAAATGTATTGACACAATTATGCATTAATTACTACCTATAAAAACATCCTTACGCTTATAAGTAGTAGGTACTCAGCAATCTTGTATTTTTAGTAAGACTTGTATTTTTTACTTTCGATTACTTTCAAATTTATCTATGAATCGTATCCATGTAAGTCTCATCTTAGTAGGTCTTTTTTTGCTCCTCAAGTAATAGGTTTGCTGAATTCCCTATTCAAAATCATTCTCTAAAGTCTCTTCAACAATGACGTCACATAATGTCAGTTTATATTGGCGCGACAATTACGTTTAAGCTCGCTCATTACGTGCACGGCCCATTTCATCTCCGCTGCATCGCGCCTGCGAGCTGCGGTATTCAGTACTACGCGTTTGGATACCGCGCGAACTTTGCAAGGATCGCCAAGGCAGTCGAATGGTAGCCGCGAAACGCGGCAGTCTGTTCCCGCCCTTATCCCGCTATTCGACGGTTCATATTTTCGGCGCGCGCGCGAATTTCAAATAAAGAATGAGTTGGTTGTGTGTTTCAGTGTTTTGAAAAAAAAAACTAGTTTTGTTTTTAAATGTAGCAGAGTTTTGTTATGTACTATTTATTGTTTTTGATAGTGTTGTGAATGTGAGTTTATTGTCATCGGTAAAACTATCTCGAAGTTAAAGAGCTGTTTTGAAGGGAGCAAAATATACGGTAAGTTGTTAGTTTTTATTTATTAGAATAATATTGATTGTACATAATGAGCGAGAAAAACTTGAAAATCTTTTTTGATTGTTTTATTAGTAACCAAGTAGGTTAATATCATGTAATATAGGTTAGTAGTACCACAAATAATATAATACTAGCATACAGATGCCTCATCCCATACAAAGAAACCGTGTCGACGTATCTAGCGATTTTCATCTGATTATAGCGATTATTTTTTGTAAATCGATTGCGTTCGGTTCCGTTCCACGGCGATAGATAGATCACCGTCTATATCCGTGGAACGGAACTGAACGCGATCGATGTACAAAAAAATATCAGTACAATCAGTACAGTACGTCGCCATAATTTCTTTGTATGGGATGAGACACCACTGGTAGTACTAATCACACGGGGCCTTAATTATTAAAAATGGTTAAGCATTTGTTAGATTAGTTTAAATACTGTTTCGCTGATTCTATAGAAATTTTGAATTAAAAATCTGTTCATAACTGCTTAATACTTTTTTTTATATCAAACAAAAAAAAAACAAAAAAACTGAAAACCAAAAATTATCACATATTTTATTTATAATTATTAACTAATAAAACCTACCAAACTACTATACAATGAAGGTGCATGTTTAATTCTAAACTATTTCAGCAGCTTGACTACATAACAGAACCAATTCTGTCAAACCTAATCACTAAAGATACCCAATTGAAACCAAAACTTAACTGATTTCAATTATAGTGATGGCTTCACATCACAATAGCTCTGCTTACCATAAACCAACAACAAGGTACCTACTTACATACCAAATAATCGTCCACCAATTTCACGTACGGCTCTAACCAAAATAATAATTATCTAATGGCAATCAATCGCTCTAATAAAAAGGTGGCCAGTACTTATGTTATGACGTCACGTCGTAAAGGATAATGGCCGCGTGTCCGTCACTTCCAGCGGATCCAAGGTCAAGACCATAGAGATACAGATTATATAGGACGTGATGATTTCTATCTTAGTTTGAGTTTGGAAATTGGTGTGATTTTTTTCGTGACTGGTTTTTTATTATTATTTCTTAGGTTTGGCAACACGAGACCTATTGTGTCATGTTTTAAATAGTATCAGTCTTATTAAAAAATCTGAACTGTTTAGCACCATAACAACAAAACAACAACAACAACAACAACTGATAAGCAAATTCTCTATAAAAAAACTAAAGAGATTTTTACGAGAATGGGCCAGCTTCTGAAATAAAAATGTGTGAATAAGAATGTCTAACCATACGTTAATGCAAATTTGTAAAAGGTTTTCAGGCTACATTAGAGTTAACCAAATACTCAATTTTAAATTTTAATCGGGGCTGAAACTGGATTAATTTTTAATAGGGACTTACGTACCTGTCTTGGTTAGATCTTAGGATTAATCACTTCATGATGTGGCCAACCATTTCATGAAATGGTTGTATTTCATGAAATAACTCACATCATGATATGGTCTGGCCAGAACAATGAATAATCAGCGTTTGAAGATCAGAGACCCTAGAAAAGTGACATTCTATCATCGAAAGCCTGGCGATAGCGATTGTCAAAAAGGCAAAATTGAATGGGATTAACAAGCTACATCGAAAAATCACGTGGGCTTACGGATGGTGCGGGGTTACCGCACGATCTCCCGCGAAGCGGCGAGCCTTCTGGCTGGCCTACCACCGTGGGATCTGGAGGCAACAGTCCTTGCACACATGCACGACATGCGCGTGGAGATGCAACGCCGGGGTGAAAGTCCGCTGCCGCGACAGGTCGAGGTATGGTGGACAGAGCTCCGGCGGGATCTCACGGTGAAATGGCGTCAGCGACTATCGCAACCCAGTGCTGGGCACCCCACCATAATGGCGGTAAGTCCCCTCCTTGAGGCGTGGCTGGAAAGACCTCACGGCGTCCTTACCTTCCGCATGACGCAGGTCCTCACCGGACATGGCAAGTTCGGGAGGTTCCTGCATTGGATCCAAGCGGAAGAGACGCCCGGGTGCCGCCACTGTGCGGAACGCCCGGAGGACACGGTGGAGCACACAGTCGAGGTGTGCCCTGCTTGGGCGGAGCACCGCCGTGCCCTCGTGGGGGCGATCGGCGGCGGAGCCCTCTCGCGCCGGGCCTTGGTTCAGGCCATGGTCCGGAGCGAGGAGGAGTGGCAGGCGGTCGCCTCCTTCTGCGAAGCAGTAATGCTAGCAAAGGAGGAGGCCGACCGCATCAGGCAACGGCGCCCTCGCCGCCGCCGCCGGGATCCCAATCCCGATATCCAGCCACCGTAGACGCGGGCTCGTGGACAGCGAGCCATGGGTAGCTCGCTGTCCGATCGTCCGGTAACTGCCCGGACCGAGCCAAGGCGTCGACGGCGCGCACTGTTCCCGCGCGCCTCAAGGAGTTGTCAGCAAAGAGAGGGGCCCAGCTGGGTTGAAGCCTACCGGGGTTCGGGGTTATCCAAAAGGAAGCTAGAGCCCCGGTATGAAGGCTAGAAGGAACGGCGCGGGGTTTTTAGTGAGTACAAGTCTGACACTATCTCCCGCTCCACCCAAGAGCTGGATTTGTCATAAGATGATTTTACCCGTCGACAAAAAAAAAAAAAAAAAACGTGGGCTAAATTTTGACATTCCGACTATCGCCTTCACTGACACACTTGTCTGTAGCCTAAGGACAGCTAAACGCACGGCTCATTCATGAATATGGACAAACGTTATTGATCAAATGGTAAAATAATCCACCGTTAGAGGCGTTGAAGTCGATATTTTTGTAGTTGTATCATGGCGGCGGACAACTCATCATCATCATATCAGCCGAAAGACGTTCACTGTTGGACATAGGCCTCCCCTAAGCGTCACCATATTGACCAGTCCCGTGCGTCCCGCAACCTTCACCAGGAAATCGGTCCACCTGGTGGGAGACCTTCCAACGCAACGTCTTCCGGTTCGCGGTCGTCACTCCAGAACCGTTCTGCCCCATCGGCCATCCGTACGCCAATTGAAAATAAAAGTGAAGTGTAATGTCGTTACAATACAACATTACTTGAATTTTACAAAGGTTTTAAATAAAAAAAAATAGCCTTTGCTATCATATACCAAACGTGGATTGACATATCATCAAACGTTGACGTTTAAACAATATGAAATACAACTATTTCATTAAAATGGTCGGCCAAATCATAAAGTGGTCAATTCTATGATCTGGCCACTACATATCTACCTAACTTATTCATAGGAACGCCTAAATATCTATTAAAAAAAAAAAACAACAAGATTACTATGAGTTTTACCTACATTGGACCATAAACACGATGTTCAATTTAAAAGTCGAATACTTACAATAAAAACGACAGGAAACTACGTAACAGCACTTTTAGTAATAGAAACCAAAATGGCGTTGTTTATCCACAATAGATTCCCTCGGCTCTAGAATTAAGTCTCATTTATTTTTATTACTTAATCGAGTTCTTATTGTTATTCTGCGGGAACTAGGGATATTGATTTAATTTATCTAATTTTTTATGGGTTGATCATATCTTTTTCTTTTATGAGTTGATTATGCCGGATATTTTTGCAATCAGCATTACCATGGCTATGTTTTTACATAAAATATTACTGGTTCTGTATCGTTCGAAAAATCGAGTGGTTTAGAACTATGCATAGTTAATGAAATTAAGAAAATCAAGGTCTATCTGTGAAAAATCCTTGAGAAGATTCCTCATTGAGATTATGTATTTTTATTTTTAAGCACCAGCAAACTTTGCAAAAACTCCATTGCACAAAAACCTGATTTTCTCATCTTTTGACAATGAGGCAAAAAATCTGGTTTTCTCTTTGGATCATCTTATCAGAAAATCTTCACAAGGATTTGCAAGGTACCTACATATTGTAAATCTTGCTGTCACCTGAATTAGCAGTTTTAACCATTTCATAAACAAGCATTTTATTTATTACCGAATCAACGCTCCGTGATATATTCAGAGATACAGAATCATAAAGTTTGTTGTAAAATATATATTTTGGAAGACATTAGGTTGAGTTGGATTCTGTTATAACAACCATCTGGAGTTTTTCAGTAGAACCTCTGAGTCTGGCAATAGGTTCATCCGCTATTTCTTGCACATAACTAGCGAAACGAAGGTGTATTATATGTACCTAATGTGGCTTTAAAAAAAAGTAAGGATAACACTTAACGTCACAGTAAAACGTACAATTTTCTTTTATAATAAAAATACTACAAAATAAAATAATACACAAGGTAAAAAAATCGATTTTTTAAATGAAATAACCGCAGATATTGATATTGTATTTGTTATTTTATATATTTGGTAAGAAAGACTGGAGAGAAATTTGAACTCAATTTGAGAGTAATACGCTGAACACACGTACCCATCCTCTACGCAGTTGTAACTGGTTAGATTCTGGCTTATGTATCCAGATGTAAACAAATCCTTTACGACATAAAACTAAGTTTTAATCTTTCGAATTTTAAAAGTTTCATGTAATTTACTAGGTTATTTGTATCACAAAAATTATACGTCAATTACTCGAGGGCGCTTTGCGAATAAGCCGCTGTCTGTAGTACTGCTTACGGGCAGAAATTGCACCGCAATTCTCTAAGCAAAACACGGGCCGTTGTAAACGTTCGGAACCTTGGATTCGGCAGGCCCACAAGGGCTCACGCCTCCAGCCCTTACGGTAAAGCCGGAGTACGACTTCTTATAATTGATATCTATAGACAAAGAAATTAAAATTATGGTACAATAAAACAAATTATTATAAAAACAAAACCCGACTTCTAAATAATAATTATCTGAAAGAGAAAAACAAGTACTAGATATAATTTATACATTAAATATTATAAGATGCTGCCAGCGGCAGCGGTGACAAACAAAGTTTTGGGCGGTTTTTCCATAATTTTTGTTTGTCCCCGCCTGCAGCACCTAATAATATTAAATGTATAAATTATATCTAGTACTTGTTTTTCACTTTACTATTTTTAGCGGTCGTGTTTTTTTTTTTGTTTAAATAAAAATTGTTTTATTTCAGACTTTAATTTTATTAATGAACGAGTTCTCCAAATAAGTTATGTGGTAAAAGATTATTTATTTTGATATCAAAGTTACGCTCATCTTGAATTTGTGCCAAGATAGGAACATAAAAGTGTTACGATATATATTTTTGGAATGCTCTATTTAGTAGCTCACATTTTATACCCATATTGTTATGAAAATAAAAAAGAAAACTGTATCACCCCCTTTTTTAGAGGGGGCAACATATTTAAAAATTATGTCTAACGACACCCATGATCCGTCATTTCATAATCCGTCAAGCCGTTTGAGCTTGACATACATACAAACAAACTTACATACGCTCGAAAAACATTACCCTCCCGCAGTCGGGGAAAAAGAGTCTGAGATATCAAAGATACAAAACTCCAAAGAATAATTAACAATAAGCCAATACTATGAAAAATAATACATACCAATTTGTTCTTGAGAACTACACTCAAATGCCCTGTATACGCGGGACAACACTTATGCACACAAGAAATCATAATAATCAAAACTTTAAAATCTAGGCTTTTAGATTCACCAGAAAAATATTTCTTTCATACACCATGATTTTTCTACAATAACACTTTTTTCATAAGATATTTTGACTGATATTTTCTAGTCAATCGAAATTTGAAATCCGTATAATGTTATCTCCAGCTTGTCAAATAAAAAAGCTACCTCTTGTAATGAACTCAAGACTCTGCTACACTATGTATCTATATATATAATCTACTTCACACTTCAGGGCATAAAGGCTTGATGTTATGTGTATCAACATATTTTTATAAACAGCTCTTTTCCTAACCCCGGCGAAATGAAGACGGAATACTTGACTATTTACATTTTTGTCTATGAATATCTTACTAAATGAACTAAGCAAACAGTCTATGGTCGCTAGGCAACGGTTACTGACCGCCAGGACTTTAACACAGCAATCTCATGCAATTCCCACAGTTCCGAGCAAATCTAAGTCCTTACTGCTTCATAAATTGCACCCCTGCTAGTTTAATTGAAAAAAACTTGAGCCCCATAACTTCAGTGGGTTTACACCTGACTGGTTTTGTAACAAAACTCAGGTTAAATAAACATCAGAAACCAGAGAATTTGTTTTGGTGGGAAATGTCGAGGTACCTGTTTATGGTAAAACCTTTTTTTATCTATACTTATTAATATTATAAAGCTGAAGAGTTTGTTTGTTTGTTTATTTGGACGCGCTATTCTCAGGAACTACTGGTTGGAATTGATTTTTTTTTTTGTGTTCGTAAGTCCATTTATCGGGGAAGGTTATAGGCTATATAACATCACGCTACGACCAAAAGGAGCGGAGCATAAATGAAAATTGATGAAAAAACGGGCAAAATCATACCTTTTTGAGAGTTTCGATTGCGTGCGCTGTATGTGGTAGGTGCGTTGACGGGAGCGAAGCCGCGTGTGACGGCTAGTCTATCATATACTCATAATTTTCTTTATGATTCGTTGGTGTTTTGGTCGCTAGCTTGATTCCTGAGCATGGAGAGTCTTCTAATGTTGTGAATTTTTTCTATTAGGCTTTTTCAGTAGCTGATATTTATTATATTTACAACACATAAGTACATAGGAGGACGTAATGCCTGAGGCATTCTCTACCAGTCAACCCCAGCGTGGTGGAGAGATAACATGGCAGGGCCATTCATTTTGTAGATTGGTTAAAGATAAACCATCAACATATTTTGTCAATTTAAACAAGACTAGCGACCTTCCATGCTCGGGACAAATTATATACAGAAACCGTTCTCGTTTATCTTTAATTTTATTAGTGAAACCCGAATCAAATCCGTTGCGTGGTTAACAAGCGAAATGTACGGAAGTAAGTGGAGAAACAGATAGAGGCAGTACTTTGTTTTACACTATTTCGAGATTTAGCCAGTGCTGCCGAGTTGAATACTCTGACAGATAGGTGTTTCGAAAATGGCATCGAAAGAAACTCAGAGGTCAAAGTCTCTTTTAAGAAGTATGGGTCTTCGCTCGGTTAATGGCTCCCTCCTTTATCAAAGGACTTAAATATCATGACTAGACAAATGTGGGTTTACATAGACCTACGTCTACCTACCTCTTTGAAGATTACACGCTTGATGTTTAGTAATGCTTCTATAAGCTGCGTATTAATTTATAATTCCAAACTATATTACGGCTTACATATTTCTATTAATTTTTTCTAAGAAAAAATATCGCTTTATTAAAAAAAGGTTTTATCTATCAATAATTTTTCTGATGAAATCTGTTGACTTTGCAGATTTTCTGCGAATTATGTATATTTTTAGAGTGTGTCGTGAGAAGATATTTCTGACGAAATTGATTTCTCACTTTGACGTTTATTATTCAAAGGCTAAACAATCACAATGTTTGATGAAAGATTACTTGGATTTAAGCTTCGAAGGGCGTTGATTGTGCTTTCGGGCGATTTCAGTGTCAAGAGACGGATCACATACCTACATACATAGCTACTGCTTTGACCTATTATGTTCTTACTAATTTCAGCTCTTTGCACCGGGATTTACGGTGCAGAATTCCAAAATAAGGCTTGCTTTGACGGAGACGACACTCAAAAATGCAGTTTTTTTTCTAAAATTCGATGTACCCTAACAAAAGCCGTTACATAATTGATATAACAATCGGGCACGTAAAATCACTTCAGCATCGTCCAGATGTCACTGGCCCTTAACTTGAATCTCGTGCTACGAATAACACTTTTCTGTACATACAAGTTTGTTAGTGAATCCAATTGCGTGTAATGCGAGTGTTATTTGACTTTCATGTTATTTGGATAGCGAATACAATACATTTTATTTGAGTGTTGTAGGTACATCGTTATTTTTTACGGGTCTCGACTAGGAGCGTATTTAGCTTTCATGTTTCGGTGATTCTGTTTGGAAGCGTATTTTGTTTCGTAAGTAACAAGTTGACGACTTTGTTGCTGAGTGAAATAAATCTTAGGCTTTATCTTGATATCATGAAAATATTTTCACAGAAGTCTAATGGCCTGTTACTCTGGAAAAGCGTAATCTAATGGTAAATTAAATGTAAATGAAAAATGGTTTTGTATGTTATAAGAATCTATCCTAGCGTATGTTGTATAAATATTAACAATCAAAGCTTTGTCAGTAAAAAATCTAGTTATATACTTCAGATTTTATTATTTACTAGCTTCTGCCAGCGGCTTCGCCTGCGAGAACATATTCCCGAGATAAAAAGTATTCTATGTGCTATTCCAGACTATAATCTATGTCCATGCCAAATTGCATCCAGATCCGTCGAGCCGTTTGAGCGTGAAGAAGTAACAAACACACACACACCCATAAACTTTCGCCTTTATAATATTGGTGTGATAGTGTGATTAAAACTTCATGCAACATGAAGGTACATAGGCGGACTTAAAGCCTGAGGCATTCACTACCAGTCAACCAAGGGTGACTAAGAGATAACACGGCAGGTGCAAAAAAAAAAAGATATTAAAGTTTCCTTTCTTTTTCGTGTCCACTTCTGGTGTCAGAGTTAATTAAGCCGCCTCTGGGAACCCCATAGGCCTCTGACTTGGCTATTTCAGACTTACATTAACTATATAAGTCTAGGTTTCCTCTCGATGTTTTCCTTCACCGTTGCCTGTGATGTCCATGATAAACTTAGAAAATACATATGAATTTGAAAAAATCACATTGACACTTACCCGGATATGAACACACGACCTCAAGCACGAGAGGCGAGGTCTAAGCCACTGGGCCACCACGACATACTATTTGATATAGAAAATGCAGAGACATTGTATAACTAGACGGAACATATTTAAGACGCAATTTCAATATCGGTATTCAACGCAATTTCAATTTCGCACTAACAGATAACGTCATAAGCAAAAAGAGATAGATATACTTTTATCTATCTCTTTTTGCTTTAGACATATATCAGTACTAGATCTGTGCCACTGTCATATCGGTATTATCGAGTTAAACTTTGGTGCGATCTACAAATTTAGTCAAATTACTGTAAGAATCGTCCCTGACTAGGTCTAATTTTTATAACGTTTTTTTTAGGGAATCTTTATAATTATCTAAAGAGTGGATGTGTACTCATAAGGATGTGTACGAGTACAATTCCACTCTTTCGTAACTTTTCTGTAGATTATACGCGTTGTACAAAAATGGTTATTCATACCTCGCGAAAAAACTACGTATATCATGAGATCAAAGTGGCTGTTTTTGGTACACTGTCATACGACTTTACAAACAGGTACTGATCAATATACTGATATATAGTATACTTGTGTAAGACTGAAATTAAAGTTTACAGACGAGTATGTATAAGTTGTAATAAAATAAATAATAAAAAATGGTTTAAATATATTAATTTAATTTTAAAAAGTAAAATGTGAAAATAAGCATGATACATCAACCTGGACCAGGTTGATGCATCATGTTTCTTTTTCGACGTAAATACGTTTTATCTAGGAATACAATGTCTGGTAAAATGACTATAAAAGTAAATAAGTACAAAAGTATTAAGTTAAAATAAACATACATCTAAAAATTTACTACCATCATCATCACCAGCGTTTTTTTTTTTTTTTTTAACAAATTTTACCTACTACCGCGGCCCAGTTGTCCGCGCCCTTTTTTACTTTATATTTTTAAGTTTCGCTTTTAATGCATTTCTGCTTTTTATTTTATTTCAGAAACTCCGCTCTATTAGAGCCGTCACAATTCTTTTTTTTTTGTATTGTCTTAAATTCTAAACATAATTAAGTAGGGTCCATCACCCTGAGTGAAAAGGAGAAAATAAAATGAGGAGTGCAATGAATAGTTTCTTGACAAAAATTAAGCCTTTTTTATTATGTTGCTACTGCTGGGACACCTCCTCCACCAGGCCTCCTCTCTGTGAGAGGGAATGGGACGTAATACGGCCTGCGCAGGCCCAGTGCGGGTTAGTGGATGTCACATGTCTTTGAGTAAAAATAATATATTAATGCAAAGTAATAGAATGTAAAATATTGAGACTACTGCTTGTACTAGAGTGAGCCGAAACACGTTGGTTTACCTTAGAAGTAGATTCAAGAACGGGATCCGTCAAAATGAAATTAGCGTTTCTTAAATGAGGAAAAAGCCAACCGGATGCGGTTGAATTGTAAGTAAGTATATTTATTTTCAAGGACAAAGAAAGGTTTATTACATTACAAAGAAAAAAATAAAAGCCCCTTGCTTGTGGTTAAGGAAACTTTTCTCTGAACTTGATCAAGGTCAAGTAACACTCACAAATAAACGAAATCAGGCTTATTATGTATGAAACAGCAATCAGCAAAAATTGTTTAATTATTGCGAGGTCAATTTAATGATCTGGCTACTGAGGCCTTTAAGTCAAGTCTTTATTTTTTTTATAGTCACTTTAAACTGACGCTATAAAGCCTGTCCAATGTTTTATAAAATTTATCGTTTGATTATGTCACTCACCTATGAGGTTCCATAATTATTAACAGTCAACTATAGACAATAAAATGCAATACTTCGTGGACGCTGTTTTTTTTTTCAATTGTCAAGTGATTATACTATTTAGCCTCAATATGCGGCATAAACTAATATTTGCAAATACAAAGAATTTATTTAACGGTAAATATGGCAGTGAAAATTGAATATTGTCATGTTATTTACATAACATAATAATTAATTTGAAAAATTAATTGAAACTCTATGAAAAAATTGGGATATTACTAAAACGCCAATGTGTAAAATTTATTAAAACGTATTCGTAAATAAAGTCAATGGTTATAAGAAATCGAATCGATATGCATTAGGACATCACTAAATGGACATTATCATTTCGTATTTGAGCTTTAATACGTCAAAACCTAGATCGTCCAAAACACTCGTGGTCCAATTTAATTTAGGTATTGGCAGAGTCGTCAACGTCGGTGCTTGCCATATAAAAATAAAGAATAATGCATAATGCGGGCCTAATCCATTCTAATGTGTTTTGAAGTATAGTTCTCGCCAAACTTCTTGGCCGCCCTGAAGTTGGTTACAATGGCTGCGCACGCAGTAGTATATCTCATACAAAAACAGCACCGTTTCGTGCATTGCACATCGGAAAGTCAACTACAGGATAGACCAGAAGTTTGGCGAGAACTATATTTGGCAATAAACATAGCGGGTAAACCTTCGCATTTTGCCAGCCCAATTTGCTCGCCGATTGATATCGCTCTGCTGTCAAAAACCATACGTAATAATACGAAATGATCGCGAACACCTAGCGATAAATGCACGTTTTAGTTAACACATTGTTATTGTTTTCAGCGCTGTCGTAAAATTATTGTGTTGTGGCTATAATTCGTACATAATGCGGATTTGCAATTGAAGAGAAATTATTTCGCAAAAATAAACCAGGCGATTTTTTGACATAAATAGATTGATCGCGCGATGACTGCGCAATCTCTGAGCAATTATTGCTGATTGCTGTTTCATACGTAATAAGCCTGCGGTTAATATATCTTCGTCATTGTCCGTGTGTCCCTTTCAGAACAATTTATTTAGGATTCAACTGCGGCCAGCATGTATTCTTTTTTCTATACAATATATCAACACATTTAATTATATTAGTTATTTATTTTTTGGCCGTCTTCTCCTATAGTGTGATAGAGCCAGGAAGAAGAAGAAGATAGTTATTAATTTTCTAGCTAATCAGTAATTAAGTAATAATATGAACAATATCGACATATTAAACAATTTGCCAAGCCATTCTTAACTATATATTTTTAAATTGTAGATAGGCACGTGCTTGACCACTATCTCACCAGATGATTTCGCTTCCCAGAGTTCTCAAAGCATAACATGAATCTATTGCCTTTAGTTCAGGTTTCTAATTCGTCAATTGGCATACCTAAAAATTTAACTTCACTGACGAGCTCGATTTTGTCTTCATTTATTTCAATCTCCTTGTCGTCTTTATTTCGGGCTGTCGTTCTAAATAACATTATCGTTGTCTTTTTTATATTAATAATTATTTTATTCACAGTGAATCAATTCTTAAAGACTTGCAATGCTGCATAATGCTGGTAACTTTCTCTTTCAACTCTAATATGTCTTTAGCTGCTACGACAGCATTTGTGCCGTCAGCAAAAATTACTATTTCAATGTCCGGTAAAATAAAATTAATACAATTAATTTAATCATTAATAAATAATATAAATAAAACAGGTCCAAAGATGGATCCTTGTGAGACGCCCGTTGTGATTCCTACCATTGCTGATTTGCATGCATTTTGGTAGCCAGCACATTGACCGATCCCGTGCGTCTCGCATCCAGCGCCTTCCTGCAACCTTCACCAGGTCATCGGTCCATCTAGTGGGAGGCCTTCCAACATATCGTCTTCCGGTTTGCGGTCGCCGTTCCAGAACTTTTCGGCCCCATCGGCCATCCGTTCTGCGAGCAATGTGACCTGCCCACCTCCCTGTTCTGCTCTTCTGCCTGCAGCGCTCTTTCAAGAAAAGTATTTCCTTAGCGGCACAAGTTCTTTATAAAAAACGCTTAATATTAAAAGTCCTAGAATGATTGTACAACAAATTAGAGTCTTTGCTTTAATATAAAACTCGTGTTGATTTTCTTTTACATTATTCTTTCTGGCATTTTTGTGATGTTCGAAAGTAAGATGGATTATTTTTATTACGAAAATGGTTATAAAGATTTCACTTTCGAGAATTAACAGAATGTTGCAAAATGAAAATGTTTTCATCCAAAAGTAGTTTAATGTGATTGAAAATAAGAATCGGTGTACGGACTTACGACCCGTACAGTCATAATATTTTCTATGTATGATTTCAACACAAAACATGATGTTACGTAATCAATGACTAGTAAGGATTGTAAATCATACTAAACTGTTCTAAAATTCATATTTATTTATCCCATTTAACTCTCAGCACTTACAGTTTCACCTAACACGTGCGACAGTCAATAATTTCATTATAAGACATTAATTTAATAAATGTACGGAATGAAACAAGGAAACTTATTGCGGCGACCTTAGTAACATGGGACAAGGACAGGAAGATGTTTTAAAATTACCAATTATACAACCAATTTCGCCAAGAAATATCGCATTTCCCAGTTACTGGAGGTTGCTCCTTATAAAATACTGGAATTCCACTGAATCCGATTAGATTTGGGAGCCCACCCCAACATATGATGGTTGAGCTGAGTGGTGCCAATCCATGTGTCATGTTCGTGAACGGGCGCCATCAGTTGTGATTGGTCATAACTTAGCTGCCTCGACCTGCTTTTAATTGTGTACTTATTGTATTTTTGAATTGTTTCGCTTATACGTGCATGTCTTTTTACATCGTTCTGACATATGTAATTTTACAAAAAAAAAAAAATTAAAACTGATTAATTAAAAGAGTGTCCGAGGAGTTTCTTGTACATTATTCTCTATAGAGACTTACTGACGCTTGCGAATGTGCAACTAGATTTATATTTTGTTTGACGATTCAAAAGTACCTGTGAGGTTTGTTTGAAAAAAACTATTTGATTTTATGTAATTGGGAAGTGCGAGGCAAATTGATTGCTCTAACACTAAGGTATCAACAATCCGATGTGTGTTTAGTAACGATACGTCAAATCCATACAAATATTGAGATTTTTTACAATGATAGAACTTACAATATACAAGTAGAATACGATCAAATATACACTGATACAATCGTTAAAAACGTTTGCACTGTTATGACTAGAGTATGTTAACCTTTTGTATCGGAGACAGGGAGCTAAGCAGCAAAGCTACGCATTTCAGAGTAAGCACTGTTGATTCCCATTAGGTATTTTATTATTGTATTATTTGAGTAGAATTTGGACGATTTCCAAGTGGAAATTGAAACCGAGGTTGATTTTAATAATCGATACAGTTTCATATTTATTGTATTGTCGAAACTTACTTCAATTTAAAGTTTCGGACGTAAACATAGATAGATGTAGACAGAAAAACATATTAGTATTTCTTTACTTTCTCCTTCCCTTGAATCTCATTCCTTGGATGTGAGACTATATCTTCATAATCTACACTAATATAACAAAGATGAAGTATTATTATGAGCCTGTTATGTCCCACTGCAGGGCAAAGACCTCACTTCCGTCTTTCCATTTTTCTGTTTTTTGTTACATCTGCAGCCTTATTGCGCAAGTGAATACGGCAATGCATGGTTTGACCGCTATCAATCGGCCAATCACACAGACGGAAATCCACATCGCGTCATTCATCTCACATGAGATTTGACAGCGGTCATACCCTTGGCCTTTCCGAATTCACTTGCGCAATTCGGCTGCTGGCCTATCCTTTAGAAAGGCGTCCAATTCGTATTCCAATCTGAAGTATAGTTTAGTATTAATTATGTACCTACATATTATATTGTAACATATTATATGTTTAACAAATATAAAAGACACAAATTCAGTCACAACATAGATTAGTAGACGAAAGTTTATTTTTCTGTTTGGACGCGCTGTTCTCTGGAACTATTAGACGGATTATAAAAAGTCTTTTTGCATTTGATAGCTCAATTTTTGAGAAAGTTTATATATAGGCCATTTAAAATCACGCTGCAATACTAAGAACCTTGAACCGAGCAAAAAGAAAAAAAGTCAGATATCGACATGAAAAAGAAGATAAACATATATTGCAATAGATGTAGTTTTCATCTTAAATAAGACTTATTGGGTCGTAAAAAATAAATAAAACGTGAAAAAAAAAGACAAAATACCAAAAAGTGCAGAGAAATAAAATATTATTCTATTAGAGTACCTCTAGGATCGGTATACGACAGTTTAACACTCACCCTTCTACCTTTCCTTTCTAAAGAGGCACCTAAAACATCCATGGAGGCAAAACTGCTAGATATTGGGATTGTAAGTAGGTTTTGAAGGTAGTTTCGTTTTTATATTTGTTTATTGAGTCAAGAAGCCTTATATTTATATTGTACCGGTTAAAACCGGGAAAAAGTAACGGTTTTTCTTATCTTAAATAAGAAACATAAGTCATGTGTTAGATATAGTGAGCCTGTTGGCATCAATTGAATAAAAATACAAGACTGCAACCGCAAAAGGCAACAAAGCCATTGTTTTCATCTCTAATTATTTGAGAGAAAATGGTTTATGAAAAACTTTATGTCGTAAATACAGTAGTGTGATTGTGGAATGCAGTTGCCAGTTAGCCAAGCCCAGTCAGTAGAATCTTCTAAAAATCTGGTTAAGAACCAATGCTTTTTTGCTTCTATCTAAATTCTTCTATCATTGTTCAAACCTTCTTTGAAATTTTGTACTATGTAATAATTATTATGTATGTATGTTTATTTGTAAGTTTATGTATAATATTTTTTATAGCTATATTATTTTCATGTAATTATTTTTTTATGTAGCCCCCCATAATCATGCTACCCCTTGTTTTATTTTAAGTTCATCTAAAGGTTGTCTGGTAGATATCGCTGTCAGCGATAAGACCGCCTCTGTACCTATAGTATTAAGTTGTTTTAAAATATACATATGTGTAATTCCTTTTATATATACAGTATAATACTCGTACAAGTCGTCAATCGCTCTACCCTAATCAAAAGGAGCAAAACACCTAGCCAAATTTTTTTTTTTTTTTTTTGATATAGAACAAAATAATAGATTTATTTTTAAAACAAAGGTGTAATTATGTACATACTTAAACACTAAACAAAAATAAACTTTACAAACTTATACTAGAACTAACTACTTACACTATATATGTATAAAAGAAAGGTACACTTAGGCGTCGAAGTACTCCTCCACATCGCTATCATCCGGGAACGTGCCCAGAAGACTGGCAGCATTGCCACGTTGAATGGCAATGCTGATTCTTTGCGCAAAGAAAGAACCAGCCCTCTGGTCACGCACAGTATGGATCAGTCGGCGAGAGATCTCCTTAAAAAGGAGACGTGCACTCGGGCCCCATGACCCAAGCGTTTCGACCCCAAACGGCTCAAAACTGTAATTACCAATTAGGTTACAGTATTTGTGCCACTTGAGGGCTTCAGCAGCCGCAGCAGCAGCGCCAGCACAGCCCGCCGAACTAGGAACATGAGATGGAGCAAGGGTGTCGACACAGGTTGCGTCCCACGTCCCTAGCCAAATTAGAACCATTTTTAACGATTTCAAAAAAAAAAGAAGGTAATCAATTCGTCACTTATATATGTAATATTGTTGGAACTGAATAATATTCACATATTAGTTATTCTATGTGGGCTTCTAAACACGTGTGCCAAATTTCATAAGTGTATGTTTGTATGTATTTATGTTTTTCCACCGATTCTCCAAAACTACTTATCAGATCGTGATTATTCTTTTTGTGTTGGATTAAGTATCCCTCATCTTAGGGAATAGTGCACGTTAAATTAAAATTGGTCTCGCAGTTTTCAAGATATGGAACATACAACCTAACCTCTTTATGAAAAACAGCACGAATGTGTAAATTGAGTTATTTTGGGTATTCTGTCTATCCTTTAGGTACCGTACTATAGAAATTCTTAATTTTTATGTAGTGATGGTGTACAAAAACTAAAAAGAGAGAAATAAAAACTAAAAAAAAAAGAAGAAGAAATCGTTTTTTTTTTTTTGATAAAGTTTTTTTATTGCGTTTGCTATCTCAAACTCAGTAGCAAGGTCTGGATTTGTGTCCGGTTGATGTCAACAGGTTTACTTTATTATTGTTATATGGGACTTTAACATAATGTTATTGACAAAATGTGGATTGTGGGTTTCGGGTATACTCCAGCTTAACCCTTCAAGGGATACAGGTGTGATGTTATGCGTTATGTTGTTTAAATCTCTTTTATTTAAAAAATAGTTGGGTTCTAATCAGCCACTATTAAGGTTTCATTCTACAGTGGCAATAAATATGTATTATGTGAGAGAAATCCTCCCTTAAGCTACGTGATTACCGCCTTTTGTTCCGAATTGTAGGCAATATTAATCGCAACACGTCACGGAAATTCCCCAACATTCCACAAACAAAACTTCTGTGTAATAAACCAATTATCTCGCTTTATTAAATTACTCTGGAACTCCGACCTTCTTATACCTATTCATATTTTGCCAACATAAACCATTTTGCTGTGACTGTCATCTTTCATTCCATCCTCCATTGAATTGATCGAGACAGCAATAGAAAACTGGCTGAAGTTTTGTTTAAATTTAGAACTTGAATAATATTATGTGTTCAACTCAGAGGATGAGATTGGAGTCAAAACAAACAAATTAACAAAAACAATCAATGTCGACTTGAGATTCAACTCAATAACTGCGCAGCCTTTTCCCATGTTATGTATTTCCTTTATATATTTTCAATGTTTTGGTCGGCTTATATTTTACATGGAACGACTGCCTTGCCAAAAATCTTACAGTATTTCACGTATATAGTCAGGGACAGTATCTGTTTATAGATTAAGGCGTCTTCCTGAGTGAGTCTTTTCGTTACAGAATTCATTCTCTTTCTGTGAGAGCGAAAGTGCACTAATCTACCGCGCGGGCCAAGTGCGGTGGTGACATCCACCAATGGCACAGAATTTGTCTTCAAATGTTTGTTACTAACGCTAAGCTGGTTTCCTCACGATGTTTTCCAAGTCATGCCATCGAACTCGACTCTTTTTATCGTTGCCATGGCGACTAAGTCTAGCGGAGGTCATTTGTACTGGATAAGGTCTCAAAATTAAGTCGATGCCACATTTAGTTGCTGAAAACATTATCAACTTCTGTAATTAAAATATAGCCCAAAACCTTTGTCCTTGATCTAAAATACCTATCTTTTATGCCTAGCGTTTTATCGCCAAAGTCTCACGTTGGATACCTCAAACATCCTCGTCATCATAAATATTTTCGCGGCATACTTTAGTTAACAAGACATCTGACGGCTCGGTAATAAAATTCCGCTTAAAGCAGGGACGGATGCATAAACTTAGGTATCTTTGGGAAAAATGAAAATTATGATTTTATTGCAACCACTTTCTTTGCTATAAAATTGGGATTTTTAAGGTGAATAGTTTGAGTGATATTGGATATCGGTCCTTTCAGTTTTATAAAAACTAGATTCAAATATGGATAGGAATAAGTTGTAAGCTATGTTTCTGGCGTGCAACAGTTTGGACTTTTACTCGCAGCTTGGATTTACATTTTTAGTTTATTCAAATTAATAGTTTTATGAATAGTTTTGTTCAAATGAATATAATACAGCCGTTTGAAAACTTTCTGTAAAAAAACAACCTAAAAGAAACTATGCACAAACAAGATTTCTCTTAGAAATTAATAATTTTTCAGAAAATTGATTGAATGTACCTACCTGCATTTAGACAAAAAGAAATTCTATTAGCGATAATGATTATAGAAATTCCAAAATGTTTTGAAATTTGTTTGATTTTCTAGTAATTTATTTGTTATTAATATTTAATAAATTTATTTTTATTTTTATTCTTGCACAATTTTATTTTAATTCCACATTAATTTAAATCCAATTGTAGTTCATTTTAATTAAATTTAATTGATACACATAATATTCAATTAATTTTATACTTGTGAACATAAAAAAATAAAAGAAAATAATTAAAGAAAATGTGAATTACGTGTTTTGACTGACATGTTTGCACAGGACCTTCTTGCAAATTATTTACTCTGTAATGAACTTGCAAATATGTTGTTTGAATGACAAATTGAAAAAAAAAAATGGCCACGGCTTATTTATGTAGCGCAACTCAATATTTGGACTATTTGACAACCATTATCGCTGAACACAATAACTTGTTCAGCTCTATGCATACGACTTGCAGTTGTATCGCCTTTTTAAATCGAATGATATTGCTGAGGATGTGGCTGCCGTCAATGGTTACCTTGAAAATATCAACAAGTGGACTGTCCTTTGGACGTCTGAATCCAACTTAATCTAAAGCGCTCAATTTGTTAGATCCCCAGTCTCTCCCGACAGTAATGTATAATTCAGCTCCCATATATTAGGTACTTCGAAATTGCGAAAAACTTGGGCGTCCATATTGACACTTACCTCTTTTGGGATGTTCATATTGCTGATGTGAGTAAGAGGGTCTTCTACTCTTTTCAGTCTCTTAAACGTCTTCAAAAATTCTTACCTTTTCACACTAAGGTTACTATTGTTCAATCTATTCTTCTACCGCTCATAGACTATGAGGATATCTTTTTCTAGATGCAACGTAGGTAATCATAAACAAACTCGAGCGACTGCAGAACTTTTGCATTTGCTTTATTTCAGGCCCCCAAAAGTACGACCATGTGTCGGAATTTCGAACCAGTTTGAAGTGGCTGCCAAATGCGTCGGCTAGACAACCATATCCTATACCTTCTATATACTATCCTGCAAAATCCTACTTCTCCTCAATAGCTTCGCAAACGGTTTGAGTACCTCGTCCCGAGTGGTAAACTTTGTCACACGGCCACTTCGCTTCTCCTTCGTATTCCGCGTCAAACTTCTAGCCGCTAAGATGGCTCCATCTCTGTTACTGCAGTGCATCTCTGGACTCTCTCCCACTCTTCCTACGTGATAGCCCTTCTCTGGATGTCTTCAAGAGAAAAATTAAGCAACATTTCCTTTCAACGCAATGAATTATATTAGTAGACTAGCACTTGCCCGCGACTTCGTTCGCGTGATTTCGTTTATCCTATACATGATTCGTATGTGCAGTTAGTGCAGGCGACTAAAAATAAGCTATTAAATCAATAAAAAATGGGGTATCGTAGATAAACAGGGTTTATTGGTTTGGGACGATTCGTTATTTGACTTAAATAATAATAAATTTTAGGTTATCGCCACAAAGTAAAATCCTCCCCCAAACTTAATAACCCCATTTTGCCTCGTTGAAGGTAGTGTTTTGAACAACCCAAATATGTTATTCACTCTTTTTTATTGTTCGTAGTTCGTTCTAAGTAAGATTCCGCAGTAAGATTCCTCAAAAAAACTTTAACACCCCTTAACCCTGGGGGATAGTTTTAAAACGTTTTATGTAAATTTCAATTATTTACATTATCCCCAAGGAATTAGATTTTTCATACAAACAAATTCTGCCCTATTTCACCCTCTTTCCAGGTCTTTCAGGTTGAAATGCCGAATTTTCCTGCTTGGTGCTCCCCTAGAACCCTACGTCAAAAACGAAAACCTGTTCAGTAAGATTCCTAGCTTAACCTCAAGCTTTTTGGAAAACTTGTATTGCTTACTTAGGTCTTTTGGGGACTGTTTCAAAAGACTAATAATGATAACTTAATTGTTTATTGAAGTTGGTATTTATGTCAAGTTTCATGTTTATTAACCCAAGAAATAAGATAAAAAAAAAATAACAATCCCTAAACAATAATTGTTTATTTAGGTCAAGTTTCAAGTTTAGTGACCCAATACATCAGATTCTTACATACAAACTTCAATACCCCCTAAACCATCATTTGGGGGTAGTTTCGAAAATCTAATAATGACAACCTTTATCATTTACTTAGATTACTATTTGCACGAAGTTTCAAGAATTTTGGCCGAAGGAATTAGATTTTGCATACAAACTTCCAACCCCTTTTTTACCCCCTTAGGGGTAGAATTTCCAAAAATCCTTTCTTATCGGATGCTTACGTCATAGAAAGAACACACCCTCTAAGTTTCAGGTCTCTACGATCAGCGGTTTAGGCTGTGCGTTGATCCGTCAGTCAGTCATTCAGGACAAAGCATTTTATATGTATAGATTATGTATACATCTCTTTATGAACGTACGTCTTTTATATATTACTAGCACTTCGCCCGCGATTTCGTTCGCGTGATTTCGTTTATCCTATAAATGATTCTTATGTGCAGTTAGTGAAGCCGACTAAAAATAAGAGATCAAACAATGAGGTATCGTAGATATACAGAGTTTATTGATTTGGGACGATTCGTTGATTTGACTTAAATAATAATAAATTTTAGGTTACCGCCACAAAGTTAAATCCTCCCCTAAAACTTAATAACCCCATTTTGCCCCGTTGAAGGTAGAGTTTTGAATAACCCAAATATGTTATTCACTCTTTTCTTCTCTTTTTTATTTTTCGTAGTTCGTTCTTAGTAAGATTTCGCAGTAAGATTACTCAAAAAAACTTTAACACCCCTTAACCCTATCTGGGAGGTAGTTTTAAAAACGTTTTATGTAAATTTTAATTACTTACTTTATCCCCAAATGTATACAAATAAATTCTGCCCCTTTTCACCCTCTTTCCAGGTCTTTCAGGTTGAGTTTTCGTATATTCCTGCTTGGTGCTCCCCTAGAACCCTACGTCAAAAACGAAAACCTGTCCAGGAAGATTCCTAGCTTAACCCTAAGCTTTTCGAAAAACTTTTATTGCTTACTTAGGTTGGTATTTAAGTCAACTTTCAAATTTATTAACCCAAGAAATAAGATTCTCCAAAAACACTTCCCCAATCCTTCTCCGAAACAGTCCCCAAATGACGATTTAGGGGGTATTAAAACTCCTAAATCGTCATTTGGGGACTGTTTCAAAAGACTAATGATAACAAACAATTAAATGATAACTTATTTGTTTATTGAAGTTGGTATTTATGTCAAGTTTCAAGTTTAGTGACCCAATGCATTGCCTGCAGTGCCTTGTTGCATTAAGTCCGCCTATGTATCACCATTGTAAATGAAGTTTAAATAAATAAATAAATAAATAAATGCATCAGATTCTTACATACAAACTACAACACCCCCTAAATCATCATTTGGGGGTAGTTTCGAAAATCTAATAATGACAACCTTTATTATTTACTTAGATTACTATTTGTACGCAGTACCAAAAATTTTGGCCGAAGGAATTAGATTTTTCATACAAACTTCCAACCCCTTTTTTACCCCCTTAGGGGTGGAATTTCCAAAAATCTTTTCTTATCGGATGCCTGCGTCGTAGAAAGAACACACGCTCTAAGTTTCAGGTCTCTACGATCAGCGGTTTAGGCTGTGCTTTGATCCGTCAGTCAGTCATTCAGGACAAAGCATTTTATATGTATAGATTATGTAACTAGTTTTATACTACTGCCCTTTATTATGATCTCTATCAAAGTCAAAGTCAAAGACAAATGTATTTATTCCGACTAGGCCATTAAGCGGCACTTTCGAACGTTAACAACAAGTAATAAAAATTGATTCTACCGTGCATTCGGAAAAGTAGCTTGTTATAGAGAAGATCAAATCACTCAAAGGTTTGCTGGAAGAAAACTTCACTTAGAATTAAGGTCGCCTTGTAAATGAACTTTGCTACCGTTTTGTTTAAATGTATTGCTTTGATGTACAATAACGAATTAAGAGTATAATTCCGCTTTGCCTAGTCCCATTACATCCCTGTACAAGTGAAAGCAGATATAAAAATGGTAATCTCCATCCATAAAACGCTCATTAGGGCGGGTTCCCACCGTATTATGTTAATTAGGGTGTCCCCAAGTCAGTAAGCACCGGGACTAAACTTTAAGATGGAGACAGCCTTGTTTTGTTTGTCGTGATTGAAGGACGTGAACGAAATCTTATTAGGAGGGGACATTACTTTTACTTTGTTTTGTTTTTAAAGGAAGCTGTTCTGTCCTTTGGAGAAGATCTTGGCTAAATAATAAAAGCCGCACGGGTCAATAAACGCTGGGAACGGTTACTGCGGTTGGTCCGTGGATGTGACCATCATCACATCACATCACATCATCAGCCTATTAATGTTCCCACTGCTGGGACACAGGCCTCCTCTCTGTGTGAGGGAATGTGACCATACTAAACTCCTAATACCTCGGTAAGCCGTTGCTCCCAGGTGCCATGCATATTGCATATCTTGCCAAGGGGTATCATGTTACCCAGTTACTGGGTTGTGGAGGTCAGATGGCAGTCGCTCCACGTAAAATACAGGTATTCAGCTTAATTACGTTAGACCGGAAGCCGACCCAAACATAGTTGGGAAAAGGCTAGGCAGATGTATATTATTACTTTTACATAGATTAGAAAAAAAAAAAAAATTAAGGGTAGATTTCTGAATTGTGTATTTGATTCATAATGCCCGGGCATATACATTATACATAGTGCACTAATTAATCACTTGGTCCATAGTGATTAATTATGTGATTATTATCATTTTTTATTATTATTTATTTATTTCATAAATAAATAATAATAAAAAATGATAATAATAATAATTATAATTCATTCCAGAGCAACGAAAGGTGGGTTTATAGGGCTTGGGAGCGACCCGACCAAGGTGTGACTGATACGCGCCTACCGGATAATGACGCCATGTGTTCGTTCTGGCGCGATATCTGGTCGGTGCCTGTCAGTCACACCGAGGGTGACTGGACTCGGGAGGTCGAACAAGCGTGCGATCCGATACCACAAATGGGGGCAATTACCATCAGCCCCCAAGATGTAGCTCGTGCAGTCCGTCCGTTGCCTAACTGGAAATCTCCAGGGCCGGACGGACTGCACAACTTTTGGATTAAATGGTTCGAAAGGTCGCACGCTCGTTTGGCTATTCAGTTCCAGTCTTCCTTAGAGTCAGGATCGCTGCCCCAGTTCCTAACGACAGCAATAACCCACCTGCTCCACAAATCAGGTAGTACTGCGGAACCTAAAAATTATAGACCGATAACATGTTTACCGACGGTCTATAAAGTTTTTACATCCATTCTGAGAGCTAAAATTAATCATCATATTGATACGAATTCAATCATGTCTGCTTCTCAGAATGGATGTAAGAACGGGTCCCGTGGTTCTAAGGAGCTGCTCCCTATAGACATTGCCATAAGCCAGCAGGTTCGCCGTTCCCGAAGGGATCTGGCGACATGTTGGATAGACTACAAGAAGGCCTATGACTCAGTGCCACATACATGGCTCATGAGGGTGCTAGAGTTGTATAAAATTGATGCAACTCTGCGCACCTTCCTGATGTCATGTATGGGGCAGTGGAGGACGGTACTTCGCTATCCAGGATGTCGACAGATTCAAAATGATAGCGAACCTATAAGGATCGAGCGTGGAATATTTCAGGGCGATAGTCTGAGTCCACTGTGGTTTTGTTTAGCCCTGAACCCTCTTAGTACATTGCTGGAGGGTTCGGGCCTGGGCTATCGGTTGAGAAGAGGAGGTCAGGTCATATCTCACCTCCTTTACATGGATGATCTGAAGCTCTTTGCCCCCAACAACTTGCAACTGATGAAGTTACTGAAGGTGACAGAAACCTTCAGTGACGCCATCAGGATGGAATTTGGTGTGGACAAATGTGCAGTCATGCAAGTAAAGCGAGGGGAGATTATGGAATCCGAGGGAATACAACTCTCGGATTCCATACACCTTCGATCCCTTTCCTCAACCGAAACTTACAAGTATTTGGGTATGTCGGAAGCATTAGGCATCAATGCTAGTGACGTGAAACAGTCGTTGAGGGAACGCTTCTTTGGCCGCCTGAAAAAAAGTACTAAATAGTCTTTTATCAGGCGGAAACAAGGTGCGCGCCTTCAACGGTTGGGTCATGCCGGTGTTGATGTACTCTTTCGGCATACTCAAATGGACTCAGACAGAACTTGACGCCCTGGATAGGAGGGTCCGCACGCTGCTTACCGCAAATCGTATGCATCACCCACGATCATCGGTTATGAGACTGTATATCCCGCGGAAGTGCGGCGGTCGTGGCTTTTTAAATGCTAGGACCCTGCACAACCGCGAGGTATGCAGTCTTAGGGAATACTTCCAGGCCGCCGACGTGGGTATGCATCGAGATGTGGTAGCGGTGGACAAGGGCCTTACCCCGCTCTCCTTGGCCAACGAGAACTGGCGCAAACCTATAGTATTAGATACTAATGACCGCAGGGAGGTATGGCAGAGCAAGGAGCTTCACGGACGCTTCTACCGGGTCCTACATGGGCCCGATGTAGATCTTTTAGCGTCCGTGGCCTGGCTGCGATTTGGTGACCTTTTCGGGGAAACCGAAGGTTTTGTCTTTGCGATTATGGACGAAGTTATGATGACGAACAACTACCGGAAATACATTGTGAAGGACGGCACGGTTGACATCTGTCGGGCATGTCACCGACCAGGGGAATCAATCCGTCACATTATCTCCGGTTGTTCTAGTCTGGCTAATGGAGACTATTTGCATAGACACAACCTTGTAGCCAGGATTATCCATCAGCAACTTGCTCTAAAATACAATCTTGTGGAATCGGAAGTGCCTTACTATAAGTATGTGCCCGACCCAGTTCTCGAAAATGGGAATGTCACGTTGTATTGGGATCGGTCTATCATCACTGACAGGACTATTGTTGCCAATAAGCCTGACATAGTGGTGATAGACCGACTAGAGCGTCGCGCAATGATTGTAGATATAGCGGTCCCCCATATCGAGAACCTCGTGAAGGCAGAGAGAGATAAGAAAATCAAGTATCTTGATCTGGCTCGCGAGGTTGTCGACATGTGGGATGTGAATACAGCAGTCATTGTACCGATAGTCGTGACGGCCAATGGCATAATAGCGAAGAGCCTCGACGAACATCTGAGGAGGCTCTCGTTGGGCAGCTGGATCAAGGGCTTGATTCAAAAAGCGGTACTCCTGGACACGGCGCGTATCGTTAGGAGATTCCTCTCTCAGGAGCCCTGACCACCGGTAGCTTGGACCCTGTTCCCGATACCGGTGGGCTACTATTTTTGTATTTTTAAATGTTTTTTTATTTTATTTTTTATAAAATAATATTTAAAAATGTAAAAATATGTATCTAAAATGAATAAATGAAATAATTATAAAAGAATAATAAATACTTAATTTTGAAATCGGAGTTAATTATTGTAAAATAGCTACAATAAATTAATGTAAAAACTGTTTAATGAAATTGATAAAAACGTCAAATGCTTTATTTTATGTATCATAACAATGATGACATCACAGTTTCTTCTAAACTGTTTCAAAGAATGGTGCATTGCTGTTATTAGGCCTTTTGGTAAGCGATTTAGTAAGTATGTACAATGTTACTGTTATAAAACAGTAAAGAGACCAGCTCTTGACCATCCTCCTCACATAATCCTTTAGAGAGGAAACCAATTGAATTTCTTTACAAAGAATGTAACAAGCTTAGTCGCCGTCTCGCTAAATGAATTAGGTGCAAAATGTTACGAGGTTCCGTATGAAAACTTACAGAAACGTTAAACTGATTACCTCTACAGTATTTCTAATGTGAAACATGTACTAAACTAGTGAAAATAAATTTTATTTTAAAATTTTAACCCCAGCTTTAATAAATGGTAAATTAGAATATTTTCCAGTAGTGATATTCTGTGAAATTTCACCGTGAAAACTTTGGTGAAATAAGCTCGAAGTTAGCTGATTCACCAATAAACCTTAAGTGAAGTGAGCTCGAACTGAAATTTCAATCTCTAACATTTGTGAACTGATAGCTCGGGAGAGGAGCAGTGGTGGCCCAGTGGTGACGGCCGCGACTTACAAGTTGTACATCGTGGGTTCGAATCCAGGCAGATGCTTTACTTTGAGTAAATTATTTCATCACCACTGCTCTCAAAACGGTGAAGGAAAACATCGTAAGGAAACCGACATGTCCTGACAAACGCGCACTGTTGGTGGATTACTGCCCATTCCCTCTCACAGGGAGGAGGCGTGCACGCACAACGGAACAAATGGGCGTCTAAGTGCGAAAAAGGGGTCCATCTATTCTATTCTAGCTCAGGCGAGATTTTTACAGAATAATAACACAGCTGGTATGGCCACTCACTTCGCCATAGCTTTCTCGGCGGCATTTACTCAGAATAGACCAGCTGAATCCTCCTCCTCTTACACATTGTTTTGTTTTCTCTAAAATATGGACGGGCAAACGAACTTTCATTTCACCTCTACGATTTTATTAACTGCAGATTTGAAATTTAAAACAAAGATAAAACAAAATTGCCTGCCCAAAAATCTTTAAAAATAAAAGCAAATTCTTACATCTCTCATCTTATCCTACACAAAACTACAATTATGTGCGAAACAACCCGTATTCTTTACTATTTAATACTTTTCACAAACCACAAATTAGAAAAGGCATAAGTTTAAACGACGTGGCTCGTGGTACTTCGGGGCGTTCGGGGCCGCTCGGGCGTCATCGTGGTTGGACGGAGTTGAGGTTGAAAGAAAAATTTATAGGTACAGAAGGTCGAATCCATCTAAAGAGCGACAATGCACACACGAGTGCAAGCACATTCGTGAAGTGCGATCGCCGTACTTTTTTAAATAACGCATAAATAAGACTTACAACATTCAACATACTTAGGAAGATTTATTCATTGACATAGATACAGTTATAAAGTTTGAAAGTAGGGATATGTATCTTTAGTAAGCACGGAGGGAGGCTTTGAGCTATTTAATTGTTGAAAACAAATATAATTCTTGTAGGCGACGCAGATGCCCGTGCAGCCAGCAGCATACCTGCATCTTGTCTAGAAAAAGAATGCTTTTCGGGTGTTTTCATGTTTTCGTCGCGTCATAGATTAAATTCCCACTGAGGCTAAGTTTCGTACGTTTGTATTTTCTCTCGTTAGATCGCCATTTGCAACTCAAGAGCAATGAAATTGATTATTAGTTCATAGATTTGTTTGTCCACAGTTTTGTATTCAATAATAATTAATAAAAATAGTCAAGATATCTCATGGCTGTGACGGCTCTATATATTGGATGTTAAGATTACGCTTTCATATTTTCATAGTTTTTATAGCATTTCTTGAAAAAATTAACAGACAGAAATTATCGAAGCACATACATTTCTAGGGAATTATGTTTTACCCGATGCACAGAGCCGACCTTCTGTAGTTCTCTACTTTACAGTGCCGCGAGCTCGCGTCGCGACGCCATCGGGCGCTTCCAATTTCTTCTTAAAGTTGACTATTTTTAGCTCCATAACATGATACTATAGCGCCAATATTTTACGCCTAAGAGGAAATATGTTCAGCTATTTATGGCAGGCAGCTGAGGGAAATTCGGCTTCAAGTTGGTCGTAATTATGATAAGTATACATATAAAAAAATGTAATCTTGTTTGGTCTAAGTGATCGTTCAGCATTTTCTAAAAATATTTTCTTTTTAAGTTTCAAGAAGAAGTTTTAAGGAAACTATGAACATACTACCTAGTTTATTTTTTAATAAATTATATTCTGTGTAATACATTTTTTCCCGACACAATTTTTTTATTGCAAATGTTCAAAACATTTTGCTAAACATTGTGTTACTCAATCACGTCACAAACTTTTTTAAATAACGCATAAATAAAACTTACAACATTCAACATACTTAGAAAGATTTATTCATTGACATAGATACAGTTATAAAGTTTGAAAGTAGGGATATGTATCTTTAGTAAGCACGGAGGAAGGGTTTGAGCTATTTAATTGTTGAAAACAAATATAATTCTTGTAGGCGACGCAGATGCCCGTGCAGCCAGCAGCATACCTGCATCTTGTCTAGCTTAATTATTATTTAACCCTCCTGGTACAATTTAGGTGCTTGAAACTTGAAAGAATACTAAAACATAATTAACATAGATATTCGGACTGATTTCTGCCCGTGACATGTGATATTTATACAATATCACAAAATAAATATTTTAAAGGAATATAAAATATACTCTATATTCCTTTCGCTGGCACCCCTCTTGTTATTGGCACTTCTGAGTTTAAAGGATAAAAATAAGAAATCTATAGATTGTTGATTTCAATGTTGAAATTTCTATTGCAGTAATAGGATTTTAGATAGCATTTTTATAAGTTAGTGAAAATATATGTATAATTACTATCACACCTGATGGTAAGCGATGATGTGGTCGACAGTGAAACACGCTTGCCCAGAAATAACCTATTCACTCTTGATTTAAAGACCCCCAGATTGTAGCTTGTGTCGGGAAACACAGACTCCGGCAGGGAATTCCACTCCTTAGCTGTACGCATAATAAAAGTAGCTCCTCCGATGGCATTCGAATTTTAGTGTGCTAGTGCATTTCAATATGATTTTCTGGGTATTTGATTACGAAGCTTAGGGAGACACTCGCTCAAAATGCAAATAACTGGTTATCTTACACCATTTGTTTTATGATTTTTAAATGACACAATAATATATTTTTACAAGTAATAAATGAAACTCTTTGTATCTTTCTTTTGAAAATAAAGTCGAGATTTTAACAAAGGGATCTTTGTATAAGTCATAAACGGACTTTTAGAAGTGGTTTTACCGCAAAGAGCGTGTTTATAATGCTTTTTCTCTTGACTTATCCCGCAAAAATTGACTATTTTGCCGGCATAGAAAGAAGCCTTAACGATAGTGTTGCTTTTAATCCGTGAAAGAATGTTCGTCATCGGGTTCACAAGAAAACATCGTTAGGAGACACGCCGTTAGTAGCAAAAAATGAAAGACATGTGTGACATCCCGCACTGGACCTGAGCGGAGAATTAAGACCCATTCCCTTGCATAGAGAGGAGGCCTGTGTCCCAGCAGTGGGACTGTTAAAAGGCTGATGATGATGAAAGCAAACTTAAACACACTTTACACCACTCCGTCTACTGCAAGAAATTGATTTTGAAGTAAGAAGTATCTTTGTGCTCTTTTATCTGTATATGTTCTTACTTTTTGAAACCGTTTTGCGTATATTTTTTTGTATTTTTTTTTAATTCTTATAATGGAGGACACAATTATTAATATTAGTTAAATCAATGGCTATACCAACTTGAAACATGGTACCCTTTATTTTACTTTTACAGGGGGAATGTCGAATTTTATTACGAGTAAATAGTTAGAGTTTTCGTTTTAATGGGTCGCTATTATAAATAAAGAGTGTTATAAAATATTAGAGCACACATAAGACGAGAGATTTGTGTAATTTTGACTGTGTGATAAACAAATAATAAAAAGTACATATACCGAAGGAAACTACACAAAAAACACCTAAACAGGTAATAAAAACATAATTTCTCGGCACGTAACTGAAAAGTCGCAACAAAATAGCAGAACCTCAGTCGTAAACACCAAACGAGTGTGAACATGTCTTTAAGTTTAAAGGTTTCCCACAGCCAGGGCGCGACGCGACAATGCAATATGAAGCTGTCATAGAATTTTTTCTATCCTTATACAGACAGAAAGTAGAATACTCGTATAATAATGTCTAAGAAAAGGCAATGTTTCGCTGTCACATTCTCTCGTTCCGTCTGTCTGCCGTACCCTGTTCTTTTTCATATTCAAAGCGGAGACTAGCCGGAATTTTGTAATTTGAAATGCAATTCTCTGTCTATTGGCCTTTCGACTATGCACATTTGTTGATAAACTTTTATAGCTTTTAATGATATGCACTTCTACGAAGGTACTTATAGTGTTGTCTACTGATCTTATCATTGAATGTAGCATAAGAGGTAGAACTTATCAGGATTTACCTCTTTTTTAACCGACTTTCCAAAAAGGAGGCGGTTCTATGTTCGACTTCGAGTTTGTTTTTTTTTTATGTTCACCGATCTCTCCGTCAATTGTGGACCGATTTTGAAAATTCTTTTTTTGTTTGTTAGAGTATGTTTCGAAATTGGTCCCATTTTAATTTGGTAAAGAACTTCGGAGATATACAATAGAACTCTTCAATAAATAGCGGCAAATCTCTCGGGATTGCAGCAATCGCATGTCTGTTTATTGTTTATAGCATTTCATAACGTCATCACGCCAGTACGCACTAAAGGGGTACGCAGATGTGTACAGAGTACACTCTCATTTCACCGGTTTTGTTCAAGTTTCATGGCATTCGGGTAATCTATTCTGGCATTATAAGTACCTTACTAAAGGCAAGTTGCATAATAGGTACAACTAAAAAGTGAAAAATAAAAAATCTTTTTTACAAATAAATACTACCGACTTCCAATTAATTTTCGAAGCCGGTGTCCATAACGAAAAAAATAGGTACCTCCCAAAGACACCGACTTCGAAAAAGAAAGTAATTTTTCACTTTGTAGTGTTTTTATTTGGAAGTCGGTAGTATTTTTTTTGCATAAAAGTTTTTTTTAGTATTGCCATAGAAGTTTAACTTTTGGTATGAAATTCCATCCGTGTGCAAGCTTGGTGATTAATGTTCGTACCTTCTCTGTGTGAGTAGAGGTCTTATACCAGGGTATATTGGGACAGTTACAAGCTGGTATTATTGTTCATCGTATTTTGTATATGATATTTTTCATTATCATACGCCTGCTCTTATATCAATTTATTTTGAGTCAACGCACCATGTCTTTCTCCACTTAAAGATCTCTATTTGCCGTAATATCAACAGTCACTTCCTTTCCATCTTGCACAAAATTTGTCCATCGCTTATCTGGTGTAGATAATACCTAAAATATTGTTTGCTGTGAAAATTTAATTTAATTTGAAACTTAATTTTTAATAAAACGTTAGTGTCCATACATCTGCACTTATCAGGTGAACGCGGACGCTGCCATTAACATGGCCACCTACTGGGCCCAAACTATCTACATAAAGAATTAACCATTGAGTCGAATAATGAACAGTAAAAATCTTATGGAAAAAGCGTTAAGAATTCGAAATATAATATCGCTTGTCAATACATATCTAATGAGCCCAAACACGGAGGTACTATCATGTCTGGTTGAACTGTAGCTTTGATCGGCTTCCACCTCCATCTTGAGACTATGTTTTCAAGCAAAGTTTCAGGTAAGTCGGATGTCAGGAAATACTTGAAACATCGACTACTAGCTGCCTGACACACATACGGACGCAGTGGTTGAGCGATTGACTGCTGCGCTGCGTGTCACGGGTTCGATTCCCGCACGGAACAAATATTTATATGACCTACAGATAGTTGTTCTGGCTCTGGGTGTTTGTGTATGTGAGTTTATATGTTTGTAAACGCACCCACGATACAGGAAGAAATTCCTAGTGTGGGGCAACGTTTTCATATAAAAAAAAAAACATACGATACGAAAGCGAGGTTGCTTGTAAAAAAGAAGAAAACTTAACGTTTGATCTTGGTTTAAGTTACATTTCAACTTAAAGTTGGTATCGCATGAGATAGATGTAGGTTGAGTTCAAATCGTTGCCAGGTGCCGAGCTCTGAATTGCCTGCACTCTCTCTGCGCAGGAAATTAACTTGCATGTAGCCTCCTTCTACTTGAAAGTGTCTGTATGTTTGTAGAATTGTAGATACAAATTTGTCCTAAGTTTTGACACTGTATTAAATTGGAATAAAACATCTGACCACAGGTTTTTCGAGTACAATGTTATATTATTTGAGACAAGATCTTAACATTTTAAAGACATAATGAGTTATTGTTTTCACACTCTGTGTGTACTGTTGTATGTATATGATGTTACTAGTAAGTACATTTTTTCTGTATTTTTTAGAAAAATAATCTGCGGCATAAGTAATAGTATATTTATTATCACAACAGTATAGTCATAGGATCGCCTATAACTTAAAAATCCGATTTTTCTAATTATTATTGCGTATCACTGTGTGAGTGGTAACGTTTTGGGAATACTTTCATTATGCGTACAGCAAAGGAGTGGAATTCCCTGCCGGAGTCTGTATTTCCTGATAGCTACAACCTGGGAGTCTTCAAGTCAAGAGTGAATAGGTTTCTTCTAGGCAAGCGTGCTTCATCGTCGACCACATCATCGCTTACCATCAGGTGTCAAGCGCAAGCCTATAAACAATAAAAAAAAAAAAGATAAGTAATCTTATCCTTTAAATAAAACACAAACACTGCATAAACCCACAAAGCCGCATTAAAAAATAGAATTGCCTGGTCCTTAAATCGCCGTTTGCTACGGCTTTGCTACGCGCTACGACTCTGCTACGGCCTACGCTGCTACGCGCTACGCCAAACAAATGAGAATATTATAATAACTCAAACTGAATCATTTCTACATATTCTGTATTATATTCGTTTTGTTTTAGCAATGTATCGTTTATTTCTCTGGCAAAATTTTTATGGCGCTACGAGATTTCGGGGAGTGTGCGTTGAAATTGCACGATCTAATTCGACCTAGCCCGTTTCATCATCGGACTACCAGACGTACGGCGATGCGCCATCGATACATGGTGGACATTCCACCCATACGAACAAAACGTTTTGGAAACACTTTTATTATGCGTACAGCTAAGGAATTCCCTGCCGGAGTCTGTGTTTCCCGACAGCTACAATCTAGGAGTCTTTAAATCAAGAGTGAATAGGTTATTTCTAGGCAAACGTGTCTCATCGTCGACCACATCATCGCTTACCAACAGGTGAGATGGTGGTCAAGCGCGAGCCTATAATACATAAAAAAAAGAAACAGACAGATTTCGAACATTTCGGGATGATAAAAAAAAAGATATAAGTAGTTAGGTCAATTACAACTACAACCAACTACTAACGCGACAATTATAACCATTCTGTTTAACAATAACAGCTATAATTTGTTTCACATAAAGACATTCAATTTGCGTTCAAGTAATACCCATACATCGTACACAGGCGGCGTTCAAGGTGAATAAATTTAATTTTATAGTTACAGTTGTCTCGGAGCGAGAACACTATTACAATCTAATGCCAATACTGGCGGCATTATCAAGATATTCTGTAGAATAAATTGGGATTGATATTTGTAGAAATTATGCTACATAGGTACTGTTGTAAATGTGATACGGGTGTGTGGTACTTCTACATAGCTACTGTTATTTCTTGGTTAATTTCTGTTTTGAGAACCCAATCAATCAATCAATCTTTATTCGTGAACATAGGTATTACAAGAAAGGTCTTATGTTCACATTTCAGTCGAGCTCTATGTCCTACCAATGAAATATATTAGGTTTTTTAGTAATAAATCTGTATCTTTACAATACAAATCATGGGTTAAGCTCGCCTTTGTACATAAGCAGTCCTACTGTATTTATTTAAGTATGTTTTGTGTACAATAAAGAATATGAATATGAATATTTTGGCTAAACAGCCGATGTTATTTATCTGATATGTCTTCTCCACTGTCTGAGAGTTTACTGATGTTTTAAAATCGGCAAAGTTATAGCATGTATATGTACATTCAAAGTTTCAGTGGGATAATTATGATAAACTTTCACCAAATATCGATTTCTTTACACAAGAAAAAAAAAATTATACCCTCGACACATTTTTATTTCATGCTACATGATCTATCTAGTCGTAGTATCATGATGCTTCGATCGATAATCTATTGAACACGTAATAATTACAATGGTAAAACACCCCGATTCAAACAGTAAAGCGCCCATAACTTTTGAAAGCCTGAACCGATTTTCATCAAGCTAAGAACCCTCTCGATAAAGTCACCTTACCAGCAAAAAAACCGGCCAAGTGCGAGTCGGACTCGCGCACGAAGGATTCCGTACAATTATCGCAAAAAACGGCAAAAATATTACGTTTGTCGAATGGGAGGCCAACTTAAATATTTATTTTATTCTGTTTTTAGTATTTGTTGTTATAGCGGCAACCAAAATACATCATCTGTGAAAATATTAACTGCCTAGCTATCACGTTTCATGAGATATAGCCTGGTGACAGACGGACAGACAGACAGACAGACGGACCGCGGAGTCTTAGCAATAGGGTAACGTTTTTAACCTTTGGGTACGGAACCCTAAAAACGATATCAACATCAGTTGATCCGTTTAAGAGCTATGATGCCATATACAATTACACAAACACACAGGTACACACGTCAAACTTATAACACCCTTTTTGCCGTTGGGGGTTAAAAATAGATATTCGTTGCACTAAGAAGCTGCTACCATTTGTACGGCAAATCTTTTGATCGCCCGAATTTATCTTCATCTACGGATTAATGATTTTGACTTTCCTGAATGGTCTGACTTACTCAAGTCGACGAAAACTTTTCTAAATTCCTGACATTTTCCTGGCTTATACCCAAAGTCGTTTAACCTAACCGTCCAAGCATTCATTACCGTGGCTCAGAGGGTACTTTAAGCATGATAAGACTTACTTTGGAGATGTCATTTGGCAAAATCTTAAAAAAAGCTTGTATTGAATTATTTTTCATATCCTGAAGCTGAAAAGTACACGTTAACTTTGACTATATGTCTCAGAACTTGATTATTTCCGAAACAAGTTTTAATAAAAAAATCTTGATACAAATGATCGGCAAACTAACTTCTTACTTTGACCTTTAAAATATTAATAATACCTGCCTCGTACCCTGTCGTGTCAAAACTATCATAGTTCGACTGTAAAAAAGGGACAAGTGTATACAAGTTACATACATCTGTCCCTTACGCGCACTCAAAATAAGCTTGCTCTAAGAGCTTATGGTCACCCTCCTGTTTAACTAGCCTACGTAAGTCGGTTTTAATCACAATTGCGAATCATATCTTAATGTAGATGTTTTTATTTTTAACCGACTGCCCAAAAAGAGGAGCTTCTCAATTCGGATATTAATATATATTTCTTTTAATGTATTTTCGGGTAGAACTCCGTCATAATATATAAAGACGTATTTGCATAATTATTTTGTTTTTGTTTGAAGGGGTCTCGAGGTGGTCCCATTGTCACCAAGTCAGAATCTGATGATAAGATCCAATGGAAATCGAGGGAACTTTTCAAATATTATAGGCAGAGATATAGCGATTTTGGTATTTTCATAAATATGGAAAGCATTTGCACTTAGAAAGTAGGTACAATTTTAATTAAATCAATAATCTTTTCAATCAAATTGCTTCATATTTTGCAATAAATTGCAAGCAATAAGTCGTCGCTCATCTCTTTATTTTCTACGCAGCCGGACATTGACCGCGCTTTACCACTTGTCACGGCCTTAAATTGTCAACCAAACCGTTAGCCATCACACCTTCGTTGTCAAGTTCAACAAAGTAATGCAATACTGTTGGTAGTGTAGTTTGACCCTTGTTAATCCGGAAGCGTTCCAAGGTCGTTGCTCCGGTTTGTGTGTCCACTTTTGGCTGTCAACGTGTTCGCACCCTTGAGATAACTTTTGGTTGAACGAGGGTAAATAGTTTTGTATCTCCGGAGTCATATTGATATATGAGTTTTCTCCGCTTACAGAGATTTCAGATTTCACCACTAAAACAGCAAAACTTGGTATTTAATTTATTTTAGTGCCATGGGTACTAATCATGGTAATTCTTGGGTCAATCAGAAGTTGTTATCAATTTTCAAAAAATATATTATAGACTAGAAGCTATAGATAAGTGTCATTCGATGTAAGCGATGGCAATGGCCGAAATGTAAGGTATAGATCACTTGACATTTACAATAGCGTTTGGCATTCCCATTCATTTTTGTCATTTTTCCAAACGCTATCGCTACGCTTTCGATTATAGAATGTCACTTGTCTTAGGTTTAACATCGATTTCGCCATCTCAAAAGTTGAATATTATCGGACGGGTGCATAATATTATAGAATTATGATGAATAGGCTATTATAGAAATATATTTAAAATAATAGACAGGTGACAAAGAAAGAAAGGTGTTATAAGTTTGATGTGTGTACCTGTGTGTTTGTGTATTTGTATGTTTGTGTATATGTCTGTGGCTGAATTTCATTACGTTTTTTTTAAAGGTGACTTTATCTAGAATGTTCTTAGCTATGTGTGATGAAAATCGGTTTAGCCGTTCAAATATTACTGCCGTTTTTAACCGACTTCCCAAAAAGAAGGAGGTTCTCATTTTTGATGTTTATGTATTTTTTTTATTTATGTTCGGTTCATTACTCCGTCATATCTATATAATCGGATTTGCAAATTTTTTCTATTATTTTTCACTTTGTAGTGTTTTTTTTGGAAGTCGGTTGTATTTTAAATTGGTGTGTTTTCGCATAATCATCATCATCATCATTTCAGCCGAAAGATGTCCACTGCTGACATAGGCCTCCCCCAGGCGTCGCCACATTGACCGGTCCCGTGCGTCTCGCATCCAGCGCCTTCCCGCAACTTTAAACAGGTCATCGGTCCACCTACTTCATCGGTCTTCCGGTTCGCGTTCGCCATTCCAGAACTTTTCGGCCCCATCGGCCCTGCCCACTGCCACTTAAGTTACGCAATTCTTCGGGCTATGTCTTTAAGCTTTCTGATAAGGCCCATTGTGACATTCATTTCTCATTTCGCATGATACCTTGTCATAATAACGTGTTCAATAGATTGTCGATCGACGCCTGTTTACTACTAGATGAGTTATGTAGCATGAAATAAAAATGTGTCGGGGTTATTTTTTTCTTGTGTTATTTTCCTCCATTATAATTCTTTTTGCTTTATACAGCATCTGTCACGACGAATATTTCAGTTATAAATGTCAGGTATATATTGAATAGAGGCCAGCGCAAAAGTTTCCAGGACTTCCAACAGTTGAGGTGTGATTACTGAGAACTTAAGCTGCCTAGTTTTTAAGTTCCTTTAGATAATAAAGTAGTTACAAGGAAGCTAGCTTCTACCAGCGGCTTCGCCCGCGTTAAAAGTGATTTCTTATCCCTAGGGAAAATAATACCGGCATGAAAAGTAGCCTATGTGCTATTCCAGACTATCAATTATCTATCTGAAGCAAATTTTCAGTAGATCCATTTAGCCGTTTTGGCATGTTTGAGTAACAAATATACATCCACACTTCCACACACACATCCATCCAAACTTTCACATTTATTATATTAGTAAGAAGTAAGATAACTCACACTAAACTTAAATTAAGAATAGTTTCGTTCCTAAGCTCTACCCGAGTTACTTATTTAGCTTCTATTTTCATACAGCACCCGTATAAGTTGGGGGCGATAGAAAAAACTAATTTGAAACAAAGTTGCTGGACGTGGCTCGCGTTTAAAACTAGCGTTAAATGGGCGAGCGCTTGGCGGTAACTTTTTAATCATTTCTTTATTAGCGAGGAATATTTAATGAACTGTGATTATATTGTTTTCTGCTTTTTGTAAACGTGATGTGAAAATTTAGTGAGTGAGTTTAAAGTTTATGTTAATTTATATGTCGGAGATGATTATCAATTAGATTGCGGGTAGTCAACAGAATTTATAATAATTTGTTTTCTGATTACTAATTCAAGTGATTTTAATATCAATTATTGCCTAATAAATCGGTACATAATTTATTGAGTACTCAGTGTACGCACTAATTGATTTTTGGCAAGTTATTTTGATAATTGTAATCGATGTTAAAGTTCAAAACAATTGTTGACATGTTAATTTGATTATTCTTAGTGTAATAACCATTGTTTGCTTACGACAATTATCCTTGTATTACTTGATTATTTTAGAATGTAAGTCTTATTAGATTTAGCACATTTTAGTGTTTTGTATCAGGTAAACACGTGACGTACTTCCGTACGTCATCGGACAGAGTTGTTGTGGAGGGATAGCAAGGTATGAAAAAGCTTGCATCGGTAGGCAAGTCAGTCGGTCTTCGGATTCGACTCAGTAAAGAGCTCCCCTGCTCCCGACAAAACTGTCGGTTTATTTCGTACAGCACTGCCGTATATTCACATAGCTGTATTGGCTTGCTGATGGCGAACGATACACTTTGTATTTGGGTAGCTTAGGCCGCTGTACGAACCTTAAGGGTGTAAGGTATTTGTGTCTGCTTTTATAATTGACGAATGTGGGTATGCGCTTTTATGAATAAAATAGTCAGCTATACATCTCCGTGTTTAATTGACGTTCCATTTGGCGACGAGGTATTTCGAATTCCAATAGCGTGTAAAATTGTTATTAACAATGCCAATCGGTCGACTAGAACCATTTGACATTAATTCAAAGCAGTGGCCGTCGTATATTCGCCGTGTCAAACAGTACATATTACTTAATGAGATAAAAGATGACCTGTGTGTGCCGTTGTTAATTACGGTTGTGGGTGAAAGTACATACTCATTAATGTGCGATCTATGTGCTCCGGTGGATCCAGAGACGAAGAAATTTGACGAACTCGTACGTTTGGTGACTGATCATCTAGAACCACAGAGATCGGAGATTGCCGAGCGTCACATGTTTCGCTTACGTAGACAGCGTGTTGGGGAATCCATGACGGACTATCTCCAAGATTTAAAACATCTTGCGACCACGTGTAACTTTGGTGCAATGCTGGAAGAAAACCTTCGCGATCAATTTGTTTCGGGACTTTCTAACAGCGCAATGCGATCGCGTATTTTTGCTGAGAAAAATATTAAATACAAGGAGGCAGTGGAGCTGGCTCTGGCTTTAGAGGCCGCAGAGAGGCACGCGGAGGTGAGCGCGGCGACCGTCGCCGCAGCGACGACCTCAGGTGCAGGCGGCGACGCAGGCGAAGGCCTACACAGGACCGACGTGGGTCGAACACGTGGCGGAGGCGCGCGCCGGCCGGGGCGCAACCCAGGCGTTAGGGCTGACGGCGCGGCGTCGAGAGGAGGTACCCCTACGGCGCCGGCGCAGGCCGCGTCGACTCAACAGTGCTGGCGGTGTGGGAGGCTGCATCGACCGGAAAGATGTCGGTACATACAGTACAACTGTGATGAGTGTAATCAACGTGGACATTTGAAAGTGATGTGCAAAGAGGTGCGTGGTAGTTGTCGGTCGGGTAGGCAAAACTACGTAAGTGAGGATAACTCGGGGGACGAGGATTTGTTAAACATCGACCTGGCGTCTAAAGGTAACAAACCATACTTTATTTACGTGAACATTGACAGTTATGAAATTAAATGTGAAGTCGACACTGGAAGTCGCATTTCGGCGATTAGTGAAGACTTTTATAAGCAGATGTTTCCAAATAAAACAATTCAATCGGATAATCTAATGTTACGGTGTTATGCAGGTACACGGATTGAGTCATTAGGTTATATATTAGTTAATGTTAAACTTGGTAATGTTACGGCAAACAATTTGCCTTGTTATGTTATTAAAAATGGTGGACGCCCATTATTGGGCAGGGATTGGTTAAAGTCCCTCAATATCAAACAAATTAATTTTAATGATATTATTGCTGATCCATGTATTAGTAAGTTAGCTGCAGAATTTCCAGAGGTTTTTACTGATAAATTAGGCAAATGTAAAAAATTGCTCCAATTGCAACTGACCAATAAAGATCCCGTGTACGTACGGGCGCGCCCCGTGCCGCTGGCACTCCGCGCACGTGTGGAGCGCGAGCTCGAGCGGCTGGAGGCCGAGGGCACCATCTACCGGGTCGAGCACTCGGACTACGGCACACCCATCGTGCCGGTTATCAAGACGAACGGCGATATACGAATATGTGGCGACTATAAAGTAACCATCAATCCGAAACTTAAACGTGAATTTTACCCACTCCCACGCATCGAAGAGTTGTTTGCCACTCTAAGTGGGGGTAGGGAATTTACTAAAATTGATTTAACTCATGCATATCAACAGACCATGTTGACGGATGATTCACAACTGTGTACAGCTATTACTACACACATTGGTACATTTGTTTATCGCCGTACGCCATTCGGATTATCTTGCATTCCGGAAAAATTTCAAAAATTAATGGAGGAGACATTGCGCGGCGTGCGTGGCACGGTGGTGTTTCTTGACGATATTTGTGTGACGGGGCCTTCGAGAGCAGAACATTTGGTTAACTTAAGACAAGTACTGGTTAGATTAAGAGATATGGGTTTGACCGTTAAACTAAGCAAATGTTGTTTTCTACAAGCGAGCGTTAAATATCTCGGGTTTATTATTGACCAAAGTGGTCTGCGCCCGGATCCCCAGAAGGTGGAGGCTATTGTAAATGCACCAACACCTATCGATATCACACAGTTAAGAAGCTTCCTTGGTTTACTAAATTATTATGGCAAATTTATACCAAAATTAAGTATTCTATTACAGCCGTTGCATGAACTTTTAAAAAAGGGTGTCAGTTGGAATTGGAGTAATGCGTGCGAGGAGGCTTTTAAGGAAGCGAAGCGAGTCCTATCAGGTGAGAGAGTACTCGCACATTATGAGGAGGGGCGGCCCTTAGTGCTATCGGTAGATAGCAGCGCGTACGGGTTGGGCGCAGTATTGGCGCATCGTTTCCCAGACGGCAGTGAGCGACCGGTCAGTTGTGTGTCGCGCACACTCAATGATGCGGAGCGCAATTACAGTCAGATCGATAAGGAGGCTCTGGCAATATTTTATGGCGTCACTCGACACCATCAATATCTGTTTGGTAGAAAATTTGAACTACGTACAGATCATCAGCCTTTGAGCTACATTTTCGGCGCGAAAGTGGGTATACCCCAAACAGCCGCCAGTCGGTTACAACGCTGGGCTGCACGATTAGCCGCATATGATTTTACTATAAAATATATAACCTCAAAGCAAAATGGACCAGCGGACGCGTTGTCACGTTTACCGCTAGCACAGGAGCGCCGCCCAACCGAATCAATGAGTTACGTTCACTTAGTTCAACAATGTATGCCAATTAATTTCCATGACGTAAGTAAAGAAACTAGTAAAGATGTCTTATTATCGCGAATTTTGGGATTTGTAAAATTTGGATGGCCATCCGTACCTAGTTGCGAAGAAGAGAAACCGTATTTTGCACGTAAAAGCGATATTACAACGGATTTTGGTTGTTTAATTTATAAATATCGAATTATAATACCAAAATCACTTCAAACTAAAATTCGAGAAGAACTACATCAAGGTCATTTAGGAGTTAGAAAAATGAAAAGCTTATCACGCAATTATGTTTACTGGCCTACCTTAGATAATGACCTTGAAGTAATGTGCCGTTCGTGTGAGCCTTGTCGTATGGTGCGGGATGCAGCGCCGCGTGCTGACCTGCATCCATGGGAATTTCCTTTGTTTCCATGGCAACGTTTACATGCAGATTTTGCGGAGTATTCGGGCAGCAAATACCTTATTATAGTCGACGCGCATTCGAAATGGATTGAGGCACTTCCCATGGGTCGCACGGATGCACAGTCAACAATATTAGCTTTAATTACAGTTTTTAGTAGGTTTGGTTTACCTTCGCAACTGGTTACGGATAATGGACCACCATTCCAATCGGCAGAATTTAAAAATTATTGTAACCAAAATTGTATTGCACATGTGACAACGTCGCCCTATAGGCCACAGGGTAATGGCGCTGCTGAAAATGCGGTAAAGACGGTAAAAAAAGCAATAAAAAGAGCAGTGCTTAGTGGAGAAAATGTGTTACAAGCATTAAATACATTTTTATTCAATTATCGCAACTGTGAGCATGCAACCACGGGCGTGCCACCGGCAGTATTGCTAACCGGGCGTCGAATGCGGACACGACTGGATGCGTTACGGCCAGACGTCGCGCAAGTGGCGCGCTCGGCGCAGCTACGTCAGGCAGCTCATGCAGGAGGCACGCCCCAGACCCCTATTCGTGTAGGAGAACCGGTACTCGCACGCGATTACACCTCGAATCCAAATAAATGGTCCACGGGAACAGTGTCCAAGAGTACAGGACCGGTGTCGTACCGCATAGACATGGGAAATGGTGTCCAGTGGCGCAGACATCGCGACCAAATAATTCCAGTTGGGGACAAATCGCGGTTATCACTATCGCGAGCGAGCATCGGTACAAAAAAGGGGAAGAGTAATGATTATGATGATTATGTTTTTGAGGATGCATCGGAGGCACCCAGTGAGCTGGAGACGGTGGCGGGATGCGCGGGCCCGGCGAGCCCGGTCGCACCAGCGGCGTTGCGATCCCCGCCACCGCCGCCAGGGGCTTCGGCCCGAGCAATGCGAGCGCACGCTCGCGCAGCTAATAAAGACAATGTGTCTAAATAGTTATAGATATATTATGGAGTTGTTTATTTTTAATAAACCTTGTTACGGTACTTTCTGTTATAGTTGTAGTGATAAGTTAACATTTAATCTTAAGGGGGAAAAGTGTAAGGTATTTGTGTCTGCTTTTATAATTGACGAATGTGGGTATGCGCTTTTATGAATAAAATAGTCAGCTATACATCTCCGTGTTTAATTGACGTTCCAAAGGATTTGTTCGATTAAACTGTATTGTTGTTACCATACCTTTTTAACTACTTTATCTTGTTACCGTTTTGAATTGTTTTATTAGTGAAACTAGTACTGTAAATAAAAACCTTGTTATTGTTTGTAGTCTTGTTTATCCAAATAAATGGGAACGCCAAAATCCTGACGATATATACCCCCTCGGCCTCTCTTGATCCTACATATATATTGTGAAATTGTGTTATTGTGACCCGTATTCTACTTCGTCCTGTAGATTTAATTTAATTTATATGTGCTTCAACCTTACCACTGGGCTCATAACGGTCACTCATGGTAACGGTGTTTGGTGTTTGGCATGATCCTTGAAAACTATTAATTCAATCATGTCCTCACTGACTCTTAACCGCTGGGTTTTGATTGTGTGTTGTGTAGAAGCATAAAAGCAAAACAGTTTTTTTGGGAACAAAGTTAATCACTACGGGCGGCGTTTTGAATATTTACCCCTAAACGGGTTAAATAGGGGTAGAAAGTTTTAACTAAAGTTCGTAACTTTTTCCTTTGGGAATCCTCATCGAGCACACGGTTTGTTAGAATCAATTTATAGTAAACGTTCTTTTGAACTCATCATGGTTTCCAACTGTACCGAATTTTATCTGAAAATCTCCAAAGTATTTTTATAATTTCTATAGAAAAGTTTGTTAAGGACTTTCACTTCGTAACTTTTAACTATCCAGCTTGTCATTAGAATATAATTTGAATATGGACTAATAAATCGCTGGCCCCGGGCAATAAAGCGGTAATATCAAAAATCGTTTTTTACAGGAGAAATAAAAGAAGCTAATTTGTTTATAGTGCAGCGTACAGTGATCCAAAACAGGCGTTCAAAATGTCAAATGAAAGCTAATTTTTTTACCAATTTAACCTTCAAAAAATAATTGTAATGGTATAAATATTTAATGAAATAATTGAAAAAATGTATAATACAAATTATATACGATATTGTTTCAATTGTTACATCATTAATGACTTTATAAACACACCTACCACTGAGATTCAGGACTGTAAGATTATAATACGACGTATTTTCCGCTTTAGATCTCGAGCGTACCAGCCGAATACCACCTTCTTCAGGGCAATTTTATTGCCTAAGCTTGGCTGTAACATTCACTAATCGCTATTTTAGAATCCTATCAATGAATCATATTTTTATGTAACCATTGTAACAGACCGACTTTATAATGTGATTTATTTTTATTTTTAACCTTTATAGACAGTATTTTATTAAATTAATCATTTTTTTTTAGTGTTACTACTACCTAATTTTTGTTTAATTACATTTTAAAAAATGATAATGACTTTGTTTAAAAAAAAAACCTTTCAAATCACATATTTTTTTATTAAATGTTAAACTTTGGAAAAAAAAACACAAAAACACTTAAAAAAGAAAAAAATACTATTCTACCTTAATTTGAATAAAATCACACAATTTTAATAAGCTGTAATACTTTGGCAACAAAATTAAAATAGTCAAAACTTTAAAAAGAAAAAAAAGTTATGCCACTTTAATTTGGATCTTCGCTTTCAATATCGATTTCTTCTTCAGAGTTCCCAACACAATGCAAATTGTTATAAAATGTATGATAATGTTTCGGGATTGCTTCAGTTTTGCAGAGACTCATCAAATCATCGTAAAGTGGTTTTGGTAAGGCGATTGGCTCTCTGTACAGATTTCTCAGTTCATCTCCTGAAACATCAGTCACTGGCGTCTTCTTGGGCCTTCCTCTGGAAAATCTAGTGTTTGATGCAGTATTTAAAGAAATATATTTATCATCAAAGTTATACTTCAAATTAATAACATCTGGATGCGCTCGAGTAATCTTGATTTCGTGAATCTTTGTCCACATAACTTTTTCATTAGTTTGGTCTGCCCGCAACCAGTGTCTTTTGCCCATTATCTCCTTTAAATCGAAGAAATTATGTTGTTCCATTTCCTTAAGATGAAATTTTCAATTAGTAATATACGTGCCACAGTATGATCCAATAAGTCCTGCAGATTGACTTTTGCACTTATGTTAGTAATGGTTATGCTCGAATCTGGTGGGTTACACATCTTCTTCGCTTCGGCTAAAGTTGGATAAGAAGGAAACACTGAGCAGTTTTTGTCCGCCAAACAAATTCGAAGTTTCCCATACTGTTCTTTGTTAAGGTCTAAGTCAATAAATGTCCGTAGTGCTTCTTCCTTTGTAAAAGGTGTAACGTCTTCAGGGTTCTCAGTTATGAATTTAAGAAACTTTTTCTTATCAGTTTTTGACGCAGTTCGTATAATATTAACAATTGTGGCCTCCTCCGTCTCACCCATAGACCGCAACTCCTGAGCATATGCATTGAGCACACAGTCCAATCCGTACTCTTGTATTAATTCCATGTTTTTTCGTTTCTTCGTTTTTTCTGAAGATGCTTCGTATGGTTATGATGGTCTGCCACCTGCACTGCTTCCAGACGTATTAGGGTCATTAATTGTGACTCGACACTCCAGTGGAACACGAAATTCACCATTTAAACAGTCGACGTTCTTACTTTCAAAGCGTACTTTTTTCCGGGATGCATTTCTCCAGCGTTCGTTACATTTAGATACCAAGTTTCTTTGAATGTAGGAGACCACAGTAGCCATATCCTCTGGTGACAAATTGAAAAGTTTACTACAAACAAATTCACCCATTATTTTCAAATCAGATAACTTCTGTGAATATTTGAAAATAGGTATGCTTTTTTAAGGCAACTGAATTTCTGACGAACAACTGTGGATGTTTCAGGGTTCGCCTTTCTTTTATAGGCCAATGAAATAGTGCTATTTGCAAAAAGATAAGAAACTAATATTTGCACTCTTCCCATAACCAACCTGTTTTTAATTTGACCCTAATAGATAAAGTGACCATATTTTATCAAATAAGGTGGTCAAAACTATATCAAATCCACAAATAACTATTAATAATACTCATCACTGTAATGACCATTTTATCAATTTGACCTTAATAGATAACAGATGATATGTGAGAAGTAAAAATATATTGGAAAAAAATAATTTATTTATCTCGCGATATGTTTTGGCACCGTGTCAGAAAAGGCGCAAGTATGCGCAACTTTTTTTTTTCTCCTTGTGTAAACTAATGTATAAAGATCGTAATACAACAAATATCTCGACATCGGCAAACAGCGGCAACGGGTAACAGTCTCGTTAAAATAAAAGTAACCTGAAAATTATACCATCTTAAACTATATTGGTTAATTTTAATTTATTTATTTATTATACATACTATTATTTAAGAAACGTTATGAGGAGATTATAAGCATTTCAAAAATGTATAATACTTATACATTTATATCAAAAACTTTCGAGTAATGTGGCGTTGAATTGTAGTAATGTATTGTGCCAAAATCACATCATTGAACATGAGTTAGCTTTGATGCCTTTTTAAAAAAATATAGAAAAGAAAGCTTATTTATAAGACTAAATTAATTAATTAGTTTTACTCCATAACAACGACTTTCACGTGAAACGGTTTTGAGACGGCCTTGTATGGGGCTTTCCCATAGTGCGGCGCCGAGGTTACAATACATTTCCGGGAAGAAAGGCGTAATAGCTTGTACAGAATAAAATCTCTTGTGATTACTTCGTATTAAATGTTTACAGTTTATTGATACAATACGTTTATTTCCAAAAACGCGGTTAAATTTATTACTGTTACTCTTTGTTTAGAAATGTAGTGTAAAGATGTTCACCGGTTTTTTGTGTTATGTTTCATAGAGTAACGCAATAATACATTTTTAGTCGTAAGAGAATTTTCCATGCAATAAAGCTGTTATTGTCATTTATTCTAAAGAAATATTAATTTTAAAAAATTGAAAAAAATAAGAGTGATACATTGACACTCAGAGAAGCCAAAAATCCAATAACATTAAAAAGGGCGTAACCGGCGTTTACCGCCATATTGCCCGGGGCCAGCGAAATAACACTATACAAAAACTGATAATAATAATTATGTAAAAACGTGTATAAAAACCGGCCAAGTGCGAGTCGGACTCGCGCACGTAGGATTCCGTAGTACCATTATCGCAAAAAATCACGTTTGTTGTATCCGCTCCACTTAAATATTTATTTTATTCTGTTTTTAGTATGTTTTGTTATAGCGGCAACAGAAATACATCATCTGTGAATTTCAACTGTCTAGCTATAACGGTTCATGAAATACAGCATAGTGACAGACAGATAGACAGACAGTGGAGTCTTAGTATTAGGGTCCCGCTTTTACCCTTTGGGTACGGAACCTTAAGTGGAAAAAAATACATTCTTTCAAAAATATCATTAATAGCAACGACACACAACGCACTAATGAGACCTCAACTTTAGTAAGGAGAGGGGATGAACTCATTATCAATGGAAAAAATGCTAGGCAAAGCTATTCTTTCTATACATGTATAATGGGAGTGTAGATACCCAAAAACTCACAAAAAACTCGTCAAATACATAATCTCCTTCATTTTTGAAGTGGGTTAAAACGTGGTCGGACTTGTAGCCACAGATTCCTTGTAAAGTTCAACCATTCCTTTTAAAACTTATCATGTACCGGACTGCCTCTAAGCGTAGTGTGTTGTGCAACAAACTGAACTAAGTTCTAAACTCCAGCCAACGAAACCGGGTGGATACTAACAATAAATTTACACCATCATGCCAGCATACGACTTTGGCCCAGTTTCTGAAACGGAAATGATCATAAAATTTATGTTACAACTTGGCAAACGCTTATTAGGTGATGCGTTTAGTTGAATGTACTTTAACCAAAAGCAGTATAGTTATTCAAAACCATTCTATTGTATAAAACGAATGGTTGTGATTTTGTAAAGTACGTTTAAGGATAATGCATTTGAGGATTGCCAAACGTAAAAAAAAACAAAGGAGAATTCTGTACCTAAGTACTATGTTGTGAAAAAGTCATCTATACTTAATATTATAAACCTGAAGAGTTTGTTTGTTTGAATGCGCTAATCTCAGGCACTACTGGTTGGAATTGAAAAATTCTTTTTGTGTTGGATAGTCCATTTATCGAGGAAGGTTTAAGGCTATATAACATCACACTATGACCAATAGAATCGGAGCACAAATGAAAAATGTTGCAAAAAGGGCAAAACTATTCCTTTTTGAGAGCTTCAGTTGCGTGCGCTGCGTAAGCGGTTAAAGTTTCGCTTAAATCATGTATGTAGTGCAGGTAGGGTAGGCTGGGTAGAGTAAATCGGTAGATAGCCAGTTGACGGGAGCGAAGCCACGTGGGACAGCAAGTTAATAATAATTTACGTTTTGTATTTTGCAGCATTAATCGCACCTTACAAAACCCGAAGCATTTGATTCGGGATGGAATCGAATGGCTATGAGTAGCTGTTAAATACTGATGTTAGTATTACAAAATAATGTAAAACAGCTCAGTACACCCCATTTCCTTCTAACAGATGTCGTAAAAAAGGAGCATTAGAGCTTCATTTCAGCTTTATGGCTTACTGAATATCGAAAAATAGTGCATCTAAAAGCCGTTACCTGGAACCATTTGCCAAACGGGATAATTCTGAAACGTTGATAAAATCGACTGACATAGCTAACTTAGCTACATCCTTACTTAAGCTGAGGTCTCATTACTGCGTTGTGTGTCGTTGCGGTTAATTCTATTTTTGAATTTCTTATATGGTTCCATACCCAAAGGGTAAAACGGGACCCTATTACTAAGACTCCACTGTCCGTCTGTCTGTCTGTTTGTCACCAGGCTGCATCTCATGAACCGTGATAGCTAGACAGTTGAAATGTTCCCATATTTCTGTCGCCGCTATAACAACGAATACTAAAAACAGAATAAAATAAATATTTAAGTGGGGCTCCTATACTACAAACGTGATTTTTTTGCGGTTTTTTGCGATAATGGTACGGAACCCTTGACTCGCACTTGGCCGGTTTTTATATAAATAATCGATTAATATTAATGACGTAAAATTTTTGTAACCAGAATAACCAAATCTATCGATTTTATCCGGTTTTGACCGTAAAATTAAGAGACAAAAATGTTGGTCATGAGTGCTTATACCATGTGTTTTCAGTATTTTATTAAAATTATAGTCTCACACGAGCCTCTCAATAATATAAAATTATTTACTATTGAGAGGCTCGCGTTTGATCACTAGCTCGCCGGATTGTAAGCGATGATGTGGTCGACGGTGAAGCACGCTTGTCTAGAAATAACCTGTTCACTTTACCATTTAATGAGCAGGAATTGACAAGAGGAGAACCAAAATAATTGGTGAGGTAATTTCGAATAAGGTACATCTGACTAGAAAGAAAATAAAAAAAACGACTCGCAGTAAGTATAGCATTGAAAAAAAATCCTGGAAACAACATTGGATGGTTTCAGGTTGATTCAGAAGTTAGACTTTAGACGTATAATGAACTGTTACAAGCCTTACTTCATGTTTCAACACTAACACAGAATTAATGATGGCACCCCACATACAACATCTTACACGTCGAGCAAAACCAAACCTTCGTTCAAAATATGTCACAAACTACAACTAGCAGGGTTTATGAACTAAAGCCTCATTTCCGTTAGTTTGTGTGACAAAACTAAAACTAAACTAGAAAGTTTAAGCGAGTGGAGCTGCGGGAAACAAACTATAGTGATTCATCACTGCCTGTTCTCTATGTACGACGAAGTGTCAACCCTACGTGTTGACTGATAGTTTGTTTATTTAAGTTTGTTTATGTTGATATTTTTATGTAAATATTGTATTTTTTTGTTGGAATTATATAAGGTTGATGATACTCTTGTTAACTGGAAATTGAAGAGAATTACGGAAAGGATAGGCCTCTTCAGAATGCTTACAGTCACCCAAAGTTCAATGCAGAGGGCCATGCTCGGAGTGTCCTTGCGTGATCGAATCAGAAATGTAGAGATCCGCAACAGAACCAGGGTAACCGACGAATTGCCAAACTTAAATGGCAGTGGCCAGGCCACATTGCTCGCAGAACGGATGGCCGATGGGGCAGAAAAGTTCTGGAGTGGCGACCGCGAGACATTGCGTTGGAAGGCCTCCCACCAGGTGGACCGATGACCTTGTGAAGGTTGCGGGGTTCCTCTGGATGCTATGAAAGAACTTTAGGACGCTAAAGAATACTATCGTTGTTGAATACTGGTCGATGCTTTTATAAAATATATAAATTAATCTGTACTGGCATCGTCGACACGAAGAAGCTCTGTTCTTCTCCTGCGGGGCGAGCACGGCCTCTGAGATAGGCTTGAGTCACGCATTTTATCACGGTTTTTGCACCCAAACTGTGATAAAAATGTGTGACTCAAGTCTGTCACAGTAGGCCGTACTAGCCCTGCTGGGCAAAGGCAAAGGAAAGGGCAAAGGAAAGGGAAGGAAATTTCATTCAATGCGTACGATACCAAATGCGAAAGGAATTCTTCTAATTTCTCCCAACATCTTTGGTGAAGTAGTTCTTAAAATCTCTAGTCTAGGTTCTTACCTTGAATAAAGAGAAGAAGATATAGTCATATTAATTTTTATATTTGAATAGAACCGACAAAGGACAATCCGACGTCGTTAAGGTCGCAATTCAATATAACTTTAACAGAAATCTATTCAGTTCAGAAACCTATTACCGTTGCTATCTAAATAAATCCTTAGAATAAACATTGATGGTCAATAACAATCCCAGTCTGAGATTGCTACCATTCGTCTCGACTCGATATTAATAAATATTTCAATAGTGAACGAACCCATTATTCTAGTTGACTTGATGTCCAATTTCTGATCACAGATTTATATTATATGTTGTAGTTTCGTTCCGTAATGGTTACATGCTGTAATAAACCTTATTGCTGCATGTAGACAGGCTGAAAATACTTCTGACAGCTTTTGAAACGTCATTCGTATTGAACAAGATTTATAAATAAGTTTTTGTAAAAAGTTTTTTATTTTTCATTTTTTAGATGTGGTACTTAATGGACCAGTTCTATAGGCTAACTACCTATAATGCCCAAAGTAAAGCCAGAACAGCTTAACCGAATAACATGAAACTTAAACAAAACTGTGGAATGAGAGTATACCAGGGTGAACTGTTCACACCTGCGTACCCCTTTAGGGTGTAAACAATAAACAGACATGCAATTGTAGCTATCCCGAGTGATTTGCCGTCATTTATTGAAGAGTTCGGATTATATCTCCGAAGTTCTTCATCAGATCTTGATGAAATTTAAATGACATGACAAGCCACCACCACACACCAGCGTTCATATAAAAAAGAATCATCAAAATCGGTTCACCCAATAGAAAGTTCTGAGGTAACAAACATAAAAAACAGTCGAATTGATAACCTCCTCCTTTTTGCGAAGTCGGTTAAAAAAAGATTGAATCACAAATTATTTTTTTATATATGAAAATAGAATATATATGGATAGAATTGTCTGGTGCGCGACAGATAAGCACGTTCTTACAATTATATTTATGTAAGGGTGAGGCCAACGAGAGTAATTTTTTAAAATCGCGTAAAATGAGTTGCAGAATTTACGCTGCATTCGGGTTCATGCTAAAGTCCTATTTGTACCACACGGCGACGCAAAATGAGTTGTCTGCTGACTTACGAGCATTATTTCAACCGAATTGCGCTCGGGATGAGAGGGGCGCGAGGCAAGCTTCAGCGCCCCTTACAAGCATTGCATGGCAACTGAAGTTACGTCCGTCCGTCTGGCAGCCTAACCGGATTTTATAAATTAAATATAAATTGCGGTACTCAAAATACGCGACTCACGTCTAACAAAATATAGCTCGTTTGGCCTCGCCATTAACTCATTGACATATTATTTTCTATACAAAAACTCGTCTATCGTCAAGCCACTTATTTCACAAAACAAAGTAATCTGAGTATTAAAAAATCCGCCATTATATAATCTTACGAATACTTGTAATAAAGTAGTTTGATGCCATCCTAAGAGTACCATCAACATTCAAATTCAGACTTCAGATCAATGGAAAGGATCCCATTGCCCGAAAAGTAAGGCAGAGATATACAAATACCTACCTACTGTAGCGGCATCGGTCCCATGTTACGCCCCAGGAAATCAGGATGGTTACCAACCGGTTAACCTACAAAGTTAAAGTTCGCGAGCACATTCGCAAAAAGTTGGCAGTAGTATCGTCACAGCACTAATGTTCTTCAATTATTAATCTATTATTACAAATGTTTAAGTATATCTATATATTTAGTTTATTCTTTTGAGTATATATGGCTCTGATCTACCAGTAATGACGTAAAATTTACAAGTGACAGCCGGGACCAACCGCTTAACGTGCTTTCCAACATGTAAGCAATGGTAATCCATCCACGGATCAATCTCACCAAGCGTTGTGAGCCGACCCTTGCGATTATTATTATTAAGCTTCAAGCTCGATAACACAAAATTGCGGGCACGAATTTTGTTAGTAATGGCATCTCTAGGCAATTGCGTGGTCTGTGATTGCGATATATCCAGCACATAGGAAACCTGTGCGTAGTGTAGTATAGCGCGATCGATACGGTCTCAAACATCTCACACGACGCCACATGCGATGATTTCAAGGTTGTGCCGGGATTCTGCAATACGAGAAACAAAGATTTATTAAGATTTATTGTTTGGAAGTTTTAAAAAAGACTAAATAATATTTTGATGTTGGTTATTGATAAGAACCGGGTCACTAGACATAGTGATTATATCAGCGATAACTTTTGTCTTCATATTCGTTGTCTGCATTTCTGAAGGTAGTGCCCATCTTGAAACGCCTTGACGGAGTCATTGACGAGCTGATTCCATGCCACTCTGTCTTCTGCTCTTCTCAGGGCAGTGGTCATCGTCAGTCCTCTAATCTTTCTTATCTAGTCTGACCAGCGAGTATGTGAACGTCCACGCGGTCTTTTTTCATCCACTTTCACCACCACAATCAGTTTGGCCAGGCTGTCACCGAGCGATATGAACAAAGTAACTCAGGATTCGTTGGTAGCAGATCGTGGAGAGTCTGGATCCGATGTTGAGCTGATCGAGAATGCACTTATTCGTGCAATATTCTTCCCCAACACTACATCTCAAAGGCCTCAATTCTACTTTGATTTGCAGTGCGAATTGTTCAGGATAACTATTGTAAAAAATCCAAAATTCAATTAAATCAATTCGCTTAATTTTTTTCTTACTATGTTGTGGTCATTTTCCAGTCTAGCCGGATACAGCTGAATACCACTATTTTGCATGGACAGACTGCCCATCTGACCTCCACAGCCAGTAACTGGGAACAAGGTTACTCCTTGACAAAACTTTTATAATCCCTTCATTTATCACAAACCATACAGCCTTCAATGTATATTATGGACTATCTTTTCCCCGCCGTTAAAACTCCCTTGGCCCACCCCACAGGACCCGTTACAACGTCGGGATAAAAAGATAGCCTATGTCACTCCGAAATAATATAGCCTTCCATAAATGAAAGAATTTTTAAAATCAGTCAAGTAGTATTTTAATTAATCCATTACAAAATATTTTACAAACTTACAAACAATCAAATCTTTCCTCTTTATAATAATGTGGTAGATATACCTATATTTCTCAGTAACTCACATTAAAAAGACATAATGGTATCAATTCGTACCATTTTCAGCAACCGATACAGTTGTCTGCGATGTTCCCTTTGAAATGGGTATAGGAATATAACTAGGAACGATACTATATACCTATTCATAGGCGTAATCTCCGTGTTCACATAGGGAATGTAGCCTACAGCCTACTATTGTGTGTAGTACACCTAGCTAATTGCCTATCTCCTACATACGTCAACAATTCCCAGTAAATAGAACTTCGTTATGATTGAATGAAACTATGTATCTTTCACAGACATGAATAGACCGTAACCTCTAGAGTCTAGACAAAGTGAAATTCTATCAAAGATAGCAATAAAAACAAATTACCTTCTTTTCGGAAGTCGGTGTCAAAAAAGTAAAAAAATAGTTTACACCGACTTTCGAAAAGAAAGTTGCATATTTTCCGCTTTATAGTGTTTTGTTTTGGAAGTCGGTAAAAATTTTTGGTAATTTTTTTTTTGTTGTTCAAATGAAATAGATATGATGCCCGATATTATCGAAATAATAGAAAAACCATTGGGTTAAGGTAATAGATAATAATTTTCTCTGACTGTATCTACTTACATCCACACTTTATTGGATTATAGTAAAACCAAGTTTCTTGTTGTAAGAGATACTTAGGATTAGGGACATTTTTGTATAAACGATTAAACATACATTAACCGACAGCATGTAGGATTTTTCCTCTGGTAAACTTCTCAAACGTGATGGACGCTATCGATTTTGAATTTGCCGCTAGGGACGCTGGAGTAGCATGAGGTCTTCAAAATGTCAAATTTAATTGTTTTTTGGCTTTAAGCGCGAGTTTTAAATAAACAATTTTTGTATTGTTGTGAATATTTTCCAAAAATGGCAGATTAAGATAGGTACGGGTTTTACCAACCACTGCTTTAATAAAGTTTTATGTTTAAGAAAAATGTACCCTCCTTTTTTTTCGAAAACCCTGCTTGAAACTGCAGCAGTTTTATATTTAAAATCGCAATTCAACTACATTAACAAAAGATTTTAATTCAAACTTCAATTCCGTGCGCGTAATAACGTTTAACAGTTACATTAAAAGACCTTACTCGCCAGTGGCGCCAACCGGTTAGCAAAAAACGGAAACCCTCATTGTGTGAAAAATGATAAATGTGACTGGATCTTTCTAGACAGTTTTCAGTTTCACTGAGCTTTACAATAGAGAGGATGACAGTAAGTTGACAGCTGAAAGAAAGCTTCTCACCGTGACTTCATCCGCGTAAAATCCTTGTTTAATTATATCCTGTGACTCTAAGCTTCCTATCAGTAAAAGTGTTTTTGCAATTGGATCACTCATTTCAGGGATTCAATTTTACAAGCATCTAGGTAGGTACCTCTTTTTGTTTGGTTTAGAATTACTCTCACTAGCTAAACTCTGATTTTTTTATTTGGTGGACTTAAACGACAATTGGTGGGTTGCCACTTTATCGTAACATAAAAATAGTGTTGTATAATCCTGTGTTCGAAAGTCGATCGAAAATCGAAGTAGATCGAAATTGTAAATATTTCACGGCAATTTTTTTCATTTGCTAAGAAGATTGTGTAAAACTACATTCTATCGATCGCAATGATTTTATTGTTGATTTCTAATTATTACAATAACAGGTTATATTTATTAATATCGTATAGTTATATTTAATGTATTAAGTTTATATTTATAAAACATTTATTTACAGCAATGAATAAAATTAAATAGAGGAGTCATGTCACAACGATTCGATAAATCACTTAAGAATCAGTATCATTACAACACTGTTTCACGCTGGAAAAAAATAAGATCAATCAGAGTAAAGATTTAGATATCGAGATAAGGGTAAGGTTTATTTTTTAGTTTATTTTAATGTATATTTTTGTTGTTCATTTTATGCTACACATTCGCCGTGCTAGTGACATCACTATGCAAATATTTTAAAACAACTTCTGGAAAAGCGAGTTTAATTTATTTCCCTGTCGTAAAACTGTGGGAAGGCGGGTCTTGAAATTCGAGTAATACAGAAGGTTTGTTTTCTACTAGCTTCTACTAGCGGTTTCGCCCGAGTAAAAATAATACCAAGGTAACATACTCCGGGCTAAAAAGTAACCTTATATCCTGATTCAGAACATAGTCTACCCACGTACTAAGTTTTATCCAAATCTGTCTAGCCGTTAGGACGTGAAAAGGTAACATACAAATATAAAGTCAGTCAGACTGAGCTACTTTGGCCTTTTCGGATTTTCTACTTCTCCCTCGTTCTTCAAATAAGAATTATTTTATTTAACACTTGTTCTCCCCGCGGCTTCGAGTCCGTGGCCCACCTCACAGGACTGGTTTTCCAGGATGAAAATGCTGCCTTTGTTACTCCGGAATAATGTACTTGCCATAGCTGATTTTTTCAATTCAAATCAGTTAAACAAACAAATCTTATCTTTCTAATATCTTTAAACGAGCAATTCTTGTATATATGTATATACATATATATGTATATATATATATATATATATATAATCTGACTCTCGGAAACGGCTCCAACGATTTTCATGAAATGTATATGAAGGGTTTCCGAGATGACAAATCGATCTAGCTAGGATTCATTTTTACAAAACGTCGTTTTCTCTATTTTCACTCGAGCAGAGATCGGTCACCCAAGTAGGTACTAATAATATTATTATGTTATGTGTCTCGCAGCTTTCACTTCCACAGGGACGTGTACAACAACAACAGCAACAGCGACAGGATAAAAAATAGCCCATAGTTTTCTGCAATAGAGTAGCTTACTATCAGTGATTTTGTAGTTTGCCATTTAATGCTTTATTGAAAACAGGAATGCTGCTGTTAGACAATAAGCTTGCGTGAGGTAATAATAATACGCATCTTGCCCGTTTGCCTACCCTACAGGGTTGCCTAAAGCACATTTGGGGCTTTTGATAGGAAACCTGCATTCCTAAAGTCGTAGTGGTCTTGTCGCCAGTGGAAATATGTTGTTGTAGGATTTATTACTTTCTTATTTGTCCGTAAAAGATGGAAAGATGATGTGTTTTCGAAGTTCTCTGAGATAATCTCTATAAGATCCATCCACGATCCATTTCTATTACACTGAATATCACGTTTGGCTTCGCAACTGTAAACTCTCTGAGAAGTTCAGAATGCGCTCGCACGGAAACTCTTTTGCTGCCATCCCTTTGAAGTGCCGCTGTAAAGCAATTACTGTTAGAGGTGTTAGTGACAGACTTCTTGTTTTCATTCGTGCACATGACTTTTGTTATTTTGATAGAATGTTGTACTGAAGTTGAAAATACTCAAGAATCTGTCCATAACTTCGGAACGCACTGTGAAATTGTTTAAAAATACAACGGGAAAAATAACAGATTTAAAATTATTTTTGCGAATTTCCTTACGCGTCTGAATCGATTTTCATGTCCATCTGCGTCTTTCCGAATTTAATCGTGGTGAAGGAAATAGCTGTCCAAGTAACTACATAATGTTTGGACAAATTCTGAATAGTTGAGATATTTGAGTTCAGCGCTACGAAATTAGAAGAAGAATTTCGATTCTCAAGTGACAAATAACAAACATTATTGAGCAATATCCTCAAGAACACTGGGGTATCAAACCCCTTTCGAGCGCTAAAGATTAAAGATACAAAAATAAATTACACATCATAAAAAGATATAAAATTTTTCATGAATGAACAATATACTAATATCAACCTAACAAACGAAATGAAAACTCGTAAAAGTTATACATTCACGTTTCATCAGAGTTTGTATGTTGGCAACAAAAGTGTCGCGATCTTTACGAGGTAACGTTTCATTAGGTTTTTATATCAATTGTAATGCCTCGGAAAAAGATATTAATATGAGTAAGTGTCAACTATTTGTGGTCTAGATTCTGTTATGTAACTTTGATGTAACTATTTTGCCTAGTACCAAAGATAAATATTTTGCTCAAATTGTTTATTTGCGAAGTTTTATTTGTTTGTTTTTCTTTCTTAATATTCTTACACCATTTAATTGGACAGCAAAAAAACAAACAAAACATAACGTCTCGCCATCACGCTTGCGTTCTCCTACGGGTTAAGCAGAGATATACACCCACAATTAAGTAATACATGGTTAAGTCCCATCTATGGGATAAGCCGGGTACAAAGCCTGATTTCAGGCTGCTTCAAATAAATTCTTAATGGGATAACCCCATAACACTTTGTGTGAGCCGGGATTTGTACTCTCTTGCTCAGCAGTAACGTTTGCGACCACTAGGCCAAAAGGCTATGTATATGGCCTTTTTTGTTTCAACTTAAATTTACCTCCTTTTTTTATGTCATCCTTTGGTCACATAAATATGTATTTATTTTTTAACAAGAATGATGTAACCAAAAACTTGTAATTGAAACTGATGGAAAAGAGTGTCCGTGGAGTTTCTTGCAAATTCTTCTCCATTGAGATCTACGGACCTTTGCGAATTTGCAACTAGAGTCATATTTTTTTTTGTTTGACAATTCAAAAGTACCTTTAAGGTTTATTTGAAATAAACTATTTTGATTTTTTGATTTTAATTTTAATTTGGGCACTGTCAATATGATTAAACCTATCTATACTAATGTAATAAATTCGAAAGTAATCTGTTTGTCTATCTTTTACGCCTAAACCACTGAACGTAATTCAATGAAATTTCGTAAGGAGATAGATGGCATCCTGAGAAAAGACAAAGGCTACATTAAGAAAGAAAAAAAATGTCCAGGGTAGGGTAGGTAGGTTGGTAGGTAGGGTTGGTGGGTAAGTAGGTAGGTAGCTAGTTGACGGGAGTGAAGCCACGAGGGAAAGCTGGTTGAATATAAAATGAATGCAATATTTACTTAAATATACATAATAGGTAGCAACCAAAATTATATTATTATACAGGGTGGAACAGATAGGTATAATCATATTTTATAAACTGCTTCAGCCTATGGAAATGGACAACTTTCTCCAAATAAATAATAGCCGAATCTCAAAAAAAATAAGGATCGCCCGTATAAATATTGATCAGCTGACGACAATCAACAATAAAATTATGTACTTACCTTATTTCTTAGTCCGTTCAGTTAAAAAGTAGACTAAGTGCTTCGAAAGACTTTTATATATACTTTTATCGCTTAGCGTTTCAGAAAATAACCTGGACTACATTAAACCAACTTTTTCTCCTTTTAAACCGTCTTTGCTGTACTTAAAGTTTTCTTAAGAGTTCAGCAACTTAACAATGTAGTAGGGATGCGATTCTACCTGGGTAAATTCATACTGCGGATAATTTTATAATTAACTAGCTGTCCCACGCGACTTTACTCTCGTCAACTACCACTTATTTACCCTACCTACACTACATACATGATTGTTGCGTAACTTTAACAGCTTACGCATCGCAATTTTTTTCCCGCTTTTGCAACATTTTTCATTTATGCTCCGCTCCTATTGGCCGTAGCGTGATGTTATATAGCCCATAACCTTTCTCGATAAATGGACTATCCAACACAAAAAGAATTTTTAAATTCCAACCAGTAGTTCCTATGATTAGCGCGTTCAAACAAAAAAACAAACAAACTCTTCAGCTTTATAATATTAGTATCTATAGATAATAAATTATTCCCTAGAATTGGGTTTGATTTCCAGAACAGGCAAATATTATTGGATTTTCAACCGATTTCCCAAAATGGAGGAGGTTATCAATTCGACTGTATTTTTTTTATGTTTGTTATCTCAGAACTTTTTACTAGGTGAACCGATTTTGATAATTCTTTTTTTATTTGAAAGCTGATGCTTGTCATGTGGTCCCATTTTATCAAGATCTGATGAAGAGCTTCGGAAATATACGTGAGAACTCTTCAATAAATGACGGCAAATCTCTCGGGATTTCCGCAATCGCATGTCTGTTTACTGTTTACACCGTTTCATAATATACCATCACGCCAGTATGCTCTAAATGGGTACGCAGATGTGTACAGTCCACCCTGGTACACTCTCATTCTACCGGCTATGTTTAAGTTACATCTTAATCGAATTATCTATTCTGGCATCACTGTGGCATTATTACCTTACTATAGAACTTGTCCATTATGTACCACTTAAAAGTGAAAATATAAAAAAAATAACAAAAAAATAAAACCGACTTCTAGAGCAAAAGATTACAAAGCGTAAAATAACTTTCTTTCCGAAGTCGGTGTCTAAAAAAGAAATACAGTAGGTACAAAAGACACCGACTTCGGAAAGAAAGTTATTTTTCGCTTTGTAGTGTTTTGCTCTAGAAGTCGGTTTTTTTTTTGTTAAAAAGTTTTCCATCTTTAGTTTTTTAGTATTACCACAGAGTCCAGATTTGTGCCGGATTTGTAGCAAAAGCTATTGGACATAAATGTAACAGACAAAATATATGTGGATGTGAATTTCAGAAAATTCGGTTCTTTTTTTTCAACATATTATATAACTTTTACCAAATCTACTTCCTCAGCGGTAACCAGTCGTTAAGGCCTTACAGTAACAAGATATCACTATAAAAACCGATTATTCGGGCATTTACCTTATCCACGACTCGTTATTTTACCCATTGCCCATCCCTACAAAGCAACATAAAAGAGCACAGCACTATACACGCCAACTTAACATCGACGTACAGATCTAAACAAACAATGGAATCACATTCCATTCTACGATTGGATGTCCGTAGCATACGAGACTCGCTGCAGCAGCGGTGCTGAACGCTACGTGAGCGTAGTACCGCGTAGCAGCTTCGTAGCGGGTTCGTAGCACGGTGCTACGAGTACTACGAAGTAATTTCGGAATTTCGCTGGCGAATTAGTTGGGTGGCGAGAATTGTTAGAAAATGCTTTTGGTTGATTACCTTCGTAATTTAAAGTTGTTTTCTCTAATTTATTGCTGTTGTTTCGATTAGTTTTCTTATCTTAGAACTTTAGATGAGTTTTTAGAATAAAATTACCACAGTCGTCGGCCTATATTGTTGAATTGGGTGTTTGTTGAGCATTTTTGCAGAGAAATTGCCATTCTACTGCATACTGTTAGTTAGTCTCGCTAAAACTCAAAAACCGCTTGACGGATTTCAATTTTTTTAAGCGACTGCCCAAAAAGTAGGAGGTTCTATGTTCAACATTATGTATGTTTTTTTTTGTATGTTCACCGATATCTCTGTAAATTGTGGACCGATTTTGAAAATTCTTTTTGTTTGAAAGGATATGTTCCGAATTGGTCCAATTTTAATTTGGTGAAGATCTGATGAAGAACTTCGAAGATATACAGCAGAACTCTTCAATAAATAACGGCAAATCTCTCGGGATAGCTGCAATCGCATGTTTGTTTATTGTTTATACCATTTCATAACATAAAATCACGCCAGTACGCTCTTAAAGGGTACGCAGATCTCTCATTTCACCGGTTATGTTCATGTTTCATGATATTCGGGTAATCTATTCTGGCGTTATAGGTACTTTACTAAACAACTTGCCTATTACAACAGCAACAACTAAAAACTGAAAAATAAAAAACCTTTTTACAAAAAATACTATCGATTTCCAAATAAAAAAAAAACTACAAAGAGAAAATAACTTTATTTTTGGAAGTCGGTGTCCATAACGCAATAAATTGGTACCTATAAAAGACACCGACTTCCAAAAATAAAGTTAATTTCACTTTGTAGTTTTTCATTTGGAAGTCGGTAGTATTTTTTTGTAAAAAGTTTTTTGTTTGTTTGGTTCGTCCTATTACAGGGAAGGAAAACAAAAAAATAATTTGTTGTATGAAGATCACGGAGTAATAATAGTGAATAAACATCAGTTGTTGTTCCCGACAGATTGTAGAAATACTTTCAACCCCTACCTCATCGTGTCGATGTTGACCCCCCAAATGAGCGAAAAAGCCTTGTCAGTTACTCGGCTATATTATGGCGTATCATTAAGTAACCATCTATGTGTTATCTAAAGGGTGACATTTTGCTTCGTATAGTGATGAAGCGTCATGCCGTGATACAAAAAAGAGTAATTTAGCGTTTGATGTTCAATAAGAATTGATATAATAAATAACAGCCTGTATCTGTGTCACTTCAGGGTAACAACCTCTGCTCTTATGTAAGTGTGATTAAAACTATTTAACAAAGACAATAGAAGCTTTAATTGAACAATGATAAAAAATTAAAAGTGAATTTGTCATAAACTTCATCCTAGACGAGTTTGGTGATAGTGAAGAAATCTAACCCTACCCACCGCTTTAGTGCCGTAAGACGGTTACTTTCTAAAGCAAAAAGCATTAGTAACGGCTAGGTTAAAAGGTTTGAAAAAAGAAATGTGATGTACGTTATTTGTGAAACACATTTACGACGCTTGGTCTGGCGGTCGATCGGGGTCTCGTGGCATCTCTCCAACAGCTTTTGATCAGAGATGGTCTCGGGCCTGTAACCGAGGATGCGACGAAAACATCGGTTGACGAAGACCTGGATTTGGCACGAAATGTCCTTTGTTACCTTCCACGTTTTAACCCGTATAGCAGCACGGATTTGACATTGGAACCGATTATTTTGAGTTTAACCCTTCGGGTCAGTTGCCGCGATTGTCAAACAGATCTCAGCTGTGCGAAGATAGCTCGTGCTTTGGCGATCCGTGAAGTAATATTCTCTTCAGTTCCTCCAGTTTCTGACACTACGCTCCCGAGGTACGTGAATTTGTGGACCCGTTCCGTGACCTCTGGTCGATTATCATCGGTGTAGAATTCTTCATCCACGTACGCATTTCCTGGGTCTTCTGGATGTTAATTTTGAGCCCAGTTTTCGCTGCCTTCTGGCGCAGGTCGTTTAATTTCACTTGCATGTCGGCGTGTGTATGCCTCAGAGTAGGCTAGATCATCGGCATAGTCTAGGTCTTCCAAGGCGTTGAACAATCCCCACTCTATCCCGCGGTACCTGCTTCGTATATGCGAAGCATGATTCCGTCGAGAACGATTTTAAAACGAAGGGGCGAAAGAAGATAGCCCTGACAGTCATCAGCGTGCACTGCGATGTCTTTTGAAATGAGGCCGACATGGATAATAAAAATATTTTTGCACAGAAAAAATAATTCTTCATAACTGAAATAGCATATGTAAATCAAAGAATATTTTGCAAACAAAACTGTTCAAAAGGAGGTACAATATTGATATTCTGGCTCCGAGCGGGCGCACGGCCAGTACTGCGTTAACATTGGGGTATATACACCCTGAAATTTAATTGGTTGTTTTCCCGCGGCAGAACGACTTGCCTTAAGGAGTACTTTCGAAGTATAGAGTTAAAGTAAATAAATAACGATGTTTCTGTTTTAAAATAATTAAAAAAATATTCATCAACTCGAAAAAGTGAGTAACAATAGTAACTCTAGACGTAATTTGTAGGTACTAGGTACTACTCGTGTCACCACCTACAAAGAAAACCGATGCACAAAATAATGTCAAACCAAAATAAACTCTCGCACGTAGTGAAAATCATAAAATGTTTGCACGGAACAATACAAAAAATCACCGCGATACCGACAAAGAAAAGACCGATTTAGAAATGTTCAAAGTAAAATTAGCTCTCGCGTGTAGTGATACGGCATAAACTAGCCTGCGCGCAACAATTTCAAACGAAGCCGCCGGCGCCTATTTTACCCGTGCGGCCCGCTGTGACCCTGACCTACTTAGTTTTCCCGCGAATGTCGTACGCGCAGCACGCGCCATCACTGTAAACTGCAATGGATCGACATTACAATTACACCAATGTGGAGTACGTCGCTATGGTGCAGCTGTATGCTAGGGCTGATTATGACTCCCATGCTGCCCGGCGACTTTACGCAGAGCGGCAACACTTGGAGTCGCTCCGTCTTCGCGGACGATCACGGACGATCGTAGCGGCGACACAGCGGCTACTAGATCATGGACAGTTCCATGCACCGGCACATGCACAGGGCAGAGGTCGACCAGCCGTTATTTTGCCAGCGCTCGACGAGGAGATCATCGAGTACTTCGAACGGGATCCGCGTCGCAGTACGCGCCAGGCCGAGGCTAGGTTTGGCGTAAGCCAGTACCACGTCTGGAAACTACTCAACTCTGAAGGACAGCATCCTTATTATTTTCGCGGTGTTCACGCTCTCCACGAAAATGACCCCCAGAACAGAATTGCGTTTTGTCAGTGGTTGATCGCCAACCAAGATAAGAACATTTTGTGGACGGATGAATCAACTTTTACGCGAGTTGGTATTTTCAACCAGCCAGCGTAACGAACATTTTTGGGCAATAAATAACCCACACGTTATTCGCGAGTGTGCGCATCAAGTGCGTTTTAGTGTCAAATTTGAATAACATGTTGGATAACAGCTGATTGAAAAGCACGTGGGTCAATGGCCTCGCGGCTTTTAATAGTAACACTAGACGTAACATGTATTGTTGTAGGTAATACTGGCGTCGCACGCGCCGGCGCCGCAGCCCTCAAAGAAAAGCGATGCATAAATGGTCAAACCCAAATAAGCTCTCGCACGTGGTGATACGGCATAAAAGTTTCCACGCAAAACAAACGAGCGAGCCACAAGCCGACAAAGCAATGACCGATTTATTAAATGTTTAAAGTAAAATAAGCTCTCGCGTGTAATTATACGGCATAATCTAGCCCGCGCGTAACATGATCAAACGGAGCCGCCTTCGAACCTAATCCTTTCGACGGTGACCTAGCACCCGGGTCAACGGCCTGCTGTCGTTCGGCCGTAGATATCGGGAGGTATACTATTGGTTCGTGATCGCTTTCGAGTTTAGTTTTTCACAATGTTAAATATGCCAGTTTTTGTTTCTAATATTTTATATAACTACGAAACGATTGTATTACATAGACAAAACCATTTCGCTGCGGGAAAACAACCATTTAAATTTCACGGTGTATACATCTTAATGGTCTGACGCAGAGAACACGCGTGGTAATTAAATGTTTGTTTTTTCTATGTGAGAATTCTTTCTACCTAAGAGGAAAGTTTTTCTGCTTGAGGAAAACTAAGGTAACTATGTGCTTAAGGATATTAGGAAGAGAGCGGATACATTTAGTTAGGAAGATTTTTTTTATCTTTTCGTTTTTAGGGTACCGAAACCGAAGAGTCAAAACGGAGCCCTTTTGCTGTCACTCACGTGTCTGTCTGTCTGTCCGTCGTCTGTCAAAAAATTTTGTTCCGAAGAATTTTTTAACTTCCCCTTGACCTATGAACTTGAAATTTGGTGATAATGTTTATTGTTACGTATATTTTACTAACAAATACCAATATATTCCACATTTGTTACGGAACCGTAAATGTGTGAAGTCTGACACGCACTCGGCCGGTCTTCTACAATCTGTCTCAGTACTATTGGACATAAAGCAAAATTTATTTACGAGTTTCTATTGTTTTTTCTTAAAAAAAAACGATGTAGCTATGTTTGTCTGATGAAGTCTTAAGGTATTTTATACTTAAGCCTGGCCCCTGTCCCATCCATAAGGTGGCTTGCCAGAATATTTGGTGAAGGGTAATTCGCTCCTCGTATGACTTGATGTAGTTCTTTACCTCTTCTTTGTCTGTGGGAGTCGTCAGATCATGGTGTGGAGCCTCATTTGGTATATTCCATGGCGAGTTTTGTGATCGTTCTTAGGATCTTATTCTGAAACCGCTGAATGATCTATGCTTATATAGGCTTCATTAAGGAAGAAATAATGGTATTTAATTTGTGACACGAGTAGGAAATATAAACAATATTATAGGAACATTTAAAACGGACTAATAATGTATGTCTTCCTTCATAAAATGTTTTGTAGTAAATATCTAACAGTTGTAATGTTGTAAAGGCAACTACTGAGTGTGGGGTTTTGGGTTTACGTCCCAAATTAGGTAAAATATTGTTGGGGTACTAAACTTTTTCTAGCCTCCCTTACATGACCATTTAAATACAACTAGCGAAATATGTGTGAACCTTCACCAATTTTTTTTTTTAGCTTTGTTAAATGCTCATGCATACTGCGCTACTACGGGGAGATAGCGCAGTTATGTGGGACTCCGACCCACTAAAACTCCACGGTGTCCTCCTGTGCCACATGTGGCGGGAACATGTGCACGCGTTAGCACTCACCGCGAACCCACCGCAGCTGTCCGTCACCGGACCCTCCTCTGGGGAACACCCCCTTCACCGGCGCACCAGAACACACTGTGCGCCGCTACCATCCCAGGGACCAAACCTCGTGTATGGCACCCTTGGTCCCCTTGTGACGGGTCAAGGTCAATGGCCCCGCCACCTACAATTTTTCGGCCGCAGGGGATAGGGAGAGCGGCCAACGCTATACCGACACTCCTCTACCCCATTTTCGGCAATACAGCCATGATTTCTGTGGGTTTGAAAATAGAATAGTGACCTCAAAACTCATTAATAAGTGAGTATAATATAAAAAGGTTTACTTTAAAAGCAATCAATCAATTTACATTCAACAGTTCTGTATTTGCCATGAATGTAAGCCACATATCTATCTATGATGTTACCGTTTGAACCCTCGTCAGTATTTGGACAAGTGATACACATCGCTTTTCACACGAAAAAAGGCTTTTTAATCGAGTTTCAAAGAAAGGAGGATGTGTTGTCGAATTTTGATTTTGTATGGAAAGGTAAAAGATATTTTTTTAAATAATATTTTAACCGATAGCAAATGTCGCAATTTGGATATGCTTATTTTACACTTCGTAAATGATGCAATTTGGATTTCAAATAAAGTGCACGGAAATATTGTCGATACACGTAGTTTACTAATCATCATCAACATCATCAGCCTTTTAATTTGCCCACTGCTGGGACACAGGCCTACTCTCTGGGGGAGAGGGAATGGCCTTAATCCACCACACGGGCACAGATTCCTCACGATGTTTTCCTTCACAGTTTTTAGAGCAGTGATGATGATATAATTTACACCAAGTAAAACACCTGCCTGGGTTTGAAACCACGACCTACAACACGTAAGTCAAGGCCGTTACCACTGGGCCACCACTGCTCTATAGTTTATTAGTACAATACTGTTATCCTAGCATTAAGCCTAATTTATTCTAACAAAATATTGATTTTATGAAACGGTTTAAAATAAAAAGGAACCACAATTTCAATCTGTTGATCTACTTTAGAAAACCACAAACTCAATAAATACAATACCATTTGAGTGGTGTGTTAAAAACAGCTCATTCATGAAACATAAGGCAATTAATATTAATCTTTGACGCGTGTAGGCATCTCAGATCAATAGCTGTTCTATTCTCGTCTCAAGGACATCATATGAAGAGAGATCACATATTATTAACTTCGTGATACTATGTTAAATATTCGATTTATTTGCGGGCTGGACATTTTTGACATTGTTCTGTATCAAACCTAGAAGAAAGGCTATATTATGGAGAGCGAAAATACATAAATGTTTCTTTATCTGACTGACATGAAGAAAAGATCTATGTTTTTGTAACAAAAATATGGCGAAATTATTGTTACAAATTGTCAAAAGCGCGTCTTTTTTTTTTTTTTTTTTTTTTTTACTTTTGATGGGTTTGCTCTTGACTCTAGTCTAAGTCAATGACAGAGACAGAGTCGACGATGGAGCGAGCTTACCCAGAAGAAGCCTGTTCACTCTAACTTTGAAGAGATTCGGGTTAAATGCGTTCGGAAACACAGACGCAGGTAGTGAGTTCCATTCCTTCGCTGTGCGCATTATAAAGGATGTTTGGAAGCGCTTGGTGCGAATTGGTGGAATGGCAACAAGGTAAGGATGGTAACTTGCAGTGCGTCTAGATGTCCGATGGTAGAAGGGGGCTGGTGGGATAAGATCGTGGAGTTCTTGAGCACACTCACCGAAGTACAGTCTGTAGAAGACCGACAAGCAGGCAACCTTGCGGCGATGAGCCAAGCTGTGAAGCTTGGCATTTACCAGCTTAACGTCGCCGATGAGCCTCTTGGCTCTGCGTTCCACCGAGTCAAGCGCGGCAAGCTGATACTTAGCTGAGCCATCCCAAAGGTGGCTGCAATACTCCATGCAGGATCGGACTTGCGCTTTGTATAAGGTAAAAAGCTGTCCAGGCGTAAAGTATCGCTTCACTCTATTAAGGATGCCCAGTTTTTTGGCCGCAATTTGGGCTTTGTACTCAATGGAGGTGCCGAAGTTGAGACTGGATGTCAACTCCATGCCTAGGAGCTCGAGCCGATCAGTCACAGGAACAGACGCACTCCGAAAAGTAGGCGATTGTTCGAAAATACTCCTTTTAGCGGTAAAAAGACACGCTTGTGTTTTGGTGGCGTTAAAGGAGACCAGATTGTCATCTCCCCACTGGGAGACAAGTCTTAAGGTCAAATCTGTCCGCTCCACCATAGCCTCTCTCAAGGAACGAACTTCTTCCACGCTGGTTTTTGCGCTGGACAAGTATCTCTCTGACACAGTACTGTCATCTGCGTACCCAACAATACCGGGCTGAAGTAGGTCATTGATGTGCAGCAGGAAAAGAGTTGCAGAGAGAACAGACCCCTGAGGAACTCCGGCATCAATAGCCATAAGGTCAGAGGAGCAGCCATCAATGACTACTCGGATCGACCGCTCGCTAAGGAAGTCCGATATCCAGCTACAAAAACCAGCGGGGATGCCATAAGCAGGAAGCTTACTGAGTAGACTTGCGTGCCAGACCCTGTCAAAAGCCTTCGAGATATCAAGAGATACAGCAAGTGCTTCGCCGTGTCTCTCGATGGCCTCGCCCCAGCAGTGCGTGACATACACAAGAAGATCGCCAGTTGACCGTCCGCGGCGAAAGCCATATTGACGGTCACTGAGGAGATTATTGTCTTCAAGGTAGGTCAGCAGCTTACTGTTCAGTACCCTTTCCATAACTTTGCACAGAATGGAGGTAATGGCGATCGGACGGTAATTGGCAGGGTCTGCACGGTTGCCTTTTTTGGGCACTGGTTGCACATTTGCAAGCTTCCAGGACTTCGGCACCGTTCTTTTTACAAGAGAGAGGCGGAACAAGCGTGTCAACACAGGAGACAGTTCAGGCGCACACAGCCTCAGCACTCTCGCTGGAATGCCGTCAGGCCCGCTGGCCTTGTTCACGTCTAGACTGCACAATACTCTCCGGACCTCTTTAGTGTGCACAGCGACCTTCGGCATCGAAGAGTCACAATGAGGTACAGTAGGTGGTTGCTTGGAGCCAGCGTCCAGACGTGAATTGCTAGCAAAGAGAAATGCAAATAAATTTGCTTTCTCACTCGCAGAGTGAGCCAGCGACCCATCAGGTTTCAGCATTGGAGGTAAAGTCGGACGACAGAAATTCAATTCAACCGCTTTAGACAGGGACCAAAACTGTTTACTACCCGGAGGGTGCGATGCCAGCTTGGCCCCAATACGTCCAATATGGTCAAAACGTGCCCGACGCAAAACCCGCTTGCAGAACTTGGCGGCAGAATTAAAGGCTCTTTTCCTCGCGCGAACCCTACGTGCTCTAACTTTGCGGTCGCGGGCTCTGACCCAAGCTTGGTAGGCAGACTCTTTACGGGCCTCAGCGTGGGCGCAATCTGCATTATACCAAGGTCGGGCTTCTACTTTAAGTGGTTGAATAATTTTTTAACAGCCAACCCCATCACTTGACTCACATGTTTTAATTGTGACAATATGATAATTTCTTTAGAGAAACCGGATGTATGTTAAATGTATGTTTAGTGGTAAAAGGTAAAATATTGAATTGTATTGGGTTGAGTTGGATTACCATCACTGTTAGTGTTTTTAATCGACTTCCAAAAAAGGAGGAGATTGCCAATTCGGATGTTTATATATATATATATAATTTTTTTGTACGTACGGGTATAACTCCGTCATATATAAATGTTGTTTCGAAATTCCTTTTTTGTTTGAAAGAAATCTATTTCGAAATAATAACTTCCATAGTCCTATTAAAATTCGGTAAAGATCTGATGAAGAACTGCTGCCACTATTGTGTCCTTTTTAACCCAAAGGTTGACTGGTAGAGAATGCCTTGCTGCATTAATTCCGCCTATGTATCACCATTGTACATGAAGCTTAAATAAATAAATAATAAATAAACTTCGGAGATATACAACAGAAATCTTTAATAAATGACGGCAATTCTCTCGAATTGCTGCAATCGCATGTTTGTTTATTGTTTACACCATTTCATAACATACCATCACGCCAGTACGCTCTTAATGGGTACGCAGAAGTGTACAGTTCACCCTGGTAAACTCTCATTCCACCGATTATGTTCAAGTTACATGTTTTCGGGTAATCTATCCTGACATCACTGTGGGCATTATAGAATGTCCATTATGTACCATTAAAAAGCGAAAATAAAAAATTACAAAAAATACAATCGACTTCCCAATGTCAAATATCAATGAAACGAAAACAGGAACACCGACTGCCGAAATTGAAGTTATTTTTCACTTAGTAGTTTTTTTATTGGAAAGTCGGTTGTATTTTTTTCTTAGAAAATGTTCATTGGTATTCCATAGTTTGAGTTTGGATCCGAATAAAAGGATCGTCCTTTATTAAGATTTTATTGAGATAATATAATCTACGTCATTGGTAAATGGTTGCAACCTCGTGTGTTGGTCGTGTAGTCCATAATTAGATTCTGGAGATGAATAAAACATTTTAGTTTTAAGGTTCCCCTAGTCGACGGCACGAACTAGTTTGTGCGCGAGGTAAAAATGCATGCTATTTCATCCGACAACACGTGCGATAAAGATAGATGATGTGATGAGCAGTAAGAAGCTAGTTCGTACGAATAAGCACTTTTGCAAATATGTATTGAAATGTATGATGATTCAGGACGAAAACGAGCGCGCGAAATTTTATAAACAGAGCTTTGGGAGTCTTGTTATCATGAAAAAACGACTAAATGTATATTTTCAAAATAAAATTATTTGCATTGTTGAATTACTAATCTATCCCTGTATGGAGGCCGTTTTGTAATATTCCTTCTTTTATGGTATTTATTGCCGCCCAAAGATGCATTAAAATTAGTGTTCAAATATGGAACTTTCGACGCTCATAACTTTCAAATATTTATTTTTTTACTTTTTTGTTACCATACAGGGCTAGATAATGATGAGAAGTTGATATCATTATTTTTTTGAACGTACATCTTCAAATAGTGGAGTAATCGCCAGACTACGTTTGTATGGAAGAATGATCGACTAGTGTAACCTTAATGAGACATAACTGAAACAACAGTTTGTAATTTGTATTTGGGCTAACCAAACTACAATGAGCAAGGCTCTTAGTATTCAGCTAAAGACGTTTAAAGAGCAAATGTAACAAATGTCAACATGAAATGAACGATAAAAGCTCATGAATTTCAAAACATAATCAAAACGACAACACATTAAATTTATACTTGTCGCATCATGGCTGGCCGATAGACGCAAACCATCGGGAAGTCAGGATGTATTCCCTTAGGTTAAAACATCGTGTATGGGCGGTCGGTGGGTACAGTCGTGCAAATGAAATAACATAAATTATTCGATACACTGGGTTTATTAAAAAAGTTCACAGTTAAAATCTTGCTCACTAATATTACTGATCGATACCGATTCTACAACGTCTTAGCTCTAGGGCGGTCAGTACTCAACTCTTATATTCTGTGTCCCCACCACACAGGTCGTTAGAGAAAGCGCGCCACAGCATAGTTGTTCTTGATTTGCCGACAGGTGGCGTGCTCGTGATTTGTTTTGACGTCCGTACTATTGACTAAACCCGACATACTCTTAAAATATTGCATGATAAAACCGTGTTTCCGTTCAACAGATTCAGCTTATATCAGGCTGCAAAGTTGAAACCGCACTGCGTATGTGCAATGGTAAAATAAACTTTATTGCATTTTATTGAGGTTTCCTTTTCAACAGCTGTCACCAGCTAGTAGCTATTGGGCTGTACACACGTATGTTAAACTTTTATGTAAGTCCTACATAAACAGTTTGTAAAATAAATGAAGCAAATTGGTTACAGTGACGTTCTTTTAGTGGTACGTATTTCTATGAGGTTAAGGTTATATTCCAAGTCTGTTCCATAATCTACAGTCAACTCAGTCAGCGTGACAACGGGAAGATATCCTCAATTAATGTCAATAAATAACAAGCTTACTGTCATTTGTGTAACTGTAATTTCGATGGTTCGAGAAGGAAACGATTTAGAGGAATGAAATTACTTGGAATACAAGGGTAAGGATCATGATTCGGTTTCGGATGGTTGACCAGCCTTTGCACATCGAAATCAATCCATGCCGTTGAGATTAGTACCACTAGAACATGTAAATTCCATTTAGATTCGTTTGAATGACTTTATATAAGACCATATAAAACGGTAGAATCAATTTTTATTTTATGATTTGTTACTTTTAATTCTGACGTTCAAAAGTGCCGCTTTTTGGCCCAGTTGAATAAATATATTTGACTTATTTGACTTTGACCATACAAAAACTCACCTCAAGTACCAGGGTATCAGAACAGAAAAGGAGATCGTTATAAAAAGGGATTTATAGTTCCCATTTCATTTCAATAAAGTAACTCGCTTCCGTATACACAACCACTTTTTTCCCCGTCCCGGCCAAGCCCAATTCTTGTGTTACGTTAGTTCCTAAATGTTTTCAGGTTTTTCCAGTATTCATGAACTCGAGGGAACAATCCATTTAGTTGGCTTAGGCTACCTTGCCCTTATCCGTGACATAAATGATAAAATCTATTACTCCGTTGAGAGTCATTACATGGCTTATTTTAGTCTCTGAAATACCTAAAAGACTTTGTCCAATTTATTAAAGGATGGGCAGGACCTAAACTGAATAAAAACATTAAACTTTTGGCTTGAACTTGTTATCCATATAACATGAATAGAATAGAATTTCTCGATATTCGAGTATCCTGATGACTAAATAATGTTAATAACACATACACAAACATACTGACACATACAAACAGTAACAGTGGATCACCATTGCGACAACGCGTGTTGTAATAGCCCAGATGCAAAGACTTCGCCTCACGTGCTTGATGTCGTGGTTTAAAATCCGGGCAAGTATCATTGTGTCTTTTTAAAATTTATTCCTATTTACTTTCTAAGTTTACCTTGGATATCGCTGATAACGGTGAATGAAACTATCATGAGGAAACCTGGACTTATAGTTAGTTTATTATAAGATTGAACTCCATTGGTTTAATTGCTGCAAGGCGGAATTCCAATGACTCTCACTAAACGAATAAAAAATCATCTTCTCATCTTCGATAAACGAATCATAAATTAAAGATTTATTTGTTTTTTTAAACTTTATGCACAAAGGTACAAAGACGGGCTTCATGCCTTAGGCGTTCTCTACCAGTCAACCAAGGGTGGTGAAGAGATAACATGGCAGGTGCATTGTTTAAACCGTGGAATGCAAACAACAACATAAAAAAATAACAATAATAAGCCGCTTAAATACATATGTTATATATATATGTTTTATACATATTATAATACATACCTATATAAATGTATATATATATTAATGAAGTAACGAAAAGAAGTTATAGAGATGACCCCTCTCCCCGCTGAAAGTGAAACCGCAGTATCCGCTTGAAAGTATACCGACTGGTGGCCGCCCTGATTTCGAGAGGAAGCGCGTTCCAGAGAAGAATAGACTGAATATGAATGGAAGAATGAACAAAATCAGTAGCATGAGGAGTACGGAGTAGAAGAAGATAATCGGAGGAACGAGATGAGATGGTACAACAGCGATTCATGAACACACAGTTTAGGTAACCTCGCAATAGGATACTGTTATAATTTCAGTAGATGGATATGGCTAACGTTGCCTATAGATTTATAACATCTGGATATACTCATCTCGAAATCACATCAGAGCAGCTGCAGCTAACATTAGAAATAGATAATAATTTTATGATGAACTCCTTCCATAAGAAACTGTACTACTTTTTCTGACAGATTTGTAGAAATCTAAATTGAGTCGGCTTCTACCCAGAATTGTTCTACGAGTTCAGTTTTATTCTACTACTAAACTTAATAAGATATTAAATATGTAACCATCAGAAACAAACTCCTCGAAAAGTATCAGCGTTGTTGAAGTACAAAACTCAGATTAAACTCTGTAAAATTCACCACTTCAACTTTCAACCAAAGAGTTCTTCAGTTCAACTTAGCAGATATTCAATCCTTTAAAAAACAAAGGAGGTTTTGAACAAAAAAAATGTCTTCTTGTAGAGACATTCGTTGTTCTGTATGGAGTATTATTAAGTCTTATTATTATAGCTCATTTTTCCGTCCGTACTTTCTGTAACGTAAGTGCAAAATGCTGTCAACTTTAATACGGTTTTGTTCATATTTCGCATAGCGTAGGGAAAATCTAGAGGCACCATTACTAATGATATTCGTGACGGAAATTGCAGACATCGTTGACTGCAGGCAACTCAAAAATTATAAGCTATTAGCTTTCTTCCCACGGCTTCGCTCCGATTTCCCATTGCATAAGAACTGTGCATTTTTTTGGGATAAATATTAGCCTTTGACTATGATGAGTGACAACAGTGTAGCATTATATCAATAAAAGTATAAAAGAAGTATATAAGGAAGGATCGAGACACGTTCTGTAGTTTGTGCCATTGAGAAAAGGCGTGGTTGTTTATGTTTGTAGTTTAGACGGCTGTAGGAATAGGCCCACATTCGGAACCACAGAGCACGGGCCGTCAATTTCTATGACTGTGAAACACTCTGACATGCTTAGTTTGTATCAGAGAACTGGACTGGACTGAGGTTAACAACTGAAGAAAAAATATATTTTACCGAAATCTCGGTAAAACGCGTTTTTTCATCAATTGTTGGCATGACAAATTGTCAGATAAGTTGAAGAAATTTTTTTATAATTTTTTACACTAATAATTAATTAATAAACGTGTTTTAAATGAAATATGAAACCATTGGTAAGCATGTTTAACCATTCGATGAGCTTTAACTACAGATAAAAAAACTGTGCCTTAGGCTAGTTCTCCAAAAGTTTTGACAATCCCGTCTCTAGCATTGGCCGCCGAGGAGTCTCGGTACTCTGTGGTATTTCATTATACCATTATACAATGCAGATTTATTTTCAGACGTGGTTTGTGTCAGTTATTAACTCTTGTTTGGACCTGATAAGGGTGTCACCAGACTGCGAACGGACGTGTGAATTCATAATTTATGAGTGTGAATTTATTTATAAAGGTACGTTGATTATTCCAGTAGCCGAAACGGGATTTGCATTTTTTGGTTATTTTTGTTTTGTTTTATTTTGGTTCGCCACAGTCACTCAGATGAAATTATAAAAAGAGTAATATTTCTAGAAAATCGAAGGTATAGGTTACTCATTATTTTTTAATGTTAACCCCGCAAACTTTTATATATTTCTACTGTTTGTTCTTTGACGACTTTGGCGCTCCGTTTTCCATTATTTTGAGCAGGGATGCGCTGCTTCTGTTTTGTATAAATATTAAAACGCGCAGAAAGCACAGCCTTTTTACCCCGTTTAATGAAAATGAACACCAAGGAAAGATTAATGACAATTCCTTATTTCTAAAGGAGTTAAATGGGGAATTTTATATAAGGAACTTCATCATTTTTGGAGATCGTAAAATATCCATCCATTAAACACGCGGCTTCTTAGCGATATCGGTGATTCAAACCCCAAATCACAGCGAATATCACACTTTGCTATAAGCCTCCGTCCAACTGCAACAGTCGGATAACTGACATATTGGTCTGAATACGTGTTTGTCAAGTCATTCGGACATGCCACAACGTTGCAAGGGTCATAAGCCGGCTTATCTCATTGCAGCCACGCATGGCAGTTTGCGAAACGGTCACGATTGGCGATTAGTTTGACTGTGAGTTAATTTACTATGCGGTGTACTTGGAATCTATAGGTACATACTAGATATAAAGAATAATTACTGCAGCTTATAATAGCCAATGCATTATAATCCTACTAATCCGTAATGATATTATGAATGCGAAATTAACTCTGTTTGTTTTTTACCATTTCTCGACTAAAGAAAAAAGCTGAGCTGATTTAAATGAAATTTGGTATGAAGATAGTTTTAGAACCTGGGAGATAGATAGACCCCGATAGGATAGTTTTATCCCGATAGGAAAGTGTGTTGTGATATAAAAAATATATGCGGGCGAAGCCACGGACAGAATTTAGTATTAAAAATGTGAAAGTTTGTTTGTTATGATGTTTGTAAGTCAGTCACACCTCAACGCCTAAACGGATTTGGATACCACAACAAAAGCTAGTGGGGATATAAGATGCTTCATATTGGCCTGAATATATATTTGTCAAGCCATTTGGACAAGCCACAGGGTTGCTTGGGTCATAAACCGGCTTATCTATGCATGGTAGGACCTGAAACAAACGCGACTGGCGATTGTGGTTCATCTGAATCTTAATTGTCCATTGCTACTCTAGGTGCGAATAGGAATTGTTATTAATGCATATTGCATGTTCAGTCAATAATGTTCTCACCAACTAATACAGGCTTTCTTTCAGGAAGAGGGACTCGGTTCGTAATTCACTACTTATACCCAGTGCGGATAGTTGTATGTCACCTGCTTTTGAATTTTTGATTCTTGAATATACCAGTTCCTTCACCATTTTGTGTGCACTGGTGCTGGTTTTGAAATAAATTACTCAAGGCAATAATAATAATAATCAAATAAAAATCTAACAAATCTGTTCAATCTTGGTGATGTTCCCGAAAATTAAGTACAACCAGTACGTTATTTTCGAGAACATCACCGAGAGTGAACAGATTTGCTAGATTATAACTGGTCACACGTAATCTGTACGATTCATGCCTTAAGGCACTTTTATCTACTGTCGTTAGGCATACAGAGATAGCGGTTTCACTAACGAAACGTTTTACTATTTAAATTCTAGCTGTTCCACGCGACTTCGCTCCCGTCAACTGGCTACCTACTACCTAACCATTTACCCTACCTACCGTACCCTACCTACTCTACATACATGATTGTTGCGTAACTTATTAACCGCTTACGAAGCGCACGCAACGGAAGCTCTCAAAAAGGAAACAATAACCCGTTTTTGCAACATTTTTCATTAATGCTCCGCTCCTATTGGCCGTAGCGTGATGTTATATAGTCTATAACCTGCCTCGATAAATGGACTATACAACATAAAAAGATTTCTTAAATTCCAACCCGTAGTTCCTGAGATTAGCGCGTCCAAACGAACAAACAAACTCTCCGGCTTTACAATATTAGTATAGATAAATAAACAAAGTTTTAAACCTCTTATCAAGCAATTCTATCTCCAAATTAGTTGTTTCAACATTAATCAGATCCATTATCGAGCACAGCTCTCAAATCTCAAGTGAATACGATTCCATTTTTGATTTGTACACTTTAATTACTTGAAGAGCATTCCGTGATTATTTGTGGCGCAATAAATTGCCTGAATAGCTTTCATTCCCAACGAATTGTCTGGTTCGGGCTGTTTGTGTAAAATGTGGACTTAATTAGGTTGGTGGCTATCTACCAGAAGTATTCTATTCGGCTTAGGTATTTAGTCAAGAATTATGGTTAAGAGTGTATTCCCGGAAGGGTCCTAGTAATGAGTCTACTAATTCCAGTATTGATTGGTCTTCCAGGATTATCAGGTGTATAGTGCTGACTCACAACTAGCGGGCGTGTATGAGTAAATCTGATCGTAGTGTAGCAGCAGATGGAGCTCTTTAGTTCATGCCTATTGCCCTGAGAATCATACCTGAATTTATGAATGTTTGTGTGTGGTTTTAAAGCGAAACTTCTCAATTTTTAAAAATAGTTGTTATTTTTTGTATTCAATAGGGCTGCCTGTCTGTCATCTTAGCATTCAAGACGCAGAAAGAGCAACTGTTTGAACCCTCTTGATTTTAAAACCTCAAAGTATTTTGTAGTATTTTTTTTTTCCTTGAATCCTCTTTGTTGGGACTCGAAGAAAATATTCTGAAAAGAAATAAAGTTTTCAGAATCAGTATTTTTGTGATATGAAAAAAGTGTATGCTGACGAGCCGACAGTAAAGAAGAGACTTTAAACAAAAAATAAATCCCCCGGAAGCAAGTAATGGAGCCGCTTTGTATCCTGATTTGTGTTAGTAAAAAGATAAGAATGAAGTAAATAGTGGAGGAGGAAAATCAAAAGACAAAGGTCATTTTAAATCTTTTTTGTTTCAACGTAAAGAACCTTTTTTTATTTTTAGAATTTCAGAGCATTGGAAATCTGGTTTGACGTGCATTCTTGCGTTCTCATTATTCATGCCAATGACATAGGTATATAAATATACTATTTTTTTCCAAGAATGATGATAACCATCCTAGACCATCAGGATAATAAAAACATCATACAAGTATGTGGTAGCCCAGGCTTTGATATACGCGTGCTCTTTTTACCTTACCAAGTAGCGTCGTTAAAAAAAAAACGGGAACGTATTACCTATTGATAGGATAAAAAGTACTGTATCTACTAATCGAGGCCATGATCACGACACTTGACACGTGTTGCTGTCGTATAAATCCGTTTAGCTTTTGAAGTGTGATTGATTAACAAAAATCCAAACATACAGATTTTCTCATTGATTTTTTTTATTATTATCTATTGGCTCGCGCTTGACAACTATCTCACCTGATGGTAAGCGATGATGTGTTTGACGGTGAAGCACACTTGCCTAGAAGTAACCTATTCACTCTTGACTTAAATACCCCTAGATTGTAGCTATCGGGAAACACAGACTCCGGCAGGGAATTCCACTCCTTAGCTGTATGCCTAATTTGAATATATTAGTAAAACAAGATAAGATCTGTAACAAAGGTGGATGACATATTACAGGAAATAAGACAGTTGACATGGCGATTGGCAGGACACTTGACAAGGGAGAGCAGGATAAAATGGACTAAAATTATAACGGAATGTCAACCACGTGACGAAAACAGAAAAAGAGGCAGGCAAGCTAACAGATGTATAGATTACTAGCTTTTACCCGCGGCTTCGTTCGCAGTGAAGCCATTATTAATTAATTTTTTTTTAATAAAAAGTATCCTATGTTACTTCTAATACCTCCAAGAATATATGTACAAAGTTTCATGATGATCGGTTCAGTAGTTTTTGCGTGATAACGTAACAAACAAACTTACATTCACATTTATAATGTTAGTATAGATATCAAAATTATTGTAGAGAAAATCTGGTCAATAAAGGCTTATATTAGAGAAGAATGGAAACTGCTAGAAGGGGGCTGTCAACTAAACCAGCAGCCTAGCGTAAGTGGATTCGGCAAAGAACTCGTATAGGTAAGGTTGACGACACCTTTAAAGTAACGACTTTGGTATTGCGTAATACACTCGAAATGAAAACAATACAAAAAGAAACATTAAAATTAAAACAAACATACAACTGGCGGCCTTATCGCGTTCTGCGATATCTTCCAGGTAACCTTGAATGGATACGACATGGCACTTTTATTGGCAATGTTATTTTCTTGTGTATACTGTGAAATTTATTTAGTTAGACTTGTCGGTCTAGTGGGCACGCCCCACATGTTGGACCTCTCAAACGGAAATAGTGTACTTACGTAGCAAATATGCCATAATTTTCTGGACAAATTTAGAGAAATAAACTACTAAAACTACTAAGTATACTAGCTGTAAAATCATAAAGTGCTCATTCCTGGGAGAATTTTGGTGGTGCTGTATAAAGCAGTATCATTATCATTATCACTACATATTAAAATAAAATAAAGTCCCTCGCCTTGTTTGTGTGCGATAAACTCATAAACTACTGAATGGATTTGGGATGGCAAGACAAGGATGTACCCTTTCTAAAATATTTACGCAATACCGAAAACATTTACCTAAAGGGAAGAAGTCATATTCTCTCATGGAGTTGTTCTCTTTGCCCGGCCGAACTCACGCAATTAGGCTGTAGGAAAGTTGATGTGCTTTGTATAAGGTTAAAACTGTTTTACCTGCCTGATTTAGTGTACTGAGTAGCAAACTGTTGCTATTTGGTGTAAAAAAATTATAAAGTTTAGTATCAGTAATAAATACTTAATAATAAGATCTAATGATTATATTCATAGCATTATATCTTGAGTAACGATGACATGCAGACGAACGACTAACCGAGAACAAGCCTTTTGTTCTAACTCTCCGTGTGCGGAACCATCGAACAAAGAATAGAAAAAGTGTGGATCGTATCTAACCGACTTCATAAAAGATAGTTCTTATATTTTCCTCTGCGTAAGCATGAAAAAAATAAAATGTTATCTTTATTTCAGGAGCAGATTTCATAAGAATTTCTCGTTTTTATAATACTTTAATAAATAGTTAAAGGTGGCTCAGGCAAATAATATCTGAAAAGATTTGGGGGACGTCTTTGTCCAGTATTGGGACAATATAAGTTAAAAAGTTGAAATTTTATTTTACTGGTCGTGCCAAGAGATATTGTGTTATCCAGTGTCATAAAAAAGCAGTCACTCAATTTAAAATATTGATATTTAGCCTGTTGGCATATCCAGTTGGTGAGCAGAGCAGTGGTGGCCCAGAGGTAATGGCCCCGACTTACGTGGTCGTGGTATCGAACCCAGGCAGGCGCTTTACTTTATTTAAATTATTTCATCAACACAGCTATAAAAACTGTGAAGGACATCATGAGGAAACCGGCATGTCCTAGAAACAAAAATTCGAAAACATGTGACATCCACCAGTCCGCACTGCGCCAGCGTGGATTAAGGTCCATTCCCTCTCTCACAGAGAAGAGCCCTGTTTCCCAGAAGTGGGAACATCAAAAGGCTGGTGATGATGATGATCCAGTTGAAAAAGGCTCAGCAGATTGATTAAAAGAAATCATTACACGCATAGACACCAACATTTTTTTTTAAGAAAACTTTGTTCAAAACAGTTTACAACCATTTAAATTCCCATACACAAGACACCCTGATCCGGAACAATTATCCGTAGGCCATACAAATATTTGTTTCGTGCGGGAATCGAACCCGCGACACTCAGCGCAGCAGCCGATCGCTCAACCATTGCGCCAACCGTGTCGTCAATTAGATTTTGGCCTGTTCTCCGAAAAATATCACTAGTTTAGATTAATATTTTTGCCAACGACAGTGTGGCTTAATTTTCTCAAAAAAATCCTAAAAATCTTTCGCCGGGTTTTGACATTCCCATCTTCCGTCTTTCAGCTAGCTTTTGTAGATATTCTGAAAACTTGTGTAGGTATGTTATGTAGCCAAAGTTGATACGTCAAACATGAAGAAAAACTTTCCTTGTTTATCTACAAACACGCATATCATTACAAGTATATTCAAAGCTTGAATATTCTGCCAAATTTTAACATATGAATTTATTTATGAGCGAGCAAAGTATCATGAGAAAATGGCTGCTCACAGGTAAAACCTTGGAGAAGTTTTAAATATTAAGTTTGTACAAGGACGCTTCGATCTTTATGTATCAACACGTATGATCTTGAAAAGCTGATGGGTATATAGGGGTGAATGTTTTTCTTTAAGATAGGTAAGCACATTTTAGGTTAAGTGTTCATTTCAATCCGTGATGCTAGGCAACTGATCTAAACCCAGTTGTAAACATCCCTTTATGACTATTGACTCTGTTCTGTTTCCTGCTTGTAAAGAAGGGAAGTGAAAATTATGTTTTCTTATTTCTCCACTGTTCTTTTCGGATCAATTTCATTTTGATATCCAAGACAGTTTATCTGCAACTCGTCGAGCTTCATTGACTCAGCTCTTTTCTGGTGGTCACCACTGTTGATTCTGTCTTTCAGGAGTTGCAGTGGTTGGAAATAGTGTGGCGGACTTGTACTTAAAAATATAGGTAAGCTCTCTCATTTTCTTATCTACACTAATCTATTCTATAATATAATATAATCAAGAGAAAAAAAATTTTTGTTTGTTTGTACCGAATTGGCTCCGAAACTACTGGGCCGATTTAAAAAATTCTTTCACTAATGGAAAGCTACATTATTCCTGAGTTTTAATCCCGAAAACGGGTCATGTATGGTAGTCCAAGGGAGCGAAGCTGCGGGGAACTGCTAATGTAACTATAAAAGGTCGAAGGAAAAACTGTGATATTTACAATTCTAGTTTTTGTAAGTTTTTCGCCGACTAGGGCGCTTTTTATTATGTAGTAAAGAGGCCGAAGTGTTTTTGTTTTTCTAGTTATTTATTATAGCTTCTCCTTACTAACAGTGACTTTATAGGTATAATTTGGACAATATTAGGGGCTCATTCTCCCCGCATACAAGAAAAGCTCTTCCATACTACGAGTAATATTATAAATGCGACAGTGTCTCTCTGAATGTTACCATTTTACGCTACCCGGCTAAGTGAAACTTGGTACACGGTTAGATCATTCCCTGGATTAGAATATAGGATACTTGTGTATCCCGGGAGTACTTTCTCGTAGGATAACAGGGATGTTTTATGGGTAGAAAAATGATAATTCTCTTTAGTCCGTCAGTGAAATTATCAAATAATATTGGACCCGTATTTTTTGCTTTATCAAATAAATAAAAAAATACAAAGATAAAGCACATCAAAGTTTAGGAGCTCGGGCTTGTGACGTTACATTGTCAGTATAAATTGAGCACACCGTGACATCACACGATATTTCAACGCACTGTATCGTCGTAATGTTTTGTTAACGTGGCAAAAGAAAAAATACGTGTCCAATATTTTTAGTTTATCTAACGGAGTTAATAGATATTTTTTGCCGAATTGTATGCAAGCTGAAGCTAGTATACTATAATTTAGTTTATCTACGCTCACAAAGTAATGTTCCAAATATGAATTCAAAAAATATTGTATAAAGTTAAAAGATAAAATCCATTACAGTGCAACATTTTCCTTCGATTTTCATCATAAAATAACTTTTTATTTTATATAGCACACTTTTACTTTATAATTTATTGGGCTCATTGACTTAATGACGAAAAGTAGTGTCATTGTCTATGGATGCGCACGCTGCGCAGTCATGCACAATGAGAATCTAAATTGCCCGCCATACCACATATTTTTTCCGTTTCCACTTTTGTTTTATTTCAACTGCATGAGTGAAGATAAAATAGTGTATGCAACCGCATATAATTAGGTATTAAAACACTCGCGTGATATTATTATCACATTCGGCTTCGCCTCATGTGATAAACCCATGCTCGTGTTTAAATAACCCCTATTATATGACCATTGCATAAACTACTATTAACCTCGTCGTAAATTAGTAGAATATTATTCAGAATTAATACGTGTAAAATAACTAAAATCTGCCCACAAATTAGTATTCCACACCCATTCCAGACGTAGCACAAATATTTAGCAGTAAATATTTGTGTAATATCCCAGGAATCCACACAACCTGTCTTTATTGAAACAAACTTATTTCAGACCTGTGTGTAGGAACGTGACTGGAGTATATTTTGTTAGAGGTTCTTATTTAGTAGCATATTCATATTTATTAGATATGTTCCTCAGGGGTAGACACAGGTGTACAACCACATTATTTCGCCGGTTATTTAAATTAATAGGGGACGCCTCTTTTGCCATTTATGAAGCACAAATCCAGCAGGAATTGTCTTTGCATCACCCAAAGGTCGACTGGTAGAAAATGCCTATGGTATTAAGTCCGCCTCTGTACGTTTGTGTGCATAAAATAAATGAAAAAAATATTGTTTTGTTTGTTTTATGCGAGTTACAAATAAACATTTTTGTTTCGTATTTTATTTTTATGACACAAGGAAATTATTTGAATTTGTTTCGAGAATTTTCTGGCTGAAACACCTAGTAATAAATAGATTTACCTCAAATGATGCAAGGCCGTAGTCGCGCTTAGGGCTTCTAGATCAACAAGGCATTATTGGCATGCTTATCCTGTAAGTACTAGAAGACAAACAATTAAGTACTATTACAGATATAACTCAGAAACCTAGTATGTAAGTTTGAAATAGTGTCATTTAATGCACGAATACCCTAGGGATTCCACTTAACCCCTAATCGCTTGCTTCACCAGTCTCCCACAACATTTTGTCTGGGAAAATGGCTGGTATGATCACTAATCGTAAAATTTTACCTTCTTAATTACTATTTAATGACCAGAATTTCGCATTAGGAGAGTTTTAAGCAGTTTGGTCAAGGATTTTTTGTACCGGATAATTAGCTCTTTGGAAGATACATAAACCTAGATACCAGCATTACGTGAAAATCTGATGAAAAAAACTTTTAAACAAAAAAATTAAACCGTCTCCAAAACAAAACACTATAAAGCGAAAAATTACTTTCTTTTCGGAAGTCGGCGTCTTTGGTACCTATTTTCTTTTTCGTTTTTGACATCGACGTTTTGGTATTATCTTGAAAATACGCATTGTTAAGAATAACTTAAAAACTACTCGTCAGATCTTGATCAAATTTAAATGGGACCACATTCATGACAAGCACCAGCCTCAAACAAAAAAGGAATCATCAAAATCGTTTCATGATTGTGGAGTAATCGAGTAACAAAAATACAGTCGAATTGAGGAAGCCTCCATTTTGAAGACGGTTGAAAACCTGACCGAATGCCGATCTCTGTGGTTAATCTCGCCTGAAAGAGACCAGGTCAAACGGCTTTACGAGCTTTCCGAGGCACGGGTGTATCACGCCGCCAACTCAGTACTCCAGATTCAAATCTGTTACTGAGAAATTCCTATTGTAAAAACCCAATAACACTTTGCCCGAAGTTACCGACATAGCCCGAAGAATTCCGAAACTTAAGTGGCAGTGGGCAGAACACAAAGGATGGCCGATGGGCCAAAAAGTTATGGAATGGCATTGAAAGGCCTCCCATCGTCGGTCAATGTGGCGACGCATAGGGGAGGCCTATGTCCAGCAGTGGACGTTTTTGGACTGAAATGATGATGATGACTTTGCTCAACGTTGCAATCGATTCCAGGACTCGATCCATACTCAGCAGACGCTCCTGCAACTACGAGATTAAAAATCAACGATAAGTCGTAACCTTAACCAATGAGGCATATATTATAACCAGTGATAGGAATAGGTAGTGCCTATTAGCCTAAACTTCGAAGAACAGAGACAAGAAGCGGAGACTTCCTTAGGAATAAATTATTTCCGGGACATCATTCTCAAAATTTCGAGACAACACTTAAATACATTTTAAAAAATGTGTTATTTGGAACAAGTAATTCTATTTTTTTTATTGATATAAACTAGTGCTTGACTGCGATCCTACCTGATGGTAAGCAGTGATTTATCTAAAGTTTGCGATTAGACATAATTTATAACTCCATAATAGCCACTTATCCTATATCAGCATATCCTACATTAGGCGATTTTTAGGAGATTTCCATGCAAAAAAAACGAAAGAAAAAATTCTCAAAAATCGCCGGTCGATATCGCTTTGTGTTAAATAAATAATTAATGGGCTCTAAAAGAAAAATAAAACACATAGAATATTGTTGTAATAAACATATGTATATTTATATTATTTTTTAAATATGACGTAATTGGAAACCATGAAACAAAATGTACAGAAGGAAAAATTTTAGATACAAATTTATGTTTATCTATCTGTCATATTTATTTTACTGACTTTGAGGGATGTAATTTTTACTCAAATCAAAGTATAAATTCACCTTTGAAGTATATCATTTAGGACAATCAGTTTTAATAGTGAACTACTAACGGTTCTGTTTTGATAAAGAACTTGATGAATAAATACTATAAAAAATAAAAAAAAACGATTTTAATTTAATCATCGTGATTCGATTCGTCAAGTTCAGTATCAGAACCGAAATTTTCTTTGTCAGATGAATTTATGATATATCTAGTCGCAAACTTTAGGTAAATATAGACGAATTACTTATTCCAAATAACACATTTTTTTAAATGTATTTAAGTGTTGTATCGAAATTCCGAGACAGATGTATCGGAAAAAAATTAGTCCTAAGGAAGTCTCCGTTTCTTGTCTCTGTTCTTCGAAGTTTAGGCAAATAGGCACTACCTATTCCTATTAATGATTATAACCAACTAGCTGAATAATCTTTTGCATTGCGACATAGTGATTTTATATAAATTTATCCCATCAAAAACATAACATGTAAAAAAAACAAGTCTCGCGGCGCAGTTCTTCTACCAAAAAAAGTAGTGAGATCAAATGTAAAACCATTTCGGATAATTTATTTATTATATACCCTTATATTAAAGATGCACCCTGCACGCAACATCGCATTACCGCCCACACCACTTACAAGCTGTTATGACGTCCTTAAAAAACAGATCTCATGACTTGTGTGACCCTGAACACCTGGAAGGGGAATTGGACTATGTTCAGGAGGTACTAAAATATATTTATATAGGATTACAAAGTTATTTATGCAATTTGTATATCTAGGAAACTGAGCGATAATTGTGGGGTGTTTGAGTTTTTCCCTGCTTTACAGGCTAAACAAAAATTGTGTTCAAAATTTGAAGCTTATGAATCTACTAGAAGTGTCTTAGAATTTTGATGATCGGTGAGTGAGTCAGTGAGTCAGTCAGTGGCGAAATTAAGGAACTTTGACTTGCAATAATTCCTAAACCACAATTCAAGCTTCTAGATTTATCCACAACGAAGATACAGGGGGTCGAATGCCTTGAATGGCTTCGAGAAAACGATGGTGCGGCTGTGCATTTGTTTGCTTGACTTGATCAAGCCCAGATACGTACGGACCTCTTGAAAATAAATTAAGTCAAATTAATTTAAATTGAATTATTTTATTTAAATTATTAAATTGAATTAAATTATTTTATTCACAATCAAAAGATTTTACATACTCGTATAATTTTGCAATTAAAAACTTAACTTGTAAATAAGGCCTTGGAAAGCCTTAAATCCTACACGTGTTTTGTATTCCAGGATCTTAACCCTGTAGACTGTTATCAATATTAGATTACATCAACAACCAACGTATCGACACCCAATCCTTAACATTAATAAAGCTTATACAGCACAAAATATTACCAATAAGAAGCTCAAGGTATTCTGAAGGTCGCAATGACTACCCAAATGAAGCCACTGAAATGAGAATCTCGTGGTTAACTAATATCAGCCACTCGGGTCAATCAACGCTTGCTGGAGGTTGGTCTATGGATGGGTGATCATCTTAATTCCGAGATTCCTCCGTGTGTTGAAAGTAACTTAAAGCTGTTAGACCCGGCTGACATTTTTCTCGATCAACAATTCGTCGTCAATTGTTACGGGCAGAAAATTAAGAATATTCGAAGGCAGAAAATCTCACACCTGTCTTGCCAAGGGGAACCGGGTTATCATGTTATTGGGATGTTGAGATCGGTTCTACCCTTTATAGCGGCACTTTTTATTTCATAATATTATTTTGCATAGCAGAATTATCTTTAGGCATTAATATCATATCCATAATTATTAAAAAGTTGAATCACCATATCGCAGAAAGTTCACAGTCAGAATCGTCTTTTGGCGTACATTTCATATCGATAGTCATTAAAAGGCAGAATTGCCATATCTCAGAAAGTTTACAGTTAGAATCATCATTTGGCATTCATTTCATACACATTAGGTACTAATTAAATGAGATTCTGCCATCTTCATAGTATGCCAAGTCAAATTGTACTTATAATCGTCGCTCTAAATAAATGTTATGCTAAACGAAAATATGCGGCATTTTAACTTTGCCAAATATATCTATGGCAAATAAAATTCTGCCATCTTAAAAGTATGTTATTGTAAATTCAGACATATAAACATTCGGCCAAACAATAAGAATATTAATTTATTTTTTATGCCTAAAAAATATTTGGTTAAAGAAGATTACGCCAAGTGTGTTATGCCAAATAAATTTCGGATCATCAAGACTGCCAGATACCCGTGGAGGTCAGATAGGCAAACAATATTTGGCTGCATGTGGTTATACGAAAAGGCAGGACAGATTAATTGAAGCCCACTGGGTATTTACCTATGTACAGGTGAGAATCATTTGTCGCAAGGAATGTTTTGAGTATGAACAAATGGTCTTAGGGGTAGAGGAAAAACAAAATAACGATGAATGGATTGTGTTATTGAGATGACTGCAAATACAAAACCTATGAAGAATACATCAGTATTAAAAAAAAATACGCTGTGCCAAACCCAAATAAATAGGGATGTTTCCTGGGTGTGGAAAAATGATAATTGTATTTAATCCAACTGAGATTATCAAATAATATTGGACACGTATTTTTTGCTTTATCAAATAAAAAAAAATTGGCAAAGATAAAGCGCATCAAAGTTCTGAAGTGGGGGGTAGTGACGTAACTTTGTCAGTATAAATTGTAGCATACCGTGACGTCACACGATATTTCAAAGCACTGTATCATCGTATTTTTTTGTTTACGTGGCAAAAGAAAAAATACGTGTCCAATATTTTTAGGTTATCTAACTGACGGAGTTAATAGATATTTTTTGTCAACTTATCGGGTACTCGAAACCAGTCGAGATAAGTACTGGTTTCAATTTACATCTATATTATGTTTTACGGTTATTCCTATATACGGAACCGCCCTAGTAATTGCCGCCGATATTTGGAACGGGTCCCTAATGTCCCCAATATGATATTATTTATCACAGATATGCTCTGGGGTATTAAGGGTTCAGTAAGTTGAATGGAAATAGATAAGTAAGGAATTTGGCAGTAAATTTAGTTGTAATCACACTAATATTTTAAAGGCGAAAGTTTGCTTAACGGATCTGGATGAAATTTGGCACAAAGATAGATTAGAGTCAGAAATCATACTTAATATTATGAAGGCGAAATTTTGTGAGTGTGTTTGTTACTTCTTCACGCCAGAACGGCTAAACAGATCTGGATGAAATTTGACACAGAGATAGATTATAGTTAGGCATATCACATAGAATATATACCTTTTTTCCAAGAATACGTTCCCTTGGAATAATTTCGACTAGAACGCTGGCGAAGCTAGTTTGTGTAATATATTTTCAATATAGTAATTAATAGTCATATTAAAATATTTGATTCAAAAATCTGTCTAAACTGCCAATATTTTTTTAGGGTCTGCTTCCAGTTAACCGGATGAAGCTGAAGATATAAGTTTTTAAACTGTCATGGTCACTGATCTACCCTCTTTCTTGATCGTTTTTTGCACTCAGTAAAACGAACAAGAAAGAGGGTAGACCGTTTTATCTCCTCATAAACACCCACCCGCAATAACTTCAGTTTATCCGTGATCATGGTGCTTGCAACAGCAACAGGAACGTGCCGAAATATCGGAAACTCGTAACAAACAGTAAACATGGTAAATAGCCCGCTTATAATGTTAATGTTAGTGAAGCTGAATCTGTAGCATTTTACATGGAAGAACTGCTTATTTCACTGCCACATATCAGATAACTTCTGGGTTACAAGATATCCCTTACTAAGACTGGTTTAATTTTATTTGTATTGCATAAACTCAAATATAAAATAAATCTACCGTTTACTAAAGGTACCTTTTATGTCGTTCGTTGACTTGAATGTACCCTGGCAGTTAAGAATGTGTCATACTCTCTCAAATGTCTCTCTGATAATGGCATATGTGTTGGATCATTTGGATCCCTTCATGATGTTTGAGCTGAGCGGTGCCAATCCATGCGTCTTGTTCGTGAACGGGCGCCATTATTTCAGATTTTATTGATGGAAAAGAGTCACTGAGGCGTTTCTTGCACTTTCTTCTCCATATAGATCTTAATTTTTTACCCGACTGCCGAAGAAAGGTAATGTGTGTTTATCAGACTATGTATGTATGTATGTTTGTTCCTCTATGGCATTCTAAAGACCAAACACGTGGGCCGAAATTGATGATTCTTACGTCAATCGATTCGTCCTAACCTTGCGAGTGACACTGGCTACGTTAAAATTGGAAAATAGAAAAATGGCAGATTTTTGGCGCCATATTATGGGGGCCCAATTTTTTTCTTCCAAATCCATCTTGTGGGTATCATAATAAAGGGTATTAAGAGGTGATTTCAAAAATGTATAAAACTTATATATTTAAATGTACACAAGAGAAAAAAATAACTAAAAAGTTCTATATAAAAAAAGTTAATTCAAAAAATGAAAACGTTTACGTCTTTTTAGTTCGCTTCTTAAGCAGTCTGTTTTTTTGATTTTTTAGTTAATTTTATTTGACAATTCAGAAGTACCTTTAATGGTTTAGTTTAAATAAATAATTTTGATTTGATTTGTCAGACTTTCGAACTTCTGATTACCTTTAATGACTGCCAAAAATCTTCGAATGACTACTGGGGCAACGGCTCAAATTGTTTTCCCATGAAGGGGTCGCAGTATGTACCTAATGGATGGCTACCCATGACCCGAACAACTGTTTTTATTTAGCCATAAGACCAAAGGTTTGCTTGAATTCACCATACAAGAACCACGACATATTCAATGTCTCGCGCATACGATCCTGAAGATAGCTGACTTCCGAGTTTACTTCGGTCTATGTTTGAAAAATTGTGGTGGCAGAAAACGGGCGATCCGCCCTGTCTTTATTCACTATTATAAGTCCTGCGACGAGCCCCTAAAACTAGTAAATAAAGTTCAAATTATAAGCATAAAACTAAAACGAACAACGCGACAAACCCTTATAGCGTCGAAATACTAATTACTCCTCAAATTTATTTGAAATTGTTACCTTCAAGAGCTTAATTACAATTCCACCCTTTACTGATCATAAACAACAACTAAATAATGCTGTTTGTATATTCATTTCACAGTGACTTTGTTTTCATATTGTTGATATTATTCTTGTTGTTCAAATTGTAACTTAATAGGCAAGGCCTATACCTACACGTTTTGAATACAAAGGTAAATAATAGTTCCAAATTAGTATAGCGTCGTTGATATTGCCATACGTTCTATGTCAACATTTTATGGTTTTTACCCGACTGCCGAAGGAGGGTAATGTGTTTATCAGTCTATGTACGTATGTGTGTATGTATGTTTGTGCCTATGTGGCGTTCTAGAGACCAAACGCGTAGGCCGATTTTGATGATTCTTACATCAATCGATTCGTCTTAACCCTGCGAGTGTCACTGGCTACATTAAAATAGGAAAATAGAAAAATGGCGGATTTTGGGCGCCATATTGTGGAGGCCCAAATTTTTTTTCTTCCAAGCCCATCGTGTGGGGTATCAAAAAAAGGGTTTTAAGAGGTGATTACAAAAATACACCACACTTATCTGTTTAAATGTACTTAGTTCTAAAAAAAAAATATAAAGTTGTAAATAGAAAAATATTTAAAAATAAATAAAAACCAAACTAAAAAGACGTAAACAAGAAGAAAATCACGCTGTGCAGTCGAAGGATACATCTGGTTTTAGTCAGCCAGCTCGCGCATATGTGGCCTCCGACTCAACAGAAAAATTTTCTTCTTGTTTATGTATTTTTAGTTTGCTATAAGCAGTTGGGTTTTTTGTTATTTTAAATAATTGTTTTATTGTGTTTCTGCAAATTGACTTAACATTTTAATTCTAAACGGATCTTTAAAACGTTCTATTTCAACAGTTACAGCCAACCAGATCGCTGGATTTGAAACTGGGGATCTACTCCCTAAGCACGAAGTCAATAGTTTCGGCCTTATTTACTGGCGTTTACTACTTCCTATCCCTAATACCTACGGACGGATGATTCGTTCGGGGCTCGAACTAAGGTCGGAACCACACTTACGTGTCGTGGCGTGGCGTGGCGCGGGATCCACCAATCAAACGACTCTGTTCCGGCCTACGTCATAACGCAACGAGTTTTGTAGCCAATCATCTGCGTCGGAAGGCGCCACGACAAGCCACGCCACGCAAGTGTGGTTCCGTCTTAAGAATGAATGGCAACACAATTTGACAGTTGTACCTACTCCCGATCTGTTTCTGTTTTTACCCTTCCGAAAAATTTAACTTAACACTTGTTTTTCTTCACTCCGAAGTTTCAGAGTACTTTCGGACGGGGTCCGTAACTTCGTTGACGGATATATGGAGTAGACACCCTGATGCAATACATCACGTGACAAAAAACACTCAATGTGTTAAAATAATATGTCGGATTTTTCTTCACTTACAATTTATTTTAAATATTGGAGCGATATTTGCAAAATAAATACTTTTATACGTTTTGATTCTAGTAGAAATATTTAATTTTGACTAAAAATCTTTCGGATAACCTGTATGATATTCATTACAAAAATGTCCTATGTCGTTACTGAAATAAAATTATTAGACTTAAACCAACTAAAACTGAAATGCTTCTATGTCAGTGAATCTCTGAACTGAAGTATTAACATTACTATTTTGTTGTAAAATATGATGGAAAACATTTTATTGAAAATTGTATAGTACGTATTGCATTTTATTGGCTATGGTTGCCTGTTAACAATAGGGAACATCATTCAAATGCAAATTAAAATATTTTTATTTGTAGAACATAGGTAAATAAAAGGTACAGATTTCAATATTAATAAAATGAACGCTATATCTTGCCGTCAACGGCGTACAAATATTCTAATTATAATTTCTAATTAATAATTGGTAAGAAATAATAATACATTCAAAATTAAATAATAGAATGTCATAAGATTACAATTTGTCTTCCAGGTACATATTGACTGTATAGTAAGCTTAATCGCCCAATAGATCAAGAAGAGCATTTTTGAAGTGGTTTATGCTGTCAAGATCTCTTATTGTAATGGGCAACTTATTATATAACTTGGGCTCGAACACGAAAAAGCTTTTGAGGAATGGCACCCAAGTATATATTGTAGTCCTGTGTGGAATAGCACATATCTCTCTATTTCGACGTTTCGATCACAGTGTTTGAAACAGGGGGGTGACCATAAGCTCTTAGAGTAAGGTTATTTTGAGATCGCGTAAGTGACAGATGTATACAAGTCATATACATCTGTCCCTTACACACACTCAAAATAACCTTACCAGATGCAAGTTTGATTTTGCGAATACTGCTGTCTCGTAGATGTACATACAAGGCAAAGTAAGAAGTTTATATTTATTAAATAATGGCCTACAACTGTCAGTCTTTTTCAGCCCAAACACAGCACGTACCCACCTCTTATGAGCATTGAACGCAATGTTTTTGTCAGTTGAATTTCCCCAATACATTATTCCAAAACGTACCGTCATTCCGATTATTAGCGTGCTTATGCCAAATGTAAAATAAATGGCTGGACGGAATATGATAACATTTATTTGCCAACAAAGGTCCTAGATAAGTAACATTCTATCATCAAAAGCGTGACAATAGCGATCGGAAAAATGTAAAAAAATGTATTAGCATGTTAAACTTTATCGAAATGTCACGTAATCCATCCCTTAAACTTTGGAATTTTGAACATCGCCAGTCTAGAGACTCAGATTTATGAAACACGCCTGGCCGTTATGTTAAGCAAGAAGGGTGATTCTTTTCTCATTCGTTAGGCACTTATCCATACTCCAGGGTGCAGAGAAGTTTGTAATGACAAAATCATAAAAGGTAAAAAAATATGGGTGGATTGCGTGAGCAATGTAAAAGGGGGTAAATGATAGCGTGACTGAGTGGGGATTAGAGAAGAAAACGTGTTCTTGAGTATAAAGTAGTAATACGCCCACGTGATTTTTTTTTACTTAGTCAAGAGAACATTATAACGGGATGAGAAGCCTATGTGCTATTCCAAACTATAATCTATCTCTGTGCCAAAATTCATCTAGATCCGCTCAGCCGTTCTGGCGTGATTGAGTTACAAACATCCATCCATCCAAACTTTCCCATGTATAATATTAAGTAAGACGTATGCCCGCTCTTTGCAGCACATGCATGGGACAAGAGCGGGAAGGTGATACCGGACTCGATTTAGACTCGACTTAGAAATTCCTGACGAAATTGTTTCCGTAAGCATTCAACCCGAATCTCTTCAAATTTAGAGTGAACAACAGGCTTCTTTTGGGTAAGCTCACTCCATCGTAGACTTCGTGTTTGTCACCTCTGACCTAGACTAGAGTCAAGGGAAAAGCCATACCAAAAAAAAAGTCCCAATAGCTCATTACCCGATCAAGCGTTTTTATTTTTTTTTATTGGCTCGCGTTTGACCACTATCTCTGCTGATGTTAAATGATGGTGTGGTCGAATGTGAAGCACGCTTGCCTAGAAGTAACCTATTCACTCTTGACTTGAAGACCCCTAGGTTGTAGCTATCAGGAAACAAAGACGCCGGCAGGGAATTACACTCATTAGCTGTACGCACGGGATATCAACACAACAACAACAACAACACGATAACAACAAGCACGATATATAGGGATATCAACCATTTACCGATGGCGCATTGCCGTACGTCTTATAGTCCGATGATGGAAAGGGCTAGGCGGAGTCAAATTGTGCAGTTCCATCGCACACTGCCCGAAATGTAACCGATTGAAACCAGAACCCTACGCTCAGAAATAGAACCTCCGCAGGCTTATTACGTAAGAAACAGCAATCATGATTGCTATCATCGCGCGATCAAACGCTTTATGTCATAAAAGTCTGAATTACCTACAGTGTAGGTATGGTAAGTCCTATACAATCATTTGCTTATCACTCGCTGTTTGTCAAATGGACTTATTAAAAAAAATCCGTCGTAATCTCTAAATCTTCTGTATTGAAGAGCAATTATTGCGCAAATATCGCTATCGTTTCGCTCTTGCAAGATACTTAATAAGCCTATCGATTACTAAACCACAGAGGCAAGGTCAAGTTCACACAACGTACCCTAAAATAAATTAATTTGCTTCCAAAAGCAAACTCCATTAGTTATCATTAACCACGAATGATAATTTATTAAGAGGCCATGTCTAAAGTTTGGTGTAATGGCTTATTATGAACTTGGTTTTTATCAGTGACTTTGCCCGCGTAAAAGTAGAAAGTTATTCCACGTGAACTATGAAACTCAATCTGCCAAGACTTTTCATAAACTTATTAGAGGCGGCTTGCAGTCTAAATATTAAGGCAATATATACGCCCCAATGTAAACGCAGTACTGGACGTGCGCCCGCTCGATGCCAAAATATCAGTATTGAACCTCCTTTTGAACAGTTTTGTTTGCAAAATATAATTTGATTTACATATGCTATGTCAGTTATGAAGAAATTCCAGCCGTCATTTTTCTGTGTAAAAATACTTTCAAACATCCAAGTCGTTTTGGAGGAGTATCCAAAAGTTGCGAAAAAATATCGTGCTGTTAATATATTTTTTTAAAGCGAAACTATTAGTTTAACGAAAAACTTCGTTTCAAAAATAGTGTACATGAATCAATAATAAAAATGTATTTTTTAAACCTTTTAACCTAGCCGTTACTAAGGAGTATGCTTTAGAAAGTTACCGTTTTACGGCACTAAAGCGGATGTAGGCCCTTAAAAGATAAATACAATATTTCATCTAGAGCGTCAGCCTAGCAACTTGCTAATACGAAGACCGATGTCAGATTTTAAAGCTTTAACTGCCCCGTATTGACTGTCAAAAATAATTATTGTATTTATAGATGGAATCCGGGACCGCGGTCTCGAACCCAAAAGCCCCACAGCTCGGGTTCTTGTTTTTGTTGGGACCGCAAGAACAATGAAGTTAAACTACAGTAACAAAAAACTCTTTTATTCTTGTTTTAGGTTTAATTCTAATAGAAGGCTGCCATATTCGAAAAAAAAAATATATAGTGTTTTATAAAAATAGTTTTATTTGTATAACTTTTAAATTATTTGGTTGACCGTAATTTCCCGAGACATAACTTTGTTTATTTTATCTATGGTCCTAAAATACTATTAAAAATAATTATTGTATTTATAGGTGGTATCTGGGACCGCGGTCTCAGTCCCGAAATATCTATAAATGACAGATGGGTCCAAAAGCTTAATGTGCTCTATACCAGGATGAAATGAATCCTATACCCTTATCCAGACTAAGGTCTACCCGTGTTCCAAACTTCGTCTCAATCCATTCAGCCGTTCAGGCGTGATTGTTTAACAAACATTAAAACATACTTTAATATGTAGGATGAAAAAAGTTTATCTATTTCTATTGCCGAAAGTTAATTATAACTATCTGAGGTTAAAGATAACAATAACGTAGTTAATGAAACTTAGTTAACAGTTAGTTTTGGAGATTGTTTACTCGTATAATATTAAATTAGTGATAGCTGTAGCTGGGGAATACATTGAGGCAGATATTAATATTTGGGTGAGTGGTTTTAATGTGGGTGCTATTGATGCAACTCTACCTAACTAACCCTTCGAGAAAAATAGGTGTGATATAATGTTATTCATATTTCGTAAATTAATTACTATTTCACCGACTATTTAGCCTCTAGACATTTAATCTATTTACACAACTGCCGAAGGAGGGTAATGTGTTTATGTATGTATGTATGTTTGTTCCTATGTGGCGTCTAGAGACCAAACGCGTTGGCCGATTTTGATGATTCTTACGTCAATCGATTCGTATTAACCCTGCGAGTGTCACTGGCTACATTAAAATTAGAAAATAGAAAAATGGCGGCTTTTGGGCGCCATATTGTGGGGGACCAAAATTTATTTTCTTCCAAACCCATCGTGTCATCAAAATAAAGGGTTTAAAGAGGTGATTTCAAAAATATACCACACTTATATGTTTAAATGTACCTAATTCAAAAAATAATCTCTAAAATTTGTAAATAAAAAAAGTTAATTCAAAAAATCTGGCTCGCGATCGCGAATATGTATCCTCCGACTGCACAGCATGATTTTCTTCTTGTTTACGTCTTTTTAGTTCGCTTTTCAAGCAGTCGGGTTTTTACATTTTTTTAATAAACTTTTTTTATATGGCCAGATCGTAGAATTGATCACTTCATGCTGTCACGCTGGCCACATAGGTTTGGCCATATATGCCACGAAATGGTCCGCCATATCATGAAGTAGCCGTGCGTCTAGCAGTACGTATCGTCAAACGCTGATATTCATTGATTTGTCCAGACCATATTATGATATAGGCAGCGTTTATTTTATATATTTTTAATTTTGTATTGTTGATAGGCTCGCGCTTGACCTTACCCTCAACTGTCGCGACACCCGAATCCGGTGTTAGGCCATTGTTTTACTATTGTGTCTGCTAATTACGATACAAGAAGTAGCAGATAAACAATTGTGAAACACAAATCTCGAAAGCGACGTCAAACCAATTGTATCCCGCGATAGTTAACCGACGAATAAATAGCAGCGTTAGCAGGAAGGACCGAGGGGCCGCGCGGTCATTTACGTCTAGGGAATCAGGTTCATACGCTTCCAAGTTGATGAATATTTTATTTTAAAAGATTTTATTTAAATTCCAAATATTTCATATTTAATATTTTAATAATATATAATACTTTAAACAATAGAACAACAGGATTTAATTTAATAGGTACAATATAGTATAATAATAATTTATTTATCCAAACTTAATACTACTTTACATTGGCAATGTGGCGGCAATTTTAATTTGGACAAAGAGATTAGCCTCTGTAGCCTGTGTTTCGGCTGTCAAAATTTTAAAACATTTTTTTTATTTTTATTTTAACTCTATGCTTTATACTATATTTTTATAGTACTAATACTAATTATATAGTACTAATGATGGCAAATCGTTCAGCCGCGGGAAAACAACCACTCAAATTTCATCCTGTATAAATAAAAATGAAATAATAATAATTATAATCATATTTAGAAGCGTTCTTAAACCAAACTTATTCCATCGAGCCACAACCGAACCGTAAACAAACGTCTGGATTGATTGCCCTCAACCAAAGACAAGAGATGACGTTACAGACTAGACAAATGACAGTAATAAATTGCACACAGTTTGGTTATATTTTGACTGGATGACATTGAAATAGTTTGGTTGTCAGCAAGATGAGATAAGATCAAGGACGTATCGATGAAACTTATATTTTGATATTGTTTGTCTTTGACAGTCGTTACGAGTTGTCAGTAGCCTTAAAAAAAAAAAAAAACGCGCTCAAAAAATATGAAACAAGAAAATACTCTTAGAATGCCGCGGGACATAAAGATAATCGTTGTACTGTACCCTGTGTATAGACCAATACTTTGAATAGCTCGATATATCGTACTGTCGCCCATAAAATTTGTCGCGTACCTATTTGCTTGTCGCAACTTTGATGCGGAGTCAGATTGATCAATACACTACAATCGTAGAACATCTATTTTGCTCTTTGACTCAAATATTACATTAGAAGTTAGTAAAAGTTTAACTATCCTTGATTTACTTTGCTAACATATTCTATGTCTAGTAAGTTAATGTTTAAGGTACATACTTACATGCATTAGCTTATGACAGTGGTCATGACCTTCTTGTAGCTGAGGTTTAATCCTATAAAAGAGCGTTTGCAATATCTATAGTAATCCAATAGTGAAGCCTGTCTGTAAAACGACATGTTTTTTTTCAAGTTGCCGTTTTTTATTTTTTTTTTATTATAGATAGGCTCACGCTTGACCACTATCTCACCTGATGGTAAGCGATGATGTGGTCGACGGTGAAGCACGCTTGCCTAGAAGTAACCTATTCAATCTTGACTTAAAGATCCTGAGCTTGTAGCTATCGGTAAGCACAGGCTCCCTTATATCTACACTTAAACAAAATTCCTGGCTTTATATAAACTAGTTGAGAAGATAGGAAACCATGTTGCATTTATTGCCATTGTATTCCCTACATTATTTGGGTGACTTAAGTTTTTACCGTTAAAACATTCAAATCCTTTTAATGATGCAAAATAAATCAGTCCTTCTATATATCAAAAAATTTCAAATAATTGCACGGACCCAGGGATATAGCTACCTCTATATACATACATAGATGTTCATTTGAAACGGCTTTGCCGCTACGGCGTAGCTTCGTAGCAATGCTGGCTACGAGTTTGCTACGAAGCCATAATTTACTTTTCGTAGAACATTGTTATGGATCAAGTAAGTTTGTATGGTTTTAGACATTTATGTCTCACAACAGAACACGTTTTATTCACTTACAATGAGAAACACTAGTTGCGTAATTTTAGACGAGCGTGGCGGACAAAACAAGTAGGTACCTAAGTTTTTAATGTGGCTGTTATTACATTTTTACCCGACTGCCGAAGGAGGGTTATGCTTTTCGAGTGTTTTTAGTTACGTATTTTCAATTTTTTGGCACGCTCTACAGCCTAAACGGCTTGACGGATTATGACACATCTACATTTTATTTGTCTCAATTGTGGGAGTGACATCTATACATCTTTATAATTTTATATATATATATGCCCCCATTTGTCACTATCTGCAGCACCTCATAAAATGTAATGCCTATTTTAATATATTATTTTTTCCTTGAATAAATGTATCACAAAACAATATAATTATTATGGTGCATTCTTGAATATTTCACCGAATTTAATAAATTAATCCTAGTAAGTACCCACTTGTTTTTCTCTTTTCAGTTAATTGTTTTTTATTCAAAGTAAACTCACTCAATTTACCTTAATAATAAACTACTTGCAAGTTTCATAATCAATAAAATTATAATGCTTCCAAAATTTTGGTTTCATTAAAATTGAAATATGAAAAACTAAAAATAGAAAATAGACACGTTTATAAATTAATTTCCTAGAATATTAAAACTTACTTACTAATATTTAAGTTTCATTGAAATTGTAATTTGAAACTTCTGAGAATAGAAAATAGACATGCTTATAAAATAATTATATAGCAATTTCGAATCCCTAGAAGTTTAACTTAATTTACAATATGTTTTGTATATTATTTGGATCTAATAATTGAAACAAAATAGACAGCAATTATATTGCACTTGAATAATTTTGATACAACATTAATTACTTTTAGAAATTCTCATAAGAAGTCTAAATTTCATTATAGCTTTCAGTTCAACGCCTGAGAGTTCGGAGAAGACTTCACGCTTTACCGACAAGAATATCACCTAAGCCTTAAAATATTATAATTCAGAGAAAAACTGGCATAAGGAGTAAAACCTTCATAAAAAGTAATCTATAAAGTCTAGACGACAAGAAACTCTATTAAAAAGAAAATGATTATAACAAAGTAACCAGTAATATATTCCACGAAAAAAAAATCTAAAGTAATGAGATCTTAATTCAAACCCTAAAAGCATAAAAGCTGCCTTCAACGAATGTAGATGAATAAAACGGATACACGAAACGGACCCTTCATCATAAAGTGAGATAGCCATATAAACGGGTAGGAGGGAAAGGGACATAAAATATACTTACAAAATCTTGGCAAAGCCGAAAAAGTCGTAAACCTTTCGGTGAATTAACTGTCAGCAAATCCAACATGGGCTTGCGTAGATCAGCATTTCGTCGACCACACCGGGACTTAATTTTGAAAAGGAGTTGCAGATGTGTTAAAAATTAAACGTAATTCTAGTGATACGATTGGCTGCTGAAACTTCTTTCAAACCAATCACTGCAGTTAATACGCGTTTGAAAATTTGTTGTTAAACCCAGTTTCAGGAACGGAAGTTATCGTAAAATGTCGGAGCTAAGGGCAATTTTTCGATATTTCAGTTTGAGTAATTTCAATGTCATTTGCTTACGCTTATTTTAAAGGTTTTCCGTAGAATTTATTATATATATTATATTTAAGTGCGTATAATTTTACGGATGTAGCACAAAATGGAAGTTATTTTCATAATAGGCCATAATGCCAAGTTTATTGCCTTATTTTCAGAAAAAAATATTTACATCTCCTCCGTTTAGAGATTATTCAATATTATAATGTTGAATTATATTCAAATAGGTGTAAGAAAACCATTAATAACGTTTTTATTCGGCATAAATTGGCTACGAGCGTTTTTCTGCGGCCTCGCTTATATAATTTTTTTTTCCGGGTACCAGTCCTTTTTCTACCAGTGAAAGAAGGGATCAGTATTACCAGCCATTTTGCAAACAAGCTAATTATTATACCTCTTTATAATATTAGGACTTAAACTCAGTGTCAAATTGACAAAATGCCATACATAATGGGCCCGTGTTAGCTACTAACTCGGAGTCAGTAAGATCACCCAAGGAGGCTCCCTGTCGTTTCGGGTGACGCAGGTGCCTTTGGGGCATGGTTGCTTCGGGAAGAACCCGTGTCGCATAAACATGGAACCATTCGCCCGGTGTCATCACTGCATCGATTGTCGGGAGGACACGGCGCGGTATACGCTGGCAGAGTGTGCCGCTTGGGAAGAGCCACCTTCCCTCGTGCCCTCATCTCAAGAGTAGGCAATTACCTGTGGTTCCCTAAATGGGTCCAGGGGCGACGGACTCAAGGACGTCCGTCACTCTCCACAAACAGGACCCGAGGAGGCGGCGTGTAGTATTCCACGCAATCTCCTCAGCTTAGCCCCTCCGTCCCTCCTCCTCGCAGGGCGGAGGACATCCAATGAGGACTGTGAATCCCAAAAAAAAACTCTGTCGCAAGCAAGCTTAAGTTTAGGTTGTCACTAAAAAAATACAAAGAGGTATCAGCCAACCACTTTACAAATTACCATTGTCTAACTGTATCTTCAAAAGGAAAAATAGTATTTTCAACTGATAAAACCCTGAAAAACATGTAAGCCTGTCAAAACAACACGAGTGATGAGTTTGTTTAAAACGTTTCTGACAGCTGCGTTTTGTTTTTGCAAACAATCCGTATTCGTTTGTTACTGACCTGTCAGGAAACTGTGTTAATAATTTAAAAGGTTTTTTAATGTATGCAATTGTATTGTGTTCAGTATTAAAAACGTTCATTTACCTCCTATTTGTTACATTCGGGGATATTTTTATTAACGTTTAACACTAGGAATTTTCCTGTATTGTAGATGAGTTTACAAAAATATCAATTCACGTCATTGAGATAATATGTAGTGCGTAGTACATTATTACCTCAGTGATTCACGTACACAGTCTGACCCAGCACTATCTGCAGGCCGTTCAAATATTTGCCCTGCGCGGGAATCTAACACGGGACAAGCAATGCAGCAGCCAATCACTCAGCCACTAGCCTGCCAGTTAGGTATATGCCTCATATTTTGTCCTACCCTCAATACTTTAATAATAGCAACAACAAAATAGCAAAAACAAATCAAATATCTACTATGAGACTATGTAAGCAAAACAGCTCGACAAGTTTTCCCAACAATACATAAGTCCGTATGAAAACAATGGCAAACAAGGCCTTTACCCATTTCTATTCAAATTCCGTCCAATAACTACGCATCATTCGACGAATGAACTGATTGTTATACATTATCTAATATTTGTAGAACCCTTGGACATAGAGTATGGACTGAGCAAGACAAACATACTGAATCAGCTTACAATGACACAGGCCTCTCGTTTGGGCAAAAGATTTGATCAGCAGTACGGTATGACAGGGATGGGTTCGAAACTATAGTGACAAATCTTAAATCGCGGACGTTTCTACTAGGCTACCACCGCCAGTACTGAGAGCAAAGCTCATTAAATTTACCACTACAAGAAAAAGACAAAGAGACTGAGCGATACTTGTCCCTTTTCTGTAGATCGTAGTGAAGAAGGTGACTTTGAAAGCCTGAGAAATGGCCCAATAAGAATTTGAGAACAAGCTTTTATATAAAAAAAAAAAATTAAATAAGGTTGTATATTCAAAAATTGCATTGTCACAAGAAAAAAACGTGTGTGTAAAATCAATAAATTGGATAAATTTAATTTGCAAGGTTTCATTACAGGCACCGGGACAGGTTTTTTTTAGGTGAAAGTATTTAAGCTTCTAAAAAGACAATTAGGTACTGTGCCACCACAGTGGTGGCCCAGTGGGAACGGCCACAACATACAAGTTGTAGGTCTTGGGTTCGAACCCAGGCAGGCACTTTACTTTGTGTAAATTATTTCATTACTAATGCACTCTATAATAGATATAGATAAAGACTGGCGCGCTCTGTCTTTTGTCTACGGTACGACAAATTATCATTGAGCCGTCGGGATTTTGGTCGTACATTTATTGTGTTTTATTTATATATTTGTTATACACATAGATACTGTGACTCACCTTCTGTGTGTAATACTATTTTATTATTATTTATCTTATTCTATTTTATTCATTTAAATATTGTTTGTTCCGTTTCCGTGGCATCAACAGTGGGCCCTATCAGAATATCAGCGCAGCGTTATTTCTTTTTAATATCGTTGCACATGTTGAGATAGGAGGTCTCGCACGGGGTTTATTATTTTTATTTTTTATTATTATTTGTGTTTTGCTTATCTCGTTTTGCCTGTGCGGGTCACAAATAAATATTTTTTCTTTCTTTCTTTCTTTTCACTCAAAACGGTGAAGGAAATCATCGTGAAGAAGCCGGTTTCTTAGTCCATTGCTCTATGTATCGGAATGGCTTGTTACACACGGTCTAATAATGGTAAAGCCCTTCCCACGCAAATATCTTTAAAGCTGACTACGCACTTTTAAATGCAGCGATGTAAGTCAATACTTATGCTATGCCAATATCAGCTATTTCTGGCTTCAAATAATTAATTCACAGTTTAAGTTAATATTACGTGACCAACCGCTACTGCCAGCTATGCGCAACTGTTGACCTTGAGCTCCTGGATTTGATTCCGAAGTAAATACCACCGCACTATTCTCAAACCACTGCAACTCCTGAAAGCCAGAATCAACAGTGGCGTCCACCAGAAAAGCGCCGAGGCAGTGAAGCTCGACGAATTCCCGGAGAATGAATTTAACTGTCTTGGATCCCGCAACGAAATTAATCAGAAAAGAATAATCCGAAGTCAGGCAGAGTGTTGATTTGTGACCGGTTGATAGCAACAGGTTCACTTGTACACAATCTGAGTGTACTATAGGCCTCCATAACCTCCACCTCTGTCAAACACTTCGACGATTACAGGCATGATGTTATGTAACCTAACAAACAAAACTATTTTTTTACTGGACAGAAGCATGATGCTATCAACCGCCTTAATTTTAAGGTGCTTTTTACAACAAGGTTGAATGCAAACTTAAAATTATAAAGGTATAAGGCTTCTTAATAGACTTAGTAAAGTCTTATAACTTCGCTAATGCTTAGTGAGAACATGAGTATAAAATTTTACTAGCCGGAATTACAAAGAAGTAAAATAAACAGAAGGCGCAATCCAAACCAGTCTTCGAATTTTGCTTTTTTGGACTATACTATATTCTTTCTTTTGAGGATAAAATATGGTCAAGCTGAACATTGAGTAGTAAACTGTGTTCTAAAAAGGCCAACACAAAATATGCTGTAGTACCAAGATAAACACTAAAAAGGCCAACACAAAATATACTGTAGTACCGAGATAAAAATTTAATATTTATATACGTCTAGCCTTTTCAAAATTCGGGGTAGGCTTCCAGTCTTACCGGATTCAGCTGAGTATCAGTATTTTACATGGAGCGACTGTCTATCTGACCTCCACAACACAGTAACTGAGTAACACGACACCCCTTGGCAAGACTGTTTTCAGATACAGGCTTCTGACTACCCGTAATTACTGTCAGAGATCTTCAAATGATAGCCGGGACCAACGACTTAATGTGCTTTACGAGGCACGGAGGAATCTCGATTGGTAAGATGGTCATCCATATACGAACCGACCTCGGCAAGCGTTGCTTAACCTTGAAGATCGAGCCGTGCGACTGTTATTATTTCGCCACGAGCTCCAAGATACAGTTATTATAGTCAATCTGAATGAATTTCTGTAGATTTTGGACATTGCGGACTTATATACGATTTACAAAAAAATCGACCCTGATAATCTTTCTAACTGGTTTTTTTTTACCACAGCATGATCAATTTAACATTTACCGATACAAGAAAAGAATTAGTTATCAACAGAGTTTTCGTATAAAAGGGTCGACCTAATTTTGTTTACAAAGTGGTGTTTCTGTTTCTATATGTAAGGCTACTCTGTACTCTGTAGATAGTGTCAGAATAACCTTAGCAATTTCCACGCAATCCCCTCTCAATCGGATAGCAATTCGACATTTAATTGAATGCCAGTGGGAATACAAGAGTCACTTGCTTTTACGAGTGGGCTCTAATTCTGAGCCATATTCCAGCGGGGCAAGCACGGTCTACTATGACAGGATGCAGTCACATAGTTTGGGAGCAAAAACTGTGATAAAATGCGTGACTCAAGCCTATCACAGAGGCCGTGCTCGCCCGGCAGGGTTAGTTGTGCCTGAGTTGTTATATGTCCTGAGACTCGACTGCGTGAGAAAAACTGTCATTCTAAAATCAATGACGACAGTCGATATGCCAAAATGTAAGGGATTGATTAAGTGACTTCAATAGCGCTTGAAAGTCCCATATATTTTTGACATTTAAGTGCTCGTTCACACAGATACCCGTTTTATAGGTCCGCTTTAACGTATACGTTTTTGTTCGGCAATGGTGTGGGTAGTTTTATGAGCGATTTCACACACACAACAGTATTAAAATACTGATCCGTTTTGTTTGAAATTCTTTGGTGCACTGACTAAATGTGATGTTAACATTACCCCCCGTAGCGACGGATCTGTTGAAAATTATCCTGGAAATACGGATGTTCTGTGTGAACCTACCGTTACTAATCGTGATCGTGACACTTTGAATGATAAAATGTCACTTATCTAGAGTCTTTACTATCAATGTAGTTTAGATGTATAGAAACCTGTGGGTAAGGTATTCGGCTGTGTTAAGTTAAGCACCCGTAGAGAGCCGCAACGCATACCTAGTTGTGTAAACGATGCGACAATCCTTTTTATTAAAAAAACAGTAATCGTAGAAAAAAATAGTCTACGAAAACTCATTATCGCATTCTTGCAGTCCCCCTGTCTGCAGGAGCTTTTAATTATCTGCTATGCGAACTAAGCTCAAATAACTTAGGTTAGTTCTCCGTCTGCAGCCGGGGTAAACGTTTTGCTGAAATCATCCCTTTCACGTCAAAAACAGATCTTTCAAGTCTACACACAAACATTACGAACTGTGTAAATTCAAGCAAGTACAAACCTACGGTTTGTAGACTTTGAATTAATTTACTGAAGTGGATAGTAACAGACAAAGAAGAAGTTAGTAACGGAGTTCTAACACGTGAATGCATTAAAGTAAAGAAAAAGAAAAATATTTTAAGAAAACAAAAATACCTCAGACTCCTGTTGTGTCACTTACAAAGATTAGATATATTTTTCAAAACGAAAGTAAACCAAATGATACTACCATACTGACGACAAATATTTTCGAGAGAAGAAAGAATTATTGGTTAAATCGATGGACACTGTTTGTCGTGAACGTGATCGCTATTAGCATTATTTGTACAAACAACCCAATGGTAAAAAGGGTTACTGATCAAAAGGACCTGGGAAACTATTCCCAAGATGGGCGTTTTGGGTTTGGTGTTTCTCAAAAGTACCCTGGAATCTGTATTTGTGCCTCGTTGATGGCAATAGGGTGACCTTCATGAGAATTAAACTTAACAGTCGAAGTGTGGGTATTCTGTAGATAAACCCATCAGACAACCCAGATCAGACAGATCTTACCCATCAGAGAACAGGCAGGATTAGGTATTTACATAATATAATATCGAGCCTTCATTAGTGTATGCGTGTGTATTGTGTTTAGCTGTTTAAGTAATTAGTACCGCATACGACATCCACCCTGAGACAAACTTTAATAACTTTAATTCGGTTTTAATGATAATAATATGGAACTTGACATGAGTTTTAATGAATTTGAATGGTTTAATGGTTTATAATATTTTAATTTAACTTGACATGTTTTTTAATGTTTTTTTTTATTAATATTTTTAATTTTATTTATCATGACATGCTCTTTTTGATTTTTTATTTTGTGACTTCAAGGCTTTGTATTTGATGTTTATTGATTTGTTATTTAATTGCATTTTTTTATTTGTCATTCATTGTGTTCTTTTAATTATTAATGATTTTTAACTTTATTTTTTACTTGTGTTTTAATTTTATTTTGATATTTGAGGTTTTTTTATAATTATAATTGCTGAAAGTTTAAATCACATGCAATTTTTTTTATGTGTTTTATTCCGTGGGAAATGTGTTCGTAATTTTTTGTACTATTTGATATAAAATGTAATGTGTCACTGTTTGTTTCCCCACTTATAAAAAAAATAAACTTTACAATACCGAAGAGAGATAGGAGGATGATTACTCTGTGTACTAACTACTCTGTGACCAAGCTGTATACTTCACAGTTAACTAGATTGTGTGAAAACTGTTACTGTTATTAGTATGTGTACATAAGGGCGTGAACGTTTATGTTATTGTAATACAAATCTGGGGGAGGGGGAAGTGATTTTCGAGGACTTTAGGGTTGTTTGGGGTAATATCCGGAATGTTGTAATAATATTAATTGAGAAACGAGTTTTCCAATCAGTTTTACAAGGCATGATTATTACAGTAGTATTTATAGGGTTTTTAAGCAGTAAGCTCATTGACAAGACCAAAGAAAACTGTTTACTTTGTTTCATTTCCTGTGTTCCATTCGATTTTTTTGCTTATGCTAAAGATTTGTAAATGTTTGTCTGGACTCACACGCATTTGTAAATGTATACTACCCGTAGGCTTAAGGTTTCTATTTTATGTCTAATTAACATACAAATAGCTGAAGAAAATACAAGGTGTTCCTAAGAGTTTGTGCCAAAAAAATGTATTTACTTTCGTTTACGTTTACTTCGTTTCCTTTTCTTGTTGCTCTTAACATAATCCCTCTCCTTTTACAACATCCACGGGGCATTCGTAACACAGTCAATATCCTAAATCCTGTAACTACACAGTAATCCCTCGTTTAGATTTAGGAAGACCGGAAGACCATTTCGTTCCCGAACGTTCGGAAAATAATCGAATAAAGTACCGAACATAGAGCATCGAGACGACTAATCGGGCACTGCAAGAGACGGCATTTTCGTAACTTTATATAAAAACGAAAAGTCAGCTTTCGAGCCTTCCAGCCACTCGCAAGCAAGTTTAATTACATTGCAGGATACAATCGAGGGATTGATTACGTTATACCTAGGTAGTCCGCAATATATTGCAACTTGCATGCGAGCTGGTTGCAGGTAGAAAAGGGGACAAACGGCAAACGATGACTTTCACTAACCAAGCGTGTTACGATCCCACCGCACTATTGCAACCAGACCAAACCAGTGCAACTCAAAGTCAGAATCAGTGACAACCACCAGAAAAGCGCCGAGGCAATGAAGCTCGACGAAGTCCCGGAGAATCAATTTAACTGTTTTGGATCCCGCAACGAAATAAATCAGAAAAGAATAACGGAGGAGTAGGAAAAATACAAATTTTCACTTCCCTCCATACATACCAAGCAGGAGACAGAACAAACAAGGCCAATAAACAACTGGGATAAGCCCTAGGTTGCCTAGCACCACGGATAAAAATTAGCATTAATATTAATGGGTCCTAACATTGTAAGCTGTTATATTAAACGGAGCGTGTTAGTGAGTGTCTCCGTTTACTCATAGAAATTCACGACCCGTGACAATTCTGACCATGGCCTGCTGAAAATTGTGTTCAGATCACATTCCGCGGATCTGTACCAATATTATAAATGCGAAAGAGTTAGTAGTGTCTATCTGTACATTCTCATGTCTAAACCAGGAAATGGATTTAGATTAAACATGGCACACGGATAGACTTTGATCTGTATTATACGTTACTTTTCATCTCGGTTGTACTTGTTCCCTTGGGACAAAACTTCTATCATGCGGGTGATGCCGCCGGCTAGGATTATTAATAACTAGCCTCTGCCAGCGACATCACCCGCGTAAAGTTGGCATGTTATCCCAAGGTAATGTGGGTTACATTAGGATAATATAAATAATAATAATAAAAATAAAATAAAAGACAAAATACAGGTATAACATACTTATTTGAAGCCCTGGCTCCTGTGCTAGGTATTAACCTGTGTTACAGGAGCCAGACAAAAAGTATCCTATATCTTTTTCCGAACTTTAATCGATCTCTACAGCAAATTTCACAAAATATGTTCGGCTTTCTATGCGTGAAAAAGTAACAAACAAACAGACAGAGTTAATTTCGCATTTATAATATTATAGTGTTAGTGGCCACTCTAGTCGTTGCCGGTATGCTGTGGTCTCGAATATGGGTCAAATTCCTACAGTTTTAGTTCATAAACGTTGAGCCAATATTTTGTTGCCTCTTGCAGGCAACGAAGTCTGCTATTGCCGTAATTTCAGTGCAATTTCAGCAATTTTGAGCTATGTTTTGCTGTTAGTTGAGAGAGACTCTTTGCTTTGAGTTTAAAGGCAGATTTTAAAATGTAGTATGATATTTTTGTTATTATTTTATAAGATAGTGGTCAAATGCGAGCCTGTCGTTAAATAAAAAAAACCTTCTAGAAGGGTCTTTAAAAACAAGGGTTGTGGAGTTTTAGGAGGCAATAGAAAAGAATAGAATTTATTCTTTATTGTAAGTCAAAATAGTCACACAACACAGTTACAAAAAAAAAAACAAGCCTTTGTATTGCTATCAAAATATTGTACCTACCTATTTAGCAGCGTCCGGTTAGACAGAAAGTCAACATAGCTGAGAAGAAACTAAACATAACGACGATAACATCACGTTACATAACCCAATTGCATAAGTGAATTCGGCAAGACAGAGATTTGGACCGCCATCAATCGACCAATCACATAGACGGAAATTCACATCGCGTCTTTCATCTCGTCTGTGATTTGTCGAATGATGGCGTGAAAACCTTTTGCCTAGCCGATTTCATTACGCAATGAGGCTGTACGTCAGTACGGACACTACCAAGCTGATCCTTCTACTAAATCTTCTTATCACTTCGTAACGAAATCAGTATTTGCCACTAGAAACATAAATGATGTAACTGACCAATAATGACCCGACCCTTTCGCATCGACTGCTAAATTCCCGGGGCCTCTCAGACCCCGAAGAGATCTCGATAGTCTCAATGGTAGGGTTGGGACGTCAAGTGGGCCATTTGTCACTCTATATGAGTGCCATTAAATGCATCATTATTGGCACCAGACGGTTCATTGGTATCAGGGAGAGGTAGGATAGTTTTTTTAATACCTAGAAAATTGTTTAAAGGGTTTTTTTTACTAGGTAAACTCCGCAGACGTGAAAGCTATTGATATTTAAACAAATAAATAAAAAATCTTATCTTTCCATTCTGGCAACCCGACCGACCCGAACGTTTTGACCGCCTAGTCAAAGCTGTTACTTGAAACAAAAAAAAATGTCTTTCATCTTACCCAAAAAATATTTGTTTTACCCAAGGATGTTCACTGTTATCAGAACGGGAAATAAGGGAATTCAGGTTTCTAAGGAAGAACCTGCCTATTATATTCAATAGCCTACCGAAAATCAATAATAACTTTCAAACAACCCTTGTCTCAAATAAATCCATTCTTATATAAAACTTCTCAACTTTTAAAAATGCTCTTCACAACTTCAAACAGAATACTCAAAATAACAAGCTTAAAAGAGAATGTACAAAGAAAAGCTTTTTAAATAACTATTTTAAAAGTATCTTCTTGAACTCAATTTACTGAGGAAAATCGGGAAATAATGGAGTCAAATGGTTGCCTAATAAATTTTCCAAATATATTGAAAAGGGTCTTGAAAGATAGTATGATTTTAAGAAACAACTCATATTAATGTAGGTTATCTTTATTTTTAAGGTTATCATCATCAGCCTTATAATGTGCCCATTGCTGGGACACTTGGCATTCTCTCTTTGAGAGAGGTTACGGGCCAAAATTCATCACGCGGGCCCGGTGCGGGTTGTTGGATGTCACATGTCTTCGAATTTTTGGTTCTAGGATATGCCGGTTTCCTCACGATTTTTTCCTTTACCGTTTTAAGAGCAGTGGTGATGAAATAATTTACACAAAGTAAAGCGCCTGCCTATACGTAAGTCGGGGCCGTTACCACTGGGCCTAAAGCCACTGCTCATATAGGTGCTTAAGGTTATAGGAAGAATTAATACTACTGATTTCTGAAAGTTTTTGCAGGTGTGACACTGCTAAAATGAATTTAAGCCTCGTAGCTTGAAAATGAAAATAATGATATTCAAATGCAGGTGGTTGCACAGGAAGCCGAACCCAATCCTACTTACTATTATAAACATGAAATTTTGTGAGGATGGATGGATGGATAGAAGGATGATTGTTACTCTTTCACGCAAAAACTACTGAACGAATTTTCATGAAACTATACAGTAATATAGCTTATACATCAGAATAACACATAGGCTATAATTAATAAAGGTATTGGGGGAAGTACTAATTCTACGTGGGAGTAGCGTGCGGCAGCTAATCAATACCAGGTTAATTTTAAATGACCAGCTAAATTTTATCCAGGAATTAGGTTTCAATCAAATAACGTTTTATGCAAGAAAAACAGCTGTTCCGTACATTTCTGCCCGCATTAAATCAGCAAAATGTGACAAAACGGCAGATTTTTTGACTGACTGGTGATTGGAAATTAATTTGGTATATGCCTGGCCTTTGTCGAACTATTTTCGAGACAGCTTCCAGTAACTGGATGTAGCTGAGTATGAGTTTTTCCATCATTTGCGAGTGACTGTCTATTTGACCTCCACTACCCAGTAACAAAGTAACGTCCCTTGGCAAGAATGGTATGTGATTTTCTGGCTTATGCCAAGCATAACAAGTGGCACTAACAGTATGTGATTGCCGAGACACGGAGGATTCTCGCTATGTAATGATCATCCATCCACGGCGCTTTAGGCAAGCGTTGTATAACGTGAATTGAGTCTGGGTATTCCCGATAACACACAACCTAGGGGCATGGGCAACCAACGCGAAGAAAGAAAATTTGTTTTAAATAAATTGCACTAGATGGCGTGATAAGCTTCGATTTGTTATAGAATTTGATAAATATTAAGATTTTCTAGAGACGATCATAAAAAAATAATTAACTCTCCTAAGCACAATATTAAGGAATATTGGGTTCTCAATTCATATTTCAAAGATTATTTGAATGGATAATTTAAAATTGATTCCAATAGATGGCGCGGTTTTAAATTTCTGAGGCATCAACTCGATTTTTCAAATTTGTTTTGTAACACATTTTGGTAAAATGAAACTGTAAAAACATGCAAAAAATACTATAACACAAATCGCCGCTGTATTTAAAAAACAGTATTGACGAACCCAGTAAACCCTTTTACTTACAAGTCGCTGCTAACACCATCTATATTCATAGGACAGAACCGAACGCGATCGATGTTCTTAGAAAAAAAAACAGTTTAATCACATGAAAAACGCTTGGTTTCTTTGTATGGGATTAGACATCTGTATATTTACTGTATCTGTTACTTCTAGGCAGGCGTGGCTCTGTTGACCACATCATCGCTTACCATCAGGTGAGATAGTGGTCAAGCGCGAGGCTACCTATAATAGAAAAAAAACCTTTGAGATCGAACCGTGCAGCTGAAATGCCGCGAGCTCAGATGTGCTCATAAAATCAAATTAGCGTACAACACAAAACTTTCTACTTTATCTTTGCGTCTTGTTACAAAACTTTAACAGGCGTTATTTAGATACCTTCCAAGTACATCCACTTAGTAGGAAACCTCTTCAAAAGTACCCGCAAACTCTAAACTTTTATGGGAATGAAAACACTTGACGACTTGAATATTACTGTAGCTTTCCTTATCTGAACAAAATAAGACGAATTCTGAAATATACAGAAGTAACATACCAGCTGAAATGGGTGAGCACTAAAGTTCGAGGAATACAGGCATTATGTTTGTAGACAGACAAACAGATGGGGCTCAAGTAATAGGATCTTGTTAGCACTTTTTGAGTTAGTATAGAATCCTATAAAAAGTTCGACCGTGCCTTGTAACATACAAAGGTACGTACATGAGTTCACGCCTTTTTCTCATGGGGGTATGCGGAAACTACAGAACGCTGCGATACTTACATACTACGTGCATACGTGAGGAAACCTAAGCTTATAGTGAGATTATTATAAGATTGTGCTCCATTGGTGTAATTGCTGCAAGGCGTTCCAGTGCGAGGATAAACTAATAAATAAGTAATAAATAAACTCCTTTTGCCGAGGGCAGTGGCGGTCCAGTACTAAATAGGGCGACTAACAAGTTGTAGGTCGTGGGTTCAAACACAGGCAGGCGCTTTACTTTGTGTAAATTATTTCATCACCACTGCTCTCAAAACTGTGAAAGAAATAAAAAAAATAAAAAATCTTTGTTTATTTATACAAAAACTTTCAACAATGCCTAAATACTAGGTAGAGTAAACTCTGACTCCCAAACTAGGAGATCCTGTGACTTAGGAGTCTGCTGTCACTATGATACCAAAACTCCTTTTAAAAAAGGTGTGTTATGTCGATATACAAAATTATGATATCGGTCCATATACAAAGCCTAGGTTTGAAAGTAAGAGAATTTACTAAACGGAGTTTTGATGTGGGTGTGCATAATTTGAAAATTATGTAATTATGTGTGTGGTGTGGAGGTGTGTATGTGAGAGTGAGCGTGTGTATGAGGGGGTGTAAGTGTACCTACGTAAGGATGTGTGTATGACTGAGTTTGTATATATTAGTATGTATATGTATTGAAGTGTTAGTATTTTTAATATGTATCTTGCTGAAATTATTAACATTGCGATTGATAAAAATGGGTAGAAGAAGTTTTGTACGGCTACTGTTAGAGGTGAAATAGTTCTTCTGGTAGAACATAGTAGTGCCTGATCCTGAAGCCAACTTTGTACCTTAGCCCTGACTTCATGGTGATTTAGCCCAGTTAATTGAATAATTTTAGCCATGTTTCTGTAAATGAAACAGCTCACAACGTAGAACTAGCACCTGGCGAATATGGTCTTGTGGCTTATTGTTGGGCATATCATTATTGATTTGCGCTTACTGTTAACATAAAACATCGTGAGGAAACCGGCATGTCTTAGAACCAAACATTTTAAGATGTGTGACATCCACCAACCCGCACTGGGCCCGCGTGGTGGATTACGGCCCATTCCCTCTCAAAGAGAGGAAGCCTGCATGCACAAGGCACCAAATGGGAGTCAAGTGCGGAAAACGGGTTCAATCCATCATATCCTATCCTACTCTTTTTGCCTCTATTTAGTCAGTCAATATAGCCCTTAGTAACACGAAACCTAAATTTTTCTTAAACGAATATAAAGACACTATCAGTTTATCAGCTCTTAATGGGGAAAAGCGTCCTTCGCCATTCAATTAGCAAAAGAATGTCTTCGAGCAACGAGGTAATAAAACGGTGTCCATTTGTCTCTGTCTCGTTAACATTTATTGAATATTTGAGGTAATAGACACTGTCCTAGAAGATGGAAAATGATAAGGTTTTAGTATCGGTTATCATAATTATTAATAATTTTATAAATTACATTCTTGTTGCAACCTCCATTTCGCATGACTTTTATTGCTTTCGCATGTGGCGATATCTCTTTTGGCGAGTGGCCAACTGCGGACCGGTAGAAAATTGTATTAACTTAGATTTTTTGCTGAAAACCGCCTGCACTGAAACTAGGGAACATAGTTTATCTATAGCGTGGAACAAGAGTAAGTTGAAAGAAGCGGCTAGCTTCGGGTATCTTGGAGGTATTGTCAGGAGTAAAGGATACCTCGACGCTGAGATTAGTCAGAGGATTTGTACTGCAGCGGCAGCTATTGGCGAACTGCAGCCCAAAGTTTGCCGTTCTCACGATCTCAAGTTGACAACAAATTCTGTGTACATGGCAATAGTTCTCCCAAACTTACTGTACTCTACGGAGACGTGGTGCCTCTATCGTAAGCACATACGGACCTTGGACAAATTCCACCTCAAATGTCTCCGAAACATACATACTGGCAAGAAGTAAGCAGGAGGGTATTTTGCTCGTTTCGGTCTCTGAAGCGTCTCCAGAAGTTTCTGCCTTTCTCAACTAAAGTAACTCTTGCTCAGTCTCTTCTTCTTCCTCTTCTTGACTATGCTGATGTCTGCTTCCTTGATGCGACTGAGGAACTTCTTAATAAGCTCGAACGTTTGCAGAATTTGTGCATCCGCTTCATTTTTGGCCTCCGAAAGTATGACCATGTGTCGGATTTTCGGAGGCGGTTGAAGTGGCTGCCCATTCGGCAGCGCCGAGATACACACACTCTTTCTTTACTCTTTTCTATTCTTCACAACCCTACTTCTCCTTCATATCTTCGGGAACGCTTTGAGTATCTTGTTCCGAGAGGAAAACCTTGCCATTCCTCATCGTCTCTTCTCCTTCGTTTTCCTCCCCACTCATCAAGTCGTTACGGTGGATCATTTACTGTTCGTGCTGTCCGCCTCTGGAACAATCTCCCTCACTCCATACGGGATAGCCCATCGTTGGCAATTTTCGAAAAAAGAATAAGGGAACATTTCCTGTCAGCATGACGCATAGATGATAATGTATTTATTTATTAATTAAGGATTTTAGTAATATTTTATATAGTATGTATTATGTTTATGTATTGTGTGCTGTATACGTATTTGTTTGGTTTATATAGTTAGTAAGAATTTAAATTTTAAGTTTTATTGTGCAGTTGATAAGCTGTCCTCATTTAGTAAAATATCTCTATGACACTGAGGTTTGCTGTAAGAGAACCCAATTATGGGTTAAGCTCGCCTTTGTACATTAAGCTGTCCTACTGTATTTGTAAATGTTTGTTTTGTGTACAATAAAGAATAAGAATATATGGTCGGATCGTGTTAGAAACACCAACGTCCTTTTTTTTTGTTCCTTGTTGGGCAATCCTCATTGGATGTCCTCCAGCCTGGGGAGGATGGAGGGGTCTGTCAGAATCGTACTGAATAAAAACTACCCCGGTGTTCTATCTCACACCTACGCTGGGGGTCGCGGGAACAACGATACTTCCTCAACCCCCGGCTAGTGCCAGCCCGCCTCTGCGGACCTTGATCTTGAGTTGGGGAGGAGGGGGAATGAGGTCTCCGCGACGTCTATGAGGGGCGCGCCAGGAACACTACGCGCCGCCACCTCGAGTCCTGATGTGTGGGGAGCACGGACGTCCCCGAGTCCGTTGCCCCTGGACCCATTTAGGGGGGTGGAAGAGGCCGTTGTCCGCTCTCCGCCGACGACCGGCGCGTCTGCTGCGGATCGGGTGAGCGGATGAAATCTCCCTCTCCCTCTCCGCAGCCTCCTTCTGCGAGACTGTTTCGCTGAAGGATACCACAGCGTCCCAGGATTCCTCGCTGCCGACCATAGACTCTACTACTGCTGGCAGCGACAGGCCACTGCTTAATTCAGAGTATGTGGTGACACCGAGTGTCCGGCTCCCTGTTTATGCGATACGAAAAGGTACTTCCCAAAGCCATCATGCCGCGAGAGCACCTGCGTCTCTCGAAACGACAAGGAGAGCAGTAAATCTAAGCTCCCAAGACTCCCAACACCTCATTGCCCCCAACCAGCCATAGAATGCGGTCGCCGTGGCCGAAATCGGTGAGATGGCATCATCATATTCATCATCATGGCGCTCCAAAGGCGTGTAAGCGCTGAGAGGAACGTAATTTACTTATGAATCTTTCTTTCTTTCTTATCTTCTATTTTTTTGTATTAGTATTTATATTTTAATGTAGCAGTACACGGCAAACTACACCCTTTTTAAGGTTCCGTAGTCAACAAAGAATTTAACACTTATAGTTTCGCCATGTCCTGGAAGACTGGAAGCCGATCCCAATATAGTTGGGAAAGGGCTAGGCAAGAGAGAGAGAGAGACTTTCGCCATGTCCTTCCGTCCGTCCGTCCGCAGCTTAGCTCAGAGACTCTTAGTACTAGAAAGCTATATTTTGGAATGGATATACATAATATTAATCGACGCCGACAAACTGGTAAATTAACACCGAGAAAAAAAAAATAAGTTACCTGCTGTACACATAAAGTGGAGAAGATTTTTTTCTCGTCTATCTCATGGTGTGGGGTATCGTTAGATAGGCTATTCAATAAAAAAACTTTTATCAAAAAACTAGTACCGACTTTCAAATAAAAAAACTACAAAGTGAAAAATAACATTATTTTTGGCAGTCGGTCTTTCATAAGTACCAATTTATTATGTTATTTTTCACTTTGTAGTTTTTTTATTTTGAAGTCGGTAATATTTTTTTGAAATTGCATTCTCCTTATGAGCGTACTGGCGTGATGTTATTTTATGAAATGGTATAAACAATAAACAGACATGCGATTGCAGCAACCCTGAGAGATTAGCCGATATTTATTGAAGAGTTCTGTTGTATATCTTTGAAGTTCTATATCTGATCTTCACCAAATTAAAATGGGACCAATCTCGAAACATATTCTTTCAAACAAAAAAAAAAATTTTCTATAATCGATCCACAATTCACGGAGATATCGGTGAACATACATTAAAAAAAAGTCACATAATGTCGAACATAGAATCCTCCTCCTTTTTGGGAAGTCGGTTAAAAACATTACGGGTCTGTGAAAACCATTTTTCGGTTCACGAATCCGTTTGCAATTAAGCTTTAAATTAGTCAAATTTTTGTTAGAGTCAAGTGTTCCCCCACCTGTCACCTAAATCGTTGCTTTTGAATAGGTAAAAAAAATCACGGCAGTAGTATATGCGAGGCAATTTAAAGGAAAACAATCACAGCTAAGTAGGCTTTACAAGTTTACAAGTAATAGTCGACCAACCTAAAAAATGTACTTGTAAAAGTAAAAAAAAAGGTATATTGATGTATGGGGACAACAGTTTTCGAACGGCAAAGTTAATTTTGTCCCTTCGTTAGAGCAATGTTCGGTGCTTTCATTGTTTATGAACGTTAGTAATGTTACCTATTTATTTTGGTGAATGTAGCTGTTTATACTAGCTGGTTTTTATTTTTATTTCTTTCAATCCATCCAAAGGTTTACTGGTAGATACCGCTGTCAGCAAAAATACCGCCATTGTACCTATGTGTACCCATAGGAATAAGTTTATCAAAGAGATGTGTAACTTTTTTGGTGCAAAATAAAGTATATTCTATTCTATTCTATTCTAAATTATTCAAATGTCTTAAAATTTCACTAAACGCGCACCAGAACAGGAAGATCAACCCATTCATTCTTGTAAAGTAAATCGGCTTCATAAATCGATCAGAAAAATAATGTTATATGAAAAATTCCCTAGAATGTGAGTAACCACGGACAGCATCAACTCATGAAAGAACTGAAAAGCATGGAAAGTGCTTAGGTGTGTTTGTCATTTGTCACATAACTCCCCACTCATAACATTTGCGGCAAGTGCTCTCTACGACACTATGCAGGCCATTACTATACCCAAGTGCTGATATGCTGTTCGTAAAAGCATCTTTTTCTTTTTTTCTAAAAAGATAAAATAAAATAGCACAGGAAAAACTTTACAGGAAATGGTGGCGCAATCATTTGAATGGTTTTCTCTTAAAAGATCTACCCTCGTTTTCTGGAAAGGTATTAAGTGGCACGTCACAAATTAATCGCTAGTCTAGTAATTCGATTGGCTGTTAAAAATACATTCAACCAATAAGAGCTGAGCTAACGCGTTTTTGACAATTGGTCACATTAATTTTTGCTCCAGAAACGGGGACTAAAAGGATGTGGAAGATTAAGAACAAGACATTTGTCAAGCTTAGAAATGTGGATTCACATTGTTAAAATTATTCGTATACTAGCTTCGGCCAGCGGCTTCGCCCGCGTGAAAAGTGTTTCATTATCCCAAGGGAACATTAAACCGGAATATAAAGCCTATGTGCTATTCCAGATTATAATCTATGTCTGTGTCAAATTTCATCATGGTCCGTTCAGCCGTTCTAGCGTGAATGAGTAACAAACATACATCCACACAAACATCCATCCAAACTTTCACATTTATAATATTAGTAAGAAAACCATTTCGCTATTCTTTTGTGTTTTTAGTGAAACAAACCCAAAGTGAAAATGTTAAAATGCACGTACTCTGGTTTGCTTTTTCAGTTCCAACTTTATGACCGAACCCTGCCGTTCTGCCAAAAGGTTGAAATTAAAAATTCCACATCAATATGAAACATTCCTCGTATATTGACGGTTTGAAAACGTTTCAGAAATGTTTTAGTGAATATCTAGCTACACATATACTAGAAGAGTGAATATTTATTAAAAACTAGCATCTGCCAGCGGCTTCACCCGCTTGAATAGAAACATACTCCCTGGATAAAGTACCATTTGTCCGTCTATCAAAGTCCAATCTATCTCTAAACCAAAATTCACCAAAAATTGTTCAGCTATTTAGACGAACTTTAAACGTAACAAACCGACAGACAAAGTTATTTCCGCATGTATATTATTGCTTACACGCGCGAATCGAAAGTAATTTTCCTGGACAGGATTTTTTTATCATTTGTATTTTTTGACAACACATTAGCGGAAAGATATTAAATTGAGTATGTATTCAACTCATCATCAGCGTTATAATGTTCCCACTGCTTGCACACAGGCATCCTCTCTGTGAGAGAGGTAATAGGCCTTAATCCACCACGCGGGCCCAGTGCGGACATTTTGGTTCTAGGACATGCCGGTTTCCTCACGATGTTTTCCTTCACCGTTTTAAGAGCAATGGTGATGAAATAATTTACACAAAGTAAAGCGCCTGCCTATACGTAAGTCGGGGCCGTTAACTCTGGGCCACCACTGCTCAACATATCAATCAATCTGCCTAGCCTTTTCCCAACTATATTGTGGGGTCGGCTTCCAGCTTGTTTTACGTGAAGCAACTGCCTATCTGACCTCCACAACCCAGTAACTAGGTAACATGGTACCACTTGGCAAGACTGGTGTCAGATCTCAATCTTCTAACTACCCGTAACGACGGCCAAAGATTTTTAAATCACAGCCGGGACCACCGGCTTCACGTGCTTTCCGAGGCGCGGACGAAACTCGGTATGTTGAAAATGGTCACCCACCCACAGACCGACCTCGTCAAGCGTTAGCTTAACCTTGAAGCTCGACTCGTGCGGCTGTTATAATTTAACCACGAGCTTCTCCACCACTGCTCTTCATATGTATTGTATATATTCTATTGTATATATTCTATTGTATGTATTTAATTACATAATTGTATAACACCTTTACAGACTGCCAAGGTGATGTAGTAATATGTGGTGCGAGTTCACTTCCCCCACTTTGTCATATACACTTTTTAAAGTTATAGACAAATTTTATACTGTACAATAAATGTAATTTAATGTATTGAAAATAAAGGAAAAAAAATGTTATAATTTACATGTTAACACGCTATACTCGTATGTAAATGATAAGAAAAAAAATGTTCAAAAAGCTTAGGAGCTATTTACGGCGTCTGTACACCAGGTATTATTTTTGCGCAACATTGAGCTTTACATATAAAAATCTCTGAAAGAACGCAAATAAAATTGGTTACTCTTTGAACCGAAATATTAGTTAGCTCCTGAAACCCGAACCTAGCGTTTTTTCTCATCGCAATTAAAACCCACAGCATGCCAGAAATTTCAGAAGAACAAACAACACAACAAATATTACAACAAATATTTGGATTTGTTTGTAAGAACAAATATTTGGATTTCACTGCGGCTTTTGGATGCACCATCTGCGGTTTTTCTCAGTAACTGTTCATACATTCTCGCAAAAAGAGATAAAGCTGAACGAAAACGAAAATGACTTCTCGAAAAATATACTCGTAGGTTCGTAAGTAAAACTGGTTCGCTGTCATTGGGTAAGCCGATTTGTAGCCACAATTTGCAGATTAAGCAGACTTGTGGTCTTTTTACAAGCTTTTTATTAACTTGCAATGTATGTATGTATGTAGATGTGTTCAGGTCAAATCTTGCAACCGAATGCTAAAGCAGTTATCCTCAACCAATTAAAATTAAATTTTGTATACACGTTTAATTAAGATGAGAATGCATGATTCGCTAAGTGACATCTTTCTAAATCCCAATGTCTTTTTCTCAATCCCTAAATATGGTGGACGGCCCAAGATGGCGGACTATTTATTTTTTGTGCACTGCCATGGTATGGGTATCAAATGAAAGGGTTTGCTAAGAAGAATACGAAATAAAAGCATATTATTTTGAATACAACATTATGCCTGGGTTTCTGAAAGGTAGATCAGATGAATAAACAGGTAAACATTCTGCCAATAATGTTTTATCGCTGTAGCTAGCTCTACATTCTCTCTCTCTCATTTATTTATGTTTAATCTTATCTTACCAATATTTTAAATGCGAAATTTTGGATGGGTGGATGTATGTTTGTTACTCAATCACGCTGTAACGGCTGAACAGATCTGGATGAAATTTGGCACAGATTACTATTTAGACCTCTACCGGATAGTTGTTCATATTAATATTAATAACCATCGATTGGCAACCATTGATTTTAATTATTTATTTTAAATCATTGGGCTGCAATATTACTGCCTACAATTTGTTAACCCTATCTTTATGTTCTATGTTGTAGCTGGAAAATGTTTGGATGAGTTGTGTCAATAGGGTAGTTGACAAAAAATATATATTTAGTCTATCAGTTAGATAACCTACTGATATTGGACACGTATTTTTTCTTTTGCCACGTAAATATAACATTACGACGATACAGTGCGTTGAAATATTGTGTGACGTCACGGTGTGCTACATATTATACTGACGAAAGTGACGTCACAAGCCCCCATTCCTGAACTTTGATGCGCTTAATCTTTGTCAATTTTTTATTTATTTGATAAAGCAAAAATTTCCCTTTTGTATTACTTCTCACTGACCCCGAACGAATCTAGACTTCCAGCTGAAACTCACACGCTTTTTACCCGACTGCCGAAGGAGAGTAATGTGTTTATCAGTCTATGTATGTATGTTTGTTCCTATGTGGCGTTCTAGAGACCAAACGCGTTGGCCGATTTTAATGATTCTTACGTCAATCGATTCGTCTTAACCTTGCGAGTGTCACTGGCTTTTTTTTTAAATTGGAAAATATTAAAATGGCGGATTTTGGACGCCATACTGTGGGGCCCAAATTTTTTTTTCTTCCTATCCCATCTTGTAGGGTATCAGAATAAAGGGCTTTAACAGGTGATTTCAAAAATATATGACAATTATATGTTTAAATATACCTAATTCTAAAAAAAAAATAACTAAACGTGTGTTTGTTTTTAACTTTTCTTTGGTCATAACCATCATTGGCTCTAAGAAGTGCAGCAGCCAAACCATAACAATGTATCGACGCTTAAAATTCTTAATAGTTCTCGATCTCTCGAAGCATAGTTGCTCGAATATTTGTTCATGAAACTGAGGTATGTGAGATTTTCGTCTGAAACACACTATTTTTAAAACTAATTTCTAGTGTTGATATTTTTGTTTAAATTTCTCAACAAGTGCGTTCTATCGACTGTTTATTTGATAACTGTCAACATTTTTGATTCCACGCGAAGAAAAAACAGCACTTTCTAATAATAATTGAATGTAAACCGATTTAAAGCAGAAGCTAATAAAAATAAATCTATCTAAAGCGTACTCGATCACCGAAGTGGCGAGAGAGAATGAACTAGAAAATTAATAATTTGGGACGATCCATCACTTTGTGTAAACAGAATTATGGGAGTTTATAAGCAAGTGATAGAAAATTGTATTTTAGGTAAATTTGTAACAAGGGAAAACGTTACTTAATGAGAAGACGGTAAAGATTTTTTTTAATAACTTTCCTTTTTTATCCCTTAAGTTCGTAAGCACAAATTGTTTTGAGTATGAATACTATAACTAACCAGGCCGAAACTGGTAAAGCCAAGGTAATAACTAAGAAGAGTCTATGTTTGTTAACGAGTCTTCTTTCTACCAAGGCAAGGTGAAAACCAGCGTCAGGCAGCTCCTGATTGTCTGGCATTTTGCTGAACTGGACCTTTTTGGCGCAGCCACGAGGCACGCTATGAATGTAGGTAATTGTTTTAAAATTAAGTTCCCTTTTTAGGGTTCCGTAACCAAAGGGTAAAAAGGACCCTATTACTAAGATGCCGCGGTCTGTCTGTCTGTCTGTCTGTCACCAGGCTGTATTTCATGAACTCTGAAAGCTAGATAGTTGAAATTTTCACAGATGATGTATTTCTGTTGCCGCTGTAACAACAAATACTAAAAACATAATGAGTGATTATTTCGCCGTTTTTTTGCGATAATGGTACAGAACCATTCGTGTGCAAGTCCGACTCGCACTTGGCCGGTTTTTGTACCTTCATTGTGTGTATCTGTGTGTGCAAAATAAACTAGTTTTCTTTCATTCTTTCCGTGAAAGTTTTAGCCACTATTCTTTTTCTTCCTTCCCTGGTTCCATTGTTTGGGGTCGGATCTCCTCACCATCTCCAAGTTGTTCTATCTTTGGTTGTCTGTTCGGACAATTGGGCATACTAGAGGTCTCTTTCTATATTGGACCACCAGGTCAGTCTTTTTCAGCTACTTTAAATTAGGTAAATAATAACGTGCCCTTTCAATTTTTTCGAAATAAGTTGATACAGAAGATACTTATACACCGAACACATTTTCTGTATTATACTAATACAAAACCAGACTAAGTTTGAAAGTGCTTTGTTCACAATTAACTTTACTACGTATAGTTGTCGGCGGTAACTTGATGCGTACAAGTCGTTTTTTAGGTCTCTTTGGTGACGCGGGGAACGTTTAGCACCGTTCCGAGCGCGCGATCGGTTGGTCAGTTAACACAAGGATCGACTGACCAATCGCATCGCGTTCACGTTCCGTTCGCTCAATATGGTGGTTGGTCAGTTCACAAATATGCGCGAACTTAACTCCACTACGCCAAAACTTTGCCAAATTACACGCCGGAGACTATAACAATGATTTGTTCATTTTTTATTTGACATCGTCTACAGTCACTTGTCCACTGCTCATATTTTATAAGGATTATTTAATCATTTTTTTTAATATAGTATATTAGATACATTTATACTACGTTCTAAGATACGATTTCAAATGATCTAGAGGTAGAATAATCTAATTATCTAAGCTCTTTGTTCCTGTTCTGAAACAAGTCACATTATTCAAGATATGCCGATTTAAAACAGAATGATCTTACTGTTTTAAATCGGCACATGCAAACATTAATGATGAACACGCAAAAATTAAATACCCAATAAAAAAATTGTCAGTAAATTTAGAAGTTCCACCTTACCATTTTCTAACACAATCTAAAAATGAATAGGTATTTCAAAGTCCACAGAGTTCAAACACCTTTGAATAAAAAAAAAAAACATACGAAAATACCAGAAATATTCGTCCCATACGAATTTTATTGCGACTACATTACTCATACAGCCATCGATACTCGCTTCCTATTCGCCCACTCAGTTATAAATCGAGAGTTGAGTCGAATACGTTTGTTGACTCAACCCGCTACATATGACAGCGGGATACTTCAAAGTCGATAAATATTGACGCCGGCGTTCGTGACGACAAACGATCGTAATTAGTCAGGAAAAGATGAATTTTGAAATATTTGTGGGTATCGGAGAGTGTTTTTAATATTATAAGATGAACTTTTGTGTCTACGACCCACTTGCACTAAAAAACTTAAGGGTCTCCCACCCCCTAAATGCTGTAATACGTATTCCTTAGTAACGGATAGGTTAAAAGGCTTGAAAAAAAAAAACAATGTTTGTTGCTGGCAGTTTTTTATGAGACATTGATAATTTTTGAAAATTGATTTTGTTATAGTCGATGTCACTTCATATACTGACATGTAAGAAAAGAAAATTGAATACAAAAGATTTCTAAGACAATTTCAGTGTATCTGAAACAACTGGTCCCTTGAGCCGGATTAAAAACAGTGCACGACTAAATGGATCTACCGCGAAGAAGTGAAAGATTAATAAAGAAAAATAAACCTGTTCCCGAACTTAAACAAGTAAGCCCAAATCCTACCATGACCCCGTCATCGCTAAAGTCCGCACGATCGAATAATTCTAGTGCATCACAGCGGCGCATTCTTGAAGCTCGCGCCGCAAAAGAATTAGCGGAAATTGATCTGCGGAAGCTAGAGGTAGAGCGAACCCTCGTCGAGGCCAGACTCGCCGAGGAGACGGCCCTGTTGGAAGAGGATGCGGCGAGCCGCGTCTCCGCTGTATCAGAGGCTGTGAAATCGGTTCAGGTTCAGAAGTGGGTGGATGAGAATTGCAACGCTGAATGTGAGGTAAAGGCAGATAATAAACAGGAGCGAGGTCACCAAGACTACCGCACCGCTGTTAACGACTACCGCAGCGGTCACGACAACGACATCGCAAACCTTACGCGTGCTATCACAGAAGCGGTAAATAAGACGACGACTACTAATTACACTCCCACCACCGATAAATTACTAGGCCGTATGTCGGCAAAGGATCTACCAACCTTCACGGGCGACCCGATTGAATGGCTGAGGTTCAAGAATATATACCAATCTACGACTAGAATCGGCCAATATTCAGATGAGGAAAACGTAGCACGATTACAACGTTGTCTCCATGGTCCAGCCTGGGAAGCGGTAGCCGCCAGACTCATCACCGTCACCTCTGCCGACGAGATTATCAAGACCTTGGAAATGCGATTTGGTAGACCTGACCTCGTGCTACACCGACTTATAAGCGAGGTCAGGAAGATACCCAAGCTGACCGGGGTACGCACGGACCTAGTATCACTAGCAACGAAAGTGGACAATTGCGTCGCGGCTATAGAATCCATGGATCATATCGGATACCTATACAGTCCAGACCTGATGACAATGATTATCGACAAATTGACGGAGCCAATATTCTTCCGCTGGTTAGATTACAGCAAGGGTCTCACCACTCGTGAACCACAGCTGCCAGCATTGGCCAAGTACCTGATGGAAGAAGCTCATGAAATCTGCTTAAGAGGAGCCTTGGAGTCAGCACAGACTAAGACCACCGGCACCAAGCGTTCAATATTATTGACAAATGTGGGGGAGGAAGAAAGCCACCCCGAACCTGACAAGGAATCAACAAACGTTGTGGTGCCTAAGACAACATGCAAAACACCCACAGAGAAGGAATGCGCGTTTTGCTCAGATAAGGGCCATGGGATTACAATTTGCCCCAAGTTCGCAGATGAAGATATCAATCAACGATGGGATTGGACATGTAAGCGCCGATTATGCTTTAGATGTCTCAAGTCCAATCACCGCCGCGAACGATGCAAATCCAAGGTCAGATGTAAAACGTGCAACAAAGGTCACCACTCGCTTCTACACAGACTTGACTGGGACAAGCCCGAGACTACAGCAAATACATGGTCTGTAAAAAATAAGGTCTTTCTGAAGGTGCTGCCGGTTGAGATTGAAGGTCCATCAGGAAGTGTTACGACCTATGCACTACTTGACGAAGGATCGACAGTAAGTCTGATCGAAAGCGATATCGCCGAAAAGATCGGAGCTTCTGGTCCTGAAAAAGAATTGAAGATTCATGGTGTAGTAGGCCTAACAAGCAGCGCATCAAGTCAGATGGTAACGTTGACGATACGAACTCCCTGGGGTCTTCACCAGCTAGATCGAGTACGAACGGTTAAAGCGCTAAATCTGCCCTACCATACAATCCCTAAAGAACAGATCGAGAGCTTGGACCACCTGAAAGACCTTCCCCTCTATGCATTTGAAGGTCAACCAGCTATGCTGATCGGCCAGGACCAATGGCCCCTAATCGTGAGCAGAGAACTAAGGGAAGGCGGTAAAGGTGAACCTGTCGCGTCGTTGACAAAACTTGGATGGGTGCTCCATGGTGTTTGTTCTTCCATAGCATCCAATATTATGCCTGAGTTTGCGCTACATGGACGCCTAGACGAAGACGATCGGTTGGACGAACTAGTGAGAAACTACTTTCACTTGGACAGCCTTGGTGTCAAGTGCCTTGACAGGCCCAGATTATCCCCAGATGAGAAGAGAGCCATTCACATCCTAGACACGAAGTCCCGAAAGATAGGGAAGAGATGGGAAACCGGTTTGTTATGGCGGAGCGACGACGTACAGCTGCCTGATAACCGCCGAAATGCTGAACATCGACTACGAAGCACGGAGAGAATGATGGACGCTGATCCTATAGCCGCCGCTGATTACGAAAAGCAAGTGGTCAACTTCATTGAGAAAGGTTATGCAAAAGAAGCTCAAGAAAAACCTACTGGTCGTGTGTGGTATTTGCCGCATTTTGGTGTCCGCAATCCAAACAAACCTGGCAAGCTACGACTTGTATTTGACGCCAAAGCTACAACTAACGGTATTTCTTTGAATACAGAGCTACTTACTGGACCTGACTTGTTGAACAACCTGCTAGGAGTATTGCTGAGATTCCGAGAACGAGCTGTCGCTGTAACAGCGGATATAAGAGAGATGTTCCTCCAGGTGAAGATAAACGCAGACGATCAGAACGCCCAGTGCTTCCTATGGCGAGGAATGGAGCGAAAGCAACCACCGCGCATTTACAAGATGACTTCGATGACTTTCGGAGCCACGTCATCGCCCTGTACCGCAACGTACATCATTCGCCGCAATGCTGATGAATACGCTTCTTCTCACCCAAGAGCCGTCGAAGCCATCAAGAAACGGCATTATGTAGATGATTATCTTGACAGCCTTGATGATGAGGAGGAGATGAAGCGACTTGTGGAAGATATAGTGATGATACACAAGACGGGCGGTTTTGACATTCGAGGATGGGCATCAAACCGGCCAAATGTTCTACCCAAAGAAGCAAAAACAGAACCTGTCATGTTACTCGGACGAGACGATGAAGTCCAAAGAACCTTGGGCTTGAACTGGAGACCATCTTTAGACACCTTGGGTTTTGATCTCAGCATGAAGAAGATTGACAAGGACATTGCCAATGGTGTTAGAATCCCTACTAAGCGTCAGATGCTGCAAGTGGTGATGTCAGTCTTCGATCCGCTTGGAATATTGAGTCCCTTCCTGATTAGAGGGAGAATAATGCTGCAGGAGTTGTGGCGGACCAAGACAAAGTGGGACGAACAGATAAATGACGATCTCGCTCAAGTATGGATCAAATGGCTTCAAGACATGAAGAAATGTCGGTTATTTTCAATGCCACGACACTACGGGTTCTCTGCAATGGACAAGTTTCAATTAATAATCTTTGTTGACGCATCTGAGCAGGCTTATGCAGCGGTAGCCTACCTGCGCCGTGATACACAAATTGCCTTTGTCGCTGGAAAAAGCCGCGTGGCCCCATTAAAAGCAGGCACGACGATACCACGCCTGGAACTACAAGCTGCGTTGCTTGGAGCACGCTTGGGAGAGACAATCAAGCAAGAACAAAGCGTGACAATCTCTCAATGCATCTATTGGACTGATTCTTCGACTCTTATGGCGATTAGAAGGATGGCAGCGCGACGTGGATACCCCAAACGACTCCACTCAGATAATGGCACTAATTTTCGATCTGCAAACAAGGAGCTACTGAAGATTGATGAAGAAGTGATTAACAGGACTGCGGACTTGGGCATTGAGTGGACCTTTAACCCCCCAGATGCATCACACATGGGAGGTGTATGGGAGAGGCTCATTCGATCAGTAAAGACGGCCCTCTCAGCGATCCTTCACTCAAGAGCGCCCAAGGAGGAGGTCCTTATCACTCTCATGGCTGAAGCTGAAAACGTCGTGAATAGCCGGCCTCTTACAGACGTGTCTCTCGACCCAGACGAGGAGGAGGCACTGACACCCAACCATTTTCTGCTTGGATCATCAAACGGGCTGGGTAGACCAGGAAGCTTCACAGATGCAGACTAAAACCTAAGAAGGCAATGGAGGATAAGCCAAAGACTGGCGGACCATTTCTGGTCTCGATGGATGCGCGAATATTTGCCCAGCCTACAGACACGCACGAGATGGACGCACGATGATGGGTGTGGGGTAGGGCTTAATGACTTAGTCTTAATTGCAGATTCTTCATCTCCTCGAAATGTGTGGCCTAGAGGTCGAGTTGTCGCCACGCTGCCAGGCCGGGACAGCCGTGTCCGCATGGTGGATGTGGCTACCCGCGGCGGTGCTGTGCTACGGCGCCCGGTCAATAAGTTGGTGGTGTTAATGAAAGCAGTGGGGCCAGCTGCCACCGTGTGAGCTCGACGGTCAGGGTCGAGCGAGGAGGAGTATGTTGCTGGCAGTTTTTTATGAGACATTGATAATTTTTGAAAATTGATTTTGTTATAGTCGATGTCACTTCATATACTGACATGTAAGAAAAGAAAATTGAATACAAAAGATTTCTAAGACAATTTCAGTGTTTTTATCTGAAACAATGTTCATCTACATTATTTGAGAAACATAGTTTTTTCGTAGAACTTATAGTTTTACTTTAAAAAAATTATTAACAACACAATATATTTTCGCTTCTTTTGCATACTCCAACACGACTTGGATATTTGAAAATATATTTACAGAGAAAAATCGATGGCTAGAATTTCTTCATGAATTTATTTATTGCAGTTGAAATAGAACGGCCGGAGCCAATTACACCATTGCAACACTTTACAAACACAATATGTATAAATAACAATAATAATTAATGCAAAATAAAATACAATTAACAAACAGTCAAAAATAAATAGCGTAAATAAAACAAGGAATAAAAATACCAATAAAAAATTTCAAATAATTTGACTAAAAATGACGAAATTAATTTAAGACATGTCAAAAAAGAATAAAAATTCGAACGTCAAAAAAGGCAACAATTAAAATTAAAAACTACTGATACCTACTGTAAATTTCAAATAATTTAGATTAAAAACAAATGTTTAAAAATGACAAAATAAATTCAAGACATAAGCAAGTTAATAATAACTATAGTGAATTAAGCATTTTTACACTGTAAGACATAATATATATCAAAAAAAATCAAATGTCAATAAAAGGATAACAAAATAAAACTTTAAAATTAAATGTCAACAAATACAAACCAAAAAAGAAAGGAAAACGTGCCTGGGACTTTTACATACACAGTCACACACTCATCTCACAATTCTACATACACTCAGACAGTATCATCTTTCACTCTTCCGCAAACATATCAAAATCCGTGTTTTGGTCCAGGAGAGCACTAAGTGCAGAGAGTGTCCGTGGTATGGATAATTTGGAATGCGCAATCGTACATGTGGGAACTGCCAAGGGCCGGTGTTCTCTGCCACGAATGTAGTTGTCCGGTACATACAAGCTACACATAGAGAGAGGTTTTGTAGATCAGGAGCATCGATGATTCCCCTGAATATCTTGAATGCCACAATCATCTGGTCGCGCAACCGAAATGAAATATCATATGTAAATCAAAGAATATTTTGCAAACAAAACTGTCCAAAAGGAGGTTCAATATTGATATTCTGGCTCCGAGCGGCCGCACGGCCAGTACTGCGTTAACATTGGGGAGTATATACGCCTTAACTCAGAATTAGTTGCTAACACGGGGTTAAAGAACAAATATATATATGTCATACATAATGAAGTTAGTAAGATAACCGAGGATTACGCAAGTGGGCCTAAAGATTCGAGGATTGTTGAGCCTTTGTTACGTACCGAGATTCCTACGTGTCTCAGAAAGCACGTTATTAAGCTGTTGATTCCGGTTGTCTTTGTAGATCTTTGACAGTCGATGCGGGAAGTCAGAAGCCTGAAATCAGACACCAGTCCTGCTAAAAGGTAATGTTGGGAACTCATCTCAACATTTCGGGCTACCGGAGCGCGTCCTCACTCCAAAGATTACTATTATACACTGATCCACTCACTTCCACGGATTCCACCGGGATAAACGACACCTCATAATACCTTGTTTGACTGGGACAGTTGATTTGTAATTAACGGCATTAAACCACATACGCCTAAAGTATATAGTCCGCTCATTTCATCCATGAGCTAACAGGTAAAGTACATAATACTGTTACTGGGTTGTAGAAACGTAGGCGTACACGTGGTTGTATAAGCAGACGCTCTATGTAAAAATACTGTTACCCAGCTTCTTTCGTTTTCGTGTGAGGATGTGGCCACCTCTGGTGTCTCAGTTAATTAAGCCGTCTCTGGGAACCTAACAGGCCTCTGACTTGGCTATTTCAGACTTACATTAACTATATACGTCCAGGTTTCCTCACGATGTTTTCCTTCACAGTTGGATGTGATATCTAAGATAAATTTAGAAAGTACATAAATGAATTTGAAAAAGTCACATTGTTACTTGCCCGTATTTGAACCCACGACCTTAAGCACGAGAGGTCAAGTCTTAGCCACTGGGCCGCCACGACATTACACGGCCATCCATCTGAATCTACAAGACAACAAAACTAACATCTTCCTACATAGTGTGAAAAGTTACGGCGCATAGGTTTCAATTACGAGTATAAAGCAAAAAAAAACAGTTGTCTGTAACATACAGTTCCCTCCCAAATGAGGTCTGAAATAAATTTACTCTTTGTCTTCACGATGTATTGGGCTTAATGTAAAAATATCTTCGCTATTTCAGTCCTGAAATCGGTTTACGCCCACATTTTTATTCGTACAAAGGAATGCCGCTTTTAGTTCTTTTAAAGATAAATTGATTTAGTAATATCATTATGAATGGGGTCGGAGAATTTTCTGCGGCTTTTCTTTTTTTGCTGGAGTATAGAATTATATGTGTGGAAGCCGGTAGATCTCATTAATGATATGTCTGAAAGGAGGTGCAAAATTTAGAGTACGGCGAATAGTTGTCCTTAGAACCTGTAAAGTTGTGTTGAAATTGACAATAAATCGCTTATTTATATTCGATGAAGCTCTTAGTGAAGAGCTCGAGATTCTAGACAATTTCTTGGTAAGAAGTTTTTCTTGAAAGCATTTTTATTCATGAATTTAAGCAAAAAATTATCGTAAAATCGTTAGCCAAGGGTATATTTCCTAATACGAGAAAAAATTTAAAAATCCCCGACAAATTTTTATTTCATGCATAATTTATCTAGAAGGAAGCAAAAAATCAGTTAATCTGTTTAGGATCTATGATGCCACAGACAGATACAAAAATTCACGAACACACAGGTACACACGTCAAACTTATAACGCCCCTCTTTTTCCATCGGGGGGCTAAAATAAGCCGTAACTACATTTTTGATGAGGTGCACGATTAGCAGTTATAACAGTTATGTACAATCTATAATAATCATCATCATCATTAGCAGCTGACTGAGCCTACTACTTCTCTTTTCTTGTGCCAATACCCACACAATACTGTTCACAAATCCAAACCCTTCAAATCATAAATTATATAAAAGCATAACAAGTCTCCCTTCTGTTATTAAATTAAATATCAATATATCAAACAATATGCTCGCAATTCTCGAGACAGCTGTGACAATTTTATTTACGTCTTCTTTTTGAAAGATGCTTTAATAATGACGGCGAATCATTCGTCAGTGTCAAAATAATTCGCGCTTGAAATGTTATATTTTACGGGAAGTTCATTATTCGCGATTATGGAATTAGCCCCGTCTTATAGTGTCTGTCAAGATTAAAGGGATCTTCCTATGTTCCAAGATGTCGGTACCTATCTGAATGTGTGTGTGTTCATAACAGTGATCGTTTAATCAGCCAGAAGGCAGTCGCTCAATTTAAAATACAGTAGCCACAGCGGATCTTTGTGTCTCTGAAGTTGGCTGCAAGACCCTGCGCAGTTGCTATATTTGTGTCAATGTACTGTAGATAACATTGCATAACTGCCTCTTTCACTCGCTTAGTTTGTCACATCTTCCTATCTCGCTTACTGTTTGCAGTATACTCGATGACAGACTGTTTTTTGCGCAATGGTTCGCAGAGCCAACTTCAGAAACACAAAGATCCACAGCGATTACTACAGGTACATGTTTGTAAATGGTAATCTGATTAATTGTCATAGACGACATTTTATCTAGCCAAAGGCTAGGGCTTGTCTTGTGGAGTATAGTAGTAACAGTGGACCTTTTTGTCTCTGAAGTTGGCTGCAAGTCCCTGCGCTGTTGCTATTTTTAGGTCAATGTTAAAGTAGAAGATAACATTGCATAACTGCCTCTTTCACTCGCTTACGTTTGTCACATTTTCCTATCTCACTTACTGTTTGCAGTATACTCGATGACAAACTGTTTCTTGCGCAATGGTTCACAGAGCCAACTTCAGAGACACAAAGATCCACTGGTATTTAGCGGTGTCTTTTCTAGCTATATACCATCTTTCGCAAAATCGATCGAGCATTTTTTTACAAAGATCAATATGTTTTTTAAGAAAAGTAATTTCTTTCAACATATAGCGGTGCTGACTGATTTGACAGATATTATTTGATTTTGTATTATTGAGTTCTTCTGAATTATATATTTCTTTAATATATTATATTATTATGTTATATAGTCTTGTGGAGGGGCCGAGTAATAACTCGGACACTTCCACCCATGGGGATCTATTGTGGTTCACTATGTGTATTATATGTCACTCCTTACTTTTACAAATTCTTAAAAATACCCAAACAAAATAAAATCAGGTTCAATAAATACCTGAAGTAACTAAGGTAAGTACATAAGGTCTAGGTCTGCCAATAAACTGGACAAGTTGATAGTAACGAACTGGTCAGTTGTCGATACTAACAAGCCACTAACGAGCTACCCGCACTAACATATAACTTAGAAAACTATATAATGTTTCTTTTTTATGAGACAACCGCAGACCGTAGCTATTTATTTGATAGTTTATTGTTTGATATAACAAATCAGATCAGACATGACTATGGATGCAATCCCTTTTAAAGGTGACTTTAATATAACTGGAGAAATGTTATTTACTGCTGCCCAACTAACACCCAGAACAAGACAAACACTAACTTATTTGATAGAGTTTGACAGTTCTCATGCTAAAATAGAGTTTGACAAGTCTTCTACTTCAAATTCTTCATTCAAAAACCGGGACTTAGTCAAAAAGGGGTCTTGGAGGTCCAATGACAACGGCCCTGACTTAGGTCCATCGTTGATAGTTCGTTCGAACCCAGGGAAGTAATTTATTTGTGTAATTTATTTCATCACCACTTCTGTCAAAATGTAAAATGCTAGATGCCAATGAGCCTTCGTAGTGGTAGCACGTATGGCTCTTTCCTTTTCACGGAGAGGAGTTCGTGTCCCAGTAATGAGGACGATATAGGAGGAGACTGACTTGCATATATTCAACATGCCGTGGGTCAGAGCAGCTCTTAAGATAAACCCTCGTCCGTGTTTTCCAAAATAATCACCCTCACACAAAAAACTGTTCGCCAATATTTTATACAGAGATAAAAAGAAGTGCAAGAGATACGCGATTTCTGGCGGCAACTTGAAATGGAAAAGCCAAAACCCTGAAAGCCTGAACCGTGAATTCAATCCTCTCTTGACCAAAGCATTTGCATCCACATCACAACTTAAAAATTAATTATTCGCCCTGGTACGAAAATGCAACCGATATGTGCAATTCAACCTTTGAAGAAGAATACGTATCCATAATTTAGCTGAAGGGGTCAGATATTATGTGGAACATCATGAACTAACATAACATTACTAGTATTGAATGTATAATTTAATATCCTAATTCCTATGTAATAAGGGTGAGCCTATTCCATAAAATCGTGTAAAATCCCAAACCCTTCGCTGCGATGTTTAATTAAGTAATTACAAAATCATTGTCTACTTATCACAGAATATAATAAAAGCTTACCCTAAAGTGCTTCGTCATTGTAATAAAAATTAAGGTTATCTCATCAAAAATCTAGAGTGTTCGTAAATTATTCATGATTCTAATTTTCCTAATTAGCTTCACCGTAAATTAGTAAACTTTTGTCGGTTCTGTTCATTGGATTAAAATAACAATAAATCTTAACAGTTATTTTGTGGAATGGTTAATTGGAAATGGTAGAAATATTGGATTTCAGTGGCGCACATGGTTTTGAATCTCTAATGAAACAAATATTTTGTAACTGTCAAAGACCCGTACGCAACTTAGACGTGGAGTTGCGGACACCAGCTCGTCGTAACTGTCAAAGATATGATGTAGGATGGCTCATTAGTGCTTAATTTCTTTTTAAACATATGGCGCACACGAAGGAGTTTGAGATTCGGAATAGTTTCATGTTTATAGAGAAGGTGTACTGTTTTATTTAATGACTGTCCCACGCGGCTTCACTCCCTTCAAATGGATACCTACTTATACATTTACTACATACATGATTTTTGCGAAACTTTAACCGCTTACGCAGCGCACGTAACGGAAACTCTCAAAAAGGAATAATTTTGCCAGTTTTTACAACGTTTTTTATTTGTCCTCCGCTCCTATTGGTTGCAGCGTGATGTTATATAGTCTATAACCTTCCTCGATAAATGGACTATCCAAAAAAACAATTTTCAATTCCAACCAATAGTTCTTGAGATTAGCGCGTTCAAACAAACAAACTCTTCAGCTTTATAATGTTAAGTATAGATTTATGTTGATTCAAGGAATTGTCGCGTAGCTCCTTAATGCACACTGACACACAAGCACCAAAGTAAGAATAAACATTATCGGCCCATTCAAATATTTGCCGACGTTTTATGCGGGTTTCCGAATTCCGATATATTGATGCATCTATGGATAGTTGAACTGCTGATGTCTATTTGAAACAAATATTGGACAGTTGGTATCTAACATATGTAACAAATGTTTGGTAAAAGTTAAAATAGTTATAGTTCAAAGTTGAAGCGAAATCAAAACGTCATTACGTCTTGTTGTTTAAAATATTCTCTGAACTGGGGGGTGACCACAAGCTCTTAGAGTAAGGTTATATTGTGTGTGTGTAAGGGACAGATGTATATGACTTGACTTGACTTCTTTCACTTACGCGATCTCAAAATAACCTTATTCTAAGAGCTTATGGTCACCTCCCTGTGGTATCCTACGAGTTTCGGATCTTTCCTTTATTTTGGTCATAATTAATTCCAAAGTAACCTCGATTCATTCGAATCTGTTTTTCTCAATAATTCAGCCTTCAAATAACTTTCAATCACATTAATATTACGTTAATTTGCCTGCGCTTTTCTTTTCAAAAAAAGTCATGTTTTCATCATTCCACAGAACACAATCATTTTTACGAGTAGCAAATCCCGAAATTCAGGCATGTTAAACATTTAATAAATAGTTCGTAGCGTCGTAGCTCGTAGCACTAATTTCGTAGCCGTCGTCGTAGCAAGTTGACAAACTTTGCTACGCATGTCTGAACTTAGCTTATTACAAGTGATTCACGAATTCCATTAAAAAATAGCGTAGTTTATAGACTAGCATCTGCCCGCGGCTTCGTCTGCGTAAAAAGTGTTTTATCATTCCAAGGGAATACAAATCCTATGTCCTTCCCAGGGTTTCAAACTATCTCCATGCCAAATGTCATCTAAATCGGTTCAGTAGATCCAGAGATTAACCCCTACAACCTCACAAACTTTACCTCTTTACAATATTATTGGTTGGATTTTACATGTACTGTTTGTCTATTTTTTATACAGGGTGTAACGGTAAGGTCTGATATTATTTTAAAAACTGTAATGCTCATGTGAATCGAAAACTTTGTCAAAAGTTGTCGTAAGTAGATTTACTATCAAAGTATTGTCGTCAGCTGACCAAAATTTGTATGGGAGATACATGAGAATTGACTATGAATTCCATGCAAAAATATATCTTCTTGCATAACATGTTTTAACTAATTCAATATTTAATCAAATATTGTGTACAAAAGAAATAAACCATCGGCAGTATCTTTATAAGCAGTGAAATAATATTATTTACTTATAGAGTACCTTCTAGTTAAGCCCATTTTTAATAAAATATTTATAGAAGATTTTAAGCCTTCATTAATCCAAATTAAACAATTTCTTTCGTCTGAATACACAATATCACTCTTACTGAATTTTTAATCAAATATTTTATGAAATTCATTATAACCCAAAAGTTTCATAGAATTTTATAATGAGACAACCGTTGAACTTGAAATTCCAATTTTGAATTGGAATGATGTTATTAATCCGTTTATTCGAGCAATGACAAAAGAGTTATTTGGAAAAGCTTTATTGCGTTTGGGCTCTAGACAAGGGGCATTCTATTGTATCGGCAAAAGCGTGATTAAAATTTCAAAATGTTTGGAATCATATGCACATAGTAGGTACATGTCAATCCCTTTTTATGTCTTTATATGTACAGTCAAGGGTATAATTGCAGTCTCACCTCAATGTTCATAATCGCCCGCACGCGAATGCCGTACGCGAATCTGTTCAAACGTATTCCTAAAATTCGTAACTGACATTGAATTAGTCGTTGCTGAGTTGTGAGGCTGTGCTATTTTAAAGCTGGTGGCACGGATTCAAATCACGGCAGCCCAAACTACTTTTTTTTGTGTATCCTACACTCATTGTATGAAAGAAACAATGCAAAAAGGTTGCGCGATAGTGATGCAACCTATAGATGGTATGATAAAATTAAACTTTTTAAGAATCTCTTATTAAAGCAGTAAGCTTTTATTAAGTATTAGGAGCAGCCCGATGACATTGACTTTTGATATTATATTCTTGGTAGGCAGTCCCGAATTCAGACTACTAGACAGCCTGCTATCTAAAATCGGGTCTACTAAATTATGATAAGCCGGCTCCTATTGCAGACGAACCGTTTTTTTTGCAGGGTCTAATAGCTACTTTTCGAAAGGCGATGTAAAATTTTATTGCCTTAGCCGTTTCATTCATTTTGTAATATATGCGTTTCACACACAAACAACTGATTTTGTCACCAGACTGCCTACAAATAACAGTACAAAAACATAGCAATTTTTTATTTTTTTATTTATTATAGGCTCGTGCTTGACTACTATTTCCTCTGATGGTAAGCGCTGATGTCCGGGGGGTCTCGGGCGTCCCTGCAGACTCCAGACTAGTGCCCCAATGATGGCGTACTTTCACTGGGTGTCTGTAGGTTAGCAGCGTGGAACCTCGTCACAGTTCCTTCTCCTCTACTCCATTCACTCTTTTATATAATGCAAAGGAAAAATAATACTGGAGATAAAAAGCGGCTGCACCCCTCCACCACAAAATGCACCTCACCAATATAAGAGGTCTACACTCAAATATCTCACTGCAGTCCACATACACAATGTACCTAAGTTTTTTTTTTAAGTAAGTTTATTTTAAAAGACACAACTAACAAGTATTGTTGCGGTTGGAGGGGCCTAAGTAAAACAGCCGCACGGTTGATCTGATTGCCGAGATCTGTCCGTGGATGGTTAACCAAACCATCCATTACATTTTCTAGACCCCTCAGTGGCTCAAAAAAGCCCGTTAAATTGTTGATCCAGGCTGTTTGCATCTTTGACAGTCGTTAGGGATAGTAAAAACCATGAAATTATGACAGCCATTCTTACTAATAGTATAGTGTTCCAATACCGTGGTTTTGGAGGTAAAGTAGACATTTGTTCCGTGCCGAAATACTACGAATACTCGTTGTATTCAATATAGCTGCGTTCTATAGGACTAGAATCCGACTACAACATAGTTGAGAAAAGGCTAGGCAGATATATCAGTGTTGTTTACGGTATTACTGGCTACTGCCCGCGGCTTCACCCGCGTTAAAGTATTTTTTGATATCCCAAGGGAAATACGGTATAAAATGCATTATGTCTTAAGAACTATCTGCCGGAAAAATTTAATGGAATTCCGTTCACCCGATCGAGAGAATAATTGATACACAAACATACAAACTTTCACATTCATAATATTAGTAGGAAGTAAGATATTGATAGATAACGCACTCTTTCATGCAAATATCCTAAGCGTACTCTTTCTTCGCTAAGAAAAACCCTGCGAGTATCTAATGCGTAAATCGGAACAATTTGTTAGAGATGCGAAAAATGGTGAGGAAAGAATACTTTACATCTCTGCATAAATAAGTAGATACATTAGCCTCGCCTGTTTCTCGCTTAGCAGCTTTTATGTACTAGCAGCTGGGGACGTGGTTTTGCTTATCGCCAATCTACCTTGAGCAAGCATGATCATTAAGAGGGCCCTTCCCGGTCCGTCCACCGTCAATGCAAACATGGTCGAAAAGCTAGTTGTTTCATCCGCGAGCGGTAATGTTAAAAAAAAGCAAAGCAACAAGAGAGAGATTCTAATAGTGAAAATAGTGCTCGAAAATTTCATAAAACGTTCAAATAACTCGACAGATAGAAAAATAGTGTTCGAAAATTTCATAAAACTTGTTGCAGGAAATCCGTGTTTCATTATGAAAGGTCAAAGTTCAGGTAAAATTTGTGCAAAACAGCAGATTTTTGGAGGCTTATACTGAATTTGTTGCTCGAATTTTTATTTTTTTGCTTTCATAGAAACCTAAATATAGTGCACAAGATACCAAAAAAATCATAGATAGACAATGGCATAGTCACATACGAGCGTTGGTATGAAAAGTACCTATGATGGGTGAACCGCTCTTAACACTCGTGCGTGCCTCTGCTGTACGAGAAAAGCCCTTTTTTTCTGCAGTGGGACGGTAATGGGCTTGTTCGTAACTACTGAAAGGTGTTTTATGACGAATTATTAGGTACTTAATACAATTTCATATTTTTTATCTACCTAAATGGGATTGTATAAGTGGTTATTTTATGAATAACTAGCGGACGCCTCGCGGTTCCACCCGCATCGTTTCCGTTCCCGTGAGAATACAGGGATAAAAAGTAGCCTAAGTCACCAGGGTGAAATAACTTTTGAAATCGGTCCAGCCGTTTCGGAGTTTATAAGGAACATACATACATACTTTCTCTTTTATATGTATAGATAGATATATAGAGAGATTCATTAAATTTTCCTAACACAAATTAACCCTACTAGTACATAAGACAAAAATACTTATAATGGTATACTTTTCTAAGCTTATATCAGTACCTAACTTCAATTTGTTTTAATGTAAATTGAGCTGCATTTTTAATCCTTTCACATTTTAATGAATTTATTAGCATTAAGTTAAGCTAGCTTTTATACATGTATTCACTGCATAATGTTGTTTATGGCGTATAATAAAGAATAATGCCCTTATCCTCTCCCCTTTTAAGACACGCTTGTAAATAGTCTGTAAATAGGTACGTTATATATTTTATCTACAATCACAACGTAATGTTCCAAATATGAATTCAAAAAATATTGTATAAACACATACTTTATATTCGTGGATAGGTAAAATTAAAAAAAAAATCCATTACAGTGCAACATTTTCCTTCGATTTTCAAACCACTGCATCATAATAGTAGTTTATGCAATGGTCATATAATGGGGGTTATTAAAACACGAGCGTGGGTTTATCAAATGAGGCGAAGCCGAATTTGATAATAATAACACGCGACTGTTTTAATACCCAATTAAATATGCTGTTGCATACACTATTTTATCTTCACTCATACATTTGGAATAAAACAAAAAGTGGAAACGGAAAAAATATGTGAAATGGCGGTCAATTCAAATTCTCATCGGCGCGCGCCTCCATAGACATGACACTACTTTTCGACAATAAATGGTCTCCTTGCCCATAAGCGCCAATAAATTAAAAAGTAAAAGTGTGCTATAAAATTAAAAAGTTATTTTATGAAAATGCTGCACTGTAATGGTTGTTTTTTTTAAAATTTTACCTATCCACGGATGTAAAGTACGTGTTTATAGAATATTTTTTGAATTCATAATTGGAACATTACGTTGTGAGTGGTAGATAAAGTAACTTTATATTTTTTACAGCACACTTTTACTTTTTAATTTATTGGCGCTTATGGGATCATTGACTTAATGTAGAAAAGTAGTGTCATGTCTATGGATGCGCGCGCTGCACAGTCATGCGCAATGAGAACCTAAATTGCCCGCCATACCACATATTTTTTCCTTTTCCACTTTTGTTTTACTTCAACTGTATGAGTACCCACGCTCGTGTTTTTTTAACCCCTATTATATGACCGTTGCATAAACTACAATTATTAATTACAATCTGTTGCAAATAATAAATGTTACTATAAAGAATTTAGAACAATATTTACATAAAAAATAATACCGTATTCTTTTCCAAATTACAGAAGCAATTTGCTTTGAATGAGGTTAGATGAAGCGCAGTACGGGTTTAAGTAAATCTTTACTGAGCCAGTATAAATATTAACCAGACCATTAAAATGTAAACTAGATAGAGGTTAAGTTTATTCTAACGGCTTTCCTTGGGACGACGTTTCATTTAAATTTAAAAGCTGAAATTGTTTTTAAATGAAGGGGATTTCGCCATTTTTTAAATGGCAGCGTCAACATATTATCTTAGGCTAAGCTCTCGTGGCGTATCCCACAGGTGACGTGTATTTTTTCGGGATGAAAAGTAAATTTAATAATTTTTGTTTTGAAAAGGTGAGGGTGTCAGAAATGAATAGAAAATAGGCTAAAAATTTTAGTTGAATAACTTCTTGTTTTGAATAGTACCTGGGTGACAGAAATGAACAGAAAATAGACGCCCTAAACGATCTCAATTGAATAATTTGTAGTTTTGAAAAGTACCAGTGTGACAGAAATGAACAGAAAATAGGCGCCCCAAAAGATTTTAGTTGAATAATTTCTTGTATTGAATAGTACCAGGGTGAGAGAAATGAACAGAAAATAGGCGCCCTAAACGATCTCAGTTGAATAATTTGTAGTTTTGAAAAGTACCAGGATGACAGAAATGAACAGAAAATAGGCGCCTGAAAGATTTTAGTTGAATAATTTCTTGTATTGAATAGTACCAAGGTGACAGAAATGAAAAGAAAATAGGCGCCTAAAAGATTTTAGTTGAATTATTTCTTGTATTGAATAGTACCAGGGTGACAGAAATGAAAAGAAAATAGGCGCCTAAACGATCTCAGTTATGCACCAACGATTTAACACAAAGAGGAATATAAAATATAGTAGCATGACACTTATGCCAGTTTTTTTTATCCATAGCTCAACCAATGGTTGTGTATGGTAATCGATGGTTTAAAATTTCGGGGAAGAAGCGTTTTCCCATCAATATTTAAGGTTCCGTACCCGAAGGATCCAAACTGAGTCCTATTGCTGTCACTCACGTGTTGTTCCGAAGATTTTTTTAACTTCCCATTGATCTATGAACTTGAAATTTGGTGATAATGTTTATTATAACCTATGTTTTACTGAAAACTACCAATATATTGATAAATTAGTACGGAACCTTAAATGTGCGAAATACGCCACGCACTTGGCCAGGTTTTAAGCCTAAAAAATGGTCCTATCATTAATTGTCCAACTTATTTGACCATTTGTGAAATTGATAAAACAACGCGTACAGACAAAAAAAAAACTTGGCCTTAATGGCATTGTAGCTTTCTACCAATAAAATATTTTTTGAAATAGGATCGGTACTTGCAGCGATTACTTCATAAACGCTAACATAACTGACAAAATGTGTCATCATCATCATCATTTCAGCCGAAAGACGTCCACTGCTAAACATAGGCCTCCCCCATGCGTCGCCATTTTAACCGATCCCGTTCGTCTCGCATCCAGCGCCTTCCCGCAACCTTAACCAGATCATCGGTCCACATAGAGGGAGGCCTTCCAACGCACCGTCTTCCGGTTCGCAGTCGCCACTCCAGAACTTTTCTGCCCCATCGGCCATCCGTTCTGCGAGCAATGTGCCCTGTCCACTGCCACTTAAGTTCCGCAATTCTTCGGGCTATGTCGGTAACTTTGGTTTTTAACTTGGCGGTAACTTTTCGGGCTATGTGGAACAAAATGTGTGTGGATTATAAATGAATGTATACATGTGCCTACCCTTTCGGAGTATATGTACTAGCGTGAATGTTATATAATCAAACAAAATTTTAATAACTATAGACGTAGTTATAGTAAAATATAGTATATTTATGAGTATAATAAAAAAAAGCGTAGAAAATTATCGATTTCAATATGCTAGTATGATTCTCAGTAAAAAATGCGCTCTGTCCGGGCGTAATAATTGCAAAAATTGATTGCTTTTCCTTTGAGTTTATAATCGCCACGGGGTGTCATTCATTTATTCTTGACTATACATAACAGCAAAAATATAAGATGATATTAATCTGTCGTCATATTGGCGTAATATTTACCACATAGACCTCCTCAGTTTTTATTTTATTTAATATAGGCTCGCGCTTAACCACTGTCTCACCTGATGATAAGCGATGATGTGGTCGACGGTGAAGCACGCTTGCCTAGAAATATTCTATTCACTCTTGACTTAACTTTTAATATTGTTATATGTACTACTTCCGTATTTTTTTTCACTTAGCTAGAAGCAATCATTTCGCTGGCAGGGGACACACACTTGACTCTAACAAAATTTGCAATTTAAAGCGTAATTTTATGCAAACAGATCTCTGAATCGAAAAATGGTTTTACAGACCCGTAATATTTTTGAAAAGCCTATCTAACAATACCCCACACCATGGGACAGACGAGAAAAAAAAAGACATCCCCACTTTACGTCTATAGTAGGTACCAGAAAATATATTTTATCATGATTTTATTTTATCCCTTTGTCGGAATTATTAATATGTATATCCATGCCAAATTATAGCTTTCTAGTAATAATAGCCTCTGAGCTAAGCTGCGGACGGACAGACGGACATAGCGAAACTATAAAGGTTCCTTGTTGACTTTGTAACCCTAAAAACATCAATATCGGTTCTCCTAGTAAAATGTTCTGCGGTAACAAACATAAAAAACAGACGAATTGACACACCACACCTCCTCCTTTTTGAAGTCGATTAAAATATAAAATTCACAACGATTTGTCTAACGCTTCGGTCTTCACTCAATTAATTATTACTCTGTCGTCAAAAAAGCAATAAAACAATGAAAACATCCAAAACAATTGCCAAAAGCACCATTATGACAGCCATAACACATATTAATATCACATTATACTATGATTTTTCTGTTCTCCGCTCCGTTCAACTAATCTGCACAAATTGATACCGATTCCTGATTCAGTTAATAACCACGCCTTCCTGTGTTTATCACCATTTTGTTACTATAGTATTTCTGTTGACGTGTTGACCTAAATACGGTGAGAAAATGCCATTCTATAGTATTACTTTCTTATTTTTCAGACAATCTAATGAACTAAGGTTGCAGAAAAGAAAGAATAATGTTTACGTATTCGTTCTTGAGTTTTTATTCTTTTCTGTCTTCGCATTTACGGTTTGTAATTACGCCACGGGCAATTTGTAGCGCACAGAAGTCTGAAAATAGATCTACCACTTCGGTTTCCTCCTCCTCCTCGCGTCGTATTCCTCAATAGCACTCCACCCGCGACTTCGTTCGCTTGATTTCGAATTTTTGGAAATCCTTTCTTAGTGCTCACTTACGTCACTTGAGTAAACTTTCTGCCAATTTTCGTGCTCCAAGGCCTAGCGGTTTTTGCTGTGCGTTGATCGATCAGTCAGTCAGTTTCTTCTTTTATATATATAGATTACTGAGGGTCGTGATTTCCCCGTCGTGGAAACAACTTGGTGATGTTCAACGATGTGCGGACTTGGTCTGACCATCTGATTGGACTGCGGCCTCTAGAATAGAATAGAATAGAATACTCTTTATTATGTACACCTCTAGCACGTTTCCCTTGGGTTTTGCCCGTCACCATCAGCTGTACGAGATTGTGCCCATCCTTTCCGGCAATGTGACCGAAGAACAACAAAATTTTACGAAGCCAGATCGTGATCACTACGGTTTACCCATTGCATATTCATAGTCAGACTTTAAAGCTGCATTTCCTTAAAGGATGTGTGAGCGACCCGTGCGAAGAATTTGCGCGGGGTATATATGTGAGGGTTGTATAGGTACATCCCATATGAAGCAACTTGATCTGTTGTTATACCGACCGCTTCTTTCGCACAGCAGAGTCCATTCCATCACTATTTACCTTCCTCGTACAGCTTTGGCGAACAGACGCCCTGAATCAACAAGTCGATATTAGTATAATTCAGAGCAACTGTTGCTTTAACAGTCCGTGCCGACTTTTTACGAATAAAAAAAAAACAGAAAAAGTTAGACAGACGATGAAGTTTTCAATTTGCATTGATGAAATAGTTACATGTTGCAAACGATAGATTCAGATACTTTTTACACTTTTAAACGCCAGAGCATAGAATAACGCGGGTGCACTCCGCGATTAGTCGCAAACGTACTACACAGTTAAAATAACTGTGCACCTTGGTGGATTGCTCACCTACTCCCGCCTACGCACGCGGTTCCCCGCGTTCGTCTCGTGCGCCAATGGCGAGAGTCGAACGTCAGAGTGACGTCATAGCGCCAGGTGACTATTTATTTTGACAGAGCAGTAAACTTTAATTTCGTTGTTAATTATTATGTTATTTCTCAATATCCGTGGTGTGTGTTATTTGGTTGCGTGTAATTCAATACGAAAGGGCGCTCCAATTTGTCAGATATACTTATAAATAAACACACATTTGAGTAGTGACTTAATTGTTTATTTCGTGTTATAGTTCACATCATCTTTGTCACGTATCGGTCAGACGTTGAGTGCGCCTCATCGGTTAGGCGTTGCGTGTTTAAAATTGGGGCGTCTGCTGACGCAGAATCCAAATCAGCAGACGCTCCAACTCCAATTCCACCCTACTTTGGTATCGTGCCATACAAGGCAAGCGCTCGCATGTCACGTATATGTGACAATGACGTTCAAAAGGGTAACCTTTTGAACGTCATTGTCACATATACGTGAGTTCAATATATATTGTACAAATATTGAATTTGTCAGTAATCTCTTTTAAACTCAACGTACCTATGTGAGTTACGGGCTTAAAACTTAATAACATCGTTCCCAAGATACTTTCAACATAACCAAGTTTCTACAGCAGATGGACACAAATTGGATTTGTCGAGCTATCGAGTAGTTATCCGTTAAATTGAAACCGAAACGGTTCAATTACTTCGATATCGACCGTTTTCAATTTAAACAGGTCTAATCATGTGAGACGTCATTTAGGTCCAATTTTTGGAACGAAAATGATGGCAAAATTCATGTGACAAAATCTGACGCACGTTAGCAGCTGTGGAAGGGATAACTTAATTAATTTTCAGCAGCTAATCGCTTCATTTGAATTGGGTTTAATTTATGAGCCGAGTGTTTATCAATCAAATCATTTAGACTCCTTTTATACTCATTTGGCTGATAACATCAACTACGAGCTTAGTTATTTGCAAGAGTGTTTGGTACTGCATCATCAACTCCTTCTAGCCTTTTCCCAACTATGTTGGAGACAGCTTCGAGTCTAACCAGATTTAGCTGAACAGCAGTATTTTACATTAAACAACTCGTTCCCTGAACGTCAACAACGACTGTCTACTGTTTTACTATTTCTTTCGCTAATAACGATAGATGAAGGGCTGACCTCAGCAAATTAAATCAAATCAATTGTTTATTTGCGAGAAAATCCACAAGCAACTAGAAAACACAATACATATACTTCTTAGTAAGACTGGTAGAATTTCACCACGTTTTTTTATAGCAGTTTTTCTGAGATAATCCAAGTAGAACAAAGTTTTATCACAAAACAACTTTCTCCTGAGTTACGGCTGTTAATAAACACTCTAGTGGCATCGTAAGGTCAAGGTTACATCTACGAGAAGAAAAACAAACATCCAAATAGACTATCAATCTTCGGGACTTTGCCATCGACACAGATAACAGACAAATACACTTGAAAACAAATCGGTCATGACACTAATGACCGATTCTCATTTGGGGATTTGGAGTTTTAACTCTATTTAATGCCAAAGTTTTAAGAGTTTTCAAGCTAAAGTACAGTTTGACAAATCATAATAAATAGCCTGGCTTTGCCTACAGCAGTTTTGTGGCCCTAAAGGAGACTAGAGACTGTTCATATATTTAGAAGACAGATGCCTAAACAGCACTTTTCTTTCTGATAATAACCGTCGATATATCCTATCATGCGTTAAATAAATAAACAGATTGCCAATACGTCCATCCTTTAGGATTTAACCCTTAAGAATTTTAAAGTAAACCCTAGCGATCCCCTGTTGTCATCAATAATCTTTATTTACTTCTTCAATCACACTTGACGTATTCACAGTCGAATAAATAAGGTTGTCCCGGTATTTCATTGCCTTAATTTGTCAAAGCCAGGCAAAACCACGGCTACCCAACAATCAATCAAGGTTTTAACACCCGCGAACTAGGCTGTCTGAAGAAATCATTTAATATAAGTCAGACATAGACAAGACGTCATTTGGGCTTGACAGATCCAGATAAAGATGGCGGATAAACAATATTGGCGGGAAAGGTGTCTATAGATATCCTTTTATTTTGGTGACGTGATGGATAAAAGAAAAAAAATAAACGAACCAAAAATAGTATGTCATGTATAAAATTACAGTATAAGAATAAGAAAAGGTTATTCATGAGATTATTATTATTTTATACACATACTAAAACCAAGCGGTCTATCAAATACGATATTGAATAACTGATTATCAAATCGTAATATATCCTAAGTACATCCTAAAGATAGTTATGTTGCAGTAAAAATGTAGACACCTGTGTTACTAGAGGCCAATGGCTACCCACCAGCCATAAACCGTATATAAACCTAACGGCAAAAATGTCAGCCGTAAAACTTTATTTCAGCCAGTTTTATCCACTGACTGTCCACAAACTAGCAATTTTGAATATGGAATGCTTTACTCCGAACAAGAATGTGTCTGTAGCTGTACCAAAAAGTTTCATGTGTCGCTGTCGACAGTTATTAAAAAAGTTATGTCCCAAAAACTTCAATTTCACATTCCGTTGTTGAAGGACGTAAAGTTTGTAAGGGACAGTACACTTTAGTGGTATTGCATGGAGGACACGGAGTAAAATACATCAGATATATCACTAATTTTATTCTGGTGCTTACCAACAGTTAGCTACAGTGGACCAATTTATTAATTTCACAAGTTTTAATGTTTAACGACGTTTTAAAAACTGACTCAGTTTCTTTTTAACCGACTTTCCGACTTCCGTTTCTCAATTCGACCGTAAAAATTTTTTTTTTGTGTGTTCGCGGATAACTACGTCGTTTATGAACCGGTTTTAATGATTATTTTTTTGTTGGAAAGGAGATATTCCAAGGGTGGTACCATGATAAGGAAACCAGGATCTGATGATGGGATCCTGGAGAAATCGTGGGAATTCCTCAAATATTATAGGCATGCATATAGCGATTTTTGTATTTTCATCAATAATGCAATCATTTGCACTCAGAAAGAATCATTTGGTAAAGTGGAACTGATGAAGAAGACCACAATGGACCCTGGAACTCCGAAATAAAACAATTTATCCTAGTCGTATTTGGAAACATCATGCGATGTACTCAGGTTAATTGGAGGTACTTACCAAAACTAAAAAGAGTAAAATAAAAATCTTTTTAACAAAAAATCAAACCGACTTCCAAAACAAAACACTAAAAAGCGAAAAATAACTTTCTTTTCCGAAGTCGGCGTCGAACAACGGAAAACAATGGGTACAAAAGATTTTTTGTTAGTACAATTCCGATTAACTTCTGCCCGTTTCCAGATAACAAATACCCCTTTAATCAATTAAATCCAAAAAATAATCAGTTAACCAGCAACTCATTGTAACATGTGCACTCATAAAAGCAGAGTATTGTGACCTCAAGGTGAATTTTATCAACCAATTTATTACTAGGACAAGGAAAACATCCTGAGGCAATTTCTCTAATGAATTAATTGGAAAACGTGAGCAAATAGAGATCAACAGTGAGTTTACTTTACTCTTGAGAGTGTTTTTATTGAGACTTTCGCAGACAAACACGACTTCATAACGCGACTATACGGGTATATTCTCCGTAGAACAATCTATGAAAACTGGTGTTCTCACGTCACGGTTGTCCATGGAAATCTTAAGGGCCTTCCACCGCTTTTGTTCTGTAAAACGGTAACTTTCTAAAGCATACTCCTTAGTAACGGCTAGGTGAAAAGGTTTGAAAAAAAAATACATTTATTATTGATTCATGTACATTATTTTTGAAACAAAGTTTTTTCGTTTAACTAATAATTTTGCTTTAAAAAAATAATTAACAACACGATAATATATGTTTTCGCAACTTTTGGATACTCCTCCAAAACGATTTGGATGTTTAAATAATATTTTTACACAGAACAATTGATGGCTGGAATTTCTTCATAACTGACATAGCATATGTAAATCAAATAATATTTTGCAAACAAAACTGTTCAAAAGGAGGTTCAATATTGATATATTGGCATCGAGCGGGTGCACGGCCAGTACTGCGTTTACATTGGGGCGTATATATCGCCTTAAGCGACTTTAGCTAACTTTTACATAGGTAGAGTCAAGCAAGTTGATTCATGACCCATCCTAAGCGTATTTTACTACAGAAATTCTAATACTCTTAGGTTGAATTTGCTTAAATATATATTTCCTTAGCAACAGACTTTTTATAGATTTAATACATAACACAATGACAATTAGTTTACCCATCTCGCTGTCATTTCAATGACATGCCACTATTTTAATATATACTTGACGTTTTGTATTTGGAATTTTCTTTAAATTTAACAATAATCTTCTTATAACCGAAATAGTTCGTATATGTTTCTAAAATAAAATATTGTTCTGTACTTCTTTCTATAAGCAAACAATGCTGGACGGCAATTAATTCCAAATTCAAAACATAATTTCTACTTTTTATATCAACTTCTTTCGGTTTTTTTTTGGGACCGGTCAATGTGGCGACGCTTGGGGGAGGCCTATGTCCAGCAGTGGATGTCTTTCGGCTGATATGATGATATCAATTTATGATCTATTGCAATGGCCACAATGTTCCAGATTGTACAATCTATGGAAGGTAGAGTAAAGGAGAACGATATGAAAAAGTATCCGTGAATATGTACTAAATAAGGGTGATGCTGTAGTAGCCTCCGGGTAAATTTTGCTATATCGCTTGTGTCTATAAATTCATATAAAAAAATGATTTTTACGTGTTGATTGACCTAAAAATAAACAATTGCTCATAAATTAAATATAGCATAGAAAAAATATTATACATACTGTTGGCTAGAAATAAGACACTGGGGCGAATCATTTTGTTTATTTTTCAATTTACGCCCACTTGGACAACTTTTCACCACGCAAATTTTCCCCATTATTGTTCAAATATTTAAAAAAGTTAACAAACTGCTTTTCATTCAACACATTTGCCGACACTGGCGCCATTTTGGAACTATTATTTAGAACCTATAGCCGGAAACTTTTTCAACTTTCGCTCCTTTTGAGATTGTTCTTCTTAACTCTACCCATAGTACGACCCTATGCTCGCAATGACAGTTTTTACTTTATTAAAAACGTCAAAACTGCACCATGAGTGGTATAACAAGAAATCTTTAATGTTTTGAAATTTTCAAACGAAATATCGGTCGAATGAGTCATGAATCAACTTGCTTCACTGTACATAATTACTAGACCTGAGGCCCTAAACAACTGACCTTCTATCATCGAAAGCGTGGCGATAGCGATTCTCAAAAAGGCGAAATTGTAAGGGATTGACAAGCGACATTTTGACATTTCGACTATCGTCTTCGCTGACATCGAATAGCACTTGTCTAGAGCCTCTGTTCAAATAATTTTTTTACCTACCAGCCAAAAACACTAGTATAGTGCCCGGCACGTAAGTTGGCAAGGTTTTGGCGTAGTGTAGTAGTTAGTAGTAGTTCGCGCATATTCCGTGAACTGACCAACCACCATATAGAGCGAACGGAACGTGGACGCGACACGTTTGGTCAGTCAAATCCTTGTGTCAACTGACCAACCAATCGCGCTTCACTACCAAATATACCTAAAAAACGACTCTAGGCAATTTACGTGCCTATCTCGTCTGATGGTAAGCGATTATGTGGTCGACGGTGAAGCACGCTTGCCTAGAAGTAACCTATTCACTCTTGACTTAAAGACCCCAAGGTTGTAGCTATCAGGAAACAAAGCAAATTGTGCAGTTCCATCGCATACTCCCCGAAATGTTACCAATAAAAACCGACAGACTGGCCACTCGGCGTCGATGTTCAAGGCTCTGGAGCTTTTAGGCGATCAGTGCATCGTTGCCGATAAGCCTCTTGGCCCGTTCGTCAATCGAGTCAAGTGCATCAAGTTGATATTTGGCAGATCCATCTCAGAATTAAATAAAAATCTGAAAATTATGTAGCTTTTCAAAAAAAATATATTTTGTTTTACGCGTTTTGTGCTTATCAGTATCAAGATTATAATAAAGGTATAAATATATAGAAACATTAATTTAATTTAATGTTTCTTCAAAAGCCAAAGAACCAATTTATTTCTGTTATTTATCATGATCTAGATCCAGTGTTGTTTTCTAAGCCTTTGTTTATTCTCCTTTCACCGGGCAAGTTATTTTCATCCACATTATTCTGGTCGTTGTTCCCGCTAAGGCTTTTATTAAGACTTTTTATTAGCTTCAGCAGTGTGTCTTTTTGGTAAAACTGGAGAGAAACTAGGTCCATTTTATTACTAAGACTTACTTTTACAAAGGCTGGAGTTCTTGTTATAGAGATATTAGTTTGTTGAAATTAGGAATAATGTTATTGTTAATAGACTTCTTCTGGAGTTACGAAAATCTGAGTCAGTAAATGGGTGGTATTGTTGTCTAACCAATTCTGAAAAAAAAAACAAAAGCCAACTCAGATGCGGTGATCATATATATTACTAGCTTTTGCCCGCGGTTTCGCCCGCTTGAATAGTGTTTTATTATCCCGAGGGGATAAAAAAGTAGTAATGTGCTATTCCAAATATAAAAATCTATCAAACCAACCACACTTTCGCATTTATAATATCAGTAGTGCTTATACTCAGACAAGACAAGGGTCACTTTTGTTTTATTTTCTGTAACCGAAAGATTCCCTGTCACAGAGGAGGCCTGTGTCCCAGCAGTGGGAATATTTAAAGGCTGATGATGATGATGAACCGAAATGTGATACGGAATGCCACTCAAAGTCATCACATATTTTAACGACACCCATGCGATATTTTTTTACTCTTATGGCCATTTCCAATTATAAGTAATAATAATAGTTATAAGTCCTAATAGTTATAAGCCCAGTCGTAACAGCTGCGACTCACAAGTTGTAGCTAGTGGGTTTGAACCCAACCAGGTATTTCATGTAAAATGTCGAAAATTATCCCATGGGAACATATTTCCGGGATGAAAAGTATCCTATGTGCTTTGCCAGACTATAATCTATGTCTGTGCCAAATTTCATCCAGATCAGTCCAGCCGTTTGAGCGTGAAGAAGTTACAAACATACAAGCACATACACACTCACAAACTTTCGCCTTTATAATATTATAGTGAGATGAGACTATCGCTCTGGAAAGTGTGAATCGTCAGAAAGCTATATATCCTAGAACCAAAATAACCCACGTGGTGGATTACGGCCCACTTCCTCTTACAGACAGGGGGAGGTCTGTGTCCCGATAGTTGGAACATTATAGTTTTTGAACTAAAGGATGGAAAATTATCTTTGGACAGTGGGTCGTCTTAGGGGCGGTTTTTTTCCAAGAAACCCACAGCGAGCCATCAACGTTATGACACGAAGGTGTATCCTTGACACGTGATAACAGACCACTTGCCCTACTTATTGCACAAACAACTATTTTATTTACTACATGGCCAGTTTATGGGAAAAACTTCCATCAACTGTAATTTGCCAGATACCTAATATTCTTCCTTTGCAAGTTAACGAGTTTTTCATTAACAATGTTAATTGTTTCAAAACCCAGCTAACACATTAGAATAGCTATTTCCTTAGTTTTAACTTCCGTGACTTTCACAGGATCCGTGCATTTTTTATAGATAGTTCAACTCACCTGTGCGAGCTTTTTATTAACTTGCAATGTATGTATGTATGTCTTCGTATGTTCGGGCCAAATCTTGCAGCTGAATTTTAAAGCAGTTATCCTCAACCGATTACGATGAAATTTTGCATACACGTTTAGTGTGGGTGACAATGTATGGTTAGCTAAGTGACGTCATTCTAAAACCAATATGGCGGACGGCCCAAGATGGCGGACTAGTTATTTTTGTGAACACTGCCATGATATACTATTATTTTTTTGTTTATTACCATCTATGTAAAACTTATGTTTACAAATTAATAAATGATTATGATTATGATATGGATATTAAATTAAAGGGTTCACTGAGTAGAATACAAAAAAAGCTTGTTTAAAAAAACTAAGATTTTTGTTAATGACTAATTTTATTATTTATTAACTTTCAATGTATGTATGTATGTTCGAGTCAAATCTTGCAACTGAATTTTAAAGTATTTACCCTCAACCGATTACGATGAAATTTTGCATACTCTTTTGGTTTGGATGACAATGCATGTTAAAGTAAAAAGCTTGTTTATAAAAGATTTCTTTAATTGGAAAAAAAAAACAGAATAATAAGACAATGAACAATAGTGTACTTTTTATCAGTGTAAGGGTTTCCGTAATCAAATTTATACATATTTTTAGAGATTACATACCACAAACAAACAATTTTACCTAAGTTTGTATTTTGAGTCATTTGGTAAACATGACTCAAAATACAAACTTGAAGTAAAATTGTTTCTACGAGCATTCTTAAGAGTAACAAACAAGACAGATAATGTGATTTGTCAAGATTTGTCTCAATAGATTTAAGTCAGGCTTTTGATAACTTAAACATGCTACTGTTCCTACCAATTTAGATTTATAAGACACTCAACAATCTCTTGTTTTAAAGGTTGTTTTACCTTACTTTCTCATTAATTGTATTAGCGTACTTATCTGCTTGGTACCTCATTAGCTTTGACACTTCTTGAATCTGCAAAGTTAAACTAGAAGAATCTAAAGTATGTTAAAATCGACCAATCACATAGACGAAAATCCACATCGTGTCTTTCATCTCGCATGTGATTGGTCGATTTTTCATAATCGTCGCCCTTTGCCTTGCCGAATTCATTACGCAACAAGGCTGCGGGTCTAAGAATACTCCCTTGGGACACTCATGCCCATGGATACGCCACTGACACTGCAAGTATCGTAGCCACCAGCAAAAAAATATTTTTAAGAGTTTTCGACCGACTCGGAAAGAAGATCTTCAAATTTCCATACACCCAAACCACTAAGACAGACTCTAGCTTTAACCAAAACACCAGCCGTTGAAAGTAAAACCACTTATCCACCAGAATCTAACGCACCTGATCATAATTCTATAATTGAATCAACAAAAAAATCTATTTCACAAATTCGTCACGCGCTGCGCCCCTTTTTTAGACATAGAGAAATCGACGGAATAGTAAGCAGGGTGAAGCGAGGACGAGGATCTAAAAATACTCCATGGAGACCAATGAAGTTCTGCAATCCATATATATAGGTACTATATCACATCACACTTATATATAATATTAATATTATAAAGGCGAAAGTTTGTGAGTGAGTGCGTGTATGTGTTTAAATGTGTAACTTCTTCACGCTCAAACGGCCCGATAAATCTGGATGAATTTGTCACAGAGATAGACTTATGATACTTTTTATCCCGGGAATATGTTCCCTCGGGATAACTTTCGACATTCATGTGGGCCAAGCCGTTGACAGAAGCTAGTATATTATAAACGCGAAAGTAACTCTGTCTGTCTTTTTCCTTTTCACGCCTAAACCGCTAAACCGATTTAGATGAAATTCGGTATGAAGATAGTTTGAGACCCTGGGAACGACATAGCTTATTTTTTATGCCGGAAATCAATCATTAAAGAGATGGAAAGAGGGTTGAAGTTTGTATGGTGAACCAATAATTCCTTAAGTAAGGCGGCCCACCTACAATATTATTGTCCAATATTGAGGATGGAGATTTATGTAAAGTCGGAGTAAAAATTGATCATTCGAATTACTTATGCTACGCAGACGAAGTTGCATGGCATTAGTAAATCGAATAATGTTGATAAAACTATGATAATTTTAGCAACCAAAAACATTGCTAAAATTATAATAGTTACTAAACTATAATAATTTTAGCAATGGTTTTGGTTAGGTTGGTATGTCTGGAACGAACCAATTAAAAAGTCACAATGGATATAACCTTGCTCTAAGAGCTTATAGTTTGCCCAGGCGGCAAAAGTAGGTCATCAGGTTGATCTTTATTTGTTTTTATAACATTCACCTACTTATTATTAACGATAGGTTTGGGGACAGATTAATTATGGAATGAGGTGCGTCGAGGATAAAAATATATTTTGCCATAGAGAAATGTAAATATTAACTCGATTCATCTTTGTTGCAATTTTCACAGCAGCAAATGTAATTCAGTAGTTTTACAGAGACAAACTACTTAGAACTTTTTACCCGACTGCGGGAGGATAATGTTTTTCGAGCGTATGTATGTATGTCCATTTCTATGGTACGCTCTACGTCTAAAGCTCAAACGCTTATGACATATAGGGTGTCGTTAGATTTGTCTCAATTGACAAAGTAACGTATATAATTTTTAAATATGGCGCCTCACTTCCCCCAAAAATGAGGGTGATACTATTTTTTTGTTATTATAAGAATATGGGTATCAAAAGAAAGCTACTGAATAGACCATTCCGTAAATACCACTAACCGATAACCCTAATATCGTAACACTTTTATGTTACTATTTTGGCACAAATTCAAGCTAACCTAAAGCTTGATAGCAAAATAAATAAGTTAAATCAGTCCCATTTTTTTTTACTCACTAAAGCCATATTATTATGTATTCATGATATATTTTACCATATAACTTGTTTGGAGATCTTGTAAATTAAGAAAACTAACAAACATTTGAAATACCTAACACATATTATTATAAAAACGGAAAGCCCGACTGCTATAAAAATATTAACTGAAAAAAGGGAAAAAGAAAAACAAGTACCACTATTAAAATATACATTAAATATTATGAGGTACTGCAGGCGGAGACAAACAAAAATTATAGAGAAACTTTAATAATACTATATTATGTCTATTTTAGTAGTACTTGTTTTTCTCTTTTCAGTTAATTATTTTTTTGCAGTCGAGCTTATTCTGCTTTTTATGTAGCACACTGATCATCAGCATTAGTGGCGTTCATCCAGTCCTCCAAATTGCAGGTGTACATACAGCAACCTCACCCCCTAGAACAGTATAAAATGTGGTCTATGGACAGGAGGATAAACTACGATGTTTTCGTACGCCTCGTGCGCGCCATCTCTTTGATATCAATGAAGTATTTCGCCCCTAGAAATGTAGAAATTTTATACATTTCTGGGGGGTGAGGTTTCTCTGCAGCTGTATGTACTATAGCTTAAAGCTTTATACATCAGAATAACAAATTAGCTGTATTCCACGCTGGTGAATCTCACATCACCCTAATATTACGAGTATAAAGGCGAAAGTTTGTGAGTGTGTATGTTTGTTACATCTTCACGCGAACGGTTCTGGATGTGATTATAGTAAGTGCTAGCACATAGGATACATCTTAACCCGGCAATATGTTCCCTCGGGATAATTTTCGATACTCATTCGGGCGAAGCCGCTGGCACAAGGTAGCACCTACTTAATTCCTACGACATGAGAATTACCACCAAGCCTAATGGTCTACGTGCTCTCAAGCAAGTCCACCAAAGCCTACTTATTCCAGATACTCAAGCTCTACAAACAAGTACTTAAACTACCCAAAAGACGGACACAATACAAACAAATTGTTATATAATAGCCCCACTGTTCATTAACGACGACGGAAAGAATTAGTTGTGTCGGCCATTTTGAGCTGCGACGGTTTTGGCGCGCCTTTTACGTCGCGTGCGCATTGTCGCAATGTCGCATTGTGTAGCTAATATTAGACACAGTGACTATTGTACTGACATAATGCCTTTGGAGTACAGTTGGTAACTGTGTGTCCTTTTAGTGACTTTGACTGTGGGTTTTAAGTTTTGGTGACCTACTTGGTATGCGTTTAACCTTTGAAAGTTTATTGGACAGAAATACACCTTTTACTTGAATACTGGCTTATAATGCGCGACATTGTTTTTTTTATTTTATGAATTTGTACCTATCAACATTTTATGTTGTATTTCATGTGCCAAATAAACATGTTTTCTTTCTTTCTTACTCTCTTTAAGGTTCATAATGCAATGAATTTCACACACCTGTATTTTACTTTCTATATTTACACTTGTGCAATGCGGCCACTACATACCTACCGTAAGTTCGAAATATATCCAATGTTTATGAAACAATAACGATGTAATATCTATATGTTACATCATTATTGTTTCAGAAACAGTTTCATTATTGGTTGAAAAACGGCTCTATAGCCGAAACGGCGTTTCAGCTCTAAACTATTGTTGTAATTATTGCTGACCTTCGGCTGATCGACAATCCCTTCTAGGCGGCAATCACAAAACACACCCCAAAAATCTAAATAGAGAAAAAATATATCCACTTGCAAATGTAAAGTACCTACATACTTAAATATTATCAACAGAAAAAAAAAGGAATTCAGTAAACTGACTGCCCGCTGAGAGCACTCAAGTGGAATGGCTAGATTGTAGAAGTCGTTTAGGAATGCAAGACTGCATTTGTTGCCAGATCAGATTAAGTTGAATGTTGAAAACATCAAATAAAATTAGTATCAAAGGAGTTTTAAGTCTTATTTGGGGATTTGATCTTTACTAAAAGGGTGTATATGCTGATGGATGGAGAGGGAGTGGAAGGACAAAAAAAGGTGGTTGTGTAAGGAATGATGTGAAAGAAATGAGAGTGAATGGTGGAGTGTCTGTAAACTTAGGAGAACCATCATCTTCATCATCATTTCAGCCGAAAGATGTCCACGGCTGAACACAGACACCCCCAAGTTTCGCCTCATCGATCTTTCCCGTGCGTCTCGCATCCGATTGCGTATTCCCGCAACTTAACATGGGAGAATGGCAGAAGTAAACGTGTTGTGCCAACCCCAAGTAGATAACATGGGCCGGATGATGATGAGCAAGACTCGCTGATTTGAACTTTGATAGATTTATAATGATAAATTCGTTTATAGGTTTGAGGTAGGAGCCTTTTTGGTCCCGAACGGGGTCTTTTTTTATTATTGCTTACTCTCGTGCGGGTTAGAAATATTCTTTCTTTCTTTAATTTGAAATTAACATTCTCCTGTCACTTTCAATTGGTATCAATTTATTTCGGGTCAGCGCAATGTCTTCTTCTTCCATACTTCTCTGTCGTCATCCCAGTGATCACCCACACGTGTCGAGCTGCAGAACTGAACTCAAATGGATGCACATTCGGAAGAGAAGAAATTTGCGCGCCTTGATTGAACTCCTTCTTATGTCATACCTCAATTTATCTATGTACTTCACACGCTAGACATCTGCGTTCATCTAACAATCTTCTCTTGCTCTGTCCTTCTCATTCTTCTGATTTTGTTCATTCTTCCTTTCATATTCAATCCATTCTTCTCTGAAATTCACTTCCTCTCGATATCAGAGGGGTGACCATAAACTCTTAGAGCAAGGTTATTTTGAGTGTGAGTAAGGGACAGATGTATGTGTCTTGTATACATCTGACCCATTTTTACAGTCGAACTATGATAGTTTAGTCACGTCAGGGTACGGGGGCAGGACGGTCACGGTAACAGTCAGTATACATTTAAGCGACAGTTGCGTATTAACTAAACGAATAGCAGAATCGTCTCAATATGCGCCTTTCTACTAATTTATATACATACCTATATATTATTTTATATACATTATTTATTATAGTAAATATTTAAGGATGCTTATTTTAACATTATACTTTTGTACTAATTTGACGTTTATAACATTATTATTTCATATTTTTATATACCTGCCATGCTATATTTTCACCACCCTTGGTTGACTGGTAGAGAATGCCTCGGGCATTAAGTCCAAACATCATGCAATATAAAAGTATATAGGTATGTACTTTTACATTGCATGATGTTTCAATAAATAAATATCTTTTCTCAGGTCTTTTTTTCAATATAATAATGATAATTTACTGTCCCACTGCAAGGCAAAGACCTCTTTTTATACAGAAACGTCATGAGCCAAAATCACTACACTTATTCAAGACGGGTTGGCAAAAATATGAATAAGAAAAATATTAATTTTGTCGAAATATTAATTTCATATTAGAGCAGTGGTGGTCCAGTGATAACGGCCCCGAGTTACGTGTCATACGAAGGTCATAGTTTCGAACCCACGAAACGACCTATTATTTTTCCCAGGCAGTCACTTACTTGGTGTAATATATTTCATCACCACTGCTCTAAAAACGGTGAAAGAAAAAATCGTGAAGAAACCAGCACGTCCTAGAACCAAAAATTCGAAGACATGTGACATCCACCAACCCGCACCGGGCCCGCGTGTTGGATTAAGGCCCATCCTCTATCTCACAGAGAGGAGACCTGTGTCCCAGTTGTGTGTGATAATTAATTTCATTAACTTATTTATTTAAGCCGATGTAAACCTAACCACACACGAGTACCTCCAGCCTGTACTTGATTGACGACAGCTAATGGCAAATCCATATCGTTCTGATAGCCAATCAACGGATATTCATAGCCCATTTATACGTCAATCGTTCCAAATTAGGTCTGGTAATGACGAGTGTTGTTTACAGATGAACTCGTTTTGTGAAACCATTTCATTTGATGCTAATGTGATCTTGGCCTTAACTTTTTTTGAGGTTACCTTGGTAGATAGCGCACAATAGTGGTATTCTTTTAAGCTTGAAGATCGACCCGTGCGACTGTTTTTATTCAGCCAGTAGCTCCTCATAAGGAAGGTCACAAAAGTAATAAAAAAAAGGAAGCAACGATAAAGCCATTTAATTAAAATCTTATTTGCCGAGCTGCTCCAATTAGCGATAAATTTCAGTGCGAAGATAATCACCTTAGTCTAATCTGCATTCATATTCATACTTGTTAATTAATTTTATTATCATGGGAACTCCGATAAGTCCACAGGAACGATCAGTGTGGCGACGCTTCTGGGAGGCCTATGTCCAGCAGTGGACGTTTTACGGCTGTTATGATGATAAGGACTTTCACTATTAAGATTCTTCTACTACTCGTAATACAAACGCGAAAATTTGTGAGGACAGATGGATTGTCTGTTACTCTTTCAAAAACTACTGAACGGATTTTGATGAAACTTTATTGTAAAGCTAAAAACATCCGAATAACACATATACTTTAATTTATAACGACATACGGGAAGTACAAATTCTACGTAGGTGGAGCCGCGGTTTAGTATTTTGTTATGAAGTTTTTTTTTAGAGACTTCATGATGAAAACAACTAGAAAGAACTGCTGAGATGACGGCAAATTGAGATGTTTGGAAGGAGCCGACACCGAATACTTAAAGGTTTTCTGAAATGGCGTGCTCTAGGTGGCAGCACTGAGCCGTCAGGTCCAGACACCTGTCAAAGCGTTTATATTTTTGTCATTAGGTAAAAGTTACTTTTAGAGGAATTTTCGCCAAAATGGCTTATTGGGATAAAGACAAAGCGAAAGTATCTAAAATTTCATCTTCATAACTATTGAAAATGATAAAAAAAGAAAGTCAATTTAAGTTGAGATTAAGTATGGAGAACACAATTACGGCATATTTAATTCAAACAAATTCATTCATTTAATTAAAAGACGGAGAAGTTAAGCACGGATGATTCTCTTTCATGTTTTCGCGGTTGACTAGACTATTAATTTGGGTGGGTCAAGCGTGAAACGAATAAAATTGCGACGTCAGGAATCGACTTTTTGTAAAATAAAGCAATTCTCCCGGTTTTTGAAACGAAAAATATCGCAAAATTTGTGAGAAACCTATCTCAATCGCGTAAACTGCTATGATTGTCTGTTGACAGTTAATTCTACCATTCAATTTGTTAGGTACTTTGGTCACAGATAATATAATACTAGCATACAGATGCCTCATCCCATACAAGGAAACCGTGCCCACGTAACTAGCTTTTCGTCTGATTAAACCGATTACTTTTTGTACATCAATCGCGTTCGGTTCCATTCCACGGCGATAGATGGTGTTAGCAGCGACTTGCATGTAAAAGGGTTAACTCGGCTCGTGAATATTTTTTTCTATATATTATGACGATTTGTTTTATAGTATTTTTTGCATGTTTTTGCAGCCTTATTGCACCAAAATGTGTTACAATACAAATTAAAACAATCGAGTGGAATGCCTCAAAAATTTAAAACCGCGCCATCTATTCACATCAATTTTAAATGATCCGTTCAAATAATCTTTGAAATGTGAATTAAGAGCTAAATATTCCATAATTTTGTGTTTAAGAGAGTTGATTAAACAAAAACATACAGTATTTATGTTCAATTCCAGAAAATGTAAATTTTACACACAATTCAATAACAAATCGGTGCATATCGCGCCATTTAGTGGTATTTATTTGAACCAAATTTTCTTTCTTAGCGTTGGGTCCTCGTGCTTTGGTACCTGGTGGATAAAATATACTAAAAGTTTATCATAACATCACGCCTGTGAAACTCGAGGGGTTGGGAAGAGGTGCACCCATATTTTGCCAGTTATATTTAAGTGCCATATAAAAGTAGAGGGTGATACTATTGCCATTAATCTGGCACAAACTGGGCCTAAATTTTATTTTTTGGAATCAACCTTCTATTATTAAGGAAAATTGGATGTAACAAATGGGCAAAAGTAGATGTTAACACATAATAAAAAATCGGTTGTCTGTAAAGTCGGTTTACTGACGACAGTTGAACGTGACAACGTCATAAGAAAATACTGATGGTTCGTTGCTATAAACAATTGACACCACATTCACTTTTCACTGCACTTCATACTTGACGAAAACATGTAAATGTATTATTGTATAGCAGCTGTCCACGCGGACGCATCGCTCACTCAAGTAGGAGAGAGACAGATGTCGAACGCTGCCGAACGCGGGGGCCGATTGTGTCTCTTTGTCGCTCATTCCGCGCTCTCGCTTGCACTTCAAGCCTTAAATGGAACGCCTCGGAGCGTGGTAACGCCGCATGAGTCATGTTTTTTCGTGCGTGCAGCCAGCTCCATCGAATTATAAGACGTCGTCACGTCAAAAACATTTTTACAAAAAAATACTACCGACTTCCAAATAATAAAACTACAAAGTGAAAAATAACTTTATTTTTGGAAGTCGGTGTCTTTCGTAGGTACCATTTTTTTACGTTACGTTATTTATTGAAGAGTTCTGTTGTATATCTTCGAAGTTCTTCATCAGATCTTCACCAAATTAAAATGGGACCAATTTCGAAACATACTCGTTCAAACAAAAAAAAAAGCATACACGAAGTCAAACATAGAACCTCCTCCTTTTTGGTAAGTCGGTTTAAAATACATAACATTTAATACATCTGACGTTTGGTTTAATATTATTACTACAGGCGATTTATCTTAGCGTGCCGTTTATGACGCTTGGTTCATAAGTTTATGATGATACCGAGTCGTAAAGTGTATTCAATGAACGAGGTAGATTTGCAATGTTGTATATATGAAATGTTGAAAATCGATTTCCTTTTGAAAACTTTCTGGGCCAGAAATTATCGATACGTCACAAATTATACACAAACTAGCTTCTGCCAGCGGCTTCAACCGCGTGAAAGTCGAAAATTATCCCGAGGGAACATAATGTCTGGGATAAAAAGTCTCCTATGTGCTATGCCTGGCTATAATCTATCTTTATGCTAAATTTCATTCAGATTTGTCCAGCCGTTTGAGCGTGACGAATTAACAAACATACAAACACACACACACACACACACTCAAAACTTTCGCCTTTATAACTTTAGTGTGATTGAGCGATACCAACTGATTTAACTGGTCACAGGAGCTAACGCGCGAAGATACCGCGCAATTTCCCGAACGCTGCCCAGCCGAGTCGGATTCGACGGTTGACCACCCACCAATTATGATTAAGTCCCGTGTAATAGGAAACGAGATAATTGCTGTCAACCAGGTATAAATGCAGGCTCCAAGATTAACTAAGAAATTCGAGACAGGGGGAACCCAAAACACTTTGCCCATCGGACCCACGACCCTAAGCAGTAAAGCTTGCGACTCGACCAAGTTGCAGTCATTTTTGAAAAATATTTTTCAAAGACTTAATAATTATAAGTATACAAAGCACAAAAAAAATAAAAATACCCGTTCCTATTTTATAGACGTCTCAAGACAATAACTTCGAAACATACAAGGAACTTATATTTGTACGTGAAAAACATTATTCTTCGCATTTTGTCTAACAATTCTTACGGCCAGAATTGTAAGAGAGGCCAAAACAAAATAATAAACAGCTCAAAGTAAAATATAAAAGACGAATAAATACTTCATGTTGATTTTTATTATTTTCCCCTTTAGCTATGTTGCGTGGGTGTTGAAGAAAAACACATCTCGGTATCTAAGCTAAATGGTCTTCATTTATTATGTATAGAGAAGTACCTACATAGTGTATACTATGATTTTTAATTTCGTAGACTAAACTGACATTTGGGGGATTGTCGCTTTATCGTTTCATAAAAATAGTGTCGTATCCTGTCTTTCCTAAGTGAGCGAAAATCGAAGTAGATTGAAAACGGAACTATCTCACGGCAAATAAACTTCCTCGTTGCTAGAATCACTTATTTTAGGTTTTTCACTTGTTTTCAAGTTTCTTGTGTTTAACCAGGTTTTAACAATATGGCGTGAAAAGAAAATGGCGCGCAAAGAAAATTAAAAAAAGTACACCAAGAAGGTTCCGAGTCTGAGTTTTTAACAAATTAAAAATGGTTGTATGATAAATTCGGCACCATGGAGGTAGAATTAAATAGGTTTAATGATGTTTTGAAGAGTGTCCATGGAGTTTCTTGCACGTTCTTCTCCATAGAGATCTACTCTTTGGAACGTGCAATTTAGCTTCACTTGTTTGGTTACTGACCGACATTTTGACAATTCAAAAGTGCCTGTAATTGGAAATAAACGTTTTTGATTTTGATTTGATTTGAATTCACAAACAATTAAAATTTACATAGTATATAATACTTAATTAACAATAACTACCTATGTATACTCTTAAATAAAAATAAAATACGACGAACACGTATAAAAGGGCAAGGGTCATAGGGCGTCAAAAAATTCGTCCACATCGCTGTCAACGTGAAAAGTGCCCAGAACGCTGGCAGCATTGCCACGTTGGATGGCAATGCTGATTCTCTGGCCAAGGAAAAGCCCAGCCCTCTGGTCACGTGAAGAGTCGACTAACCACTTGCTTACATCTCGAAATACTCGAAGAGCACTCGGACCCCATGGACCTAATGTTTCAACCCCAAACGACTCAAATATATAACTTCCAATAAGGTTGTTGTATTTGCGCCGTTTGAGGTTTTCTGCACTAGCAGCAGCTGCCCCAGCACAACCCGCCGTGCTAAGAAGATGGGATGGCGCAAGGGTGTCGACACATGTTGCATCCCACACCAAAAGCCTACCCACCTTCCATGGCATTATGGTCATCCCGTCTGGTCTCTTCCCATCGTCGCGCGCCAAGCCATTGGGTTCTAAAACAGCTGGCACACCGGCGGTGACAAGAGCTCGACGTATAATGTCATTAATGCTGGCGTGCCGTGCTAACCGACCAGCGCTCCTACTGCAGGATAGGCCATGGTGTCCGAGGCGGTCGACTGCTTCACCACATTGACAACGATGTGGAGCTCCGCTGGGAGCACCCAAACGCAGACATGTAGCGATCCGGAAAGTGTTGTCACTGAACATAGTTCCTATGTTGGGTGACGGCAGTGCCTGTAGCCAGAGGCCTGACTTCCATTCTTCCACAGCCAGCAGGCGGGCACGCTCAGCAGTATTGGTGGACGTATCTATAAGTTTATTCCGTACCAACCTGCAGAGCGGCTCATCCCACTGTCTCTGGGAAAACGGGGTCTTGGGCAACGCTGTATTCGGGCAAGCCACTTTCCAGGCATTCACTGCATCGGTCGAGTACGGCACTTCACAGTTAACCAGTGATGGCAACAGGATTTTTCTGGTTAACTTTTCAGTGCTGTGGACCGAAGACAGGAACGCCGGTAGACTTAAACTAGAAATTTTGCGGATACCGAGCCCACCGAAGCGAATGGGTAGACTGGCTTGCAGCCATGCTCGGTCATCCAGGGCCACATTAAGGATAGATGATAGCGTGCAACGAATAATCTGGTCAATTTTGTCCAAGAGAATTTGTGAATGCTTCCATAATGGCGAAGCGCGAAGAAAGTACATGAAATTCACAAACTAAACTAAGAGGATAAAGAAATTTAATTTAGAACATCGTGTGCAGATGTTCTAAATTCAATTTTCTTTATCCTCTAGCGGATAAAAACGGCTTTTGCCCTCAGATATCGAAGAGCAAAAATACTCTTTCCGAGATGGGGAGATGAAAAGATTTTTTTTCCTGCCCCATCAAGTGGGGTATAGTTGTTGAGAGCTCGCTGTGTAAATAAATACAGTATTTTATAATTGGAAACAAAAGAATGAGAAACCACCAAAGTCAGCGTTTTTTACAAAATTTTGTTCCGAATAATTTTAGAATTTTAACTTCCTATTGACCTATGAACTTGAAATGTGGTGACAATTTTTATTATTACGTATATTACTTACAACCAACTTAATTTTGCGGTTTGGTAAGGAACACTAAATTTGCGAAGTCTGACAAGCACTTGTCCGGTTTTTTGTTATGAGGAGCCCGTCGCAGTTTAGGCTGCAGGAGATCGTCTGCTTAACCAGACTTAGTTCATCTACTTCATTGTAACGATGCCTCCAATTTAAATGTATTTTGACCATAATTTAGCAACGTAGATAGCGTTAGCGTTTGCCTCATAAAGGTCTTGTTAGGGCTTTTGCTGTGTGTGATAAGTTAATTATTACACAATAAATTCCTTCAAACCGCACCGGTTTTATGACCAATTCATACGCTGTCTCAACAATAAAGTTCTGGAACGCGCTACCCTGTGGCATTAAAAAGGCTGAAAGCAAATTCTCTTTTAAAAGAAAAGTTCGTGACCACTATTTGAGTCAGACTAAATAGCTCTCATCTAGAGACAAGTCTAGTCATAATAATTATTAATAGTTTTCTCGTTTTTTTATTGGTATTTATTAGTTTATTTTATTTGTATTTGTGTATTATTAATATATATGTAAGTATATACATTTTCGTATACAAGTTGTTATTTTTAAATATTTTTTGTATCCATTTCACAAAGATGTCCTTTTTAACCCAAAAGTTGACTGGTAGAGAATGCCTTGTGGCATTAAGTCCTTATCACATGAAGTTTAAATAAATAAATTAGTTTTTTTTTTATTATTTGTCCTCTCATACATAGCTCGGTCTTCGTCATAGTTATTATATTTAAATTTCAGTTACATTTAGAATTCAGTATTTATTATAATATTTATTAGTTCATTGTTTTAGAAATTATTTATGTATTTTATTAGGTAGTTTATTAATCTGACTTCAATTATTTTTCATCATTTTTATTTTGTACACCTACCACTGTTGTGTCCTTTTTACCCAAAGGTTGACAGGTAGAGAATGCCTTGCTGCATTAAGACCGCCTTTGTATCACCAATGTACATGAAGTTTAAATAAATAAATTAGTGATAAGAATGAAAAGGGAGTTATTAGCGTGTCTGGAGACAGGACAGTATAGAAAAGGAAAACTTGTTGCGCCAACCCCAAGTAACATGGGATAAGGGCAGGATTAGACGCTAGAAGCATCCCTGTGGGGTATGGACCACGGCTCAGGGTGTCGCAAAGGGAAGGACAGCAAGGGATGGATTTCAATTAAATTTTTGGTTTACTCACAGAAATTTATACGCGACAATGCCGACTATGTTCAAAACTTGTGTTTGTTTTATTTAAACTGTATGAGTGAAAATAAAATAGTGTATGCAACGGCATATAATTAGATACTAAAACACTCGCGTGTTATTATTATCACATTCGGCTTCGCTCATGTGATAAACCCACGCTCGTGTTTTAATAACCCCTATTATATGTCCATTGCATAAACTACTATTATTTGTGCCAGGACGAGGCCGTAATGATCCCCATTACGGATCAAGTGCGTATAGCAAATCCCTAAAGAAAAAGTAGAATACCGTCTCTAGTTGCTGCCTTACTCTGTGGGTTATACATAAGAGTTTACCGCTGCTCTGACCTTATTCAGTTCTTGTGTTGAATACAGACGATCGCTAAGTAAAATTGCTAACCATTAAAGCAGCTAATAAAAGGTTGTAGTGACAAAGACAACTTGTTTCCTTTTCCAAATCCTGCAATAATCGGTTAGGTTTTCGATTTTTAAACTAACTTTCTTTATTTACAACTTTTTAGTTAACATTTTTTTTTCGAATTACTTTTAAATATATAAGTGGTATATATTTTTGTAATCATCTCTTAAAATTCTTTATTTTGATACTCCACTCGATGAGTTTGGGACTCGCACAATAATGGCGCCATAATCCGCCATGTTTTTTTTTTTTTAAATCACTTATCTAAGAACACTTGGGCGTTCAAGACGTATCTAACGATGTCTTAATTATATAAATCTGTGTAGCGGTTTGAAAGTTACGAGATAATAAAGAATATTACAAACATACAAGATACGCGCGAAAAACATAACTCTCTCCTTGCAGTCGGGTGAAAATAAACCTTGCAGTTTCAGCCTTTTAAAATCAATTCAGGTCAACGACACCAATATGGCGGCACGGAAATTGGGAAAACATTTACTACAGGAACTGCGCACATACCTAACGATAATGTTAAATGGGTATTGGTGATAGCTGTAGTACACAATGGGCCATGCTAGATAAACGTTAGGTGGACTTTTTATGGATACTCCTCTTTGAATGACTTTTTATAACATAACATCACGTCTATTTTCCTGCAGGGTTATGCAGAAGCTCACAGGGGGCTAAGGGTTTCATACACGGGGTCGTCCAGCACCCATGTGCTGATGGGGGCCACTCCACAGAGTAGGGTCAGGTAACGGACAGCCTTGGTGGGTTCGCGGATGAGTGCTAACGAGTGCCTGTGTTCCCGGCATAAGCGGCACAGGAGGAAACTGTGGAGTTTAGTGGGTTAGAGTGCCACATAACTGCACTATCTCACCGCGGTAGCGCAGTATGCATAAATATTTTACCACGCAAAAAAGAGAGTTAAGTTTAGTATCAAGACTCAAATTTCGAGCATATTGCCATTAAATGGGCACGAGTCCAGACTTCTGCTGAAAAATTGCAGATGGAAGAACCCTATAACAATTTAATGAAAACAATATCAGCTGACTTCAGCTGTTGAAACTCCGTGCTAAGTTACGTCAGCTCAAGTTCAATGTTTTATCACCGTATGCGGGCGACAGTACCCATTATTCATGCTTACAGTCTTGTACTCTGCTGAACATAGCCAGACATTAAAGACAGCTTTTGAAAGAATATTCAGTGATGACCTTGCACTTCAACAAACAGATTCAAATCTGTGACAAGCAATAATCAGTTGATTTGGTTTGAATTGTGTAAAATGAATATAACTAGTCTTATGTAATAATACATCTATCTAGTAGGAAGTCTACCTCTATCTGTATATTGTAATACTTTATACCTATACGTAGTATAGTAGTGTTAGTCTGGGTGCATCGTCCTCAGGTATATGAATTAATCTAAGTACGTAAATGTTATAAATCCCTTTTTTAAAGAGTAATTATGGAGTTTCTTGTCCGATCTTCTCCATAACAAGGTACTTTTCCGAATCGACGGTAGAATCAATTATTAATACCTTAGAGTTTAAAAAAGTGATGTTCAAATTGTCGCTTGGCCTAATTGAAATAAAGAATTTTGACTTTGATGTAAATCATAGAGAAATTTCTGATATTAGTGGCTGAAAACCGTACTAAGTTGTGCTATTGCCATCGTGATTGCGTAGTAAAAACCTTATAGTGCTATTCGTCCCCCGTATGACTTCGTCTCAATCTCACACTGGAATCATAAAATTTTAAAATAATAGGGTAGTTGACAAAAATATCTATTTAGTCCGTCAGTTATAACATAAATATTGGACACGTATTTTTTCATTTACCACTAAACAAAAAATTACGACGATACAGTGTTTTGAAATATCATGTGACATTATGGTGTGCTACAATTTATACTAACAAAGTGACGTCACAAGCCCCCACTCTGAACTTTGATGCGCTTTGTCTTTGTCAATTTTAATTTATTTGATAAAGCAAAAAATACGGGTCCAATACTATTTGATAAAGCAAAAAATTCGGGTCCAATATTATTTGATAATTTCACTGTCGGACCAAATATAATTATTATTTTTCTACACAGAAAACATCCCTATTATCATAGTAGGGTCCGAGTTCTTTTAGCTCCCAGAATAGAATCCTTGGATTTGCTAGTCGTGAGATCTAGATATATTTTCGACTGATACAAAGAGAATAATAGGTAAACAGGTAATCTATTACCCATAACATTGAGTAAGCGGCCATAAAACCTTAATGTCCTCCAACAATATAAAGAATACGTAACTAAAAGTCACCCGGTCTAGACCGAATTAAACTTTTTATCCAAAGGATATCTTTAATATCCTGGAGTGGAAATAAGGCAATTTTAACGTGAATAATGCTGTAGTAATTTCCTGTCATAAATTGCTAAGATTTCAGACCCATTTCAGATAGTGGAACCAAATCGTCATCACTTCTTCAACGTTCCTCTAGTTAGATTAGTTTTCTGACTACCCTTTCTGGTAAAAAAAAAATGCCGACGAATTGAGAACCTCCTTCTTTTTTTAAGTATAAATTTAAATATCTGGTTTACAATACTTTTCCGATTCCTATTTGTTCCATTATATGAAAACACAATTTATTATTCTACTCTTTTTTTAATTTAAAATTTGAAATATAACTGTTAATTTATCCCTAATAAATAAACAAATACCAACTTTTTGATTTGAAACCGGACTACTGGTAGTTTTCTCTCGGGATTTTCTATATTTCCTCTGTGGATTTGCAACTTGGAATTAATGAATCCTAGATGAAAGTATTCTGTGCTCAGTGGCTCAGCTGATTCTAATTTATGTTACTAATGCGGATGTAACTCCAGTTCCTAAGAGTATTACTTACTGTAATAATCTAACAATATTAATAGTTACTATCCCACTGCAGAGCAAAGGCCTCTCTTCATACAGAGAAGACACGAGCATTAATCACCTCACTTGCTCAAGGCAGGTTGAAAGAAAGAAAGAAAGTAAGAAAGAAAGAATGAAAGAAAGAAACAAAGAAAGAACAAAGAAAGAAATAGTATTTAATTGCCACAAAACGACATACAAACATTAGTAGATTACAAGAACAGAAGTAGTCGATTTTGCTTTAACTAAACCCTTAAGAAGAAGTATTGGTCATCCAGCGGCGAGATGGGCAGATGACATCGTTGCCATTGCGGGTAGAACCTGGGTGAGGTTGGCATAGGAATGTGGTGATCGATACAAGAAGAGAGAGGCCTATGCTCAGCAGTGGGTGAAGTCGGTCTATTGATGATGATGATAATGATGAAACCCTTAACGATAGTGATTCGTCGTTGGTGACTCTAAACTTATTTCAACCATAAGATCCGCTTTCCACACTACGTTTTCTTTCAACGATGTCAGCGATAACCAAAGTACACTAAGAAAGAACATATTATGAATTGAAAAAGACATTGGTTCACGCCCAGATTTGAACACACGACCTCAAACACGAGATGCGAGTTCTTATTCACTAGGCCACCACAACATCAAATCTTGCAAAGTTGAAATCAGTTTGCATGCAGTTTCCTGCTTTTCAACTACGTACCAACTGTAACAACTGGCATGCACAAAATCGACATTTTCGCTAAAGATTCGTACCAAGCAAACTCAATTTGAAAGTTCTTTCCTGAGAGAATGTCTTCCGCACAGTTTATATCGTCAAATGTTACGAGGAGACATCCAAAAGTTCGCGGCATATTTTCTTTAAAAAGAAGATGTATTTTAACAACAAACTTTTGGACCTCCCTCCCTATGACACTCTTTATGTCATCACAACATTTATATTCCCACAGCTGTGACTCAAGTGTTTGTGAGACCGAAACTCACTCAAACTTAAAGCATGTATTAAAACGACAGGCACTTTTGAATTGTCAAAAGAGTTACTATTTTGCAGTAGACTGCAAATGACTGCGCAGTAGTACTTAAATATTATACTAAAACAACAGTGCACCCTACCATGCACATCGGAAAGCCGTAAAGATTGGGGATCACTGAAGTTTAAGTTAGTTGTCCGTTCCAAAACTTATGATCTTAACACTGACACAGTACTGGCCATCAACACTCGGCTCTTCCAATCAGCCTTTTAAAAACGAAATAAGAATCATTAAATTCTCTTTGGTTCCAGGCTCCAGGATGTACGGGCTCCTCCTCGAGAACATGGCGGAGTTCATCCGCCAGACTTATGGCGAGGAGCGATGGGAGGACATACGGAGACAGGCGGGCGTGGAACAGCCCTCCTTCTCCGTCCACCAGGTGTACCCGGAGAATCTCATCACAAGGCTCGCTAAGAAGGCACAGGAGGTAAGCAAATAAAAAAGGCTTCAAGGTAAAGACTTCATGAACAATATTTAGATAGGGTCAAGAATAGGACTCTTTTCGGGGACCTATTGCATAGAACTCTACTTTGTATACAAAAATAAATTCTCGGCAAGCTACAAATATTTGCGTTGGGATCTTACTTGACTCACGAATAATTTTTGATTTGGTTAATTACTTCTAAAAATCTAAACTTTGTGTAAGGATTACATTACAATAAAAAAAAAACACCAAAACAAGAACAAACATATATTTACAATGGCAATCCGTCCGTGACCTTGATCGCATTCTCCAGTTACATCACAAATCCAACATGGCCGCTTAAAAAGTTAAATCAATCGCAAAAAATTTCAAGAATCACTAAATCATTTGATAAACTAAAAATACGTCTTCACAGTATTCCGTGTGGTGTTGACTAATTTATGAATATTTATATATTTCGTTGGTTTATTTTTAAATTATGGCTCTTTGATCTGTTTGGTCACTGGTTACTCGGTTAGTGGAGATGATATTAGTAGTTATGATGTGACCTCATTAAATTGCTGACATAACGGGTGCCCGCTGGAGTTTTATTTCAAATGCAACTAGGACAACGAGAAAACATATTGAGAGTATTTGGTGTTTTGATAACATAAGGATGTCCATTAGTGACTTCGTCTATGACACGCAGTCGAAAGCTTAGTTTCCACTGTTTCCTCATTCCTAGAAATTGTAAAGAAACCAAATTTCAGCAAGTTCGGGAAAAATTAAATTCAGGGACAGCCCTGAATTTAATTTATCCCGAACTTGCTTGCTTTTGATACACAAAAGCTTCAGAAATACCTGAGGTAGCCTGTACTGTCCCACTACAGAGTAAAGACCCCTTTTCATACACAAATAGCAAGAGCATTCAACAAGGCGCTTGCTAAATTCTAGAAACAACACGCGATTTCAGACTATTAGGCCATGTTTCCGCACGACGTTTTCCTTCACCAATGTCAATAATATCTAAGATAAGCTTAGAAAAGCATCATCATCAGCCTTTTTAATGTGGATATTAAACATTAAACCATTACTGGGACACAGGCCTCCTCTCTGTGAGAAAGGCAATAGGCCTTAATCCACAACGCGGGACCAGTGCGGAGTGGCGGATGTAACATTTCAATGTTTCTGTTCTAGGACATGCCGGTTTCCTCATGATGTTTTCCTTCACCGTTTTTAGATCAGTGGTGATGAAATAATTTACTATTATATTTTATTTACACGTAAGTCGGAACCGTTACCATTGGTCGCCACTGCTCCCTCAAAGATGGCCCAGTGGCCCTTTGAAAGCAGGACAAATAAAGTCACATTTAAGTCAATGTTTCCAGAAGAATGTAATACTGAAAAGCTATATAGCTAAGCTAAATATAGCAAGAAAGTTACACTCACAAGTTGCTCGTACTCGTATATTATTTTATTTCCCAGATTTCTCGGGCACATTCCTCAAGGCACGGACTAGACACGTATTTTCAATTAAGTGTCTTTCCTGGCCGCTGGGCTCCATTTATTCTAACCAGACATTCCCCTCATGGCCACGAGCGTTCAACACTGGTTTAATCGCCACAAAGTGTTAACAGTCGTATAAATTCCAAGGAAATTAGTGAAAATTGTCGTAAAGTAGTTATTATTAACAAGTGCCTGATGTTTTATTAACTGCACGTTGCCAATTCATTACCCATTGCTGATATAAATTTCCTGTTCTTACTGGGGTCTATAGATGTTACTTAGCATCTATATGGCTATGTATTGTTCCTGTCAGTGTAGCACAACAATCAAACTACAAGTGTAAGATAGAAACCGGAACATTATCTACCAAGTCAAAGCGTGTGCTAAGTAAGTTTTATAAATACCTCAGTCACAGATAATATAATACTAGCACACAGATGCCTCATCACATACAAAGTGATTTACGCGTTTTTCGTCTGATTAAGATGATTATTTTTATAAGTACTTCGATCGCGTTCGGTTCCGTTCCACGGCTGTAGATGGTGTTAGCAGCGATTTGCAAGTAAAAGGGTTTAATCGGTTCGTCACAATTTTTCTTTAAATACAGTGAAGATTTGTTTTATAGTATTTTTTGCACGTTTTTACAGTTTGATTTTACCAAAACGTGTTAAAATACAAATTTATAAAATCGGTAGGCATGCCTCAGAAATTTAAAACCGCGCCATCTATTGGAATCAATTTTAAATGATCCGTTCAAATAATCTTTGAAATTTAATTACATAATTTTGTGCTTAGGAGAGTTGATTAAAAATAACATACAATTTTTATGATCAATTCTAGAAAATGTTAATTTTACACACAATTCAATAACAAATCCATGCACGTCGCACCATCTAGTGACATTTATTTGAAGCTTATTTCTTTGTTAGCCCTGGGACCCCGAGCCGCAGTTATTATATTTTCAGGCTGAAATTATTTTGGGTATAGCTCATATTATATGCGTAAATAATCTAGTTAGTAAAATTAGCCTATAATTTTCCTACTGCTGGAACCCAGACCTCTTCTCTGTGTCAGGGAAGGAACCGTAATCCACCATACTGGCCCAGTGTGGGTTGGTAAATACCGTTCGAATTTTATAGTTCAAGGACATGCCGCAGGTTTCCTCACGAACTTTTACAATATTGAAAGCAGTGGTATTGTAAAGTGGCTCCTTGTATTCGAACCCACGATCAAATCGTAAATCACGGCTGTTGCCCCTGGGCCATAAGTGCACCGCACCTTTTACCTTGGTTAAATTACTTGTTAGCAAGACAAAAAGGTACGGGCGGACTGATCATATAAGTCCTCAGAACGTGCTTTCAAGTATCTCCAAAATTCTTTATCATCCACCAGTAGGTAATATTACTGATTTCTTTTTATTCTAAAACAATGCCCCAAAAACTGTCCAATTATATGTAATAAAATGTTTGATTTTTATATGAATTACCAGCTCGTTAAACTGTTTTCACAAGAACCTTATTAAAAAATTAAACGTAATAACACTCACTTCCTAAACTTTCCATAATTAAATTAAAGTTGGACAGGACATCAAAGCGAATATTATTGGTAGGACCTAAGCTGAAGTATTAATTACACCAGTCGATCGAGGCGACGAAGATGACGAATTTTAATAGCTTTTCTGAGAATATCCATGTATCTATTGAAATAATATAGAGTACCTACCTAGGCATTTCAATTACAAACCTAGAAGTTAGATTGTCAAGCATCCTTATCTCTTTTGAAATTTTCGATAGACGTTAAGTTGATGACTTATAAAATCTTAAGATCCCAGTCAGCTAATGCCCATTGCCTGTCTTAAAAAAAATACTTTTCTTTCACATAGAAAAAATGTTTTGAAAAGTAAAAACGCGTCTGCATTGAAGTAGATTAAAAAATATTTGAGTCTATTACCTAGATTTATTGAACACCGCGAAAACAAAAAAATAAAGTAGCTATCAGAAATTCAGGCCTAGTATTTCGGACGAGAAGTTTCGTAACTGATATAAGTAATTGTGACAAATTGTCAAATATGCGATACGCTGTCAGTCACATCACTAAACTTGCGTGTAATTGTTATCGCCACGAAAATTTATCTTAATAGTTATCATCTCTTCGTTATATATTTGAATTCGGTGGATCATGTGTTATTCTTCCATACCGCATAGTCTTATTGTATTTTTATTACATACTAGCATCTACCCGCGACTACGCCCGCTTGAATAGTGTTTTATTATCCCAAGGGATAAAAAGTAGCCTATGCGCTCTGCCAGGCTATAATCTATCTCTGTGCCAATTTCATCCAGATCCGTTCCGCTGTTTTAGCGTGCTTGACAAACATCGATCCATCCATTCTAACTTTTGCGTTTATAATATTGTTAGGATTAGTAATATTGAATTTTGCGTATTTTTTACGCATTTTATACTGGGGCTGTATCTACGTATCACTTTCATCATCTTTCAGCTGTCTCAATTTATTTGGCGTCGACGCAGAACATCTTCATCGTTTTCTATTTACTGTAACCCTCCTCAATTACAGCATTGTCTTTGTCTCTATTATATATTCACGAAGTAGGTACCCAAATACTTTCTTGTACCAAGTACGCTAGTACCTATATTATAGGTATTTACTTATCCAGTCTATTTGTACTAGTACTGTAGCTTTGAACCCTAGTCTGTCATGCATAGTTCTCAACGATGAAACCACACGACAATCTTCTAAGATTTCCCTTGACGACCGATACAAAGGGAGTTACATAAATCACTTACTTTTGTCTATGTATCTACGCTACATGTTACATTTACATTACAGAACAATTTAATCACTCTTTCTTTCTTTTAAAAAACGTTGCCCTTCACTAGAAATTTCTCGAGTATCGTTGGTACATTCACAAAAGCAAACAGCTAGACCCGAAACAACTATATGCAGGCCATACAAATATTTGTTCTGTGCGGGAATTGAAGCCGCGACAGACGCCCGGCAACCAATCGCTCAGCCACAGCGCCAACCGTGCCTCAAATTATATATACGGCGCAAAATAGTGCCGTTGTTTTGAGAACATCGTAGGATTTTACCGATTCAAATACCTGCATTCACATATTTCATAGAACTTAGCCTAAGGCATTAAGTCCGCCTTTGTACCTTTTATGCATGAAGTCTAAATAAATAAATAATAAATAAATAACTTCGGAGCATAGATACAGGACCGTCCTTAATATTTTATCTTAGAAAATATGTAGGACCAAAATTAAATTCACTGGCCTTCAAAACTTAGGAAGTCAATACCACACTTTTAAAATCACAATATCTCCTAAACTATAGAAGTCAGAGTTTTGAAATAAAAAACGTTTTAAAGAAAATTCAATCCTTTCAAACTTATAGTTTATGATACATTAGTAACGTTTTTAAAGTTTTTAAATGATTAAAAGTGTCGTACTCAAGTTTTGAAGGCCAGTGTATTAAAAAGTTAAAGTTGTTGTAGTGGAAAATATTATGCAACTAGCTGACCCGGCGAACTTCATTCCGCCTAACAAATTTCTAAAATAAAAGATTTTTTCTAAAATAAACGTACCCTAAGTTACTCCTTATTACATCAGCTACCTGTTTTGCCAACAAAAGTCCCGTCAGAATCTGTCCAGCCATTTCAGAGATTAGCCGGAACAAACAGATAGACAGACAGACAAAAATTGTAAATAATGTTATTTTGGTGTGTGTGTATCGTATATATATTCATATACATGTAGTAAAAAACGGTTATTTCAATATTAAAAACAGACACTCCAATTTTATTTATATTATGTATAGATGTATAGATTATAAAACCTAAACAGCGAGAATTTTTTGACGCCCTATGACCCCTGCCCTTTTATACGTGTTCGTCGTATTTTATCTTTATTTAAGTGTATATATAGGTAGTTATTGTTAACAGCGAGAAGCATGTATTCAAAAACCCTTTGCTTAAAATACTCGTAGCATAAATAAAGATAGCCCGATAAAAATTGATTCTTTATAATTAAATTTCCACGTTTCAAAATGATGGTCGGTAAAAAATACGCTGGTTGATTTTTTTAATAAAGGTCCACAGATAACACTCTGCTATTTCAAAGTCCAACCTAACGGCCCATTAGCTCAGTTGGTTAGAGCGTCGTGCTAATAACGCGAAGGTCGCGGGTTCGATCCCCTCATGGGCCACGAATTCTTTTTGTATTTTTCTATTAAACATTTTTTCCTATTTTTCTTACAAAAGAAAGTATATATATTATATATCCTTGAAATGTTAATACAATTTTATCACCCATAAAAATGTTCTAGACACTAATCGAGTGTAATATCTCATAACCTAAACATAAAATAAATAGCAAATAAAATAGCATTGCTTGAACAATCTTCGTTGCATAACGTTTTATTCAATCAAACTTTCTATTGGTGTGGGATGCAACTTGCGTCGACACCCTTGCACCATCCCATCTGCCTAGTACGGTGGGCTGCGCTGGGGCGGCTGCTGCAGGTGCTGAAAACCTCAAACGGCGCAAGTACAACAACTTAATTGGTAATTATGTGTTTGAGCCGTTTGGGGTTGAAACATTAGGGCCATGGGGTCCGAGTGCACACCTATTATTTCGAGATATCGCCAAACGGTTGGTCGACTCTTCACGAGACCAGAGGGCTGGCCTTTTTTTTGCCCAAAGAATCAGTATTGCCATCCAACGTGGCAATGCTGCCAGCCTTCTGGGCACTTTTCCTGTTGACAGCGATGTGGATGAATTTTTTGACGCCCCGTAATTTTAAATATTAAACTCCTAATTTAGTTCCTAACTCTAGTTTACAAATTATGTACATAACTTTCTATAACAAAACAATAACTATTTATGAAAATCATCAACATAAATACAAAACAAGAACAAAAAGACAATTTGGAGATGCTGGGATTTGAACCCAGGACTTTCAGCATGCGAAGCAGACACTCTACCACTGAGTTACATCCCCGGTAGCATATAGGTCGAAATTATGCATCACGATCAACAACCACTTTCTACTTATGAGTATTGAATTTAGTTCTATTGATTAATCAATTATTATGAACAATGGTCTGTAATGAATATAAAATCAAACGGTGTCAGCGCCAAAACCCAAATTCGCGATTCTCCATATTATTTATTTTACGAATTCTTTAAAATACGAAATATTATTTTTCCTAATTATTATTTTTTCAAATTCTTATATTTCCGAATTCTTAGGTTTCTTCATTGTTTATTGTCCTAATACCAAAATTTTCCGAATGAGTACAGTTCGATACAAAAAGGAAAATAAACCGATTGTCATACATTTTTTCATCTGATAATCAAACTTTAAATCAAAACCATTTATTTAAAAAAAATCAAAGAAAGAAAAAGAAAAAGATCTAGAGCAAAATATAAACTATATACTATATATGTATGTGTATAAAAAGATGGGTGAAAATAATTCATTCCCTTTCAAATATTTTCTGAAATAAAAAGAAAACATGTTTTTTTTTAAAGAAGTGTTATGGTTCACATGTCAATACTGTTACTTGAACCAACATGTTATAATTTCTTTAAATATTCTTCAGGTGATTTTGCGCTTTTTTATAAATCATCAATGACTTTGCTCCGTATGTATTTGGCAATTTTTAATTATCTTTTCATAATATAAAGGCCTTTGCCCAGCAGTAAGACAGTAAAGGCTAATAAAAAAATATGATTCCACTTTTTTCAGAAAATGTATGAAAAATAATAAATTAATTCTTCCTACCTTTTTATTTAATCGGAAGTGCCAATCTTCTAAAGCGTTGGTTGTACCATGGCGTTCACTAGAACAACTCCACAAATCAAAGTAGATTTTGGTCATCCATAAGTTAAATTGTGTGTGGAACAAAATCTGTTACAAAGTTTTTATTGTGATTGTACTTAAATGTGGAAAATGCAGAATGTGGAATAAAATAGAAAATGTAATAATGAGAAAGTGTAAATAAATGAATATGAAAAATTCAGAATATGTAAAAATAAGAATTCGGAAAAATAAGAATATGAAGAATTAAGAAATTGGACAATTTAGACTTCGGAAAGCATCGCCGACATCAATCAAACACCTATACCTATTGTTTTGTTCTGTCTATCAGTTTCCTTTTACGTAGATACTTAGTTTAGTTTTCCTTATTGTAGATACGTCATCCTGTTTGGTATAATAGCTAAATAACCTTATACTCTGGAATGAAAGAAGACATCCAAATGATGTACCTTATAAACCAAAAAGAAAAAAAATAGGGCGGTATCGTTAGCCCTCACCAACCAACCTGATTGATAAGCAACTTATCATGTTTTTGTGAGAAGATGGATGAAAGTTAGATTAGTGAATAATTAAGATTTGGAAAGTTTTACTTCTGTATGTTTTTCTGTTATTCTTTCCTTTTTTGAATTTTTTTTTCTTAAATGTTTTTGTTAGATCGTGTTGTTGTTTTTTTTTTTCAATTAGTTTTTATTTGTATATAGATATATTTAATTTTGCCTAATTCCCGTATGTTTCGTTTTAGTGTTTTTTTATTTTTATTTTCATTGCATAACGCCTTAGGTCTGACCTGTAAAGTTATACATGTATTCTTAAATAAATAAATTAAATAATTAATTACCTATTTACTCTAATATTTTTCTAAGGCGCTTAATTTTGTTCACAGGTCTTAGGTATTACAGAACGGGAATTCATGGACCAAATGGGAGTATATTTCGTTGGATTCGTCTCACAATATGGCTACGACAGAGTCTTATCAGTCCTTGGCAGACACATGAGAGACTTTCTCAACGGATTAGACAATCTCCACGAGTATTTGAAGTTCAGTTACCCTAGAATGAGGGCGCCCAGCTTTATTTGTGAAAATGAGACCAGACAAGGATTGACGTTACATTATAGGTCTAAAAGAAGAGGATTTGTTTACTATGCTATGGGACAGATAAGAGAGGTGAGTATTATCTATGTTAAATAATCAACTCTAAGTATTAAAAAAAAACAATAATATCTGAACAAATAATAACCAAAAAGAGATATTTGGAGGTGCGGGGTATCGATCCCCGTACCTCTCGCATGCTAAGCGAGCGCTCTACCATCTGAGCTACACCCCCGGTTGAGATTAATGTTCAAATAGTTGTTCATGTTCGATTAAAACAGACATATGATTATAAAATAAAGTACCTGCTTTAATATTTTTATTTTAAAGTTTTAATAATTATTTCATACTGATTTTATCTGTTTACTGACGTATAATCTACATTAGTTTACACATTTCTTGACTGAACGGTTTTATCGCCATCTATTGAGGAGACGTTATAACTGTGCGTCTTGGTTCTTTTTCCATTGTGTCAAAAGATGGCGCTGCACTCAAGAACTAACATTAGAGCTGTTGTTTATTTTTTTTTTAGTAAATCAAGTAATGCCAATGTTTTCTTTCAGGTAGCCCGCCATTTTTATCACAAAGAGATGCGAATAGAGTTACTACGGGAAGAGTTGCTATTCGACACAGTACACGTAACTTTTCAACTCACATTCGATAACAGGGCCTTCACGCTAGCCTCATTGGCTATGACCAGAGAAGAAAAACATCTGCCAATCAGTGCGTCCGTGTTGTTTGAAATATTCCCCTTTTGTATCGTGTTTGGGTAAGTAACATGACATCACTCCTTTATTCCCTGAACTTAACCTAGTATTATCATCACTCTGAAATAATTGTAGATTATTTCAGGTACAAGCAAAAAAAACAATTAATACTCGTAATGGTGCTATCTATTAGGATAAGAGCATGTCCCTATATATAATATCTTTTATAAATACTATGTTACCCTGTAAAATAAAATGAACAAATTAATGCATAAAATATCATTATTTATTACAGATCAGACATGGTAGTGAGGAGTATTGGCAATTCATTGATGGTAATATTACCGGATTTAGTAGGCAAGAAAATAACCAACTGGTTCGACCTGGTGCGGCCACTCATAGCCTTCAAGTTTCAGACTGTAAGTTAACCTTCGTCTCACATCTTTATTTTGAAATTTTGGTGATAAACGTTACTAACGCCTGCAGAAAACTGCACTGTAATATTCTTCTTTGTGTGTCGGTTTGACTCAAATAAAATTTTTGCCGACCAAAATGTGCCCATCTGGATAGCTCTGTCGTTGACCTCAGGACCGGATCTAAGGGGGGTCGAGCCGGGCAAATACCCAGAGTGGCATAAATAAGGGGCGATCAAACTGTACTTACAGCCCTTTTCATTTCATCAGAAAACCTGACTTATTTGTGGTGTGGTGCTCAAAGTTACAAGCTCGCTTCGCTTTCGAATGTTATTGGTTCTTGTTGTAAACCCACCGTTAGATAACTTAACATTCATGGGTGAAATGTTTGAGCTCACTTCGTTTTCACTTCGCTCGAAGTTGTCAAAAAAATTGGCTTTATCCAATTCCACGCGCGACGGTTAAAAACAGCATTTTTTTCAATAGATAGTAACCTGAAACATTTACCTCTTTATAAGGCGTGATTTTAAAGGGCGCCAAGGAGCGGCGGAATTGTTACATCGGGCCCTGTGGCCTCGTTCGCCTCGGAAAGTGCAGGTGGTTGCGTATGCTGGGCAGGCAAGGAGTTGGTGCATATCCCATGAAGGGTATCCACAACGGCTCTGTGTTTGGGACGGGTCAAGCCACTGCAATAATACTCGAAGACGCATAATCATTATGCAAAGTGACAATCAGAGTAAAAATTTAGGATTTATCGTAAATAAATCCTACATTTTAACGATAATCAGTTATGACTTGACGAACTATGTATTTTTTCAGGTTAAAACCAATTTCTGGAAATTTTGACGGATCATATATTTAAAACAAGTCATAACATGCAATTTGATGTATACAATGAATACCGTGATATCATCAATCACAGCACGTTAATCAATTGGTTAAATAAGTTTTGCTAAATTTTTCGGAACTATGGCCTAAAGACCGTTATTAGAATGCGAACCTTCTTGAAAATATAGGAATTAAGTACTTCTCTGACTTTTCAAGTCTAACCTAACACTGTCGTACCTATGCTGCAGATCCTGAACCGCACGAACAACATCTTTGAGCTGGTGACCGTGGAGGCCGTGATCCACGAGAAGGCTTCTGACAAGCGCAACGAACTGCTGCGACTGTCTGACGAGACCGAGGCTGCTACAGATAAGAACTTGAGGCTTAAAGGTATTCATTTACTTACCACACTAATATTATACAGGCGAAAGTTTGTGCGTGTGCTTCTTCACGCCAGAACGGCTGGACGGATCTGGATGACATTTGGCACATAGATAGATTATTGTCAGGAATAGGGGCGAAGCCGCTGGCAGAAGTTAGTATTTATATATTCTTTATTATACACCAAGATAAAAAAATACATATACGGTAATCTTCAAATAAAAATAAACACAAAACTGCCTTTTTAACCCGGCCTTTTCGCGTTCTGCAATCTCTTCCAGGGAATCTGGGTAGGTACTATTATAGGCATATAGCAGGTAGGTAATACTTTCATTGATCACAGGTATATTGGAAATTAACTGCATTATTTTAGGGTCTTGACCTCCAGTAGGAACTTTTCTACCTGAGAACTCTTGCTGCCCGAGAAGAACGTAATCTAAGACACTAACTATACGTAAGTGGGTATAAACGGCTGAATTAAATTGATTTGGAAAAGGGATAGGCCCTTCTGCAGAGCTAGGATAGGTTAAATGGACCACTTTGCCGCATTTAAACTCCCAATTGGTCCGTAGTGCGTGCAGCCCTCCTCCCTGTGAGAGGGAATGGTCCGTAATTCACCTCGCGGGCCCAGTGCGGGTTGGTGGATGTCACATGGCTCCTAATTTTCGTTCTAAGACATGCCGGTTTCCTCACGATGTTTTCCTTCACCGTTTTGAGAGCAGTGGTGATGAAATAATTCACACAAAGTACAACTACAACTTGTTTGTCGCGGCCGCCACCACTGCTGTCCGGAGGTATTTTATTACGTCATGGTTAGGGTGTTCTACCTTGGTAGATCTCATAGCTATAATACTTACCCATTTTATGTAGCTGTCAGAGCACAAAACACTTTTTTTTACCAGTGTCTAAGAAACTGTATAAACAGGAATAAATAATAAAAAAACAAGTAAAATTTAGAAACTCTCGACATATTTTTGTTTCATGCTACATAATTTATCTAGTAGTAGACACGCTTCGATAGACTATCTATTGAACACGTAATTAAGACACGATATTTTGCGAAAACATCCCGATTCAAACAGTAAATCGCCCATAACTTTAGAAGCTCATCAAACATAGCTAAGAACACTCTCGATAATAAAGTCACCTTTGAAACAAAAAAATACAAAATCAAAATAGGTTCATCCGTTTAGGAGCTATGATTCCACAGACGCACACAGAAACACATAGGTACATACGTCAAACTTACAACAACCCTCTTTTTCCGTCGAGGGTTAAAAATAAAACATATTACACCCAATCTTTACTAATCTGTTCTGATAATATCTGAAAACATCGTCATCGTCATCGTATCGAAAACACGAAAATGATATAGCAGGGTAACCCCGCCATCAAAACATGACCCACATAACGACCCACGATCTGAAAACCAATGCTCCCCTAATACTCATCAAATTGCCGCTAAGATGCCAATCTGACAGTTGAACTAACCGGACTCGAACCCACATCAATCGGTGTCACGGCTTGAATTTGCTTCGATAAAGAGTCACTGAGATTTAGGAACCCAGATGTTACGAAACATTTTACATGATTGCATTCCTATGATACCTTTTTTAGGATTCCGTAGTCAACAAGGAACCCTTATAGTTTCGCCATGTCCATCTGTCCGTCAGTTCACAGCTTAGCTCAGAGACTCTTAGTACTAGAAAGCTATAATTTGGCATGGATATGTTATGGACCAAGTGAATAAAAAGGCATTATTCATAATGCCCAATATGAGTACCTAGGTAATATGATAAAAACTATTGAAATTATTAAATTTACCGGGCTTTCTTAACAATGCCCATCACTCATTGGGCCAGGTAATAAAAAAATGTGTTTGTGCTCCGAATAATCACTTGATCCATGACAGATATACATAATATTAATCACGCCGACAAAGTGGTAAAATAAAACTATGAATAAATTTTTAAATTATTAATCAAAAAAATTAAAAATCCCATGGTGTCGGGTATAGTTAGATAGGCCATTCAAAAATATTACGGGTCTGTGAAAACCATTTTTCGATTCAGAGATTCGTTTGCTTAAAATTAAGCTTTAAATGGCTAATGTCTGTTAGAGTCAAGTTTGGCCCCTCCCTGCCATCTAAATGAATGCTTTTGGATATTGGAAAAAATTCACGGCAGTAGTTTAAATAACGAAATTAAAAGGAAAACTGTCACAGCTAAGTAGGCTTTACAAGTTTATGAGTAATAGTCGACCAACTTATAAAATGTACTTGGAAAAGTAAAACTTTGTATATTGATGTATGGGGAGGGACAACAGTTTCCGAACGGCAAAGTTAATTTTCTCAAAAATGGTATGTAGTGTTGCCATAACATCTCTAAAAAGTATCCAGAAAGTAAACTCTACTGGACTTATTCACAACTGTCCAGTAAGAAGCGAGATTTTAAATTTGGAATCTCCTTCTGTCCAGTAAGTAAGTATGTAATTTACTTACTGGACAGTACGTCATCCTCTTTAGATCTGCTTAGAAAACAAAACATAGTACCAGACATAGATTAGAGTTTACCCATTATAACATGGTTATAGGAGGGAGGCTCCAAATATATATCTATCTCTATTTTTGGTATGACATTTTATGAGATAGATTTTTTTTAGCCTTAAACAGCCATTTTATAGTCTGTGACACTTAACGCGACGCAGAAAAAGTATGCACGTTGCGTTTTGTACTTAGTAATGTTGTAGAAGTATAGTGTGGGATTTTATGTTTGTATTTAGTAATTCCAGTTTATAAATCATGTTGGATTAAAACTTTCCATTCTAAAATTAACATGGAGTTTCAAAAACAATAATTTGTTGTTAAACTTTCTTTCATTTTTGAGAAAAGCATTATACAAGCCTCAACCAGTAAGAGGTTATTTACGAGGCATCCTGGCCTCGTAAATAACCTGGATAAGTCATACTTGGCCAGGAAGGCTTACTTACTGGATTCTGCAGTAATGTACTACGAGTATTTGTCCCTTCGTTAGATCAATGTTCGGTGCTTTCATTTTGACGTGATAACGTCTTTAAAATCGTTTTAGTCGGGTGACATGTTCAGAAACTTGTGTCACACCAAAACCTCACGAGCGCGATCGCAGTTATAACGAGAGAGAGACGGACCGATCTCCCGTCTCATCTCGAGCGCTGCCAGTCATTCCGTGAAACTTGTCACGCGGAATCCTCACGAGCGGAGGCTGGCATAGCGTTCTAGTGAGTGGACCGATCTTCCGTCTCTCTCACTCTAGCGGCATACAAACGAATGGAGATTTTCTCGTGCGGTTAAGTTCAAAAGTGTGAATAAAACGATAGATGTAATTTAAAATTTGAAAAAATTGTTATCTTCATTAATTCCTTACTTCCCAAAAACTTATATCACCAATAAGACGTTATCACGTAAACATCTCGATCGTAAACCTACTTTACAAAAAACCAATTTTTTTATGAACGTTAACAATTTATTTTGGTGAATGTAGCTATTTAGCTTTTTTTGTGTTTGGGAAAACATTAATACTAAGAGAGAATTAGTGAGTAAAATTTGCGCAATAATTGCTCTTCAATAAGAAGATTTAGAGTTGTTGATTGTGTAGTACCTGCCATACCTACAGCTGTAGGTAATTCCAACTTTTATGGCATAAAGCGTTTGATCGCGCGATGATTGCTGATTACTGATTCATACGTAATAAGCCTGCCGTATAATCTAACCTAACCAATACATGTTAAGGTCGCATACGTAACGGATTTTAATCCGGATGGAACGGGGCTATAAGTTTTTAAAATATTGTTTCAAACAAAATGTATATGAAAGAGCATACGTCACGGGTGCGCGGACTGCCGATGACGTGGCGTCCACCTGGTATTCGATTCTATATCGATGTATTGATGATACAATGTCATTTCAAGTAGTCAAAAAGACAATAGGTAGAGCCTTGTATATATATATTTGACAGTTATATTATTTCAACCCATAAGAAGTTTTTAATTTACTGGGAATGTTATCAGAATTGTACTTAACTATTACTTTCACTAACTTTACATACAAAAAAGAAACTCAGTTTCACGACCTTGTAACAAATTGTTTTCTCCATATATAACAAGAAAACGTTCAACTTGTAAAACAAATGAATATTGGCATGGTACATCAAGACCAAGCCAAAATTAGTCGCTCTCTAGAAGCACGGTATCTCTAGTGGCAACTAACTAAACTTTGAAACCAAAGTATTTTGAAAGACTCGGGTTCAGTCAGAGAAAACTTCGACTTTATATTCTATGTGTCAAAATTTAATTTTGTTTGGGTTAAGAAGATCTTTGTTCAGCAAAAAGTAATCATTATTTATAAGGTCTCAGTTTTAGTTTTGCCGTAATATGGCTCTAATCACTTTCAAGCGAAGGCTGGTCACAACGCTAGCTATGTTCCTACAAATAACTTGATAGTGGTTACGACAATTTACAAGTAGGTAACTGGGGATATTGCTTCTAAAAATAGATGTTCATTAATGTTTCTATACCTCACGCTTTATTGCCATGCAGGTAGGCACAAGTTACGAACCTTATACACTCCTTATACTCCATTTAAAACCATACGTCTGATTATACAAGCACGCCGGTTACGACTAGTTCTTTGGAAATGTGATTAGAAAATAATTCAACGGCGCCTTATCGGCCAGAAAGGTTGTCAACATAATATTCATGATAGAGTTCGAGTAGGTACTTCAAAGTGCTTCCCAGTATCATGCAATCCTAGTTCATAATTTCATTCGCCAGCAGGGAAATCAAAAAGTTAGCTGCCTCGCTCTCCATGAAAACCGCAATTTCTCGTTTCACGTGGACACCGCATAGAAATTCAATTATAAAATTAATTTTCAACTTAACAAGTTAATTTGTTCTGCAGTCAGTCTAGTTACGTCAAATAACAAACACTGCCGTGTATTATTTCATAAATTTTCTCCTGAAATATTAATATAGGTACATTTATTTAGATGACCGAACTGGGAAGTTTGAAGTAGTTGGTGCGACGAAAAGAATAATTTTCCGAAACTAGTTTATCTAAAATTCGTTTCGTTTCTTTTTTTTTGACCATTTTTTCACAGAAGTCTTGCTCCTAATATTGAAATTGGAGCAATTTGGACGCCATTGAAGCACAGAAATTCTCTTCGGTATCAAATCTTAAATTATAATAATACAAGAACCTTCAGTTATAAACTGTGGCATCGTTAATTTGGAAAGTTTGCGTTTTATAACGAAAACTTTTTGGATACAAAGAGATTAACAGACAGTGCTTTAGTCTTTTATTGAGGCAGAAACTCTTCGCAAGAACCCTAACAGACATTTACAGATACAAAGTAAATACTAAATGAATTTACTTATATAACTAACATAACATCACGAAGATATACTCCGAAAGGATAGGCAGAGATGTGCATATAGAATACCCACACCCACTATTTCCTAAGTTATACGGGGCTAACCTATGCCAGCAACCGGGCACAAAACCTGAATTCGGACTTCTACTAAGAATCTCGAGAAGATCCAAGTACCTACTCACATACTTAGATATAGAAATTCCAGATGGAAAAATTCCAATATAATACTTTCACCGATTGGACAATGTAGGTAATATAGGACCTTATGCTAAGAAATAGAACTTATAACCATTAATCCACAGAGGCAGCAGTTAATTTAACTTAATTGAAATCAGATAGAGAACATCATCAAAATGTCGCTTGAAGTTTGAATGATAATGATAAACGATCTGAAACCTTTCAGGCATGCAACCTAAGAAGCGTTTTGCGTATGACGGAAGACCTTTACCTGACGTTATTAATTTACATCTCAAAGGTAGACCAGACTAAAAAGCACCAAACTTGGCTGTAACCAAAGTAGCCTGGGCACTAGACAATTCATGAGATATGGCACCTTTTAGTGTTCGAGCTAGCAGGATTTTTAAGCAGGCATCTTTAGGACGAAAATGTGAAAGCTGAGTACATGAGGCTTGCTGAGGAAACGTCTATGCCATAAAATAATATAAAAACAAATATAAAAATGGATATAATATATATCTGAAAAACTTTAAGATTTCCAAAAACGCGTACAGGACTGTGAATTTCCATTTGATCGGGTGCGACTTGACGCAAAATGACATGAGTCTGACGAAGAAATTGTGGGCTTTCCCTATATCTAACGTCATTGAAAACATCGATTTGGAAATTTTTTGTAAGTCATTTTTTTGGAATTTTTAAAGTGGACCCTTGATCAAATTGCAATTTAAAACTGGATAGATATATTTTCGGTGTTTTCTTAGCAAGCCGCACCGACTTAGCCATCAACTTTTCGCCCTAAATATGCTTGCTTAAAAACCCTACCAGCTCCCTCTCTTTTTAGTTTTAAATGTAACTGTAAATACAAAATTAATTAATGATGAGTGGCGCACCAAACGATTTGGCATCTTTACCAAATTTACTTTACCTATCCTTCTATAGAACTATTTCGATGTTTAGAAAGCACTTCTATAACACTTTATGAGTTACTTTTCTCAAGATTTTGGTTGCTTCAGAAAATGTTCAATATGTTTGTCCAAATTTATTTTTAGAGACCAATCTTTTTCGACAAATATTTGCCTACTCTTGGAGGGTTTTTGCAAATCCATCTTCGCTTATAAATTATAAGTAAGATACTTTCACAAGACTTCAGCTTCAACTTGATGTACTTACACGAAACTTTTACGCTTTATATATATTTAGAATATATCGATGTTTGTTGTTGAAAAGTTATTTTGTTACTTACTCTTTTCCACCATGTTGTAAGATAAATTATTGATTTCTTCTTCTTCGTCATTAGTAATCCTTTATGTTCTGTCATTTATCAATGTAGAGATATTTGGTACTTTAATCACGACTTCCACCTACACTTACTATTTCTAGTCTATTTATCGTCTTAGACCCTTGTTGTAATTTCTATCTCTTCTACAACATTTCTCTCTTCCCTGTCATTTACTAAATTCCTATTTTCGTATCCAGGACAAATGATCTATATGGATAACTGGCGAATGATGATGTACCTGGGAACTCCTGTGATGCCTGACCTGGCTGCTCTAGTATCTACTGGGCTATACATCAACGATCTGTCCATGCATGATTTTAGCAGGTACATTATTTATTTATTTATTCTTTAATGCACTAGTAAATTTTACTGCAAAAATGCTAAAGGCATTTTCTATCAGTCGGCCTTAAGGTAGTACAGAGATCGATCATGACAGCTGCAACCGCAAATTATTTATGTTTTGTTAGTGCTTTAAATTATAGAACATGTATATTATGGCTTAACAAATACTTTCACTGATTAATCACCGTGTATAATAAATGTGAAATTGATAATATAAAAGTAAGAAATAAATAAATAAATATGAAAGTAAGATTGGATGTTTGTTAACCAAAAATGCCTCAATGGCTAAACGTATTTGAAAGAAATTAGAGTATGTTTAACCTAAATTACGATTCGAATACTTTTTATTCTATTAGTCTGATCCCATGGGATCATTATCGTCATTCAGGCAGGCGACGTCGCTGAAAAAGCTAAATAAAAACTAGTCCGTGATCTAAAAGTTCATTAGTGATTTAAGTCTTCCTTTCAAAATTTCAGAGACTTAATGTTGGCTGGAACACAGCAGTCAGTTGAATTGAAGCTAGCCTTAGACCAAGAACAGCAGAAGAGTAAAAAACTAGAGGAATCGATGAGGAAGTTGGACGAGGAGATGAAAAGGACAGACGAGCTGCTGTACCAGATGATACCGAAACAAGTGGCTGATAGATTGAGGAATGGAGAGAACCCTATAGATACGTGTGAGGTGAGTGATAAATTCAGGTAGTGTTAATTTTAAAGTTCATACAATGTATCAACTATGTGCAGACATTTTCATTACAAAAATTCCAAAATAATTTACTTTTCATAAGCGTACATGAACCTGGGCATTTATGAAACTTGAGAAGATAGTTGCATGGTTCTAATTTTATTGGTAACTGGGACTTCTTTATAAAAATGGCAAATTAAGATAGCAAAGTCTGGTTATAACAAACACAAAGGTAGCGTGCAATTAATAAATGTTATTAAATTAAAGAGTATGGGTAATTGTCAAGCATTATTCAACTAAAATTTGTAAGTAAAAATGGTTGAAAACATGCTATATTATGTACCTTGGCTGGACTATATCAATATCGTCAACATAATGTACTTTGTGTATGTTTGTTTAGCTTAAAAGGAATCTCCAGTTCATTTAACATAATGAGTAGATACAAAACAGTGTTATAAATCAAGTATAGTTTAGGATGGTATTAGTGTAACGTCTTGTGGAACATCCAATACTATTCAGTTTCCTCAAAACTACATATTTTTGCTTCATCAATTCCATTCATCAAAACAGACTATCTTCAAGCTTCAAACAGACGTCCACACACGTTTCACAGTCCCTTGAGCAAACAGTAAACCAATATAGGAAAGATCAGAGGCTTAGCAGTGAAGCAAGAGGCGATCGTACTCTTAATCCGGGATCTTCTTCAGTAAAGCTTCCGTGGCCTTTGGGATTTGCTTTCGTTCAAGGTCGATACAAAATTAAATTATTGGATATATTTTTTTGATTTCTAATGAAAATTTTTTGATTGCATGGAATATGTCGTTTCGTTTCGTTGTCTTGCTTTTTATAAAAATGCATGGAGTCATAGTCAGCCCGAAAAATATTCGTAAGATATTTCAATAGGTATTTATCGCAATTTTTGTCACACTGCTAAGCAAAAGCATTTCTACTTTCCTTCCACTCCTGTCTGTGCTGCTACAAAGAACCAACCTTTTTTAAGTTTGGCTTATCCTTCCATCTTCGTTAATCTATGAATTCAATGTTGTATGGTCTGAAAGTTCTGGAGTGGCGACTGCGAATTGGAAGACGTTCCGTTGGAAGGACTTCCACTATGTGGACCGATGACCTGGTGAAGGTAGCAGGTATTTGCTGGATGCGAGACGCACGGGACCGGTCAATATGGTGACACTTGGGGAGAACTATGTTCAGCAGTGGACGTCTTTCAGCTGAAATGATGACCTGGACGAAGACATAGACGAAGGCATAATTTTGTAATGCCAAAAAAAAATACACGCAGACGAAGTCGCTAACAAAATCAACTATAATGTAAACATTGTCATAGAAAAAGTTCGGTAAATAGTTTTAGCAAGAATCTTCCTGGAATCTTCCACTGTTATTCCCGAAATACGTTAGTTTCCCCATTGTTATTCTGTCGCTTACCATATGATAATATAAAAATCATATTACTAACTCAATGCTTGTCTATTGATAAGTCACGCGTGTCGAATTTTCCTTGTACACTGTCGGAATAACAAATTCTTTTTCATTGTAGTAAAATGGTGGTTCAGTACGTTTTCGTATCTATAGTATAGTATATATAGTTTGGAATATAATAATCATGGACTTGGACCCAAGTTCCCATCAAATGAAAATTAAGAATCAATACATTGTTTCTTAGTTTCTATTTGTGAAGATTCACTGGTGTTTCTTCTACTATAGTGTCAGGAAGAGTTCCGGGGATATAGAAACAAATTGATTGAATCTTGATCAGAATACCTACACTAACCAAAAAAATGGGCCGGATTTAAAGATTTCCATATCGAATAATAGTCATTCTTTGTTTTCCAGACAACATAATCATCTAAAAGAATACCTTTAAGAAACTAGGTCATAATAATAGTGCACTTCGCCCTCATTTATGCATATTAGCCTTATAGATTAGAAGATAGTCAATTAGCTAATTCTTTTGTAGATATATTTACCCCAGATTAGTGACCCGGAAAACGGGAACTATTCATCCCGAAAAATCAAAATTAGCAAGGGTTCAATAATCCGACCTCGCTCTGTATTCACCCTTATTTGCTGTTTCTCTATCCACACTGTTATCCACTATTTCTATAGCCACACCTTAACCGCTGTTTCGCTAACCACACCTTTATACGCTTTTATTTCTAGCCACACTCTCAACCGCTGTTTCTCTAACCATACCCGCACAAACAATAATTCGTGCCGAGTTGCTCGTAGATGAGATAAATGATAATTTTAGTTTATTATAACTATGATTCTGAGGTTTACTCATTTTATAGGATTAGGGGGTTTAAAGTTTCAATGGTCTGTTGAACTAAGTAGTGGTTGTGTTCTCAGTGTTAGCTGCTGTTGGTTTAGTACTTATATCTGGGAATCGAAAAATATCTTAGGAGTTATCAATCTTCATTAATGCCACCTTGTAACAATAAGGTTTTCCTACTTGGTACATCGTCAATCATATTATTATATCCATTACGAACATTATTCCTTTTTTCTGTTGCCTGTTCAAACAGTCAAAGTTGAGCAACGTCAGAGCAAACTCTTTTGAACCCCCGACGGAAAAAGAGGGCTGTTATAAGTTTGTGTTGACTTGCTGTGTATTTGTGTGTCTTTAAGTGGCATCATAGCTCCTAAACGGATGAACCGATTTTGTTTCTTTTTTGTTTGTAAGGTGACTTTATTGCGAGTGTTCTAAATTTTTCCGAGGAATGGGCAAATTAAGAATAGCAAAAATGTTTCTATACCATGCCTTTCTTGTATACCCACAGATGTTCGACAGCGTGTCAATCCTGTTCTCCGACGTGGTGACCTTCACAGAGATCTGTTCCCGCATCACGCCCATGGAGGTTGTCTCCATGCTCAACGCTATGTACTCCATCTTTGATACGCTGACTGAGAGGAACCGGGTTTATAAGGTATTTTTAGTTCAGTATTACCTTTAGCTAACATGAAATAACATCGACTATATTGGATCACCACTGCTGTGTGACTGTATTAACTTCATAATTTTCTAAGGTTATTCATAATCATTTTATATCACCGATTCTGGAACACAGACCTGGTGAAGGTCGCCGGTCCACTTTGCCTCAAGAAACCGCAGGATATGGCCAGCGCAGATCCGGTCGATGGTTCCATCCTATGTCCAACAAATGCAGTATTTTAACTAGACGCATTTATCTCTATTTTCTTATACTTGCCTCGTTAAAAATGTCTTAGTAAAAGCAAGTATTTTATATTTAAACCATTAATTTATTGTAGTAGCGGTAGGCGAGTTCTCTCTTGAAGTAGACATTAAGGATAATATAAAACTCCAACTAAATAAAAACTTTTTTTACACCTACCTCTGTTTAATCAATTCCAGGTAGAAACAATAGGCGATGCCTACATGGTGGTATCAGGGGCGCCAGAGAAGGAAGACAATCATGCTGAGAAGGTGTGCGACATGGCACTCGATATGGTGGACGCCATCACTGACTTGAAAGATCCTAGCACAGGTAAATAACCTTCTCTCTCAGTGTTTGTTTGTCTATGTGTTAAAAGTTACTGCAAAAGAAAAATCAAATTAGAGATTCCAGAGCTGTAAGGAGAATCATCTTCAAAAATCACAGACACAGTAGAAACAATAGAAAAACAATTGTTTGAATTACCATACATGTCTCTTTTAGCGCTGAAGCGCGTTACGTTAAAAGATCGTACACAACACACTATCACAACTTTAACGCCAAGTGTAAGGCTTACACCAAATTCACAGAAAGATAGCACAGCAATATATTCTTAACAAACATTCATAAAGGTCATCCATTTTCTACTTCCAGGCTCCCATCTATCAATCAGAGTAGGAGTTCATTCAGGAGCAGTGGTAGCCGGTATCGTAGGCCTTAAGATGCCTCGTTACTGTCTCTTCGGAGACTCAGTGAACACAGCGTCACGAATGGAGTCTACTTCAGAAGCCATGAGGATACACATCTCGCAGACGACGCAGGAACTACTGTCACCATCTTATATGGTGACTGAGAGAGGAGAGATACAGGTCAAAGGAAAAGGTAAGGATATTAATAGTTTCCTTTTGTTTTATACAAGGAATCTGTAGAAGCGTGAAATCGTCGAGGATGGTTTTTGAAAATGAAATCATGGATAGTGAAAATTGTCATAACAATAATAAACACCATATTTTTTTGTGAATCTCACCTGATAGTTATGGTGTAGTCGATGATGGAGCATTCACTTTTGTAGAAGTAACTTATTTACTCTTAACTTACAGGCCTGGTGGGTAGATTATAACTATCAAGAAACTTTACTCCGGCAGGAAATACATCTCCTTAGTACATTTTTTTCTTTCTTTAAGTAATTTGCCATTTTCATAATTTACTGCTAAAACAAGCGTTTCGTTTACCACTAACAGATACCATGACATTTTTTTCATTAAAATTCTCATATACAAACAGCCAGATCCGGAATAACTATCTGTAGGCCATACAAATATTTACTCCACGTGGGAATTAAACCCGTGACACGCAACGTAGCAGCCAATCGCTCAACCACCAACTGTCAACAAATATTCAATGTTTCTCATAAGTCAAAACAAACTGTTGCAGGTGCAATGAAAACATATTGGCTGGAAGGTCGCGAGTCCAGACCATCACTGACAAAAGTAATATCACCACAACTGACTCCTGGCACAGAACTAGAATGGGAAAGAGCTGCTGACGTCAGAGACAGTATCGCCGAACATTCGGCCCAACAAATGAATAACAAAGAAGCACAAAACTCTGTAAGGATCCAAAATGCTGACAACTATCTGCCGAATGCTGTCAATTCTGGTCCGAACTCTTTAGTGAATAGTTCAGGGAATCTGATGACGGTACAGAATACGACGCTTGTGAGGAACTCTCAAATATCGAATGCACCGACGACAACGATGACGTCACCGGTGGAAGAGAGACGGATGTATTCTCCTGTCACTTTTCAGGATGTTGCTAGGAGGAGTATAGCTAATTCTCCAAATAGGACTGAAAGGGAACGAGGTGAGTGAGACAGAAAACTCATCAACTGCTTAGCAGCTAAATCAGATTAAAATCTTAAATAATGATGTTTCTTTCTTTTCTTTTTAGAATCAAGATCAATTTCAACAAGTTTAGCTGGAATGTGGACTGACGCTGAATCGGTTGAACCACTAAGAACTGCGACCGCTACAACTATAGACAGCTTGAATTCATCTATCTGGTAAATATAAATCAAACACTAGCGAGAAAGTGTAAACATCTAACGCGAACGACAGTTATGTAATTGCACCTTAGGGATACGAATAATTGTGCTTAGTGATTTTGTGTTTAATATATTGTTACCATAATTATTACGATGATATAATGCCATCATGATTCCATTGCGAGAGAGAAATGGAACTGTACATGTCCGAAAGCGTCATCTTTTTTTCGCATAGGGAACCTGATGGAATAATTAGCCTAGTACGGGCCACTAATCGTTTTCATTATTCTGGACGATACTTTTCCCTGGCAGCCTTTTTATAAAATCAAGATAATCTCTAGTTACAGTTCAACGTCCCCTTGCAGAGTGGGGACTGCGCCACAACCCAAAGACCGAGACACTGACAATATGATTGACACTGTGAGTCACACAACTAATGAAATATTAAAATGATGATCAAATGCCACCAATAAATACTAATAATTTTTATGGAGTATGCATGTGCATGAATAAACACAATACTTTTCGCTTGAACTAAAACTTGAAATATAGCTACTCTGAACAGCTTGACACCTAAAATTGCTAAAAACATTTCGGTGGTGGATCACAAAGAATTTGGTGGTGGGTATAAATATTTTACAAAAATTTGTCGCCCAACCGAATTGAGGATCAGTTTGTCAGACCGCTGAAATGTTCTAGATATCGTTAACTAGTCCACGGCTAACGTTTGGATGCTTCACGCTAATCCAACAGTGCGTTGCAAGGATCTCCCCTGCAAGATCCGCTCCACCAGCTATAGGAGATTCCTACTCCACGCTAAGACCTGAGACCGCATCTTCGATTACCGCAAAGCATAGTGGAGATGAAATAGGTAAGCAGGTTATTTCAGCAAGTGAACAATTATAAGGAAAATTTACAAAAATGAAATTAGAATTATTGGGTACAAAATTATTTTGTTAAATATTAAATCATCCACGTACGCAAACTTTCATTAGCAAGTAATCGTAACCTTTTGGCTTCATAAGGTTTAATACTTAATTCAAAAGTAATACTTAAACATTATAAATCTCTACTTATTTAACTGGAATACTTTTTGCTTGTTTTTTTTACTTTAAAAGAACAAAATAGAATGTGGATTTACACTTGATGATACCCAATCTCTGAGTCGAGCCTAAACTCAAGCAAAATCTTCATTACTTGAAATAATATTTGAATTTAAAACACTGCTTATCTTTCTCAGAAACAGACACCGAATACCAAGATGCCCACAATGACATGAACCAAATACCACACTTATGCACTCAAGAATCTATCGAGAACCATCCCAAACCTGGCAAAGTGGGCAGATTCAAGGCGCGAATAGCTCCCGGACACAACAAAACTTGTTCAGTACACAAACAAGTTCCAAGAGATTTCTCTAACAAAGAGAAACAGCAATTACAACAAGGGAACGTCCATCCACATGGTCATCATCACACGAAGAATGTGAATCATCACCAATGTTGTGGAGCTTTCGGAAACCCTCATGTACGACATAAAAATAATTCAAGTTGTCATCTTATTTAAAGTTTACTTAAATAGTTTTTTAAATTCACCTGTTTTGCCCTCTGATAACTGAATGCACCATTTTTAAAACGTTATCTTCTTCGGTGTCTTCTTGTGCAGCGGTTTTTGTTATTTATTCCGATATTATTAAGTACACCTGTTCTTTATAGAAAACTTGTAAATTATTCTCAGGTTTATACCTGAGAATAATTTTTATAATAAGCATTTAATTCAGTAAAGGTTGTATTAATATAGCTGTTGTATCTCTGTCTTTCATAACTTTGCATAATCCATGTTGTCTTTTGTGGGTAAAACGGGTTTCTAGGGTTTAATATCTAAATCAGAATTGTTAATATCAGTACTTTTAACAGAATAATCTATTATCTATCTCGGCCTAATGTATCGTTTTGAAAACCTATTTACAAATTCACTCTAATCCATAAACATTTTTTTATATTACGTTATAGTGCAAATAGTTGTAGAAGATATACTTATTATTATTATTTTACTTAATATTTTTTGTAAGTATCCGATAAAATCTTTAACTTGTGCATATTAAAATTCTCTCCACCATTTTTTGTCTCAAAATCATCTGATAATTTTTACTTTATGTGCTCAAAATTGGTGGAAAAACATTCTAATCGTTAAAATGATTTAACATTTTTTAGTATTTAATAGATCTCAGACGAATACATCCCAAAAATAATTCCAAAGATTATGGTTACGAATGAAAACAAACAATATAAGAGCTTTACAAGATGACAATAGAAAAAAACTAAACATAAATATTTAAAAAAATATATCAAAATATTTGACGCCGTGTGACGGTGGTTTTGGCGTAAGAGAATCATAGATAATTTACCATAAATTTATTAATTATAGAATATATTTTCTTGTACACGAAGCAAAGACGATATTTTTACTGTTTGTACTGTGTGTTATCGTAGATAGATTGTTACTTAGTAACATCGAAAGGTCTTTTCGGATCATTTCTTTGAGGATTTATAGGGCGTAGCAGGCATCTAACTGTCATCTTTATGATAACCATAGATAATCATTTTATTATTTTTTGTAATAATAGCAGAAATATCTAAAATGTATTATTCGTAATCCCTAATAATGGGTTTTTAAAAATTTGTATACGACTTGCTGTTAATAATTTGCTTTAATCACTTTATTATTACTATTATTAGATTGTAGATCACTTCTAATAAAAGAAAATGTAAATTATTTTCTACTTTATGTAAATATTATGTACTTCTATGCCTTTGCTGCGTCCTCACTAGGCACAATTTATTTAATATTTGTAATAAATAATATTAAATCTATATATAAGGAAGCAGGAGCCACGATCAATGTAGTCTTTAAGTTTAAATAATAAATTTAAAAAAGTTTTTCCTATAATGACATCTATTGTGCCTATCTACTACGTAGGTACTAAACTAAAATAAAACGATTCTCCCGATTTAAATTTAAATAATATTCATTATAATATTTTTATTTTTAATAATACATATTGTTTTTGTAAATGTAGCTATATCTTTTTGACAACAAGAATATACGGAAAAAAAATATCCTTAAACGAGCGTACGTATCTAGTAGATAGGTATGTAAATATATCATAAATAAATTGTTTTTTTCAACAATTGTTGTATAGTTGAAATTCACCGCGTAGCTAAGTGTTGTGAGTCAATTAAATTAATATGTATCCTATCTAGTCCTTTTGAGATTATCCATGTTGTATTTTACATGTTCTTTATTTTTTTTATTGTTTTATTTTATTTTATATACTGATTTTTTTCAGTTATTTTGAAAATGTAAAGTTAAATAAAAGCTTTAATAATGTGAATTTTATTACTGAAGCACCTGCAGCTATCTATAAATAGTTTTACTGCTTAAGTTCCTACTTTTATGTTATTTTCAAAACCATTTTAAAAAGACACATCGAGGTTTTACATATTATCATTGAACAAATACATTTGTTGTCCACTCGATAGGGAATATGTGTATTTTTTATTTGATTAATGAAATACCTATTACACAAATATTAAAGATTTTTTAAATATCAAGATAAGATAAGATTAAGATTTTCAGAGACGAAGTTATAAAGCGACAAAGGAAATGTAGAAAGAGAGATCCGTTATGCAACTGCCAGAAAACGGCGTTTTTGTAAAGAGGGATGGACATATTTCATTAATCTTTTTCATTTATCTCGTTCGTTTTGCGATCAATTTTTTTTTTTTTTAACTAATCAATCCCAAGTAGGAATCTATCATTGAATGATAAGTGAGATAAAATGAAAAATATAAAGAACCCTTATTATTCAATTTTTCACCTGGAAGTAAAGACATTTATACTTAATATTATAAAGCTGAAGAGTTTGTTTGTTTGAACGCGCTAATCTCAGGAACTACTGGTAGGAATTGAAAAATTCTTTTTGTGTTGCATAGTCCATGTATCGAGGAAGGTTATAGGCTATATAATATCACGCTACGACCAATAGGAGCGGAGCATAAATGAAAAATGATGCAAAAACGGGCAAAACTATTCCATTTTGAGAGCTTCCGTTGCGTGCGTTGCGTAAGCGGTTAAAGTTACGCAACAATCATGTATGTAGTGTAGGTACGGTAGGGTAGGTAGGGTAAATGGGTAGGTAGGTAGCCAGTTGACGGGAGCGAAGCCGCGTTGGGAAATAAGCGCAATAGGAAAGTTATTGCAGTGCACGTTATATACGACAGTAGACAAGGAAAAACTGCGAACAAACTCGACGACAGGAGAAAGTACAATAAAAGTAATTAAAAATAAACGTCATAAAGTCGCGTGCGCCGTATATAACGTTATTCTACTTTTGTAAACATTATAATGTATCAAAAAATAATGAAGTAGGTACGCACCTAGTTATTTTTTTAACAACGACAAAAACACTACTTAGAACTACTTAGTTAAATATATACCTAATACTACTTAATTTATGAAGACTCTTCACCTATTCGAAACATTTTTCTTGTTTCTTTTTTTGTAAGTAATAGGTAGATGTTGTTTTCTTGGTTAGTCTAATTAGATAATATCACTTTTGTTGTATTAAAAATGCGTCCAAAGTGTTTGGTTATTTTATTTTTCGCCGCTTCGACATAAACAATGGTTCTTGCAGTCAGTTTTTTTTTCAAACTTCCTCGGATCCTGCTCAAGTAGGTAGACCCAAAATTTAAAAACAAACTCAAAATATTTTATTTTTTATTTTTCATAAAGATAGTATTAAATACCTACCTTAAATAACAATCATAACAAATAATTACAAACTTATATAAAAGTTAATAACAAACGATATTAATTTTGTCTTCAAGGAAACGTAACAATAGACAAATATAGACGGAAGTTTTATTACGCGAGCAACTTCCAATAAAAGTAGAAGTCTACACATAATAACACAGTACATAAGGACAATACTGTTTCCTTTAACTTGAATAATTACTTAATAAAAATATATCTAGACATAAACAACAAAGTATCTGGGTGAACTATCTACTCGCTTTTAATTTCTATCCGTATCGTACCCGCACATAAGCTTAAAATAATTTCTTTAAATATATTACAATCTACAGAACAATCACAATAGTTCGATACAAACTTACTGACGGCTGGGACATGCGTTGTATATGCTGCACTTGTGCTATTAGATAAATTGCTACTGCGTATAGCGAATCGTCACGTATTCGGAGTTTTATAGAACATTTAACCAAAGGGAGAACATTAAACCATGATGTTTGAATCACACTAGACCCTTTAGCATTGTCTTACTCAAAACTCAGCTCAGTGCCCTTCAAATGCTGTTCAGCCCACTCATCGAATCTTCGCGACAGATCATCAGACATGTAGTTCTTCCAGTCTCCAATCTCACCTTTCCTGATGAACCTCAAATCTGTTGACTCTAAATAGCTGACGCCAAAAGACTTTTCCAAGATGGCTTCCAAATTAACAGCTCGATTCGTCTTCATGTTTTGAAAAGAAAGATGGTCGCAGAGTTTGTCTACTTGAGTGTCACTGAGTTCTTTGTTCAGGAAGGTGGCAGTTCTTCTGACCACTGAAGGAAGATCATGCTTCATTTCTTCGAACTTTATGAAGAGAACGTTCGGATCCTGACGGCGGTTCCAAAAACCTGAGTAATAAAAAGTTTGTTGTAAAGGATAATGACCAATCTTATTTTAACCGTATGATACATTTTATAAAAGAGGCACAAAAATCTAAGCATACAGAGAAAAACCTGCTGAAAAATTAATATAAATTTTTAAACAAACTGATTTAAAACATGTTCGCTCTTTAAACCAATTTTGATCTATAAACCAATATTACAATAACACGTTAATCGCAGTGATGTAACATACAAACAAACAATTCATAATTGCAAATCTTTCCTTTTTCTTATGATTTAGTAAACACTGTCTTAGATAGGTTTGATTCAGTTCTAAATGGGGTCCTTAGAACTTTCTGCTAAAAAGAACAGTATTCGTAATGAACTTACCAAGTATATGATTCCAAACAGGTCCAAATGGCGCGCGATCTTTCATGAAGAGGTCGCAGAACTCCTCGAAGGTGCCTTTGAGTCCGTGCACCAGGGTGCAGTAGTGGTAGTAAGATACCACCATGTCCTTTGGGTTACGGGACGTGTATATTACCTGCCAAAGACCAACAGTTTCAGGCCTGTGTCTTCATGAAACAAGCTGGGAAGAAAGTCCTTACGAAAAGGGCGAAGGACCTATATACGAGATCTTCAGGTTGAAATTCTTTGATAAGCACCTGAATAACATCAATTCAAGACTTATAACTAGACTAGAGACAACTAAGTTAGAAAGCTTAAGTCATCCGACATTGTAAGAAAAAAGTTTTGGAGCTCTCAAAAATTTAATACAAACATCGAAGTCGATCCATGGCCTTATAGCATTTTTTCCCATTTAACGTTTTAGTTTGGACCATAGAAATATAAAAAAAACAGATCTATCGTTAGAACCCATAGAACTAGAATATTTTCATAGGCTGTTGTGATCTTTACCTTAGGCTTAGCAGATCCATCATCCTTCTCAATGTCAACTGGCAGAAGATCCCAGGGCAGGTGGCTGCGGATGTAGCGAGGGTACGGCAGACGATGCTTCACCAGGTCCACGGAGGTACCCTGGACCGATTCCTTGTGCCAGGTCGAGTGACCAGCTACCATGATGCAGGATAGCTCCACTAGGGGGCATCTTATCTAGAAGACAAAAACGAGTAATATGTAGGTAGTGAAGTGATGCTAATGAAGCGACATCTATAGGTACCGCACCGCCACATACGAACTAAAGCAGTTATTATATTATGCTATTTGTAGAAAATGTAACTAGGAAATCGGAAGATGTAACCGCAGTTAGAACAGATTGAATCCGATTTAGTCTAAATCAGAGGTCCGACCGCTCTACTTCCTAGGTTGTCTACGATTTAGGACAGTGTAATCGCGATGTGACGGCGACGCTGCGATTTAGAATGACTAATGGGTGTCAGTGTTACCATCTTAGTGGATTTTCCACTAAAACTAGTGGTTTCAACCTCCTATTTAGTGGCGAAATATTTATTTTAGTGGCTGGTGGATTTTTCTAGTGGTTAAGTAATATTCTGTTTACACTTTAAATTAAACAAGACGTTACCGATGACGATAACGCGCACCGAGGGTTCCGTACCATCATAATATGTAAATATTCTGGATGTGTTACTTTACGTACAGTCCTTCAAAAGTAGGAGAGATGGACAGGTGTATGGGCGGGCAGGCGGACAGGTGGAAGGGCGAACAGGCGGACAGTAAGTTACTATTATGTCTTTATTGTTAATTTACAAACATTTTGGTCGTGAAATGTTTTTAAATTTTCATCGGCGAGGCCTATATTCATCAGAGAATTTTAACACTGCGGTGTAGAATATTGCAGTTTTAGGTCAGCGCCACCTCTTGACCAATAGAGGAACTAATGTAATTTTTGTTGATGATTTCTAAAAAAGTCAGTCATTCAGAGATATCGTTTTATTTTTCCTGTAATCTATACATAAACTTCTATCGTATAGAATAATTTCAGATTTTTCACAATGCAAACTTCAGAGACTGTATTTTTTTTTAAATTGTTTGTCAAAACTCTGCGGCCTAAAAAGAAAACAATATTGAATATGTGCAAATAGCGCTCTTTTATATTATAATGCCACATGCCCTAGTAGCCCCACTTCGAATTCTTCAGACAGTAGTAGAAAAAAACCTTTTTCGCTTGAATGCCAAACGGGATCTAAGATATAATTGTTTTTCTATTGTGTCTGCTAATTAGCACACAAGCGATTATTTGCAAAATAGTTGGGCAAACGTCATCTAAAACTATTCCAAATTTCAAGTTTATAGCATAAGTAGTTCTTGAGATATCCAGCTGTGACAGACGGACAAACAGACTGAGTCGCACCATAAGGGTTACTTTTTACCATTTTGGTACGGAACCCTAAAAAGTAATAAATAAGAAAAACAGTAAAAAAATATATTATTTTATTAAAAATGTCTAACGGGCCACTGTAAGTTGGCTTCGACCCCTCGTGCGCCTCCCAAATGTCAAAAATGCATTATTTGTAATAGTTAATCTCCAGAAGTATTGATACGATTACGCCTTTTTTACACAACTACGGCGAAGCCAAAAGGAAGGGTAATGATTTTAGCAGTTCTATGTATGTATGTTTGTATGTAGGTGTGTATGTTTCTTCGTACAGCCTAAACTATACATCCAATTTTGATGATTATGGTGTCAATCGATTCGTTGATATGGCCCGGGTACAATAAGCTAAAAAAAAACCTTAGTCGTGTTACAGTTTTAAACTTTTTGCTAGGTAATTATATTTCTTGGATGCTGTGATAAAGGGAACTTATTCTAATCCGAACTCTAGACAATACTCACGATTCCTAGTGGTACTTCCCGATCCCAAGATATTACATCGTAGGGCTAGAAATCTCCCAATAGGAGCATAATTCACACAGACTATAAGAGAGATAGTATGTTCAACTATCATAAAAACATTACACACACATACACACACACACACAAACACAAAGAGTCATATCAATACCTTTACATTCGTTTTGTTCTTGTCTATAAAATTTACTAACTAGTTACCTAAGATTATGCATATTGATCCTAGGGAGGAGCGGATATACCCAATACAAGCATTACTACATGCTTCCTGGGTAGTTCCAGTCACTGTATAATATTGTAAAATAACCGTTAAAGAAAAAAACTATTTATTTTAATGCATGCCGTGTCAGCCTTTAATTAAGGCAACACTATAAAATGTAAAAATATGAGTAGGTACTTTATCATGTATTTTTTGGTGTATGAATGAATTAAATAAATAAAATTATTTATTTCACTGACAAAAAGCTACACTGATGTGTGCTTTTTTACACTGATGTGTATGTGAGTTTGTGTTTGGAGTATAAATGAAACTAAAAAAAAACTTACCTGTTGCAATGATTTAGCGCCCTCGTAATCCAAATCGTGTCCGATGAGCCACACCATTTCCTGGGCCCATGTAGAACCTAAACGAAAAAAGAAAGAAAGATATCATTCAAAATAAAACTGTCTTATTTTGTGCCCATTGGTAGCTACTAATTAGAAGCACGACTACAAAGTGAGCCTACTGGTTTCGATACACGGGATGGGTAAACTAGTTGGGATACATATCAATGATACCGAAGCTAGATTAACATTACACGGGACGATATAGCTAGCGAAGTGTGTAGGCAGAGTTCTGCCTATTTTTTTTTGCTTTTTTCTTTTAATCCATTGCCTCACACTAGGAATTTCTTCCTGTATCGTGGGTGCGTTTACAAACATAAATTCACATATACAAAATCCAGAGCCGGAAAAACTATCTGCAGGTCACACAAATATTTGTTCTGAGCGAAAATCGAACCCGCGACACGCAGTGCAGCAGTCAATCGTTCAATCACTGCGCCAACCGTGCGCCCTTTCCGGCAACACATATATGATGTGTAAACTTCCTCATTTTTTTGAAGTCGGTTAAAAACGCAATACATTGAAATAGATATAGGTACAATGAAAATAATTGAAATTTACACTTAGTTCTACAAATTGCATAAAAGCTGCTAACATAATAATATTACAATTTAATAATCACTCACCAGTTCTAGGATAAGAACACATCCAGACATCGGTATCCTTGACTTCCATATCTAGAATATCCTGGCCAATAGTCATATAATCAGCTGGCAGAATAACCCTTCCAGGATTTATCTCCGACATACAATCCTTTTTGTCGAACATTCGGTCCAAAAGATCACCGGTTTCCGGATCTAATTTTGAAAACGTCAACACTGGCTTCGTCTTCATGTTGAGAAAAAAGATAAAAAATATTGTTTTTGGAAAGAGGTTTTAAATCAGGCTGTATGACAAACGTCTAGTGCCTGCTCTGAACGGAAGTGTTGTGATTGCGTGGTGCATCGGTGCATCGCGTTTACCTCGCATTGCAGAAAGTCGTTAACTTTCTACCAATAGGAATACCAGTATTGTACGCCGCTGGCAGGACAGTTTGGAAATTATAATACATAAGGAAGACCGATAAAAATTAAGGTAACCGTAAGTAGGTAATCATTACGAGAATTGGATTGCAAGCTCTGATTGGTTTGACTTTAAAACTCGGTCGAATTTTCATTGAGGGATTTTCAATATTTTTAACCAATCAGAATTTTTACGTAGCATATTTTGAATGTGTAAGACCAGTGAAACAAATCTAATTTTGCTAAGGCCCATTTGCTCGGAAAACTTAACTCAGAGTTGCTAACACGAGGTTAAATTGAAAATAATTTATGACGATCTGTAAATTTAACCTCGTGTTACTAACTAACTCTGAGTTAAGTTTTTCATATATATGGGCCTCAAGCCGGGTTTCTCAACGCTAAATTATCATGTAATGTAACAAATTGTCAAGCACCCGTTATCTGCAGTGTTTGGCTATTGAAAATTCACAGCAGATAACCGATGATCATTCGTCGATAAAGTTAACAGGCCGATAATCGAGTTTTGAGAAACGGGTGTAAGACTGCATCGTTGGTCTAATGGTCGATCGTGCAACTGAATCCGATAATCAAATTCTGGGTCGGGTAAAGTAACTGTAGGTACTTATATTATTGGTGTTTTCCATTAGGAATACCTCATTAACAGCTTCGAGTCGGGACTTTTACCTAGTTGATAGCAATAGGTTCGCTATTTGTAAGTAATATGCAATGCACTTAAACATAAATGATGGTGCACGGATGCCTCAGGTAAATCCTTCGGAAAATCGTGGCATATTTTATTTCATTATCATTCTTGGCAGGACCAAAGTACTTTAGTAGACTTTTCTTTAGATCGATCTTACGACCCTAAGTAATCCAAATAAAGCTAGGACCAGTTTTTGTTATTATCCTCAAATAGCTCCCACCTAGTTTTCTACCATAGTTACCCTTTATTTCCGTGTGGTAATCAGCATGGATGTCCTCTGCCCCGGGACGAGCGGAGAGGTCTGTCAGACTCTTAAGTGACTAAAAGCCCACGGTGTTATGCAGCTACATATTGCCGGGGCGCTGCCGCTGCCTAGAGTGTTCGCGTTATACCATGGTCACCCTAGGAATGCACTGTGCATAACCAGCCTAGCCGGTTGCAGCTTTATTAGCTTTTATACTCATTTGAACTTACCACCTGGCTGGTTATGTAATTTAAACAACATTTACCTACCTACGATAATCCAGCTAATAACATTTTAAATGTGAAAGTTTGTATGTTAAGATGTGTGTACATCAAACATTACACTTAAACTGATTTCGATTACAATTAAGCCTGGCTGAAAAGGTGTTATACTTAGACTACATAAAACGTAACATAACATCACGACTTTATTCCCCGCAGAGTGAGACAGAGATGCACCTTCACATCCACAATTCACTAGTTATTTATATGTCCCATGTAGGTAATAGCGGGCAAGCATTTTTTTAGGACAATTCCTCCGCACTATATCCAAACCACTGCAACTCCTGAAAGCCAGAATCAACAGTGGCGACTACCAGAAAAGCGCCGAGGCAATAAAGCTCGACGAAGTCCCGGCGAATAAATTTAACTGTCTTGGATCCCGCAACGAAATTAATCAGAATAAAGGAGGAGTAGGAAAACAAAAACATAATTACCACTTCCCTCCATATCAAGCAGGAGACAGAACAAACAAGGCCAATAGGCACAAAGAGTCGTTTACAACTGGGATAAGCCCAGTTGCCTAGCACCACGGATAAAATTTATCATTAATATTAATGGGTCCTAACATTGTGAGCTTTATTTGATTCCAAGGTATGGCAAAACCGCTTGAACGCACGGAAATTTGTTCTAGTTTCGACAATTATCCAACATAATATTGCGTTCAATCTGCCAAAGAATACCTACACTCCCATAAGATTTATGATGTGCAGATTGTACATTTTCGCAGTCAGATGTCGAACATTGACATAAAGGCGAGGCAACGAGCTTGAAAAAAATAATTTACTTTTATATTTACCATGTCCTGTGAGAAATTGCATGCAACACAGTGATCCGCCTCCAACCACGTTCTGGTCATCCGCTCACAAACGAACGAAAAGAGATGTCGGCCCTTGATGAAAGTATCCCACCTACATTGCCATTCTGATAAAAGTTCCTCCCAGACGTCAATCTGTGGTTTATATTATCTAGAGTTTTTAACCAGCGAGCCTATTGCATTGTCACTAATCGGGGACAAGTCCACATTTCGGGCTGCTACTGAAAAAATCCAGATGAAAAAACCAAATAACGCCTTACCGGCCTGGTTATCAAATGCAGGACCTCATGCTCAGCAGTAGCGGACACTAGGCCTACGAAGCAGTCGAGGCACCTACACTATGACCTGTATTAGGGCTTCACAAATGGGGGCTACCGCGTATGAAATCGCCGCTAGAGGCGCTGGTGTCGCGTAAGGTCTCTGATAAAATGTCAAACTCCACTGTTTGTGTTGTGAGTGGGCGGGTTTTTTTTCCTAATTATATTTGTTGTGAATATTTTGGGATACCTCAGAGCTTTAACAGTTTCCCTGTCCAACGAATCATGTATGATTCATTCTATCGTTTTACTACTTGGAAAGTGAACCTATTAAGTTATTAAATATTATTAAATAATGTAAACTTGGTTTTCACGCTCGTAACAGGTACGTACCCATAGAAAAAAAATTACTCTACGTACCTAACAAACTTTGACAGCTATACTTCTGGGCCATAACCAACGTTACAAATTTCATTAGGTTCCTTTAGGATAATTTCTCGCCCGAAGGTGGGCAAATCTGCCAGAAAACGTATAATAACATTAAATTTACCGCAACTGGACCACAACGTCAAGTTAATGGAAAGTAAACAAAGTTTTTGTACTGTCCTTGACAGGAACGTTAATATATGGCGGTTCCTCTTTCTTATTTTTATGACCGGTAGTAACTTTGTCTTACCTTACGAATGAGGACCATCACCGAGCTCGGACCTGATGCTAGAAGTGGCTTTGTCAAAACTTTCCATACAAACTAAGCGTGTCAGTGAGTGTCAAAGGTTATCCTTAGGAACAAGGACCGGGAAAATTGCTGACATGTCTGCTATAGCTGAAATATGCTGTCAGAACTACTTGCGCTTACGTGAATAATATTGGAAATTACGTCTTTAGTCTCTTTCAGTGCTGTGTGAGGACTAAAATAGCCCTCATTAATCCGGATCACCGATAATTCGGTGATCCGGATTAATGAGTGGCTAATGGGCCCGTACACAAAACTGCGGTGCGACGTCGTATCGAGCTTATTGCTGTTTACTGCTGAGCTGTTTTCTGCGTTGCGAATTCGCATCGTGTAAATTCGCAGTTTTCGGACGAATTAGCTCTTAGTGGGGGCTAATTCAGTGATCATGAAATCCGAGAATTATAAGCAGAAAAATAAGTAGGTAGGTATTACAGATTTTAATTTTTTTGTCTAACCGGACGCCTAATAGGCAAATAGTTTCAAAAACGAAAATTGTTTTTGCCTTTCCGAATTAGCGAGGCCTTCCTGTATCTTACATTCTCAGATAAGATTTTCCACGAATGGCAAAACACCTATCGACCCATCACCCATACCCTCCTACATGCATTCCCATCTTACATGTGCAAGTAGAAATTGCCCACAGCCACAAATCGGACTGGGAATTTCCGTAATCCTCTTCCTACTCGGTAACTATCCGTTTACGTTCGTTTAAGCACTTGCATTTATGTTTCATTCGTTGCGTAACGGACGAATGCACTCGACCGTGCGCGCACGCAACCATGCACGCAACAAGGTGCGTAAACGACGCGGTGAAGGAATTCGATAATGAACTTTATGGATATGGCATGAGGAAGTTATTCGTAGGCAGGTTTTTATTTTTCTCAGTTCGATACAAATGTAGATAAGTAATGAAAATTCATAATGTTTCTTGTTAGTAAATATTAACCGTTACCTACGTTGCTAAAGAGCAAGAAGGATCACACAACAATTTTAATAAAAAAGGCCGTCACTACTCATAAAAATCTCCACAGTGTTATTTTCAATATGAAATTCGAATTTAGAATTGTTTTTTCGATTGGTAAACAAAAATTTTTTAGAGGCGACTCCTGCCAGTATATAAATAATTTTGTTAATCATTTGCTAATTATGGTATATGATTAGTGATTTATTTTATTAAATACACACAATCTTACTTAAAATATACCTACTTTGAATATTCGCTTCGATTATTTTTCGAAACGCGGAAATCAATACATGCGCGCGCAAACATCTCATTGGTTGCATACAGTTTGATTGACAGTTTGCCCGTCCGTTGCCGTACAACGTACGTACGTCACTTGCTTATCCGGTCTCCGGTACCCCGTTGTCTAGGCGGTCGATCGAAAAACAAAAAAAAAATATAACGTCAACAAAAGTAAACAAAACAGCCGTCATCATTGATTCCTTCAGGAAAATGTCCAAAGTGACTAATGTGAATTCTAGCTTAGCGTATGAGATACTGTTATACCTGAATAGTTTTTATCTTGGGATGTTTTTCGTGTGTGAAGTGGCCATGGGAATTTTGAAAGCCATCAACGTATCTTACCCTGAGAATGCTTTGTGGACCGAAGCCGGGATATTCAGTGCGTTATGTCTTGTGGAAGTCGTTCGTATATTCTTGGGCAGAAGAGGGAATTTAGCCAGTAAAAGTAAGTATTTTTCTGACCAGCCAACCAGCCCAATAATATTCTTATATGCATCATACCTACAATCATATCTTGTTGAAATTCCTTGCCTTTTTGTCAGCTCTCAAAAATATTAAACCATTTTTTTTTTCAGAAGTTCCAGTATTTTTCTCGGTAATGCTGACAATACCTTCAGCAATCGGTGTATGCTATTTCCTAATATACCAGACCTACATACTTCGGTTAGAGTACATCTGGTGTGCTGTAATGCTGATGTTCCATGCTTTAGAGTTGGCATTCGCTATACTCTTCATTGTAACTGTGTGCAAACATCAGCAGTATGAATAAAATGTTAGCACAAACTTGCCAAAGAGATATTATTAATGCCAAAATGTTGACTGAGTTTTAAGTGTGTTACTCTGTAATGGCTTTTAGAGTAGTTTTCAAAATTTTTACTGGAGTTATTTCATTTAAGCATGGCAGTAGTGATCATTGTCCTTTTTCCTATATTCCTTTGTCTTCTTCTTCCTACCATTATCCCAAATACCCCCTTTTCTTTCGCTTTCCTCACTCATTCTATCCATCCTTTCTTTGGCCTTCCCCTCCTTCTCAATCCATGCACATTTACATTCATAACTCTTTTAGTAATATGCATTCTTTTATTCCTTTGTATTTTTTTATGAGATAAAAATTTGAGGATCATAATGTTGATTAGAACGACTATGTCTGTATTTCTAATTGTTATAATTAACTAGCCTCTGCCCAAAGCTTTGCCCACTTAATAAGTGTTTTATCATCTCAAGGGAATACAAATATATACTATCCTATGTCCTTCCCAGGGTCTAAACTATCTCCTTGCTTAATTTCATCTAAATCGGTCCAGTAGATCCAGAGATTACCCCCTACAACACCACAAACTTTACCTCTTAATAATATTTGTATAGATAAGAAACTCAATAAACATAGGTGGGTCAATGACCACTATTGCTATACTAAAATGCAACAGCTACAATTGATTATAGGCTATTTTATTACCTACTGTTTGTATGTCTGTGCCTCACTGTAATTAAAAAAAACAAACTACTGCTTCATTAGGAGATGTAGATGAAAAAAACGCATTTGTGTACCAATGAGCCTTATACAATAATACAGGTACTAATCTTTACCTGGAAATGTTTAGATGAGTGTTATATGTTTATTTTTTTAATACCTATGTAAAAATCCTTATATGTATTGTGAGGTGTGCCTGCCACAGATAAAAAAAAATATACAGTGATAGACCCATATTCTGAACTGTGCTAGTGTGGATCTTGATTTAAAAAATATAGGTTTTTAATCATTGTCCAATCTAATTTTAATATCAAGATTCAAGCTGTTTTTTTTTATCTTAAGCATAGTTCTAAGTATTATGCGTAAAACACCCCTTTGAATGACTTATTTTTATGTAAATATATTTTTAAAATGTTACTGAAGTTAGTCTGTTTTGAACATATGAAGTTTTAGATGCATTTAAATTATAAAATATTCTTCAACTACTATTCTTCTGTGCCTACTTTTCGATTTTAGATATTTTAGGGGTCTATTAATAAACAATCAATTATAACATTTCAAAGTTGCCTACATAAAATGAAATACCTTGCTTTCTAAGGTTTATCTAACTCAACCCACAATAAATGCTGTCATCAAATATTTTAAATTAACAACCAAATAAAAGCTCAATTTTGTAGTTTCTAAGTTCTAACTATATTGAAATAAAATTAAATGCATACTATATGTGTATTTTATTCTAATTCTATGTAACAAACTTAAGCTTATTCATTGGTAGGAGGTGTTATGTGTTCTGGCAGCTTCTGGCATTCGATCTTCGTAACCTTCAGTGCACAGCCTTCGGGAAGGTTCCTCTGGATGTACTCTAGATATGTGTCGCATGTGGAGCCAGTTAGTCTCTGTAGATGAATGAATCTGAAGTATGTTCTTATTTCGTATTGGACTCTGTGCTTCTTGTAAATGTGAACGCAGCGGAGCAGGGTGTGCCTTTCTTTTTCTGCTTTTCTGAGAGCCCAACTGTAATTGAAAAATGGAAATGAGTTAATGTTGCAAGAAATAAACACTGAAACTTGAGAATGTTAAACCTATATAGAGTATCCCAAATGTTTGTAATAATTTTTAATAATCCCCATGCTAGGCAATTACTGTGTTACAGGGGTCATCTATCCGATTACATTAGTAGCGATATAAAATAATCAATTTAACATAGTACAATTTGGTGAATTGGAACGGGGAGATAAAGTATACGTATGTGAGTTGTATGTGATATGTACATATTATGTGTTGTGTATGTTGGCCGACACCCACAGTCTGCCTGCCTTCTTATGGTTTAAGTAATTCTTCCATGTGGTCATAGTTTAGGGTGAGAAGATATTCTTCTAACTTGGACTTACATTTAAACTTATTCAAGGCGTGTATGTTAAATTTTTTGTTAATTTTGTATAGGGTATGATGATGTGTGAAGGTAGTATTAGTAAAGTTTCCGGGACAAACTGGTTTGGGTCTTCTTCTGATCGTAGGGCTGTTTTCTCCATTGGGTATAGTAATTATAAGAGTATGTATTGTCACACAAAGCACATATCGGGATATATATCAGGATATCTAAACAGTTTGCTTAGAAGTACTTTTACTACTGCTCGTTGGGCTCTTTCCCCTTGTATGATAATTGTTTTGGCCGCACCACCCCATGCAACAATACAATACAATTATCAGTACCTAGTTTTAAAACTGTGTTTTGGGGTTCCTTATTAGTTGGCTTGTGCATGTTATCCCGGTTCTATGCATCTCAACAACCGATTATTACGACTAGGTTATATTTTAATACTCTTTTGTTATCAACAGGATCCAACATAGAATAACCTCAAAACGTACCTCTTAGTGACTTCTATACCCAAATGCGAGGCAGCCGCCACACAGAACCAGGTATAACTCAACAGTACCGCGGGGTCGATGCCCCTCATCTCAAGTTCTACTCGTTTATATAACTTGTCGAGTTCCACAGTCGTTGATGGTACTGGCTCGATAGGCTTCTGTATAGGAACCACAGTAGCCGCCGAAAGAGGACGGATTACGTAGTTAGAAGTTAGGGCACCCCGTACCAAGGGCGCTGAACGCCATAAACTCTGAAAATTGGCAAATAAGGCATTGCAGTGAAATTTCAGAGTAAGATAGTTACATCAAAGTTCACTAACGGTAGGTGTATTCAGTCCTTACCCTGATCGTATTCATGTTTTGGAAATGAAAACGCTTCTGGGTTCCTGAATTAGAACTATTTTGAGGATAATTTATATTAATAACTGTTTAATTCAGGAGTAATGTTATTTTTAACATAACCTCATGTTTACTTCAGTCCTGGACTGGAACTGGTTATTTTGACATTGACAGTTGACACTTTGACAGACAGGAAATAATTTAGCTTTTCAGAAGTTCCGTTCTCGTTCTGTTCAGAGCACTGACTTCGAAATCTACTACCTCATTGGTTCAGAGATAGTTTCTAGTATTATTTATTATCTGTAGTTGGAAGGAAAGTAATAAAAAATACATGTATCAAGTAAACCAAAAAATATTATTCGTGTGTTTAATAATTTCTATCAAAGTAATAGTTTGACATATGTCGCAGAGATCAAGCTATCTTATATGAAGTATAATACCCTTTGTCAAATTGTTTCGTATACAGGGTGTTTGGAAGGGAGCTGTACATACGCCTAGGGTAGAAACTAGGGATAGTCTGCTACCTACCCCCGCCCATTATATTGACCTTGGCCTCAAGGTTTTTTTTTAATTTATTATTATTTTTTATTTGACTTTTTTATGATTTTTTGACTAAAACTACCTGTAGCTCAAAATCTATCCATGGGACCGGTCGGCTAATGGTCTTGTTTTAATCGTTAGAGTCTTAGGGTCCTGCAAAAAATTATTTTACACCAGAAAATTGTGGAGAAGAAAAGTTATGGGGCCTGAAGTACCGTAGTAAGGTAAAGAAATAATTTTAAGGGCAACTTTCTATGGGGTTTAAAAAAAAACTAACAGGGTTGGAGTTCTTCTGATTTTTTTAAAACATCCTCAGTCCATGCCCTTTCTAACGATATGCTAAAAGTGTAATTATCACTTTTAGTTTTAAAGTTATTAATTAATTTCCGCAACTAGGGCACTTCAAGCAAAAATTTCAACTAATGAAAATTAAATGTGTTCGATCGTAAAAGGATGGCAAATGAAACAAAAAATTTGGTAATGACTAATGTCATTAAATTACAAATTTTAATTAATTACTAATTTTAATTAATTACAAATTTTGTTCAAATTGATGACCATTGACCTGTAAACATGCTCGGCACCTCTTCCTCATCTCCACGGTCACCGTTCTAAGCAGCAGTTCCTCGCGCATTGTATCGAATGCGGCGTGGATCCTGTTAATTAGAACCTCCCTTGTTGGTACTTCTTCTGCGTACACCAACTCTTTCGCCCTTCCCCAGACGTAGAAGTCGAGTGGGGTAAGGTCAGGCGACCTTGGGGGCCAGGGAATTGGCCCACCCCGACCAATCCAAGAATTAGGAAAGCAGTTGTCCAGAAGCTCCCTCACTGCTAGGCTCCAATGAGCAGGACAGCCGTCGTGCTGGAAGACTATGGGCCGATCTTCGTCAAACACTTCTTCCGCTAAATCAGGCAAATCGTTTTCGAGGAAATCTAAGTAGTTTTGCCCGTTTAGGTTGTCTGGCAAAAAGTGCGGCCCTATCAACCGATTACCGATGACGCCTGCCCATACGTTCACGGAGAACCTTCGTTGAAAACCTCTGTGCCTCTTGACTCTCGGGTTTTGATCTCTGGGTGCCCAGTGATGGAGATTGTGGTAATTTACAATTCCTTCCTTGTCAAACTTGGACTCGTCAGTCCAGAGAATACTCCGTAAAAAATTAATATCTTCCACGTCCGTATGGAGCAAGTGGCGGCAAAACTCCACCCTTCTTGCATAGTCGTTATCCTCTAAGCCTAAAACAATAAAAATATCAACGTTAGCGGTTTCCTTATGAATTAGTAGCTATGTAACATTGATTGCTATCTCTGTCTTTCCATTTCTCTCTCTCTCACACACATGCTCATGTTAATTTAAAAATTGCCTATGAAATTCACATGCTAGTTCATTACATAAGAGCTAAAAACAAAAACTTTATGTAAAAAATTACCTTGAACAGGGGTGTAGTGGAAAGGATGACGTCCATTTTCGCGAAGAACCGACCAGACTTTCCACACGCTTAAACCAAGCGTCCGGGCTACGGTTCTTACGCTTCTGGTCGGATCTTCCTCAAATTCAGCCAATATGCGTTCTTCCGCAGCCAAATTTGGTTGAAATCTGTTCACGGCTGGTTCCCGGAAATTTAAATTTCCGGTTTCTCGCAGACGCCGATAAGTTGAGCCAAACGTTTGGTGGTTAGGCACTCGCCGGTTAGGATACCGTTCTTGATAAATCCTCCGTGCCTCGCGCCCATTGCAATCAGCCATTCCATACACCACCAGCATGTCGGTGTACTCTTCACTGGTAAATCCAGCCATTTTGCCAACAACAAGGTAACAAATAACAAAACTTAACAAAAACGAAGTAATAACAAACTCAACAAAATTAACGAAAACAGTGGAGCGTCGTAACGGCAAGTACGTAAGTTAGCTAAGATGGGTAAATCTCGACTGACTAACAAAGACCCCAACGAGTTACCTGCCCGGCCCCGTCGACCCAAGAGCGAAAGAGACATGACATGACATGTTTTGTCTCTTACATGTTGCTCTCGTGTAAGAGTGAGACAACAAATTTGCCAACTGTAGGCCAAACTGGTTTAAATTCTGGAAATTACATTTGTCTTACAAATGTCGACTCGTGGTGGTAAAAGTGCCCTAGTTGCGGAAATTAATTAATAACTTTAAAACTAAAAGTGATAAATACACTTTTAGCATATCGTTAGAAAGGGCATGGACTGAGGATGTTTTAAAAAAATCAGAAGAACTCCAACCCTGTTAGTTTTTTTTAAACCCCATAGAAAGTTGCCCTTAAAATTATTTCTTTACCTTACTATGGTACTTCAGGACCCATAACTTTTCTTCTCCACAATTTTCTGGTGTAAAATAATTTTTTGCAGGACCCTAAGACTCTAACGATTAAAACAAGACCATTAGCCGACCGGTCCCATGGATAGATTTTGAGCTACAGGTAGTTTTAGTCAAAAAATCACAAAAAAGTCAAATAAAAAATAAAAATAAATTAAAAAAAAACCTTGAGGTCAAGGTCAATATAATGGGCGGGGGTAGGTAGCAGACTATCCCTAGTTTCTACCCTAGGCGTATGTACAGCTCCCTTCCAAACACCCTGTATATCAATAAGTTTTTCCAATTAAAAAAACATTTTTTTAAACAAGCTTTAGCTTAGCTTACCGTGAATTGTCATCCAAACCAAACGTGTATGCACAATTTCGTCTTAATCGGTTGAGGATAACTGCTTTAAAATTTAGTTGTAAGATTTAGCCCGAACACACTCACATACATACATACATTACAAGTTAATAAAAAGCTTGTGATAAATAAAATGAGTGTTAAGCCTAGCCTCCCGATGAGTGTCGGTGGTTCTGCTGACCACAAAAATATTGCCGAAGCTTTTAGAGAGCATTTTACTGTTCGGTCGCCCTTAGGTCCCACGTCTGGCGAGATAAGCGATGGTGAGCCAGTTGTGACGGGGCGGAATGTGAAGATATCTGCAAAGAGTGTGGCTAACATTATTAGAAAAATGCAGCGTGGAAAATCTCCTGGTCACGATGGGCTCAGTATCGAGCATTTTAAATATGCGGGGGTGCATTTGCCGCGAGTACTGTCTATGTTTTACAGTCTGTGCATAAGTCACTCGTATTTGCCGGAGCCGCTTATGCGGACAATAGTCGTTCCTATTGTTAAAAATAAGACGGGTGATACGTCTGACATGAGTAACTATCGGCCCATCTCACTCGCTACTACGATAGCTAAGGTGCTGGACAGTCTGCTGAACAGTAGCCTCAGAGCTCAGGTTAGTTGCATGATGCCCAGTTCGGGTTCAAAGCAGGAGTCTCAACCGAAAGCGCTATTCTGAGTCTGAAGCGAACTGTCGGTTACTACACAGCGAGGAGGACGCCGGTATATGCGTGTTTCCTCGACTTGTCAAAAGCATTTGATCTGGTTTCTTATGATATGCTGTGGGGCAAGTTGGGGGACGCGGGTGTGCCGGCGGAGTACACCTCCCTTCTCAAATACTGGTACTCTAATCAGAAGAACCGGGTGAGGTGGGTGGGTACTCTGTCGGACGAGTACAGGCTGGAATGCGGAGTTAGACAGGGGGGATTAAGCTCGCCTCTACTGTTTAATTTGTACATTAACCGGCTTATCGAGCGACTGAGTGGTACACATGTCGGCTGCCACATTGATGGAACCTGCGTTAATAACTTAAGCTATGCAGATGATATGGTATTGCTCAGTCCGTCGATAGGTGGGTTGAAGAAGCTGCTATCGATCTGCGAGGCCTATGCGGCGGAGCATGGCTTGATATACAACTCAAAGAAGAGCGAGCTTCTTGTATTTAAAGCGCCTAAACAACAGTCACGCAGTGTTCCGCCCATAAGTCTCAACGGCGTAGTACTAAACGTTGTAAATAGTTTTAGGTACCTCGGCCACGTTGTCACGAGCGACCTAAGGGACGACGGAGATATAGAGAGGGAGCGCAGGGCATTGTCTGTGAGGAGCAATATGCTTGCCCGCAGGTTCGCTCGTTGTAATACGGATGTGAAAGTAACCCTTTTTAAGGCGTTCTGTCAGTCGTTTTACGCGAGCGGCCTGTGGGTGTCATACACGCGACGAGCCTATAATGTCCTGCGTGTTCAATTTAATAATGCTTTCAGGATGCTGTTGGGACTGCCGTGGCGCTGTAGTGCGTCGGGTATGTTCGCGGAGGCTCGCATAGATGGTTTCCACGCAATTATGCGAAAGAAAGCGGCCTCCTTACTGCAGCGCCTACATGGTAGTGACAACAGCATTCTGAAAATGATCGCTGCCAGACCGGACTGCCCCTTCCAGAAACACTGGGTGGGGACAGTCATAGGTCTAAGTAAATAGAGTAGATAAATATATTAAATAACTAACAGTACTAACCTAGTTACGTAAGCACTATTGTTACTAACACCAAAATACTAACAATATATGGACTGTAGTCTGAAAATAAAGATTTATTATTATTATTATTAAATGAAACAATTTGACATACAGTACAGTACAGGGGCAGTGTATCCAACTAAGATTGGCATACCTACTTAGCAGTCACCATTTTGATTACGAAAGCTATCGAGCGCTTTATTCTGCAGAACACACCCACCAATAAGATCGCTAAATGTATTTGTTCAAATGTATGTTGAAGCTGTTGAAACTCGTAAGCATACTATGAGTAGTAACACCGTTCCCATCACTATTTTAAGCATTGAGAGGATGGTCCGCCCGATTTCTCGTTGTTCGTGCCTCGCATCGTCACGATACTTATTGTAACTCTGTACCTATTTAATTAATAATCTCCTTATATTGATCCTGATTAAACTGAGAAGCATTTAAGATTAAAATTTGTTTTCCTCCAACGAACACGGCCTCCTCCTTCGCGATCATTACTGCTTCGCAGAAAGATGTAACAGCTTACCATGCGCTCTCGCTCCGTACCGTGGCCTGAACCAGGGCCGGACAAGAGGGGTCGCCACCGCCGATCGCCTCCACGAGGACACGGCGCTGCTCTACCGTGTCCTCCGGGTGATCCACACAATGGTGACACCCGGGCGTTTCCTCCCGCCTTATCCTGAACAGGAACCTCCCGAAACAGCCGTGTCCGGTGAGGACCTGCGTCAGGCGGAAGGTGAGGACGCGGTGACGCCTCTCAAGCCACTCCTCAAAGAGGGGTCTTATCGCCGCAATTGTGGCGTGCCCAGCGCTGGGTTACGACAATCGCCCTCTCCATGTCACCAAGAGATCCTGCCGGAGGTCTGTCGGCCGAGCCCCGGCATTTCACCTCCTTGCACCATTCCTATATTTGCGCGAAGACGGCAATCCAGCAAGTAAGCACGCCGCCTCACCGGAGACCATGCGGTATCCCCGGACCAGCCGGATGGCCATGACCCTTTGGGACGCGTTTAACCGGCGGGCTGGTCGCAAACCCAGGGAACGCGCCCATACCGGGCCTCGTAAAGGGCCATGGATCGCACGACCCCCGCGTAGAGCCTCCGGTAGGAGGCGTTTGGACCCCCTAGATTGGGCAGGATCCGCTTGAAAGCAGTACTGGCCCGTTCCAGTCTGGGAGCCAAACGTTGGAAATGCTCCACAAAATTCCACCGGCTGTCGAGGATGAGTCCCAGGTACTTTGTAGTCAACCTGACGCCGATGTGAACACATCCTACCGTTATTTGGGAACCCGGCGATGGCTCGTTTTGAGGACCGTGAAAACACATGGCCTCGGACTTGTCCAGGGCCACATCGAGTCCCAATTGCCGGATACTCTAGACGATTGTCGCAACCCGCTTGGTGCAATTTCCCTTGCGCCAGGAACAGCGTGTCGTCAGCGAAGCAAACCGCGCTGACGCCACTAGGGAGATCGGCGCGCAGCACCCAGTCGTACCCGATGTCCCACTGATGCCTGACCGATACCTGTGGGTACACCGCACGACATCTTTCGACGGTTCTCCACTCCCTTGTGACCGGGCTAGATGACAGCCTTGTCCGTCAAATAAGCCTCGACCACGCGATAGAGATAGGGCGGCATCCTGTGATACCGGAGTGCCTCCCTGATGCAGCTCCATGGCAGGGTGTTGAAGGCATTGGCGATGTCTAGGGACACCGCCAAGACGACCGCACGCTGGGCCACTACGTCCCCCGTTGTGAGGGCTCGCACGCGCATGATGGCGTCCACCGTAAATACTGCCCAACCCTGCAAATACCAAACGCGCAGCTGCGATTAGTTGAATGAGTTTTCAACTTGTTAGGGAAAGCCTTTGTTAATGTTTTTACATTCAAACGTGTCTGATAATTGGTTTAAAACGTGTAAAGCCCAATAAACGATTATATTTAAAGCACTTAGTGACTTTAAACTGGGGTGAAGTGAAGTGTGACTGCAGTTTAATTCCCAGCAACCACGCCCCACGGTGGTATTACTGATGCGTTGTGCGGTTTATTTTTTTAGCTAGTCTTTTCTCTAGATGCACACGCACATATGACTTCATTCCCATGACGACGACTTGTTGCCGGTTGATAGCTGGCGACTATAGGAACCTAGGAACCATGGCAACAGCAGCAATATTCGTTGGCCTGACAACTAAAATTGTCAACTGAATCGTAAAGTTTTATGACCGCTAGTAATTGCATATTCAATAGATAATTGAGTGATAACGCGGTGTGCGTTCTATCAGATAAAACTTTGGAAAGTGCTCTAATAACGGTTTTTAAATTCGTCAATCCTCCTTTTTCGCGGGCGTTTCAAATGTACTTGTACTGGTCATATGAAAAACTGGTCATTTGAAATTCGAAATTTATGCTTTGACAACAGAATTGCCACAAAAATAGGATTTTGCCGAAATAATCCCTATTTATGAACTAAAAAAGTTAGCAAGTTAATTTTTCTGTGTCACAAAAGTCTAGTGTTCAAAGAAAAAAATGGCAAACGAAGCCGAAGAAACGGTTCGCAAGTTGTCACTGCATAAAGGTGTGGCAGGAGTTATAGTTGTGAATGGGGAAGGTATACCGATCAAGACTACTCTAGACAACCATATTTCGGTACAGTATGCGGGCCTTATGACTTCCTTGGTCGACAAAGCGAAGGCCGTAGTACGAGATCTGGATCCTACGAATGATTTGACGTTTTTAAGGATACGCAGCAGAAAAAGTGAAGTTATGGTTGCTCCAGATAAGGAATTTATCCTAATCGTCGTTCAGAACCCGGTTGAATGACGAAGGTTTTGGCTCGTGAGCCAGTGTTTTTTTTATGCTGTGGCCTTTTTGTTTGAAATGGCGCCCTTTTTTTCTTGATTTTGTTATTTTTTTCCATACGGTAATAATCTATTATTGGACTGGATCGCCGCCGGTAATAGCCTATATTCTATGTAATTTGTTTTTCATTTTCACCCTATTTATTCATTTTACCTAACAATATTGTTTCAAAGGTTATTATATCAATAAACGAAACCAAAATTATATTAAATGCCAATAGTTTTATTACTTGCAAAAATGCGATCGCAATCGCAACATATCCTTGGTTTGGATGCCGTCGAAGCCGCCCTTGGTTACCGCCATAAGTTCAAAACCTGGGCTTTATCTATCGAAATCGCATCGGTTCTCTTCCCAACGAAGCTGCAGTGGCCGCCACTTCCACGTGATCCTGCCCAGCAAGTACTGGCTCTGTCTTCTAAGTTTATCTATCATTTGTGCATAACGTCTGACAATACGTTATTATTTTATATTTCATATTTGGAACTTTACGATGTAAAAAAGAAGTGGATAAAGTATTTTATTAACATTATTTTGATAAAGTACCTAAACTTTATAAATTTTAATAAAGTTGTCTGTGGATAAAGTATGCCATTTCTGAACTCTCTATTAGCGCTATTAAGAACTAGCGGTTGGCCGCCTAGCTAGGCGTTTCATTTGAGTGGCCAGCCGCCTGACGTGATTGGAATAGCGGCTGACTGCCATGGCAGCAAACTGCGATGAACTGCGTCAAGCGGTTGAACCGCTCATGTACGAAGGTACGCAGAGCGGGACCCTCGACTCTAGGGCTTTGCAGAGCACGTAATTATTTAGTGCTCAATTTGTGTTTCCCAAATTTTGTTCGATAAAAATTTAGGGAACAGCTGATTCTTTTGCGCGATTTCAGGTTAATACCAAAGTGTTACTTACAATTTGTTCATAACTTTGAAAACTTCCGCAATCGTTTGCTACTTACTGTCTTATCAAATGAGGTATATAACTACACTTCAGCTTACAACAATTGAGTTCCAGTTGTAATGATAATAAATTAATTTCTAATTGTGCTATTTATAGAAACTGAGAAACAGTTACGAGTTATTTACGACAAATAGGTAGTTTAAAATAGTAAAAAGAAATAAAATGTTGATAATACTTAATTGCGAATGTTTATTTTAATCATCGTTGTTTTACAGGTTATATGTTTTTTTTTTTTTGTATTTGGGAAATATTTAATATTTACATAAATTTTGTTCCTTTATTTTCGTAAACATAGGAGGGCCCCGCTGGCGATAGCTTTGCTTCATCTCGATATCTCGGTATATCGATCTCTTTCATAATAAACCAATGAGAACTCGACACGGTCGCGGCGTCATATTATTTATTAAAATCACAAAAGATATTATGGGTGGTGGTGTTTCAAATCCATCCTCATTAGTAGATATCTCTCTTCTAATATACATAAAATAAAATTCTCGTGTCACAGTTTTCGTTGCCATACTCCTCCGAAACGGCTTGACCGATTTTGATGAAATTTTTTGTGCTTATCCGGTATCTATGAGAATCGGCCAACATCTATTTTTCATCCCCCTAAATGTTAGTGGTAGTCCACCACTAAATTATTATTTTTTTTTTTAGACAAAATTTTTAATTTCTATTTTTTTATGATATAACATACAAAAATACATACAATCCTCAATTTTCACCCTTTTATCACCAACCCCTAATTTTTAATAGCCATTTTAGTAATTTAATCATTTTTCGCAAGGGGGATTCGCGAGAGACTAGGTAGGGTAGGTAGGGTTGGTAGGGTTGGTATGGTTAGTAGGGTTGGTAGGGTTGGTAGGGTTAGTATGGTAGGTAGGGTAGGTAGGGTAGGTAGGGTAGGTAGGGTAGGTAGGGTAGGTAGGGTAGGTAGGGTAGGTAGGGTAGGTAGGGTAGGTAGGGTAGGTAGGGTAGGTAGGGTAGGTAGGGTAGGTAGGGTAGGTAGGGTAGGTAGGGTAGGTAGGGTAGGTAGGGTAGGTAGGATAGGTAGGGTAGGTAGGGTAGGTAGGACAGGTAGGGTAGGTAGGTAGCGTCTTTTTATGGCAAAACAAAGTTTGGCGGGTCAGCTAGTTATAATATAAAATAAACGTTTACCTAAACTTTATAACATTGTGGGTAGATTTCAAACACAATACCCACACGTTTTGTCGCCAATATCGATCGCACTTACTCCCGTATATTGTTATTTATCAAGAATCCTAGAGAGCGCGGTAGATAATCATTTAACTTTAAATTAGTTTGATTAGAATCAGGTATTTAATTTCATAGTCAAACATAGGTATCCATCTGGCCTAGCGGTTAACGTTGCTAGATAAACCACTATAAGACTAGTTCAAATCTCGTAACGCATAAAAATAATATTATTTTGTTTTCTTCATTTATTTTTCTATATACATATATTATACATTTTAAAATACAATTTTTAACTTAAAAAATAATCAAATTTATTACTATGTTAATTATTATTATTACAATTTAATATACTTAATTTATGAATATCTATTTCTTTATTTAAATTGAAAGCATAAATATTAATAAAGATTTGTATCTTTCTTACTGTAATCTCATAATGATAGAAAAATATTAAATACCGTAGCATAGGTAATAATTGTATTATCCTTATAATAATACTATGTTCGTTGCTGCATTAATTACTTTATAATTACTCTGACCAATAATATTATATTTAATAATTACCTACATAAATTTTGTTCCTTTATTTCCGTAAACATTGGAGGGCCCCGCTGGCGATAGCTTTGCTTTAAGTGAGCTCCACTCCTTCATCTTTGGTGCACAAAATATAAAGCCAAATAATTTGGAAAGCATAATATTGTATAGCAAAGCACTGTATTCAGTTGTAAGGAAGATTTGCGTTAAGTGTTTAGTTAATTGGATCTTGAGCATTGCATTTGAATGAGGGAACTTTTTCTTTTATTCCGTAAAATCACCCAAGATGAAACAATATGATTTGCTTGAAGAAACACTTAATACGACGTTGTTGGTTGAACTTTAATCAGCGCGTTCGTGGTATTATAATAGCGGTGTTTTTTTTGAATATCATAATGCAAGCAAATAAAAGTTTAGTAAAAACGGCACACATTGTTGCCTTGCATAAGAATAGACTATTATACAATCACAAATGAAACCTGGAAAATGAATTAAGTGTAAGTGTTAATTCTTGTTAAAGTTATTTTTCGCTTTGTAGTGTTTTGCTTTAGAAGTCGGTTTTATTTTTTTGTTCAAATTTGTTATCACTTTCTTTTTAGTGGTACTTATTGGACAAGTTCTATAGTAAGGTACCTTTAATGTCCACAAAATGCCAGAATAGATAATTCGAATAACATGTAACTTGAACATAACCTGTGGAATGAGAGTGTACTAGGGTGAAATGTACCTTGGTATTTTATGAAATGGTGTAAAGAATAAACAGAAATGCGATTGCAGCAATCCCGAGAGATTTGCCGTTATTAATTATTGAAGAGTTCTGTTGTATATCTCCGAAATTCTTCATCAGACCTTGATGAAATTATAATGGGACCATATGACAAGCATCTTGCTCAGCTTTGGCAATGCAAATAAAAAAGAATTATCAAAATCGGTTCATCAATTAAAAAGTTCTGAGGTAAACCCATAAAAACATACAGTCGAATTGATAATCTCCTCCTTTTTGGGAAGTCGGTTAAGTCGCGTTGCTTCGCCTTTATGCCAGTGTTCTTGTTCTACATCTGTCTTCGAATATGTACAATTTGCACATAATATCTTACGGGAGTGTATTCTTTGGCAGAATGAACGCAATATTATGTTGAATACAGGCTGCATCAGGAGTTGTTTACTATACGGACTTTGTGGAAACTAAACCGAATTTCCGTGCGTTCAAGCGTTTTTGCCATTCGTATTATTAGAAACTAGCTGTGCCCGTGGCTTCGCTCCCGTCTACTTACTCACTACTTGCCTACCGTACCGGTAGGGTTCTAACCTGCCCTGCTTTACCTTCCCTTCCCTACCTACCTACCTATCCTACCTACCTTACCCTACCTACCCTACCCTACCTACCCTACCGTATCTACCTACCCTATCTACAATTTTGTTTTATAAGAACCTTCTCCTGAAAATAACAAAAACAACAAACAAAGATTTAGGGAAATCCGTCCAGCCATTCACGCGTGATGCCGTGACCAAGGGAAATAGGGATTCACTTTTATATATATAGATAAATATAGCAGCACACAATGTTAGGACTCATTAATATTAGTGCTCATTTTTATCCGTGGTGCTAGGCAACTGTGTGTGTGGTTTAGTCCCAAAAAAAAAACAATTATGTCAAGGTTTCGAACAGTTTCGACACATTCGATGTACAGTTTCTCCTCTTATAATTAAATTATCAATCTCAGACACACTTGTTTTCCAATTTACTTTGGGCATTGGCAGAATAGTCGACATCGGCTTTGCTTGCCATAAAAAATATAGAATAGAATAGACACATTCGATGACATTGACTTAGTCTGTCAGTATGACAACAGAGATGAAAGTTATTGACTGACATTGACATTTAGTTCATATGTGTTTTGTTGTGGTGGCCGAAGAAAATAAAATATTAATAAAATAAGTACAGTTTTCTTCATTTTATTGTGTCTTCCAACTAAAAGATCAATTTAAGCTGTTGAAAAATAAAGTCGTTAAGTATGTCGTTGTCAATGTTACTTCTAAAAATGTTACATTGCAAACAGATGAATGCCAGAATTACGAGTGCAGGGAACGACTCGGTCAGCAGTATCACTTATCACGAAACCTCCCGAGAAAAAATCAGAATCAAGAAGGAACACAACGAGGAAAGCGTGTGCAGGGTTTGCCTCAAAGAAGGTTGTATACCAATCTATGGGACCAAAACAACAGAAGACTTAGCTGAATCGTTCAACGCCTTTGCCGGCATTGAAATAAGAATAGATGATCCGTACCCTAAGTACTTGTGTCAGCCATGCTACACTCTTCTTCAAGGAGCAATTTTATTTAGGAAAACTGCACAACAGACAGATGAAATTCTTAAACATCCTCCTGAAGATTTGCTTACTGCTGATAATGATGAAACATTTGATTACCCCGAAGAAGACAACAACTCCTGGGAATATGAATCCAAAGACAAAAAGAATAAGGTGTATCTTTGTAAAAAATGTGAAATAACATTTGACACATTCAGAGAGTATGATGATCACAGACAGACTGAAGAACATGAAAATAAAAAGATTGTGTGTCCTGTCTGCAATAACTCTTACACAGAATTGTATTTCAAAAAACATTTGGCTTTACATAAAGAGAAGCCATCGTATATGTGTGATATATGTGGAAAAAACTTCATTGTTCAGGGGCATTTCACTCGGCACCGACTTACACATTTTTACAAACTACCCTTCAAATGTTCTCTTTGTCCTTATAGAGGAAGGTTCAGTGAATCCCTAAAAATGCACATGCGCTCACACACTGGAGAAAGACCATACCAATGTGCACAATGCCCTGCGAGATTTATAAATAAAAGTAATTTAAATAAACACACATTGACACATAAGGGAGAACATGATTTTAGATGTGAAACTTGCGGTAGAGGCTTTTATACTAAACGTGAATTAGAGTTACATTATAAAGTAGATCATACTGGGATCAAGGATCACGTTTGTAACATTTGTGGGAAAGCATTTGGTTACAGAAAGCAGATGATGAAACATCAGCTGAAAGTACATAAGAGAGCAAAACTCAAAAGTGGGAGGATGCCTTTGTATTTGCAAGTTGAAACTATGAAACAACAGGGCCTTTCTATTGAAAATTAGTTTAAAATAAACTTCATAAGAAATCCAAAAATCTCAGTAAATTTTCTTTACTTATTTTGAGAGGAATAATTTAATATTTTGTCATTAAAATAAAGTCTCTTGTATTACTGCCTTAGTTTTTATGATACTATGAACAGCAATAATAATGATAAATAGATTCAAATAAAAGGATCAAATTAGACAGTACAAATATGTATTATTATTTTCATGGTTCATGGCTCCACTGGCGGATTAAGGGAGGGCGGGAGTTGCGCTCGGCCTTCTTGTCCTGGGGGGCCTCCAAATTGATAAGTTAATCAAATTCTAAGCAAGGTAGTTTGGGAGTTGGTTGGACGCCTTATAGTAGATACAAATAAATGGATTAAAACGGTTTAATTATAAAATAAAGTACAATATTTTTAATTTTATTAATCTTTTTCATGGTCACTATACCTATAGTTTTCATTTATGTGCATGGGGTGTCATTCTATCAAACGGGACACCAAATGTCACCAAGTGTCACGGCGAGCGTCGGGAAAGACAGAGAGCATGAATTTTGCCTACCTTCCTTACACTCTTTCTCTCCTGCCGGACAGTCTGTCTACGTGCTGAGTAAGACTGCCTCACACATTTTCTTTTATTACACGATCGGTATCGGAACTAAGAAATTCGGGAAAACGTGAAACTTGTATTTATATAAATTTTGAACCTGTGTATGTTTGTGGGCAGGGCAGGCACAGGCACTTTCAAGCCATGGTACGGGGCGAGAGGGCATGGGAAGTTGTCACCTCTCTCTGTGAAACAGTAATGCTCGCGAAGGAGGAGGCGGCACACGTGAGGGAGATGCAACGGAGACACCCTCACGCCTCTAGTCACCGCAGATGGGCGTCGGGAATCGCAAGCGGATTCCCAGCCACCGTAGGCGCTGGCTTGCGGACGGCGAGTAATGGGTAGCTTGTCCGATAAGGACCAGACCCGAGTCGATGGCGCGTCGTGTTCCACGCGTTGCAAAACTGACGGGGTCTGCTAGGGCCGATGCCTTTCTGGGCCCCGGAAAAATTTAATGAGAGTTACCGCGGCCCTGGCTCAAGCAACCGAAGGAACACGGGTAGATTTTAGTCATTAAAAGTCTGAACTGTCCTCCCGCTTCGCCCAGAGTGGGAGAAGTTATTGGATGACAACCCACGAAAAAAAAAGAAGTCACAGGCCAATACGGCTTCCACCGAAATCTCGAAGGCTTTCGATAGGGTCTGGCACGAAAGCCCCTTTGGAAAGGTTCCTTCGTAGACCAGGGTCGATAATCTTTGAAACCAAAAAAAAATAACAGTAGGTATGTAGGGTGAAACCCATTGGAAAAGAAAGAGAAGATAACAAAAACGGCTCAAGTGCGAGTCGAACTCGTCCGCCGAGGGTTCCGTACCTACCCATTATACCGCCATAATATATTAAGATATGGGTAAATTTAGATTTTCGCGAAAACTTGTAAGTAGGTACCAAAATTTTCCTCAATTTTCAACTTTTTTATTTTTTGTCATTTTTCCTTTATTTGTGCTGTAAGACCTTAATAATAATAATATGTAAATGTTTTTTTTATTTTATTTTTAAAGAATAATATTTAAAAATGTAAAAGTATGTATGTATAGTAAATAAATGGAATAATAATATAGGGCGTTATCCCACCGCAGTATCTCTACGTTGACGTCAAATCAAATCAAATCATCTTTATTGTCGTGGTGAGGCTTGCGCGCTTCAATGATCCCTAGGTCTGTGCTGGTAGATTTTAATTTGCCGCAACATGCCTAAGGTGAGGGGCCAGACTAAGAGAGATACAATCCGCAAGGCAGCTTTGTGGCAAGCTGGTGAGCAGTGACGACACCACGGACCTAGTCTCCGGGGGGAAGTCTTGTCCCTCATCTCCGGCTTGCCTTTATTGGTGAACACTGACGGTGAACAGACCTCCCACCTCTCTCTTGCCTTAATTGGCTAGCTTGAGTGGAGATTCGCAAGAGCAAACGTGCTCGCAGGCTTTTTACTGATGAAGGTGTCATTCGTAATAAAGGGAAATGTAGTGATGATTAAGTTTTCGGTAAACTCATATACGTAGGTCATTAATTCTGAAAATAACAAGATAAAAAACGACCATAACGACCTTTTATAGCAATGAGTATGTAGGTATTATCCTGTTTAATTTATTTCATTATACCTCAAGGTTTCGAATTTGGTCATGAAGGCGGGCATGCTGACCAAATTCGGAACCACCTGAAAAAAGCACCTGTATTGTTTACGAAGGTATAATAATGTAACATTACGGCATTAGTTCTTAGATTTATTTCTTCGTAAGCTTTTTGCATTGCCTATCCTTGTAGTCACGATCTTCAGCGACATCGCAATATTCAGATTTAGTAAATGTATGAGCGTATTCTTTGTGTAAAATTAAATTGAGATAAAACGGGTTTTTTGCTGAATGTGATTACCTTTTAGTCCGGAAAGATATACAGCTACTGCCAGAAATTCCTATTATGATATATTTATAGTAATAAACTTTAACGCTGCTATCACAATTTTTTATCAATAAAAAGGGTTTTATTCCACCCTCGTTTATATTGAATTTCCTAAAATTCTGCCATCTATACCTATGTATTATATAGCATTTAGATAAGTATTGTTATATAGGTAATCTAAAGGTTTACAGGTGAGGAACGACGCCTGGGCTGTTTTTCAGAAGCCTGGTAAATTCTAGGTAGGTAAGTAAGTATTTCATTGCACCGAATCATCAATGCAGCTGCCGTCAGTAATGCTTGCGTCATCTTCTTATCACATGCAGTGAATAGGGTATACAGTTTTCCCGTTGGTGGGTCAGTCGACAAGTTCCACGCTGAGTGTGAGTCCTGTGACAGCGAGGATGGCTGGAAGCTCACTCGCCGGGGCTCTGACGCTGCTGTTGCTGCTACTTGCGGTCAGTTCCCAATATTTTTTAAAATAATAATTAATAGACTCGCGTTTGGCTATTATCTCACCTGATGGTAAGCGATGATGTGGTCGAACGTGAAGCACACTTGACTAGAAGTAACCTATTTACTCTTGACTTAAAGACCTCCGAGAATGTTGTAGCTATCAGATAACAGAGTGGAATTCCCTGCCGGGGAATGCCACTCTTTAGCTGTAAGCACAATGTAAGTATTTCCAAAACGTTTAATTTTTGTGTGGGATGTCCACAATGAACCGATGGCGCATCGCCGTACGTATTGTAATCCGTCCATAAATGCATTATAGGGTCCCGTATAAACCCATAGGCAACAATAAACCATTGATATGCCACTAGAAAACAGTAGTTTATCTAGTCTGATGCCTGAATTATTGCTACACAATGCAATAGGTATTTAATCGATGCCAATTTATGAAATATCTGATTTTAGAGTTGGTTAAAAGTTGTTTATAAACATGAGTAGGTACTTTCATCTTCTGAAGTTTTACAAATAACCCTGTATACCTATGTAGGTGTAATTGTTTTATATAGTAATCCGTTAGGGTTCTTGGAGATTTTATTGACTCAATTGCTCCTGTCCTAACAGGCATAATCAATCAATGTTTGAACAGCGGCACGTTGACTGACTTGAAACACAGTAAAATAGTACCAATTTTCAAATCAGGCTGTAAGAGTGATCCCTCGAATTATAGATCTACTAGCTTTTAGCCGCGGCTTCGCTCGCAGTGAAGACATTAAACTTTTTTTTTTTATAAATAGTATCCTATGTTACTTCTAATACTTCCAAGAATATATGTACAAAGTTTCATGATGATCGGTTCAGTAGTATTTGCGTGAAAGCGTAACAAACAAACCTACATTCACATTTATAATATTAGTATGATATCCGTGCTTCCATCATGATATCTCAAAAGCGTTCGACTGCGTCGACCACAACACACTGATCTGTAAATTACACCACTACGGAATTCGAGGACAAGCTGCTGATCTTGTGCTTTCCTATTTGTCAAACAGAGAACAAAAAGTAAATGTTAATGGGGCAACGTCCTCCGGGTCTCTAGTCAAGATGGGCGTGCCCCAAGGTTCAATTCTCGCCCCTTTCCTTTTTCTTGTTTACATTAATAACTTCCCTTTTATGATGGCCGAATTATCGGATATAATTCTATATGCTGATGATATTTCGCTAATTTTTAAAATAGATAGGATAGATTATGTCAAACATGTCAACGAAAGTCTAATTATTCTCTCAAAATGGTTCGCAGCTAACAATCTTTTACTAAATGCGAAAAAAACAAAATGTCTAAAGTTCTCTTTACCAAAGGTACGACAACGTGACCTAGATTTAAATCTTGGCGGCAAAAATCTTGAAATTATAACGGAAACTGTATTCTTAGGGATTACTATCGATTCAAAATTGCAGAGGGGCGCGCACATCAGAACTCTTTCAGGTAGGTTAAGCTCAGCTGCATATACAGTAAGGAAAATAAGGCAGTCAACCGTTGTAGCCACGGGTAGGTTAGTATACTATGCTTATTTCCACAGTATTATGTCTTATGGCATTCTGCTGTGGGGATCAGCAGCAGAACGCTGCTCATGCTCAATTTTCATCTTACAAAAGAGGACAATCCGCGCGACCTATAAAATGGGTCCTCGCGAGTCCCTCACAGAAAAATTTAAAGAGATCGATATACTGACTCTACCTTCACTTTATATTTTGGCATATATTTTGTATGTGCGCAAAATCGAGGGTTTTTCAAAACGATGGAATCGACTTCTATAATTTAAATACACGCAATAAGCACGAAATTGTAATACCCAAATTCAGATTAACGAAAACTAGCAAGTCTTTTCTTAATAACAATATACGCTTATTTAACAAGTTGCCAAAGTCAGTTATAGAACTGACCGATGGAAAGTTCAAAAACTACATCAAACGTGTCCTTATTAAAAAAAGCATATTATAAAATCAAGGACTACGTTGAAGATAAAAATTATGGCTTTAGCTCCTTCTGTACATCCCAGGTAACTCATAAACGGCACATATATGTTGATGTCTCTAACTATTCTCAATCTTCATGTTAGATGTTAGACCTATTCATTAAAAAGTTTAATTCAATGACGTAGCAAATTATAGACCTATAACAATATTACCAGCCATTAATTAAATTGTTGAAAACTATATCTGCGACCAAATACACTCGTTTTATCGTAACAATGACATAGTTTTCAAAGCACAGTTACTCTGCAATTTTTGACGAGGTTAATAATTACCTAGACGACAAGATGCATGTGATACCAATATTTATTGATTTAACTAAGGCGTTTGACACACTCAGACAAAATACGCTATTAAAAACACTAGAAAACGCCGGATTAAGAGGAAAATTACTAGACTGGTATAAAGAATATCTCCATGGCCGATGTTATCACGTCAAAGTCGGCCCTAGCCTCAGCAGACCCGTAAAAGTTACGCAAGGCACAGCCCAAGGATCAGTGACAGGTTCCCTCCACTATCTGGCTTACGTCTACGACCTGGATAAAATACTGTTTTCTCTACCAATACGCTGATGACACTTGTATACTCTCTGTTAACAAAGACCTTAATATGGCCGCGGAATGATTGAAAAAAGATTTTACTGCTATGACCAAGTGGGCCCATGCTATGGGACTTGTTCCGGATCCACAAAAAACTAAAGTGATACCCGTACATTCAAGTCATATAAATTCCTATCTTTCTTTTTAAATCAAAGCTTATAGTCATGATTGTCTGCATAAAAATGTTTTAAACTGCCACTATTCACCTATTGAGCAAGTCCATACCATACCTACTTGGGACTTATAATTGATAATCGCTTCAACTGAAGTTATCAGGTGGAATCTGTATGCGGCAAGTTGCGTGGTTAAACTTTCCATTATGTGTCGCTCATTTATGGCGCGGGGAAGGGGTGAGAGGGAGGGGGAGGCGGGGCTATCCCCCTATACCATCCCCACCACTCCCACATGGTTATGGAGATATCCATGGTAAAAGTTTTTAGGTAAGTATAAAAAGTTCCTTCAATATCCATCGATTTTTGGGGCGGGGACGGGGTGGGGAAATGGGGGTGTAGGGCAGCTACCACACCCCGCGGAACCCCATGTTTATGGATATATCCATGGTTAAAGTTTTTACAATTACTTCGTGGTTAAATACATGGTTAAATTTAACAACAATTCAATCAATCTGCCTAGCCTTTTCCCCACTATATTGGGGTCGGCTTCCAGTCTTACCGGATTCAGCTGAGCACTAGTGTTTTACGTGGAGCGACTGCCTATCTGACCTCCACAACCCACAACTGGGAACTGAACTGAACTGAACTGGGAAACACGGTACCTCTTGGCAAGACTGGTGTCAAATCTTAAGCTTCTGACTACCCGTAAATTCACAACTTGGTTGCTAAAAATACAACAGACATTCAAAATAAAAACTCTGCAAAACCATAACAATTTAAAGAACAATAGCAGGTGCCCATACATTGTTTTAGCTGAGATTAAATTCCTACGTCATTAAATGAAAAATATTTGGTTTAACTCAGGGTGATGTTCTGAATTAGTTTGTGCAAGAATTTTTGTTCGAGAATGTCGAGAATAAAAGATATTCAGTCATAAACATTTGTGGGTTATGTCTGGGTAACTTTTAAAAATGTGTTTATTATGTAATATTATTCAATTTCGTGGAAGTAAACGGGGAATATCGCATTAGTATTTTCCTTACCTAGTTATTTCAGCATAAAATGTATATTAAACTCTTTGAAGAGAGAAATGTACATTTATTTAAACTAAGCGTCGTCGTCAACAACCAAGCTATTTTTTTTGTAGACTTCTACTAGTCTTTTTGCCAATCACTAATTGAAAAGGTTTCATTATTTCTACTACATTACAATATTCTTACCTACCTGCAAAGCACATCTACACTTAGACGTATACTGTACTGTTAACTCATTTACTGCAATAAATACAATCATGTTACTATTACTCTTAATACAGTTACTACTTGTCACTTAGCAGAAAATATGTAATGGTAACACTAAGCTAAAGAGATTAACAAAAAAATCAAAATACATTTTTATTTATTATGATTATTTTTTATCCGTTTGTACCAGCCAAATCATACTTTAAAAACGTAGACAATGAATAGAATATCTTTCGTATATAACTCACTTTCAGACGCTCAAATTTAAGTCGGCTAAGATTTCGCCATTGTTCTTTCTGAAGTCGATGTCAGTTATTTTGCATTTGACATATAAGTAAAGTATTTTGTCAAAAAAATACTGTGTATGTGTCAATTGAGAATAAATTCGGAAACACACTTCCGTGTCGTGGCGTGGCGTGGCGCCTTTTCACGCAGTTGATTGGATACAAAACTCGTTGTGTTATGACGTAGGCTGGAACGGAGTCGTTTGATTGGTGGATCGTGCGCCACGCCACGCCACGACACGGAACTGTGTTTCCGTCTTAAGACTTATGTACTCGTACGTTGTGTAAACTTAAACGACGTTGTAGTGTGCCGTTGTGTTATAGGCATTGTTCTATGAAGGCTCATAGTACAGGTCCAACCCAGCTCAAATTAAGATACTTTACTCTATACCTTACCTTGATTGATATTGACATAAACCTAACGTTATCTTAATCACTTCTTCTTCTTATTCTTTTCGAGTCGATGGGACACTCTTTATAAATTTTGGGCCCAGTAGGTGGCCACCCCGATTGCGGCGTCAGTGGCGAGCATAAGGTCTTCCAAAGTGCATTTATCTTAATCACTTAATCACCTATATATATTTCCTATTAAATTTTTGTGCAAGGTTTACTGATGTTTTTTGAAATTCCACGGTCCCACCATGGAGTAACCAAGTAGCTACCATGGAGCTAAAAGTAATCCTGACACAAAAATAACCATGAGCAGCGGTTCGTAACCAAAACAAGTTACGCCCGAATAGATAACCTCCCTAACATAACGTGTGAAATTAGAGTGTGCCAAAATAAACTTTACATATTTTCGTACCCCTACAGAAAGTACCAGCGTGATGTTATGGTTTGAAATTGTGTATTCAGACCATAACATCACGCTGAATTATAAACAGACATGCGATAGGAGCAGTCTCGAGAGATTTGCCGTCATTTATTAAAGAGTTACATACAACATATGTCGCCGAAGACCGCTTCAGGGATATACCTAGTCTTACAAACAAAAAAACAAACATCAAAATCGGTTCAAACAACGACGTACAAAAAAATCTGTTGACTTAAGAATCTACTCCTTTTTTTGAAGTTGGTTAAAGAGCAGGGCCATTTGCCTGATTAAATATTTGTTGGATCATCATCAGTTCCCACTGCTGGGACACAGGCATCCTCTCTGTGAGAGAGGTAATGGGCCTTAATCCGCCACGCGGGCCCAGTGCCGGTTGGTGGATGTCACATGTCTTCGAATTTTTGGTTCTAGGATATGCCGGTTTCCTCACGATGTTTTCCTTCATCGTTTTAAGAGCAGCGGTTATGAAATAATTTACACTAAGTAAAACGCCTGCCTGGGTTCGAACTCACGACCTACGATACGAAAGTCGGGGCAGTTACCACTGGGCCACCATTGCATTTGTTGGATGTTTGTCCTGAAATTAGATCACTGCGTAAGAACCCTATTATTTTCCTCAAGTCCGAATAAGTTAATTAGTGTTTACCGACCTAATTAAGTAATTTATAAAATATTTGCACCTTTACGAGCAGATGGTATTCCTCGAAGAGTTAGGCAGAGTTGCATCTATCTTTAGTACCTACACCCACATTTCAACATGTGCGTGTGGATTGAGAGATCTTTTCGAAAAACTCTTCCAATCCCAACCAAAATATAAGAGCATTTAGGAAATAATTGTGAAAACTTCATGGTAAGGTATAAAATTTGTGAAACCTAAACAAAGAAAGTTAGAACTCATTAACTGGATCTCTCAATCTGGACAACTGAAGAAAAAGCCATAACGCGTATCCAAGAATATACTGCCTATGTGTTTATAATTTTTATTTTAAATAATTGTGAAGGATTTGTGAAAGCTGCTAAACAAAATTTCGATTCGTTTCAAAGCCACGTATAAGATTTATAACGGTTTAAATGGATCACTCAGAGTGGACAATTTTCATTTGAGTAATCTTGTAAAACACGACCTAATACTGAAAAAGTATGAATAATTATCATGTTTATTGCAAATTATGCTTCTGGGAAAATTTGTGAAACAAAAATCGTGATTGAAATCTTACTGGTTCAAGAGAAAATGAAAATCTTGTTTTTTGTCGATCGTCCCAACTGAGAGATCTTTATTTTGAAATATATTTAATAAACCAAAACTTATAGGTAGAAGATAAATGCATCAGAAATTGTGAAAAATGTTGTCCTAAAATTTGACGCTTCAGTCGTCCCTGTAAGTGTTATACTTAAAAAGATAAATAATTTTTTACAATCCTTGAGGAAAACGTTGAGTAGGGTAGACATACTTTTTTATTTTGTCGGATTTTTTTCAACTACCCTATTCATGCTAACATTGTCTATATTCATTGCAATTCGCGAAGCTGGCGTTGTGCAGTGCATTTAATGCAAGTTTTTTTAATAGTGTTGTGCTATAATTATTAATAACATAATCACTGTTTCCGTTTAGTGATAGTGAATAACAATGTAAGTATCTTATTCAATATTCAAACCATCATTATCATTAGTACATTTTTGTCACACTAATGTTTTTTTAAATGTGGTACATATTAAAAAGGACGCGACTACGTTTTTTTATCAAAATGTTAAAATTGCACTGAAGATGAGGCGGTATGGGCCAAGACCTTAGCCCGCCCAAGCAGGGCGAAGGAAAAAAAAAGTCGAATCGACAGTTCGCTTCGCTGTTCGACATTTCGAATTTCTCTATTTCGACCATAATTTCTTGGATTAGCTAATTCCATCGAAAAAAAATGGTGAGGATTCTGGGGGGAACGACATTAATAGAGGTATAATAATGTAATCCAGTTAATGTATAGGTAATATTTTTTATTTTATTTTTTTAGATCTCAAAGTCATGAAGAGAAATGAAAATGAAATTTGTGTAAGAAACAAATTCTACAAATTGTTAGGCGATGTTGAATTTATTCCTGCATTGAGTTCCGATAATATTGGCCACTACAGAGGACATGGTGTTCATAACGACCAAATAGTCTGTTATGACGATTTGATGGGAAAAATGTATAACAGCAAAGAAGAACCAGTTATTTTACATACTTTGTCCTACGGACTTATTGATTAAATAGAGAAATTAAAAAAAATGTTTAAATTAAAAGAGTTATTTTTTTTAGTTTCCTTAAAATTTCTGATCTTTTTGTGTGTAAGAATTACTTAGATTTAGAATTACGAACTTAGAATTTCCTTAGTAAGAGCACTACACATACAGTACCTAACTTTGCAGAAACTTGTCATTTAAAAACGTAATTTTATATTATTTAAATTGAAACCAGAGCACCAGAAACAGAAACCAGACACAAACTACTTGTATAAAAACGTTTAAAGTGCATCATAATTTGAATTGTACCGGTAATGATTCCGACCGGCGCGGCGATATGGTCACCCTACTCAACGTTTTCCTCAAGGATTGTAAAAAATGATTTATCTTTTTAAGTATAACACTTACAGGGACGACTGAAGCGTCAAATTTTAGGACAACATTTTTCACAATTTCTGATGCATTTATCTTCTACCTATAAGTTTTGGTTTATTAAATATATTTCAAAATAAAGATCTCTCAGTTGGGACGATCGACAAAAAACAAGATTTTCATTTTCTCTTGAACCAGTAAGATTTCAATCACGATTTTTGTTTCACAAATTTTCCCAGAAGCATAATTTGCAATAAACATGATAATTATTCATACTTTTTCAGTATTAGGTCGTGTTTTACAAGATCACTCAAATGAAAATTGTCCACTCTGAGTGATCCATTTAAACCGTTATAAATCTTACACGTGGCTTTGAAACGAATCGAAATTTTGTTTAGCAGCTTTCACAAATCCTTCACAATTATTTAAAATGCAAATTATAAACACATAGGCAGTATATTCTTGGATACGCGTTATGGCTTTTTCTTCAGTTGTCCAGATTGAGAGATCCAGTTAATGAGTTCTAACTTTCTTTGTTTAGGTTTCACAAATTTTATACCTTACCATGAAGTTTTCACAATTATTTCCTAAATGCTCTTATATTTTGGTTGGGATTGGAAGAGTTTTTCGAAAAGATCTCTCAATCCACACGCACATCATTTCAACAGTTATGTTGAAGTCACATGTAAATTTAATTATTTGTTAGGCCCCAGGTGGTCTCTTGCTTTGCGTTGTATAAATCCTAAGAAGAGCATGTGTATTTGTTATGGGATTGGGCCCTGTCCTCACTCCACGGAGGAACCCGTAAACTGGACATAATAATTATCTTGTTATCATAGTACCCGACCTAAAGCTTTTCTTCGAAGTATTGTTACCTATTATAAAACGTGATTTCCGTTTCGTGTACCAATCTTTAGGTATATCATATTGACGTGTCGTGTATATGCAGGTGGAATCACTGTTTTCGCAAACGCAGTCCACGTCCGAGGAGGTGAGGAAGATGTTATCTGACAATGACAAGGGGCAAAGCGGGTTGCGCGGAAACTCGTCGACCGTGATCACGCGGGAGAACTGCACCCTGAATGACAACTGCACACGCGACTCCGACGACGAAGGTGCGCTGCCTCGCTTCCCGCTGGGGTCCGTGCCGACGAATGATACCAAGGCTACAACAGCACCCGAGTTCCAGCCCAACATAATACGCTTAGGTACCTACTAACATATTTATTACTTTTCTTTTGGTCGTTTTAATCAAAATTACTTTCCAACAGAGTGTTTACAAACTAACTGACGCGTGCGTGGAATCTTTACTCTCCCAATACCTTTATAATGTTTAGTCTATATGTGTTATTCTGATGTATAAGCCATGTAACTGTTAAGTTTCATCTAACTCCGTTCGGTTGTTTTCACTTGAAAGAGTAACAATCATTTACCCATACTATCAAATTTTCAAATCACACTCTAAATCACTCTAATATTATAAAGGTGAAAGTTTGCGAGTGTGTGTGTTTGTATGTTTGTTACGACTTCACGCCAGAACGGATGAACGGATCTGAATAAAATTTGAAATAGAGATAGATTAAAGTCAGAGAATAGCACATAGGATACATTTTATCCCGGGAATATGTTCCCTCGGGATTGCTATACTCGTTTAACTATATATTTGTATGAAATCTACGTTGACTCTTATCATGCAATTGATGACATGAAAAAGTCTTTGGAGAATATTCTAAACGAAATCAAGATTATTTTAATGCTGAATGTATAAATATATAATAATACTAGCTGATCCCCGGGGCTTCGCTCCCGTCAATTGGCTACCTACCTACCTACCCTACCTACCATACCTATCATACCTACTCTACCCACCTACCCTACCTACCATACCCTATCTTCCCTACCCTACCTACCATATCCTGTCTACCCTACCCTACCTACCTTACCCTATCTACCCTACCCTATCTACCCTACCCTACCTACCTACCTACCCTACCCTACCTACCCAACCCTACCTATCCAACCCTACCTACCCAACCCTACCTTTTTTTTTTTTTTTTTTTTTTTTTGATCTCGCTGGGAAAAAATGCATTACGCATACCCACCCATTGGGGGAATGGGGGGGGTATGTGGGACTCCCCGGAATGAATCCGGTATACCCACTAAAATAACCCAGCGGCACTCCCGCATCGTCTTGAATTGGAGGAGGACTGGGAAACTGGCAGAGCCTTTACGTCCAGTCCCCCGCCGACGACCGCCCGCCTTTACAGCGGGGCCTTCACGACCCTCCCTCAGTGGAGGGGCCCGGGAACGACCGCGAGTGCTCGGCCGTTCCCGCCCGACTAGAGTGGTGACTTGTGCAATGCGAGCGAAGGCGCCCCCGCGCCTGTCGCCCGCTAGTCACCACCAGGAGGTGGGAGGAGACGATTAAACAACCGCCTTCTCCCACCCCTTCTTCGCCTGCGGTGCGGTGGCGCGAGAGGATCATCCTCCCGCGCCCGCTCCGCCGCCTCCTTTTGCGACATCACGACCTCGCAAAAGGAGGCAACCGCCGCCCAGGCCTCCTCACTCCCCAGCATGGAGTAGACCACGCCGGGAAGTGAGAGGTCCTGTCCGATCACATCGATCAGGGCACGGCGCAGCTCAGCCCAAGCTGGGCACACCTCGAGGGTGTGCTGCGCCGTGTCCTCTGCCGCGCCGCAGTGGTGGCACGCCGGGGTTTCCTCCCTCCGGATCCGGTGCAGGTGCGTTCCGAAACAACCATGTCCGGACAACACCTGCACCAAACGGAACGAGAGGAAACCATGTGGCCGCTCGAGCCAGCCCTGCAATACTGGCCCGAGCGCGTCCAGCGTCCGGCGTCCAAAGGCGGCGGTGGCGAGGTCCTCCGCCCAATGGAGGACGATGGCGTCCCTCGCCTCCCGCCGCACGGCCTCCCGCTCTTCCATAGCGGGGCGCTCTCCCAGCGCCCTACGCCGCACCTTCCACTCGTACACTCTGGCGAGCACCCATGCCTCCAACTCCCAGGGAGGGGTGCCGGCCAGAGCGCACGCCGCCGAGAAACCCACCGAGCGGTAGGCCCTCGCCACCCGCTGTGCAATGGCCCTTTGTGGCCTGCGGATGGCGGTTGCATTCTCCCTCCTCTGGAGGGAGTCCGCCCAGATGGGTGCCCCGTACAGGGCCATGCTCCTAAGGATGCCGGCATAAAGGCGCCGGCACCGTGCACTCGGCCCCCCGAGGTTGGGGAGGAGCCATGAGAGGGCGTCCGCGGCTTTCAGCAGGTACCCAACCCTACCTACCCAACCCTACCTAACCAACCCTACCTACTTAACCCTACCTACCCTACCCTACCTACCCTGCATTATATTATTTAAAAGACGATAATTGATCAGTTATCGAGCGGGATGAAAAATGATTAAATTACTAAAATGGCTATTAAAAAATAGGGGTTGGTGATAAAAGGGTAAACATTTAGGGTTGTATGTATTTTTTAATGCCACATTATAGAAAAATAAAAACAAAAAGTTTTGTCCAAAAATTAAAAAAAAAATGTTAAGGGTGAACAACCCTTATCACTAAGGGGTATGAAAAATAGATAGTAGCCGATTCTCAGACCTATTGAATATGCATATAAAATTTGGTAAAAATCAGTAAAGCCGTTTCGGAGGAGTAAGGTAACTAACATTGTGACACGAGAATTTTATATATAAGATTTATTGAAAATAATGGCCATCATTTCATCACTTAAGTTTTAATAGTGTGATACTTAACGTAAGAAAAATAAGTATTTTGTAAAAAAAAATGTCTTTTCCTTAAGTTTGCCATTTACTACTTGTCAGAATTTTATCCTTTTTAGCGACACTATCGAATGGTGTTATAATACAGCATGTGTTTTTTTAAAATCAACGGGTTCGATTCCTGACTAGGATCATCATTTTGATATTACATGATGATCCTAGTCGATATATAGGATCATTATTGGAGGCATCATATGGATTTTTCAAAAATCCAATGTTGTAATTTTTAGTTTTCATCAAAATCGGCCTCGTGACTCCTTTGAGTGTTTTCCACTATTCCTCTTAGTTTCGGATTTGGCTATCCACGCCCACTTAAAAAAAAGATTAACTCTGTATATGGTCTGAACAGAAATTCCATTGTATCATGCCACCATGTACGTATATATGGATGCTCTATTTTTAAAAGACTTCAAAAAAAGGAAAAGTTTCTCAATTAATCGCTATCTTTTTTTTATGTAGGTATGTCCCCGATTACTCAAATACTCCTAGACCGATTTGGCAAATTCTTCTTTTGTTTGATAGGGTATACTTTCCAGGTGATCCTATAGTCAGCAAGTCAGGATCTGATGATGAGATTCCATGGAAATTGAGGAAACTCCTCCTTATCTGTTACACCGTCGACCACATCATCGCTTTCCATCAAGTGAGATAGTGGCCTATCAATGATAATAATAATAAAAAAAAATATAGGCATACATATAGTTTATTGGTATTTTCATCAACAATGCAATCATTTGCAATCAGAAAGTATCATTTAGTGAAGTGGAACTGATGAAGAAGACCGCAGATGGCCACTGGAACTTATATTATTATTATTATTTCGTTTATTAAATTTTTTACACATCTACTTTTTACATTTTTAAATATTTCTTTATAAAAACAAATCATAAAAAAAAAACATTTAAAAATAAAAAAAATAATGGTGGTCCACCGGTGTCGGGAGCAGGGTCCAAGCTACCGGTGGTTAGGACTCCAGAGACAGGAACCTCCTCACAATGCGAGCCGTATCGAGGAGTACTGCCTTCTGTATCAGGCCCTTGATCCAACCGTGTAATGACAGCCTCGACAGATGGTCGTCGAGGCTCTTGGCCATCAGGCCGTTGGCCGTAACAACAATCGGCACAATGATTGCCGAGTCCACATTCCATTTCCAGTATGTCACGGGTGTAAGATATCTCGAATAGTTAACCGACTATGATGAAGCAAGTACTTATGAATAAATGATTCTGATGAAAATGGTGCCATCGAATTCATCTGACGATGAAGCAGGAAGGTAGGCACTGGAACTCCGAAATAAAACAATGTATTCTAGTCGTGTTTGGACATATTGGCATCGTCATGAGGTGTACTTTGGTTATAAATGATTTTCCTGGTAATTTGAGTTAAACTAAAAGTGAAAAATAGTGTTTTTTACAAAATATTCAAACAGACTTCCAAAAAAAAAAACACTACAAAGCGAAAGAAACTTAATAATTGTCCGAAGTCAGTGTCGAAAGACGAAAACAATAACATGATCAAACAAACTCACCTGCAGTGAAGTTCGATCATTATTGTACGAAGGCTTTGTTCGAAGATGTATATGTTTACCATGCAGCTTCTCCGACTCACTCGGTAACCTGTCGCGCTTAAGAATCTATTTTTAAAAAATATTAATATTATCTGTGGTCTAGCTGTCAAACTTCATACTTTAGAGCTAAATTAGGTAAGTACACAACTTCAAGAAAAAAAACAGAGGGTATAAGTATCTGCGGTGGAGCAGGTACTGGGTGGGTGGGTACATATACATCTTCGAACAAAGCCTTCGTACAATAATGATCGAACTTCACTGCAGGTGAGTTTGTTTGATCATGTTATTGTACATCAGCTTTGTTCTCGATGTATATGTTTACCATGCAGATGTTTAGAGTGTATATACATCAATAAGAAGTTGTGACTACATATATATAACAAGTACAGAAGTACAGTATATGCAATATGTAGGTAATAGAAAGGTGAACACAATGTAAAAAGAAACATCTTTCTTTAAATCAAACTTTTCATATTAAAATAACATTTCTTCTTGGAATGACAGAACTCAATTAATATTAATTAACTTATAATAATTTCTTAATAGTTAAGTTTTTAGTTTCCTTTCATATAACTTTTTCTTTAATTACTACACTTAATTATGAGTTTTATTATTTATTGATTAAAAATAGCTTCAGTAAAGGAATCACATGTTATAGGTCTATTATAGAATCTTTCAAAAGTTTTTGACATACTGGTCCATCCAGCTGTCTGCCTAATTACCTCCAAAGGCACACCTCTTGACTTAGCCATAGAGGTTGCAGCATGTCTTGTACTATGTCCTGTAAACATTTCAGTATTTATACCACAAACCAATAAAATATTTTTGATCCAGCGCCCTATAGTGGAAGGAGACACAGGTTTGTGTGGTTTTTTAAAAGATAGAATAAGTAAGTCTGAATTATTTCTTATATCTTTTGTGATTGCTAAATAGTCTCGAAGAGTCTGAGCTGGACATAAGTTTTGTGGATTAATATAATACAAATTAATGCTAGGCTGGCTGCGGCCTGGACCAGATGTCTTAACAATATCAGAAATTATAATATGGATGCCAGATTCTGAATACTTTATGTTACTAATTTTTATAAGAGATAAAGTTTGAGCCCTATGGGCTGTACTTAATGCTAGTAACATCACCAATTTTTTAGAAATAATTTCTAAACTTAAATTAATATTTGGATACCAGTCTCTTAAATTATTTAACACCTTGTTTGTATCCCAAGTTATGTTATATTTTGGTAGTGGTGGTCTACCTTTATAAAATCCCTTCAATAATCTCTTTATGCGGTCATCTTCCCCAAGTTTAGAGTTACTAATTAATGAAAGTGCAGATTTATGAGAATTCATCGTTCCATAGGATGCACCTGAATTATATACTTTTGTGAGGAAACTCATGACATATGGCACTGAAGCTTGATAAGGGTCAATACTGTTTTCTTTACAAAAATTCCACCATAACTTATAAGTTACATTGTACTGTCTAAGTGTATTCACAGCAAGGGATCCAATCATTACATCCACAGCCTGTGTAGGAATTAATCTATTTAACCAGGCTTGCCGGATAATATGCCTGCTATCAGTGTTAACTGATGGTGGAGTGGGTGGCTGTCTCTGAAAGAAGATGATAAAAGATTCTTGTGAGGAGACAAATGAACCAATTTTGATACCAAAATTTCCTTCATGATCGGATACCAAGGCTGAGATGGCCAATTAGGCATAACCATAATGCCAGTGGCCTTATCTACTTTTATTTTTTGAATACATTTCAGAATTAAACTAAATGGTGGAAATGCATAGAAAAAATGCTGCGTCCAAGAAATTGTAAAGGCATCAACCTCCCAGGCTTCTGGATCTGGTTTCCAAGATACAAAAAACTTACACTTTGTATTATGTCGTGATGCGAATAGATCTATGCTGGGATGACCAAGTTCTGACACTATTTCTTTATATGCGAGGTCACTCAATTCCCACTCTGTATCTGGATTTATTTTACGAGATTGTTCATCTGCTTCCTTATTATCTGATGATTTAATGTATGATGCGAAGATCCATAGTTCCCTATCTTCACACCATCTCCATATGTCTTTTGCCAATTGGTTAAGATGTAGGAATTGAGTGCCTCCCATTTTGTTAATATAGGAAATTGCTGTAGTATTATCTACTCGTAACAATATGTTTAATTTTCGTCTATGTTTTACAAATGATTTTAATGCCAGAAATATAGCCAACAATTCTAAATAATTAATGTGATAATTCAGTTCTTCAGTTTTCCAATAACCACTAATTTTGGAACTATTACATACACCCCCCCAGCCAGTTCGGCTTGCGTCAGTAAAGATAACCATATCATAAGTAGGAGATAACATTGGTTTTTTAAATTTTGTAATATTAGTAATCCACCATTGCAAATCTTCTTTGACATCTGAATTCACATACATTGTAGAGTCATAATTGTTATTACTTTTTGTAAGAGCTTTTAATTTATAGTGCTCTAGTGTTTTAGTGTATAACCAACTGTATCGGGAGGTTGGACAAGCAGCCACTAATGTACCTGTCAACTTGGCAATGTCACGAATGGAGCATGATTCCATTTTGATATATTTGGCGACACTGTTTTCTATACATTTCACTTTTTCTGAAGGTAAGTTAATAGTCATATCCAATGTATTAAAGACAAATCCTAAAAACTGACATGTTTGAGATGGTATTGTAACACTTTTTTCAAAGTTTATGACAAATCCTAAACACTGAAGTAAAGAAATAGTTTCTTGACAATTTTTCATAGCAGAGGTATAATCTGATCCAATTAGTAACAAATCATCTAAGTACTGAACTGATTTATAGCCTCTTTGACGGAGGTGAGTCACCACTACTTTCATTATTTTTGTAAACACCAGTGGTGCACTACAAAGTCCATATGGTAGAGATTGAAACTCATAAAGTTCTCCATAACGGAATCTTAAAAACTTTCTGTGACTTGGTGTTATGTTAACTAAGAGGTATGCCTCTTTCATGTCAATTTTTACCATAAACTCGCCTGGATTAAGGAGGGCCATGGTTGTTCTGAAATCTTCCATCTTAAAATGGGAAGTAGCTACATATTCATTAAGGCTTTTTAAATTTAGAATAAATCTGTGATCACCATTAGGTTTTGGAACTAAAAAGGTTCTTGACACAAATTGATTTCTACAGGGCTTGCAAGGTGCTATAGCTCCTAAACTTAACAATTTATGAATTGCCTTTAACATATTTATATGTTCCTGGTCTGACTTTGACTGAAAGGGTTGTGGTTCTGAATGTTGACAAGGTACATCAATGAAAGATATACTATACCCTTGGATATAACCTAAAATGACTTTATCATCACATATTCTTTGCCAACAATTTATAAAATGTGAAAGTCTGCCACCATGACTTACCTCTATTTGGGGGTTGGGGCATGTGTTTTTGATTGTTTCCACTGTCTCAACTCGGGGTTGGTTCTCCTCGGGAACTTCTGTTGGTAGTTCTTCACTACTTGTTGTTTCTTGGGCCCATTCCTCATTACCGTTCGAGAACCAGTGTGATGGTAACGGGATGGGCCACTGTAGTTTCCCTGTTTTGGATTTGGGATGAATTTTTTGATGGAGTTTCCACTCTTTTGGCTATTTTTAATAGCTTTTATTTTCTCATTTAAGTCACTTCCAAATAAGTATTCGTCTCTGTCAACGTCTTTCACTAGGTTTAAAAATTGTTTATCCAATGCAGGCAATGTTAAATTTTTTCTTGCCTTTGTTTGGGTGGCATGCAAATCTGCTAAAATTCTTATAGCATTGCATAGTGATGAGATCACGTTTATTCTGTTCATGTTTTCCTCAACTGTCAATGATGATAATATTTTACTCAACATGGACAGTCCCCGTCCAAGTTGATTCTGTTCGATCTCTATCTTCTTATCACGATTGGAAATGTTTTCGCCTACGGCAGTAGCAATTTCAAGATTCAGTTTAGGAGCAATTAAGAACTGACAATTTTCAGGAATAATCTCCTCCATGAGTGGAGCCTTTGCCTCCTTTTTTAGTCCAGATTTTAATATGGTATTCAAGATACGAGCCACATCCTCAACTATGTTTGGACCAAACTTTGGTTGCTCTGGGAGAGGGTCTCCTAGTGCCGTTAAGATGTCTGTACTTAGTACAGGTAAAGAAGAGGAAGCAGTGTTGCTTTCTATCATTGTATCAACTTGAGTTGTAACTTCCTGATCCTGAGGTTCTGGTTCAGTTTGTGACATTTCATATTCATTATTCTGAGGGACCTGTTCCGCTATGGGCTCCCCATCCGAATTTGAATCATGATCTGAAAGGTACTTCAGTTAAGTACACTAGGTTATTTCAAACAATTGAGCACACCCATGTATCCCGTACATGGCTTGTGTCTAAAATTCACACGTAACTAACTCCACCAGATACCTAAAGGTACCTTATATGATATTTCATTACGACATGTCTGTGCATCGCGTACACCGCCCATGTCTAACCACATCTTGTCCGAGGACAAAAAGATCACGTCAGTGTATCACGTACACCATCCGTGTCATGTGGTAGGTATATATTTTGTTGACAAAAACTGTTTACTAGAATACTTATTACTGAATAAGTGCTATTCATTACCTGAAGTTTTATCCAAACGATCTTTCAACCGTTTTTCAATTTTTCTTATCTTCTTTAAATATTTTTCTAATTTTCGTTCACCCTCAACGAGTTTATGTTTTCTACCCATTACTACAGTGTAACACACTGGAAAAAACACTAAATAAATTTCTTTTACTTGCCTAAAAAAATTTTTTACAACGCCGGTTACCGCGCGAAACAAAAGAATGAAGTTTGACAGCTAGACCACAGATAATATTAATATTTTTTAAAAATAGATTCTTAAGCGCGACAGGTTACCGAGTGAGTCGGAGAAGCTGCATGGTAAACATATACATCGAGAACAAAGCTGATGTACAATAGGTACCAAAGACACCGAATACGGCATATAAAGATATTTCCATTTTGTAGTTTTTTTGTTTTGGAAGTCGGTTTGATATATTTTGTTAAAAAGTTTTTATTAAAGCTACATATATTTACGAATGCCAGGCAAATTATAATAAACCTATAATAATTTTCGGCATTAGCAGATGAAACTGGTCGTGCGTTGGACGACTTGTTGGACAGAGGTGAGGAGACAGGCGCGGGGGCGACGGCGCAGCTGCCGAAGATTTTTGACTTAGAAGCACCGCGCCAACTGTACCATACAAACACCACCGTAACTGTGAGCATCCGCCTCGACCCCTTCGGCGTAAAATCGCTATACACGCTGGTGGTGGCCGAAGAGCCGTGTGACGTCACGTCGGCTCGCCTGCTGTCGTGGTACGACGTGCAGGCACTGGACGTCTGGCCGTCCTACGCGGTACCGGTGCAATTCTACCGGAAGAACTCGTCGTCCGTTGAGCAGTTCATCATCGGCGCGGATAACTGCAACGCGAGCAGACGCGACCACTGCAACGGGCCGCTCAAGCCCGGCACCAAGTACTACGTCAAGCTGCGTATCTACAAAGCCGTCGGGTTAGAGGGTTTCATCGACAGCGCCTGCACCGAGGTTTACACAGGTACCCACCACATTACATCACCACTTGTCAACAGTATCGTGACTATCATCTAAGTTTTTTAATCACTTAACTGAAACTATAGCATTTCAGAGATCAATATAAATACGAGAAACTGCATTGACAAATGCCTACATATATATCAAATGACGTTTTTCAACACACTTGAAAAAATATGAATTTGTTGATAATCCATACTAATATTATAAAAGCGAAAGTTTATGAGTGTGTGTGTTTCTATGTTTGTTACTTTTTCACACTCAAACGGCTTGATGGATCTGAATAAAATTTGGCACAGAGATAGATTATAGTTAGGAATAGCACATAGGATAGTTTTTATCCCGGGAATACGTTCCCTCGGGATAATTTTCGACATTCACGCGGGTGAAGCCGCTGGCAGAGGCTAGTTTTCACATAACTATATTATAATATTACTAGCTCTTGCCGCGACTTCGTCCCCGTGAATGTCGGTTATCGCAGATGCAGAAGAAGTCGCCTACATTCGTCTCCAGAGTCCCATCTATCTCTATACTAAATTTCATCTAAATCGGAGCAGTACTTTAGTAGTAAAAGTTATAATATTAATAAGGTAATATAAATTCCGCCCGCCGTCACTTCGCCCGCGTGTAAAGTGTTTTATTTTCCCAAGTCTAGTCCGAACAGAAATACCATTTTGTCATACCACCATTGACTTACAGATGCGCCGCGCGTATTGTATCGCACACATAACACAGCGACTGTGAGCATCCGCCTAGAACCCTTCGGCATAAAACCGATCTACAAGTTGGTGGTTGCCGAAGACCCGTTCAATGACTCGTCAGCTGACCTGCCGACGTGGTATGACGTGCAGGCGCTGCACGTCTGGCCGCCCTACGAGGTACCGGTGCAGAGCTACAATGTGAACTCGACGTCCGTCAAGCAGTTCGTCATCGGCGCGGAGATCTGCATGGGCGGCCTTCTCTACTGCAACGGACCGCTCAAACCCGGCACCAAGTACTACGTCAAGCTCCGTGTCTACACCAATAACATGTTGGACAACTTCACGGACAGCGCCTACACCGAGGTCTACACAGGTAACCGCCACATCACATCACCACTTGCCAACAGTATCATAACTATTATCCAAGTTGATAATCGCTCAACTGAGACTAAAATAAACTATGATATTGCATATGTAATTTAATATAAGCTGTACGACAGCCTTATATTTGAAATATAATACACTGAATGTTTTTTTGCATTTACAACACAAATAAATATTAATTTGTTGAAAATACCTAAATAACTTGATGAAATATAAATAAAAAGAAAAAAAACACGGGTATTTGGCACAATACAAGTCACACAAGTTCACACAACAATATAATTCAATGTGTATCACTGACCTCTAACATTCGTACTTGAATAATAGAGGTCAGTGATCTATATATAATTGTCTCATTGTTTCTGACGTCATAACGAAATCATTATTTGGCTCAAAATTGAATAGCTGGGGGCTGGCTACCGCCATATAAGTATGAAATACACATCGTATCGTGCCTAAAAGCATCGGGGTAGAAGCCAGTTTCCAAGTAAGTGTATTGTAAAAAATAATGCAACGTCCGCTTATGTGCAGTTCCGGGCGACTGGAAACCGAAGCCGCCGCAGTTACTGCGCCGCTCCACTACCAACGTAACCGTGAGGTTCACTTCCGATTACTACGGTCCCAAGGTTGTGTACTCGCTTATAGTTGAGAAAGTCCCGCCTAAGTTATATGACTTGCGGACGTGGCTGGGAATCTCGTCGACCTGCACGGTACCGCTGCAAGACCACATAGAGTATTGGTCGTCCATCAAGGAGTTCACCATCGGGGCGGTGAATTGCACGAACCTCTGCAGAGGCGACGGACCGCTCAAGCCCGGCACCAAGTACACTGTCAAGCTGTCGATCTTGGACCTTGCCATGCCAAGCCAAGCCATGTTATACAACAGCGACTACACTGAGATCTTCACAGGTAGGTAACCGCCATATCACATCACCACTTGCCAACAGTATCGTGACTATCGTCTAAGTTTATTAATAACTCAACTGACTATTATATACAGTTAGCGAACGCCAGCGCTGAGAAAACTATTGATTATACATAAAAATTATGTACTACATGATTAAAGTACTCATTATTACCTTCAAAAAGGTCCGCGAGGGTATTTATCTAACTATCACAGTTACGTCACAATAGCAGCTTTTCAAAAAAAAAAGCTTTGTGTAATTTTAGTAGCACTCTTCAATCATATTAACTCTTCAAACTTCGCGCGCACACATGGTGTTCGTATGGTACAATTGTTTCTATTATATCTGCCAATTGACGCACAAATTCAAAGTAACACTACTTATGCTTTTATTGAACTGAGGGTGCGATATCCGCGAGGAGCCAGTTTTCAAGTAAGTATATTAATAAATTGCAACGTTCGCTTATGTGCAGCGCCGTCGCCCGAGCCGCCGAGCGTACTGCGCCACTCAGCCACCAGCGTAACCGTGAGCATCTCTTTCGGCTACCACGATCCCAACATTTCTTACTTTTTGGTGGTGGCTGAAGACCCGCACAACGATACGTCAGTTTTCCTGCCGTCGTGGCATGACGTGCAGGATCTGGACACCTGGCCTCCCTACGAGGTACCGGTGAGCTTCGACGAGGAGAACTCATCGCCTCATGCCAAGGAGTTCGTCATCGGCGCGATGATAAACTGCACACGTTGGCAAAGGCTTCGTGTCCATCGTTTGTGCAATGGACCGCTCAAGCCCGGCACCAAGTACTACGTCAAGCTGAGAGTCTACGACGAAACCATGTTGGAGCGCATGACCAACAGCGCCTACACCGTAGTCTACACATCAGGTAGCCACCACATCACATCACCACTTGCCAACAGTATCTTTACTATCATCTTAGTTTGTAATCGACACTAAAAGACAAATTATGTGATTTCAGGTGAAAATACTAATTATATTGTCATTATTATAACAATAATTTCCGTAACGGCGCTGATCCTGCTGGTGGTTTTTGCAGTAAGGAAAAGTTGTTGGTTAAAATACAATGAACCAAGAACACCCCGATTACCAACATGCGAAGTAAGTTTAAATCATAACATTGAATTATCATACAAATTTTACTTTCGTTGATTAGAGACTGATTAGCAATTTTTTTAATTAAATGTCTCAATAGACGCTATTGAATAATAAAAACTTTTAACAAAAAATAAATTGTCTTTGGTACCTCTTGTTTTTATCGTTTTTCAAAACCGACTGCCGAAACGAAGGTAATTTTTGCTTTTTTGTGTTTTGCTTTAGAATTCGGCTTATTTTTTGTAAAAAAAGTTTGTATTTAGTTCTTTTTAGTTTTACTACCCTACGGATTAACAATTGAGCAAGTTCTATAGTAAGGTACCTAAAGGATTTCCGAAATACCCATAATAACTTAACTAACGCATTCGTGATGTATATCGCTAAAGAGTTCGGTCGAATGTTCCATATCTTGAAAACTGCTAAACCGATTTGGATGAAACTTGCACTTTTCCCTTAGTTCAAAGATAGGTACATAATCCAATAAAAAAGAATGATCACAATCCGATAAGTAGGTAGTTTCGGAGATATGCGTGAACAAACAAACATACACTTATGAAATTGGCAAACGTGTTTAGAAGCCCATACAGAGTTACATATAGGAATATTGTGCAATTCCAACAATATTACATAAATACCTTAATATTACATAATGTAACTTATGGCGTATAATAAAGTATATAAATGTCGAGTGTCGAATGTCATGTCGAATTTAGTTACCACTTTTTTTTAAGTTGGTAATGATATTGCTAATCTGTCAAACCGATGTTAAGTTACTGACGCGCATGTTGCTAATCAAGATTTGAAAGGTAATCACAATAATCACATGTTTAAAATACTTTTGGAGTCCTTAAGAATCAATTTTCTTCTATTGGAAATTTTAAGAAGAGTGAAAACAATACAAGCGTTAACTTAAAAGCGTTACGTTTTCCTGCGCAGCGTACCTAGCGCATTTTCTGCGCAGCGTACCTAGCGCATCTTTCACTTTGAAAATCATGTATGTTTATACTTACATTTTTTTATATAAACATGTTTGCTTGAATTTAGAATCTGTAGATTAGGTACTAGTTATAGTATACTAGTTTAGAATCTGTTGAGTAAAAATCTCTGAGCTTGCTCAGAGGTTTTTATAAATAAGGCTTTTAATCATGAATTTAGATATTAAAGATACGGCCGTCTGAATGTTTTGTTTGACGCGTTTGAAAGAAAAAAATGACACGGCTGTTTTAATGTTTCATCCTATAGACAAGTAGGTAGTATGTAATACAGATGAAAAAATTAAAAGAAATAATGATGAAAATAGGTATATACCTATCACAAAAAATAAAATATAAAATTCTTTCTGGACCGGCCTCGGCGGTTAAATGGTTTAATTCGAATACATTATCATTAATTTGAGATCTAGAGATTTTTTGTATTTTCGTTTCGTTGAAGCTAGTATCAGATATTAAAAAAACCGGCCAAGTGCGTGTCGGGCCACGCGCAGTAATAGGCTTCCGTAGTTACACAATAATGCGGACTAAGAAGAGGGCTTTTTGTTGTTACATGAACATTGACACGGTTTCAGCGGCTCACAACGTCTAAAAACGGGCCCACATAGCCTGATGGTAACTTAAGAAGGAGTTATTAAATTCAACTTCACAAGTGAAGTTAGAAAAATATTATCTATTTGAGTACCACCGCGTGTACAGGCAAGCGTTTGTAATAAAGATTGATAACCAGCGTCATTTAATAGTTTGAATACTGTAGTAATGCCGTTACGGAGATAGTCTTCGTTCAAATCTCGAAATATAATGCAAGGGCTGTTATGCGATAAAAAATTACGTACGACACCTACTGCGACACAGTTAGGGCATTTGCATGATCTATACAAGGCTTTCGATAGATACTGCTTCACAATGGTCACCTCCAGCAGTGTCACTGTAAAATCGCGGGTTCGAATGTTCAATATTAAGTTTTGCCCAGGCACATATACAAAAACCGGGGTTTGAAGACTCTGTAGGGCCTTTTGTTCTGACCATTTGTTTAAAATTGATTATGTCGACGGAATCTTGAAGGCACCTGAAATTTTCTACTGCTTAATACCTAAATATCAACAAATTTGCTTAACAAATGTCTCGATACTCCAAGAACTCCACATCAAGCAGCGTCTGTCCGCAATAGTACAGTCCCGAATACTCACTTTCTTCGGGCACGTTTCAAGGCGAGACAGTCAGTCCATAGAGCGGTTAGTCGTCCAAGGAAAAGTGGAAGGCACTAGACCGCGTGGTAGGTCACCCATGCGTTGGACCGACCAGATCATATCTGCTGTGGGCGGTTCCGTGCACGAATGTATCCGGATGACTTCTAATCGCGAAAGGTGGCGAGACATTGTAAGACGCAATACATCTGCCGCATATACTACCATTACTTCATGACGACCACGACCGCTCTGTCAAGAGCGTAACGACTAAGAGAAGAGACAATGAATATCGGTGGCCATTATCTGAGGATCGCAAACTGTATCCCGCAAGTGTTATCATAGTGAATATCGACCTATGACGCGAATGTCAACCTTACTGCAAACGCAATTAAGTTTATAATTGCGACCACCGAGAATACCGCCATCTATGGTCGGGTAGCGGAATTTGCTTGTCACTCGAATCTGGTTTTAGTTTAGATTACAAAACGTCTAAAATACTTTCTGCACTAACACAAAATACCCTCCGCGCGCATGCGCCGTACGGTACTGCCAGTGACTCCGCCCACTCCAATGCGTTATTCGAGCGTAAATATTCTTAATTTAGAAATCATTATTATCAAGGATGTTATGATTTTATTTTTGTATATTTTTACATGGTTCATAAACTTAAATTTACTATGTGTTTTACACAGCTAACAAAGTTATATAAGTAATTTTTCAATAGCATTTGTACAAAATGTTTGCTTTTCCGAGTACATTTTATGTCGACTATTACTCGTAAACTTGTAAATCCTACTTAGCTGTGATAGTCACATGTCCAAAAGCAACCATTTAGCTGGCAAGACGGGGGGGCACTTGACTCTAACAAAAATTTGCAATTTAAAGCTTAATTTTCCGCAAACGGATCCTTAAATCGAAAAATGGGTTTTCACAGACCCGTAATATTTTTGAACAGACTATCTAACGATACCCTACGAGAATAAAAATAAAACTTAAAAGACGAGAAAAAAAAACATCGCACTTTTTTCACTATTCGACGCGCGCCTCAGAGATGTCAGTAAAAACTGACGGGGTCTGCGGCCGATGCCTGTATGGGTCGCGGATTTTGAAAGACAGTTACTGCGGCCCTGACTCAAGTAACTGAAGGAGCACGGGTGGGTTTTAGTCAGTAAAAGTCTGAAAGGCCCTCCGCTTCACCCAGAGCGGGCGAAGTCATGATTTCCCATTCCAAAAAAATAAACAACGTATCTTATTGTAGAACTTTCTCACTTTTAGTAATAGGATACCAAATCCATAAAGAGAAATTAAAAACTTTTTCTCAAATAAAAACCGAATTCCATAGCAAAACAAAGTGCAAAATAAATTTCAGATGAAATTTTTCAAAATGCTATCTTTGGTACATCTGGTTTTTACTTTTAGCTCCACCGATATCCGAAACGAAAGTTATTTTGCATTTAATAGGGTTTTACTTTGCAAGTCGGTTTAGAATTTGTGCAAACGTTTTTTGTTTAATGATGACTGTTGGGGAAACCTGAGCGGCAAACGATTGGGCGCCCACATTAAAATGTCGTTAATGTGTCTTGCAAATTTTTAGAGGAACCCCTTCTATCTTAACTTGCTTTTTCGTAAGCAATGTGCGAAGGAAATTGCTGAAATAGAAGAAATGAACTATGATGAAGTTGAAGGCCACGAGCATGTCTACGAGGAAATCGTCTACGCTAAAAATATCGAAAACATAATTATACCTGCTGTTACTGACTCTGAGATTGTACGGGATCGCTCAGGAGCTTTTTTAACTTGAAGTTAGTCGGGGAGTAAAACGGCGGCAGGACTGGACTGGAGCAGAATGAGGGCGGACGAAGGCTTCTTAATAAAAGACTTTTTTTCTTTCTTCTCGTATATTATTACTTCTCGATGGCTGGATTCGGAATGTCCAAACCGCGGAAAATGCCCTGTTTTTATACAAAAACTCTTATAGCGCCTGACCAGTCAGAGCTCCTCAATTTTGCACACGGCACTAATGCCCAGCTGCTGTCCAATCAGAGCTTTTTACTTTTGCACACGGCACTAATGCTTTTGCTGCTGACCAATCAGGGCTCAGGTGACTTTTTGTATGAAGAATTTAATGACGGCGATTTTCCGTGGTAGGACCCCCTTTACATAGTTCTCTTATGGGTCTAACCCTAGGTATAACTTATATTATTTATTTACAAAAGTTTCAGTTAAAAAACCCTTAATTATCACCTTAAAAACACTAAAAATACAAAATCGGTCCTCATCATGGTAAAGGTTCTTAATACTAAAACTTAAGGTAATAATGGTACAGGTGGCGCCTCTAGTGGCCGGAATGTACATCACAGATGCAAGATTATGATTACTTATGTCTACACTTATGTACTAATTAATAACGTAAACAAGGTACAATTTAACTATTGCCACTAATGTTGGTAGTGTCTGTCGTGCACATTCTCCCGCCGTCGCCACGCCGCGACTCCGTTGGTAGCACGACGATCTTCCTGCTGGGACGACGTAGAATGTGGCCGCTGCTGGTGGTGACGTCCACTACTCGTACCTCTCCGTCGCTTCCTGGATATACTTGTGTGATGCGCCCCCGTGGCCATACGTTGCGTGGCAGGTTACTGTCGCAGATGATTACTAGGTCACCCATTTTAGGTTGGATGCCTGTGCTGCTGGGCTCCCGCCGGTGTTGCAGTAGGGGTAGGTACTCCTTAACCCATCTTCTCCAGAACATATCTGCTAATGTCTGGGCTCGCTTCCATTGCTGGCGAGCTGTCACGTCTTGTTCTTCGAAGTGGCCAGGTACCGGAACATGGGGATTCGGCCCGATGAGTATGTGGTTCGGGGTTAGTGCCTCTGGTTCCAGGGGTTCGACAGATACGTGGGTTAATGGGCGTGAGTTTACTGTGTTTTCAACTTCGGTCAACAGTGTTATCAACGTCTCGTCGCTCGGGTGTTTCTCTGTGAGTGTGACGCGTAGTGCTTCTTTCACCGAGCGTACCATTCTTTCCCAGGTGCCTCCCATGAATGGTGCTGAGGGTGGGATGTACTTCCACTTGATGTGGTGACACGTAGTCTCGTGATGCAAAGCTTCGAGTGCGGCCTCGCCGAGTTCCTTTTCAGCTGCTTTGAAGCAGGTGGCATTGTCGCTCCATATCTCTTTGGGGCATCCTCTTCTGGCCATGAACCTTCTTAATGCTGATATGGCTGAGTCAGCACTCAGCGAGTGGGCGATCTCTATGTGGATTGCTCTGGAGGTCATACATGTAAAGAGTGCGCCGTATCTCTTCTCTCGGTGACGGGCAACTGTGACCTCGATTGGCCCGAAATAATCGAGTCCGGTAAAGGTGAATGGCCGTGCGTGGTGTGCCAGACGCGCCGCTGGTAGGTTACCCGTGAGGGGCATTGATGGCTTCGCTTTTCTTATGCGACACGGTAGGCAACTCTTGACTACATTTCTTACTGCTGGGCGTATCTTTAAAATCCATAGTCGTTGTCTTAATTCATTTACGACCATTTCTATGCCGCCGTGATGTAGCTTTTCGTGTACATAGGCTATGTACAAGCGTGTGTAGGCATGTTTACCTTCCAATATTGGGGGATTGGAGGTGTCTTCTTGTATATCTCTGGCCGCGGTCACTCTTCCTTTCAGGCGTACGATACCTTCTTCGTCGATGTACACGCTGAACTGACTTAGTCGGTCATTGTGACCGGGCGTGCTTCCTTTAATTATACGGTCAATCTCGGTCGTGAAGCTATCTTTCTGGCTCGCCTTTATCCACAGTAGTTCCGCCCTTACTAGACAGGTGGCGGGTAACTCGCGGTAGCGAATAGTGTGGCTGGGCGAATTTTTTATAGCTCGCGTTGGTGTTGGTGCCTTCTTACTAACACGCCAGTCGGGGTCATTGACCTTGTTTTTTGCTGTACGTTTTCGGGTGGCGGTGACTGTATTTCGGCTGGGTCGGCATAGATCGATGAACTGCAGTACTCTCGCCGTCGTTCTTATTAGTCGAGTCCACTTAGAGAATTTTTCTATGTGTGGGAGAGGAACTTGACTGCAGATATTTTGCAGCTGTTGTAGGTTACATTTTTCTCTTTCTTCCCCGGTGTCGTATTTCACAGCTCTTTCTTCTTTTGGCCATTGGGACTCCGGGTTTTTCAGGAATGGAGGACCTTGAAACCATCTATGATTAGCAGTGAAGTTGTCCGGCGTTTCCCTTGTTGCGTCATCCGCTACGTTTTCTTTTGAAGAGAGCCATCTCCACTCATTTTTCTTAGTGGTTTCTTCTATTTCAGCGAGGCGATGAGCCACGAATGATTTATAGGTACGTGGTTCTGACCGGATCCACACTAGTGCTGTGCGTGAATCACTCCAGTAAGTCTGACTCGCTGTCTCGAATTCGTGTTCTTTCTTCACTGTCTGTGCGAGGCGCGCACCTAGTAAGGCGGCCTGTAGCTCGAGCCTGGGCATGGATACAGGTTTTAATGGTGTCACACGGCTCTTTGCTGCTGCCAGGGCGACGTGTACACTGCCATCGGCTCGTTCTGTTCTCCAATATACTGCTGCTGCGTACGCTTGTTCGCTTGCGTCGACAAAGGTGTGTAGCTGTCTTGAGATACAGGGTTCGACGTCATAGCACCGCGGTATTCTCAGCTGTTTTATTATGTTGAGTGACGTCATCCATTTTTTCCACCTGTCTTTTAATTCTGTTGGTATTGTTTCGTCCCAATCGGTTTTATAGCTCCAGGTGTCTTGAAATATTCTCTTGGCCGGGGTGGTGATTGGTGATATTAACCCCAGTGGGTCGAAGAGTGCCATTATGATGCTCAATGCTTCTCGCTTCGTGGGAGAGCGATTGCTTTCTTTTACTTCTGCTGGTATCTTCATAGTGTTAGTGTTGAACCCAATGTGATCTTCTTTCACGTGCCAGAGTAGTCCGAGTGTCTTCTCGGTTTCTGTGCCACCTAGGTTTACTGTGGCTGATTTGTCTTGCTCTGGTGGGCCGAACTCTTCGATGGTTCTTACGTCGTTCGAGGTCCACACATTTAGTATGAACCCTGCCTTCTTGTGGATGAGATCGACTGCCTCTGTTATTTCTTGCGCTTCCGTAATGGTGGGGAAGCTCTGTAGGTAATCGTCCATGTAATGGTTCTTGTGTATTGCAGCTGCTGCTTCTGGGTAGACGGCTGCAAACTCGCTTGCATTTTTATTCTTGATGTATAGAGCGGTGCATGGTGATGAAGTGGATCCGAATATGACTGATGTCATGCGGTATTCTTCCGGTTTGCCCTCCCGCCGTTTGCCTCTCCACAGGAATCTGAGGGCGTCTCTGTCTTCCTGTCTGACTTTCACCTGCATGAACATCTCTTTAATGTCTCCGCTGACGGCGTATGCGTGTTGTCTGAATCGCATAATCACCCCAGGTAGAGATTGTAGCAGGTCTGGTCCCGGATGCAACATGTCGTTCAGACACATGCCGGAGGCTTTTGCTGAAGCGTCATGAACCAGTCGAGGCGGTTTGTGTGGCTTCGCTGGGTTGATGACCGGGAAGTGAGGCAGGTACCAGGTCTTTCCCTTTGGTGCTGGGACGGGTGCTCGTTCTGCATAACCGGATCTGAATAGATTGTCTATTCGTTCTTCATATTTTGTTTTCAGATCTTCATCTTTATCTAGCTTTTTTTATAGTGAGCGCAGGCGTCGCTCGGCTTCTACGTAGTTATTTGGTATCTGAAAGTTCTTTTCTTTCCATAGCAGGCCGGTTTCGAATCTACCGTCAGGTAACCTCTTGCTAGTTTCTTCTAGAATCTGAATGGCTTTCTGTTCAGGATCTTCTTTTGGTTTCTTCGATTCGATACATAAGGATTCGAGTTTAAAATAATTCTTGATTGTTTCTTCGATTGATTGTTCATCTTCTTTTTCTTTGAGTTTTCCGCAGAACGCTACGGTGGCTGTGAGTGAGTTGTGACAGCCATGAAGAACCCAGCCGAGTTGTGTGAGGGAGGCAACTGGCTGGTCACGACGTCCGGTGCGTAGTTTTCTTGATACTATGAGGTGCCAATTATCTTGACCAATCAGCATTTTAGGCGAGGCTCGTTCATATGCGATCTGATCTTTGATGTCGATCAGGTGTTCGCAGTCTTCCAGGTTGCGGTCGTATACTGTTTCTGGTGTGAAGTTCAGTCTTTCCACAGTACGCGCGGCTTCTATTTTGAATTCTTCTTGCGCGTACTTTCCCCTTATGCTGAGGTTAATTATCTTGCTGCTGTCATGCTTCATTTCGTTGCCGATTCCTTGGATCCACATGGTGTTTGTGGGTCCGTCGGCTCCGATGACGTCAGCTATTGATGCGTCCACCAGTGTGACTGTGCTTCCTTCGTCCAGCAGTGCATATGTTTCGATGCTGGTGTGTGGTCCCTTTATTATGACAGGAGCGATCTTCAGGTATGCACGCCGACGGTCACATGGTTTGACTGTTGATGTGACCTCTACTGCTGGTGCTGTTGTCTCCTTGGCAGAGTCGCTCGATGTGTCTTGATTTTTCTCATGATGCAGTAGCTTGTGATGTTTCATGAGGCAGCCGTGTTTTCCACACGGTGGAGCTTTGCATTGAAGTCGGCGATGTTTGCTTCGAAGACAGCGGTAGCATATGTTGTTTTTCTTGGCTACTTCCCATCTTGAGTTTGTATCGAGGTCGATGAACTGCTGGCAGTCGGGTAGTTTATGATTCTGTTTGCACTGCGGGCAGTGTTCGTCTGATTTTGTTCTCTTCTCTGTAGTGAAAGTGCGTTCTGTCCTTCTATTCTTTCGATCTCTTCCCGTGGAGTCGTCGCGGGTTGATTCTGGGAGAGCGTAGGCGCCGCACTTGTCTGCTTCTTCATTTAAAAACATGGAGATTTTCTTTAATTCAGGTGTATCTTCTTTTTTCTTTGCGACGTAGTCGTACCACTTGCTTTTTAATATAGGAGTGAGCTTCTCAATCACAATTCGCGCCATCTCGGGACTATGTAGGTATTGTGTCCTCTTTAGTGCTTCTACGGTGCCCACTATGTTTGTCACTCGACCGGCGAAGATGCATAAGTCTCTGGGGTTATCTGTGACCCGATTCAGTGACTTGAGCTTCTCCATCTCGACGTGGATGAGTGCTTCTGGTCTTCCGAACCTTCTTTGCAGGGCGTCGATGACAACTTCTGGGTCTGGTTGGCTTACTATTAAACAGCCGACCGCTTCCTTTGCAGTTCCGCGTAGGCTTCGGCGTATACGCGCCAAGTTTTCTGCTCTTGTGAAGTACTTCAGTGTTTCTTCATACGCCGTCTTGAAACCGAGCCAGTCTGCACAGTTTCCATTGAAGAGCGGTAATTCTTGAATGTACTTCGGTGGTTCCCTTGTGCTTCTTACCGCTCGAGAGAGGGCGGCGGCGAGGGTGTCCACGTCTATTAGTGATCTTGGTGTTACTTCGACGGGGTCTTCTTGTTTCTTTTTGTTGTCTTGCGTTGGCTGTGGTTGACTTGCTTCAGGTTCTTTTAACCATGTGCTTATGCGGACTGAAGCTAGGTCATCTTCCAACTCTTCTTCATCTTCTGAAGTATCTGATTCCGCTTGAAGACGCTGGACCCGTGCCTGTTGTAACTCCATTTCGGCCTTTGCTTGTTCGAGCTTCAATTCAGCTAGTTTTTCTTTTGCTTTTAATTCTGCCAGTTGTTTTTTTCGAGATGTTCTGGAACATCTTGATTGGGCGTCCGCAGGTTTCAACGTGCGCTGCGATGTTTCTTCTTTGTGGGACGCGGCGCTCGTGTCTTCTGTTTCAGTCGTAGTGGTGGTTTTCCCTGTGGCGGTCGACCTGCTAGTTCCGCTGCTAGTGCCCGACGTGTCGGTAGCGGTGTTCGACGTGCCACTGGTCGAGGAATTCCCCGGCGCGGCCTCTTCTATGGCCGTAGGTGTTCTCGTTTCTTCTTGCCGGAGTTTCTTTCGTTCCCCGTCTTGACTTCTTGTTAAAACCATTTTTCTTGATGCTGGCTGACGATCCGGCTCGAAGGACCAATAATGTACGGGATCGCTCAGGAGCTTTTTTAACTTGAAGTTAGTCGGGGAGTAAAACGGCGGCAGGACTGGACTGGAGCAGAATGAGGGCGGACGAAGGCTTCTTAATAAAAGACTTTTTTTCTTTCTTCTCGTATATTATTACTTCTCGATGGCTGGATTCGGAATGTCCAAACCGCGGAAAATGCCCTGTTTTTATACAAAAACTCTTATAGCGCCTGACCAGTCAGAGCTCCTCAATTTTGCACACGGCACTAATGCCCAGCTGCTGTCCAATCAGAGCTTTTTACTTTTGCACACGGCACTAATGCTTTTGCTGCTGACCAATCAGGGCTCAGGTGACTTTTTGTATGAAGAATTTAATGACGGCGATTTTCCGTGGTAGGACCCCCTTTACATAGTTCTCTTATGGGTCTAACCCTAGGTATAACTTATATTATTTATTTACAAAAGTTTCAGTTAAAAAACCCTTAATTATCACCTTAAAAACACTAAAAATACAAAATCGGTCCTCATCATGGTAAAGGTTCTTAATACTAAAACTTAAGGTAATAATGGTACAGGTGGCGCCTCTAGTGGCCGGAATGTACATCACAGATGCAAGATTATGATTACTTATGTCTACACTTATGTACTAATTAATAACGTAAACAAGGTACAATTTAACTATTGCCACTAATGTTGGTAGTGTCTGTCGTGCACAGAGATTAACTGGTAAGCTAAATAACTCGTTTTGCAAAAAAAGATATCATTATTATGTGTCCATTTATTTCATGAAAGAAGTCATCGAATAGGCTTTTCCGTGACAAATTATTAACCCATCGAGTTGAATTACAACTTACACGAGTTATTATCAATATCTATCTAGTACTGTAGTTCTAATCTGTTTACAGCGCGTGCGCACATTCTGGCCGAACACGAACAGAGGTGACGGTAAGCGCTGTTCCTGGTTGCTGCAGTACACTGACGTCATCGCTTTGAGCACCGGCTTGCCTTTTAATTCCTGACCGTGGACCTTAAATTCAAATAAAAACGATAGTTACAATTTTAATACTGTAAAAGATAAATTGAGAATGGCTCCACATCCTCACTTATGAAGAATTGCAGATTTAAGTCAAACCTTAGAAATGTTTCTTCCGTAAACATGCACCCCGCATAGTACACGTAGCATGGAGTGGGGTTGTGTGGAGGTACCACGCAAACTAACCTTCCACTGGCCAGGCACGCATCACAAGATGACAAGTACGGACGACCCAACCTGCTATCGACCTCCGGTCTCTGGAGGGGAGTGATGCAGCGGTACCAACGCCGCCACTTACGAACTAATGACATGACGTCACAAAATCCTGTATCGCGAAAGCAAAGTTTTCGGCGCGATTTGAAAGCATACAACAGTCCGACAGTAAAAGTTGGGCAGTTGCCTGGGCCAGACACAACACCCGTCTGGTCGGAGGATCCTCCCTTTTCTACGGAGGTTTGTGGGACTTTAGACCCTGTTCCGCATACCTCCAAACTAAAATGATATATCCATATTCCATGTGCATCTATTCTAAATTCTTTATTGTACACCAAAAACAACATTAAATACAGTGTGATAATAAAGTACAAAGAACTCAATTTTGAGTTCTCTTACAGCTAACCCTAGAGTGACAAAGAAAGCTGACATGGCACGTTATCCATACTGAATTTATAAAAGAGAAAGTAACTCTGTTTGCTATTGATTAAACTTTGTCCGCAGAAACAATAACATTCTCTGATGCTAGTATTACGAAACCCTGAGATTCCTTTCGTTGAGAAAAAGTATCATTAGTCCATACCACCACAGTTCTGAACCCTGCAGAAAACTGATTTCCATGTACAGTTACCCGCCGTATTCAAAATTTCAGCAACGCGGTTGCGTAGAAATGGCTGATGTTTGTTAGGCATCATCTGTAACAGTCCCAATACGATGGTCGAATCAGTCCAAAAATAAACCCGACTGATCTTCATTCGAAGTGAGCTCATCACCTCACAGAAACGAGAACTGATTACCGCACCACACAATACCTGTCGCGGGATTGTTGTAAGCTTTATGGGAGCCACTCGACTCTTCGCCATCAATAAACGAACCAAATTCTCACCATTATCATTGACACGACTAATGTTGAAGCAAGCACCGTGTGCGGACTCAGACGCATCTGTGAAAACATGGAATTCCAGCTCCGTTTACGAGTTGCAAACTAAAATTCGTGGAATAAGGAAATGATTTAAAAGAGGCAAAGACTTGATTATAATCCCAATGTTCACTAATCCAAATAGGTAATAGCTGATCCCATGATAATTTGCCGGACCACATTTACTTTATCAATACCTTCATGGTGATAATAATAGGACCCAACAGACCTGAAGGGTTGAAAATTCGCACAATCAGGGATAGCAAATCACGTTTTATATGTAGGTCGAGGACTTAGTAAGACTTATAGGAAACCCTAACTTATCATCATTGACATACCATCCGAGACCAAGCAATCTGCCAAGCTCAATAGATCCTGACCCGTCACAGGGGGACCAAGGGTGCCATGCACGTGGTCATCTGGCACCCATGTGCTGGTTTGGTCCCTGGGGTGGTCACGGCGTGCAATGTGTTCTGGTGCGCCGGTGATTGGGGTACAGCCCAGAGAAGGAGCCCGGTGACGGACAGCCGCGGCGGGATCGCGGTGATTGCTAACGCGTGTTAGGGTTTCCGCCATAAGCGGCACAGGAGGACATTGTGGAGATTTAGCGGGTTGGAGTCCCACTTAACTGCGCTATCTCCCCGTGGTAGCGCATTATTCAATAGTATTTTTTCACGCTAAAAATAAATAAATAAAAGATGTTTAGATGAACATTTCTATTTATTTTGTTTGTACACTTATACTGCCTTCTCCTTTTTAGGGTTCTTTACCCAAAGAGTAAAAAAGGGACCCTATTACTAAGGCTCCACGGTCCGTCTGTCTGTCTGTCTGTCTTCAGGCTGTATCTCAAGAACCGTGAGAGCTAGAAAAAGTTGCTCAGTTGAAATTTTCACAGATGATCTATTTCTGTTGCCGTTATAACGACAAATACAGAATTTTTGTATTTTTTTATTTGTTTTAGGCTCGCGCTTGACCACTATCTCACCTGATGGTAAGCGATGATGTGGTCGACGGTGGAGCACGCTTGCCTAGAAGTAACCTATTCACTCTTGACTTTAAGACCACTAGATTGTAGCTATCGGGAAACACAGACTCCGGCAGGGAATTCCACTCCTTAGCTGTACGCATAATAAAAGTATTCTCAAAAAGTTTAGTGCTTATGGGTGGGATGTCCACCATGTACCGATGGCGCATCGCCGTTCGTCTGGTAGTCCGATGATGAACCGGGCTGGGTGGAATTAGATCATGCAAATCCATCGCACACTCCTCGAAATGTAACCGATAAAAAACGACAAGCTGGCAACTCAGCGACGGTGTTCAAGACTCTGGAGCTTTGAACACCGCACCAGTGCCTCATCGCCGATGAGCCTCTTGGCCCGCTTTTCGATCGACTTAAGAGATCGATATTTAACTAGAACTCCTATACAGCAAACGTGACTTTTTGCCTTTTTTTGCGATATTGGTACAGAACCATTCGTGCGCGAGACCGACTCGCATTTGGCCGGTTTTTAAATTTAGGGTCAATATAGAAGCAACCCTAGTGACTCCGGCAAGGGTAGGTAACAATTTTCGAGGACGGCGGGAGTGGTCCTTCTGTATACTTTATATTTTGTGCTCTAAGTAAAGAAATGCCCATATGGCATTGTAAAGAGGTTTGTTAGAAAAAAAAAAACTATAAAATTAATATCACATAATCGACTGTCTTCTCCACGTTATTTTAATAATTTTTTCACCCGGCTAACATTTTGAGAATAATGGTACCCATTGTCTCGTGTGGTTGTCTCAATCATTTCTGTACAACCGCACTTTCGCAGTTCACCCAAATTGACAGGTGTAGGTATTATGAATTTTGCCCTTCCTTTTATCAGGACCCAAACGTGTTCTACAGGATGCATAACTGGTGTTATCACAGGCTATTCCAAAACTGCGATGTTGGCATTTTTAACATAGACCTAATTTGAAAAAGTGGTATGTGGCCGAGCATAATCCTGGATCAAAACGAAGTGACCCCTGATAAAGGGGCTAATAATATCACATTTACTCTTAAATAACTCTTCTACAGCGATCTTTAATAAGATCTTCTCTATCGATTACCCCCAAGTCCGTACGAGCTCCAACACATATCCTACCTGAATCCAAATTGTTCCTCTTTGTTGTTGTCCGACAAAAAATTCTTCTCGCAGCTCACATAAAGGCCATGCTCGTACAGTCCCTAATCTTTCCCATAATTGACTATGGTGATGTGTGCTACTATGACCTGAATGCCGATCTACTCAATAACGCCTTCTAAATAACTGCATTATATTTGTGTTCAACCTCCGTAAGTATGATCATGTATACACTCATCGATCACTTTTAAAATGATTACCCATTCGTCAGCTGAGGTTTTTATTGATAAACCCACTTCTCCTTCTTATCTGACTTCTCATGTTCAATTCCTTTGCTCTGCTCACAGTAAAAATTTTCGTTCCACCAATAATCGTCTTCTAAAATGTCCCTCTCACCGCTTTGGGTTTATCCACTCATCCTAATTTGTCCAGGCTATCTCTCTTTGGAAAGCACTCCCTCAGAATATCAGGATAGCAACCAGTCGGTTCTCTTTCAAATTTAAGGCACGTGAGCACATTCTCAAGAAGTTTGTAGAATCATCACAGAATTGATTTGTTGGTTTCGGTTTCTCTATAACATTGTTTATGTTTGTATTTAAGTATATATTTATATATATTCTATTTATATATTCTTTTCTCAATTTATCCTTTCATTTAGTTACACCTGCCTTATTTTATCTCTGCACCACCCTAAGGTCGACTGGTAGAAAATGCCTAAGGCATTAAGTCCGCCTTTGAACTTGAGCATAAAGTTTTAATAAATAAATAGATATGCCACAGTAGTTTAAAAATTGACAGATTATGTTGCTCTTGTTCATGATAAAAAAACTTTTTAACAAAAAACCGAAATCCGAGTCTTTGGTACCTATTTTTATCCGTTTTTCGACACCGACAACGGAAAAGAAAGTTAGTTTTGGCTTTGTAGTGTTTTGTTTTGGAAGTAAGTTTGATTTTTTTGTTAAAAAGTTTTTTATTTAAGTATCTCTTTTTAGAGTTTATAGGTACCATGAAAATCATTTACGGCCAAAGTAAATCTCATGAGGATTCCAATAAGCCCAAATACAACTAGGATCCATTGTTTTATTTCGGAGTTCCAGTGCCTACCTTCCGGCTTCATCATCAGATCAGTTTGATGTTACCATTTTCATCAGTACCATTTATTTATATGTATTTGCTTCATCATAGTCGGTTAGCTATGCGATATATCTTATACCCGTGATATACTTAGTATTAAGGAGTTCCATTTCACCAAATGACACTTTCTGAGTGTAAATAATTGCACTGTTGATAAAAATACTAAAATCGCTATACGTATGCCTATAATATTTGAGGAGCTCCCTCGATTTCACTGGGATGCCATCATCAGATCCTGGTTTCTTTATGGTACCACCCTTGAGGTATCTCATTTCCATAAATATTATATAAAAAAAGAATCACCAAAATCGGTTCATAAACAACTAAGTTATCCGCGAAACTCCATTAGTCCGTTGGACAAAGTCGATGTTTTCTGCCAAAAGTTATACTGTTTCTAAGAGAGAGAGAACCAAAACCAGCTTCCTTCAACCTCCTTCGTGCCGTAAGCTCTCTTACTGTTACACCTCGAACTTCCTCCAGCTTATTTCTGGCTTGAACGGCCTATGAACGCAGGTTTTTGCGAACGCGAAGTTGAAAGAAACGATTATTCATGTTAGAAGTACGGGCTTTCTGCTTTACAGTCCTAGTTTCCTCACAAAAACATTAGTCTCTTTGAATCATTGGAAACTGTAATAAATGGTTGAAACAGGTAAACGATGAATTATGCACATCACCTGTAGGTTTGATCATTTCTCCTCATCTCAAGTGGCCTGGCCCTCTCAGTTTAGATTAAGTTAGCTACAATGGCGTCCTTAACTTCGAAAAAGATCTAAACGTTTAATATAAATAAAATAATTCAGTATATTAATGAAAATTTTTCGAAATATTAGAACATGTCCGTAAAGTGACAATAAGCGAAATTCTCTCAAAATGCCGCAAGTTCGAATAAAGTTAAAACAATCGCGAGAAAGGTGATGTTCAATTGTTGTAATCAATTTGGCATAATTGGTTTTATTATAAAACAAAAGAAAAACAAGCATGTATGTAAAGAGTTTCAAGTAATTTTTTTTTGTTACTCTAATTTTGTATTGATCCGTGTTAACAAAAAATGTTTATGCAATCACAACGTAAAGCATTACAACTTCCATAAATATACCGAACAATAATGTTACTCTTGCCTTCCATAACTAGACTAATGTGTCTAACATCAATATTAACTTTGATTTATATTAATTATAAATACTCAATTTATGGCGCCCTGACTTTTTATTGTCTCGCAGAAGGTGTGAAAAGTAGAGTATGCTCCTCTCGGATAAAGCTTTTCTTGCTCTTAGGCAGCTTGAACCTCTCGCTTCACTCAGGACTGTGCGTAGACTTCTCAAGAGACCCTCGTTACGCTCAAGGATCCATATGCCACCCATGACGTAAGTCACTGCTTTATCCCCTTGGTCAATCAAATCTTTCCTCTTTATTATATTAGTGTAGATAGGCATCTGTACAAGGGATGGTCGCATTATGTTGTTATTAGCAGGCAGGAGCACGTTCTTGCTACTTACGAAGCAGATTTTATTGCCAGGAACGATGGAAGTACCTATTTAAAAAGATTTTAAAATTTAACAGTTTTATAGCGAAGCCAAATATATTTTGTCATGATGTTCAAGGAGGGTTTTTCAGTAAAGCTAAATAATATTGCACTTAATTTTTAAATATCATTAGGCACAATTAGTAAATATTGTTGTTTTCCTTATTTAAAACAGGAAAGTACTCATGTTATTTACAATAACATTTCAACGTGTTATCATTAATTCGACCCAAAATAGGATTTAAATGGATATTGTGTTGAAGAAACTGTTGTGACTACTGTAATATCACAGCTTTGAACTGCATATTATTGTTGAATATTAACTTTGAGCATTGAAACGACGACAGATAACGCACTCGCGCGCTGCACGACTACCTAGATTCCTGCCTCCTACAGGCCAATAGTGTTGCCTTATAAATGCCAGGAGATGCTGAAGACCGGCGTCCAGCAAGCGTAGATGCTCCTGTTTAAATATTAGCTTTGTTAAATAATTACTGGAATGCAACAAAATAAGATGACGTTTGTCATGCAGGTAAGTAGATGAATCGATGCGCCCTCGGGCTCTTAGAAGCAAATTTTCATCAAAAAATGGGTTAAGAGACGCAAGTGCGGCATTGGAATTTAAAGATTTACCCTTTTATAGTAGTCCTAATTCTATAGCCTATATGTTGCTCTGACCATAGAGACATTGTGAGTTTTTTGTAATTCAGAAACTTTAAGTGGAGCTTGTAATCTATACGATATTATGTGTGTCCAACAATTGTTGGCGAACTTTAAAACTCAAGCTATAACCCGAATAAGAGTGGTTAAAATGGCATATTTTGCAAAATCTACAGACAAGCCTGGAATGGAAGATGTCTCCTCCCTTAAAGTATGGTGGGTCTTAAGTTCTAGCAATTCTATAGAGTCTGCAGTATAGGCGGGCAAGGAATCCTCGGCTTCCAAAAGAAACGGTATACCGTTCCATCACATAGAGGAATCCTCGGCTTCCAAAAGAAACGATAGACTGTTCCATCATATAGAGGAATCTACCTGGTCTAGATCGACGCCACGCGAGATTACATCAGCCGGGTTGATAGAAGTAGGAATATAACGCCAATCTATGAGGTTTGTTAGCTCATTTATAGCAGCTCTGTGGGCAACATACGGTTTAGTTTTACTAGAGTTGAGCCTAACTAAAACAAACTGAGTCTGTCCAATATACCTGACGTTCAATAGAGCAACGGAATGCGGGTAAAACTGCAGCAGTTAGTTGAGCTCCTAAAAGTGCAGCGCAGACTTCGAGCCGTGGTATTGTCGTTAGTTTAATAGGTGCATCCCGTAATTTTGCAGATACCAGGCTGACTTGTATAGCGCCGCTAGTAGAAACAGACCTCACTGCCGTAGGCACGCTGCGAAGCGTCACAAAAACAATGTATTTGTAAAGATGAGTTGCTGTTAATTAAAATGTATCTAGGAATTCTTAAAACGACAAACACGCAGATTTAGTAGAAAACTGTAACCAAGAAGACCTTATTTCTGGAGGAACAGGTTCATTACAATCAACTTTGTGACCACATAGTTCTTGTACATAATTTATATAATACAATTTTCATTTTATTTAATTTATATTAATTTTGTTTAATTCATTTAACTTCAATTCATTTTAATTGAATGGCAATGGGACACTGGTCAAGTCAAAGCCCCAGAGGCTTTAACATCGTCGAGTTGCCAGCTTATTGATTTTTATCGGTTACATTTCGGGGCGTGTGCGATGGAATTGCATAATCTAATTCAACCCAGCCCATTTCATCACCGGACTACCAGACGTACGGCGTAAAATTATAGGTAAGTGTTTTACTGCACCGAATCATTTGCTGCCGCCAAGAATGCGCGCGTCATCTTCTTATCAAACATAGTATATATGGTGCGCACTTGTCCTGTTGGTAGGTCAGTCGACAAGTTCAACGATGTGGAACAAATCTCCCATGTCTGCGAGGATGGCTGGAAGCTCACGCGCCGGGGCTGTGACGCTGTTACTGCTAGTGCTTGCTGTCAGCGCGGTAAGTCCGCTATTTATTTTTTATTAATAGATAGGCCCGTTTAGACTAAAATCTCACCTGATGGTAAGCGATGATGTGGTCAAACGTGAATCACAATTTCATCACACAATTCAGTTCTAAAATGTGGGGAGGTATTTTATTGTAACATTTTATCTTATTACCCCATAAAAGATGATGCTACTTTAGCCAGCCTGAAACCTGGTTGAATTAAGTGGTCCCTATTTCTAGTAACATAATTATGTCTGACGCCGTTTTTACTAAAAAGATGTAAATTCTTTCTAACGGACATGATGTTTTCATAAATATATTGACAAGGTACCGTCATGATGTTAATGTTCTTAAACAGTTCCCTTTTAGAATCGCGCCGGCGAAGATTGTATATCGCTCTGATGGCTCGTTTTTGCGGAATAAAAATTGACTCAATGTCTGCAGCCCTTTCCCGTAGTAAGATACCGTATGACATTATACTATGAAAGTAACTAAAATAGACAGCCTCGCGGTATCTACATCAGTAAATTGAAGATTTTTCTAACAGCATTAGCTGCCGAACTTAGCCGCCCTGCAAGTGATATTAAACGAGGACCCCATTGTAACCTTGAGTCTAGCGTGATCCCCAGGAAAACCGTTTTATCGACGAATTCTAGCTTCTCCCTATTTAATGTAATGTCACAATCAGTACTTTTGACATTCGGCAAGGCAAATTTTACGCACTTAGTCTTTTTAGCATTTAAAACACACTTACATACATACAAACATACATATATGCATTGCAAGTTAATTAAAAGCTTGTAATAAAACGTGATTTCCGTTTCGTGTACCAATCGTTCGGTATGTCATATTGACGTGTCTATTGCGCAGGTGGACTCACTGTCTTCGCAAACGCAGTCCACGTCCGAGGAGGTGAGGCACATGGTATCAGGCAACGGCACGGTGCAAAGCGGTTTGCCCGGACATTCGGCGACCGTGATCACGCGGGCGAACTGCACCCTGAACGACAACTGCTCTCGCGACCCCAACGTTGACGGCGTACTGCCTCGCTTGCCGCTGGAGTACGTGCCGACGAATGAAACCAAGGCTATAACAGTACCCGAGTTCCAGCCCAACATAATACGCTTAGGTACCCACACATTTTATACTTTTCTGATAGTCGTTTTCATGAAGATTACTTGCCAACAAACTGACGTCGAAGCTTACTTGACAACAAACATTTACGAACTAACTGACGTCCACGTGGAATTATTACTTCCCCCAATATCTGTTTATAATAAATCGACTATGCATTATTCTGATGTATAAGCTATATTACTGCAAAGTTTTATCAAAACCAGTTCAGTAGTTTAACGTGAAAGAATAGCAAACATTCACCCATACTTATCACAAATTTTCAAATATTATTATTACTAGCTTCCACCCGCGGCTTCATCTGCGCGAATTGTTTTATTCAAAGTCAAATATATTTATTCCAACTAGGCCACTAATCGGTACTTCTGAACGTCAACAATTAAAATTTACAAGTCATAAAAATGTATTCTACCTTCCATTCGGAAAAGTAGCTTGTTATGGAGAAGAACGGACAAGAAACACCATACTTACTCTTTTAAAAAAAAATTGTTTTACAATATTTACATAAGTGTGAGGACAATGCACCCGGAATAGCACTACACACTATACTACATACAGATATAAAGTATTAAAAGTCCTCACACATGTACTGTGCAGCTACACGGCTATACGTATATAATACTTGAAAAACCACAGACATAAATCTATATAGATAACGCAAGTCCCTCCATCTGTATGAAAACCAAGTGTGCCACTTTTTCACAAAAAATTTAAAAACAAATTTACTTATCAAAGAAAAAAAACATTTCCAACGCCTTGGCCAACTTTTTCTATACATTCTTTACAGCTCAATATGCCATAAAAAGGCATTTTTCCAGATTTAGGTGGCTTTCCGGTGCCGATAATGCTAAATGAAAAGCTCAGATTACGATCATTGACTTTACTCCGTTTTTGGCACGCGAAGTACATACAATCGCGTCATCTAATTTGATTTATGTCTGGGTGAAAAACATAAACATCCGAAGCAGATAAGTTATGACGAATCCCAACTGATGGCGCCCGTTCACAAACATGACGCATGAATTGGCATTACTCAGCTCAACCATCATGAAGGCAACCGAATGATCCAACACATGCGCCTCCATCACAGAGACATTTGAGAGAGCTAACACACTCTCAACTGCCAGGGCACACACAAGTCTACGAACGACGATGTTAGATTTACAGTTGGCTACATAGTACTCACACATGTGCTGTGCAGTTATATAATACTAAAAGAAATTGAGTTTATACAATAGAAATATATTCATACTGTTTTCAGCAGATCCAACAATAATTTTGCGCCCTATTGGTTGTGGAGTAGCAGCCCCATTGCGCAATGAACTCGGCAAGGCAAAGAATACGAACAATCGACCAATCACATAGACGGAAATCTACATCGCTTATTTCATCTCGCAACGTGATTGGTCGACTATTAGCCCCCGCTGCCGAATCAGCGTCATCGAGATACCCCTATCCTATCTCTTCTGTATACTATCCTACACAATCCTTATTCTCCTCAATATCTTCGTGAACGCTTTGAGTACTTTGTCACACTTCCACTTCTCTTCTCCTTCGTACCCCCACGTCACACTTCCAGCCGCTATGATGGCTCCTTCTCTGTTACTGTAGTGCGTCTCTGGAACTCTCTACCACATTCCCTACGCGACAGCCCTTCTCCGAATATCTTCAAGAGGAAAAGCAAGGATCATTTTCTTACGGAATGACATAATATTAGTATATGTGTATAGGTATATATATATTGTACTTATGTATGTATATATATTTATGATTTCTTTTTTATTATTCTTAAATTGTTCACTGGACTAGTTCTCTTCTTCCTTTTGTAAACTCTCTCTATCACTCTAAGGTTTGCTGTTAGAAAACTCTTCTTAGAGTTAAGCTCGCCCTTGTACATCAACTTTATTATCACTCAAGTGGTTCATGTTTTTTTTTGTTCAATAAAGAATTAAGAATGTTTTCATAAATATATTGACAAGGAACCGTCATGATGTTAATGTCCTTAAACAGTTCCCTTAGAGAATCGCGCCGGCGAAGATTGTATATCGCTCTGATGGCTCGTTTTTGCAGAATAAAAATTGACTCAATGTCTGCAGCCCTTTCCCGTAGTAAGATACCGTATGACATTATACTATGAAAGTAACTAAAATAGATAGCCTCGCGGTATCTACATCGGTAAATTGATGATTTTTTCTAACAGCATTAGCTGCCGAACTTAGCCGCCCTGCAAGTGATATTAAATGAGGATCCCATTGTAACCTTGAGTCTAGGGTGATCCCCAGGAAAACCGTTGTATCGATAAACTCTAGCTTCTGCTTGTTTAATATAATGTCACAGTCAGTACGTTTGACATTCGGCAATGCAAATTTTCCGCACTTGGTTTTTTACCGTTTAAAACTAAAGTATTGGCAGTGTACCAATTCTGGACCTGCCGTATTTAGGTCGTCAAACTGACACGTACGTCTATTTAATAATATACTAGCTGTGCCCGTGGCATCGCTCCCGTCAACTGCCTACCTACCCTACCCTACCTACCCTACCCTGCATACCCTGCCTACCCTACCCTACCTACCCTACCTACCCTACCCTACCTACCCTACCCTACCTACCCTATCCTACCTACCCTAGGCTACCTACCTTACCCTACCTACCCTACCCTACCTACCCTACCTACCCTACCTACCCTACCCTACCCTCCCTACCCTACCCTACCTACCCTACCCTACCTACCCTACCTACCCTTCGCTACCTACCCTACCCTATCTACCCTACCTACCCTTCGCTACCTACTCTACCCTACCTACCCTACCCTAATTAATAATGGTAAAAGTAATAAAGAGATCTGGCCGACCGTAATGACGAACATATGAAAAAAAGTTAAAAATAAAAGAAGAAAAAAGGATAAAAAGTATCCTATGTCCGTCTCCTGGTTCTAAGCTACCTCCCCACCAATTTTCAGCCAAATCGGTTCAGCCGTTCTTGAGTTATAAATAGTGTTACTAACACGACTTTCTTTTATATATATAGATTAAATAATCCCCCGGCTGTGGTAAACGTAATTCACTTCCACACACACACATAAACACAACTAACTAACACGAAGTAAACAAACTTCGTGACACACTGCGGCGTTTCAAATGCCATTATTTTCATGATAATTAGTGTTTGATAAAAAATGTTATTTTTATTCAATTCTGATTTTAGTTATTATTTTAATTGTAGTCTAATTCTTATTTCGTTTTATCTTTTTTATAATTATTTATTAATTTTAAATATTTTTTAACTTTAATTATGATTTTGATTTAAATCATTGGTTTATTTTAATTCTAAGTTTAAATTTCAATTATGTTATTATTTCTTATTAATAACTGTGATTGAATTTCTTTATCTTTATACTGTTGGAGCGCTGTTATCTGCCTTCTGGTTGGGTGGGTGTTAATGGCTGCGACAGTTTTAAACCAATGCAGCCATTTTCGTACACACAATTTGTATCATGTGTTTTGTTCTTAATTAATATTCTTTCGTTTATTAAATTTTTTTACACATTTAATATTTACATTTTTAAATATTACTTTATTAAAACAAATCATAAAAAAAACATTAAAAATAAAAAAAGTTATGTTTTTTTAAGTTGTTTTTAAAATAAAAAAAGTTATGTTTTTTTAAGTTGTTTTTCATTTAAATATTAAATATTTAAATGAAAAACAACTTAAAAAAACATAACTTTTTTTATTTTTAATGTTTTTTTTATGATTTGTTTTTATAAAGTAATATTTAAAAATGTAAATATTAAATGTGTAAAAAAATTGAATAAACGAAAGAATATTAATTAAGAAAGAAGATTAGAGAAAGATTATTAAGTATTTAATTTCTCCTCCGCCTTCTCTCCCTGACAGCTATTGCAATATATTTTATATATTTTTTTATTGAGATTTGATACAAACTGGCTTTTCTTTGGCCAGAGAAGGTAAGGCTGGATCGCATCGATTTATCTGTCATTGAACTTGCTCGAACGGTTTCAGTTACGACCATTCCTCTCCTACCAAAGAGGGTTTGTATTACATGATATATCTCACTTGGTTAAACTAACGTCTTGGATTAAGTTCAGCCTGACTTTACTCGCGTGATATAGAAATAAACTTCTTCTATGCGTACTTTGTATCGTCAGCCTCTTCTTTCCCCGGCCGCATAATTATGTTTCAGTACCTATGTGTTGCAATAAAGTGGGTATTAACGGTCAGAAAAAAAAAAAGTGTATTTTTCCAAGGGTGGTCTCGACCGACCACCCAAAGGGTCATTGTAAAAAGTCTTGACTTATTCCGAGTATTTGTTATGCTTAAGAAATCTGTGCCAAGCAGAGGTGTGTTCTTCCATTAGGCTGCGCATAATTGTGGCATCCGACAACATCTAAAGTGTTACCATCCGTACAAATTACCAAAAATGCGTTAGTATTTTGAGCAGACAGGCAAAAGGTTTCACTATGTTTCGGAAATTATGTAGACTGTTTGCTGCCCGTTGAAAAAAGAAATTGGATCTCGTTTGGACATATAAATAATTGCCGTCAACCTCCAAAATGGCTGCGTCGTGCGTGGTCTCCTCCGAAAATGTAAGCAGAAATGAATAAAATACTACCTAGATAAGATACATTTATTGAGACACCTTTCTACATACATTATGCACAACAAAAATAAAACTAAATAATAAGGCCAAGTACAAGAAAAAACAAATATTATGTTTTTAAGGGCATTTAAGTATCCTAACCCCGAGTTTCTCAGCTCAAAATTATTGCAGAATTAATATGACAAATTGTCAAGCACGCGGTATCTGTTGTGATTGCAGATTGTTGAAAGATTATTTGAACGGATCATTTCAAATTGGTGCCAATAGATGACGCGGTTTGAAATGTCTGAGGCATTCCACTTGATTGTTTAAATTTGTATTGTAACACATTTCGGTGCAATGAATCTATAAAAACGTGCAAAAAATACTATAAAACAAATCTTCGCTGTATTTAAAGAAAAAAATATTCATGCACCGAGTTAACCCTTTTACTTGCGAGGTGCTGCTAGCCATCTATTGCCATGGAACGGAAACGAAAGTGAATGACGTAAAAAAATATATCAGTTTAATCAGACGAAAAACGCTGTTTACGTCGGCATGGTTTCTTTGTGTAGAAAAGGCATCTGTATGCTACTTGTTCGGAATCTAAACATTTCGTTCCTTTTTTTGTTACTTTTTTGCAACACTTTGTCAGCTCGCTGTCATCGATTTGACAGCTTTTGATTAGGTTAACGTTGACACTTACTCGTAAAAATGTCATTGATGGCACGAGACGTGACGATTCGGTCTAGATCTAGTTTTGTTTAAAATTGATTGTTAGCCAGCCGATCGTTACTCGAAATTGTATTCGCGATACGCGAGTGGTACTGGAAATCGCCCGTGCATTTGTTTGTGTATATATTTCGTGCACAGCGAAGTATTTTCGCGTCGGAAACGGTTCTGGTTGGCTGCCGGAGATTCGGTCCAGAATACGTCGGTTGTCCCTTATTCCCCTAATAATAAAAATATATCTTCTCACAATTACCCCCCGACCACACACGGTATTGAACGAGCCTAGGGGACCACCACGGGGACAAAGGTAAGTTGTAGCGGTAAGTTGTGCATGCTTGTGTCACTTTCCACCTATAAGGGAGTCGGTATCCCAAAAGACAAAATCCTAGCTTCCGCTGCCGCGTATCGCGGTTTCGCGGGTATAAATTTTGTAGGATCCAAGAGTCGCAGCATTGCTCATGGGCTCAGTGTTGCCTCTTGGCTTGTGGTCTACAGGCCTGTATTCAACACTAGTATTATCTGTGGTTTGGGGAATCTAACACCGAGTTTCTCAACTCAAAATTATCGCAGAATTATGTGACAAATTGTCAAGCACGGGTTATCTGCTGTGATTGGTTGAATGAATTTTCAACAGCCAATCACAGCGGATAATGCGTGCTTGACAATTTGTCACATTAATGGTGCGATAATTTTAAGATGGGAAACTCGGGGTTAGTGCGACAAAGTCACACCTCTTTTAAGCTGCGAGCTGTTTTAGAGAATAAAATTTTGCCATTGGCTTTTTTATGGTGTACACTAATTCTATTATAATAAACTCAATGAGCTTAATAGTAGCTGGATAAAAGCATCTAAGACTGCATGAGCTGTAAATTAGTGTAACCTTACTCCACTTTATTTCCAATGCATAAACTTTAATAATAGGCTGTAAATAATAATAAGAGGCTGTAAAACAGCTAATATTTAACACTATGAAGTGTAATAGTACATTGTGTATTAAGGGCGGTAAGTAAGGAATTACGATCGAGGCTCTGGTTCCTGGTAGCCCGAAGTCGAAGACTGAGGGCTTTCTGAGTCGAGGTGCGTAATTCCCGTACCGCCCGTGAAACATACAATGTTTTTCATCACATTTGCGAGTAAATAAATAAAATTATACGTCAGAAAAAATATTTTCATTCATTGTTTTTGCTGCATGGATAATATCTGGCGGTATTGCATTTAAATCACACTCATCGGACGACGACGACGACTTTTTTTATAACTTTTTTACTTGTCTCCAAATACAAAATGTAAATAATTAGGAATTATAGCTTTATACAATTCAGCACAACTATTATTACGAAATACGTGAATTTTTTTTAAGCGGATGGCGAACTTTTTGCCCACAACAAAGATTATACAAATGTTTCGTTCAGAAACGTGAAGGGCTAATACTTTCGTAGGTATACAGCCATGACGGAGTGTAAAAAAATAAATAAAATAATTTCAACGTTTTGATACAAAAAAACTATTAAAATCGATTATTACATTAGTTGAGTATTTAAGTATTATGTAGCGAGATTGCAATGAAATTCCTGTTTAGATAACATTTTAAGACAATTTTTCAATTGCGTGTAAACTCCTTGCTTGAGCTTGCATGACCTGTGCTGTGTGCTGTGTTATAATTTAAAAAAAAATACTTACCGACCTTGGTTTTAATGACAAAAAGAAAGCTCGAGGGTTTTATATGGGGCATTACGGCCAAGTTAACTTGTATATTTAGATACTGTTTACGTGCAAGTGTGATGAAAATATTAGCTATAATCCTCGCCAGACTTCTGGGCCGCCCTCAAATTGGTTTACCGGATGCGCGAGGCACGAAACGGTGCTGTTTTTGTATGAGATTTACTACTGCGCAACCATTGCAGCCAACTTTAGGGAGGCCAAGAAGTATGGCGAGAACTATATTTTACAGCCTCTAGAATTATTGAAGAGTAAACATAGGTTAGTACTGCTATGATAACGTCAATTTTGTCATAACCATTTAATTAAACTGTTATGCGAGAATAAAATGCAATTTTAATGTTTCGTTAGTTTGGCATAACAGGCGAGAAAAAGAAGGATCACAAAATCAATTGGAGTATCTAAGCTAGTTGAGTACGAAATGCCCGAAATGGTTTTCTTTCTATCAAGATTAGAGATTCCTAAGACGCAGTTGTATAGTCACCTTCTACTCCTCTAATCAGTCGTTAGAATAACCGATAACCATTGTACAGCTAGTGTAGTTTTTAGAGCCGAATATTGGACTTAAATATAGCCATTGAACAAAAAAGAGAGGGTCAAGGGAATTTAGTTAGATTTATTTTTTGTCTCTCTTTTCACTGCGATCTGTCGCCGGAGGGACATTTATCAGTGGGTTGGTTGGGTGTGTTATTGGCGTGCTCGGTATGCGACCTGTGTCGCACCCTACTTCACTGTTGCAATTCAAGTGTGTCTTGGGACTTTTTTCATTTCAATCTTCTAAGTTAGAATTATTGCTGAATAATAAATTTACGCCATTTTAATGTGAATAAGCAAATTACCTACATATATTGACAGTAAAGTGGCACCCGCAATACAATTTACCAATAGAGATACAAAACAAACGTCTAAAATTACTTGGCTTAAATTCGAATTTAATATTTGTCCACAGAATTAATGAGACCGCCTTGACGTAACATTTGCACTGCAAAAAAATTTTTGTTTCTGTAATATTTCTATTTTTATTTATTTATAATATTTCTTTGTAGATTTCACAATAGCCGTAACTAAGCCATAAACCATCTGTTGGCTAAGAGAATTAAAGGAGCTGGACAGGGGCCTATTTATAGCTGTCTAAGCCATTGTATAGCCCATGTACAGCTCTTACAATGCTCATGGATAGCTGTTAACAGGCTACTATAATGCTCAGTGCTCTTGTGCAGACACCGTAACATCCTCAAGTTTTCTGAAATTCCTTCGTCCAATGACAATACAGCTATGTGTGCTGCTTGGGATATTATTAATCTGTGGCTTTTCGTTTTGAGAGGCTTTTCACCTGTTTTTTAACATAAGTGACAAATTATGTCGAATGCAAGCCAGATAAATCTTTACGTGTCCAAGATCGGCACTAATCGTGGTCTTCTACTAAAGGTGCTCTAAACAACAAGGTGTGCGCAGAAAACTGTCAATGTCAATCTTTCTTTTATCACTTGTCAAAAATAGGGAGGCCACGTAATCGATCAATATAAGCAATATCGATTTTTAGATGTAAAATCATTATTTTTAATGTTGATATTGTCTTTTTTTAGTTTGGTGAAATGCTCATTCATGCTGCGCTACCACGGGGAGATAGCGCAGTTATGTGGAAATCCAACCCATTAAAACTCTACGGTGTTCTCCTGTGCCGGTAATGGCGGGAACACGGGCACGTGTTAGTACCATAGAGTATAGTAACAGATTGGTTAGTACTCGTCCGAAAACCCACCGCGGCTGTCCGTCACCGGACCTTCCTCTGGGGATAATCCCTTATCACCGGCGCACCAGAACACATTGCACGCCGTGAGCACCACAGGGACCAAACCAGCACATGGGCGCCAGACGACCCTTGGTCCCCCTGTGACGGGTCAGGTCAGTGGCCTCGCCACCTACCACTTTTCGACTGCAGGGAATAGGGGCCTCCCCTATGTCGCCACCGCGTCAGCCATCAGACGGTGGCGGTGCAAAATCTATATTTTAAACTGCGTTCTGATAAAGCAAAGCGATATTTATAAAGATATAAAATATCTATACTTCCCCAGCTTTTAAAAATAAACTCATGATATCTAATGATTACATTAACAATGTACACAAAGCAAATCAGATAGGTTTGCAGGGCACACCAACATAGATGTTTCGTGTGCGTAGAATCAATGGGTTTATTACTTCGCCTTTTTATTAGTTTTTTTCAAGCTCCCAGGAAGCTTCTGTGCTTTTGGGTGGAGCTAGGCTGGCTCTGTTAGCCAGAACTCCCACGCACTACGGACCAAATAAGATTCTGAGTGCGGAAAAGGGAGTCCAACTGCCTATATAGTTATTGTCTATGCATGGCATGTCTGCGATTAGTTGGAGGCGGGAGGCGCTGGCACGTCTCCCGCTCCAACAAGCATCGCGTCACTTAAAATCTTATCACGACAAAGACACTGCGTTTTGTTTGAATTTGTACTCTGTATTGTATATATATATTCCAAACAATTTTTACATTGTGTCGAAAGTCATAATTGCCAACAAGCACCACTACACCTTTATACAAACTGTTGGGTTTTCTATGGCTAGAATTCGAAAACTGCCGCCATCATCACCGAGCCCACTTAAATGGACGTTAACGCGCGCCGCCGCATCAACCTGTGGCGCTACTGTCGCCAAAAACTCAAATCGCGCGTACGTTGCTCCGTATAAAATTAATCAGAAAACTAGTAAAACACTTTCGGTCACACGGCAAACTACAAGGGGTGTCCCCGCGCTCCTAAACTTGCGCCTAAGATGGCCAAGCGCGCCGAGAACCGCGAAACACGCACGGCTCCTCCCCCGCAAACCCCCCCCCCTCCCCCGGCTAGCCCCGCAGAGGCAGTCGCCATGGGGCAAACTTAACCACCAGAAGGTGGCTCCCCAGACCAACCAGAAGACCAACCCAGGTCTGATGGATCACCCCATCCCGGCACCAACTCTCAGCCCGGCCCCTCAGGCCCAGCAGCCCCCATGCCCGCTCAAGGCCGTCATGTGGCTCCCACCTCTGTCGCCGCCGCGAGCCCGTCCCCAATTTCGCCCAATGCCAGACGCAGCGTCGCCGATATCATCATCGGTGCGTATGCCGTCTGGATGACAGAGGAGGCACGATCGCTGGCCGCCGAGATCCAAAGGATCGAGGCATCTGGTTCTAGACCAAACCCAGCCGAGACCCAAGCCCTATTTAATAGGTTCCCATCAATAACACAAGTGCTAGATAGCCTTGTATATAGAAACGGCCAATGGGTGCGCAATTAAGTCGTACCCCTTGCCCTTTCAATTAGACTTCACGCAATCCAGGCGTTTTTCTTTAAAATCTCACGATTTTGCCAACTATGGCACACTCTCTGACCTCTCATGACCCCTCTACTCTGCTCCTTAAGAGCCGTAGGGCGTAGTAAACATGATATCAGACAAAACCGATTGGTTTCGTCCTCGCCGCCGAGGCCCGTCGTGTACTCTTTCAATAAATTCCCGCCAGCCCGCGCATAGCTGAGCATTAATTAACTTTATTAGATATAAAAGGAGTTTCTTATCCGTTCTTCTCCACGTAGGTAGTTTTCGAACGGATGGTAAATTCACTTGTCTAGATCCAGTCATAGCTGTCCCCTAGCGACGCCCTGAGCCGAGGTTCGACCCCAACTGGGGTAGCCCTCAGCGTTGTCGCTTAGGTTTAGAACTTTTGTGCCTGGCTGGAGGCTTTACATATAGTTTAGTCTACACAGGGTAGCCCGGTTAAGCAGTAGCCAATCACTTTGATTGTACTGTGAGACGTCACATAGGAAAAAAAAAAAATTGTAAAATACTTAATCAGCCCCGAAAACGGTTCTACAATATCATTGTCAGTGAGTGATCTGTGCTGATATTCCCGTCCCGGGACACGCTGGGTTCTTGGATAAAACTGGTGAGTTTTTCGTAGTTGATTCTAGCCATACATTTTTCAAATATTCAAGTTTTTAAAGCTATCGAAACACACATTTTGGTCAATCGAGCCAGGATGTAACCAGTTACGAAATCAATACAACTAATTATCTATTAATTTACGTATTCATTGGTCAAATTCACATTTTTTACTTGGAAAGTTTCAATAAATTGTCGGTGTAGGTATTCACAAAAAAAACTTGGTGCACTAATTTGGTTATATTTAGTAGACTAAACAAGTTAGAGGTCTGAAACCTATTCAGATCGTATTATTTTGTGTCCATACTCCTAATCCAACGTATATTTCATTTCCACAAACATTATTTCAAGTAGTCATTTTCGAAAAAAATTAATTACGTAAAATTTTACGGGGCCGTCTGTCCGCCATAGTTATTTTGTGTTCTGTGATAATTTATTTTTTGCAAAATGCCACCGAAGCATGATATCAAATCCGATGAGGAATTCGAGAAGTTGGTTCAACCACATATTACCACAAAAGAAATGTGTTTTATGAGATTACAGGCCTTGTATGAAGTTTCAAAGAATTTTTGTGACAAACCCGAATTATTAATTGAATTCATGACCTGCTCGAATGGCGGGACCAGTTCGAACAAAGTATTACTGCTATTACACTATTAAAAAAGAAATTTAATTCCAAATATGTGCCGTCTTATAAAGAACTCGAAAGTTTTGATTCTTTGTACTACTTTATCCGCGGTGTTTCAAGTAGTTTGAACTTAGACCGGCCTAATATAACAATGAAAGGGAAGGGCAGCTGTGTAAAGCCTAGGTTACCTAAATTGGAACTTTTTCCTTTCGATAGTAAACTCGAAAACTGGCCCACCTTTCGTGATACATTTTTAAGTTTAATCCACAACAGTAATCAAATAGCGAATATTGAGAAGTTTTACTATTTACTATCGGCGGTAAGCGGGTCCGCGTTAACTATTGTGAAGTCCATGCCGGTGACGATAACTATCCAATCGTGTGGGGTGCGTTGGTGAAACGGTATGATATAAACGCGCACTAGCAACTACCTATCTTGATAAAATATTTAACTTTAAACCGTTACTTAATGAGTCTGCCTCGGGACTTAATGGGTTCTTACAAACATATCAAGAAAACATTAAAGCTCTGCAGATCTTGAACATTAAGGATTTATCGGGTTTCTTGTTGTTTTATGTCGGTTTGCGTAACCTTAACCACGTGACTAGGCGCGAATTGGAAAAGGAGTTAGGGCAGAATGAGTTTCCTACCTACGACGATTTGATTACGTTTATAGAAAAACACGTACGCGTGCTGGAGATGTCTGGGTGTACTACAAATTCCACTACTATGAGAAGTGTATTGTACACTCGGGGACAAAATAAGGCCAGTCAACCATTTTCATCAAAATCGAATAATTTACAGCGGCCAACTTTGTCGTCAGCTGTTCTCGATACAAACCAACCTGTAAAATCAACGAAGTCCATGGAGTGTTTGTATTGCAAAAAGATGCATTCTATTTATCGATGCACCGACTACATCGACCTGACACCGGAGTGTCTCGATAGGATTAAACAATTAATGTTGTGCGAAAATTGTTTACGCGATCATTCTGTCGACGACTGTCCATCGAAGGTACGATGTACGGTCTGCAAAAGCAAGCATCATCACACACTACACATAGATTCTGTTGCGAACTCGAGTTCTAGTGTAGTAACATTAACGTGCTCAGCCAGTTCCACAGTCCTGCTCGATACTGCGGTTATACACGTTGCAGATTGTTGGGTCACTACCACACCGTACGTGCTTTAATTGATAGCGGGGCTATGACGAGTTACATAACTCAAGACTGTGCAAAGCGATTAGGCTTGTCGCGACGTAAATGCAATTTTGAACCAATTGGTTTAGGGGGTAGTCCGGTAAAGGAGTTTGGTTTAACCACCTGTAATGTTAAGCCGCGACACTCACTGGACCCATCTTATCTACCGATGCAGTCATCGTCTCCACCATAGCGGGCAATTTACCTACAGTAAATCTTACAAATAAGGTGATAGTCGAGTTCCAACATTTGATGTTAGCTGATCCTAACTACTATAAACCCGCACCTATTGACATATTGCTAGCTGGTGATCTGTTTCCCTATATCTATGACGGTGAAAAGATACTACCGCGTGAACACGGGTTACCTGTTGCGATGGGGTCAGTATTTGGGTATGTCTTATTGGGTCTGACTGAACACTCTCGTCCATCTCACGGTGCCGCCACAACCGCTGATAGTACTAGTCGAGATGGTACTTTCTGTGCATTCACCATGAACCTTGATCAAGTAATGAACTCGTTTTGGGAAATTGAAAACATGCCGTCTGAGGTACCGCGTAACCCAGACGATGAACTCGCTGAGTTCCTATTTTCCAAACAGCAAAGACGTGACTCAACGGGCAGATATGTGGTTAAATATCCTTTTAAATCTTCGGTTGAGCTCGGCGACTCGAGTCAAATGGCAACTCGTCGACTGCTCAACTTAGAGTCTAAATTAGAAAGAGAGCCTGAACTAAAAACTCAATATCACAAGTTCATGCGCGAATATGACGACCTCGGGCATATGACATGTCTTGGTGATGTCCAGAACGTGGATTCGAACTACATCATCCCGCAATTCTGCATCATCAAACCGACAAGTACCACGACGTCTCATCGTGTGTTATTTGATGCTTCTGGCAAGACATCAAATAATATGTCACTCAATTCAATGGTGTTACCTGGGCACAAACTTCAAGCTGATATCAATGAACTTTTGATTAATTTTCGTCTTCACAAAATTTGCCTCGCTGCGGACATTTGCAAAATGTACGAGATACTTATTAATCATTGTCAACGACCGTATCAACATATTATATTATTTATTTATTTATCCATTTATTTCAGGCATCAAGGCCCATATCAACATATACAATACTATATTCATATAAACAACTTAAAAATACTATAAATATATAACATAAATATCAAAAAATTAATGCTAAGGTACACGAAGTGTCGGCATCGTGTTTCACTGACTGGTGTCACGTAGCTGGCCACGAAACCGGCGGTACATAACACCCTTCGGCCAAAAATCTGCCTGGAGGAACTTTTCGAGTGCATGCGTCGGAACACGCACCACGAACGACTTGAAGTTCGTGTTGTGACGCGGCTCCAACCTCTCGACCCTCAGAGTCCAATTGATCTTGACGCGCAGATACTCCACGACGTCCTCAACCTTCGTGGAGTGGTGCAGTCTGGACACATACAGCAGCGTCGTCGGGATTGCTGGACGCAGCAGCATGTTAGGTCCTGCCAGCGCAGTACCACACTGGTTCCGACAAGGAGGCTTCTTCTTCTTCCTCTTCTCCACCTTGATGAAACCATCCTTGTCGCACATGTCCTTCTCAGGACCCTGCCTTTTCAAAACCTGGTTTGGTTTCGACCGGCTGCGTTTACCCCCTTTTGTTGTCTCCGCTCGAGCTACCTGCGAGTTTTGTGGCTCAACAGGCTTTTTAGCGGCTACGATTGCTGCGTAGACTCGTTTGGGGGTCGCCGAACCTATACAAGTCGTCGTCTCCACCTGTGTCGAGGCAGGGACGGCGGCGGCACACGTTGCAACGCATGCATTCTCGGCAGTTGGTGACGCATTCGAGCCCGCCGACTCGAAACTGCAGATGGAGGCGTTTTGCGCCCCGCGACGCGTGTTCACATTTGCTGTGTCGCCGTCGGTAGGAGACCTACTTGCAGAAATTGCATTGCGCAATAATACTACTTCTGCCCGTAGATCACTGATGGTGTTGTTGGACACCTCCAGCTCCTCCACTTATGGCGTTACTCATTGGATTAACCGATTCAAGTATTCGCTCTGAATACACTAACTTACGGTGTAGCTAGTTGCCCGTATTTAGCAATAAAAGTGTTGCACACCCTAGCGGACGACGAAGCGGACAAATTTCCAAAAGCCGCTCAAATTCTGAAAACTGCCTTTTTCATGGACGATTTGATATGGTCTGTGGCGACCGTAGAAGAGGCAGTAGAACTTCAGAAATAACTTATGAATTTGTTGAAGACTGGGGGCTTCGTATTACGCAAGTGGTCAAGTAACTGTCCACAGGTGCTGGAACATCTGGACGAGGCTCATCTCGAAACGCCTGTTGCATTCGATGATGAAAAGAATTTGGCTATCAAAGTTCTTGGACTTCAGTGGTCGCCAGCCTGCGATGCATTTTTTTTTGCTACCACTCCGTCCAACCCTGTCGTTTCCAAGAGAACAGTATTATCCCAAATAGGTCGACAGTTCGATCCTCTAGGTTTTTTGGCTCCGTGCATATTCTATGCCAAATGTTTTATGCAGGAACATTGGACTCGTCAACTAGACTGGGACCAAATTCTACCATCAGCTCTTGAGTTGCAGTGGCAGGCATATGTCAATGAACTTCCATTGTTGTCACAAATAAAACATGATCGCTACGTCAAGGTTGAGCGCCATACCTACTGTCAGGTCCTAGGTTTTTGTGATGCCTCGACTCTTGGCTATGCTGCGGTTGTGTATTTACGAACTAAAAACGCGGATGGTGAGACTAAAGTTAGTTTAGTCATGGCAAAATCTAAGGTCGCGCCCTTAAAGACTATCACCAATCCACGTCTAGAACTCATGGCTGCACACTTACTAGTAAAATCAGGTCAGAAACATCATTTTTCCGGTGACATAGTATCTCTAACAAAAGACGGTAGCTGCAGTCACTCCTTGCGAAAGCTCAACCCCTTCATAGATTCCAACTATTTCCTCAGGGTGGGGGGTCGTCTTTCACAGTCGAACTTGACGTATGAAAAGAAGCATCTTCTGCTACTCCCTAAGAAGTGTAATTTCACAAATATACTTATTGATCATTTCCATAAAGTCCATTTACACGTAGGTCCACGAACTCTTCAAAGCTTAATAACGCAAAAATATTGGATCATTTCAGCGCGTGGTGCCATTCGATCACGTACCATGAAATGTATCTCTTGCTTTATTTATTTATATATTCTTTATTGTAGGTACACCAAGTTAAGACACAGAAAAGGAAACTTAAAAATAAAATACATACAACGGGCGGCCTTATCGCTTACCGCGATCTCTTCCAGGCAACCTGGAACCTGCAACCTGCTTTAGGGTATCTCCTACAAATAGACAACCTATAATGGGTGGTGAACTTCCTACATATCGCACTCAAGATATTCATGTCTTTTATACTGTAGGTGTTGACATAGGTGGACCTTTTCCTTCCAAGGAGTCATCTCGTAAAAACGCTCACGTATCATCTTATTTGTGCGTGTTCGTGTGTTGTGCCACACGAGCGGTACACTTAGAAGTTTTGCCTTCTTTGAGTACAGTGTTTTCTCGCGTGTTTCGACCGTTTCACGGCAAGAAGGGGTCTGTGTAATTCTATCGTATCCGATAATGGCACCAATTTTGTCTCGGCTGGTAAACAGCTGATCGAGGTGACAAAATTCTTAAATTCAGATTTAGACAACATATCTAATGGCTTTGTATCTCGCGGTGTAATATGGAGGCATAATCCACCGACAGGTAGTAACTTTGGAGGACTTTATGAAGCTGTGGTTAAATCTGCCAAATTGCACCTGAAACGTACCATTGGTACACGAGCTCTAACATTTGAGGAACTTGGGCAACTCTTTACTCGCGTCGAAGCTGTGCTTAATTCAAGGCCACTGTGCGCTTTATCCAGTGATCCAAACTCCCTCTCATTTCCTCATAGGCAGGGAACTCTTATCGGTACCCGATTACGATTTGACTGGTTTGACCAGGTCTAGACTGAACCGTTGGCAGTCCGTCCAACAAATGTCACAACAATTTTGGAAACTTTGGAGGCAAGATTACTTACATACTTTACAGCAACGTCAAAAGTAGTTATCCATTCTCGTAGTCTAAATATCGGTGATCTTGTATTACTCAATACTGATGCTCCGCCACTAAAGTGGTGCTTAGCCAGAATTACAAAGTTACATAGTGGCCCGGACGGCGTAGTCCGTGTAATCGGTTTAAAAACCTCAAACGGAAATGAATTTACTCGTCCTGTTTCAAAGGTGAGCCCTCTGCCGTTGGATCAGGACTCTGAATAACTAAATACTTTTCTTGTTTTATAGTTGTATGTTATATGTAAATCTGTATCTAATTTATGTTTAACCTTTTATTATATTATATTATACAGTCCACTTATCTCAACTTATTATATTGAGTTACATATTCCCTATATATACGCATATACCGTAAGTTTTAACTAATTCAACTTGTCATGGTATCGTAACTGGGAAATACTTGCGGATTTCGGTGGGGAGAAATGTTGGGTTTTCTATGGCTAGAATTCGAAAACTGCCGCTATCATCACCGAGCCCACTTAAATGGACGTTAACGCGCGCCGCCGCATCGACCTGTGGCGCTACTGTCGCCAAAAACTCAAATCGCGCGTACGTTGCTCCGTATAAAATTAATCAGAAAACTAGTAAAACACTTAATCAGCCCCGAAAACGGTGCTGTTCTACAATATCATTGTCAGTGAGTGATCTGTGCTGATATTCCCGTCCCGGGACACGCTGGGTTCTTGGATAAAACTGGTGAGTTTTTCGTAGTTGATTCTAGCCATACATTTTTCAAATATTCAAGTTTTTAAAGCTATCGAAACACACACAAACTAACTTCGAAAGAATTACAAGACAATGAGCCAAAATTTTAAATTAAACAATAATAATCTTATATTTCAACCTTCATATAGTCAGACAAGTAATCAATGATATCAAATGGATACCCGTAATTACACCAGATTGTTATTTACTTTAGGTATATGACACTAAATAAGTGCCATTGACCACCGGCGTGGCAAACGCCACTAGTTAGTGTCATCCACCACCCCAGTGGCAAGCTCGAAGGTGGCAGATGGGAATAAAGGAATCTAGTGTTGCTTTGCGTCGTCTTAGGCCCAGTTTTTTTATCTGTAGTTAACTCAACCTGAAAAAATTGTTAAATAGGCTAACCAATGCTTCCAAGTTTCAGTAAAACGTGTTTATTTATCAATTGTTGGCATCACAAATGAAGTGTTATTTATTGACCATTTGTTAGATTACTATTGGAAATAGAGTACATAATCGCTTGACTAAATACATAGCTAAATAAAAGATGCGCGCGCTGCTGACGTAAGTTACGGTATACGACCACAGCTATTCTCAGAACATTTTCTTGAGCGTGATTTTTTTGTAGTTGGGTTTTAGTGTAGTACCAATATTATGCCAAACAATAAAACTAAAATTACACACAATAATTTTATTACTTAAAATAGAACGATCACAAAAAGTCACTTATTAAGAATAAATTGTTTACCAGGTGTTACCCCCTCGTCCTCTACCTCTAAATCCTCTCCAGCCCCCACGGTTGCCGAAACCACCTCGACCGAAGCCCTGGTTGCCGCCGAAGCCACCTTGATTGCCGCCAAAGCCGCCTTGGTTACCGTCGAAGCCGAAGTTGTTGCCGCCAAAACCGCCTCTGTTCCCGCCGAAGCCGCGGTTGCCGGCGAATCCTCCGAAGCCTCCTCGGTTGCCACCAAAGCCAGGGTTGCCGGGATTGCCGCCGAACCCTCCGCCCATACCCCCGCGTGGTCCGGTAGTTCCCCAGCCTCTGTTTCCCCTCTTGGCTCCGTCGTACCTGATGGTTGGGGTGGCACATTCACGTTGGATGTTGTAGTCGCCAGCATCGATGATGCATAGTGCCTTCACGCAGTCGATAACCTGTGGGAAAGATTTCGGTATAAACAATATATTTGATAAGAGCAAAAAGTTTTTAAGCTGTTGGAAATTAAAATTCTTTCTCTCGTCTGTTAGGGTAGATATTTGCCGAAGTGAAATCTTGGTCAAATCATGGGTGTGCATACAAAATAATTGGTCCACCATATTGGATTTAGAATGATGTGTCTTAACAAACCAGGCATTGTCATCCAAACCCAACGTGTATGCAAAATTACAGCTCAATCGGTTGGGGATAACTGCTTCAAAATTTAGTTGCAAGAATTTGCCCTTGAATACTACTAAAAAGGCAATTTAAATAAGTTTTATATTAAACATTGCATTGTCGCGAGAAAAAAGCATGTGTGCAAAATTTCATCTCAATCGGACAATGGCAAGTGGGTAAAATTTTACTTGCAAGATTTGATTACAGATTCTGGAGCTTGTGAAACTAAATCATCATCAGCCTATTAATTTGCCCACTGCTGGGACACAGGCCTTCTCTCTGTGAGAAAAAATGGGCGGTAATCCACCACGCAGACCCATTGTGGGTTGGTGGATGTCACTTGTCTTCGAATTTTTGGTCATGCCAGTTTCTTGACGATGTTTGCCTTTACCTTTAGAGAGTAGTGAAAACTAAATAAAAGCTTATGTGCTTGGCGCACGGTACGCGCAGTGGTTGAGCGATTGACTGCTGCGCTGCGTGTCGCGGATTCGATTCCCACACGGAACAAATATTTGTATGACCTACAGATAGTTGTTCCGGCTCTGGGTATTTGTGTATGTGAGTTTATATGTTTGTAACCTACCCACGATACAGGAAGAAATACCTAGAGTGGGGCAAAGCTAAAAAAAAAAAAAGCTTACCTTCTGCTCTGAGGGAGTGAACTGCAGAGCGGCATCGGGTTCTAACGCGGCTCTCTCCACTAGCTTCTCGACGGCAGGCCGCAGAGCTGTGACCAGTGCTGCCGCGCGCGGATTCATGTCGAAGTTCAGCCAGTTGTCGAGACGGACCACTTTGTCGATCTGAAATTACACATCGAGGATATAAGAAAAACATGTCTTAAGCAGGATAACGCCAATACAGAATAATGTTAGATGACAAGCAGCGGTTTATTATGTGCCTGTAGTTTTTATGCACTCATCATCATCATCATTTCAACCCAAAGACGTCCACTGCTGAACAAAGGCCACATTGACCAATTTGTTGAACTAAGTGTCGCCACATTGACTAATCCCATGCATCTCGCATTCGGTGGATTCCTGCAACCTTCACCAAGTCATCGGTCATCAGTTCAGCGACCAATGTGGTCGGCAACCCTGGTTCTCTTGCAGATGCTTCCTTTCATCATGCACTACTTGGTCATAATCTGTGTGTGTGTACTTTGCCTCCACTCCCTGGTAACACACGCGCGGCGCCCCGCGTTTGTCTCGTGCGCCAATGCCCAATAACAAGAGTTGAACGTCATATTGTCGTCACAGCGCCAAGTACAAATTTATTTTGACCGAGCAGTAATGCCTACTTCAAGGCTACCCCGGGCATAGGTTTTTTCTTGATGAGCCAACTCTTGACATCGATCTCGCCTAATAGTAAGCGATAGATGAGGGTTTAGGTCGACGACGACGGAGTGAGCAAGCTTGTAGTATTTCACACTTTTTCACGCAGCAAACGAATAATAAGATCAAAGTTTTTTTCTTTAAGTGAAAAGTTCACTGTCTAATTTTTATCCCTAAAAAGCGAACATTTCCTGAAGAATATAAGTTTGTGTATTATGTGTGGAAGGTAATCTCCGGCACTGAAAAAAATTCACCATTTTGAAGGCAAATTATTTCAGATGCATATCCTATTAATATTATAAATGCGAAAGTTTGGATGGATGTTTGTTAATCAACAACACCAGAACGGCTGAAGGGATCTGGATGACATTTTGCATAGAAACAGATTATAGTCCAAATGAAGTCTGTTTTATCCCGGTATAATGTTCTCTTGGGATAATAAAACATTTTTAGCGCGGGCGAAGCCACTAGCAGAAGCTAGCAGATTGTATATTATATGCATAGAATCCGAGCAAAGCAGGGTCGCCAGTAAGTTAGAAAAATGTTGAACGTACCCACTCCACCTTCCTGCTGGCGAACAACAAGACGTGCAGCGGCGCGACCATAGTGGTCTGCTTGCAGCTGATGGCGCGCGTGCGCACCTTCTCCCCGAACACGAACAGAGGCGACGGGAAGCGCTGCTCCTGGTTGCTGCAGTTCACCGACGTCTTCGCTATGAGCGCCGGCTTGCCCTCCGTCGTGAGGACCTGGGGCATATAATAATGAAAGGTTTAACGAAGATGCTTGAAAAATAATTGGTGAAACACTTAGGCTAACCAATGATAACGACTGATTGTTTCTGGCGACAAACTGGTAGACACAAGGCCACAATAGTATATTATGCAACTAGTGAATAAAGGACGGTTTTAAAGCGAGGGCCATAGATGAATCACGAACAAGTGAAGGTTTCTAACAACTGAATCACGACCGTAGGGAGTGATTCATGTAGATTGAATCACGAGCATAACGAGTGACTCAAGTGTTAGAATCCTGAGCGACGTGAGTGATTCATGGCCCTAGATATAAATCCGTTTTATTCAAGAGTTGCATACTATATTTTATACCATGACTACGAGAAAAAGAAGGATTTAAGCCAATAGCACAAGGATTAATAATAAATAAATAAAAGGTTTATTACCTTAAAAATTTACAAAAAAAAGAGAAACCTCAGGGATTCACACTTTTTGTAAATTGAAGCTGAGCTAGGTAACAGCACCTGTGTTTCAGGGGCCAGTGACCACCTCCGTACATACGTTACATAATTATAATTAATGAATCACCAATGCAATTAATATTAATTTCTTAGTAATAATTAACACATTTAATAGAATTACAATCCAAATAAGTATTCACTAAACATTTTAGACCAAAATCAAAATCATTATCAAAATCCTAAATATAAACAAACTCAAAATTAAATCGACGAAGGAGTTCGAAATTCGAATATTCTTTGCACAAGAAGTTTGTATCGAGTAATTTATGCGCAAATAGGTTGTATTGCATTGAGATGGAGGTCGAATATGTATTGGTGTGTTCTAAATTCAAACACCAAAACAGTGATTAAAAGTGCTTTTTATTCACTGTTTTCAGTGAATAAAATAACCTTTTTAGAGGAGGAATGGTATAAAAATATATTTGACCTCCATCTCGATGCAATACAACCTATTTGCGCATAAATTACTCGATACAAACTTCTTGTGCAAAGAATATTCGAATTTCGAACTCCTTCGTCGATTTAATTTTGAGTTTGTTTATATTTAGGATTTTGATAATGATTTTGATTTTGGTCTAAAATGTTTAGTGAATACTTATTTGGATTGTAATTCTATTAAATGTGTTAATTATTACTAAGAAATTAATATTAATTGCATTGGTGATTCATTAATTATAATTATGTAACGTATGTACGGAGGTGGTCACTGGCCCCTGAAACACAGGTGCTGTTACCTAGCTCAGCTTCAATTTACAAAAAGTGTGAATCCCTGAGGTTTCTCTTTTTTTTGTAAATTTTTAAGGTAATAAACCTTTTATTTATTTATTATTAATCCTTGTGCTATTGGCTTAAATCCTTCTTTTTCTCGTAGTCATGGTATAAAATATAGTATGCAACTCTTGAATAAAACGGATTTATATCTAGGGCCATGAATCACTCACGTCGCTCAGGATTCTAACACTTGAGTCACTCGTTATGCTCGTGATTCAATCTACATGAATCACTCCCTACGGTCGTGATTCAGTTGTTAGAAACCTTCACTTGTTCGTGATTCATCTATGGCCCTCGCTTTAAAACCGTCCTTTATTCACTAGTTGCATAATATACTATTATACCATTCCTCCTCTAAAAAGGTTATTTTATTCACTGAAAACAGTGAATAAAAAGCACTTTTAATCACTGTTTTGGTGTTTGAATTTAGAACACACCAATACATATTCGACCTCCATCTCAATGCAATACAACCTATTTGCGCATAAATTACTCGATACAAACTTCTTGTGCAAAGAATATTCGAATTTCAAACTCCTTCGTCGATTTAATTTTGAGTTTGTTTATATTTAGGATTTAGATAATGATTTTGATTTTGGTCTAAAATGTTTAGTGAATACTTATTTGGATTGTAATTCTATTAATTGCGTTTATTGATGTTAAGATATTAATTGCATTGGTGTTTCATTAAGTATAATAATGTAACGTATGTACAGAGGTGGTCACTGGCCCCTGAAACACAGGTGCTGTTACCTAGCTCAGCTTCAATTTACAAAAAAATGTGAATCCCTGAAGTTTCTCATTTTTTGTAAATTTTTAAGGTAATAAACCTTTTATTTATTTATTATTATTCCTTGTGCTATTGGCTTAAATCCTTCTTTTTCTCGAAGTCATGGTATAAAATCTAGTATGCAACTCTTGAATAAAACGGATTTATATCGAGGGCCATGAATCACTCGCGTCGCTCAGGATTCTAACACTTGAATCACTCGCTATGCTCGTGACTCAATCATCATGAATCACTCCCTACGGTCGTGATTCAGTTGTTAGAAACCTTCACTTGTTCGTGATTCATCTATGGCCCTCGCTTTAAAACCGTCCTTTATTCACTAGTTGCATAATATACTAATATTGGTGTGTTCTAAATTCAAACACCAAAACAGTGATTAAAATAACCTTTTTAGAGGAGGAATGGTATAAACAATATAAGAACCATATTCATGGGAACAAAAGCTGCACATTATTTTTTTAGCTATCATTTGGCTGGCTGGCTGGAAACATTTTTTTCAAGAATAATTTGATTTTGCAATAAAAATGTTTTCTGGTGTTTATCAATGGTTATTTATATGCCTGTATTGTAATGAACAAGGATACAGCATTAAATTTAGGTGTATAGGAAGAGTAACTTTATCTCTTCTATTTCCTTTGACATTATAAGAATGTTTTTCATGGATTAGGAGAATCCCTAAATTAAGTGTGAGTATTAAAGTTTAATCTTCGTTACCTTCCTTTTGCCCTGGTGCAGGCACACGTTAGGGTACAAGCCCATGCACATGAGAGCTATGACCAGGTCCAGGGTCGGGTCTGACCCAGTTGGGTGCCAGCGTTGGGGCACGCAGCACTCTTCGGAGAAACCGATGGCCGTTGTCAGAATGTCTGGAAAAAAATATTAGTTTATTGTATTGGTAAAAGGCTCAGAATCGGGTAAATTTGTAGAATTTTTGTACTTGGATTGGCATAGCACACGAGTTATTTATTGGCAAACTGTATAGTTTTTAACCGACTTCAAAAAAAGGAGGACGTTCTCAATTCATTTGCTTTTTTTTTCGTCGCAATGTTAGTAGATATATACTTATATTATGTACTTACGTATATATTTATGATTATAATTATGTTATTTTAAAATTGTACACTGGATCTTGACCCTTGACCCTCTTTTGTCATAATTCTCTGTCACTCTCTAGGGCAGGGATGGCGAAGCTACGGCACGCGTGCTAGAGATGGAGGTCAAATATATTTTTATACCATTCCTCCTCTAAAAAGGTTATTTTATTCACTGAAAACAGTGAATAAAAAGCACTTTTAATCACTGTTTTGGTGTTTGAATTTAGAACACACCAATACATATTCGACCTCCATCTCAATGCAATACAACCTATTTGCGCATAAATTACTCGATACAAACTTCTTGTGCAAAGAATATTCGAATTTCAAACTCCTTCGTCGATTTAATTTTGAGTTTGTTTATATTTAGGATTTAGATAATGATTTTGATTTTGGTCTAAAATGTTTAGTGAATACTTATTTGGATTGTAATTCTATTAATTGCGTTTATTGATGTTAAGATATTAATATTAATTGCATTGGTGTTTCATTAAGTATAATAATGTAACGTATGTACAGAGGTGGTCACTGGCCCCTGAAACACAGGTGCTGTTACCTAGCTCAGCTTCAATTTACAAAAAAATGTGAATCCCTGAAGTTTCTCATTTTTTGTAAATTTTTAAGGTAATAAACCTTTTATTTATTTATTATTATTCCTTGTGCTATTGGCTTAAATCCTTCTTTTTCATGAAGTCATGGTATAAAATCTAGTATGCAACTCTTGAATACACGACAAAAAATTTCGGGTACGCCAATTTAAGATTATTTAGCATCTAGATAATTTGAAACAGCAGGCATGACATCGACTTCTACATTTATATCGACAAAACATAAATCTGTCTATAATATTATTGCTGTACGAATTTCGGGTTGCAAATAAAGAGTTAATTAGTAGCATTGTTTTTATTAAGTCACCAATTCTAGATTCTTTGGGGGCACAGCATTTTCACATTTATAAAAATATATAATGTAACTAGCTGACCCCCGGTGCTTCGCTCCCGTCAATTGCCTACTTACCTACCTACACTACCTACCCTACCCTACCTACCCTACCCTACCTCTACCCTACCCTACCCTAGGGGTATGAAAAATAGATGTTGGCCGATTCTCATAGATACCGGATAAGCACAAAAAATTTCATCAAAATCGGTCAAGCCGTTTCGGAGGAGTATGGCAACGAAAACTGTGAGACGAGAATTTTATAATATATTAGATGACACATTTTCTAATAAAGGATCGCCATCCCTGCTCTAGGGTTTGCTTGCTAAAAGAGAACTCAATACTGAGTTAATCTCGCCTTTCTACATGTACTTTATTATCACATTGTATCGAATATTTTTTGGTGTACAATAAAGAATTCAAAATTAATATATATTCCCCGATTACTCAATGATGCCTGGCCCGATTTTGAAAATTCTTTTTGTGCTTAAATGGGTATACTCGCGAGGTGGTCCCATTGTCACCAAGTCATAATCTGATGATGGGATTCCATGGAAATGGAGAGAACTACAACATACACACACACGCGGTATACTACTACATATACGGCGATTTTGGTATTTTCATCAACAATGCAATCATTTGCACACAGAAAGTATGATTTGTTGAAGTGGGACTGATGAAGAAGATGGCCACTGGAACTCCTTAAAGATAAGTATGTCACGGTTATAACATAATCTCGAATAGTTTACCGACGATGATGAAGCAAATACTTATTAATAAATGTACTGATGAAAATGGTGCCATCAAACTGATAATGAAGCCAAATTAAACTCCACAGTTTACTTAATTTCAACAGCATCAGTTCACAATTTAAAACTCAGTGAGAAAATTATCAATAAATCCTTTATTTCTCTCTTTTGAAGAGGATTTTATTTTTCAAATATTATATCCAATAAAAAATATTTTTTGAAATTGGACCACTTTATAAAAAGTCATGCTGTCATAAATCGAGTGGCATGCCTCAAAAATTTAAAACCACGCCATCTGTTGTAATCAATTTTAAATGATCCGTTCAAATAATATTTGCAATGTGAATTAAGAGCCCAATATTCCATAATTTTGTGCTTAGGAGATTAAACAAGGACATACAATTTTTCGAAATCAATTCTATGAAATGCTAATTTTACGCACAATTCAATAAGAAATCGATGCATATCGCACCACCTAGTGACATTTATTTGACCCAAATTTTCTTTGTTAGCGCTGGGACCCCGAGATATTGTTATATAGAAAATGTGTCATACTCACTGGTAAGCTGGTACTTGGCTTCAGAGGTGACCCTCATGGTGGTCTGCTGCAGCCCCTTCCACTCGCACCATTGCGCTTCTGCATCCTCACCCTTAGCGTGTTCTCTTTCCCACATCTTTTAAACAAATACAATTTATTATAGATTTAAAATAGGTGTAGTAAGATTCAATAGAAATAATGCAGGTGTGTTGTCTATAAACAAAATCATGTTTATTTTTCTCAAACATGACTACCATACATACATAACAAATTGGCAGCATGAAGAGATACAAAATGAAGATGTTAGGATTCAAAATGAGAGAATGTCATGTTTGCCTTGGATTTGCATTGTATCCGTACAACTTAATCGATTTTTTACAGGGCTACAGGTTAAGTCGACCTAGGTCTTTTATGAGATTGTAGTTTTTATACTTCCTGATCGATTTGACTATAAAAAACTGTACCCCAAACAACCGTTTTCAAGATATTGAACATGGAAGTATTTTTTTTTAAATTGCCGATTTTATACTTATTTATATATACTTTATTGTACACCAAGATAAAAATATTACATACGGAAACCTTAAAATCAACACAAACATACAACAGACGGCCTTATCGCGTTCTGCGATCTCTTCCAGGCAACCCAGAATGGAAAGAGATAGCCTGGACATGACATGGGGTTGCACTTGGTGCAATTTTATAATTAAATAATAAGTTACAAACATAGGAAGCACAAAATGTAAAATACTAAAATATATACATAAATACATACATACATATAAATATACAGGCAAGAAAACAATACAGCTCCAACAAGAATAAGATCACAGTGACAGGTAGTGCTCCTGTGCTCGGTGTGTTAGTGATTTTTTCTCACTTGGCCTACTTTTTTGGGGTTTCATGCCTCTAAGTTATTTGTATTAAGTTGATTTATTATTCGCAACACTAAAATTGTAGTTAACTGAACCAACTGGGTCGTAGTAGACGACTGATAGTTATAAAAACACTACCAATTGGAAAATAACTTCAATTTCGGAAGTCGGTGATCGTGTTTTCGTTTCCTCGTTTTATTGACACCAACTTCCGAAATTAAAGTTATTTTACACTTTGTAGTGTTTTTATTTGGAATTCGGTTGTATTTTTTTTTAATTTTTCACTTTTTAGTAGTAGCTAAGTACCTATAATGCCCAAAGTGATGATAGAATAGATTAACCCAATAACATGAAACTTAAACAAAACCGGTGGAATCAGAGTACTCCAGGGTAAACTGTATGAACAGGTATGAACCTGCATACCCCTTTAGAGCATACCAGTGTGATGTTATGTTATGAAATGGTGTAAACAATAAACAGACATGCGATTGCAGCTATCTCGAGTGATTTGCAGTCATTTATTGAAGAGTTCTGTTGTATATATCCGAAGTTCTTTATCAGATCTTGATGATATTTAAATGGGACTACATGACAAGCACCAGCTTTCAAATAAAAAAAACACCATTAAAATCGGACCTAGTAAAAAGTTCTTAGGCAACACACTTAAAAAAAAATACAGTCGAATTGATAACGTCCTCCTTTTTGGGAAGTCGGTTAAAATGAAATAAATTCGTAAAAATATATTTTCTTTTCAGAAATATTTAAAAAAAATATCTATGACAGTCATGCTGCAGATGAGCTTAAAAATATCTATGTTTGATTAGTTATTGAACAAAGTATACCAAGCAAAGGGTATTATCAGAAATCTTAGAAAAACTTTGTTGAAAGGCTCCCAAGTAGGTCACCTGCACTTTGGAGGACCACTATGAACATAGGCCTTTTTTTTAGGCCTACTGAGCCCAAACTGTCTAAAGAGGTTAAATCACCATCAACTCGAAAAGAAGAAAAAGGCTTGTTACCTGAAAAGCGTTCAGCATAGCCACATGGTCGGAAGCCCTGTCTCCCGCCAGCGCTCGCTGATGGTTGGAGAGCCTCCTGCGTCCCTCTACTACGAAGATCTCCGGGAATGTGGTGGAGTTGGCCGCCATTGTTGTTAGCGCGTCGCCAACGCCCAGCACGAAGCCCAGCACCATCATCTTGCCGAGTCGCGGTTCTGAACAGAAATATATTGGAGTTGATTTTGATCATGCGATGATTGTCTTAATTTGGTTATTTAAATTATGTACACGATGTAGTCGTTTCAAAAAAATTCAAGTATTTAATTTATATTTCAAACTTTACAATATATAGTATGAGATCCCACTGCAAAAATTTGCAGGTATATTGTTTTTGATGAAACTCTGCAGGCAATTCTACTATCAAGTATCATTCAAGAAAATTAAGTTTAATCAAAAACCTTGATTTTGCAGGTTCTGGTAGTTATCATCACTAAAATCGTACATAAATAAATCCAGAAAAACCGCATAAATTGTCTCTTGGTGAACAAAAAGTACTGGGAATACCCCACCAAAAGTTTGGATCTTCTTCAAGGTTTGCCGTATTTTGAGGACTGGCTTGTCCTCACATCACATCCGACGACGACATCCGCAAAACCAGAGACATTGCACATATATTTTCATTCTCTTGACAAGGTTGTTCTTTAACTAACCTATCGGCAACTTGGCGAGTATAGTGCCGAGTGGCGTGAGGTTGTCGTCTGCGTCCAAGCAGCCCAGCTCTCGGAGCAGTGCTTCAGCCTCGATGACGGCGTCGAGTGGTGGAGGTTCAGGGGCCTTGGAGAGGAAGTGACCGATGCTGCCCAAGCGCAACAGCTTGATGCTAAAAAGATAATGCACTTGTTAAATTAAATAAGGCCACGGAGTCTCATTATTAAGAAAGAAAATTTGGTTCAAAAAATCTCACTAGATGGCGCGATATGCACCTATCTGTTATTGAATGTGTGTAAAATTAAAATTTTCTGGAATTGAACATAAAAATTGTATGTTTTTGTTTAATAAACTCTCCTAAGTCAAAATTATGGAATATTGGGCTCTTCATTCACATTTCAAAGATTACTTGAACGGATTATTTAAAATTGATGCCAATAGATGGCGCACTTTTAAATTATTGAGGCTTTCCACTAGATTGTTAAAATTTGCATTGTATTACATTTTTGTGCAAAAAAAACTGTAAAAACGTGCAAAAAATACTATAAAACGACCCTTCACTGTATTTAAAGAAAAAAATATTCACGAACCGAGTAAACCCTTTTACTTGCAAATCTCTGCTAACGCCATCTATCTATCACCATGAAACAGAACCGAACGCGTTCGATGTACAAAAAAATATCAGATTAATCAGACGAAAAACGCTAGCTACGTCGGCACGATTTCTTTGTAGGGGATGAGGCATCTGTATCTATATCTGTATATACGGTGTCGCAATTAATCGTAGTAAGTAATATTGATAGTTTATTATCTATATGAATCTATCTTTTAACATATTTTTGCAATAAACAACTAATTTAAGCAAGGTTGTTTGTCCGAAAAAAACGTGTCCAATAACCATCACGTTGACTTTGTCCAATATGTTGACTAATTAATACCACAGAGGAGTATTTAGAACATAAATTTATTTTTTATTCAGGAGTAATGATAATCGCTTTTAATCCCGAAGAAGTTTATATGTAAACGTTAAACTATCACCAACTTTTTCACTATAACAACACAAGGTATTATCTTAAATGAATCTAATTGACATCGATACGCTAATAAGAAGATACGAGACGTATTCATTATAGTAAAGAACCAGCTCAATGAACTTAACCACAATGATAATAATAAATGTTATTCTCATTACCTGAGCGCCAGTTCATGTAGCGGTGTGCGGAACATCTCAGCCGTTTGATGCTCTTCCAGTTTATCGTACCGCGCGCGGGAACACAGCGTGAAGCATACACCGGGGCGAACACGACCGGCACGCCCTTTACGCTGGGAAATATAATCATTTTTAGAATAAAATGTCTATTCAATGATTTTTTTTTTTTAATTTTGGATAAGACTCTTATAGCGCTATAAGTAAAAGAGTAATCATTGGCGGTTTTGAGCAATCAAGTGTGCCTGAAAATCTTAAGTCCCGAGTACGTCAAGTCGGGATAACGTTCACTTTCAAGGTCATGAAAACCACCTGGTAGTGGTGGTGGTGGTGATGAGGTGATTGTTTTTTCATTCATTTACGTTTACAGGATTTATTTATATATAAAGATCGGTTTTTAATAATAGTTTTTTTTCTTGGCAATCATTTCTATTTGCAATCGTGGATAAATCTTGGATAAGGTTGGCACAGGAGCGTCGAGAACAGAGATGACTTTGCTCAGAGGTAGGCGAAGTAGGGCTGTGTGTTCAAGGTCATCAATATCATAATTTCAGCCGAAAGACGATCACAGCTGGTCATAGGCCTCCTGCAACCGTCGCCACACTGATCGGTCCTGTGCGTCTCGCATCCATCCGATACCAGCAACCTTAACCGGGTCATCTGTCCACCTAGAGGGAGGCCTTCCAAAAGTTGCGTTTTCCGGTTCGCTGTCACCTACTTTTCGGCCCCATCGACCGTTCATCCGCTATGCGAGCAAGTGCCCTGCCCGCTACCACAAAAGTGTGGCAATTCTTCGGCTATATCGGTAACCCTGGTTGTTCTGCAAATGTTTTCAAGATATGGTTGTATAAGTTCTTACCTGTTCTAGATTAGTCCTACTAGCCCAGACAGTGGCATACGAGGTCATATTGTTGTGTGAGGTGAACAACTTCATCTTAGCCTTGCAAGAGTCGATGACGTACACCACGTCGTTGATTGTGATTGAGGTTTCCGCTATGTTAGTTGAGAGGATCACCTGGGGAATAATACTGACGATATTAATATCAAAAAGATGAAATTTTAAATATAAAGAGTGGTTCGAGACTAAGGGCTCCAGACAGACGGACTGGATTTGAACTGCACTCCCACTGCAAATTTGCAGTTTGAATGCAGTTAGTGGGACTGTAATAAAACAGCAAACCAACAGAGCAGCCAGATTGCAGTCGGAGCGCAGTTGAAACGCAGTCCGTCTGTCTAACTAGAGCCTAAGTAACAGATGCACAGATCCATCAAAGTATGTAGTCGTTACCGGTAGTCAGAAGCCCGAAAGCCTACACATTTTACCAAAGGCCTACCAGTAAGCAGCACAGGCAATTTTCGCCAGCTCATCCAGAACCATTAAGAAGCATTCTTGTTAGCACTGGCAACCTCCGGCAAGCATTGATCTGGGTTTTTTAGCGAAGGTTTAATTGGTAGCTACTGACTTTCCACGTGAATGCACCGAACGGAGATACTTAGGGTTGTGAAGTAGACTAGGCAGAAGACTTACCTTAGTCATGCCCGGTGGTGGAGTAACAAACACTTTCTTCTGATCATCTCTAGGTATCTGACTGTGTAGCGGCAGTATCACATACTTTGAGGTGTCACCAAACACGCTGTGTGAGGACAAATGTTTGGCCAACGCGAAGATTAAGTTCCAACCGGGGAGGAACACTAGGACGGCGCCGTCGCCTTTCATGTCGCGAATGTATAGGAGGAGGCTTTCGATTAACTCGAAGCTTAGCTGAAACAAAGTAAGTATTACATAGTAAAATTGTAGTGTGGTAACTATACAATAAATACACCTAAATTAAATTGAAAGGATGTCTAGAAAGATTATAATTAGAAATTGTTTATTATCCAGGTGATAAATAAGCTTTCAAAACGGTGAAGGAAAATTCGAAAATATGTGACATCCACCTCCTACCCGCACTGGGCCCGCGTGGTGGATTACGGCCCATTCCCTCTAACAGAGGGGAGGCCTGTGTCCCAACAGTGGGTACATTAAAAGGCTGATGATGAATAGTTAAGTTAGTATATAGTTAAACACAAATAGATATTTTTTTATTTTTTATTAATAAATTAATTTATATTATATAGTTTCTACTATTAATTATATTTTAGTATTATATTTCGTTTATTTATTTTTTTGCACATCATTTACCTACATTTTTAAATATTTTAATTTGAAGTATACACTTACATCTTTCTCCGAAAGCTGCGACATACTTTGGGCCGTTGCTGGTAAATATTGACTGCCAAGTTGGCAGTTCTTGTTCAGGTCCTCTTCTTGTTCGTCGATTCCACCTGAATTTAAAACAAAGATATCATGTCTCAAGTAATATTTATTAGTATTTATTTAAATCTTTGGAGTTGTTTTTTTTTTTTACCAAAACTATATTAACTATCGTCGAAAGAAAGATTAGAAAAATATATGTTTTATTTGTGAGTGCGGGGCACAGGAGACGCAAGAGAAAAAAAAAAATAAAAATAAAAAAGAACGAGTGCGATGTAAAGGTAGGGTAGGCAGTTGACAGGAACGAAGCCGCGGGCACAGCTACTAGCTAGTCTAAAATAAATCGCTTTCAACAGCATAAATGAACTCCTAACTATGCTATTGACCTTATTTTTTTGTGATCAGCGCAGAATGTCTTTTTCTTCCATACATTAGCTTCTGCCAGCGGCTTCGCCCGCGTGGATGGCAAAAATTATCCCACGGGATTATATTCCCGGGATAAAAAGTATTCTATGTACTATTCCATACTATAATCTATCTCTGTGCCAAATTTTATCCTGATCCGTCCAGCAGTTTCAACGTGAAGAAGTAAGAAACATACAAACACACACACACACACAAACTCACTCAATATTACTGTGATATACATATATATGAGTAAGATTGGGAGAAGTACTAATACCAAGTGGGCGGGGCCGCGGGCGGCAGCTAGTATATATAGTTGGGGAAAGTCTAGACAGACTAATTAGAAAATGTGTCATACCGTCTTCATCATCGTCGTCTTCCTCCCCGCGCGAGTTGGTCTTCCTGCCGGAGGCCTTGCGCTTGCGCGGGTCGGGCGGCGGCACAAACTTGGTGAGCTCTATGCAGTCTTCTAGGAAGTACTGCTGCACTGGGAACGTGCGGCCTGGGACCTGGAGGAAAGTAGGTGTTTATTTTTGGTTAGGGCTTGGTTTGTTGTTTATTTTTGGTAAAGGAACATCTATGTACACCGTTACATTTTGATCGTTTTAAGCCCGTGGAGGGTCGAGCCGGTACATGAAACAGTATCGACACAGTATAAATATGGACAAACAGTACGGAAACGGCACACTCACACAAACATGTGCATCGACGAGACCCCTAATCGGCCCGCACTACTGACAGCATCGAGAAAACTGCTTAGAGGGCTCTTTTATGCGCATTTTTGTGTGAGTGTGCCGCTTCCAGCGTTTGTACGTAGTTTCCGTACTGTTTGTCAATATTTATACTGTGTTATTTGTAAAGATAAAATTAAAGAATAAAAATGATTTTGATTTAAAATAATTAAAACAATATTCATCAACACGAAACCGTGAGAACCAATATTAATTCCCTAGACGTAACGTAGGTAGAGTGAACCGTAAACGCCAAGAGCGTTTACCGCGCAGCCCGTCGGCCCGTCCGGTTCGCGCTGCTATTGATTAGCTGGTTAACTATCGCGGGTTACTATTGGTTCAACGTCGCTTTCGAGTTTTATTTTTCACAATTGTTGAATCTGCCATTTCTTATAATGTTTAATCATAAATCAATTGTATAAACTAGACAAAATCACTTCGCTGCAGGATTAAAACGATCAAATTTTTACCGTTTATATTGTCCTATTGCTGGGCCAGTCTCCAAGGAAGGATTACTTTCACAAATTTACAATGTGTCCGTAAAGTATCATCAGTAGCCTTTAAATGTTCCCACTGCTGGGACACAGGCCTCTCTGTGAGAGGGTAAAGTATAATAAATGCTATCTCTAAGATAATTTTCATTTGTCTCCTACAGTCTCCTTATAGAACTTATTCTTCAATTTTAGGGATGAGGCAGACCTTGTTTTGTTATACGTCTTAAGAACTTGAGACATTCCCCATTCCCAGCACCAACTTGCTGTTTGGCAATATTTTATGGTATTTTGTATACAGGAAATCCTAAGACTTTACCTCAATAACAGGACAGTTGCCGAAGTAGCTGGTGAACAGCGTGGTATCGACGGTGGCTGACATGAGGATGATGCGCAGGTCTGGGTACGTGTGCGCCATGTCACGCAGTAAGATTAGCGCGAAGTCGGTATCTGCGTCACGTTCGTGGACCTGTGGATGAATAAGAGTGTTATCTATTTGTTTCAATGGATGAAAGGTTTGCACAAAGAGATAATTTGCAAGGATATCGTTTCGATAATTGATGTGGCATCACTAAACATAAACGAAGCACTTCATAACAATGCGATTAGTCGATTTTTTTATTTGAGTAATGAAACTTGAGGTTTGGTTGTTTAATTGTAAGAAAAAAATATGTCAGACCGCCGCATTTAGCTATCTGATGATTGCAAAATAAGCCCTTAAATTGAGAAACTGTTTCTTCTTACTTTTCTTCTTCTTCGTCGCATTAATAATATTTATTATATACTTTATTGTACATCACTTAAATAATTACAGGACAAAACACTATAAAGATCAGTGTACAATGGGCGGTCTTATCGCACAGGGCAATCTCTTACAGACAACCAATCAATCAATCAATTTAATAATTATTATATTTTTTTCCAAAATAACATTTCGCGAGACACAATGGCTTTTCTATTGTTTCGGTAATTACGGACACACGACCGGGTAGCTCTTAGGTCGGTTGTTCACGAGGCACCGCACGACACGTTTGTTGGTTACAATTTTTTAAATACGACACACTGCAGACGATCTGTCATCCCTTTGTGTCGTTTGTTCACAAGATTCTGCAACGACACTGCATTGCACTTGTATTGTTCTATTAGCGCATGAGTGACGAGCCGTGCGGTGCGGTGCGGTGTGTCGTGTCGTCAACAAGCTCATACTTGTTTTGTACTACCGCTAAACCGTCACTGCAAAAAAGTCGCGACGACATAGCCGAAAAACCGTTTGTAACTCGTGTCGCATGTATTGAGGTGTCGTGCAATGAACAAACCGTCCATACAAATATATGGAGCTTTGAATCGTGACGACATTTTGCGGTGTTGTGTGTCGCGTCGTGAACAAACGGCCTTACTGTGAATCTTTCAGATTCAGACAAGATCGTATAACATGCCACGCCGGTAGCGACTGCAGCAGTTTTGCTTCACAGCCGCGCAATTACGTTGAGCACAAGTATCGGCCGGATAGACATAACTACAATTGTCACGGGCCATCAATTTCTTTGACGATCACACTTGGTTCGTGTTAAAACACTTTTTTAAGTTTTTTAGGTGAATTTGCTCTAGTCTAGGTCAGAGGTGAAAGAGACAGAGTCGACGATGGAGTAAACTTACGCAGAAGCCTGTTTTGCTGGTTAGAAAGCTGTGTCTAACAATGGGCACTAAGGAGTGTCGGTGCTGTTCCACTACATACCTCATCCACCAGCACGTGAGAAACGCCTCGCAGTCCACCCTCCAGCTTCCTCAGTAGTACGCCCACGGTGCAGAACATTATGGATCCGTATGGACGAGGTAGCATGGACTCAAAACGTACGGAGTATCTGTAGGTGAAAGGTTTCATATTAGCCAACATCATCCGACATTTCAACCAAAAGACGTCCACTGCTGCATAGGGACGTAGGCCTCTCCGAAGCGTCGCACGACGCACGGGATCGGTCAATGTGGCGACGCTTGGGGGTGGCCTAGCAAATTCAATAGAAACTATTCTAAATCCATTATAATTTAGACATTTGCCTGTTGCAAATGTAGCATAAATAGTCTTAGTTGTTTTTTTTTTTTTAAGTAATAAATTTTTGGTATATTAATTTACAAAATAAACGTCATTAAAAGATAAGAAAAATGGAAAACTTCGCGTCTAGTGCAGTTATTTAGTTTTACCTGAAATTCGTAAATAAGCTGAAAAATCCTTAATAATACAAAATATTATTATTTGGTAATAAGCGATCATAGTACGACAGTAGCTGAGAATTGAGATTATCTTATATTTACGGCAATATAAAAAATTCTTCAAAGTTACCCTTTTTATCTATACAAATTACTGTATTTTATTACTCATATTGTTTAATAAGAGATTATTATCGCTTTTTGCTTTTATTTTTAAATAAAAATATGTTTGATAACTCTTTACACAGGCAACAAAACAGTAGTTTAAGCTTCTGCAGTTATACGGTTTTGTTAGATAATAAAAAACTAGAAAAACTGATTATACCCGTGTATATAACTCTTTCTTTTTAAATTTTGCACTTATTCTATTCTGCCAGAATACCCGCGATATATAATAATAAATTTAGTACACTTACACCTAATTTATTACCAAAATTTTTTTTTCAGATTCTTTACTTTATGAAAATAGTTCGGCTAAGCTCGATAGATGGCGATGGCGTCGATTTAGATCTCGCTATCGTTTGTTTCCACGGATAACATAAGAGGTACGGGTAGTGGACGCATTCAGTAACAAACATATATACATACAAACCTATTTTTGATAGAGCAAAACCTGAAGGTGAAAACCTAAGGGATTTCTATGCTCTGAGAATTTAATTAATGTAATTGTTGTGCCAGATAATCTTTCACGAAGTCTGTGACTAATTTTGTAGTAGTGATTGCATATGCACACATTGTTTTAACAAAACCTACCAGATTATCTATATTCAGATATAAACATCAGCCTATTAATGTTCCCACTGTTGGGACACAGGCCTCTCTGTGAGAGAGGATGGGCCGTAATCCACCAAGCGGGCCCAGTGCGGGTTGGTGGATGTCAGATGTCTCTCTTTTTGGTTCTAGGAAATGCCGGATTCCTCACGATGTTTTCCTTCACCGTTTTAGAGAGCAGTGGTGATGAAATAATTTACACAAGGTAAAGCGCCTGCCTGAGTTCGAATCCACGACCTACAAATTGTAAGTTGCGACCAATACCACTGTGCCACCACAGCTCTAGATATAAACATACCCAACACTATTAGCTAGCTCCTCACAGCGCTCGCTGGCGACTCTCTCAGCGACGCTCACAGCTGAGATACGTCGTGGTTGTGTGACACACACGTTGGCCCAGGCGCCCTGGCCGCTGGCTATGTAGTCGTCGAGGATGAACTGGCAGACCTGCGGAGAAATAGTATTGAACACACTGAGTTTTGCAAAATATTCATATTATACTGTAAAACGTAACCATTGCAATATCAATGCTTGTAGGTACACAAAGTAAATAATACTTTTAGTTTATTGGTTTTTTGAACAAAAATCACGTAAGAAACATCACTCAAAATAAACAAGGAATACGTCTTGGTAGGCAGTGCTTATTGAAATCGAACATGACTTCTAATGTTGAACTTTTCGTGTAACTTCACTAGACAACTTACCAGTTCCAATACTAAAGAGCATGTTTGTTGAATTAACATTAGAACCTAGATCAGGATATCCCTATAAAAAGGTTCAAAGTAATTTTTACTGTACCTGTGTAGTTTTACCGCATCCAGTGTTACCCCTGATTATGACAACAGGATTCTCGTTGATAGCCTCCATGATTTGGGACCTCATTGCATACACTGGCAACTGTTCCCTCTCATGGAGACTGTCCTAAAAATAAAATAAATAATTTATAAGTGTATATCCATATTAATAATTAAAAAAATAAATAGAAAGAGGTCATTTTAAACGTCGCACAGTGATCAATTTCATAAAGTTAGGAGGACGAACTTATTAAATTCTGAAATCGTGAATATAGTATATTATAGTAGTTGTAGTATTATTAGTATAGTAGATTGTTTATTTAGGGAGCAAATAACTATTTTAAAGTCAAGAGTGTTTTTTTTTTAATTCAGTGCGCAGTAAGGGATTCAAAGGTGGACACTCTACTTTTTATCACCCTCTATGAGAAAATAAGTAAGTGCAACTTATGAATAAGAACGTTACGCTTATTTATTTACATACAATACGGTACGATAAAATATAACATAGAAATATTTAGAGATCCTTGACCAAGCAATCATTTCACACAACTGAACCTTTCACATTACGTATAAATATTTGGAAGATGTACAAACCTGGTACAAAGTGCTGTTCTGGCACATATCTCTATGATGTTTCTCCAGGTCAGTACTGATGTCATCAAGACTTGTGGTGGCTAGTGGGCCTTCATCTGTAGGAAACAAAACATTATTTTAGTGATCATTCCCCTTAATCTTGGGTCCACTTAAATGGAGTTTCTTGTGCATTCTTCTCCATAACAATATACTTTTCCGAATGCACGGTAGAATCAAATTTTATAACTTGTTAATTTTATTTTTTAACGTTCGATTGTGCCGCTTAATGGCCTAGTCGAAATAAAAACATTTGACTTTGACTTTGAATTACAGAACACGGAGAAGACTCGGTGGCCGTGTCAACACGACCAAGCTTGTCATTAATATCACCTTCTACGCATCATAATACAGGTTCTCATTATCTACCACAGCCACCAGAGTTCCATGACCATTTGTGTATTTTTTTATGCCAAATAAGTTACTTATTAAACATTTTACTATTTCGAAAAGTTGAATAAAAATGTCGGAATCTTCATGTCAGCAGAAAGACGTCCACTGCTGGAAATAGACCTCACCTAATTGTCACCAAATTGACCGGTCCCATGCGTCTGGCATCCAGCAATACTCACCAGGTCATCGGTCCATCTGGTGGGAGGCCTTCTAATGCAACGTCTTCGAGTTCGCAGCCGCCACTCCAGAACTTTTCGGCCCTATCGACCATCAGTTCTGCGAGCATGCCCACTGCTCTTAGTTTGCCTCTTAAGCATTTCTTCAGTCTGTGTCGATAACCCTGGTTCTCTTGCGGACGTCTTCATTTCTCATTCGATGACGCAACGAAACTCGATCTCTCTATCACCGTTTAACTCATAGAAAGTCATGGATGGTGACAATTCTGACTATGCCGCGCACAATTGCCGCGGGCTTAAATTAGACTCATATATAATTAGTAATGGCGTCTCTAGCCTTTCCGTGTTATGTGTATTAAATATTGTACATTAAAATGCGTTTTTATTCTTCTAAGGTCCACTTGCACGAAACTTAACTCATATTTAATCGCTAACTCGAGGTTAAATTGACAGTTTGTCATACAATATTGTCTTTTTAATCTCGTGTTAGCAACTAACTCTGTGTGAACCACGGCCCACTTGGCCGTACACGCGGTAAAGGAGTTTATTTCTATAGATACTTTATCGGTTGGATAAAGGCTATTTTTTTTCTTGAAAAATATGAAAGCTCCTGTGGTTAGACCTTGAGCATAGCTTGGCTGGTTAAGTCTTTGATGGTAAATATCTCACCCACGTTACAGCCAGTCCACGCGTTCCAGTTAGCCTGAGGAGGCGACCAGGAGACTACTCCTCCCGGTGTAGGCCTAGCCTCTCGCATGGCCTTCACTCATATAATATTATGCTATATCTTACCAATGTTACAGCCAGTCCACGCGTTCCAGTTAGCCTGAGGAGGCGACCAGGAGACTACTCCTCCCGGTGTAGGCCTAGCCTCTCGCATGGCCTTCACTCATATAATATTATGCTATATCTTACCAATGTTACAGCCAGTCCACGCGTTCCAGTTAGCCTGAGGAGGCGACCAGGAGACTACTCCTCCCGGTGTAGGCCTAGCCTCTCGCATGGCCTTCACTCATATAATATTATGCTATATCTTACCAATGTTACAGCCAGTCCACGCGTTCCAGTTAGCCTGAGGAGGCGACCAGGAGACTACTCCTCCTGGTGTAGGCCTAGCCTCTCGCATGGCCTTCACTCATATAATATTATGCTATATCTTACCAATGTTACAGCCAGTCCACGCGTTCCAGTTAGCCTGAGGAGGCGACCAGGAGACTACTCCTCCCGGTGTAGGCCTAGCCTCTCGCATGGCCTTCACTCGGTCCACTTGGAGTAACGTCAGGCCTCCTGATTCACCCTCGTCGCCTGAGTAATTGACTGATGGGTCGATTTTTACCGGCTCGATTTCTAGTGCTGTAAAATAGTTTGATGATTAATACAAAGCAAGGCAATATATTTTTTTTTTTATGATATGAGTCGTGAAAAAATCTATGAGGTAGCTATTAACTTTGAAGTTTGATGTAATCCGTTTATTTAATCTTAACTAATATTATATAGAGAGAGCCAGAATTTTGTGAGCTTGTTCAGACGTGTAGGGTAAACGGAACCAATACACCTATTTGAAAAAAATCATTCACCATTTGAAAGGCACATTAATCCATATGGTTTTAGACTATACAATACGGGCCACTAGTATTTTTATAAAAGAAATGAACTTTCAAAACAACGGAAAAGAAGTGTTAATTAAGATTAATTATACATACCTTGTAGCGTCTCTTCTAATTGACGTTCCAGATCAGGGCTCATAGCTACAGGATACGGTTTCATAATACCTTCTGAAGTCCTGTGGAAAAGAGGTAATTTTAGCACAAGTCGTTTTTCAGGTCTTTGGTTACCAAGCGGGACGCGGGGAACGTTTACAACCGTTCCGAGCGCGCGATTACAAGGATCGACAGACCAATCGCGTCGCGTCCACATTCCGTTATTTCTATACAGGGTGTCCCAGAAATCGACGTCAAGCCGTAAATGGGTGATAGACCAAGTTATAACAGTTCTCAGAAAAATACGAAAAAAAATCTATCTCATGTTTTTAAAAAATTATGTTCACTTTAAAAATTTACTAAAAAAATCAATCCCTGTAATGGTTCTTTAACTCCAATTGCTACAAATCCCATAATTTATCTATTTTTTTTATTATTATGTAATCTTGAATAATGCTTGTGTAGATTTTTGCCTAAAATTCAAAGCCAACTCCTCCTACTTGGAAGAAAATTAAACTTTTTCAAAACCAAAATTATTCAAATTTACTATTTCGCCCAACTTTAACTGACTGTACTGAAAAAAAAATGTACTACGCTAGTTTGGCAAGTAACATGAAAAATTGGCGCATTTAATAAGGATTAAAAAATGGTGTAACACTTGCTAGATTACGTTTTCAATAATTGGTCAAATTTTTTTTTGTTAATAGCCTCGGTTTTACACAAAATGTCCATACTTCCTTAAAATGACTTTAGCTTACCTAAAGCTTTGCTAAACTCCGTTTCTAGTTCGATAGAGACGTTACGTAATTTAAGAGCAAAGTTATGATAGTGACTCAACCTTTTTACTTTAAGTCAGGACCAGTTTTCTCATCTTAGAATTTTTTTTTTTATTATTTATTATTAATAGATTTAATTTTTTTTCAGATCTTTTTTTAAGAAGATGTCGTGCTTGCATTGCCGTCGAAGGAAGGCAGTTTGAACATTTATTGTAATAAAAAAAAATTAAATCTGTTAATAATAAAAATCTAATTAAGCAATTTACAAAAAAAAATTTGACCAATTATTGAAAACGTAATCTAGCAAGTGTTACACCATTTTTGAATCCTTATTAAATGCGCCAATTTTTCATGTTACTTGCCAAACTAGCGTAGTACATTTTTTTTTCAGTACAGTCAGTTAAAGTTGGGCGAAATAGTAAATTTGAATAATTTGGTTTTGAAAAAGTTTAATTTTCTTCCAAGTAGGAGGAGTTGGCTTTGAATTTTAGGCAAAAATCTACACAAGCATTATTCAAGATTACATAATAATAAAAAAAATAGATAAATTATGGGATTTGTAGCAATTGGAGTTAAAGAACCATTACAGGGATTGATTTTTTTAGTAAATTTTTAAAGTGAACATAATTTTTTAAAAACATGAGATAGATTTTTTTTCGTATTTTTCTGAGAACTGTTATAACTTGGTCTATCACCCATTTACGGCTCAACGTCGATTTCTGGGACACCCTGTATGGTGGTTGAACAGTTCCCCACTACGGGGGGGGACTATAATACCACAGAAGACATTGAAGACAACATCGAGCCGGTGTTCCCCGTAAGTCTACACGCAACTTTAGTGTCTACCTCTGCCTATGCAGAAATATAATGTACAATACGATCTCGTTTCGCCAACTACACAATAAGTGCCACGTCATGTCATGGAGCCGGTAAAGAAATCAAAGCCCGTCCTGCTGAGCATTTCGTAATGTTCTCGTTGTAATCCAACAAAAAATCAGGGGATCGAACTTCTGAGTCGCTAAACTAGACCATATGCCAAAAAGGCAAATAATACCCGTTTATTAAGTAAATGCTATAGAAGAGAGAAATATTACCTGTCTCTCTTCAGCGTGCCACTGAAGGGCTCGATCACACCGAGATGGTACAGCTGTCTCACGATGGATAGCGCACAGGACTTGCTCGCCGTCTGTTTGTTCGACGCGGTCTCACGGCCAGTCACATTGCGGCCCAGTTGGCGGACGAATATCGACATCTCACAGCAGAAACTCCTGGAATTTTTATATTGTTGTATGAGAAGAGAGTGGAGTGACAAGTGATAATGATTTTTAGTAACGTCTGTTAAGAAAAAAAAAGATTAGTTATCAAATTGATTCCAAGGAATAAATACTCCTTTGAATATGTGGTCAACTTTTTATACGAAAAATAAATAAAATAAAACGAAGGGATTAATAAAACAAGAAGAGGAGAGAGAGGAAGGGAGGTTATCAATGATATGTTATAAAAATAAGTTTACTTATATCTTGATGTTAAATGTGGTATTACATATTTCGCCTCAAATCTGCCACATTCGAGGGCTTAAAACTTCGAATTACGACTCATGCAGGGCAACTCATGCAGGGGAAAAAAACCTCATTTTGTAACGTAATGTGTGCTGTGTCTTTTCACACATAATGATATAATTTTACAGATAAAGAACAATTTTTAAATTAAATATACAGGGCCAAAAAAATATCAAGCTAAACGCCGCAGATGTGGTGAGTATCGAATTATCGATTGATATCTAATGAATAAAAAAGTGAAACCTTCAAATCACTACAAAACGAAAAACTTTTTTTTTCCGCAGTCGGTGTCTTTGGTACCCATTGTTTTTCAATTATCGACACCGACTTCGGAAAAGAAATTTATTTGTCACTTTGTAGTGTTTTTTGGAAGTCTGTTTAATTTTTTTGTTAAAAAGTTTTATTACCATGTTGGCCTGGCGACTTTGGATCGTCAGGTCGATGCGACCTGCAAAACTGAAGTGGGACTGGGCAGGCCATGTCTGTCGGATGCCGTCTAAGCTGTGGGCTCGTATATCACAAGACTGAACGGACAGCTGAACGGTCGCGGCAGGCCAAGGAGAAGATAGCAGGACACCTTGGATAGCTTCCTCGAGAATTGGCGAGATGAAGTACAACACCGAAAGAAATGTGAGGCCTTGCCCAGGAGTGGGACAGTAGAATACACAAAAAAAAGATATCGGTACCTATCACATCTGATCTTCGGTAGTTTAGCTAGCTAGTTTAATTTGATCCTGTATTTAAAACAAGCATTATAATTTTTAATAAATATATAAACTTACCTTTGTCGCATAGAAGTGACGTAATAGTTACATTCTGGAAGTGTCGCCAAGTACGATCAGTTTAAAGAGCTCAAACACACCTGTATTGGGAACAAAATCCAAGACTATCATTTTGTTTCTTAAAATATTCCAATTGAAGGTATTGTTAGTATAAAATAGATGGAAACAATAGCCCTTTAAATCGTTGGTAAAAACACCAATCATTCATTATATGAATGAAAAAGAAATGTTTTAATAATAGCTGTAACTTTTAAGTAAACAGTTCCTCAACATTGATACAGCAACATGTCATGCAATGTTGCCTGCAACTCAACAATACACTATGCCTCTAAATTATTGATAATCTCTCAGGGGGTAAATGAAAGTACTCATGTGTATGCCCAATGAAAAAAACAGCTTTTATGTACATTTGTCGAGTTATGAAGACATAAATGTACTTAACAGCAGAATTTTTCACTTTAGAGGTAGTCCTTTACTGAAAGTTTTCTTGAGAGATTTCCAACGAATTAATCATCTTGTATCAGTAAGTCACCTGTAAACAATGATGAGCTTTACTTTATTAAGGAAAACAATGGTTTCCAGGTACCAACTATTGTTACCAACTATGCTATATATTTATTATGGTTAATAATTTCGATAATATGGTATTCTTTCGTCTTGGATTCGTTCTGTGTGGTCATTATCATAGTTCTTAAAACCAACTCGGTCTGTTGTGAAGCCACCTTTGCGTATTACAATCGCAAATGTAGCTTCAATAAAATTGTTTTTTCATGGTTTTATTAATTGTTTGCTGGCAACACTCATGGTCAAGTTTTAAAATGGACTTACACGGGCAAATCATTGCGCAATTCTAGGCAAATCTGGCGTCTTGGCAACACAGATCAATTTACAGTAATGCCAAGTTTGAATTGAGATTGCCAAAAATTGTGCAATTTTTGTGCATCATTAAATTTCATGTGGACCATTAAATGGACTATTATTTGTGTGTTTATACTGAGATTGAAATGAGTTCATGTCACTGAATGGTATTGTATAATAATAATTATATTATTGATCACATAACATGCCAGTTAACATCAGAATTATTTATGTGAATATCAGTAAAACATTGTCCATTGCACTCTTAGTCGCACGATCGACGCGCCCAATACGAACTAGATCACAAATGTTGCCAACATTAAAATAAAAATTACTTGACAACACTTCCAGGTTGTCTAAATTAGATCTGTTTCTGTAGCCAACGATTTTTCATTTGTACAATTTGAATAATCAGTGGCTTTTAAAAGCATTTTATTATAATACATATCTACACGGTAGCACAGTACGCGGGCAAAATCTCAGGATTGTAGAGTATTGTCTCTGTCACACTGTCTGACAGCAGGATATTCACTTACAGACTTGCTTTTGGGTAAATTCACTGGATTTCACTATGTAGGTTATGGATGGATTACTGCCCTCTCTTTTATAATCTCTTTCACTTAAAGGTTTGATGCAAGAAAACTCCATTTGGAGTTAAGCTCACCTTTGTACATAAATTTAATTTTCACTTTCTGTAAATGTATTCTTTTGGTATACAATAAATAATCAGGTCTGGTCTAGACCCGTTCATTGTGTGAGCATCACGGACAAACATAGTAGATATAGTAGCAAGATACAGGGCCCATAGGCCAGTCGGTAAGTGAATTCCCTGCTTAAAACTCTGTGCTATATGTATATTGCCTGGGTACTGAATATGATAAACAGGGTTTTTATAAGCAATATGAGGTTTAATGAAAGCAAATTTATTTAGATAATATAATTAGTTGGAATTAAATAGTAATAATTAGTCTACTTACATGCAAAAACTGCCTCTATTATGAACTTAAAAATAGTAGATGTAAAATTTAATGTTTTTGAAAGATAAAAGAAGTGAGTGACTTACATAGAAGAGGCAAACTGCCTTTAGCAATCATGGTGATAAATGCTTTAGGCCTTCAAGTCAGCAGGACAGTATTATTAAGGAAAAGGAAAGAGATAATGATGTCCTCTCTTGTTGGACATAATCATCGCTCCTTGCATATGATGATAGCAGCCCCACTATGAAAAGCAAAGATTTAGAACAAGGAACTGGAATAAATTTTAAATCCAAACCTCGTATGATCCGGTCCAACAGCCTTGTACACGTAGTCCGTATTTATCCTATTAATCTGTAAGAACTGATGTAGTTTTGACTTGGCATTCTCCATCGTCCAGTTACCATGGAGACTGGCGTTGATATCCATTTCTTCAGCCTCTTCTACATTCTTCTGCTGTTGCATGCGATCCATGTAGGTGAAGGTAGAAGGCTTATCACCACCTTGGTTTTGACCACCATATGCTTGGTACGCTTGACCCATCATTTGAGGTCCCATACCATCCTGGAATGGTAAAATTTTGAGAGTATTGTTAATTCAAATAATAAGCAACAATTGCTAAAGTGATTACAATAAAATTCATATGTGTAATTCATATGTGTGTGTATGTGTACTATGGCAGTGGTTGTATTCAAAAGAGTTAACATAATCTGTTTGACTGAAGGAGGAAAGTGCTCCTAAATGTGGAGCGACAACCTAGTCAAGGCGGCAGGAGTCCGGTGGATGTGACAGATCAGTGTGGCGACGCTTTGAGGAGGCCTATGTCCAGCAGGGAATATCTTTTGGCTGAAACGATGATGATGAAGAAGAAAATCTCGGGAAGGACTGATAACGTTTTATGAAAAATCTTTCACACAAGATTGTCAACTTGGATACAAGTGCAGTTGATTTAAAAATAAACCCACCTGAAACACAGATTTCTGCTGCTGTGGGTGGAAATCCTGCTGCTCCCCATTTCCCTGTCCCTGATTTTCCTCCTCTGTCTTCACAGGCACCCTAGTATCTTCAGGCACTTCGGAAGCCGCAACTTGACTAGTCCTGACTAAGTAGCTGACAAAGTCCTTGGAGGCATTCATCTGGGCCTCCTTCTTCGTCGTGGAGTTCCCTGCGCCGACATAGGTGATAGTGTCGACGCGAACTTCGCATAGGAAACGCTGACGATGACGCGGCCCTGAAAGGGTTTGGATATAGGTTAATTTTTATTTAATGTATCAAACTGTGCTGCAGGATAGTTTTCTTTGTAAAGACTGACGAAGCCACATACATTTTGAACGGTTATAGTGATTCTATTGGATTGCTAAGGACACTGCAAGATTCAAATTAATGCACATGCAGAAATCATAGTGTTCCATTGTAAAACAACAAGTAATTTTCCATACCTGTGGCCCGAATATCGAATACCGGCGTTAGTCCTTTCTTGGCGCACCAAGAGTACAGGAATGATTTCGCATCCATTCTGGATGCGTCCAGAATCCAGATCAAGTTCTGAATATAAATAAATAAACGAAATTATTACTAAATATCAGAAGATTTCAACTGATCAGTAGACACGCGAATCGCGAAACGGAAACGCCGCTAAGCCGCTTCGGTTAATCGGTTCGCACTTCGCAGCCGCTTGCTTTTTTTTTTTGCAAAGCGGAATGTCAGTCAGTATGACATTGACAACTTTGACAGGTCAGAGAAACAATTTTAGGCCGCGTTCCGAAAACATAAAAATAAATTTTATTATTTTAGGAGTTTTTGGCGGGATTTTTTCGAGTGTAGTTCAGCGGCTGTTAATATTATTTGCAAATTGATTCCTAGTGGATATTATGATATAAAATTGGTGTAGTTTTGTGTCTCAACTGTCTATGCAACTGGACAATATGTGAAATTATTGACAGAAGCGATCTCGGGATAGTGGAGCGGAGAATTTTATTGTAGTATTGACTACCTCTGCAAAGCTTACTGGGAAGGCTGATTCGATACAATTTGCTGCCAAATACTCCAAAAAAGCATTAGAATCTGTTACATCCGCATTCTAATGCATACTAAAGAATTCAAGAAGAGAAAAATACTGATGACTAGGCAGCATGGTCTCAGACCTTAGCCTGTTCCGTTAGGAACAAATATAAAAAAAAAAAAAAAAAAAATTTATTATTTTACTATGTGTAAAACAAATTTGTAAAAATGTACATACTTAAACACTAAACAAAAGTAAACTATACAAAATTATACTAAACCTAACTACTTACACTATACAAAAGAAAGGTACACTTAGGCGTCGAAGTACCAGCGAGTGTCCTCCACATCGCTGTCATCCGGGAACGTGCCCAGAAGACTGGCAGCATTGTCACGTTGAATGGCAATGCTGATTTTTTGCGCAAAGAAAGAGCCAGCCCTCTGGTCACGCACACACAGTGTCGATCAGTCGGCGAGAGATCTCTTCAAAAAGGAGACGTGCACTCGGGCCTCATGACCCAAGCGTTTCGACACCAAACGGCTCAACACCGTAATTACCAATTAGGTTACAGTATTTGCGCCGCTTGAGGGCCTCAGCAGTCGCAGCAGCAGCGCCAGCACAGCCCGCTGAACTAGGAACATGAGATGGCACATGGGTGTTGACACAGGTTGCGTCCCACACCAGAGGCCTACTCACCTTCCACGGCACCAATGTCCAATGTCATGCCGTGTGGTCTCTTCCCAAGCCGTTAGGTTCTAATACAGCTGGTACGCTGGCGGTGATAAGGGCTCGACGAATAATGTCATTAATGCTGGCGTGCCGTGCTATGCGTCCTGCGCTCTTAATTAATTAGTGATATTGAGGTGACTCGGAACGCACCGATACTGATGCGAAAATGTGCATGTCCATATTTTTTTATTTTAACCACATAATGTGGAGCGCACACAGCGTGTGATATGGTCGATCGATAAACAATAGCGTTAATGCGTTTTGTTGATCTGAACCAGGCCGCACACCAGAGCAGCAAGCAGTGATCGAATAGCAAATAGGTACCAAGGTACACAGTTTGTACAAAAATTATAGATATTGAACTGTTGTTATTACTATACCGACATGTGCGCGTGCACGAGTACATGTACATTATAGTGCTAACACACGTCCGGATTTAGTACGGCCGGACCACGGATTTGTGGGCGGAGTTAGTCCCGCCTACAGGTCCCGCCGTACCACATCCGAGCGTGTGTAGAGTGATCCGCCGGACATTAATAATATTAATTGAGTCAGTCTCGGTCCGCTTGTCAAAGAGTATGCCGCTTGTTTTCACATCGGATATGGTCTGCTCCGTACCAAATCCGGACTTATGTAGGGTTGTCAGCTGGTTGGGAGCTACCAACTACGACCAGCGTTGAAAAAGTCCACGATTTATTGGAGATCTACTGATTTTGGTTATTTTCACCTGATATTTTTACATTCAATTTAGTCTAAAAATGGAAAATAATGGGTAAAAACGGGACCCTATTTTAAGACACCGCGGTACGTCTGTCTGTCTGTCACCAGGCTGTATCTCATGACCCGTAACTAGACAGTTGAAAATTTCACAGATGATGTATTTCTGTTGCCGCTATGACAACAAATACTAAAATAAGAATAAAATAAATATTTAAGGGGTTCCCATACAAAAAACGTGATTTTTTTGCCGTTTTCTGCGATAATGTTACGGAACCCTTCGTGCGCGAGTCTGACTCGCACTTGCGCGTCTTTTTTAGCGCTCATGGTGTTCCTGTTGAAGGGAGCGTGACTACCGCAGGACCACATTCAAAGTCGATTTTCTCGAAAACTACTAAGGTACCAATTTTGTTGTTCGAGTACTAATCGGTACCAATTGAATAGTAATTATTTACCAAATATGGAAGCGATTGCCGTTGGTGGTCCGACGGTAATCACGGACATCAGAAACTTACACTAGATACAAGATTCATACCAATCGCTTTTATTGAATTTTGGAATGGCAAATATATAAAACGACCCTGTTACCGTCTCACAGTCGGGTAAAAGCTTCTTCTCATACAGTGAAGTAAAGGTACGAGTATAAATCACCACGCTTGCTCAAGGCAGATATTCTAGATGTATTCCTTCACCGAATTTTACACTAGCTTTAATTGTAGGTAAATTATTGTATCTAAGGAGAAAACGTGAATTGAAATAAAAGAACACGATGAAAAGTTTATAAATGTTTTTTATTAAACACACATACATCACTTGTTCACATAATGATTACGTTACATTTGAACCATTTTAAACAAGTTAATTTTCAAAAGGAACCTAATTTTAATGTAAATAAATACTTTCATTTCATAATTAATTACGAATTCGTGTGTAAAATAGTTCAAGTGTAACCGACTTAACGATTAAATTAATTAATAATAACAAACTTCAATTATGCGCTTTTTTCACAATCATGAAAGAGAAAATTGTTTAAAAAGGATTTTCTTGAACGTCAATGGTTAATTTTGAACACAATGAAGACAAAAATTACGAGACGAATATTCTCCTAAAGTGTGCTCAAAATTGAACTTTATGTTTCGCATCTACTTGGCCTTGTAAAACTTGTGTTTGGCATTTTGTGATGGAAGCAATTGTTTATATACGATTTACTAATGCGAACAAAATTATCTATGAAAGCTTACAAGATTAAGGATGGAAACTGAAGTAATTGGTGGCCTAGATAAAATACTTACTACACACACTACGGAACTAAAATTGAGCGGCGTGTGCACTGGAAATTCGCGGAAATAAGGTCTTAGTGTGAGGCCAAACGAACGTAATTTTGTGAGTTGTGAGTCGCGTAAAATGTGTCACGAAATTCACGTTCAACTGAAATTCGGTAAGACGGACGGACGTAATTTCAGTTGGTATTCTACGTTTGAACGGGGCGCTGACGCATGCTTCGCTCTCCCTCCTCACCTCGAGCGCAATTCGGTTGAAATAATGTGCGTGAGTCAGCAGACTACTCATTTTGCGCTGCCGTGTGGCACAAACAGGATTCAGTATGAAACTGAATGCAGCATAAATTTTGCGACGCATTTTACGCGACTCACAACTCACAAAATTACGTTTGTTTGGCCTCACCCTTAGGCACTGTGTAATACGCGCTGCTTACGCTTTCGAGTCAAATCACTTGGATCGCAGTGTCGCGTGACATTACTTTCCACAGATAATCTCATTTCTATATATGTACATATTTTGACGTTATCGTATTGCGTAAACGCTACAGAAAAGCTTTTGTCAGGGCCTGCATTCCATTATAAATATAACGTGACATTTTGTGGGACAAGCGGTTGAAACGAAATTCCTTTCGCTATATTATGTTGCATTAAATAACATACATAAATATAGTTCAATAAACCGTGTTTGAGAGAGTATGTAATTGTATGAATACAAAAATATAGATGATGTCATGACGGCTGATCTTACGCCTGTTTCGATCAGGCTCTCAATCTTAACATTCGATAAAGAACTTCGTTCCAAAAAACGGGAACTTATCGATAAACAAAACAGAACATGTCCCAGCACTAATCGATACGATGGCAATAATTACTCCATTTGTAACACAAAATTAATATGAACCATAGCTCTCTCTTATCAAATAATAGTAAACGTAAATATTAGTGGATAACTACAGGTTCTTTATGTAGAGAAAAATAAAAACGTATGTTTTATAATATCAATAATAAAATAGTGACTATACATATGTATAATGTATGACGGTTATGTACTTACTTAATGTATATTATGTAACGGCTATTATCTCTAAATGTTGGACTGCATTTAAAAATACACAGAATACGCAATGGTAATGGTAATACGGTATTTATTAGAAAAAAAAATGGCTGCCAAAATATTTCCATAGATGATTACAATTTTTATTTCTTGTTTAATTCCCTTAACAAAATACACATAAATACATATAAAAATGCAGTCAAACTTCTGATTTTTATTACAATAATGGATATACATGGGTCGTTAATGACTATTTACCCTTTACACCTAAACAGAGACCACAAACAACCAAAGAGAAAAATAAGTTGTCATGAGATTTCATTTTTATTAACGCAAATTAATTAGACAAAAACGTATCTTAACACGATACAAATAAGTTTGCTAATTGTAAATGTCGTATAGCATCTTTAGGGTGACGTAAGCTAAGTAAAATCATTTGGTAATGCTTCTAATGGGTGATGTAGAATGGCGGATTGTGGAATGGGAGCTACCGCGTTCGAAATTTCCGCTAGGGGCGCTGGTGGTAGAGTAAGGTCTTCAAAATGTCAAATTTATTAGTTTTTTGGCTTTTAGCACGAGTTTTTTTCATTTTATTGTTGTAAATATATTCCAAATAGGGCAGATTAGAGGTCTGAGATTTACCAACCACTGCTTTAATAGTTTTTGTTTCGAAAATGTAATCCTCATGTTTTTCGAAAAAAAGGGATACTCGATTTTATATTTAATCGCTTTTCTCCGCCATTAGAAATGATTTTAATTCAAACATTGGTTCCGTGCCCGTAATAACAACGTTTAACAGCTATATTTAAGGACCTTACTCGCCAGTGGCGCCAAGTGGTGGGCAATAAAACTGTAGTAACTGTAGCCTCTCTTTTTCGCACATAGAAGTTATATAGCGTTGTTTCTTTCTTTTGTACCAAAGGAGTGTGCCATTTTGAATAATTGACGTTTTTGGCATTGAAAATCAAATACAAGCGAATTCGGAAACATTATTCTAAATCACATATGCCTTGTTTAATTCGAAAGAAAGTTATTAGTTTTTTTTTTTTAATTTTCTTTGGATTTACCAATCTAACACAGAACATAGGCAACAATATAAATACATCCAAGGACAATTTATTTGGAGCTAGAATAAAAAAATAGTCTTTTATGTCTCATTATCATTATTGGTCTTGACAAATTCTGTATTACTCAAAGATAATTAATGTTTCACAATCATATTATTGCTTTAACATAATGTTTTTTTTTTAATAATTTGGTTCAAGAATATAAACGATGACACTTGAAAGCCACATGGTATTTCAACACTTATCTTTCACATAGCACAATCTCGCTTTCGCAGTGTCACCGCAAAAAAATACAATCTGTATAAACCACAGACATTCCTAAAAACCAGAAATTAAAAAAAGAAACAATTCAAAAAAATATTTGAAAAAAGAAACAAATGAACAACTAATTTGAAAAAAGAACTGTTACAAAAAAAGGAATGTCTTTTGAACTACCAACTGTGTTATTCTGAAAATTTATTTCAGGGTAATTCTGAACTCTTCAGATCTTCAATACAGTCTTTTCCTGGTCTGTTCCTGGCGTTTCTGGTAGTACATGATGCCTAGAACGACTAGTACTATGATGACGATGGCTATGCCCATCATGTAGAGGAAGGTTTTGACTCCTGACATGGCGGGCTTTGTGTCATCGATCCTCTCTCGTGGAGCCTCGAACGAGGCCGCTGATGGAATTATTTGGGAACGGTCTTCGTCTTTGTTTTGCTGAAAAGATAATGTAAAATGTGTAAATGCTATACTCTACATTCTAGTGAGGAGTTATGGGTTTGATGGACTGGTTGCAATCAATATACCTATCAAAGTCATTATTCAGAACATCAATGCGAGATGAAAGCTAACATAAATAATAATAAAATTACATCTTTCCTAAACTTTTATAGCGTTTTATTCGATTAGTCAGTACAGTTTTATTGAAATAAGCGATATGAATTAGCAAGCTTAGCCAGCTAATGCAGCTTTAGAATGCCCAAAAATAAGTAAAGGTTGAAAAATTATCAACTTATTAATGGCCTCTTTTTCTCATTTTAGGTGTTATACACAACGCCTTGAGACATGATTGACTAATTTAACAGACTTTTTACTGCATTGTGGCCCATTTTCTCTCATAGAAAGGAACCCAGACTCTCAGAATTAAAAACAACATAATATGGTGAATATTTGATTCTTTAAAATTATAAGTAACCACATATAATCGCTTACCATCAGGTGAGATAGTGGTCAAACGCGGAAATATCGAAAAAAAAATATACTTACAGCTTCCAGCAGATCAAGCTCGAACATCTTGACAGCGATTATGTCATGGTTGTCGCTTAAGTCGCCCGTGGTGGCCGACGCACCGAAGAAGTAGCCGGTAGGCAGCAACACATTCTCTACCTTGAAGCATTCCTTCCACGCGTTCTTGCCTTCTAGGTCCGTTGACACTGGGGAGAGAAGATTACTACAGTTAAGAATACTGCTTTTCGAAAGTAACACTTGAACTATGAAATTAGTGCTGTATAAAAGAAAAATACCGAAAGTAAGTCTGCAGTAACGAAATAAATCCATACTAATATTATAAAGTTACTCTGTCTGTCTGTCTGTTACCTTTTCACGCCTAAACCACTGAACGGATATCAATGATATTTGGCAAAGATATAGATGACATCCTGGGGAAGGACATAGGATAATTCTCACCAAAAAAGATGTAGGTTAGGTAGGGTAAGGTAGGTAGGGTATGTAGAGTAGGGTAGGGTAGGGTAGGTAGGTATGTAGGATAGATTACCGCGGGGATCAGCTAGTGCGTTTTTAAAGTCAAATTGTTGCTATGATGTGTAGTTGGCGGTAGCTATGTTATTGATATCTGATGTAAATAAGCCGTTCTCACGAACTGCCATATAAGTGGATTAAACAGTAATACTTTGATAATTTTGCGCCTTCTAGTGTCGAAAGATGATTCAAGTTTGAATCCTACTGCGAGGACTTCAATGCGACAACGTCGACCAAGTCGTTACGTACTGGCCAGACGAAATATGAGTCACCTAGAAGAAGAAGAATGCTACTGTATTGTCTTAGGTTTATCAGACTCTATTTAGCTTACCCCACTACATGGCAAGCAATACTCTCCATCATGGCAGGTCAATTTTGGTCTTTTGACGTGAGATCGAGTGAAGAAAGATATCTTTATTCAAGTTCTTTCTAAACATTATGTTTGCTAGTCACTACAGAATTCGTCCATGTAAGTCGCGGTCGTAGTGCAGCGACCAGTTATTTATCATCGCTGATATGTACAGTCACAGATAATATAATACTAGCATACAGATGCCTCATCCCATACAAAGAAACCGTGCCGACGTAGCTAGCGTTTTTCGTCTGATTAAACGGTATATTTTTCTAAGAACATCGATCGCGTTTGGTTCCGTTCCACGGATATAGATGGTGTTAGCAGCGACATGCAAGTAAAAGGGTTTACTCGGTTCGTGAATACTTTTTTTTTGAAATACAGCGACAATTTGTTTTATAGTATTTTTCTGCACGTTTTTAACAAAATAAATTTAAAAATCAAGTGGTTGCCTCAGAAATATAAAACCGCGCCATCTATTGGAATCAATTTTAAATGATCCATTCAAATAATCTTTGAAAATTGAATTAAGAGCCCAATATTCCTTAATTTTGTGCTTAGGAGAGTTAATTAAACAGGAACATACATTTCTTATGATCGTCTCTAGGAAATCTTAATATTTTACAAAACTCAATAACAAATCGGAGCTTATCACGCCATCTAGTGCAATTTATTAGAACCAAATTTTCTATCTTCGCGTTGGGTGCCCGTGGTACAGTATACACGTATCAGAAAGGAACATACCAGTGAGAGTGTCGTCCATGTAAGTGATAGATATGTGTGTATCATGGTTGTAGTTGCGGAACTTTGCCTCGCAGCCGGCCATCTGTGTGTGTGTGCCGTCTCTGTCGTGGTCGTAGTGCAGCGACCCGTTGTTTATCATCGCTGATATGTACGGGTGCTGATGCTGTAAATAATAAAAGCAAATTAAAGTTAAATCACATTATAAGATATCCTACTATTATCATCAATACATATAATAAATCTGTGGAAAAGTAGTTTTGGTACATGGAAAATATTTCCAAAAAAATAGCCAGGTTGTTAAATGGATGACCAACAAAACCTATTTCCAACGTTTTGTCTGTTTAGTTGTGCACGCATCACTTAAAATGTACGAAACCAATGTAGATAACTGTCATACTTAAATATTGTGCGTAACTTAAAGTATTACTTAGTTTTTGTTTAATCGCAATCGATTAACTCTATCAAAAGATACTTGAATTTAAAGTGTTCAAGAAGTAAAATATCACAACACACGCAATTCAGATACTGGGACATTTGAATTTCTTATTCGATAGATCGCGTTGTGCATTTGAGGTTATTTTCTGAATGGCGGTGTTAAGATTCATCGCGGAAGAATGACCCTAGAAAAAAAATGGTTAGTAAGGGTAGGCAGTTGACAGGAGCGAAGCCGCGGGCACAGCTAGTTCAAAATAAAGTTGTATATTTTTCTTTCATACACATCTTTCAACCATCATCTCATTTCACTTTTGTAGCCATATCATCTGCCACGCAATAGATCCATCCATTTCTAAGCAAATCCTACTATTATAGTGTATGTCTATGTATGTTCTTCTTTCACGCAGCAACGGAACGACATAGTAACGTAATTTTTGGCATTGGTATAGGAAATAGACCGGAGAGTAATATAGGATACTTTTATCCAAAAAAAAATACATGCCTGTAGTAAAATGTTAAGCTGAAGAACCAACCGGAGTAAAACCGTTGCTGATCACAAATGTCTCAGTCGCGAGGTAAAAAGCTAGTAATACATAGAACCACTTACATTATGAGCACCATTGTGGTTGCTGTAGGTATCAACAATGATCCCGAGACCGTGGAAGTAGTCCTTGCTGCCGAACACGGGGCCGGTCTGCATGCGGTCGCGCACGTACCATATGGCGAACCCGTCGCCGAACAGATCCTTGCCGCGACCGTGGACCTTGAACTGGACTTGCAGTTCCCAGTTGCGTGTTACACATGGCTGGAAAGAAGAGAAAGGAAGGTAAGACTCCTTGAAATAAAAAAGCAAAATTAAATTTCGAAATTCAAATTTAGTTAATACTTTTTTTTGCAATTTGCAGTTTATTATTAGGTTGTATGGTACTAAAAAAGTTTATTGCCACCGCGATAATTATGTGCATTAACCAAGTATGACCATTAAAATCATCTAGCGATTCTAATTATTGTTTTGAACTTTTTATGTTGGAATTTTATTGATCTCAAATGTTATGATTTGTTACCAGTTAAGTTTTTTTTATGTTTCGCAAATCGCAATGACTATTTTTACCCTACGTGTAGGTACATGCGGTAACATACTACCTTGCTGATATCATTAGCAGTCATATCTGTTCAAATGATTGGTAGTAAGCAGACGAACAGATCTCATGGCACTACATAATACTTCATTAATGATGGGTGAATAATATCAGAAAGAATGGTTGAGAACCTACGAATTTCCAAACCATACACAGAGGAGGCCTGTGTCACAGTAGTGGGTTCATTAAAGCGATATATACCTACGCCCCAATGTAAACACAGTACTGGCCGTGCGCCCGCTCGATGCCAAAATATCAATGTTGAACCTCTTTTTGAACAGTTTTATTTGCAAAATATTATTTGATTTACATAATATGCTATGTCAGTTATGAAGAAATTCTAGCCATCAATTTTTCTGTTCAAAAATATTTTTAAACATCCAAGTCGTTTTGGAGGGGTATCCAAAAGTTGCTGTTAATTATTTTATTAAAGCAAAGATATATATATCAATAATATTTTTTTTTTTTTTTCAAACCTTTTAACCTAGCCGTTACTAAGGAGTATGCTTTAGAAAGTAAGCGTTTTACGGCATCAAAGCGGTGGAAGGCCCTTAAAAGGATGATGATTAATGATTTAAACTCTACAATTTTAGCAGAGGAAATCTTCCCAAAATAATATCCGACAACCGTCTCATGTTGATAGAACTATGATTTATTGCTTTACCGACAATACAAATGAGTCACGCTGTATCACAACACATTGCAACTATCTATTAGTGTTGATATCAGGTTCAGATGTTAGAAACTGAATGTAAATAAACAAACGCCGTTAAATCCAAAGACACGAGCTGAGTTTTGGCGATCAAAGTGTGTGTTGATGCCAAATGTATGGATAGGATTGGATTGAGACTGTGTGTAATATGATGGTTTTCTCATATATCGGAACAAACTATTTTACGGATGGTCGATGGGGCCGAAAAGTTCTGGAGTGGCTACCGCGAACCGGAAAATTAGGCCTTAACCACAGGTCGCAACATCGATGGGTCCTGTATCATCCAACAGCCTTCACCTGATTATTCCTTATGGAGAATATGAATAATAGATAAATCATTGATCGATTTCAATTTAATCTGGGCCTCTTAAAGAACAGGAGAATGGACAAATTGAGAAATGAGTATATTTTTTTTTTTTTTTTTTTTTTTAACTTAACACTAATCCCCGCCACAAAATTTGGCGCCTATTCTGTGCTTTACCTCTGACATTCCATTCCTTCTTTTATGCCTCTCGTACTTTCATTCCGCATACTAGTTCTTTCTTACATTCATCATCTTTCATTCCGTGGGTGGGATGCCCACTTTATATAGTCTAATCTAAGGGCATAATTTAATTATTTATCACAGGTTTTTACAAATAAAATATACAAAGTGCTGATCATCTTACAAATATACAGAGGTGCTGTTTATCACACAGTTTATTCAGTTGGTGCTGTTTATCACAGATCAAAATATTAAAGCATTAGGGATAATAAAAACATAAAAAAGTGCAGTTATCACAGTAAATAATTTATCACATAATATCTTACACAACTAATTAGGTACTAACTTAACACACTACTGGCTATACATTACTGTGCTGCAGTCTGTGCTTACATTTGAATATAGTTACATATTCATGAAGCACAGTGCGCATCATGTTTTATTCCGGTGTATAACCACTGTAGCTACATTATGGCAGACTGCTAAGAACCTTTCCCTATTTTGCTTTGTCATGAACCCACAGATACTCTCGCTCTTCAGTCTCATATCCAGCTCACATTCAAGTTGGTAGCGTTCCCTGATAAATAACGGGCAATCTACAATTATGTGCTGGACACTTTCTGCCACGCCTGGATCGCAGGCGCACGATGGGCTCTCCTTACACTTGAAGCGATTCAAGTATTCAGAGAACCCACCGTGCCCCGTCAAAACCTGCGTGAGAACGCCTGTAGGCCGCACCTGTTGAACAATACGGAAGGCCGCTATTGCATCCGGAAGAAACATTTTCGTCACAGAAGCAGTCTCGCCCGACACATATCTCCGATTCCATTCATCAAGCGATTCCAAACGGATCTGTCGCTTGATAAATGAAACCGGACACTGATCGTAGTCCGGCTTCCTCCGTAACGACAATGCTGCCTCCTTTGCCAGCTCGTCCGCTCGCTCATTCCCCGGCAGGCCCGCGTGGGCCTTGACCCAGAACAAAGACACAGCTTTGCTCTGGCCCAGGGCTTGAACCAAATTGGCGCGCGCGCGAACCGCCAGGGGATGGAGAGAGCCATGGTTTGCAAGCGTCTGCAATGCTGACATTGAGTCGCTGTACAAACCATAGCTCGTCTCTTGCCGCGTGAGGATCACGTCCGTCGCCTTGCAAATGGCCAGGAGTTCCGCCTGGTAGACTGTGCAGTACGCGGCGAGGCTAAGCTTGAGTTTCCGGACTTCGCCCTCATTATCCCAAATGGATAATGCGGCTCCGACCTTCCCCTCAACCTTGCTGCCGTCGGTGAATATTCGCACCGTCTGCACATTGTTGCTATCCAATAGCTCCTGGTCTGTCAGGCACACGAACTCCAGGGGCATTTGTGTAGCTGGATGAGGGGCTTTTGCAAATCTTACCATACTTTCAATATCCCTGTCTCCTGGCACAAACCGGGATGACCCTCTCTTTGCTTCATACAGGGCGGCTGCCTCTTGTATGCGCAGGTCTAGAGGTAGTATTCCGGACAGTACCAGTGCCGAGTTCAAAGAGACTGTACGGTAAGACTTACAAAGCTTCTGGGCGAATCCTCGCTGGACAGAGCCTAGCTTCTTCCGTATCCCAACCTTTTTCGTGGCGGGTGCCCAGGCAGCGGCCGCGTACGTAACTATGGGTTCGATTGTGGCTGTGTAGATGATGTGTATAATTTCTGCACTTAATCCCCAGCTAACTTTAGCAGCGCGGGATAGCTGTTTGTAAATGTCAGCTGCCCTCTTGCAGACGTTCGCGGCATGCTCATTGAACGTGAGCTTATCGTCTATGGTTAGACCCAGCAACTTCATTTTCCTGACCATGCCGATGTCGACCCCGGCCATGCTCAGTCTTGGAGTGTCGTACTTAAGCTTATTGGTTATGGTCATCGCACAGGTTTTGTGCGGTGCAAACCTCAGCTTATTTCGGACACCCCAATCCTGAACATCGGCGAGGACTGCATTGGCAGATCCGGAGACTTCAGTCGCCGTGTCCCCATCCACGACCAAGACGATGTCATCCGCGAACGCCTGCACGAAGATCCCGCGCCGCTCTAATTCCTGCAATAGCGGGTCGAGGAGGAGGTTCCACAGGATTGGACCACCGATTGACCCTTGAACGCAGCCCTTGTCAGTCTCTCTCGTGCATTCCTCCCCGGCGTAACGAACCCTAACCTTCCTACTGTCAAGATAGCTGTCTATCAGCCGCCTGATGTTGACCGGGCACTTTTCCTCAGCCAGCCTGACCTTTATAGCTGGCCACCAAGCGCTGTCGAAGGCCCCCTCTATATCCAATGACACCAGGACAATTAGCTTCTTCAGCCTCAACTTGTCCTGTACGTGCTCCATTAGCGTATAGAGGGCGTCCTCGGTGCTCCTCTGGGGCATAAAGCCAAACTGGCGGGTACTAAATCGCGGTACAAGCTGCCACTTTAGACGCGCTACGACCATCCTCTCCAGGACCTTCCCCAGAACAGGCAATAGACCGATTGGTCGGTATGCCTTTGGGGTCAGATAGTTGTCCTTGCCCGGCTTCCTAAGAACCACGACTGTAGCCTCTTTCCAGATTTCTGGAAAGTGTGCCAGTTCGAGGCACTTGTTGTAAAGGGCAAGGAACAATTCCGGGTCCTGGTGGATCGCTTGACTGCAGATATCAGACGTCAGTCCATCCCCTCCTGGTGCCTTTTTGGGATTGAGACCTGCCATGGCGGTCTTCAGCTCCAGCGTCGTAAATGATGGGTCATGACATTCATCATAGACCCATTCATTAACTTTGCTGGCCGCTTCTCTAATTCGCCTGTGGTCAGCGTTGTCCTGGTCTACTCTGTCTTTGGGGTAGAACGTATCTGCAAGTAGGGCGGCCGATTCACTCGGATTAAGGAATGCACCATCGCAGCATAGGGTCAGTTCCTCCTGCCTTTTGGCGGTCCTACCGATAATCCTGTAGATACCCTCCCAGACCCCTTCCCGATCCTGTTTCCGGCAGAACTCCTTCCAGCTGGCGACTTGGGCATTCTTTGCCTGCATCTCATATTCTTCCTTGGCTTTCAGGTACTCGTCGACGACCATCGCTCGCCGGACCGGCGCGGCATTGCGGATGCGGTGTTTCTTCCTAGCAACCTCCTTCTTCTTCACAGCGAGCTCCTCGGACCACCACGGACAGGTTAGTTTAATTTTATTATTTATCTTGGGAATCGATTCTTCGCATGACTCTGAGATTATTTTACTATACTCTACTATTAAATTTTCTAACTCTCTTTTACTATTTGTTTCACTTAGTCTTTCCAAATTAATATTTCTTTCAATTTTAAGTGCCTCTAATTTAGAAATGAGTATATTAGAGGAAGTTCGAAAGTGGCGCCAGTGACAGAAAAGTTGAAAGGAAGCCGTTTGTCCTGGTATGGTCATTTGATGAGGAGGGATGAAAAGCATGTTACTCAAAGAGTTATGAATACAAATGTGGAGGGAGGGGACGGTCCAAGAAAAGATGGATGGACTGTATTAGGAGTGGTATGAAAGAAAAGGGAGTCAGTGATGGCGTGACGGGGGACGGGACGGTATGGAAGAAGAAAACGTGTTGCGCTGACCTCAAGTAACATGGGACAAGGGCAGGAAGAAGATGATTTAAAGAACAGGATTACAGCTACCAGGCGCACAGATTTTCAAAGAGAGTGGTATCTAACAATACGAGCCGTACGCAAGGGTATGTTTTTACATAAAGTCCTTGACCCAACTAACACCAACTTCCAAACGAAAGAGGGTCGAGGTTTCTTGCTAACTGGAAAATTACCTTGGCACCAATAAAATTAAAATTCTCAAATTACCACATAATCAAGTAAATTAATGGAAATGGGTCTAATTAAAAGTTCTGTAATGTAGGTTTTTTAGGGTTCCGTAGTCAACAAGGAACCCTTAGTGTTTCGCCATGTGCGTCCACAGCTTAGCTCAGAGACTCTTAGTACTAGAAAGCTATAATTTGGCATGGATATACATATTAATCACGTCGACAAAGTGGTGAAATAAAATGAACAAAAAAAAAAATTAGGTACCTTCTATACACGTAAAGTGGGGATGGTGATTTTTCTGGTCTACCCCATGGTGTGGGGTATCGTTGGATAGGCATTTAAAAATATTACGGGTCTGTAAAAATCATTTTTCGATTCAGCGTAAAACTAGGCTTTAAATTGATCATATTTGTTAGAGTCAAGTGTCCCCCTCTCCTCTGCCAGCTAAATGGTTGCTTTTGGATGTGTGAAAAAATTCAAGGCAGTAGTATATATAACGAAATTAAAGGAAAACTATCACAGCTAAGTAGGATTTACAAGTTTAAGAGTAATAGTCGACCAACTTATAAAATGTACTTCGAAAAGTAAAAATTTTTTATATTGATGTATGTGGAAAATTTTCGAACGGCAAAGTTAATCTTATCCCTTCTCATAAGAGCAATGTTCGGTGCTTTCGTTGTTTATGAACGTTAATATTGTTACATTTTTATTTCGGTGAATGTAGCTGTTTATACGGAACCCTCTGTGCGCGAGTCAGACTCGCACTTGGCCGGTTTTTTTTTATTATTATTGATAGGCTCGCGTTTGACCAGTATCACACCTGCTGGTTAGCGATGATGTGGTCGACGGTGAAGCACGCTTGCCAAGATATAATCATTCACTCTTGACTTAAATACGCCTAGATTGTTACTTGTAGCTAGCAAGAAACACATATTCCGGTAGGGAATTCCACTTCTTCCTTAGCCGTATGTACAATGAAATTATTACTAAAACGCGTGTGTTTAGTGCGTTTGCGATATCCACCACTCGAAAAGTACCACGTATGGGGAAAAATTGCGATGCGCTATTGTGGCAAAACAGTGAGTGATATTAATTCGACGCCGGATAGAGATATGAATTCCCAGGGCGATAACAAATTTATAGAATTAAAAATCTTGTTGATTACAAGTTAGTTTTATGTTTCCCTAGTGTTTTGTGACCTTTAAGATATCTTTAATAGTTTTTGAGTTATCTGGTAATGAAAACATTGAATAGTGCTGCAGTAGGTAACTTTAATTTTTACCCGACTTCAAAAAAAGAGGAGGTTCTCAATTCGACTGAATGTTTGATTTAGTTTGTCTGTTCAGAGATTCCAAAAATCTATGTATACATTTCTTAATGTATCTATAGATTGCCAGAATGAAACAAGTAGGTAACTATTTGAAATGAACTTTGTTTTAGGGCCAAAAATGGGAAAACTACAAAACAAAATATTCCATGGTTATGTTTTCAGATAATGGACAAAGTATATTACGAGGCATGCCTTTTAAGTTTTGACGTTTGAAGAAAAAAAACAACTAGAACCTTATACTATGTACTATGTACTTTTTATTGTTTTTCAAAGTATTCATCACGTAGTTTAATACACGTTTCCATTCGCTCAAACCAGTTATCATAACATTTATTCCACTCTAAAGTGGGGGTGTTCAAAATGGCTGACTTGAAAGTGTCGACTGCTTCTTCACCGGACTGGAACTTTTGACCACGAAGACTTTTCTTAATTTTAGGAAATGTTAAAAAATCGTTAGGGCTTAGGTCAGGACTGTATGGAGGATGGTCAAGAATTTCTACTTTTTCCTGCTTCAAATACTCAATCGCTTGACGAGCGCTGTGTGAGCTTGCGTTGTCGTGGTGCAGGATGATGCTTCGCTTTGAGTTAGATTTTCGAAGTTCGGCGATGACTTGTGGTAAACAAACTGTGGTATACTACTCTGCGTTAACCGTTCTACGATCTTCAAGTGCAATAGTCGCAACGTGGCCGGTTTTTCCAACGAACGTGGCCACCATCTTCTTAGAAGTGCTTCGAGAACGAACAACTTTAGTCGGCTTTGGCTCGTCTTGAAAGACCCAGATTGTAGATTGTTGTTTGGAATCAGGATCGTAGCCATAGATCCAAGATTCGTCACCACTGATGATGTCGTAGACGTGATTTGACTCTCCTCGGTTGAACCTTTGCAGAGTTTTCTTACACCATCTGACGCGGGCGGCCTTGTGATCGTCGGAAAGCAGATGCGGTATCCAACGGCAAACTAGCTTTCTCACACCAAGCGCTTCATGCAAGATCTTCTGAATGGTTGTCCCTGAGATGCCTAATAGAGCCTCTATCTCTCGATACGTCACATGACGAACTTCGAGAATTAGTTGTCTCACAGCAATGATGTTATCTTCAGTAAAGGCGGATTTTGGGCGTCCTTCGCGAGATTTGTCACTAACACTAGTATGTCCACGCTGGAATTCTAAATACCAGCGTCCGACAGTCCGCAAACATGGGGCTTCATCACTGAACACAGGTGTTAGCTCTTCAAAACACTGAAGCCGTGTCAGGCCTCTTCTAAAGTTGTAGAAAATTATTGCACGCACATTTTCCTTAGAAAGATTCATTTTCGTACGTAACCTGACAGATTCCAATCGACGCTGTGACTAAACAATAGCATTAATCCTAATACTTTCAACTATTTTAAGATTCAAAATTTAAACACATTCGAATATAGAACAGTTCCAAATTCAAAATTGCCGGGAAATATGGAAACGACAGAACTTAAAGGCATGCCTCGTATTTCCTATCTTTAAATATATTCTACTGTACGTGTGTATGTCACGTCCTAAACGGCGTGATCATTTGAATGAAATTTATTGTATGCGTTTGGTTGGCACCCTGGATGGTTTAGATTCACAATAGGGAAGGGTAGTTAGGGCAGGGTAGGCAGGTTAGATGAATGTTTGATGTTTTTATGGCAAAGTTTGGCGGGTCAGCTAGTACATATATATAATGCTGTCTTTGTTTAAGTCAAACAAATATAATACGACGAATAGCGTGGAGTAATCATCATAAATGCTAAAATAAATGTAGTGGACAAAGTTCATATCAAAATATTATGCATGCTAGTCAGTCATTCTATTAACAATCGCAGTTTTGTCTTATTGTGTGAGAAGTATGTAAACACGATCGCAAATATTCGTAGTCTAGACATCAGAAAATCGTAGAATATAGTATACAATTTAATAGTTAAATTTTTCTATCAATAAATTATGTAGAGACCTTTCCCAGCAGTGACACCTCATCATCATCATATCAGCCGAAACAAGTCCACTGCTGGACATAAGCTCAAGCGTCGCCACATTGACCGGTCCCGTGCTGCCCCATCGGCCATCCGTTCTGCAAGCAATGTGCCCTGCCCACTGCCACTTAAGTTTGGCAATTATTTGGGCTGTCGGTAACCCTGGTTATCTTGCGACATTTCTGATTCGATCACGCAAGTATACGCCGAGCATAGCCCTCTCCATTGCGCTTTGGGTGACTGTAAGTTTTCTGATGAGGCCCATTGTGAGCGACCACGTCTCAGAGCCATAACTTGGCAACACATACTAGTTATAGACTTTCGTCTTGAGACACTGTGGTAAGTTGAACGAGAAGATACCGCGCAACTTCTCGAACTCTGCCCACCCGAGTCGGATTCGACGGTTGCTTTACACCTATTCCACGTTTTTTTTTAATCATTCCTCGATACAAGAATTTCGCCTGTATCGTAGGTGCCTTTAAAAACATATAAACTCACACAAATCACCAGACCGGAACAACTATCTGTAGGCCATACAAATATTTGTTCCGTGCGGGAGTCGAACCCGAGACACGCAGTGCAGCAGTCGATCGCTCAACCACTGCGCCAACCGTGTCGTCAATTAATAATTAAGTTTAATGTTCTTAGAGAGAGAGAGTTCTTAATCATACACGTCACAACGACTGAATGAAATTTGGAATACGGGCAGACAATGGCCCGAATTAGAACAGGACGCTTTTTATCCGGGTGGTACGTCCCCGTAGGATAATTTTCAACAGTCGACATGAAGCCGCTGACAAAAGCTGTTTCTACCTTAATATGCTATGTATATAAGCTATGTATCCAATTAAAATTACTCAATACAGAGTCAGTAATCAGTAGGCTTATAATTACAAAACAAAAGTAATTTCACGTCAAACCATTCCATAACAAAGTTGATTGAAGCGTGAAACTTTATATTTACCATTAAAATTAAACATTACATTTGACTCGGTCATTATTGAAAAAAAAAACACCTTTCACGTAGCATATAATTTTGCACTCTATGACTTTGTACTAGGGTACAGTTTTGCGTATTCTGTGATAACACATTTTGTGACCTTGTTCTAGTTGCTTGATCCCATAGCTTAAAATAAAAAAAATACCTGAAGGTTAGTTTTTTCTGTATGTAGGAAATACGACCTATGATTAGGCTTACCCTTAGATTTGATGATGACAAAAAATATGATAACAGTAATTTTCTTATTTCACCTATTTTTTTATTTTTATTTGGCATTATTTTTCGGCTATGGTTGTGAATGGCAAAGATATAAATAATATATTTATGCAAATGCTACAATCCAATTTGGCTGGAACAAATATTTGTATGACCTACAGATAGTTGTTCCGGCTCTGGGTGTTGTGTATGTGAGTTTATATGTTTGTAAACGCACCCACGATACAGGAAGAAATTCCTAGTGTGGAGCAACGATATATTAAAAAAAAAAAAAAAACTGCCGCTTGTTAGATATATAATGGTCCAAGCTTGTGAACTAATGGGTCCATTGTGGTAGGCACAAATGGAGATGGCGGGATGCAGCGGGAATTGAACTTAGTAGTATTAGAAAGAGAGTTGGGGGCCTTTTGCTCTGCAGTGGAGCATTACTTAGGCTTTTAATAAATAAAATATATAGCCTATGTGTACTCAAAACATATTATAAAAAAGTTCCCCGCCGGGTTTGTACTCGATAAACTCAAAAACTACTAAACGGATTTTCATTCCGTTTTCAGCAATAGAAAGAGTGAGAAACGAGGAAGATTTATGTGTAATTTGGCACTGGCACAGATAATTTAATACTACAGTCACGGGCGAAGCCGGGGCAGGTCGCTAGTCAAATATAAAAAAAAAAACTTGTTAAAACAGTTAACTAGAAATTTAAGTTATAACAAAAGTAGATTTTTAGATTACAAAAACTGTTAGTTCCAATTTCAATCAGTCACATTATTAATGACATCATATCCTTTGTTTTCTTATCAATTCACTTTAGTAGGTTTAGATATTGCAAAGACGTGTCACAGTAGGTTAATAACCTAGTAACACAAATGATTTTACAAATAAACAATAGAACATTAGTGTTAAGGTTACATTAGTCGATCATTCTTCCATACAAACGAAGTACGTTCAAAATAAAATTGATATCAATTTGTCTGATCATTATCTAACCTTGTATGGAAACAAAAAGATAAAATATTTGAAAGTTATGAGCGTCGAAAGTGCCATATTTCAACACTAATTTTAACGCATCTTTGGGCGGATATAAATACCATAAGAAGAAGGAAAATTGCAAAACGGCCTCCATACAGGGATAGATTAGTAATTCAACAATGCAAATAATTTTATTTTGAAATTATACATTCAGTCGTTTTTTCATGACTCCCAAAGGCCTGTTTATAAAATTTCGCGCGCTCGTTTTCGTCCTAAATCAACATCCATTTGCTGCAAAAGTGCTAATTCGTACGCAAACTAGCTTCTTGCTGCTCATCACAGCATCTATCTCTTTCGTACGTGTTATCGGATGGGATAGCTTCCATTGACTAGGGAAGCTATCCCATCCGATAACCCGTTATCCCGCGCACAAAATAGTTCGTGCCGTCGACTAGGGGAACCTTAAGGAGGCAAGCATAGTTTGTGATACAAAAGTTAATGTTAGGTATTAAAATGTCAAGAACACAAACTGACAAACGATTTCTGAATTGAAAATTTGAATTTAAAAATCTTACAAACCCTACAAACTCGGCCAAAATAAAATTTGGCAAATAATACACAACTTTATTCATTAAATTCTTGATTCAGAAAACGGGGTTGAGTCGGATTTGTCGAATCTTATTAATATTATAAAGCTGAAGAGTTTGTTTGTTTGTTTGTTTGAACGCGCTAATCTCAGGAACTACTGGTTGGAATTGATTTTTTTTTGTGTTGGATAGTCCATTTATCGAGGAAGGTTATAGGCTATATAACATCACGCTATGACCAATAGGAGCGGAGCATACATGAAAAATGTTGCAAAAACCGGCAAAAGAGTATTCCTTTTTGAGAGCTTCCGTTGCGTGCGCTGCGTAAGCGGTTAAAGTTACGCAACAATCATGTATGTAGTGTAGGTACAGTAGGGTAGATAGGGTTAATGGGTACGTAGGTAGGCAGTTGACGGGAGCGAAGCCGCGTGGGACAGCTAGTGTATTATAAACAGCCAATCTCATCATTTAAGTTGCTTTTAATTTAACGCGTCTATAATGAATTCATTTTGTAATTCTAGGTGTTAAATTAATTATTCCACTTTAAATTTTTGAATTGATAATTATAATTAACCCCGTGTGTTTGTTTTGCCAATGCTCTTTAGGACGGGAATGAATTTTAAAATATAAAATTAGTATTATATTTTGAAATTCATCAAATAATCAATCAAATTAATAATTAAAAAAATACTAGGTCAATCATTATTGTTCTTGCAAAGGCCAAGATACTACAGTATTCAGAGACAGAATAAAGAGGTTTTTGTTTTAGCCAGAGACAATAGATTGTTGCATAAATCTTAACAACAATATTGATGATTCATTCATGAAGTAGAATACTAGTATGTACTACAATATTAAATGAATGGACTGTAGGCATAATAAAGATAATATATTATTATTTTGAAATACGGCATGGAGATAGTTTGAGACCCTGTGAAGGACATAGGATAGTTTGTATTTCCTTGGGATGGTAGAACACTTTTTACGCGGGCGAAGCCGCGGGCAGAAGCTAGTAATATTATAAAAAGTTTGTAGGAAGTAATCTCCGGAAATATTGATCTTCTTTTCGTGTGAGGATGTGGCCACAGAGTTAATTAAGCCGCCTCTGGGAACCCCACAGGCCTCTGACTTGATTATTTCAGACTTAAATTAACCATATATGTCCAGGTTTCTTCGTTGCCTGTGATGTCCAAGATAAACTAAGAAAGTACATGTGAATATGAAAGTCACATTGGTACTTGCCCAGATTTGAATCCACGACCTCAAGCACGAGAGGCGAGGTTTTAGCCACTGGGCCATCATCGAAATGTTGATACAATTATGAAACTTCTTACACTTTTAATAAGCCGTACTATCACTGAGTGCCAAAGGATCTGTGGTTTTTGTGGACAAAGGTCATTTGTGTGCCACAGGAATATGATAGTGTTCGTAGAGACTTATGCTTGTGAATGTGCAACTGTTCATCTTTTGCTTAACAATTTAACAATACCTTTAAATGGTTTCATCATCATCAGCCTTTTAAAGTTCCCACTGCTGGGACACAGGCCTCCTCTATGTGAGAGAGGGAATAGGCCATAAACCATCATGCGGCCCCAGTGCAGGTTGGTGGATGTCACATATTGGTATTTTTGGTTCTAGGACATGCCAGCTTCCTTACAATGTTTTCCTTCACCGTTTTGAGAACAGTGGTGATGAAATAATTTACACAAAGCACCTGCCTGTTTAATTGAAGGTACCTGGGCGTGTGAAAATAGAGAAAATGATGTTTTCTAAAAATAAAACCTAGCTAGATCGAATTAGCCCCCGAAACCCTCTGCATACTAAATTTCATGAAACTCTTTGCAGCCGTTTCCGAGATTCAGATTATATATAATTATACATATACACAAGAATTGCTTGTTTAAAGGTATTAGATAAATGATTATAGTTGGTAACTCTATATTTTTTTAATGTTCTTTTTCCATAACTGTATTCTTATTGTTTAACTAACTGTATTCTGTATTTGGATAAGAAAACAAGTAAGATATTTTCCCATAAAACAAGGCATGTTTGGCAGTGAAATGGAAGTCATAAAAAATAATCAAACTTTTATTCCATTCTGTTTTAATTTCCATTTTGTTATGACTTCTATGGAAGAATGAGTAAGTCACACAATTCTATAGAAGAATGTTAAATGCAATTCCTGATAAATGAAGTAAATAGGTATTTTATTTTCAGCAGGTTTAAAGATAAAAATACGAAGAATACTCATGGAAATTATGTTAGTATTAAAATAATAAAAGATTGTAGTTCAACAAAACATCTGGGCAAACAAAGTCTGTAATGGCATTTGAGAATACTACATTGTATTCATGATAACCAATGCACTACAGAATTATGAATATCTGCCAATTTAGCTCAACTTATCTATAGAACAGACCTGAGACGCCTCGTGGCGCTTTGTGTACGTTAATAACACCTTATCATGCATTTATTCATAGCTAAGTAAGTGATAATAGCTGTGTACTCACCACAGTGTTCCAAATTGCACCTGACTTCGACTGCAAGTCGGGCGTTAGTCGTACGTAGTTCGAAGTCACTATTGTGTTACCTAAGAAGTCCCAGTAAGGCACCGAATAACCACCTCCTGTAGGCAATCAATTAATTTTATTGTTAGCGCAAATTCGAAGTAAGATCAAAGTCACCGGGCAGGGGTCACTCACCTTGGTAAGGTTTTGTGAGAGAATGCTCTCGTCTGATGTAATCCCTTGTGTTCCATTCTGCTAGAATAGAACTAACCAGGGTAGATACTAAGAACACTTGCACCCAATAAAGCTTTTCATAAAGCATTTTTGTAATTTTCTAGACGATGCACTAATAGATGACAAGACAAACGCCAAATCATGGCAGGCAGATGGCAGTCGGTGCCTATTGTTGCCAGTATCCAGCTTGCGCCCTTTGTAGTAGAATCTAGTTTTGTTTTTTATCCGACTGTCGAAGGAGGGTAATGTGTTTATTAAATAATATGAATGATAGAAGTTGAAAATTGTTTTGATATACTTTTTTTTTGACATAATGCTTTGAAAGTAACTAAAATAGCCCAATCGCGCGGTTTCTACATCCGCTATCCCATACTGTCTTATCTTTCTAACAGCATTAGTGCACCCCATTGCAATTCTTCGTCTAGAGTGATTCTTAGTAAAACTGTTTGATTTATAAAGTCCAGCTTTTCTCCATTCAATATGATGTCGAATTCGCTACTTCTAACACTCGGCAATCCCAATCAATATAGTTTTTTTCATTTAGTACCAAGTTGTTTGCCGTGAACCAATTTTGGACCTGATGAATACAGTTATTCACATCATCAATATGTTGTGACCGCCGATCTATTTCATCAGCAAATAACAACATCTTCGGTTGATTTTGTAGTTATTGTGGAAAATCGCTAATGTAAACTAGAAATAGGAATGGACCCAATATCGAGCCTTGGGGAACACCCATTGTCATTGCAGACCCTAATGAGTTTATGCCGTTAACGTGAACTTTAACTGGTCTGGCTTTTAAATATAATCTAAGTAACTCAAGGGCTGTATGTCTAATTTCATAGTGCACAAACTTCAACAATAGTGTCTCAAGGTTAAAGCAATCGAACGCCTTCGAGAGGTCGCAAAAGATTCCAATGGTGTCTTGTGCTTCCTCCCAGGCGTTAGAGATGTTCTTTATTAGGGTGACACCGGCGTCAGTTGTGCAACGCCCTTTGGTGAAACCGTACCTGCTTTTGATCATGACAGATGGAAAGTTTGTTAAAATGACGCAAAAAAATTATTGAGCATTAACTTTTCGAAGACCTTACTGAGAACCAGCAGAATTGATACAGGCCAATGATTATTGGCTTCTTTGCTATTTCCGGATTTAAACAATGGAACTACTTTACTGTGTTTCATGAGGTCCGGCAAAAATTATTTTTGATCGACACTTGTGTTAAATATGGAAGCTAAATAAGGCACAATAGTTCCAATGGTTTACAGACTTTTACAGATAGTCCCCGAAGATCTTTTGTTGATTTAAAGTCTAAACCAAATATATTATTCGAACTAGGCCATTAAGCGGCACTTTTGAACGTCAACAATTAAAATTTTCAAGTAATAACGATTGATTCTACTATCCATTAGGAAAAGTAGCTTGATATGGAGAAGAACGGACAAGAAACTCCATACTTACACTTTAAAAAAAAAATGTTTTACAATATTAATTTTAAGATCTCTAAGCTTTTAAAATAGGCTGGGTTTAGTATGTAGAAACTTGGACTCCGAAGGGCACGCATTTACATTCATTCTAAGTAAGGCAGGAGAGAGCGCGGGTGAGGAGTTTAAGGCTGCTGTAGTTTTTTAAGAGGAATATTAACAAAAGTTTTATATTGCCTGAGCTACCTCGACATCTGAGTATATGAATCCAAGTGCAGTCGCTAAATTAAATTCAGTATTACACTGTTTTTTTCTACCTGTTTCATTATTTATTATTTTCCAGATAGTTTTTATTTTATCGTCTGCTGATTTTATTTTATTAATAACTAGCGACCCACCCCGGCTTCGCCCGTGACAAAATATACACAAAAATCTTCCTCGTTTCTCACTCTTTCTATTGGTAAAACCGCATGAAAATCCGTTCAGTAGTTTTTGAGTTTAACGAGTACAAACGCGGTGGGGGACTTTATTTTATAGTATGAAGTGATAGTTTTAGAATATTTCGCAACATATTTATCAAAACTTATATTATTCATATTTTGCTTTGGGCCGTAAGGTTCATATAGCTTTTTCCTGCTTTTACAAATGCCTGGAGTCGCCCAATCGCTAAATACGAATTTGTTGTAAATACTTTTCGCTTTAAGTGACAAAATGTCATTAAATTACGGTTTTATTATAGTAATTTTGAAATCATCTTGGCATAAAGAAGTAAAAGTGATGAATATATGAATTCTTGGCACCTATAACTGATAAATCGGTAAATTTTCGCGAAACGGTTGGATAAGTCTGTATCCTACCATTGTCCAGATTAAAAGTTATAATTGAGCTTTGGTCTAAAGGTATAAAATACTATTTAAATGATGCAATGTTTCAGATAAAGTTGGGCCAACCATGAGCATAACTACAACATCTGAATATTTGTTAACTGTAGCAAAGGTGCTATCAATTGGGATGTGACCGCAAAGCTGAGCGCAGATGTCGCTGGCGGCGTAATGGCTGCTGTCAAATCATTTTTGCTTTGTTTACATCACTTTTTTTGTTAATTGTTGTGTTTAAACCGGTTTACCACCGTTATTGATATCAAATGTTGTCCCTCGAAGCTTAGGGAGTTGAAAGACGAACTAAGGAAATGAGGAGCAAGGATAAATAGAAAGAAAACAGATCGTATTGAGAAGCAGACTTTTATTGTTTTGGTATTCTTTACGTTTTAGGTTAGAAGTATTATTTTATTTTCGGTAATCAAAGCTCTCAAGCTTCTGAAGGCCAAGCAAATGATATTCCTGAATACGTTAATAGAGCTATTATATTATGAGCATTATATCACCGAAGATTACCAAGCAACATAATCAGAGTTGCTTTGACAGGCACATAGCATAACCTATAAATATGTATAGCCATTTCCCAGGTTTTTTTAGCGTGTGTATCTTTGAGCAACACATGAACACCGGGGTTGGTACATCCTGGTAAAATTTAAATTTACTTTATGATAGTTTACAAAATGTATGGATTTGAAAGCTTTCAATAGCCATAGCGACAATGCGTCACCTATCGTGAAAAAATGGCAGTTCACATCTCCATTGCATATGCAGTGTAAATTTTACTGTCGCATAACATCATCACTGATGACGTTTTTATATATTATAATAATGTTATGTTATGACTTATATTGTGTTTCTTTCTTTCTTTCCTTTTTGCTACGTTATATCCGATGGATGAATAATTTTGTCTATTTGGTAGATTTATATTTCAAATATTGGTAACATTTGTCTAAACGCCACTTTGTTTTAGCGTCGGTACAACAGTTCATAAAATCAGAAAACTATTGCTATGTAGTTTTTAAACTTATTATTAGATGGCGTGGCGCTACTTATATTTTGAATAAGTTCTTCGTGTCGACGATAGATGTCACTAATCCTTCATGATTTTTAAGTTTCACATTGTTTTTTAAATAAATATTTCTGTATTCTTTTTTTACCTTCGTTCAGTTTCTACTGGACAACGGAGCCAATAGATTTCAAGTAGATCGTAAAAATTAATGTGATGCTAAAGAGCATGACTCTTAAATCGACATGCATGGCAAATCGTATGAGCAAGTTGCACTTGAGGCGAAATATTGTATGCAATCAAGCGAATAACGTGAAGGGGAGTCATGACAAATAAACTGCCGTTATCTGTCAGCTAATTAACTGTTGGCTTCTGTAAAATATTAATGTTACACAAACTTCATACGTAACGTAAGCGATATTCATTTATATAGGTAGGTACTAAAGATTCAGAATGGTCTTCAGTCGGCATGTTATACCTAATCCACCTTAGAGGAATAGGATTCTTTCCTCGAACATAAAAGTTCCTATTTTAAAGCTTTATCGTCCATGGTTGAACTTAAACTTGAATAGAAATGTCCCGTCCTTGCTAGCTCTGAATTTGCTGAACATACGGGTCGGTGAACTCTGATACAGTATTCAGTTTTGTGGTATCTAAGTGCTGATTTTTGGCGCCAATTCCCTTGCTGAATAGGAATTGTTGATAGGTAGGTACCTATCTAATCTAAAATCTACCTAAGATTTTCATAGCTTAACACGTTCGTTGCCAAGGACTCGCCTCGCGCGAGACACAATAGATTATTAATTGTTTCAGTAATTACGGCAACGGCACGTGTTAATAGGTAGGTAAACTTTAGGTAACTTAGCATAGAACACTACCTACAGTAGTTATACCTACCTACCATAAAAATGCCTATAATAAAAATAGGTAAGTACTGTACAATCTCTGATAACGGTTTAAATTCCATCTGCAAGTAGAAGGCACCTTTACACGATAAAAAAAAATACCTATACCCGAAGAAACTTTCATGCATGTTTAACGAGAGTTCTTAATGATTTTTTTTATCGACTAATTAATTCCATACACTTAAATTTAAGTACAGCAAATCGGATCAGTTTAAAATTAATCGACTTCCAATCAATCAGGTTAGCAATTATTACGAACATGTTATGAGAAAACTGTGAATAATTTTCACCTAAAAATTACAAGAAATATTTAGCAATTTCATTCCATTTTCGCTCCAATTATAAACATCAATATCAATCAATGTCATTCAACCAGCTCAGTGTTGCCCTACGAAAATTGGTATTTTTAAAACGTCTTAAGGGCATTTTGCACTTTCGCCGCAAACTGATTGATGTCCCCACTTTCACTGACTTTGCTACACAAACTTCGTTAAGGTCAAAATCGCACATGCCGTGGGTCATTGACATTTAGTTGGCAACTTTTACCATACGAGTCTTGCTTGATTTTCGGTGGCCTACACGCATACACGATTACAGACCAGCTTTTGTAGACAGCTATCTACCTAGGTATAGCTCATTTTCTCCGCAAAAAACAGGTTTTAGACTTCAAGAAAAGTTTTCAACGCATAGGTACTTCGTGTTATTTCCGTTATCTGCAAGGTTTTTGAGTATATCTCCCCTTTCGTAGATTAAAGGCAGAAAGAAATGAGGCTTGGGTTCAACGACCTACTACAGACTACGAAATCAGCTTTGCCCAATCTATTCTATCTTTTTGGTGGCATCACTTATATTGTGGAGATCCGCATTTTCAGAACGTGTGGATTGAATATAAAACCTTATTTGCTTTTTTAATTATCCAAATGTCAGCTGCTGATTCGGGATTCCAGGGCAAAAGATTGCTTGAATTCATTTTGAATGGCCTACTAGTTGGCCAGTTGACCCGGAGTCCTACTGGCTTTGACCTTGGGCTTATATGACCTTTAGGTAGAGAACGAGAGAGTGGTTTTGACCCAGAAGTGGAACGCTGCACAACATGATGGGTTTTTAATTCGTGAGAAGCGTGGGAAAACTAAGTAGTTAGCTGGTCTACCTATAATTTCTAATCCCAGATTACCATGAATATGAAATGGCATATTTTTTCACTTTCTCTAAAAAGTTTTCTAAATCGAACTCGCGTTTCAAATGCAGTTTCTATCGCCACCTACCTTTATTTAGGTAAGGTTTCTAAACCTACGTCACTAGGCCCGGCCTACGCATTGTTACTTGCAGGTAAGATGCACTTGAGCATTATTTTGTGAACGATCACCATAAGTAAGTATAGAGAAAATAGCTGCTCTCTGCACTGGAAAGTGGGATACGTTTAGTTGGAAATTACTTGCATGCAAGATAAGTACCAAGTTTGACTTTTGTGGTGATTATTGAAAATGATAATTATGGCTATCAGTTAACACGTAACTTTTCATAGCTTGGCATAAATTTCATGGCAAAAAAATTCAGGAAATCATACATCAGATTATCCAGGCTATATTTTGTTGTTTTTACAAAAGCTGGAGCATCAAACAGGCACTTTATAATATTGATATAGTCGGACAACCCAAAGCGTAGAGATTTAGGAAGAAGAACGTGCAAAACTCCTTGGACACTCTTTTCAATCGAAAAAAAATAACAAAATATACAAGACGGTAGATTTCTTCTAAAACGGAACAAAGTAATGTAGGAAAGTACCTACTTCAACGTTCAAAGTTCCATTCTTAGACGTGAAGTGTTTGTTACTGTACTGCTTTTCTAAAATGTGAAATCTAAGGGCAAGGCCCGACGCGTGGCCCGCCAATTGACACATCATTGTTTGCGAATACTATGTCGCCCATGAAAATGATACATAAGTCAAATTTTCACTTTCATAGGCCTTGGTAAATGGAAGGAAAAATCAAAGAATAGATAGAGGGACTGTGTTAAGATTGATATGAAAGGAAAGGAAGTGAGCGACAGCGTGACGGTGGACAGGACGGGCCGGAAGAAAAACATGTTGCGCCGACCCCGCAAGTAACATGAGACAAGGGGCAGGTAGATGATTTTGATCTTGGTAGATGAGCACTGCAATGATTAAGTAGTCCAGTGATATCAAACTGAAAAATGGTGCAGGTGTGGTTCTAAAATGAGGTATACTATCATAAGTTCATAACAGACTCGCAATCAGGAAAGTATCTATGTTCAAAACGCATCCGAACTTTGGGGATCAAACCGAGTAGGATATTTACCTTACTAAAACCTTCGGTGGTCGATCTCAGGACATCGATGACCTCATAAAAGACCACACTGGAACCGCTTTTGTGCCACGTCTTTAGGGCACATCAATGGGGAGATAATAAAGGGGTCTCATCAAGAGAATGAGAAAGTGCTTAGGCAACAAAGAAAATCTATCGAATGCATCCATCGGAATAGTATAAATTTCTAAAAAGATTTTGCAGACAGTGTAAAGGCATCATGAATTGTGTTCCGTCTATCAGTTCAACCTATGAATGATTTATATCAGTAATTCATCAAAAGTTTATGGATCAATAAAGATTAGAAAACTTAACAATTAAATCGAAGCTTCACTATTTTCCAAAGCTTTATAGAAAGTGTTTTAACATGATGGTGGGAATGGTATTCCTCACTAGTATTTGTTCACTTCCGTGATATATCTGGAACCAGGCTCTTTTCTGGGATGAACACAGTCTCAGGCACAATCTGCAAATTCAGGTGAGTACCAGAATTCTACGTGGAGCAACTGCCTGTCTTAACTCTAGAATCCAGTAACTGGGTAACACGTTATCCCTTGGCAAGACTGATGTTAGATTTTGTGGCCTTTGAGTATCGTAGTCTTGGGCACTGTGCGGTAATATAACTTTCGAGCACTGACAAAATTTTCGAAAACGGTTCATTTATTGCAGAGATAATCTTTTACAAACATATAAACAAAAAAAAATGACCTTTTTGTAATCCCAAGTGGTATTAGTTTTCAAAATCTACTATAGCACTGTTCTTGTTCTTGTAATGTAATGTTTGTTTGTCGTTTTGTGGTTCTTAAATATTTTTTCTTTCTTCTTTATACTACTACTTGCTGTTCCCTGTGGCTTCGCTCCCGTGGACCACAACTCAGGAATAATGTAGCTTTCTTTTGGTGAAAGAATTTTTTAAATCGGTCCAGTAGTTTCGCAGCCTATTCGGTACAAACAAACAAAAAAACAACAAGTTTAAGGTATCAACAAACAAAAATGTTTCCTCTTTATAATAGACTTGCTGTGCCCGGTAGTTAGACATTATTTATCGGTTCTTATCGGTTGTAGAGTGATGTTTAACAACCTATAATCTTCCACGAACATTGGGCTATCAAATGCAAAAATATTTTTTCAATTCCGACAGGTAGTTTCAGAGATAAACGCGCTCAAATAAACTACAGTACATATGGTTTTCAAATACTGGTGAGAGTATTAAAATACTCCATAGTCCACCGTTTTAGTATCCCTTAGCAAGACTAATTTCATATTTCCTGGCTTCTGACACAATGACAGCCGGGACCAACGGCTTAACGTGCTTTTCGAGGCGCGTACGAATTTCTGTATGTTAAGAACTGACCTCGACAAGTGTTGCTAAAATCTTGTATTTTGCATTGATAAAATATGTCCAACCTATTTTAGACTCCAATACTTAATCAAAATGGCCTCTGATAAAATTTCGATGGGTGCTCAAACATCGTAAACTAACCTAGATAAGCGACACGCCTTCGATCTAAATTTTAAGTCTAGACAGACTCTTTTTTGGGTACGTGACTGACAACATTAGTTGGTGCAATTGTGTCGGTTTTTTTATAGATGTTAGGACACAGTCTGATTTATTAGGTATATGCCTGATGTTTTTACCCGACTGCCGAAGGAGGGTAATAAGTTTATCAGTCTATGTATGTATGTATGTTTGTTCCTATATGGCGTTCAAGAGAACAAACACGTTGGCCGATTTTGATAATTCTTACGTCAATCGATTCGTCTTAAACCTGCGAGTGTCACTGGCTACATTAAAATTGGAAAATAGAAAAATGGCGGCTTTTGGGCGCCATATTGTAGGGGAACCAATTTTTTTTTTCTTCTAAGCTATTCGTTTGGGGTATTAAAATAAAGGGTTTTAAGAGGTGATTACAAACATATACAACACTTGTATGTTTAAATAAAAAAAATGTAAATTAAAAATTATTTAAAAATAACAAAAAACCCAACTGCTTAAAAAGGCAACTAAAAAGACGTAAACAAGAAGAAAATCATGCTGTGCAGTCGGAGGACACATCTGGTTTTGGTCAGCCAGCTCGCGCATATGTAGGTATCCTCCGACTGCACAGCATGATTTTCTTCTTGTTTACGGCTTTTTATTAGTTCCATTTTTAAGCAGTCGGGTTTTTTGTTATTTTTAAATAATTGTTTATTTCTTCAGAAAATATTAGATATCTGCGACTATTCGTGTTAGGACACCTACACTTCATAAAAGATAGGATGATCTCTGCGACATATGTCAAACTGACGTATACGTTATTGTTAGCCTGTCAAGCGCTATTGTTACTGTATTAATTTTCGGTTATATGGTCATTCGATCATTAAGTTTTCGATGTTTTGAACGTTAGCATTTTACCCGTAGGTATTTTAATTTTCGACGTTCAAATATGTACCCCTAACTAAGTATATCTATAGTTTTATTATTAATTTGTGTTCAAAGTGCAAACTTGTAATTGATCTTAATTCTAGTTGTAACTGTAACCGTCCTGTGTTATTTGCTGTAAGTTTTCCAAATAGTAAAAACAATATTTCTTCGTACATAATATGATATTATTCTAATGTCTAAAATCCCTCTTTGTGTCCCCACAGCTTTGAATTTGTCTGAATCATCGCCCTCTCTTCAAGAGCTCCGTGCGCTCGTTTATCTTCAACATCTATCGACCTATTTCCCAACTCTCTTCTGGTACTTTTACCTTCGACGCCCTAAAATGCTACGTCACAACTTTCTCCAGGCATAGGTTAATGAAAGTGACGGATAAAACCAAAAGTGGAAGCACCCCGAAGGCCGACCACTCGACCTACGACAATACACACATTTAGGTCGGAGAAAGCAGTGAAAGTCTATATTTGACCGTGATCTACTCTTGATATACTCTCCCTAGATATTTTTATCGTGTTCTTGACATTAGCCATTCACTTTTTTCCGTTTGTCTACACAAATTCAACTCTGTCTTCGTTAATTTTGATGTCAGAATCGGTTGTATCGAATGTAGGTCACAAGCAACAATGTTCTTATGATTGTGGTTTAATGGTGATTTCTTTTTGATCTTTTTTAATGAGACTAACAGCTAACAGGTAAGTTATTCGAGATTGTTACGTGCTCGAACCCAACACATAATAAAGATGACTTTATGTGCAGATTGAAACACTCAATAGTTTGTAAAGACCGATTAGAATTCTCGTGCGTTCTGCGATTTCACATTTTGTTGTCTCCGTCTGATCGTTAAAGTTAGACAATACGTAGTACACAGAAACAGAGCTGCATAGGCGATGCATTTGTGTAGAGTGTTCGGCCGGGGAAAGATCGTGCGCCCGCCGAGATTTTCACCGCTTTCTATACACTTTCACTTCCGAGACATACAGACAGGCAGACAGACAAAACGACTACAACATGAGCTGTTTATCGGAACTGTGCCGGTGACTCAGTACGTGTTTACAAACTAACACTGGTTTAGAAGGAAAAAGCCGGTGATGAATGTACATGCTTAATATTAAGTGGTCGATGAAAGGAATGGTTGCATCGCCTCTGCTGTGTTTGTTTTTTTTTCATTTGGTTCGTCTTACGGCACAGTGTTGATCTTCGATGCTTATTGTCGTGTGAATGAGAGTAGACACTACAAAATGTCTAGGTTTATTTGTATTGTTTTGCTTATTTTTTAAGTTTTTTTCCTTTAAAGTAGGTTGCTGTTATTGTCATTGGCTTTATACTTGGTGTATTTTTGGGACATAACTACGATATATTTGACAAATGTACACATATATTAAGAAATGTGTACATTTGGCAAATATGCAACTTGCTAAATAGAAAATGATATAAGATTTTAAATCACGGAAAACGTATACAAATGGAGTTGCAAGCACTGTTAACTTTTACGAATTTGTTTGTAAATAATATCCGCGGTTAGAACCTAGATGAGATTGGCAATAAGGGGCGTGGGAGGAACAAGACAAGAGAGATCTATGCCCAGCAGGCGGTGCGAAGTCGTGCTGGAGATGATGATGATGAAGTCTTAAGGCTTTCAAACGGATTCATTAATGTCTTCATCGAAATTTGATGACCACGATGATAATACATAATTATCATTATCTGCCCATTATTTTCTCCTTATTAAAGGTCATTAGAGCCATCAATAAAACCAGTTACGACGTCAACTATTTAATGTCAGACCCACCTTTTTCGTGTCGTGTTTTCACAAATAAAAGCGCTGTCGCTTCTATGATTGTTGCATAAATTATATACTCTTTGACGTTACTGGAAACCGAAATAGTGATAGAATTGATAAATGAAACTCATCTATAGATGTATATGTTATGGACTAAGTGATTAATCAATGCACTATGAATATTTCCCGGGCATTATGAATCAAGTCAAGTCATATCGGGCAATGTAATGAATTCTGATTTAAACTTCTACATTTATCATATTATCTTGTCATTATGAAAATTACTACGTAATGGTTTGGCAATTCAATAATTATGGACAATGAATTAGTCCAAGAGCGAGCGAAGCGAGCTCGGGAGCTTAGGGCACCCCGACACGGATAGGTTAGGTTCTAAGGGGATGTTTGCTCGCTTTGCTCGCTCACTTCAGCACCAGTCATCTCATTCATGTTAGGTTACTTTAGACCCTGCAGAAAAGAATAGACTTTATTGCTTCAATAGTTTAATTTAATTTTAATTTAATTAAAATCAACGTCAACATTAAAATAATTAAAAAAAATAATCTTTTTATTACCCTGCCCAATAAGTGATGGGTATTATTCAAAAAGCCCGGTCAATTTAATTATTTCGATAGTTTTTATCAAATTGCACACTCATATTGGGCATTATTCAAATTGCCAGGGCATTATGAATAATACTAAGACTGTCGGTAAGACTGGAAGCCGACCCCAATATAGTTGGGAAAAGGCTAGGCAGATTGATTGATTGATTATGAATAATGCCAAATCAATCATTTGGTCCATATAACATCATGTTTTATTATATCTCGAAGCTATATAAGACGAAGAGCGATGATTATAAATACTGATAAATGGAGAGCGAGAGGAATACCAAAGAAAAGAGGGTCTGATAGTGTGACAAGTGTGGTATGAATGATGTCCTTATCGGTCATTAGATTCCTCAGACTCATACCAACATCACTCTTCAGCTTATATACCTTTCCTCCGAAACGAAAGATACCGTGAAGTTCGACAGTAGTGAATATAAAAACTTTTTTACTTTTCACTTTTTCGTTGTGGTACATGATGGGTAAGTTCTATAGTAAGGTACCTATAATGCCAGATTAGATAACCCGAATATCGTGAAACTTGTACATATCTGCGTACCCCTTTGGAGCAAACTGGCGTGATGTTATCATATGAAATGGTATAAACAATAAGCAGACATGAGATAGCAGCAATCCCGAGAATTCTGCCGTCATTTATTAAAGAGTTTTTGTTGTTTATATCCGAAGTTCTTCATCAGATCTTCACCAAATTTAAATGGGACCAATTTGGAAACATGCTCTTTTAAACAAAAATAATTTATAAAATCGAAATCGGTGAACATAAAGTCCAACCTCCTCCTTTTTGGCAAGTCGGTTAAAAATAACAAAACGAGTTGCACCAACCCCAAGTAACTGGGAAATGGGTAGGAAGATAATATGGATTACAGAAATGTATTGAAGATTTAAGTTTGACAGGGGCGAGCCTATGTCGCGGATAAATTTGAAAAAGAGTTGGCGCGGTCCTGGCTCAAGCAAATGAAGGAACACCGATGGGTTTTAGTCAGTAAAAGTCTGACACGCCCACCCGCCTCACCCAGAACGGCAGAAGTCATTATAACAAAAAAAAAGTCAACAATAAGCTGGGTATAGGCCGATACTAAATCTAAAGGGAAATTGAAGGGTAACCTTATGAAAATTTCTTCGTGAATTCCGCGGATGCAAACGCCCGCTGAACACTGGTATAGTTCTCGCCAAACTTCTTGGCCGCCCCGAGTTTGGCTTTCCGATGCGCAAGGCACGGGCGCGGCGCTGTTTTTGTATAAGATTTACTACTGCGCAGCCATGGTAGCCAACTTCAGGGCGGCCAAGAAGTTTGGCGAGAACTATATCATAATATACACAAGTAATAAAGTTATTACTTGGGCAAGTTTTGATACGAGTAAGTTTGCATCAAGAATAACCATCACTATACACACAAAATCGATTTGCCCCCATACCCTGACATGTCAAAACTATCATAGTTCGACTGTATATAGGAAGGAAAAAGGACAGATGTATACAAGTCATACACACCTGTCCCTTACACACTTTATGGTCACCCCCCTGAATACTGTATATCTTCACCAAATAGTTTTAACAAACCAATATTAATTTTTAAATCACGATTAAAGTTCTACAAAGTCAAACATATTTGCACTCAATAAACTTTGTGATTGCATGTACACAATAACAAACTTAAATTATTTTATCAATTGAAGTCTGAAATTCAATCAGAGTCCGCGAGATCGGTCACTGACCCGGCTCGCGATGCAAATCTTTCTTTATTATGGTATGCGCGTTCCACATTCAACACTTTTCTCTTGGACTGAATAAATTCGTACATTCTTTTTTTCTGAGAATTTATAAAAGAGATCGAGGTGTTTGTTAATGGTCAAGATATTAAATGTTGTTGTTATAAAAAAAATTTTTCACACAATTAATTTACGAATTTATAAGATTACTAACAGCATACCTGACTCCATTACCCAGTAACTGGGTACCGCGGTATCCCTTGGCAAGACTGGTGTTCGATTGCCTGGTTTCTGGCTATCCGTAACGAGTGTCAATAGTGATCAACAGCTTGATGTTCTTTCCGAGGCTCGGAGGAATGTCGGTATGTTAAGATGGTCACCCATCCGCGGACTGTCCTCGGCAAGGATTGCTTAATCTTGTTGATCAAACCGTGTGGTTGTAATAACTTGGCCATGAGCTCCTGGACCAAAGATATAATTATGGTATGCTATTCAATTCCACTTGGGTAGCAGAAGTTCAATGTTGAATTATAATTGGCCAAAAATTATTGGACGCTTTCATTGGTGAATATACTCTTTTCGAAAGAATTCAATAATTTTTGGCAATACCTAATACCATAATTTTTATAATATTAGTAAATCTATCATAGAGTCATACCCATTGGCCTGCCGAACTGCCATAGGTACTTACTAGTTATTTTTATTTATCTATGGTTATAAATGGCCACCATGAAATTGGTAGAAAGTAAGGCGTTTTAGCCAATCGTTGTGGTTGTTTTTAACCTGTGTATTTATGTATTTGTGTATCTTTCTGTGGCAGTTGTAGCTCCTAAACGGATAAACCGATTTTGATTTCGTTTTTTTTTTGTTTGAATTGTGTGTTTAAGTTATAGCCGACATCACAGCATTCTCATCTCTGCTAATTGCAATCTCTTTTCATCCATCTTTTTCACAGCCCAACATTCTGATCCATACAGTATGACAGGTCTAATCACGGATTTGTAGATTTTCTCCTTTAACTTGAGGGGCATCAGTGGGTTGCCTTTTGCATGGGACTTAGACATAACTGGGTATGCAATAAGAGCAACTCTGCCTTAACCCTTTTTAGTACACGTCTTTTTACATATAAACATTTACGATTATATGAATGTTTTGTTATGTATCCGTTGATGATACAATACGCCATTTTTAGCCTGTTTTGTTGTGATCACATTGTGGGCGACTTTCTTGCGACATACATGGAAAACTCGGCTTGTGATGATGTCAACATATCAATATAAATATTTTCACGCCTTCTTTTCAAGGAGTTTAGCAGAACCCTACGGGGGTACAAGACCTACCTAATCTTCTACCATTTTCTGTTCCGTCGTGACATTGATTTTAAATCTTTGTTGACATGATTTGATTCTAGTTTTTTATTTATTTATACAATGAAGCAGTAAAATGCACAGAGACAACACATCAAGAAAATAAAATCCAGCACTGCTTATTTCTTAAGAAATGTCTACCAGTAGACCCGCGGAGAGAAATAAAACCGGCCAAGTGCAAGTCGGACTCGCGCTCGAAGGGTTCCGTACCATTATCGCAAAAAACCGGTTTGTTGTATGGGAGCCCCACTTAAATATTTATTTTATTCTGTTTTTAGTATTTGTTGTTATAACGGCAACAGAAATATATCATCTGTGAAAATTTTGTCTGTCTAGCTATCACGATTCATGAGATACAGCCTGATGACATACAGACAGACGGACAGTGGAGTCTTAGTAATACGGTCCCGTTTTTACCTTTGGGTACGGATACCAAAAACGTGACTGTTAAGAAGCGAACTAAAAAGACGTAAACAAGAAGAAAATCATGCTGTGCATTCGGAGGATATATTTGGTTTTGTTCAGCCAACTCGGAATCTAACTTTGAAGAGATTCGGGTTGAATATGTTCGGTAACACAGACGCAAGCAGTGTGTTCCACTCTTCTCATCTCTCAGAGAGTACGCACGGTTCCCAACAGTGGGAATGTTGTGAGCTGAGTATGTAAAGTCAAGTACTTGGAGTTAAAATTACTAAGGGGGATTCTGATGGTGCCCTGCAATTTAAATTGAGTCAGTAGGCGATATCGTGCACGTATTGGCTAAGAAAATTTTAAGTTCAAATCGGTCGAACTGCATCGTATTACGTCCACTACTTGCAATTTCTCTTAGTAAAAATCGCTATTCAGTGTGATAAGAATCGGAAGGTCGCTTAATACGATGAATATGATAGCTTGTTTCGTGTTTAAAATAATTGTGTTATGTTCAACCAATTGCCAAATATCAATAAGGAACATATGAAACTTGCAAAGATAATGAAACTTGCACTGCAAATGAGCTGACTAATCAATCTCCCCAGATCTTATCTAACTAAGAAAAACACATTAAAGTTAACAACCGATTATAAGATATTGACGAGCTAAAAGGATTTAGTTAAGGCGGTGCCAAGAGCTCAAATGCAGTCGTTGTCGAACTGCGAGATGCGACATGACAGAACGCTTGCAATAATTATATTGCAAAATATGAAGCAATTTATCGATTAACACAAAAATGAGTTGAGCTATTAGAAAATAAAAATAACCAAGTTCTGCATTAAGATCACAGACATACATTTAAATGATGATAGAACGCAAGTCCCTCCATCTATATGAAAATCAAGCGTGCCACTTTTTCACAAACAATGTAAAAACAAATTTATTTACCAATACAAGAAAACATTTCCAATGCCTCGGCCAACTTTTTCTGTACATTCTATACAGCTCAATATGGCATAAAAAGGCATTTTTCTAGATTTCGGTGGATTTCCGGTGCCGATAATGCTAAATGAAAAGCTCAAATTACGGTCATTTGTAATTTTGTTTTTTTTTACTTTAGTCCATTTTTCGGCACGCGAAGTACATACAATCGCGTCATCTACTTAGATTTATGTCTGTGATTACGATATTATTCGTTATTGTTATTAATTTTACCGACGTACGTTGGCAAGTAATTGAGATTTAAAAGTAAAAAATAAAAGGTAAGTTTGCCAAAGGACAATGAGTAATGGTGGGCCCACCTCTCAATAGAAATAAGATACTCGTGAATGAATAGGTACTTTTTATCCCCAGGACGAATAATAAATCTTTTTTGGTTCTAAGCGAAATACTTGTATTGTACTTACCTTATAATGATCCAAAACAATATGTTAGACTGAGACGACTTTAAGACATCGTATTTTCGCAGTACTAATATTTGACGATAGTTTTAACAGTAACTAATGTTACGCTTAGAATGCCCTATCCAACGGTATATCAAATGTTACTATTTGAAGGGTGGGGTCAGACACCATACATTTGTTTCCCACTCTCCTTTTTGTTATTTTTTTCAGCGTCCTCCATTTCTGACATTCTGCCAGAAATATAGTCAAGATTAATATGTACTTTTGCCGCACCCTAATTTTTTATACAAAACCAGTAAAATTTGAGGCTATGTCGTATGATATCGCCTTAACTGGCAGCCATTGCGGAAATGTTTGTACCGTTTATGATGACCGTTGATCAAGAAGTCATTAATCGGTCCAATGCTGGGCTTGGGGGGTCAGCGAACTGGCTGATGAGTTCAAAACTTCAAGTTGAACTTTTGACGTTTCTGAAATCTTAGATGTATAGGAGGTTTGGACATAAAAAGTATCGATGTGATTTCCCAACAGAAAAGAAAAAGCATCAGCAATTTTCTTTACTTTTAAAATTGGAACAGAAATATCTTTAGTGTGCATATTTGAATCGAGAACATAGAATGCATTTTTTTTTAAATGTTCTCTTTATGAAATACTAAAGAAACTGTCAATAATAAACACAAGTAGTGATGTTGGGTGGTCTTATCATTTCTTCTGCCATGATTATTGAAATTATATTATAGATAAAATATATTTTAAAGAAACATTTTAATGGAAATCTTGTACATTATTGCTAATTCTTTGGTTACAACGGCGCGCGGCTGTCGTATCCCTGACAACGATATTTTTCAGAAAATCTTTGGAAAGACTGTTGAAAACACTGTGGTTTTTTGTATAAAATAAATTGTGATAAAATAAGCATAGTGATGAAGATGGGTTGCTTAAAAGACAAAAGGCTTACTTCCATTTTTTTTTAAACCAAACAGACTAAACTGTAGGTGACTTGAAGGATTAGCAATTAATTTTTTATAACTACATCACAATCCAGTTTCAACCTGACTGCAGGAAGATCTATAAATCAGTGCATTAGTAGTAGCTCGTCGGCCTACGCTTATGGTGGTAACTGGTAGGTAGGTGGTAGGAAGGAAATCGATTACTTTGATTCTTGTAGGCGTTAAACCGACAAAGTAATTATACACTTTTGTTCTGTTACAGACTGCTCTGGAAGCTACCTGCACATTGAGTAAAACTCTAACTAAAAAGCCGGACTACTAAAATGAACCAAACGGTTTATACGCACTTTTGAATTGGCAGGTCGGTCAGTCAAAATGATAAAACTCTATGGACTGGTATAGACTCTTTGGTACAGACCTCTTGAAGGAGAACGCGCAGGAAACTTCATGGACATTCTTGCGACATTATAAGACAGTGGAAACTTAGATTGAAAAAGCCTCCAACAGCAGTTATACTTAAGAGTAATATCTGTCGCACCCTGAACAGTAATTCTACCACCTTGGTGATAGACTAATAGCTTCAAGGAGAGCTTAATAATCTTTAGCAGAAAGATCAGTATAATGTGGACTGATACTCTTCAACCGATCTTTCCTTTGCAGCACCTTATGACATGCTTCATTCAGTTAACAAAATAATAAGTCTTTCCAATTTTATCTTACTAAAATTATAAATGCGAAAGTTTGGATGAATGGATGCATGTTTGTTACTCAATCACGCCATAACCGCTGAAGGGATCTGGATGAAATTTGGCACGGAGATATGTTATACTCTGGAATAGCACATAGGCTTCTTTTTATCCCGGTATAATGTTCCCTTGGTATAAAAAAAAACGTTTTCACGCGGGCTAAGCTGCTGGCAGAAGCTAGGAGTTTATTAAACATAGTTTTAAACATCTGATTGATAGTCTTCTAACCACAGACATACATTTAAATAGATAACGCAAGTCCCTCCATTTGTATGAAAACCAAGCGTGCCACTTTTTCACAAACAATTTAAAAACAAATTTACTTACCAATGAAAGAAAACATTTCCAATGCCTCGGCCAACTCTTTCTATACATTCTTTACAGCTCAAAATGGCATAAAAGGCAATTTTCTAGATTTCGGTGGATTTCCGGTGCCGATAATGCTAACTTTAGTCCGTTTTTTGGCACGCGAAGTACATACAAGCGCGTCATCTAGTTAGATTTATGTCTGTGCTTCTAACTAACAGTGTTGTTAATTTGTCAATTATACGTTTCATGGAAATATTTTACTTAGCAGTGTTAACACAAATATCCTGTGTTCCATACTTGAGCGCCTTGCTAAAAAACTGTACGTACAATTTACGATGCAAAGACAAGACGAAGCTAATGTAATAGTGTCAAAAATAAGGCTTTTCAAATTATTTCAGACATGGTGTGAATATGCTATAATGATAGGTTTTATATATTATTTATAAAGTATGCAATGCCTAAATAGCTGTTGGCAGATGTAGCATTGTCCGACGCAGTGTCTTCACTCTTTTAGCGTTTACAAACCACGCTTTCGATTTCATTGCGTTTTTTCTCACAGTAATCGCTCACAGAAGACGAATTAAACAGTAATTGTAAATACTCCAATTGCTCACGAACATAAAAAAAGCGAAATATATATTCTGCAACATACACCTCTGAAAACTACCTCGTATGCCAAGATATGTTGGTTTATTTTGATAATATATAATACATATAGCTATGTTACATAGGTTTGCGCATAGATATAAATAACTAGGCGCACAACACAGACAGGTGGTTCAGGTTATATGAACCCGCCGGCTTGGTGTGACCGCGAAATTATTTTCAAGACTACACCAACCTCGAGCGCACACAAACATACAGCGTCGCCCATCTGCACACGCGTCTCACTACTAACGTGCCAATGTAGTGGTAGTCGTGAGAAACTTGCTGTTCTATTCCAAGACGGCACATGCAATAGCAACACGCGAAAGAAAATGGACTTTAGTTACCGGTTTTACTGATTAAATTCGCGACCGCACCAAAACGTGTTCCCGTCATTTCATTGACACGATGCGTATGGTAAAGTTGCTATCTTGTTCGTAATGTCCGCGAACGGAGGTACATTCAACTTTTAGCCCAGTAAACTCTCGAAGTTCGTTCACCCACTGCTTGTCAACTGACGTAAAGAGAGCGAGACAGGAGAATCGACAGATAGCGGCGTCTCTGTCCCGTGGTATGTTCAAGTTTAGAAGTTTTTATTGAGCGTACGGCTGTCGAAATAGTTTACTTTTGTTTTGGTTATGCTTGCCTAGTACTTTTGACGGTTTACGTTGGCTATATCGATAGATAACGTGACTATGATGTGTTTGCGTCACGTTTTGTTGTCGATAATCGGAAATTCATACAAAGACGGCCCTTTCATGATTTTTTCAGTGGAAAACGGGCTTTGCTTGTCGATATTATGGAATTTACTACGAAGTTATGGTGTCTTTGAAGAAATAGTCTTTTGCTTAGTAACTAACTTTGATCTTCTTAAGACATAAAATATGTCCTTTTTCAGTTTATCTGTTTTTTTTTCTATTTTCTATTTTCTCATTGAATTCGAAAACGATTTCTGTTGCAATCAAAGGCGAATTCTTGCTACGTTCGCCATAAGTGAATTCTTTAAATTATGAAATCACGGCACATGACCGACACGATCCACGAATTTTTATCAACGTGACATACACATCAACCTTTGGACCGAATACTAAGCAATTTTTGAAAATGGAACAGGAAACCTATTCTGCAATTTTTCTTTTATGTTGAAGCTGCTAGCTGTCAAAAATGCGAGAATAACGATCTTCTAATGACTTCCGTATTCGAAAAAGGTTTTTGTTCAAAACTCCAATGTTATCTTCACCTTTTGACAAAACGAACGTCAAATTATTTAGTACATAATCCCTCAGTAAACGTTTAAAGGAGTTAACAAATGGGCTGTCGTTATCTCCAGACCTTTTTGTAAAATGTTAATTCATAAATGTTGATAAAGATCAACAAGCTTTAACATTAAGAAATATGTGCGGTGTTAGATCTTTTGATAAATTAATTTAATTATCATACTTAGCACATTACAACTTCATTAATTTATGTGCCTGGTTTCCTTAATAAACAAGGATTTGTTAAAGTGCATAAATCTGCTTGCCTTTGCTGTTTGATTACAGCGTTTTTCTTTTTACTTGGAGGAACTGCGGAGAATCGTAGTGTATTCTAACAAATAGATTCGATATTGATTCTATTTTCAAAGAGAGACAACAAAGTCATCATCATCAGCTGCCCTCTACTGGACATAGGACGCCATTTACCTCTATTTTCGCTAACTCTCATCTAGCTGATAGCACTCAACCTGTGAATATCGTCGTTCAACCACCAAAAATCCCCACGGAACAAATCAAAATGTTGGTCAGAACTCAAAAGTTCGATTTATTAAAAACGATCCACTAGACACTAGTCTAGAAAAAAATAAAAAGAGTTTATTTGCGCCAAGTTTGACTAGCATAAGATATTTTCTTTGGCGTTGTATATTTACCATGTACACCAAAAAGGTTGCGTACATCAACTAGAGGTTCACATGTTCAAAGGAATACCGAATTGAGAAATGTTGCCCACGTGAAATCATGTCTGCGACCACTATTGTCGGTTGACCTCCCCTGTTTTCCGCATTCCACGCAAGATGGGTCGTTTTAGGGACGGAAGTGAGTAAACCCGGGGTTCATAGCAATCTGGTTGTGTAAATACCTCATTGTCTATGTTTACTGGGTGGGTGTACCGGTTTTTTATTGTGGATGTGAGATTCATTCAAGCATCGTGGTTTGGACATGGTCCATGATGTCACGCAAAGTGATGTTGTAAAATTAAAATCATTTATCTAAGGTCTGATGTGAAATGCTGGACAGGCAGCCGACCCACAGATTTGTTGGGCCAGGATCAGGCATATGATCGGAATTCTAAATAATACTGCGCTTCTACTAGAAAAGAAATGCACGTTCAAAGGTTTATATGGCAAATCATTGAACGCACTTTGCAATTAAAAAAGTATTGATACTGAAATATCAAGAGATAACGACGAAATCTTTGTACGACGAAATAAATCAACGTAAATTGTCTACACAAGACCTAATTTTATAACTGGACCATAGAAAAAACGCCAAAACTTTGTAATAGATTCATTCGACGTTCGAATCCGAATCGTAAAAATGCCGCCATAAACTCGTAATGTCAGTTAATTAACGTTATTCCGCGGAGGCGTGGATCATACTGGCGCGCCACGAACTTTTCTAAACCTCTTGAATTCTCTATTTTCCTAGTACCTTGCTGGTTAGTGTTGGTCTCTGCTTTCTTTTACAATCGACAGCGATTGACGCGTCTCGGCAACCTCTTCAATTAAAAATAACTTTTATCATGTAGGATTAGAATACAAATTGGTTTTTGTAAAAGGAGATTTATAGCTGTCACTGCAAGTGGTGTGCAAAATTTTAAATGCGTGTCTGTAATTAAAGTTTGGTTCGATTTTGTTGTGTGTGTACGAGAATCAGCGGTAAACGTAAGTTGGTTTTCTAAGCACGCTTATGACGGCTTTACACATATGGGTTTGCGGATGCTGTGGTGGCTATCCGCGTAATTGTTGGTTTTTGCGATTAAGTGTTAAAGTGCTTTCGCGCAAATAAACAGTATTTGTCTTAGAAATAATGTAGGTGTGTTGAGAGAAAGATTGAAGAGTGTCAAGTGTAATTTTCATAAACTAAGAAAGAGAAACAGCAAAACAGTGGAAAATCTATGATTTTTCCCATTTTTTACATCTTTCGGCATCAATGATAAAGTGAAAATATAAATGATCATAATGGGCTTTTATTACCTAGTAATGCCAATAAAGCCACCAAACCTTCTAGATTTGCTTAAGAAAAAAGTTACTAGATACTTCCATCAATGATCCTAATTCTTTGCCCATAGCATAGAACCATAGCTTCACCCATCATAAACGACGAAATGCCGAAGAATCCCGACGCATCCCGAAGTGACGCGGTAGGTGGCACAAGGCACTGACTGTAATGGCGTAAGTGGAACCTATAAAGTAAATGCCAGCGCGTCACGGAATGTATCAAGAGCAGCGACGAAGCAATACAGGGACAGACAGGTAACAATTTTTATGAAGATTTCAATAAAAATACGGAGTTTTTGTAAGCAAAGTAAAGCAAAGCGAACAAAAATAAAACACAGCTTTCTAGTTTTTCAGGTTGGGAGCAGAGACAGCATGGAATTCTTCAGAAATCATCATTAGTACTCTGTCCAGAAGATGCCTGTCTTTCCGCTAGCTGAAAATAATGAAAGCCTGTTGCAATAAATGGTAGAGGCCCAAGACGACAAGATAGTATTTAAAAAATAACAAAAGGCCCACGTCTTTAGTTTGCCTTTTCGTGGGCTTTTATTCATAAAGTTTTTATACAGTAAGGTAAAGACCAAAATGAATAAAAACACCGACTTCCAAAATGAAAGTTATTTTGCACTTTTTAGTGTTTTGTTTTTGAAGTCGGTTAATTTTTTTGCGTAAAAGATTTTATTTCTGTGTTTTTAGTTTTGGTTCACCATCACAACTAATTGAGCAAGTTCCATAGTAAGGTACCTAAAGGATTGACAAAATAGGTATAATAACTCAATTTACGCATTCGTGCTGTTTGTCGCTCGGTTCAGTTCGGTTTCATAACTTGTAAACTGCCAAACCGATTTTGATGAAACTTGCACCATGATCTAAGTTGAGAGATACTTAATTCAATTTAAAAAAAGAAAGATGATCCGATTACTAATTTCGGCGAAATGCGTGGACAAAGAAACATAGATACAAATATTAATACACATAACGAATCCATGTGGACAACGTGGCGTTGTCCACATGGATTCGTTATGTGTATGTGTATGTTATTCGTTATGGGTTATCAATTTTTTGTTTACCAAAACCTTCCAGAATGTAACAAATACCTTTCTGAAAACCGCATCAAAATCTGTTCAGTCAAACGCGAGAAAATCACGGGCATACAACATACATCCTTTTTCACGATAGAACCACAACGGTTCTATTTTTTAAAGTTTCTGACATCAAATTGTCACATTAACATACAGTGTCTGAGTTTTCAATAATTCGTAGCAAAGGACGTAGGGTTATTCACAAGAAATGTAATAAACAGAAAAAGTACTTATATCTTGCTGTCTTATTTGTACATAATCTCAGTGAAGCTCAACCAAGCAACCACGGAACTTATGACAACCTGTTGTAAAGAAGTGGGTAGCGAGTCATGTAGGGGGACTTATTATGCCCATGCGCACGTTCAAACATGCAACAATATCTCAGAAGTGATAACCATCTTGTCAACATTTAGGATTCTGGCCGTTGAACCGACTTCATAGTACAGCTTTATCCCGTGACTTCACTCACGTGACTAATCCTAGAGGAACCTTACACAAAGCGATTTTTTTGGCTTTCAACTGGAGACCCTAGACAAGTGACATTCTATCATCGAAAGCGTGGCGATAGCGATTGTCAAAAAGGTAAAATTGTATGGGATTGACACGCGATATCGAAAAATCACGTGATTAATCCCTTAAATATTGAGATTTCGACGATCGCCTTCGCTGACATTGAATGCCACTTGTCTATAGCCTCTAGATAAGTGACATTCTATCAACCAAAACGTGGCGATAGCGATTGGAAAAAATGTATGGGAATGTTAAACGCTATCGAAATGTCACGTGATCAATCCCTTACATCCGTACAGATGTGTCATTCCCATACATTGATTTGTTTTCTACTAGCGTTATCGATTGTAGATTGTCAACTTGGCTACAGGTGCAGGCCTTTATTCCCCGAAATATGGCTAAAGGTTTAGGTACTCGTATTTTAAAGTACACCCACATGTCACCAGTTATAATATTGTAGGACAATGGATAAGCGAGGGTTAAATGGCATTAACCGGGTATAAAACTTGACTGCCAGCAAAGAGTTAATTTCCTAATAGAAAAATTTAACAACACAAAAAAAGGAAGGTACCTTGAAGTTAAACTAGGGGATAATAAGAAAGAAGAAGTCAATATTAATAACGCGTCGTCTTTGACAGGGAATCAAGAAGTCTCTTCAAAAGCAGGAATCCTATATTTCTCCTTTGCAAATGAGCCATGTATTTCTATAAACACTATTATAGTGCTACGAGATATAGAACCTCGTAGCCCGTAGATGACAACAACATTAGCTGCTACGAAATGACTACGAAGCGTAGACGCATGCATCACAACCAACAATTTCAAAGGATTTTTAAAAACAGTCTGCCAAATTGTTGGAATCGTTTCATACCGCAGTTACCATCCGAGTTCCATCGTCAACTCGTTTATGCAACAATATAAGAAATGCGATAAGCGTCATGTCACCACTTGAACGGTCATTGAACTTTTAGCCCAGTGCTGGCAGACGCGCGAGTTAGACGGGTGCAGGAACAACTTGTTTAGAATTATGCGCTCCTGGTAGGGTTGCGAGCAAAGTATTAGTGTGGAGTGCATAAAATAAAAGATAAGACAGAAAATGTGCGGATTTTCACTGTAAGGTATTTCGTCATGCAGAGGAATATTATCATAATTTTGTGAAACTGTTATTACAAAACAAAAGTCACCTTACCTCTTGATTAAGGACAGAAACTACTGTAACAATGTAAAAGGAATTGTGTCATGTGTAGACAAATAAACACCTGCCTAAGTGTTTAACAATGAGTTGGTAATTCAAACTCGTCTTTAATTTCTTTGACATTCGCCATCCCTGAAGACGGGAGTATCGAACGCAGCATCACGCTCACACAGATAGCAATGATAAAGTCTAACGATCGCCTCTCGATTGTGTCAGCTCGATATCATCTGATACATCCTGCTCCCCTGATTACTTATGTCAGTCAATACGGAGAGTATGCTTCTCTATGTTTGATAGTACCTACTGGTAGAGGTTTTTAGTCTTGCGATTATTTTATTTTATATTCGCATTTTATGTCAAAGTTAATAGCAAAGTAGTGATCAAGAGTAAAGTGTAAATCTAAATTCTTCAGAGCCGGTATTTCAATCGTTAAATTGCTTTCATTTGACAAGAAATATTATCGCGTTTCGGTTTAAATTACAGACAACTTTAAATAAAATTTATTCTCAATAAAGATATATGTCACTTACTTGAGAACAATACTAAAAAAAACAATAGATTACAAAAAATTCGTCATCGGTATTAGAATTTAATACCATTCATTTCTCCAGAAGTGATCGATCCGCAATTATGTGCTGGCTAAGTTGAGTCTTGACTGCATTGAAATAGTGAAGATTTTTTTTTGATTTGATTTTGAAAAAACTTCCCTAAATTAAATTATAAACAAAAAGAAATCTTTGGTATAACAATGTGGACTGTCTTATAAAAGTAGGTACTTATTGAAATCAGCTCATATAAATGACTTCTGACGTTCGTGATGTCCTAGTAATAAATAGATGATGAATTGGCAAATCTATGAAAGTGTTGCCATTGTTCATACAAACGTATTCATATAATCAACAGTGTTGTAATCGTAGGCGCGCTAAAAATGTATGTAGTATTTTTCAACATTTTTTTAGCTTCCCATCTAAGATATTATAAATTGTCAACTTCCCCATTCCTGAGACAGTAAAACGGTACTAAACATGGTGCACTTGAAGCAGAATTATGTAGCGACAAGTAACTTAACTGGCTTCAGGATTGTAATAACCATTAATATGTAATATCTTGATCAAATAGAACATACATTCTCAGGCCGTGGGGTCAAAAGCTTGCAGGTAAATGGGAAAGAGGTTATTACTCATTGAATGAATAGCTCTAATTATTTTGCATTCGATTTTTGAAAAAGGTTTTCCCACTAAAATATCATTTGAATTTGACAGATGCTCATGCAAAATGGCTACCATAGACCAAATTCAATATTTGTGTTTAAAAACAAACCTTTTTTGCTTACCCAGCCCTAAGTAATAACACTAATGGACCAGACCAGACCAGAGCGTTTGTTTGTATCATAGTAAGGTAATTACTTCTTCAATGGAAGGGATTACAAGATATATCGAGATTTACAACGTCCGGACTGCAACGCGAAAGCGATTGACAGAGATACATAGCGTCTTAGGTAAATTCTACTTTATTCTGCGGAAGTGTTAGGAATTAAAATTTTGCTTGACTGTTTGTTTTATGTGTTGGATTCGCCATACTGTTAGATGATATACATACTTACCTACTTATCTGTAAATTTTCAAATTATAGGTTAAAAATCAGTCGGTTAAAATGAAATTACAGACAACTGGCAAATAAAATTTCCAATCCACTCTTTATTTTGTATACAAACAATGAGATTCTACGCTTTAACGTGTTGCATTTCTACGCTTTTAACAGGAATTTTCCTTCATTATGATTTATTAGTGGTTTAGTTTTTCAGTTTTCTTCAGAGAAAATTAGTTTTTTACCGAGTGCCGAAGGAGGGTGATGTCTTTATCAATCTATGTATGTTTGTTCCTATGCGTTCTAGAGACCAAACGCGTTGGCCGAGGACAATCGATTCGTCTTGGTTTTGGTCAGCCAGCTCGAGAATATATATCCTCCGACTGCAATTGGAGGATTGGCACAGCGTGATTTTCTTTTTGTTTACGTCTTTTTAGTTCGCTTCTTAAGCAGTCGGGTTTTTTGATTTAATGAATGAACTTTTTTATTATAACTAGAAAATACAACATCGTTTAACTAATAGACTCAACACTCTTACAATGCAAAGATTAACTTAATTTTAATTGATTAACTGAAAACTCTAATAAAAATAAACAGCAACTAACAAGGTAAACACTAATAAAGTGTTCCGTGTAAACCTGTAATAATTTCCGATTTTCTCGCGATTTTCCCGCCGGGTTTACATTAATTGCCGCGGGACGGGTTCCGTACATTTGCATCCGTAGTCATTCACCCCGGAACACCGTGAGGTGGTCAGCATCATGAGCATTGAGTGAATGGAATGAATGGAAGACACGCTTTGATCGGGTGAGTCATGAACGTTCCTTGTGGATTGTGGACTCTTCTTTGTTCTATGAAACTTATGTTGCCTTGGTAACTGAGAGTATTGATGATGGATCTTTTCTTAGACCACCTTACTAATTAGCGGGTTCTCAAAAGATTCGATTTAGGAAAAGGTTCTTATTTCCAATAGCTTGTTTCTGATTACGTGTTGTGTTTGGATCAGAAAGTAAATCCATTTCTACCAGTAAACACAGAAAAACAGAATCGATGGTACCTGTAGTAATGAAAATCATTGTATCACAGGCACCAAAACACAAACACAACACACAAACATGAAAATTATTATTCAAAATATACCAAAATTAATAATAATAATAACATAATAATCAGAATTTGATTTTTATATAATTTTGCCTCTTTTTGGCTATCGCAATGCAAAATTCAAGTAAACAAAAAACTTCTTACAAATAAAGCATCACATTGTACAGGGCGTAAGTTTCAGATAATTAAATTGAAATGAAACATAGTCAAACTCAATACGAATATAAATTGAAGATTAAAAGTCAATCAACTGATTTTAATTATTTTATCTTCCAATTCTTTAAATAAAGCAAAAATCAAACGCGTATTCGCGAACGGTTTGCATGCTACAAAATTTTACAATACGTGCGTAGTACTGCGTAGCGCTACGAATCGTAGTAGGCTCTACGAATACAATGTTTTAGTTTGCCTACACAAATATTTATCTGTAATTTTATTTATTGTTTTTTTTTTTTGGCTTAAAAACTTCTCTTGAAACATTTCAAATGGTCGGGCGGCATTACAATTTTTTAAGGTTATATTCATACATTACATGTACACCTATTCTTGCACTAAACGTGGCGATTTTCAATAAGACTATGAACATCACGCAAAAACTGTAGGTTTCAAACTTCTAATTGAATAAACCATAAAAAAGAACATTTTATTTTCTTAATTCTCTTAAATATTTACATGACAATTATCGGTCTCATGTCTCACGCTATGAGATAAACTGTCTTACTAAGTTTGTCTACGACCTATAAAATTGTTATCACGAAACAGTCTATCGATCGTTCAAATACTAGACTAATACCGATGTTCTTCTAACCGCTGCGCTCCTGGTAGAGGAAAATTCACGTGAAAATGTTCGTAGAAGTTGTCTAGGTTTGTTTATTTTATGAAATAGGTGGTTTTTGTAGCATTAATTATAATATTATCGAAGTTTGAATATAGAATGACAAACTGATGTATAATCCATAAGCTTGATTCAAGGTGGTCATTGATGGCTAAAGGACTTTTTTGTGGCAAACTCTTTTGAAAAAAATATAAAATGTTGTCTGTTCTTTTTGACATTTATTTGAAAAAGCTAAAAAAAAATTGCTAAATTGGTTTAAAAAGTGTATTCAAAGATGCATTACACTCTAAAACGCGCGTTCTCTTTTGTTTTGTCTTTAAATGAGAGAGCCGTTAACAACAAATTAGTATAATCGATTGTTGACTCGGCTGCACAATGACTAATGTCAAGAAGCGAGCAGCCATTATGCGTTTATTGTAGTTAGTCTCATACAGAGCCTGTATTGTAACTCAGACGTTGTCAATGAGTTCAAATTGAATGTAATGATCACTTCATTGATATTAAGTAGTGTAAGCCACGACCAAGATATCTAAAGTAGTTGCAAACATTATGTTAGCAAGCAATTGCGATGTGTTGGCAGTTGGTTAGATACTAAGTCATAACACCAGTAAATACTTCATTTAATTTCCTAATTTTTACTTTATAGATAACACATAGGTGAACACTATAATGACGCCTCGACATGATAAAATGCTATACCTATTTAATTAAAAAATAACTCAGATTCGCATCTCTAAAATTTTCAGTTACCTAAAAGACGCTAATTATACAGACTGCATTAACTCTTTGAATATAATATAATCGTTACAATGCATGCATTCATGATGAATCTCACAAACTCACAAAGAATGTGTCTGTCACAAGTCGAAATGTTGAAATTTTAGGCGCGAATGCCCTTTTTACTTTTCTCAACGCGGAAATGCAAAGACATTTTTAAGAAATGGCCCCGTCAAGCCGGTTGGGTTATTTTAAACTGCATGTAAAAAAACTCGTACTAAAATGTATGCGCAAACGAGATCCAAGTTACCAGGCTTACATACGTTGACGGAGCTCGCTCAGTCACACGAGTCGCAACGCAACTACACCCGACTCTCATTAAACATATCGCCTACGCGCTCACTCACACCACAGGTACTAATATTAATTGCAACCCCATCTCTTTCTAATTTAAGTAACATTTAATTTTAATATACGTCAAATTGTGAGGCGATTGTAATCGCGCAGGTGTCTCAGATCAAATGATAAATTACAAATTTTTATCATCAATTTGTCCGCGCTTCGATTCCGAGCAAACGTGTCATGAATTCATTGCGGCTGATTGGCTATGTCTGTCTCTGTCTGTCCCAAAAACCGACGCACACAAACAAAAAGTTCGTTCACACGTTAAAAATTTAAACAAAGAATTTGATTTTCGAAAAGCGTTTCGAACGTGTTGATTCTATTCAAAGTCGGAAGTGACGATCGGGCTCACTAACGCAAGTGAGTTATCAACATTTCTCACGGTTAGTTTCCATCGGTGTGTGTCGAGTCCATCTTTGTTTCTTCGCTGGTGTAGCCGTGTACGTATGCTATCTGGCTGGGGCTGTGTGCGAGAGCTGAGAGCAATGAGACGCAGGCGCAGCCTAGGTTCGTTCAACTTTTAGCCCAGTAAACTCTGCCGAGTGCCTATACTTAGCTATGGTTGTGTAGTCAGTATCTATGGTGCACAATGGGGTAGGCTACATAGTGGCGCGCATTTAATGCCTTGTTTACACTGTCCCTTTGTTCTGGACGCTTTATACTGTCATTTGCAATTCTATGCTGTTTAAACATGCGCTCGTTTAACTATAATAATGATTTCTCAGGAGAAAATGTATAGATCTATTATTGGACACACATTGTAAATAATAGCTATTGACTTCAAATGAATTGCTTCCGGACATATTGTGCTTGAAATAGCTGAGTTTATTATAGTTTTTCTCTGAAAGCGTATTTATGCTTTCATAACATGCGTTATAAAACGAATAAACAGATAATCATGTACATCTAATAAAGATATGTATGCAGGATTGACCACTTGTAAGGCTGCTGATCAATCGAATCTTGAAACCTTTAAGACTAATAGTCTAATGACTCACGATAGACCAGATAAGGTGCGTTGGGGTAAGATCGGCGCTGGGGAAAGAACGTAGAAATCAATTATTCCACTTATTTGGCTATATTTTTTAATGCTAGCCACATTGCGCGCTACGTCATTTTGTTCCGCCTCGCCCCGCACTGACCGCCAGTCGCTCCGGGTACTCGGACGTGTACTACGTGCCGTAAGAGAAAACAAGGTAAGTTTTATGAAATATGTATCGATCCGGTCTTTCACCTTCATTTATTTTTACATTTTTAAGCAAAAATATGGCTTATTTTGGTATTATTGTGTCTAAATCCTAAGTTTTAAGCAGTGATAACCCGATAAAACGAATCCACAAATGTCTACTACCTCCATAGGCTGAAATCCGGTGTTAACCGTGTCGAGTAAAGATCGGACAAAAATATCCGGTCTTAACCTGTTTTTGTTCCTGGCACCTCTTCCCTCCATCTCTATACCAACCATACAGTATTCCGATGTTTTAAGACGCGTAAACATGCGCTTATTTTATTTAGTAGTATGCCTGTGTATAAAACCAAACTTTGAGAATCTCAATTTCTTCTAAATTTGGTTCCTGGGGTAAGATCGGACAGTTTAAACCAAAAAAAAAAGATTCATTTGATACATTCATGTTTGCAGTATTAGGTAGATTTGGTTGATGTCATGTCAAAGAACAAGAAAGATGGGATGCATTCTTTATATACACCTTGTGCTCCTAGCAATAGAAATAGTATTAAATTGTTGTCCGAACTTGCCCCTTTGCGTCCTAATCGTCATTACACAAAAAAAAAATTGTGTCTTGATTTTACAGGCTTACAAAACAAAAAGTATCGAATATTTGTAAATAAATTAAATTTAAAATGATATTGTGTTTAATTATTAACAATTTCCATCATTTTTTAAGAAAGTGGTGTACCTATACCAAACTTGAGAAAAAAAAGTTTTTGCAACATCCTTGCAACTATACGAAAATCCGTCCGGTATTACCCCAACGCACCTTATACGATTATATCGACTATCGGTACATCTCTAATCATAATAATTCCTCTTTCGATTAGCATAGTTCCTCGGACCACTACTGCCACATAAAGTCCAAGAAAAGAGGATCCTCTTTAAAAAAAACGGGCAGAAAAATAATTATCGGTGCTTTTCTCGTACACTAATGATAAAGCTTTCCTTTTAAATCTACCTTCTATCACCTTTCTTTAATCTTCCCCAACTTTATCCATCATGTTGATAACCTAAAATTTCCTCACGTAATTTCCGATTTCCACTAAAGTTTTCAGTGACCGGAGCCACTTTCAAACCTTCAAAAAAGCATACTTAACTAAAAAAATATATTTTAGACAACATCTAGGTACTCCACGATATTTAAGATCAGATCAGAGGTGGCAATTCTCATATTCTAAATGAATAATCGCGTTCTAATCTCAGTTCGCGGTCTACTTTTGTCGCAGAAATGAGATGCCTTAAGTCGAACCTTTTTTTTAGGTAAGTTCGATTATTGACTGTTTAAATAAGAACAAATTAGTGCAGCCAGTGTTTTGGGCACTTTTCCCATTGACAACAATACGGATGAGTTTTTTAATGTTCAATTAATTCTCCCCTGAGCAGTGACGACTGAGAAGCAGTGATGGCCCAGTGGTAATGATCCCAACTTAGTCAGTCAGTGTCAGTCGCGTGTTCGAACGGCAGGCGCTTTGAGTAAATTATTTCATCACTAAAGCTCTAAAAACGGTGAAGGAAAACATCGTTAGGAAATCGGTATATCCTAGAACCAAAAATTCGAATTCGTTGGTGTGACATTCACCAACCGGTGCTAGGCCTGCGTGGTGGTTAACGGCCCATTCCCTCTCTCATAGATAGGAGGCCTTTGTCCCAACAGTGGGAACATTAAAAAGCTGATGATTATGAGTTCTCCTCTACACTTTTTATTTATTACTAGTGGTCCGCCCCGGCTTTGCCTGAGCCTTAATAATATATAGCTTAAAACCATCTGGAATAGTGAATTAAAACCATCTGAAAAAAAAAAAAATACTAGCTTTTACCCGCGGCTTCGCTCGCAGTGAAGCTATTATATTTTTTATTTTTTTTTATTTATATGTATCCTATGTTACTTCTAATACCTCCAAGAATATATGTACAAAGTTTCATGATGATCGGTTCAGTAGTTTTTGCGTGAAAGCGTAACAAACAAACTTACATTCACATTTGTAATATTAGTATGATGTACTTTTTAGTAGCTTGTATAAACTTTGTAATATATAAGTCTGTATATCAGAGTGAGTTTATTTACTAACTAGTATGTGTTCGCATCCTGCGCAAAGGATTCCGATCACGCGCGCAAACGTTTTGGAAATCAAGCGATACTATTGAAGTAGTCGTGATCGATGGAAATTGTTTACAGTGTTTAGGAGAATATTAAACACTGAATTAGGTGTAGTGTAGTGGAGAATGAAAATGTTGGCGCCAATAAATTATTTGACTATTCATTTGTGAAGGTCCGACGCATTTATTTTACAGAAATCATTTGGAAATATTGTATGCCATTTTTCTTTATTGAATACCTTAGGAAAATAATATGTAGGTATTTGTATTAATATTTTTTATTGTTTTTCCTACGCCATACTCGGGCAGGCTAAGGTCTCGGACCATATCGCCTCGTCTTCAGTGCATTTTTAACATTCTTTAGTATGCATTAGAATGCGGATGTAACAGATTCTAATGTTTTTTGGAGAATTTGGAAGCAAATTGTATCGAGTCAGCCTGCCCAGTAAGAGAGAGCTCGCTTCTGTCAATGATTTCACATATTGTTCAGTTGCGTAGACAGTTGAGACACAAAACTACACCAATTTTATATCACAATATCCACTAGGAATCAATTTGCAAACAGCCGCTGAACTTCACTCGAAAAAATCCCGCCGAAACTCCTATTAATAATAAAAATGTTGACGTGTTACGCATGTCATGTAATTTTTTTTTGGATCGTAGCAGACGTTCTGTAGTTCTGCCTTCCCTCTTTGGAAAAAATCGTGAATCATGTATGTTGACACTTCACACGAATATTACCTGCTATAAGTTATGATCTTATGGTAAATGGTGGTCTGTATTAAGTTTTTCTGCTTACTCAATTGGGAAAATACGGTTAGCTAAGAAATGTTAAAGAGAGAAAGAAAGAAATTCTACAGTTTTCAAACACATTTTTAACATAAATTAAAATAATAGAAACAGGGATAATAATAAATATTGAAAAGCAAAAAATTAAAAAGACGATAAATGGCGGGAATTCATGTTATATACCGACTTAATTCAACTCACTTCACATCTCGATTGAAAAAATAAAACGTAGTATAAAAGTTAATACCTAAACTTATCGATCGTCGGATGACACGAGAGCACATTCATATTCTTTACGCGAATCGTTGGAATTAGTGGCGAATAAAAAATGTCTAATCTATTCTCAGGTGCCGAGGGAATATCGAATGTTTTTGTAATCGATTAAGTTTACGTGCTGTTTGCTGGTATTCGCATTTATGTATTATTACTAGTATTTTTTAAACTCGATTTTACTTTTTTAAATAATAAACTGGAGAAAAAGTACGCATAGGAATATTTGCATAAATAACATTTTTTTGTAATTGTTTTGTTTCAAAATTTAAAATAAAGTCTTCTAACTTACTTACTGATTGAACCAGTGCTTTCACAAAGTTAACAGAAAGTTTAGACAAAAAAACCTAGTTGAAACAATCATACTGAAATAGAGAAATAATATTTTTTGGCAATTTTCTCATACATTTTTCACGCTACGAAAAACAACGCCATCTATCGGCGAGTAGTGGAACTATATAAAGAAAGAAATCGTCTTTCCCACAGCGTAAAATCTTCGCCAAGTAATAAAGCAATTAAATTGCTTAACTTAAGAGGAAAGCAATAACTTACTAAGTTTATTGGTTTGTCTCGATTCACATTATAAATCGTTCACCTTTATTCTGATCTTGTTCTGATCTGATGCCAGGCAGCCATGTTCTGGTTGGGTCATCGGATTATTATCGTGAAAATGTACAGCCCATATGGAAATTACCAAAATTCCTATGTAGTCATGATTTTAAATGTGACTTTATATTTTTATATTTATTTTTTTAGTTAATATTGTTACAAATATTTATAAACCTAACAAGAGCACCATTACCAACATACCTACCAAGTAAATAATCACATGATCAAAAAAAAGTATTTTCCATTCGAAATATAAACCAATCGACTTCCAATACCAATCATCGATCTCGAATAGAATCGACACTCGATAGTAATTAGTACAGAATAGGGGTGCCCGGGTCGACGACCGAACTTTTGGCGATCGGACGACACTCGAATCGATAAACGAATGTATAGAGCCGTCTAGACCAAGTATAGACGAATTTATTTTAAATACTTGTTCAGTTTCCTGTAATTTATATGTAATAGTTTTATCTATTACAAGTTTATTAGGGAAAACTTTGAATTATTACTTCCGCTGGAAGGTTATTTTACTAAGAGTGATTGGTAAGAGATTAAACAATAATATATTGGTATACCTACAGTTTTTTTTTGCCATGTAAAAGATTTAATTGAGTTGTAAAATTATGAGAGACGTTAAATAAGGACTCAAAAAAGCACGAATATCGTCAATGCTGTGTGCATCCAAGTCTGGATCTGCATATGTATGGCGGAACTCAAAACAAATATTGGATTGTCCAGGATTTCCATTACTTAGATTATAAAACTAGCAATTATTATTATTAGACTCGCCTAATAGTTTTACCTTTTCGAAAGTTGAATGTAACGTCAGCATAGACACGTCTGCCCAAACTTGTCATATATAATTTTCTCATAAAACCCTCACTTTCATGAATAAGAAGCTTCATTGACCGCACCTTTTACAAAGAAATGTCATTACTTGCTATATTGCACAAGTAAATTAGACATTGGAACACAAAAAACAAAGGAAAACTTATTTAAAATTCCAGATTATGAAGGACATTCTTCGTTACGGTTACAGATTTTTTTGTTTAACGGTTATAAATTGTTTTAAAACTGTATAAATACAATCTTTTTGCTTAGCTGTTTTTCTTTTTATTTCATGACAGAAGACAACAAAGATTTTGACGTAAGTCTTCAGTTAATATTATCAAACATCTGTTCAAGTATTTTCTCATGACGGCATTTGCAACCTCACTTAAGCCATACACATACTTATAAAAAGAGAATTTTCAGCACATCTCAGATGAACACATAATTAGACTTTTTTGTTATTAATTACCAAAAGCAGTCATCTTAAAGGGGAGGGGGACCTAGGACGGACGTTGAACTTCGCCATCGCGAGATAAATCTGCCATAGAGAAAGGCTTAACCAACAACTTCCACAACAAGAAAATTTGAACTCTATAGATGAAACCTAGAGTACACTTTTCGATGTACACGGAAGCGGGATCATTGAGCTTTGTAGCAATTTATTTTGCTAAATCGAAACGTCGGAAGCGCTCCGTTCGATGACATCCGAATTCCTTCTTTAAGTCAATGAACTAAGATTCTATTTTTAGTAACAAGTGAAAGTGGTAAGGTCGATTGTGGTATCTTCCTGGTACATATCATATCAATTAAGCTTATTGGTTGGCTAATTTATTAAGTAATCAGGGCAGTTCACTCACGCTTTGTAATAGCATTGAATTATTAAATGGTGCTATTAACACTTTCTTCGCAGTTGAAGGATATAGTATTATTATGTTTGCTATTATCTGTGATAGATTTGGTCATATGTGATGAATTTAATGGCGGGCGAATATACTAATTGTATCTTGCTAGGCGGTAAAGAGCACCTATTTTTGATTGTCGAGGGGAAACCATTATAGTAAATAGTCTTTTTGAACAACAAGCCACCAGTTGCCGCCACTTTGGCGAAATTTTGAAAACGTATCCTATACTTCATAAAAGATAGATTGATCTCTGCGACATATGTCAAACTGACGTATACGTTATTGTTACGTTAATGTTAGCCTGTCAAGCGCTATTGTAACTGTAGTGATACTGAGAGCTGTCACAGAGATCAAGCTATCTCTTAAGAAGTATAAGATGTCAATATGACCTTGATGTCAATCTAACTAATGTCAGAAAACTTATGCGTTTTGACAGGTGCCTGGACCTGACGGCTCAGTACTGCCACCTAATGCACCTCATTTCAGAAAAACCTCGTTCTCTATTTATATCACTATCTGAAATTAGATATAATTAAAGTGGTTTCGTTTTAGCATATCGGCCATTTCTCCTTCCCTAATCTCTGCGTGTCGAAATCCGAATAATAATCTCATAATGTATCTAATCTCTATGATGAAACAAAAATGATATAACAGGTATTCGGATGAGAGCAGTGATGGCCCAGTGGTAACGGCAGCGACTTACAAGTTATAGGTCGTGGGTTCGAATCCAGGCAGGCGCTTTAATTTGAGTAATATATTTCATCACCACTGCTCTCATAACGGTGAAGGAAAACATCGTGAGGAAACCGGCATGTCTTAGAACCAAAAATTCGAAGACATGTGACATCCACCAACCCGCATTGGACCCGTGCGGTGGATTACGGCCCATTCACTCTCACAGAGTAGAGGCCTGCACGCACAACGGACCAAATGCGAGTCTAAGTACGGAAAAGGGGTCCATCTATCCTATCGTCGATATATACCTAGGTATTTGGCAAATACAGGTGGCTGTGGCACGTGTTTTCTGAAAAGCTTGACGCCCCAAGCATAGACAAGTTGATTTCTATTACCAGTTTATTTATAGTAACCTTATCTGTCAATCCTATGTGCAATAAAGTTATAAATAAACTTATGTAAAACCGTAAAATTCATGATGCTTCCTTTTAACCTATTTGAAATTCAAATGAGCACTACCCCTATTGTAATAAGATAACATATTTATACCAGATTGTGAAATATGTTTGACTAGGTTTTTCTCCCGGCTTTGCTCTCGTTACCGTGGTTTTGCCCACAGAAACTGTGCACTTTTTGGGTAAAGTAGCCGTTGGCACTCAGGAATGGTGACTCTCAAGTCTCAACATACATACATAAAAACTCACGTCTTTTTCCTATGAGGCAGAAGCTACAGAACAACATCTGCTACGATCCTTTCAAATTCCTTCCTTTTACCCTCATTTCCGTTCATACATCTCGTCAAAATTTTCGCAATCTGGATCAGTACTACCAAAACAAAAAGCTCCACCCGGCTCCACGATGCACTGGTCGAGTCAAAGCTCCAGAGCCTTGTACATCGTCGCCGAGTCGCCAGTCTGTCAATTTTTTGATCGGTTACATTTCAGGGAGTGTGCGATGGAACTGCACAATTTGATTCCGCCTAGCCCTTTTCATCATCGGACTAAAAGACTTACGGCAATGCGCCACCGGTACATGATGGACATCCCTCCCATACGCACAAAGCGTTTTGCGAATACTTTCATTGTGCGCACAGCTAAGGACTTCTAGGCAAGCGGGCTTCACCGTCGACCACATCTTCATTAACATCAGGCGAAATGGTCAAACGCAATCGGTTTAAAAAAACACAGTGGAATACCTTTTTTTATTATTGAAACAGAGGTTTTTTATCTTGCAGAAATGCTCATGCATACTGTGCTACTGTGCTGCTGTGATAGCGCAGTGGGACTCCCACTAAAACTCTACGGTGTCTTATGCCGCTCATGGCGGATCACGGCCACGCGTTAGCGCTCATTCGTGAACCCGCGGCGGCTGTCCGTCACCGGACTCTCCTCTGGGGACTCCCCCCATCACCGGTGCACCAGAACACAGAACTCATTGCACGCCATGACCACTCAAGGCACCAAACCAGCACATGGGCTCCAGACGAACCGTGTATGGCACCCTTGGCCCCCCTGTGACGGGTCAGGTCAGTGGCTCTGCCACCAACCACTTTTCGGCTGCAGGGTATAGGGAAAGCGGCAAATGCTATAGCGACACTGCTCCTCCCCTGCGGCCCACCGCGTCCGCCATCAGTCAGTGGTGACCACGTCCATGCCGCGGAAGGTCAGAACATCGCACCGCAATACCGGCATTCCTCTCCCACCGCGGTCTCCAACCCTCAGCCGCGATGCCTCCCATACGACATCGCGACCCACCTCAGTTGCGATGTCGCCCAAGCGGCACCGCAATCTACTTGTTAGCCGCTACGTCGTCGGCTTAATCAGCAAAAGTCCTGACGAGCGGCCCCTCCTCGGGTTCGTCTTCGCTTCACCGTGGGTGACCAAGCCACGGCTACTGATCCCCCCCGCCTTGAAAATGCGGGAACCCACCGGGCGAGAACCTTGTCCTTTTCATTGAGTTCTGACCAGTAAAGTAAAGTATTAAAGTAAAGTATTATTTATTAGTTTATTACTCGCACTGCAATGTCTTGCAGCAATTACATCAATTAAGCCTAAACTTGTACTAAATAAAAGTTCACGTTTGCTCACGATGTTTTCCTTCGAACGAAAGTATGAACTTCTAACTTTACACGTATCGCAAAACGTCTATGTACGTAGACCAAACAAACATATCCACCAAAAATATTGTAACATCGATACACAAAACAAGGCAATAAATAAAACATCGTAACCACCAGTATTGTACAGTCAGATGTGCTGCAAAACGCAGTACTTGACTTAACATGTCAACAAACACTAGGGCTTCGTTTACACTGTGTTGTTGTTTTGATAGATAGTCAATATGTCTGCAGGAATACAAACACGTGGGCTTATGTTGTTATGAGTCCGACTTTTCTTTTTTCCAATACGAGGATTTAAGAGGAAATGCAGTCGCATACATCCGACTGAATATCCTAAGTAAAAGTCATAATTCGAGGTTTGGCTTTCGCCTATTTCCTCCTCCAATATTGAACTAATTTAAAAGATATTCCAAAAACTGAAAAAAAGATATATACTGTGCCCTTATATTTTACTTTTTGATGATACATTATCTGTAGAACCACTAGAACCCGCAAAAGATGTACAAAATTGCTATGTCAACAGAGGCCTAGTGTACCAATTTCCAAGCCTTTCAAAGGTCCCGTTCCTTTAAAAAGCGTGTCAGGTGCCAAAGCCAACTCGTTATTATTAGGCTCGCTTTTGACCAATATCTCACCTGATGGTAATCGATGATTTGGTCGACCGAAGCACGCTTGCCTATTAGTAACCTATTCAATCTCTATTCACCTGAGTACATACACATTTCACCAGGTCTCCTATGTTTGCTAACTACCAGATACTTCACGCATTAATCTTCTTCCAGTTATCTTTCTGAAGCTATTTGGGAACTGTCTTTTTTGAAGTATAGTCCAGCTTATCCCTCCATCTTAACCTGGGATTGCCGCGATGTCGCTTACAACTTAAAAGGACTCTTAGCCATTTTAATTCCTATGGTATAGAGAGACATAGAGCAGAGAATCGTCGTCCCGGCAGTGACTATGAGACGCCATTGTGCGCTGAGTCATAGGCGTCGTCCAAATACAACGTGATCATCGCGCAAACACGCAACTGTCGCGTTAATTTGTATTGCTAAATCGAAAAGAGCCCTCTGTCGCCGCGAAAATGCGTTCACGTTTGAAATACAAATGAACGCGACGACTGTCGCGTGTTGACGTGCTCGCGTTGACGCTCTAGAAGCAGCTGCCAAGGAGTTTGCATGCTCTGTGGTTCGCGTTTGCAAAACTAAACCTTTTTTGTTACCGATAGTCTCGTTTTTGACCACTATCCCACCTGATGGTATTCGATAGTGTATCCGACGATGGTGAAGCCCGCTTACTTAGAAGCAACCGACTCATTCTTGACTTAACTCCTGGCTGTCACTGAAAACTACTATTTTTGACATCATTACTCACTCGGAAAAGCTAGAAACAGTGTGAACTATGCCTTACTGAAGCTGCAGTAACGGTGTTTACATGAAATCTTCTATCACGTTGAACACAACGTGCTGAGTGTTGTGAAGGGACATTGATTCTATGAAATGAATTAAGTAGTGGAAAGGTTCTAGTGAGCGAAACTTGTTGAGTTGAGTGTGGTACTTTTCCCATCTGAATATAGGGCATTGACGTAGCTTATCTGGATGATAAAGGCCGTTGAGCGATGGAGCAATAGGTAGAGACATTATGTTTCAGAGGAGTCATATTTTGAAGCATGCATTCAGGAATGAGGTGAATTTGAAAAAGAGTTACCGCGGGCCTGGCACAAGCAACTGAAGGAACACGGGTGGGTTTTAGTCAGTAAAAGTCTGACACACCCTTCCGCTTCACCCAGAGCGGGAAAAGTCATTGGATGATTTCCCACCCAAAAAAAAAAAACAGGTGATGATGGCCGCAAGAAGACATATCGAGACTCCTTCGTGCTTCGGAAAGCAGGTTAACCAGTGGGTCCCCGTTATCATTTCGTTATTAGTCATAACGGGTAGTTAGAAGCCAGAATATTTGTCACCAGTCTTGTTGCAAAACGACACAAACACTACGACGACACGGTTGGCGTATTTGTTGAGATATCACAAATCAAATCATTTATTATTTGTCAGAATGAAGGTACTTATACAAAATAAGATGTTGGGTTGTTAGAACAGTTGTACATACACAATTAATGAAAATATTGTGGAAAAAAAAGTGAGATTCAGTTAAAATTTCCAAAAGGCAGTCAATTAATCAATTAGGGTTAAAACAGCCAAAAGCCGAAGTGTTGCGGGTTCGATTCTCGCACGGAACAAATATTTGTATAGTCTATAACTTGCTCCGGATCTGGGTGTCTTGTATATGTGAGTTTAAATGTTTGTAAACGCACCTACGGTACAGGAAGAAATTCCTAGTGTGGGGCAAAGTTTAAAAATAAAAACTTCTGGCTTCTATCTATTGTACTCAGTTACTGGGTTATGGAGTTCAGATAAGCAGTCGTATTCACTCTATTCAAAATACTGACATTCATCTGCTTCGACCTGACAGCCAGGGTTTGAAAGCCGACCCAACACCGTTGGGTAAATGTAAATTGATTGGTCATCGGCAAGATGGACGATTGGGGGCAGGTGGAACAGTGTGCAAAATCCCATAAACCTCCATAGATAAGGGAGGATCTTCCGACCAGAGGGTTGTTGTGTCTGGTCCGGTCAACTGCCCAACGGTTATCGTCGGACTGTTGTATGTGTTCAAATCGCGCCGAAAATTTTGCTTGCGTGATGCAGGATTTTTGTGACGTCATGTTATTAGTTCGGTAGTGGCGGCGTTGATGTCGCGACAAAATTACCCTTTACTCAAATACTTACTAACCGGATGTAGCTGCACACAAATATTTTACATGGAATGTATTTAGTATATACTTAAACTCTAGAATGCCTAACATTACGTAACTTCCGTTTGTCTTGTCTATTCCTGGAGCACTAAATTGCTCTCAGTGGCGCCAAAGATTCTCCCACGGTTTAGCAGTAAACCTAGATATTTAACAATATACATGACATTACAGGCATTAAGTCCGCCATTGTACTGTTGTGCATGAAGTTTAAATAAATATAATGTAAGTATTGCAGCATTCTAAATAGATTAATAATAATACTATATATATCATATATTATTTATTATTATTATCACCGTCTATTTTTGTATGTTAAATTTTTTATTTTCTATAGAAAAATAATAAAAAATCTAAAATTATGTAAATATAATAAATAAATGGAATAATATATATTAATAAGCCTTTACTATTTCCCATCCAAACATTTTTACATACAAGTTTTACACACCTACCATAAAGTTAACCTTTACATTTTTTTACACATTTTTTGATATCTATACTTGATATTATAAAGCTGAAGAGTTTGTTTGTTTATTTGAATGCGCTAATCTCAGGAACTACTGGTTGGAATTGAAAAATTATTTTTGTGTTGGATAGACCATTCCTCGAGGAAGGTTGTAGACATAACATCATGCTAAGACCAATAGGAGCGGAGCATAAATGAAAAATGTTGCAAATACAAAAAAAAATATTCCCCGTTGAGAGCTTCCGTTGCGTGCACTACGTAAGCGGTTAAAGTTACGCAACAATCATGTATGTAGTACAGGTAGGGTAGATAGGGTAAATTGGTAGGTAGGTAGCCAGTTGACGGGAGCGAAGCCGCGTGGGACAGCTAGTACGTAATATACATAAATACTAAATAGATTAAACGTTTATTATAAGTAACTTGTTTAAGTAACTGCCTGTTTCATTCTTCACTTGCTTTCAGAAGTACAAAGGTGGACACTTCTTTGTTTTTCATATGATTTAGATTATATTTAAGAACTGAAGTCATAATGAATGTAGCTTGTAAAATAAAAACTTTTTACTTTACTGGCTAAGCTTATTAAAGAAGGAACTTTAAGAAGCGCAAATTGGGCAACAAGAGTGGTTCTGTGACAAACGTTTTTGTCATTCTACGAGTATTATGTTTCGTCATTGGTTCCCAACCTATGGTTCGAAAGAGTTCAAAAATATGGTCCACAAATGGTTAAAATTTTCAAACTTTTCAACTGAAAAATTAATCAATCCATCAATCGATTTTAAGTTTCTTTACGTTGTGTTTTTGTGACTATGCTATGATTTTTTAAAACGAGGTATGCTACAAGTTTTGAATTTATGATATTAAGTTTATTTTTAAAGTAACACAGTTATATTTTCTTCTGGACTTGTGGTCCCTGTTAACAACAAACAGATCAAAGTTGTCGCAGGTCAAGAAAAGGTTGGGAGCCACTGGACACAACACAATACCATCTGAGATGAAGGAACACTATAGAATAAGGGTCTTCATCACTATCATTTTCATTTAGGAATACGTTCACTCATAGACATAGACCTGCAAGCGTCACCATACTAACCAGTACTGTAATGCACTACTATGCTAGAGGTTAACCTGAGTCACCGCGGTAAGATTTTTACAGTATTGCAATACTGTAAAAAAACTTTCCGTGGTCACAGATAATATAATACTTGCATACAGATGCCTCATCCCACACAAAGAAACCCTGCCAAAGAAACTAGCATTTTTCGTCTGATTAAGATTTTTCTAAAAACATCGATCGCGTTCGGTTCCGTTCCACTGATAGATGATATTAGCAGTGACTTGCAAGTAAAAGGGTTTACTCGGTTCGTAAATACTTTATTTTTAAATAGCATCGATTTGTTTTATATTATTTTTTTGCACGTTTTTGCAGCTTAATTGTACCAGAATGAGTTACCAAATAAAATGGAGTGGATGCCTCAGTAATTTAAAACCACGCCATCTATTGGAATCGATTTTAAATGATCCATTCAAATAATCTTTGAAATGTGAATTAAAAGCCCAATATTCTTTAATTTTGTGCTTAGAAGAGTTAATTAAACAAGAACATCATTTTGTTATGATCATCTCTGGAAAATCTTAATATTTCACAAGACTCAATAACAAATCAAAGCTTGTCACGCCATCTAGTGCAATTTATTTGAACCAAATTTTCTTTATTCGCGTTGGGTGCCCGTGCCGTGGTGACTTAGGTCAACCTTTAGCATCGGTTGGAACAGCAGCTAACTTCTCACATTCAGCGAACAAGAGTCACCTACTCGTAATTGAAACAAATAGCGTAAACAATGTCAAATATAGAAAGTCCCTGTAGACAATCAGAATCGCTAAATTGAGTAAATATTAATGGTTTGGTTTCGATAACGTATTTATGCAGAAGTATTCTGGTGCATTCGTTTGCAGGCGCCACACTCCACGACGCACGACGGGTCAATGAACTTTTTCTCTGCCAAATAACAACTGAATAACGCATGTGTTAACTGATTTTCATTAGTGTTGAGCGTGAGCCTTGAAAGTTTTCTTGAGGTGTTGTAGATCTAAGGTATAAATGGGAAACTGTAAAATGTGGGTAGTTTTTCTCAGAATTAGTTAACCCAATATTAATTTCTATATTCAAACACTTACGTACATACTGGTACAATAACGATTTGTAGCAAGTAATATTTTAAATAAAATTAATAATTTTTTCAATGCTTGTGAAACTTTTGCGAATTATGTAATTCTAGCGCCAAATTTGGCAACTTTTTCCCCGATTAAATATGTAACAAGTAGGTATGGGCACTAATGATCTTCATTAGAACACAAGAACTTCTATTTCAAAACCAATCTTTCAATCAATTTAAATTAAGCCCACTGAAAACGGAAGCAATTGTCAGTTGTCTCATAAAAAGAGTATTTAAGCCAAGAGAACAACCATAAAAAATGCACCAAAAACTCATATTATTATGAGTAAAAAAAATATTACATGCAGGCTGAATATGAAATTGCCCTTGCATGTGTGAAATCAGTTTAAAAGTACAATATGTCAGGCACGGCGGGAAACCCAAGTTGCATTTCAAGGTAGCATACAATTATTGTAAAAACCATTTTTCATTCAAAAGATACGCAAATGGGGGATTTTTTATTATTTAAACAATAATTTTGTTTATTTTTTTAGTTCAGAATAGTTGTAATCGAGGAAACACGGTGGACATCCCACCCATACGCACCAAACGTTTTGGGAATACTTTTATTATGCGCACAGCAAAAGAGTGGTATTCCCTGCCGGAGTCTGTATTTCCTGATAGCTACATCCTGGAAGTCTTTAAGCCAAAAGGTTTCTTCTAGGCAAGCGTGCTTCATCGTCGACCACATCATCGCTTACCATCAGGTGAGATAGTGTTCAAGCGCAAGCATATCACTAATTAAAAACAAAAAACAAACCGACTTCCAAAACAAAACACTACAAAGCGAAAAATAACTTTCTTTTCCAAAGTCGGTGTATTAAAAAAAAGGTACCTACCTATTGAAAACTGTTATTTATTCATACTATTAGGTGTGTACCTTTATACAAAAAGTTATGGCTCAGAACTCTTTAGTCTCTTCTTGTCATATATATATTTTTCTTACTTTAAAAACTGTACTGTTCTCATTTGATTCTATTAAATAATATTCAATACATGCTACTTCTAGTTTATTCCTTCAACAAAAACCGTTTGTATTTTTTTATCCCATTTTAGTTTCAGTAGGTACCTTCAATTAATATGAAAATCATTTATAGCCAAAGTGCACCTCATAATGATTTCAATAAGCCCAAACACGACTAGAATACATTGTTTTATTTCGTAGTTCCAGTGCCTACCTGCCGGCTTCATGATCAAATCAGTTCGATGGTACCATTTTCATCAGTAGGTACCATTTATTTAAAAGTTTTTGCTTCATCATAGTCTGTTGTGTGCGAGATTCTGTTGTGTGTTCGAGATATCTTATATTCTTGACCTAGAATTAAGAAGTTCCAGTGGCCATCTGTGGTCTTCTTCATCAGTTACACTTCACCAAATGATACTTTCTGAACGCAAATGATTGCATTGTTGATGAAAATACCAAAATCGCTTTATGTATGGTTATAATATTTGAGTAAATTCCTCGATTTCTCTAGGAACCGATCATCAGATCCTGACCTGATGACTATCGGATCACCTGGTCCTCCATTTCAAACAAAAGAAGAATTTTCCAAATCGGTCCACGCCTCTCTGTGTAATCGGGGCACATAAATAAAAATAAAAATAAAGGGAGAAAGAAAGAAGGTTCTCAATTCGTCGGAATGAATTGAGAACCTTCTCCTTTCTTTGAAGTCGGTATTAGCGTGGTGAACCTTAACTAAAACTAACAATAACATTTCATTGAAAAGACTTGTTATAATTTTTCTACCTGAAAACCCGTCTGAAACCTGAAAAAGTATATATTTAACCGATCATTAGACATATCAACTGCGATCAGTAACATATAGGAACCGGCCTAGTTAATAAACAATCTGAATCATCTGTCATCATTGAAGCGACTAATCAAAACTGATTGGAGAGTTCGTCGACCTGTCACGTTGCATGCGCCACGCTTGAAACAAATCGATCTGAATGTGCATGTATTTGAATGTATGAAGCGCATTTACAATTAAAACGTAGTGTTTCTGTGTTTATATTCAGTAAAGTTTATTGATATGAAGAAATTGTCATAACTTATAGTTTTTTTTCCCGAGACTATGTTGACACAAAGTTTGTCAATTTTTCAGAGTTACCGCGGCCCTGGCTCCAGCAAATGTAGGAACACGGTCGAAGTCAATGGAGGATTTAAACACCAAAACAAAAAACAAAAAGTTTGACAAATACTACTACGAATAATACTCAATTTCAATCGGGGTTCAAAGTCTGACTTCTTGCACTGCAATAGTGTAGCTTCCTACCATTCCTCCCGGTGGATTCCCGCATTGTCGAGGCGGGGGGGCTCAGTAACCGTGGTTTGGTCGCCCACGGTGAAGCGAAGAGGAACCCGAGAAGGGGCCGCTCGTCAGGGTTTTTGCCGGTTTAGCCGACGACGTAGCGGCGAACTAGTAGGTCGCGGTGCCGTTTGGTAACAGGCGACATCGCAACTGAGGTGGGTCGCAATGTCTTATGGAGCGTCCCAGGTCCCATACGATGTCGCGGCTGAGGGTTGGAGGCCGCGGCGGGAGAGGAGTGCCGGTATTGCGGTGCGCCGCTCTCCCTACCTTCCGCAGCCTGGACGGGGTCGCCACTGTCTGATGGCGGACGCGGTGGGGCCACAGGGGAGGAGGAGTGTCGGCCGAAAAATGGTAGGTGGCGGGGCCATTGACCTTGACCCGTCACGGGGGACCAAGGGTGCACATACACGGGGTCGTCTGGCTCACATGTGCTGGTTTGGACCCTGGGGTGTTCACGGCTTACAGTGTGTTCTGGTGCGCTGGTGATGGGGGGTACTTCCCAGAGGAGGGTCAGGTGGCGGACAGCCGCGGCGGGTTCGCGGTGAGTGCTAACGCGTGCCCGTGCTCCCGCAATAAGCGACACAGGAGGACACCGTGGAGTTGTAGTGGGTTAGAGTCCTACATAACTGCACTATCTCTCCATGGTAGTGCAGAATGCATGAGCATTTCTCCACGCAAAAAAAAGCTTCCTACCATAATTTCGTAATTAGATTATTACTCCTACAAAATATCTTTAACAAACCATTTTGCAAATAAATTATAATCAACTTATTGTATCGAGTTTTCTGGTCACATTTTCTGGTTGAGAAACATTTTGTACACAATGAGTTTCACGTGTTTGAGATGAAGCAATCCATCCACAGACTTCCAAAATAAAGGAGACTTGATTTCTTCACCCCGTTCCCCATTCTCGGACACGTGTCTTTGAGAATGCGTCTGGACTCGTGACTTTTATATTTATAGTATAGGTTTACCCTATTTTCTATTGGTAGGTCTTTAGAAAATGTTTTATTTTTGTAGATCTTGTTTTTATAAACCTGTAAAATATGTAACAATCGATTTTGTGTGTTTTTCTGAGTATTTGTGCTCAAGAAGCTTTTAATAGACCAAAACTTTTCAATTTTAAAAACCGAAAAGGAATTAATAATGGCATGATAAAAGGTTCCATTCTTGGTTTTGTTTAGAGATTATGAAGCTCATGGTACTGAACTAAGTGTTATTATTGATTGTTATGCTATTTTGTTATTATTTATCATCTATTTTATTCCTTAAATAAAGTATGTTCCGTTTCCGTGAATGTATCCGTGGCATCAACAGTGGGCCCTATCAGAATATCAGCGCAGCGATATTATCTTTTAATATCGTTGCACATGCTGAGATAGGAGCCGTTTTGGTCTCGCACGGGGTTATATATTTTTATTTTTTATTATTGTTTGTGTTGTGCTAAACTAGTGTCTCCTGTGCTCAAAAATAAATAATTTTCTTTCTTTCTTTTCTATTTTCTAGCTTCTGCCAGCAGCTTCGCTTACGTGAAAAGTATTTTCTTATCGCAAGGGAATATTATACCGGGATGAATAGTAGCCTATGTGCTATTCAAGACTATAATCTATCTTTGTGTCAAATTTCATCCAGATCCATTCACCCGTTCTGACACACACATCCATCCAAACATTCACATGTATGGTATTAAGTTAGATAAGGAGTAAAATTTACCCTCTTCTGTTTGGCGTTATGTATGTCTATTTTTCGCCGATCCACTTATTTAACGCATTCCTTCACTAAATTCTCGGTATTAAGGCGATATATACGCCCCGATACTGGCCGCAGTACTGGCCGTACGCCCGCTCAGAACCAAAAAATCAATACTGAACCTAGTTATGAACGGTTTTGTTTGCAAAATATTATTTGATTTACATATGTTATTTCAGTTCCAGCCATCAATTTTTCTGTGTATAAATATTTTTAATTTTTAATTTTTATTTATGGAAATGATGACCAAATTGTTCTCCCCTGTCCTATATTTTAACATGACCGTTAATTATTTAAATAAGAAATGTTGGACACTTGATAAACATGTCAAAATTAGTTGTTTATTATTGTGACACTGTAGTATTTTAAACTATTTATATTGCTGTGCCCTAGCAGGGTACATGTATGAAACCTTTATATTTGTAACAACTTTATCAACTACATGAATGCAATAAATGATTATGATTAAAGATCCAAGTCGTTTTGGAGGAGTATACAAAAGTTCCGAAAAATATCGTGTTGCTAATTATTTTCTTTAAGCAAAACTATTAGTTATACGAAAACACCATATTTAAAACATAATGTACATGAAACAATAATAATTTTTTTTTTTTCATACCTTTTAACCCAGACATTTTTACTAAGGAGTATGCTTTAGAACCGTTTTACGGCACTAATGCGGATGTAGGCCCTTAAGAAAGAACCCTAGAAGTGATTTGATTATGCTCCATCAAGGTATTGTTGTATTATAAGTGTTTTTATGTTAATCATACTGGCCCGATTGAATGTGCGGGCTGTCTTCAAAACAAGGAGTCTTTGACCCCTTTGCTAGTCAATAAGTTAATGCACTATTCAGTGTTTTGATGTCTGTAAAGGAACTCTGAAAGTGGTGGAGGTTTTCTTTCGTTTTTTGAAATTCGTAATTCGAAAATTCACATTGTCACAAGCACAACGGTTCTTTATGTCTCTGAAGTTGGCTCTGCCAACCATTGCGTAAAAACCGTTTGTCATCGAGTATACTGCATAGAGTAAGCGAGATCGGACGATGTGACAAACGTAAGCGAGTGAAAGAGATAGTTATACAATGCTATCTTTACTTTCAACATTGACACAAAAATAGCTACTGCGCAGGGTCTTGCAGCCAATTCAGAGACACAAAGATCCGTTGTGAGTATTATAAAGCTGACAGGCTGTACAGCGATACTTTTCTATTATTTTGGTCTCGTTTATTTTCTTATAAAGATGGAAATCTTGTTAGATTTCACTAGAGCTACAACCAAATTCGTACTTTTATTGATATTTTTCATTATTTTGCACTTATTATAAACTCCTTGAAAAACTGCATTTTTCTGACTAGAATGGTTTGTCGTTACTTTGAACTTGACTTGTGTTCATTATAAAAAAACTTACTTTGCATTTCTTTTGAAAGAATGTTGAGGTAAATATTTACATTAATTTGTTATTGTACCTTGAACCGGAAGTTGAATTAATCACTGTCCTTGACATTACTTAGGTACTTTAAATTGATTATACGAATGGAGGAAGTTTTCGATTCAGGCAGCTTTCTCTTACTCTATACACTGCTATAGAACAAGGCACTGTTAAGTATACAGTCAAGATTTATTGGAAAATAGGAAAATGCATTTTGTAAAGGAATGGTACTCGTACTTTTATTTATTGTAGCTGTCCCACGCGGCTTCGCACCCATCAACTAGCTACCTACCTACCTACCCTACCCTACCTACCCTACATACATCAATGATGCGTAACTTTAAACACTTACACAGCGCATGCGACGAAAGCTCTCAAAAAGGAATATTTTTCCAATTTTTGTGACATTTTTCATTTATGCTCCGGTCCTATTGGCCGTAGCGTGATGTTATATAGCCTATAACCTTCCTCGATAAATGGACTATCAAACACAAAAAGAATTTCTCAATTTCAACCAGTAGTTCCTGAGATTAGCGCGTTCAAACAAACAAACAAACAAACAAACTCGTCAGCTTTATAATATTAGTATAGATTATAATTTGATCGTAATGTCACATCATCATTCGATTTCATATTTTATCCCGGTTCATTAAAGAAACGAATCTAAAACGCCGGTGCTTATCATGTTCTGTCGCTTGCACACTTGTGCCGTCTGTACTGTGCAAGCGAGAGAACAATATAAGCACCGCTCTTTTAGATTGGTTTCTTTAATGAACCGGGTTATACAGATTTCATCCGGAAAATACGATTTTATTGATATAGTTTTCTTCACCTTGAAAACAAATCGTTTTGTGTTGGCATAATCAATTTGATTCTCAATTCAAAAATTACTTGTTGTTGAATGCTATTTAAAATTAAATCGACTGCCAAGGACCACCATTAACCATATTCAAGCCCAATTTAAACTCGCATTCCAATTAAAAAGTTTTTAACTTTCGTTATTTTGCATTTTTCTGGAATGCGGACATGAATTTATTTTTCACAATTCGACATAACCAGTCTGTAGCGGATGTAAGTACTAGGGCACTAAGTAACAAAGGAGGTATTTTCATTCTGTTTATGGTACTAAATAGTGGTGGGTGAAAACCAAGAAGGCGTAATTTTTATGGCCCATGAGGAAAACATAAAGGGATACACATTAAATAGATTTTGACGATTGCGGTATCGTTCATGTCGTTTTATGTTCCTGACTCTGGCTGGCTGGACGTTGTCTTTGCTTTGTTTATGTAAATATTTTTGTGGGAGGGATTTGAATAATAACAATTCCAACAAGCCTAAAAACGACTGGAATACATTGTTTTATTACGGAGTTCCGGTGCCTACCTTCTTCCGGCTTCATCACCAGCTGGTACAATTCAGTTCGATGGTACCATTTTCATTAGAACCATTTATTTAAATCTGCTTAATCACAGTCATTTAATTATTCGAGATATCTTATACCCAAAGCATACATATCATTGAGAAGTTCCAGTGGCCATCTGTGGTCTTCTTCTAATGAAGAAGACCACAGCTAGCCAATTGATGGTAACTGATGTTCCGCTTGACCAAATGATACTTCCTGAATGGAAATCTTGCCATATCGGTGATAATACTAAATTCGCTATAAATATGGCAATACAATTTAAGGAGTGCCCTCGATTTCCATGGATCCCCTCATCAGATCCGGACTTGGTGACAATGAAACGACCTCAAGAAAAGGGTATACCCTTTCAAACAAAAAAGTATTTCAAAGTCGGTCCATAATTGACGGAGTAATCGGTGAACATACACAAAAAAATATTACAAACATACAGTTGAACATAGAAGCTCCTCTGTTTTGGAAAGTCGGTTAAAAATAGCCTAAGATTCACAGCGATAGTGCAGCTTTCCGCCAATCAAAAAATGTTCGTAATCAAATCAATCAGTACTGCCAGGAAAATTATGCACTACAATTTCTATAAACAATTTAATTGTATTAAAATAATAATTTAGGTGATTTGTATATCCTTTAACTAAAAACTCCTCCACATCGTTGTCCACTGGTAATGTACCCAAAAGACTGGCAGCATTGCCACGTTGTCCTTTAACTTGGTTCAAGATGTACCAAGAGCAAACAAAAATATGCTTTCCCCGAACTGGTACCAGGCTCGGAGAACCGTCAAGGAGTTTACATCTAAAAATAGCTCACTAAAAACAGGTTGTGCAATCCGGAACCATTCCTGGAGTGGCAGCGGGGGGCCGCCATATTTCATACAAGTAATGACAGACTTACGATAATTATGAGTAATTATCAGAAGTGGAACAAAAAGCTCCCCTTGTCTGTAATATCCTGTTAGCTTATGTCTTAGATTTTAATTAGGGCGCGTTTCGGATTGTATGTTTTCGCGCAGTGAGCAGAATTTAAATTCTCTATACTGTAAAGATTTGTAAATTTTCTTGAAGAATAATGCTACTGGCGATGTGGTTTAATGAGATAATTAGATGAGAGAACATATTTGCGTTACTGGAATAAATAACATCCTTGGAAAACACGCAGATTTTCCATCAATGTGTTGACATATTTATTAGTTCACCGGTGTTTCCCAAGCCACTGCAGATAAGATTTCCTTTGTTTACTGAATATTAGAAGATTATTTATCCCCCCTCTCCCCCGCCTGTCCCAGCTTCGCACATGTGTGCTAATGAAGAAAATGAAACTATTTTTCATTCATAAAAAGCGTGTCATGACAATAACAAACACAACAATAAAACAATAAGCCAAACAGCGAGCCCTTATGAATTTTCAATATAAACTGTTTAAAATGATATAGATGAACTGAATTTTTCAGCCGAATGCTGTGTAATTCAGCCAGTATTTTGCGATAATATCACGCATGGTCAACGACTCTTTGCTTACAGTTAGCGGCACTGATACATACGTTTTCAGGTTTACAGCACTGCTGGTCTGCCTGAATAACTTTACATTATTATACTCGTATTTTGTTTGCTTTTTCAGGCGGGAGTTTAAATCATTCTAGACATATTGATGTTTGACTTAATAGGTGTAAGTGTCGTAAACCAATTTATTGGTATGCGAGCGCTAATCCCACCGAAAAACTACCACGCAGTTTGGTGGAATAGTGATTAAAAAAAAAAAAAAAATTAAATAAACGATTATTCATTTATTTAAACTTAAAGATAAATTGCCAAAATAACTACGATAGTTAGATGAATTCATTATTTATTTAATTTAAACATTGTTTTAGATTTCAACTAGACGGGAGGAACTGGCTCCTTTCAGTACTCCAATGGTTTAATGTTTTTCAATTGGGCGCACGGTTGGCGCAGTGGTTAGGCAATTGCCTGCTGCGCTGCGTGTCGCGGGTTCGATTCCTCGACGGAACAAATATTTGTATGACCTACAGATAGTTGTTCCGGCTCTGGGTGTTGTGTATGTGAGTTTATATGTTTGTAAACGCACCCACGAAACAGGAAGAAATTCCTAGTGTGGGCCAAATTTAAAAAAAAAGAAAAAAGGTGTGTTCACATCATGATCACCATTATTTCATCCGAAAGACCGCCACAGCTGGGCGTGTAGCTCACCAAGCATCGTCTTATGCGTTCATGACCGGTCCTGTCTTGTGGTTCGCGCAATGTATACTTATTCAATAAATATGATGAAAACCCATGAAGTTAAAATAAAACATAGGTGAAAACTATATCCTCACAAATGATGATATTTTAAGTCCCGCTGCCACCCCCGCAACCTCTCTAGGCAAAGCATAGACTACTATTATATACTAGAGAGTGACGTTCAATCGACGATATGTTTTTTTTCGTATTTGGCAACTAAGAGAATGTAACTCAGATGTAACTATTCTAGAAGCGTCAACGAAAATGGTTGTCTAAAGTCCAAAATGACTTATCTATATTTTTTACTTTTTTATTTATTCATTCAAAATTTGTTTACACTTTTATATTCATACATTCTGCCAAACTTTAAAACAGTTTTTCGGCAGATATACTATCTGTACTTGTATATTAATCTATATCTATACTAAAACGACTATTATAAAGAGGAATGATTTGTATTTTTGTATGTAACGAATAAACTTAAAAACTACTGGACTGATTTCAAAAATTCTTTCACCGTTGGAAAGCTACACTGTCCCCGGGTGACATAGGCTACTTTTTAGCCCTGTATTCCTACGGGAACGGAAATACGCGGATAAAACCGCGAGGCATCCGCTAGTAATATTATGTAAACGTAAAGTGTATGAGTTTGTAGGTATCTCTGGATCTACTGAGCCGATTAAAATGAAATTTGGCATGGAGGTAGTTTGAGACCTTGGGAATGATAAAACACTTTACGCGGGTGAAACTGCGGGCAGAAGCTAGTATGAGATAATTCACGCTACATTTCGGTAGCGCATGTCCATCCGCTAGAATCCGCATAGAATATCACTTGTCTAGGCCCTTTTATCACTACAATGACATCAGCCATTCTCGTGTTAACTAATGTCTAAATAAGAATGTCTAAATAAGAGAATTTTTGGTCTTAAACATAACGAAAACAAAATCACACCTTTTTTATTGGTCAAACGCGTACGTCTCACCTGATGGTAAGCGATGATGTGGTCTACGGTGAAGCACGCTTGCCTGGAAATAACCTATTCACTCTTGATTTTAAGACCCTAAGGTTGTAGTTATCAGGAAACAAAGACTCCGGCAGAGAATTCCACTCCTTAGCTGTGCGCACAATGAAAGTATTAGCAAAAAGCTTTGTGCGTATGGGTGGAATCTCTTCCATGTACCGATCGCGCATTGCCGTACGTCTTGTAGTCCGATGATGGAAAGGGCCAGGCGCCATCAAATTGTGCAGTTCCGTCGCACATTCACCGAAATGTAACCGATAAAAAACCGACAGGCTGGCAACTGGGCGTCGATGTTCGAGACTCTGGAGCTTTGACGCGACCAGTGCATCGCTTCTCCCTCGGAACCAATAAAACCTCGAAACTAACTGAAAAATCTTCAAAAATACCACTCTAACATAACCCAATGTTATCGCACTACAATTTGAATCATTCATGACTCCTAAGCTTCATAATCTCCTAGTGAGTGACGCTACTGAATACATTGTTCAGGTTATTGACAGCGCTTAATATTTTATGTAGGCGCTGAATCGTTTCATTTATTTTGTATTTTTTCAGTGTTTTTGTGGCAAGGATGGCAGATGTTGCTGAAATTGTGTTGTTTTGTTGATTGAATAAAAAGGTTCTCGACAATTGGGCTAAGCTTCTCGGAAAAAAGTGGAATGACACATAATGGTACTTCGACATCTAGAACTAGCCTAGGTCGACACCAATTTTCTCGGACTGGTTGGTTACGAATGACTGGAAGTGACCGAGGATCTTTCTTTTGATGTTCAGTCTATCTGTTCTGGATACCATGAGGTGTATGAAAGTGTTGAGAGATTTAGGACAGATACAGAATTTGTTAAAATGAATTGCATTGGGATTGTATAAAAAATATGATACGACATAATTCCGCTGATTTGATAGTGACCACTCAGAAAGACACTTACTGTTAACAAGTAAAATTTAAAAATTTAGAATATTCCCGACACATTTTCATTTCATGCTACATAATTTATTTAGTAGTAGACACACTTCGATTGATAGAACACATAATTTTACTACACCATATCTTGCGAAAACACACCGGTTCGTACAGTAAAACGCTCATAACTTTTGAACGGCTGAACCGATTTTTATCAAACATAACTAAGAACACTTCCAATAAAGTCACCTTTCAAAAAAAGAACATAATCAAAATTTGTTGATCCATTTAGGAGTTATGATGCCACAGATATACACAAACACAGAGGTACACACGTTAAACTTATACACTCCTATTTTTCCGTAGGAGGTTAAAAACAACACGCATGGGTTTTCCAAAGGGTTAGGGGAGTGTTTTATTTCCATGAAGTAGGGTTCAGCCCCGGTCAGGGGGGTAGGCTGAAATCAACCGGTCACAAATTATTCATACGCTTGTGAGAAATTCCAGATGAAAAACTTGTGAAAACTGTTTTAAATCTTTCAATTTTATTGACAGTTATTGTCTACAGCCCTAAGTTATATTTGGGCACGAGACGTGTAGGTTATGCTGCTTTTTTAAATGTTTCCAGTGTGTGTCTGGACGGCAGAGATTTGGGTGAAAAATACGCATTACCAACAACTGCTTGTTCGAATATTGAACTAATTGTAATAACTGAATTATTTATGTCTCTATTCGTATACACGCTGACTTCCTCTTACAGGGTGATCTGAATATTGGCAATATTTGGACAACAAAGGAAAAAGAAGCTAATAATAGGTACAGCGTGATATAAAAAGCACATTTCATAAATGTTTAGGATAATACGCTTGTATAAACTCATCACTTTATATCAAATTAAAGTTTGGATGTATGTTTGTTTCCCAATCACGCCAGAATGGCTGAACGAATCTGGATGAAATTTGGATTATAGCCTGGAATAGCACAAAGGATACTTTTTATCCCAGTATATTTTTCTCTTGGGCGCTGGCAGAAGCTAGTAACAAAATAAATCTTATTTTTGGAATAACCAAAGTTGCTGGGGACGCACGAGACCGGTCAATGTGGCGACGCTTGGGGAAGGCCTATGTCTAGCAGTGGACGTCTTTCGGCTGATATGATGATGATGATGAATCGTGAAAATGGATGGAGCTTAATAAAAATTGGTAGACTACAATCAATGATATCAAGAATGTAGAAGTTAAAAGTGACTTTTAATAAGAAGAGCTTTGTTTATTTTTCATGTTATGATAAGCGTGTTCTACAAATGAAAGGGTTCATGAAATACTTCGTCATCATCTAACACCCTTTTTTTCTTTTTTTAGTGTGGAGAAAAGCTCATACATACTGCGCTACCACGGGGAGATAGCGCAGTTATATGGGACTCTAACCCACTACAACTCTACGGTGTCCTCCTGTGCCGTTTATTGCGGGAACACGGGCACGCGTTAGCTCTCACCGCGAACCCATCGCGGCCATCCGTAACCGGATTCTCCTCTGGGACCCCTCATCACCGGCGCACCAGAACACACTGTGCGCCGTGACCACCCCAGGGGCAAATCCAGCATAAGGGTGCCAGACGACCCCGTGTATGGCACCCTTGGTCCCCTTGTGACGGTGCAAGGTCAATGGCCCCGCCACCCACCATTTTTCGGCATAAAGAGGAGGATAAGGAGAGCGGCCCACGCTATACCGACACTCCTCCTCCCCTGCGGCCCCACCGCGTCCGCCATCAGACGGTGGCGACCCCGTCCAGGCCGCGGAAGGTAGGGAGAGGGCGCACCGCAATACCGGCACTCCTCTCCCGCCGCGGCCTCCGACCCTCAGCCGCGACATTGTATGGGTATGGGAGAACACATACGACATTGCGGCCCGCCTCAGTTGTATCCCTCGCCCAGACAGCACCGCAACCTACATGTTGGCCGATACATCGTTGGCTTATCAGCCAAAGTCCTGACGAGCGGCCCTTCCTCGGGTTCCTCTTCGCTTCACTGTGGGTAACCAAGTCAAGGTTACTGAGCCCCCCCGCATCGACAATGCTGGAACCCACCGGGGTGCTCATCTTACTCCTGGTTTCTGAATTGAGTATTCGAAGTTCTTGTCAAACTTTACCCTTAAAGTAGAAGTTCGACAAGTTCTTAACTCTAAAATCCTCAATTTAAAAACCGGGTTTAAAATCACAATCGACAAGTCGAATCTTTTTATATACCTACAAAAATCATTATATGTATGTGGTGGCTATGTAGATCTCTTCATCCATATTAATGCCCAGTTTAGATTTTGTATTCTAACTAAGCGGATAATCGCGTGATGGCGGAATCCTATTGTGAAAATTATACACTGTGTAAGTCAAATTATCTGGAAGACACGTGTAAGTTCTGTTGACTTTGATTTTCTATGTATTGATTAATGCTTTTTTTTTCAACAGAGGACACATGCACACGAAGCATGAGCTTTTGGAGATAGAGTTCGGTGAAGAATATTCGCCGAAAAAAACTCACCAGTACTTAGTAGTAAAAAATGTCGTGGTGGCCTAGTGGCTAAGACCTCGCCTCTCGTGCTTAAGGTCGTGAGTACCAATCTGACTTTTTCAAATTCATGTGTACTTTCTATGTTTATCTTGGACATCAAAGGCAACGTTGAAGGAAAATACTGTGAGGATACCTGGACTTATATAGATAATGTAAATCTGAAATAGCCATGTGAAGGGCCTGTGGGGTTCCCAGAGGCGGCTTAATTAACTCTGACACCAGAAGTGGCCACATCCTCACACGAAAAGAAGAAGAAGAAGCGTTATCGATGCTGAAAAATTCCAAATGTATGAGATTGAAATGTGCTACCGAAATGTGCACATCGATGACTGTTTGTGGTAGACTTGGTCTTGAATGGAAACCGCAAGCTGGTAAACATAGGTTAGGCAATGATATTTTATATATACTGAGGTAGATACGTTTTACCGACGTCTGCGTGGCAATACAAACACAAGCTGACCAGCTTGAGTGAAGTCCGTCCTGCGTCTGGCCGCGACACGAACGTACCTTTGAACAGTATGTTTATCTCTTTCTGACAACGGGGTCCTATATATATCTCTGTGATCTTATTTATTATTTATTTATTATAATTTACTCAGTGACAGAAATGAAGTTCCAAGTTCCATAGTTTTTCATAGGTCCTATGTAGTAAGCTAAAGTAAGATATCAATCACCATGTTTGTATTTCTTTGTAATGAGTATAACGTCTCTATAAGTAAAATCTCATTGAGGTAAGGTCGGACGCTCTCAGGTTAAGTGTAGCGATTATCTTCGCAGGGTGGGTGGTAGCAGCTGGATGAGAGTTGTATGAGCAAATGTCATGCATTTGGAGATGATGACGATGACCGAAATGTCACATAGGTTATCCCAAACATTTGGACTTTTGACAATCGTTATGCCTGATAGAATATCACCTTGTCTAGAACCTAAAAAGGCTATATATTTTAGAAATGACATAAAAAGGAGTGTTTTTAAGCATAGCGTATCAGCGGGCCATGTTCTTGCCAATCGATGTATGTAGGTAGAACACAGGCAAGGCTACTGAAAAAGCCATGAAAATTACAAATTGAATAAATCTTCTGAACAACTTAAGCAACATTACGTCACACCGAAGAAACGTGTAAACAAACCTACTTTCTCAGACGGCGTCACGTGCAAAAGCTATATAAAGAATAGGTGGCATGCATTATGTAGGCATCATGCACTGATATTTTGAAATAGGTCAAAAACAACAGAATTTGATTTATATCTTGCGAAATGAACCTTCGTGGAGTCATATTTATTCAGTTCCTTGCTGGGGCAATGTACTAGGAGTTAATGGGGCCAGGGAGTTGGGGCTGTGAGTCATCGAGATTTATTTTATCTACGGTCTTAAGAGATACAAGTTACATTTGGCCTAAGGTAAGCACATTTTGAGCATCTCTTTTTGACCACCATATTTAACGCCTCACAGAAATGTTTATGTTTCCCTCAGACAACCTCAGAAATTGTTTGAATCCTGTAGAAGATTCTAAAAGATTTTAAAAAAGTATTTTCGGCGTTATTACGTCGTGCCTGTATGCAGGCCTTTACAAATACTATATGTTTTTTAAAAAGCTCTTCCCTTCTGCTTTGGTCTCGTCCAAACCTTAAGGATTGGAAGAACGAAGAACCAATCAATTTTGCTTAAGTGCTCACTTTGACAACAGTTTACCTACCTACCGTACTCTACCTACCCTCCCTTACCTACTTACCAATTTGTTAAACTATTTATTTGAATAAGAATTATACTGCAATTCGAATGTAACCAACTTTTGTTTCTACCGGCGGCGGCGATCTTATTAAAATTTAGAAGATCAAAGGTGCTACTGTGACTAAACTATGATAGTTTTTTTTTTATTTTTTTTTTTATTGTAAATAGGCTCGCGCTTGACCACTATCTCACCTGATGGTAAGCGATGATGTGGTCGACATAGTTAGATTTATTGTCTCGCAGACTTTTTTGTAGGTTCATCAATAGTTTTCTCAGCGCACGCCAAAGAATGAATTTTATAGGCAACATTTTGCTTCTTTGGGTTACGTTATTGTAACTTTCATAAGGATCTTTAATATTTTTTAAAATAAATTATAGCCTATGACACTTAGGAATAATGTAGCGTTTTACTGGCGAAAGAATTTCCAAAATCGGTTCAGTAGATCGAGAGATTACCTCCTACTACGGCACAAACTCACAAACTTTACCTCTTTATAGATTTAACAGAAAGACTCAAAAACACATTGTCACATTGGCACGTTGTCTCTCCGCAGGAGTCTTTACTTTAAGTTTTTGAAAAGTTCTCACCCATCAGTTTTGAAATCCCATATAAACATCTGGGCTTGATCAAATTAATTTCGCTAAACTGCTTTTGAGAACAGTTTGGAGTCAATGTACTAGGAGTTAATGGGGCTCGGGAGTTAGTTTAGGTGGTTCTTTCGTGAATATGATCACGTAGGTGCTTGTGAGTCATCTAGATGAGATCGGAGGCTCAAGATCTTGTTCTAAGCACATCTGGTTTTGATCACAATATTTTACAAAATAACAGAAAGAGTTAAATAAGGTTCTTCTTATTTATATGAACATTTCTGAAACTTCAATGAGCACTAACAAAGCGTTTATTTCTCCTTTATATTTCGTTTTTCAAGTAAAATAATTATGCCCAAACATTTTTCAATAACAAATCAGTTGTCAACAATACCACGCGTTCATGAGTAATTCATATTTTTAAACAAAACATAACATTACGCTGTGCTTGTGTTTGTGACGATTGACTTGTAAAGTAGAAGGGGAAGAATATTGGCTAGCAATTAATAATGTAACATGACTTTTTGGTACGTTATTTTACGTTGATTTTAGAGGTAGCTATGACATTTTCTGAGGAACAGTTGCACCAAAAACGAATTAAGAGTTAGTTGCTAACATGAGGTTAAATTAAAAAATGTCATACGTTATCGCCGTGTTAGCTACGAACTCCGAGTTTACGATAACCCAGGGTGGCACAAATGAGCCTCAGTGATTTTTTTTCGCTGTAAGATTTTGACTTTGTGAGGATTCCGCAGTTTTCTACACAGGTTTGAAAATAAACACACCTAATAGAAAAGCTTCTAAGTACTCAAAAACTCAACTGTTTTCAGACTATAAGGCACTTGTCACTCTGGATGCGTTCTGCGTCCTGCGGTCCGGTCACTCAAACATTTCCCACACCAAATGTTCGAGTGACCGGATCGCAGGACGTAGAACGCATCCAGTGTAGCAAAGCCCTAATAATAATACGTTTATTGTATAGTACTATCAGGAGAAGTAATGATTTAACCATTTGTTAGACTAACAATTGATGTTTAAAAGGAAATTAGAAACCGTTGGTTAGAATATTTAACCATCTGTTAACTACGGATAAAAACTGGGGCTAAATTGTTTAGATTGAAATGTAACGAATGTTTTAATATTTATTTTTAATTTAGGAAGACACAAAAAAGAATCATTCATTCAGAATTTTGCTGACCATTTTAAAATAATTTTGATTATATGATTGCCAATACAAAAAATATTTTTAAAATAGATTCCACACATACTTAGCGTAAAGTTATTTCATACATACAAACATCTGATAATCATGGACGATTTTATGCATGCACGCTACAAAGAGGGACATGTATGGAAATTATATGCTTTTAAAAATTATAATGGAGAATATGGCGTCACTATCCGGTTCAAGTTCAGTGCTGAACATTTTTAAAACGGTCAAGAACGTGCAAGAATTTAATTATCATTTGTATCTTTAGTCTATGAAAGATTATTTTGTTAAGATATTCCTACTTATCTTTCATATTTTTCAAACGACTTCAAAAAGGAAGAGGTTCTCAATTTGATAGTAGGTATATATATTTTTTTCATATTGTTACCTCAAAACGTTTTACTAAGTGAACCAATTTTGCTGATTTTTTTTTAAGCTGGTGCTTCTCATTTAATTCTATTAAAATTTGATAAAGATCTGATGAAGAACTACTAGGAGATATACGACAGATCTCTTCAATATACAAAGGAACATCTCTTGGGATTGCTGCAATCGCATGTCTGTGTATTGTTTATGACATTACAGAACATAACATCACGCCGGTAAACTTTAAAGGAGTACGCAGATATGTACAGTTCACCCTGGTACACTCTCATTTCCGTTCCTAAGCTATGGGCGTTTTACTGTTTGAATTGGGGTGTTTTCGCATGATATCATGTCATAATTACGTGTACAATAGATTGTCGATCGAAGCGTGTTTACTACTAGATAAATTATGTAGCAAGAAACAAATATGACGGGGTTTTTTTATTTTACTTGTTCACTTTGTAGTATTTTTATTTGGAAGTCGGTAGTTATTTTTTTTTGTAAAACAGATTATTATATTTTATACTTAATCATTTTAAGTTGACGAAATAATTAATGGTATCGTTATTGTAGCAACGTAAGATCGTAAATAAAGAAACACAATACAAAAATCAAATAAAATTTGTCATATTTTCCTAAAACATTATAAAGTAATAAATAAACCAAACAAATGTGTCAATAAAACTGTCAATTTCTAACTCCTATATAAGTATAAATCCAATCCAGTTTCATAAATCATTACAAAAATAAATATTAGATTTATAATTTTTCATACATACTTTAAGCCTTTGACAACGTCTACGAAAATAAACTTCTGAAGTATCATTAATATTATTTAAAACGATTTGTAGGCTTGTAATGCACATTTGGGCTATTGTAAGCTGTTGTAACCCATTGTGGACTTTTGTTACTGTAATCCTTTTGTGATTACTTAATAAAGTGTGGATTTTCAAGCGGTCTGCGTTTTGCGATTGTCGCAAGACAAGGTGCAAAAAAATATGTTCGGACATGAATGACCGATGTTTTTGTGTACAGGAGGTTTGAAATGAATGCTACGATATTTTTGAAAAGGCTTTCGGCATTTTATTTAGGCCAGTAATATATAATCAGCATAATATACGTTTGTGAAACCTTTAATTTGAAGATAAGCAAGGTCATTTAAAAGATAGACATTAAAATTGTTTAATTTCAAGTTTCGTTTCATTCACCAAAAATTTGGACGCAAACGTCTAATCCTGTTCTCAAAACAAATATTCATGGATTTCAGCACAGTATAGTATCCTATTCATATCTTTACAATGGCCAAAAACCTTGAATATTTTCCAGAACATCAGGCTGTATCTCCTGGCAGCGGGCGGTGCAAGGCTGGTCACTAAAGCTGCGGACACAATACAACGAAAGTTCGTAATTCGCACGTCTGCAGCTCTACACTAGACCGCACGAGGCGACTATGCATGGAAGGAAGAAAGTACTGTATTTTTGGAAGTAAGACAAATTTGGCTTTATTTTCTGTATAGACAAGCCCAATAATAGTAGTAGAACTATTGAAGTAGCTTATTTGATATTAAATTTAACCAATAAAAGCGGATAAAACGCGATTGACCAATTGTCGCCTTAATTTTGCGATTGTTTTTGTTTCAGGAACTGGGCACACAGCTGATGTCATGTTTCTGCCGTCTACAACCTTTGAAAGATCTTTTAACATCTTTATTACAAGACCTATGTACCCATTCGTACTAAACGACATTGCAAGCTGGTACTGTAATAGTATAGTCAGTACTTTCGTGCAGCCATACATACGGCACCCACCTCATCGATCCTTCAGCCCTCAATAACCGCATTGTGGTCAAGTCGACCATATTGTCCACTTCAGAAAAAAATAAGGATTATAATCTTGTAATACATTCGCGACAAAAGATTGGGACAACGCGTGGACATGTTTTTTCCATAAAATTATTAATAAGTGGGCTTGAGTCGCTTGTAAAGGGTTAAGGAGGTACCTGGGATAGGATATCGATGTTTTTGATATTTATTATAAGGTTTGATCACTTAACTACGATCAATTCAATTCACCCCAGATACCAAAATTAAAGCAATCGCTGACAAGGCAGGTCTTTGGCACCCCAGGCGGGATCTTTACTTTGTGTAAATTATTTTTCTTCATTCCTGCTCCCAAAATGGTTGAAAGCAAACATCGTGAACCGGTGTTCTAGAACAAAACATACGAAAATATGTATCAACAAATGTTTTTGGATTACGTATCACTCCATCTTTACAGAGTCGAGCCTGGGGGCTGGGGGTCTACTCTAATCATGAAGTCCGTAGTTTCGGCCTTCGTTACGGGCGTTTGTTACTCCGTATCAACTACGGAAGGATGATTCGTTCGTGGCCCGAACTAAGAATGAATGACAACACAATTTGACAATGTACCTATTTCCGATGTGTTTTTACCCGTCCGAAAATATGACCTTAACACTTGTTTTTTACTGCACAGTTTCAGAGTACTTTCTGACGGGGCCTGTAACTTCGTTGACGGAGATTCGGAATAGACGCCCCGGTGTCCCAGTAGTGGCCAATTATGCTGTGCTATTTAGAATATCGTCGTGACGTAAAATTTTACTCGTGAATTTCCTGAATTAACTTTCATAAATAAACATTCATGTTTATTCTGGTTTATGGTTTTTCTTGTTTGTAATGTTCTGGAATTGCCCGCCTGGACAATGTGTAATCTGGAAATGTATAAATGGTTGGACAATCCCAAAATATTGATTTGTCCACAATTTGTAACTCAATGGCAAAAGTTCTGCAGGCTTATTACGTATCTTTTGCAAAAGCAAAACGATAGCGATTTTTGCGCAATAATTGCTCTTCAATAAAGAAGTTTTAGAGATTTGGTGTTTTTCTTAGAAATAAGTATATTTGACAAACAGCGAACGATTGTGTAGGACTTAACCATACCGACACTGAAGGTAATGCCGACTTTTATGACATAAAGCGTTTGATCGCGCGATGATTGCTGATGCTGTTTCTTACGTAATACACCTGCCGATTGTTTCCGTCACTGTTTTGTATTAAATTGGACTCGAGAACACACTCTCGGAATAGTAATTAAGAGCCAACAAGAATTATAGTCAAATTAATGTTAAATAATACATAGAGAGCCACTCAGAAAGATTAAATTTAATAATTTAAGTTAATTGAATCCAAAGTTATATTTTTTTTGCTCTACCTTAAAACATCGACAAAATATACCCCTTCTACACGAATCTCATCCCTACTGTACTAAAACAGCGGAAATGTCGCAAAATATCCGAAAGCAAGGTGCTGTCTGACCACCGGTACATCGGTACATTATTGAAAAAAGCGCGCGAACTAAACTGAACACAATTGCATGCGATGATGGATCACCCATGTGTTGTCCGACGATGTCTATGGCAAGGGTTGGTTAGTATGGAAATAATGCTTGTTTGTTTTGTTAGAGAACTGCAGAGTGATTTATGGTAAGTATTGTTTTTACCCAACTCCGAGTGTTATTGTGATAGTCTTTGAATCCATACTTATCTTAACGTAAATTTTAAATGGGAATGTGTTTTTGTTCGTTATGCTTTTACGACTTAACGGCTGAACAGATTTGGATGATACTAATTGACACATCGGTAGAGTATGTCGTTTATTAGGACGTAGGTTAGTTTTTATTATCCAGGAATATGTTCCCTTGACGTGATTCCCGACTTTCACGCGGGCGAAACCGCTAGTAGAAGCTAATTTAAAATATTTTTTGTAGTTATACAACTTTCTTGGTTAAGTTTTTAATGTTTGTTTTTAACATTTCTATTTTGAATTTACATATTTTTAATTAATTATAACTTTAAATTTAATAAATTGACAATTTGTTTTTAGTCAATCTCTTGTCCAATTTCGCAATATTTTGTAAATGTTTATTTGATTTGGAATGTAGCTTTTATTAACACTAGTTTTATAAGTATTCGTTACTGACAAGAAATGGATTGTAAATCGTCTGAATTTTAAAAATAAATTAAAATTTGCCAAAGGGATCATTCACATCAACACAGGAAAGTATGTGCTATTCTAGACTTTGGCAGTGAGATAGATTATAATATACATAATTCGATCATTTAGATATTCAGAGCCGTTCAGCCGTTCTGGCGTTATTGAATAACAAATATCCATCCGTCCAATCTTTCGCATTTATAATATTAGTAGGCTTTAGAACTAAAATAAAATAAAAATGATGTGTTCATTTACAAAAGCAAAAAATAATAACAATAATGAAATTAATTATGAAATCACGCATTTGAAAAAACTCATGATTCCTTACAAAGTAATTGACGCACAACCGCATAAATACTTACGTAAATGGAAATCTGTTGCTGTCTGGCTAAAACTTATGCATTGGCGACGTAATTATTATTAGGAAAAAAAATAAAAACAGCAATTATGACAGTGTTACTTATTTAGTGTTAAAAAGGAAAATTTCTGTTTTCCTTGTTTAAGAAGGCTCAAAGTAAACCGAATAACCATTTATTTGAAAATACAAGTAGGTATGTTACATAAATTTTGCAAAAGCCCTTTCCGTATCAATCTAACCCAATCTCGGATTGACCAGAAGTGTCCGCGCGCGTGCTTCCCGCGAATAGGACCTCTAAACTTGTTATATCAACTTTATTGCATTGATACAGAGTTAATTTTTGCTTGTTGATTGATGAAATATTTCGCTAAGTGCTTGTATTGTCATTTATTATGTCTTCCGCACGCGTTCGTCGAAGCGTGTTCGATGTTCAAATGTTTGAACCGATGTCTGAATCGATATCACACATCATTTATTATCGTTCAAATTTCGAATGAATGCGTCCATCTTTTTTCGGTTTTGAGTTAAACGACGCCATTTTTTCGCGGGTGATGTTACATTACGTGTTTACCAAGTATTTTAGGTTTTGCGCTTTTTTTGGCACATTATTATTTTTATGGCTTGAAATCAATGATGTTATTCTTTGCTTGAAAGGTTTGAAGTTTTGGTTCGGTTTGAAGCACCATCTGTTGAATAGTTTAAGTTTTCTTAATAAATATCTCTATTTTACTCAAATATTGTGTCCTCTTATTTCTGAGGTGTAGGCAATTATTACTTACTTGAATAATAATTATCAATATCATAATTCTTTTGCCTTTCCTGAAGACAGCGTAACAAGTCTTTTTACCTGACTGCCGAAGGAGGGTTATGTGTTTATCAGTCGTATGTATGTTTGTTCCGCGGCGTTCACGTTTAGACACCAAATGCGTTGCTCGATTTTGATGATTCTTATGACAATCGATTCGTCTTAAATTTGCGAGTGTCACTGGCTACATCAAAATTGGAAAATGTAAATATGGCCATATCGTGGGCGCCCAATTGTTTTTCTTCTTAAATCATCGTGTCACGTGTTCAAAATAAAGGGTTTTAAGAAGTGATTTCAAGAATATATAATTAAATGTTAAAATTTTACAAATTCGAAAAAAATGTGAACTAAGAAGTTATACCTAAATAAAAACAAAAATCAAAAAACCGCATTGCTTAAGAAGCGAACTAAAAAGAAGTAAACAAGAGGAAAATCACGCTATGCATTCGGAGGATACATCTGGTTATGGTCAGCCAGCTCGCGAATATGAATCCTCCGACTGCACAGCATGATTTTTCTTTTTTTTATTGTTTATGTACACACAGAAAATACATACAGAAAACACGTCATGACAAAGGAGTACAAAGGTACTGATTTTTTCTTTAGAAATTTCTACCAGCGAAATGGAGAAATGAAGAAGAAATGCAGACAAAAAGTTTATGAGAAAAGTGAACGATTAACCTAAGATATAAAAACATACCTTTTTTACGTCTTTTTAGTTCGCTTCTAAAGCGATCGGGTTTTTGATTTCATGAATTAACTTTTTTCTTCTTTCCTCTCCTCTCTCTATGAGTCCTCATTTACCAGCCAAAATGTTCCTACCTAATTATCACAAGATTATAACTTCAATAAACCCATAAAAAAATAACAATACAAAACAAAATATTACAACAATAAAATAACAACAATAACAACACAACAACAACAAAAACAACACACAACAACAATGTTACAACATCAAATCAAAATATTAATAATTGCATTAATACCACCATTCATCCGCAAACAGCTCAAAGATTACGTCTCCCTTTTGTTTTCGCCGAAAATTAAAAACGATTTGGCGTGTATTGTTATCGCTATAAAGTTAATTAGTAATTGTCGCTACTTCACTTCAAACGCAGCACACTGGGCATTATATTGGTACTGGACAAAGTTGACAATTGATATTGAATATGCCACCCAAAATCATTATTAACGGTGAATTAAAATTATCGAAATGTTACCCCCTGCTTTTATTCCGATATATTAGTGGTCATCTGAATAGGCACCCACTTTTAAACCAAATCTTAGTTATCAAAAGATATAGCTATCATAAACTCAGAAGCGCGAGGACAGAAAAAAAAAATATGGAAAGCGAATGCCATAGAACATAGATCACCAATTACTTTCATTTGGCGTTCGTTTACTCGTAATAAAAATAATAAGACCGTCGCGTTCCGTAAGGTATAATTTTTAAAACCAACTCCCTCTCCCTCCCCCGCCTATGCATCATCACGTGTATTTACTTTGTTAAAATTGAAATATGTAAATAAAATATACAATATCAATGAAGAAATAAAACGAAGGGGTATCTAAATAATATTTTATTAGATAATAAATAAATGTATTTAACAAAAGTTTTTTGCTTTGAACTATCCGTCAGAAGTTTAGACTACAATCGGTGCAGGATACTGTCATTAAGTCCCGGAGATATTCATCGGTATTCGGATAATTGTTAAATTACGTACTTAAACAACACAAGGAAATTAGGTAGACAGTCCGGGTCCTCATTTGCCAATTTGCCCACTCACATAGTGTATGCAATGAATCCCATTCATCTGCAAACATTACAAATATTACATTTCCTTTTCGTTTTCGCCGATAATTAAAACATATTTGCGTCTAGTGTTATCAACATAAACCTAATTAACTGAGAAATGTTCAGGAGTTTTCGTTACTTCACTTCAATCGCCGCACACTGGGCAAAAATCATTGGTCCTGGACAAAGTTGACAGTAAAAATGCCACCCAAAAATAATTACTTACGGCGTTTTAGACTGTATAACTTATTATCTTGTCATTATCCCAGTTTATTTGGGGTTGACGCCACATGTCTTCTTCTTTTGGTACTAATACTTAAATAATTTTAGTCGTCATTTCAGTACCTAGTCGACCCTTTACTAGTCATATTTTTTATTACTGACTAGCATCTGCCAGTGGCTTCGCCTGCGTATAGGTCAAACATCACGATTTCATCCAGATCCGTTCTGACGTTCTGGCGTCATTTAGTAACAAACATACACACTTCCATACAAACTTTCGCATTGAAAATATTAGTAAGATTCACAGCAGCTTCCATACCTAAAACTCACAGAAGCGTATTTAACCAGTAGTCTGCAATAATATCCCATTCATCCACAAACAGCTCAAAGATTGCTCTTCCTTTCATTTTCACCGAATATTGAAATGAACTTGCGTGTATTGTTGTTAATTAAACGAAAAATATTTACAAGCTTTCGCTACTTCACCCCAAACGCCGCACACTGGGCAAAAACATCGATCTTAGACAAAGTTGATAGTAAAATGTCACCCAAAAATCATTACTTACGGCGCATCAAACTGTATGAAAAAGTTCTGTTCTTAACTGTATGAAATTTATTTGGGGATGGCGCAACATGTCTTCTTCTTCCCATCATCTCACTAGTCAACCCCTGTATACTGTATATATTTCATGCCATATAGTAATTATCACCGAAAAATTTTTACTTGCCAGAGCAAAATTATCACAAGATATAGCTTCTATAAACTCAGATAAGCGATCATAGAACCCTATATAACCAATTATATAGAAGATGCAATTTTTGCATTAAAATTCCAATTCATTCACAAAAATCTTTATAATTACATCACCCTTTTCCCTGAAAAAAAAATGTATTTACGTGCAATTAGCCGTTAAATATTCAGTATTTTTCGCTACTTCACTTTAAACGCCGCACACTGGGCAAAAAACATTGATCCTGGACAAAGTTGACTATAAAAATGCCACCCAAAAACCATTACGGCGCATTAAACTGTATGAAATAAGTAGTTCCCATGCCTTTAACCGAATTTATTTGTGTTGACGCAACATATTTTCTTCTTCCATACTTCTGCGTTAGTCGATAGGTAGGTATTACCTACCTAATTATCAGAAAATTATAAATTCCATAACCTAGAAAAGCGAATGACATAGAACCGCATTTGCCATTTCGTCCACTGGCATAGTAGATGCAATGAATTCCATTCATCGCCGTTAATTAGCCGAAAAATATTACTACTTTACTTCAAACGCCGCACACTGGGCAAAAAACATAGATCCTGGACAAAGTTTACAATAAAAATGCCACCCAAAAATCATTATTTACGGCGCATTAAGCTGAACAATTGTCGCAAGATGAAAGTTATTAAGTAGTGCAAAATTGGGTGACCATGTTAGAATTAGCATTCTTCCTTGGGTGGCACGCTCAGAAGATGGGATGAGCATTCAAGTGGTCTTTTGGATTATTTATTTAAAGGATTACGCGCATTACGACAACTGTAGGACATTGGTTTTCTTTTGTTAAACATGTTTTGTTACGAGAAAGCTTCCTCTTCACATATTATTTACTTACGATATGGAGGCTCAAATATTTGGAACCGATTTTGAATGACAATGAACATGCGTAGGCACTTCAGAAAAAATATGAGACACTTTCTTTCTTGTTATTTGAACGTAGCCCACGTATAAAATTTAGCGACACTGCAATTTTAATAAAGATTTTATATATTTCTGATTTCAAGCATTACTGCAGAGCATGAGTTCGATACCCGGGTTGGACATAATTTCCCCTTTCCGGTAATCGAACCCAAGACTCTGGACGAACAAGACTAATTGGGTTTTCCCATCTGGAATTTCTCAGTAGCAGTCCAGAGTCAGGTTTTGTGCACTTAAACATAACTGGTGAAAAGTGTAAGTCTATAGGTGCCTCTCTGCCTAGCCTTCAGAGTTTGAGGTTGCTGTTTTTTGAATGTTCAAAATAACCCAAATCATGTCAATAGACAGTAACCACCATACCACGCACGCATTTTATAACAAAATAAAAGTGTTTAAAGAAAATCCTTAGGGACCCTTAATCCTTTAAAAATGGCCACTAATATTGTTAATAGAACCCTTCAACCTTTATTTCTTGACCATCGTAACGAAGATTTATGTAAGCGTTGCAACAATTGTGTAGAGTCTGCAAAAAAATGAAAGGATGCGGCGCTAACTTCTGGTAAAGATAATCCCTGAGGAATCGCAACCCTTCGTCTATATTTTTGAAGAAAAAATATCTGTCATTTTTGTCCAGATAAGTGGTGAATGGGCGCATTGTGTGGGCATAACGTACAGGAAGCTATTCTGTTCAATTGTGCACGCTTCGACGGTCAATCCGTATACATTATTAATATAAGAAAGTTGATGAATTATGGTAAGAAGGGCATTTGTTTGTGTATTTTGTTTAAATAGGAATTTAGGGATAATGGTTTTAAAATGTAGAGTGTTTGTCTACCAGTATAATGTTATTGTACATTAAATTTTCTTCATTTTGAAATTTTCTTTCGATTATACTGTCAATAATGTTATATGGCACACCTTATTCATATTTTAGAATCAGGAGCAATTTTATAATGTTTGTTGGCATCAATTTTTTTGTAACAGGAAGGTATTTATATGAATTTTAAATATAATTATAATAAGTACGTGCAAAAAATGAGTGAGTGTATCTCAAAAATTATGAATTTTTGTCCTCATTTCGGTATTTTTTTCTAGGCATATAAAATCGTGAGTTGATCTAATTGAAATTAGATTTGTAGATAAAACGTTGAGTTTACAACTGAGCCTAGCACATAGAGTATTTTGAAGTATGGAACAATACATCATTTTGCACCGACCCTAAAAAATATAGGATAATTGCAAAATATTATGATTAAAAAGGTGTAGTTTTCGGGAGCCATACTTACTTATTCAATTTAGACTTGTGCATATCTGGTGCTCTTCAGGCAGCCAACCCACTCAATATTTCTGACTGTTCGTCAGAACACAGTGTTCGTCTTTTAATGACGTCATCATAACCCATTTTCTCAAAAATGTTGTCTGGACAAAAGAACATCCAGTCAGGCAGGATCAACAAAATCAGCATTTGACCTACCAGGAAACCAAACACACGAAGAGCTTAAACAAGCAAAACAAAATCGAATGAACCAAAAAGGTTTACAAACAAGAAGTATGAATAACTCCTTCAAAAGTTATCCTCAGGTCGTCGGCACACTTACAGTATTTCTGCTCAAACTGATTCATAAAGCGCTAATTCGTATCTTTTTAAATGCAAATTAGCAAATGTGCGATTTTCCGCATTCGTTTCTAACATAAAATGGACAGTTATTACAGAAGGTCGGCTCCATACATAATTTCCCAATTTTAACCCAACTGCAAGGAAAGGGTTATGTTTTTCGCGAGTATCTTGTGTGTATGTTAAATGTATGTATGTTTTGTATTTAAGTAATATTCTATATTAACTCATATTTTTCAAACCGCTAGACAGGTTTATATAATTAAGACATCGTTAGATACGTCGTCTAGACCGCCCAAGTGTTCTTAGATAGATGAAGTTAAAAAAAACAAAAAAGGCGGATCTTGGGCGCCATATTGTGCCGGGCCCAACCGGTTCTTCTTTCAAAACCATCGATTAGGGTATCAAAATGTTGGGTTTTAAGAGTTGATAACAAAAATATATACCACTTATATATTTAAAAGATATTCGAAAAAAAAAATGATAACTAAAAAGTTGTAAATAAAAAAGAGCAAAGGCTAAACGAAAAAAAAACATGATGTGCAGTCGGAGGATCAGAGGGTCAGCCGGCTAGCGAATATGTATCCTCCAACTGCACATCATGATTTTTCTTGTTTACAGCTTTTTAGTTCGCTTCTTAAGCAGTCGGGTTTTTGGTTTTTAAATTAACTTTTTTATTAGCTTTTTCTCTTTTTAACTATACTATAAATACCAATAATTTACCACAACCGAGTTACCGGGTAACACGATGCCCCTAAGTTAGACTGTTTGTCAGACCTTCCGGCTCCGAAGCGATGATCAAAGTTCTACGAATGACAGTCGGAATCAAGACTTCAATAAGCTTTTCAAGATATACATGTAGGGGTCTCATTATGTGGGTAATGATAGTCACCCATTTCTCAAAGCTTTTGATCCTATCTCGGCAAGCATAACTTACTTAATCTTGATCGATTGGACTGTTCGTATCTATGTCATCACAGTAATCATCATCTGCCTAGGCCTAGGTTTTCACATGGGGTAGGCTCCTATTCCAACTGGTCGCAATTGAATACCAGCCCCCTATCCCCCTGACGTTTCGTATAGCCTTTGTATTTATTTGGTCTCGTGCTATCTAAGCGATGATGTGGTCTACGGTGAAGCACGCTTGCCTAGAAGAACTTAAGAGCTTGTCATTCCCATACATTGATTCGTTTTCTATTAGCGTTATCGATTGTAGATTGTCAACTTGGCTACAGCAGCAGTATTGTACAATTGAACACGGAGCGTCGACTGCCTTGCTGACCGCCACATTCTAATGGTTATGACTGTGTACGTGCATTTTCGCTCGCTTACAGCCAACCTTCTGTTTCTATCTGCTTTGTGATTGTTACGTGTGCTATGTAAACAAAAGAATGAAGTGTTTTTAGTCTATGAACGGGGTCAGGCGATGTGTGGGTCATTGTCTCACTAGTGTCAATTTTGTCTATTTTTCTTTGCTTTGTATTTGATTTAGTCGTTAGTATCTGTCTGTAATAGTGCTATTTGCTCTTGTCATGATGGATCGTCTATCTAAATGATGTATTAAGCATTGCTCATCAGGTTTATTGTTTATAATATACCTCTTTGTCGTACTTCTTGGTTCAATATTATAATCTACTGTTGCTTACAATATCTAACTGGGCTTTAACAACAAACAAGATGTTAAAAATCCAAGTTTTATAGTGATATAAAAGAGTAGAATCGAAGAACATAAATTCGTCCTCAAAGTAATTTAAGAATTTTGAAGTAAAAGAAAAACATAGGGTGGGCCTCTGAATTGAGTATTATTTTGGAGTTATTATTAATGCCAAATTTTGACAAGTTCTCAGGCTAAAGCAGATTTTGAGAAATACTCAACTTCAAATACTAAATTAGGGCGTATAAACAATATCTCATCTATGCATCTGCCTGGCATCTTTATCACCCTATTTCTTTTCTGTTTTATTCAAAATGTAGTATTTATTTTTCCTCGTCTTTACTAACTTACTTTAAGTACTACTAATACTACTGTTAAGGGTTTAGCATAAGCATATATATATATTGTATGTCGTTTTGTGACAATTAAACAGTTTTTCTTTCTTTCTATATAGGGTGACTGTGGAAGTGGCAAAATGATTGGAATTGAATACGTCATATTTCGGTAGCGCATGTCAATCCCTTAAATATTTAACTTTTCGACATTCGTTTTTCTTTACCAACTGTCAAACCAACATAACAACAAATGACCATCAATCTTCATTCTATTTACAAACAAAACACTATCTCACCAGTCCTACGCTATAAACCTACCTATCCCATCAAGCTAACTAGCGTCTAGCTAAGTGCCACTAGAGTTCAGCGAGTGAAAGGGGCCGGGTTCGGTGCCCGGCTGAGCACAGCTTCCTTCTTCCGACTCTGTAATATATACTTCCTACGGTTAGTGTCGTTGTACTAATATTATTCGTATTGGAAAGTTGTTTATTTAGAAAAGTAACTAAGTAGGCAGGTACTAAGTATTGGGTCGGACGAATATGGCTTTGAAATATTATGACAGATTTTCTTTTTTCTCGTTCATGAAATGACTCTTTGTAGATGTAGGTATAAATCTGGGCCCTACATAATATTTAGAGTGACAATGTGACAAATTTGTTAATAAGTGACTTAATTGTCTCATTTTTGGGACTTGTACTGCTTAATGAAAGAAAATGTATGAATGAAACTTACAAACTCGTCGACGGTCAGTTATATCGAGAAGCTTCCTGTGCGTTTTTGGGAAGAAGAATGTCTGTCAGAAATTTAGACATTGTGTACCAATAAACAGTTTGGTCTATCTCAGACGGATACGCAAAATACGCGCTTAGACATGGAGTTGTGGACACCAGCCCGTCTTAACTTATCCCAGACTGATTTGTTCTATGCTTAAATGGGAATGATTGAGATAATTTTGACAGTTTGGACTATCAGGGTAATAGTTTTTTGCAAGTATGCATCATTGTTTTCACACAACGATTTATTTTTTTATCTTTATTTCAGAACACCAAAATAGCAAATACACGAACGGAGCATAAATTACTTCAGCTACCATTTTACTATCGTGTGTGGTGCACATCACAGACAAATGTAGGTATATGACTTGTATACATCTGTCTCTTATGCACAATGGAAATAACCTTGCTATAAGAGCTTATGGTAGGATCTCAGGTGGTGATAGACTGGATAAAAGATACACTCTAATCACACTCTGCTCATCAACTTATAGTCCTTTGGCAATTAGTTAATTTCATACCGAGACCTTATCTCTTAGCCATTTTATAGTACCCGGGTCTCGATCCTCGCAGTCCATTTCACCAATAACATACAAAGTTTCAGGTGACATAGTAGTTTCACCTTCAGGTGACATAGTGGTCAAACGCGAGACTATCAATAATAATTAAAAGAAACTTTTTATTAAAGCAATCAAAACTTGTCGCACTTCTAATTTTATTATCGCGGGACTTGCTTTACTAATACCAAGTTAAGACTTCCGCATCATAACTATAATTGGATCGAACAGTGTTACTTAGTAGTACCACAGATAATATGATACTAGCATACAGATGCCTCATCCCATACAAAGAAACAGTGCCGACGTAATTAGCGTTTTTCGTCTGATTAAACTTATTATTTTTATGAAGAACATCGATTGCGTTCTGGTCGGCAGCAACTTGCAAGTAAAAGGGGTTTACTCGGGACGTGATTTTTTTTTTAATTCATCCACTATTTGGTTTACAGTATATATTTTGCACGTTTTTACAATTTCGGTGTGCCAAAATATGTTACAAACCAAATTAAAAAAATCGAGTGATTGCTCCAGAAAAAGAATGCGGCAAACGTGGCCGGCCCAGTCCTATTTAAGCTTAGCTGCTTTTTTGGTGACGTCGGTGATTTGTGTCTTTAAGCGCAGCACTGTATTCCTAATACGGTCTGTTAGTCTGACTCCTAGAATGCTGCAATCCATTGCTAGCTGAAGAACGGAAGACTGATGGGGCAGAAAAGTCCTGGAGTGGCGACCGCGAACCGGAAGACGTTGCGTTGGAAGGCCTCCCATCAGGTGGACCGATGACCTGGTGAAAGTTGCGGGGATCCACTGGATGCGAGACGCACGGGACCGGTCAATGTGGCGACGCTTCGGGGAGGCCTATGTCCATCAGTGGACGTCTTTCAGCTGATATGATTGCTAGCTGACAATCTCGAGTTTGAACCTCTGCTGAATTGTCAAAGACCAGTTATATTTAAGTCCAATGTATTGGGGACGCGCCTATTGTCGTCAAATGAGCACTAATCTAGAATCCCAGCTGCTACTGAGAAATTCGAGATGGAAAAACCCAATAACACTTTGACCGACCTGGGAATCGAAACCATGACCACCAGCTTGCGACCACTAGACCAACAAGCTAACTACTAACTAAACTTGTATAGTTAATAGCGCAGTGAAAGGGGAAACAAGCCGCGAGTTACCGCCTGCCTCCCTCATTGACGGTAACTGACTTCCGACTGGTTAATCGTGAAATACAAGAGTTGAACATGTTAATATTTTAATTAATTTGTTTACTACGCCTTTCCTAAACATTTGATCTTTATAATGACCGTTGAGATAGTGGAAGCCACCGGTACTTAGTCCACCTTATAAGAGTGACGTGAATCTCTTGTGCATATAATTTAAATAAATAATGATGATAACAATTCAATTGACGACACAGTTGGTGTAGTGGTCGCGGGTTCGATTCCCGCACGGTGCAAATATTTGTATGGTCTATAGATAGTTGTTCCGGAGGGTGTCTTGTGTATGTGAGTTTAAATGTTTGTAAACGCACCTACGATACATGAACAAATTCCTAGTGTTGGGCAATGATTTTCTTTTTTTTTTTTTGAAATCTCATTCGCAAGAAATATAGTAACTGATATAAGGATGACATAATATAAGAAGAGACAGGACTTCGAAACAAGAGGTAAGTTGCCAATTGCACTGGAATCACCAATTTTAGTAGATTTTACTGAGCATTTTAATACCTATCTACTGCATAAAAGTTAACCGTTCATCTCCTCAAATATATCCATTGCCCATTAATTACCCACTTATCGTTTCGATACAATCGATAAACCCATAAATACTGACTAAAAACACATTATCTGTGTAAACACATACCAAAATACAAGAAACACATCATTCCGCAAAAATGTCTTCTATTTTTCGCAACATTCCCAAACAAGTTATGATACAATTTATGTTAGATAATAAATTGAATTAATGACTATAAACTAGGGGTTTATAATCTTGCTAGTATGCCCGGTATCTGCCATTCTGCCGCTCTATAACTAGTGTCAGTATCTGAGAAAACCATATTTTGTGTTATAGACAAAAAACAAAAACTGGGCAGTAATAAAATTCGATGCTCTATATCAACTACCAGCTTCTACCTGCGGCTTCGCCCGCGTAAAACGTGTTTTATAATCCCAAGGGAATACAAACTATCAAATGTCCTTTTCAGGGTCTCAAACTAAACTATCTCCATGCCAAATTTCATCTAAATCGGTTCGGTAGTTCCAGAGATTACTCCCTACAACCTCAAAAACTCACAATCTTTATCTCTATAACATTAGTATAGATTTTATAGGATAGATATCAACTGTATGTCATATGCGTAAGTTTTCAGTGTCAAAAAATACATCTAATTGCGTACTTTCGAATAGGCACATTATTAGTTTAAATCAATAACTAAAAAATAATAAAAATATGCTTTAAACAGTAATTTCAAACGTTATAATTTTTTACCCGGAATAGTCGAAAAATACTGCTCAAAAAAATCGATAGACAATTTTTGCTGATGGCTTATTTGCTGTGGTATTGAAGAGTTAAAAACGGCCAAATGTCAGATAGTTACATTCTAGTTATAAGACGGTAGCATTACGATCCCGGACCGGAAGTAGCGAGGTCGGTCCGGTGCCGGCTGCCGGCTTTCTCTTCCGGGAGACAGAAAACTGCGAACTTCCCGGACACGGGCCATTTTCCAGAATAATAAGTAATCAAATATTGAGAATGATTTTATGGAGTTAGAACATTGATTACTTTCGATTCTGTTTGTATGGAGTTTGCTTCATATTTATGTAACGAGGTTCTAGTACTACTATTGATAAAGTTGATTGTTGGTTGTTGAAGTTTATATGTAGTTAAAGTTTTTCTTTTTGTTTTTTTTTTTCGTTTGGGTCATTCCTGACGCAAAGGAGAGCAGTGGTGGCCCTTTACTTTGTGAAAATATTTCATCGCCACTGCTCTCAAAACGAGGAGGGAAAACTTCGTGAGGAAACTGACATGTCTTAGAACCAAAAATTCGAACACATGTGACATCCACCAACCCGCACTGGGCCCGCGTGGTGGATTACGGCCCATTCCCTCTCACAGAGAGGAGGCTGTACGCACAACGGACCAAATGGGAGTCAAGTGCTTAAAAGGGGTCCATCTATCCTATCCTATCCTTCCTGAAGCAAACAAGCAATTTTTCTTTTCTTCTGTCTTGATTTCTGTTATTTTCTGTCAAGACTACTACTGGGTCCAGTGGTCGCAAGTGCTACTATTATAGCCGCTCTCTCATGAGTTTGATTCCAGGGTTGAGCAGCTCGTAGTCTGAATTTGTGCTCTTTTGATGGCAATAAGTTGGTCTTCCTATAATTGGGGTGAATGACATACTGAATTAATAGCTCAATACTAGGATGGTAGCCGAATTAAAGGCAGGTCGCCCATGCGATGGACGGAACAGATCAAGTCTGCAGTGGGCGGTCCATTGCACGAGTGCACCCGAGTAACAGCCGACAGCGAGGGATAGCGTCGCATCGTAAGCCGAATCATATCAACTCGAAGCCTCACTGCAACATGATGGCCACAACCTCTCTGTCAAAAGTGTACTGATGAATAAGGCCGAATATGACGATGACTAATAATGAAGACCACAACAACAACGATTCAACAAACATTCATCATGGAAACCCAAAAACACAATTCTGGTCACGTACCACAATACTACATCGCCAAACACCAAACATCCGTCCCAACACGTCCTAGACATTAGAAACTGACCACCACAATATAATTTTAGCACCTATAGGTCATATATCTTTACCTAGGTATGCTATACAGTCCAAGGGTCGTAAACATTTTACGAGCGCTCTGCGCAGGCGCCGCTCTCGAAGCGTTAAATGTACAACAATCTGTTAAGTGGGACAGGATACACTTTCTAGGTACCTGTTTTGGTATTACTTATGTATTGTATTTTTTTATTTAGTTTCGATAGGGAGCTGGTGTGGAAGAAAAACAGAAAAAAAAATTAAGAAAAAGAAATTGCGTGTTGAAGTGTCTTTGATTTTTGGTTTCTGAGGCTCTGAACAAGTGACATTATATTAACGAAGCGATTGGAAAAAAAGACAAAAATGAATGCCAAGTGCTTTGTCACTATGACACTGCCTAGAACCTCTAGTATTTGCAAACACAAATTATTAAAAAAAATAAGGATGGCAATTTAAGTACAAATTACTGTTGAATAACCCTTTTTCAAAACTCGATAATTGGGCTTTTAACGTAATTGACGAATAATCACCGGTTATCCTGTGATTAGCTTTTGAACATTCATGCAACCAATCACAGCAAATGCGCGTGCTTGACAATTTGTCACATTAATTTTGTGATAATTAAGCGTCGAGAAACCGGGCCTTAGTATCGAAATTTGCTTAACTTTTCAACTTCGTTCAAACGTGGCTTTGGTAAATCTCAGATGAACAGATCAGCAAAAGTCGTGAATCGTATGAGAAAATCAATCTGTCTAGCTTTTTTCCAAATATGTGGGGATCGAATTCAAGGCTAACCTAGACTTGTTTTTTTTGACATTTAAATCCGTTTTTTTTTTTACTGTACCGTAAAAACCGTAACCGTAAAAAAATTTACGACATCTTTTTTTTTAAATAATAATTTTACAATTTCAATTTTAATTATTTTTTATTATTTTTTACATAACTTTGTATCTTTCTTTCTATGCATGCCTGATAAGTTTAATCAATAACACTTAATTATATTTTTGATTAAATTGTTTGTGTCGCTGTTTGCGCTGTTTGTTTGCTGTAGTTTGCAGTTGTTTGTTTTACCAAATAAAATAAAACCGGTCAAGTGCGAGTCAAACTCGTGCGCCGAGGGTCTACCCATTATACCGCCATAATAAAATTGGTATCATTTTTATTGGTTACTTATTTACCTTATTTGAGGTTGGTGCCAATTAAGCTAGTCCTCTAAATTGTTTGAGCGCCCATACAACTCAGAGGACTATCTTAATTGGCGTCAACTATGTGTGTATGGGGACACCCTTCAATTTTCAACATATTATTTTTTTGGAATTCCCCCTTAGTTGTTCCTTTAGTACTTTTTGGCAAATTTCGTGATTCTAGGTTAACGGGAACTAACATATAGGTTTTCGACCCAAAACCTATAGAGTACTTCCGGTTGACCTAGAATTGTCAATTTTGTTTAAAAGCATGGTCTTACAGTACAACTGGCTGTCAAGATACTACTTGACAAGACTGGTGATAGATTTTCTGGCTTCTGACAATCCGCAAAGACTTTCAAAGTTCTAGAATGGACAGCCGAGTTTTTTGAAGCACTGAGGAGTCTCGGTATATATAAAACTAGCGGATGCCTCGCGGTTTCACCCGCGTATTTCCCGTTCCTATGTGAATACAGGGATAAAAAGTAGCCTATGTTACCCGGGGATAGTGAAGCTTCCCAACGGTCAAAGATTTTTGAAATCGGTGCAGTAGTTTTTAAGTTTATTCGTTTCAAACAAAAATACAAATCATTCCTGTTTATTATATTAGCTATACTAAAAACAAAAGAACCTAGTCAAAGTCAAAGTCAAAATTTTTATTGCGAACTAAGTGTATAATGTCTGTGTAGTCTATTAAAAACAGCGCAAAAATGAATGTAAGCGTGTAATAGTGCCCCCTAGTCTCCTAGGCAACCGCTCCCGACTATAGGTAGAAAGTAGGACACGATGTGCGCACTGCCCACTGCACATAGCAATGTCACCCATTACATATGCTATCAAACTTTCACAACCCAGTAACTGGGTGTCAAGATATCCCTTGACAAGACTGCAGCCAGATCTGGCTTCTAACTACCCGTAACAACTGCCAAAGATCTACAAAAAACAGTTGGAACCAACGACTTAACGCGCTTTCGACTTAAGGCGCGGAGGAATCTCAGTATTTCAAGAATGGTGACCCATCATCGAGCCGACCTCGGTAAGCGTTGTTAAACCTCGAAATCAACCCGTGTGGCTGGTATTATTTAGCCACGGGCTCCTCCTTCTTCTAGCGCAGACTAACAAAAGAACCTAGTCTATTAAAACACCAATAAAATCTAAGCCTGAAGTGTGTGTCCCCTAGCCTTCTAGGCAACCGCTCCTGACTAAAGTTAGAAAGTAGGACAGGATGTGCCCACTGCACATTGCAATGCCACCCATTACATATGCCAGGCATCATCTAGCGTCGATGAGTAATGTATATTACAAGGACATGTATAAATATGCTAAACAATTTCTGAGGCACTTTCTTTGGCTTGTTTTGTTAGTCGTGCTAATTTTTATCGGTTTGGGTTTATGGAAGTATGCAAAAGTAAGCGTGGTTAAGTGCTGTCAATTGCTTGATGTTCTAATTACTCTTGGAACTTTGCTTTTTGCATCATATCTGATCGAACTAGGACTCTCAACCTAAGCAAACTTAAAATTATCGCTGATTTATCGGGCACCTCAAGCTCGCTTGAACTTCATCAGTTTCCAGCAGTCTACAGCAAGCCACATGCTTCTCAAAATGACTCACTGTATTTTGGAAACGATTTTACAAATAACACGATTTTGACTGAAATCTTTTTGATAATTGAATCAAACATTCATTCATACCTTTCCCATTAAAAAATCTTCTCCTTCTCCTTCTCTGTAATCATAATCTTCATTCACACTCTCTTCTTTCATATCATTCCTCACAAAAACCATATTTTCTGTGCCCTTCCCTCTCTTTTTTGTGGACCATATGATACTTTGTTAAAATCTTGGGCATATATTAACCAATTCAAATTCCCCCGTGTTTTACCCAAACACTTACAACAACGTTATTACTAAAACCGTGACGTGTAATACTAATATTTCTTCCTGGGTTCTCCTATACGTCAAGCAAGGCAAGAATAACGTGTCGGGTCAATAGATCAGGCTATGCATAATAGGTTGCATCACAGTCACTCTGTTTTCCTCACTGAATCGGTTGTGCTAATACTGAATGACAAATAGGCTGATGTAATGTATGTATTTTATATTCCATTGTTTTTATATTTTGTTTGGCCAATCTCTAATTGGTATATTGGTTCTAAAGAGTGGTTGCCTTGTTGTTACAAAACTCTTGAAAACGCTACTTTATAAGGGCCTCATCATCATTATCGTCGTCCACACCCTGACTTTGCTCCCTGCCAATTCCTCTCTTTTCATGTGCCGATCCCCTCTATTTTCCCATCATCTTTGTACTTTCGCCTTCATTCCTGGGTATTTGTTTAGTGTGATTGAAACTTGTCTTCTTATTTAAAACATTTCTATTAGTTGCCACCTCATAGTACACTTCTTTTTTACCCGTGCCACTTTTCGCACAATTCATCCTACTCATAATTTATTCTACCACAACAATTAAAACAACATATTTTATCCAAGATACATCAAACATGGACAATTTGATTTGAACTATTTAAATATTTTCACACTCTCAAATGTAAATCTTATCTTATACATATTTAAGTACTTCCTTTCTAGAGGAATGATTATAATTATGTGTTTATAATGTAAATAGGCGTATGTTTAGAATATGAAACAACATTAAAACGCAGTGTTCATTAACACTTCGGTGTGAATATGTTAATATGCTTTATTTCTGTAACTATGTGTCAATGTCAGGGGAACTCTGCTCTGAAACTTTTGAATACTATATTTTGCTGTTCTAACATTAGTTTCTTTTTCCTTATATGGTTGACAAATAAGAAGCAAAACGACCATATCCTGGGCATTCTAAGAAGAAGGGGATCGTAGGTGGGAATCCTGAGGTTCCAGAAAAAGTGTAATTTCTTAAGTGATGACGATGGCCCAAAGGGCAAAATTCCGTAGTCAACAAGGAATTCGGCTTGACCGGTTTTTTCCAATTGCTATTGCGAAGCTGTCGTTGATAGAATGTCACTTATCTAGAGCCTCTTGCGTTATATTATATTAGGGACTAAATGACATGTATTTGGTGTCATTTGGTGTTTCAATTGCATCTTTCCCTTTTTCCCTTAGTTGCTGTTATTTGGCTTTAATACCCAGTTGAAGTTACTTGAGGCTATTTCTCACGCTGGGATAGCAAACAAGTAATATCCTGGTTTGCGAATTATTATAATTATAGGGTTACTAGCTTACTAGTACATTCTCCTTTTCCCAACATTGAAAATCCAGCTTTACATTAGGGTTTTTTTACGATTTTAATGCCAGAATATAATAAGCACCCAAATCCAACAACAAGCTCGGAACTCCGGAAGCTGTAATAGACCATCAGACCAATAGGTCGGCAGTTAACGTTCACTAGCTAATTAGAACCACGACGCCACTTCCACTTCCAGGTATTCCTAGAACGGCTAATAAATATAGGTGAATTAGTATCGAGAGTCATTCTCACGAGTTATCGAATGGCGGAGTATTCAACACACGTCGCCTAGACGTGGGACATCCGTTTCATGTACTGCTGCCAAGTCTTCGGGACGGTTCAGGACATGGTACCTATGAGCTAGATCTGGTTCTATTTTTAAAATAGGATGTAAGTAATGCAATAGAAGAGGCAGTAGCAATAGATGAATCAAAGATTAAAATATTAGAAAAGAAGGTTAACGAACTAAGCAAAGATTAAGGAGACAAAGATGAAGATAAGTTAAGAAAAATAACAGGAATTTAGATCGTCATGAACTTTTAGTCACCTCAGTCAGCTTTACATATAAATACGGCAATAATATAGAAATTATCATAGATATTGATCCAATCAACCAAATAACAAACCTTTCTTCAGAACCCAACAAATTATATAATATATAAACCAACCAATAAACTACAGACACACATACAGACGAACATAAACCTCTAGACAAGCGTGGTACACAGCCCATGCGAATACGTGGCTTTAGGCCAAGGTTAGGCAGCCCGGCTGACTACTGACGTCATGGATGTACTTGCGGCTGAAAACACGTCTGAATACATATGAGTGTTTGATGATGATGAGGCAAAATTCTTTGGCTAGACACCACAAGTGTTTCCATTTCTCAAAAGCGTTCAAAGAATTGAATATATTCCAAGATGCAACTGGAAATAAAGATATTTATGAAGGATCTGAAGTAGACATATATGTATATCCAAGGATTTTGGGGAACCCGACACTAACACTTAATGTAGGATAATTTAGGAAAAACTCAAAAAAATCGTCATTCTAGATTAATTTAGGAACAGTCGCTTTTAGGAACTATTCATAATATAATGAGCTATATATTGATGGGTTGTAGAACCAATGGCCAAATTTTCTCCTGCTGTCTATTGTATGATATGTAATGCAGAACACAAATGAACGGAGATTGTCAAAAAAATATTCGATCACATCATGACATCAACAGTATCAGGAGCAGAAGGTTTTTAATATTATGATATAAAGACTCCGTTTGTGCTGTGAGTAGCTGATGTTGCTTTTGGGAAACAAATGGATGCTGCTGCCTTATCTTAGGACAATATCTCTCAGTGGCCTACATATTTCGAATTATGTTGTTGTTATTATTTAGAGAAAGTTGTACGTCCTTATATTGTCTTTACAGCAATGAGATCACTCTCACTACGACACGCGACACGTTGAAATGGAAGCTTACCTCTATATTACTCTGTGCGATCTGTATCTATTTTACTCTGCCAAGATTTTTTGTGATTAATCTCAATATGTTAAGTAATTTCCTCCACTTGACTTATAACCTTCTAAATCAAATTCACAGTTATACCATTCTTTTTTCCTTTTATAGATTCATCAATAGGATGGACCCTAATTTTATTACTATCTAGCCTTATAAATAGACTAATAAGTAATTTCATTATAACCTAAACTATTACATTGTCTTCACTAAGAATGTATCCAATAGCACTTTTCCTATTGTCTCTATTAAGGCGAATACACTTCGTTCTTTTGTTTGTTTGGTAGCACTTTTGTACGTTACACTATTCACATTCACTAACACAAAACTAGCCCGAACGGTTTATTTCTTTTTAGTCTTCTCACTGTTGGTGTTATACCATGATATCTTTTTTTTAATCGAGGGTTTTCTTCGTTGTTATGTCTACTGATTCGAGTGTATTGGATGAAATCTTCAAATGGACTTAAAATATAGGTGCAAGGGAAAGTAATAGGACTGTCTTTACTTTCTTTGATAGATGGGGTCCGTAGCTATGTTGTAACTATTTAAAACAATTTGCAAGTCTCATGTGCTTATGCGTGTAAGGGAAATACCCAAGCGAATGACTCTAGGCGCAAAATTGTAGAAAGTATTGATCGGCGCCATCTTTGTTTTTATGTCGTTTCAAGTAATTAATTTTCTGACATTTAGGTCAAGGTTTGTTTTTATTTAAATTAATAATTGCGGTGTTTCCTATGGTTTTAGCTTTTGTTATATGAGTAATAAAAATTTTATGGAGGTTTTGATTTATTTTGAAATGCCTACCTACTTTGTTATGCTGTAGAAGTTAATGGAGCTTCAAATTGTCTTTCAACGTAGCGTTAGATTCACTACTAAATTTAGGTTATCTCAATTGATCGCAATTCTGTGTTAATTTACAGTTATATTTATAACGTCTTCATCAATATCATTACTATATTCCCTTATCCCAATTTATTTGAGATCGGCGCATTATATCTATTGCCCCCAGTCCGGTGCAAAAATATTATGATTTCAGCTTTTAACTTTGAATTCGCCAGTGAGCCTTCTCAAAAAGTATAATTATATGTTATGGCGCTTGCCAGTCATGCTTATTATTTCCAAAATAATTTGAATATTAATAATGAATATAATAAATGGCAAGTTGAACTGGACATCATCATCATCGATACTTGGGGTCGTCGCAACACGTTTTCTTCTTCAAGATGAACTGAACGTGAACTTCCTAAATCCATAGCCATACCTAACGGAAATAGCAGATAAAGATGCAAAACCGCGAATAAACTTTATCGGAATGAAAAAAACAACTTATATTTTTTAAATCTAAATCCTCTCTACGGTTTCGATCGTTATATCAAATGTTATTTTATTACAGTTTGGAATACATGACACTTTAATAGGTTTTCTAACCTCCTTGCTCAGTGCCAGTGGCAGAAATATTGTTTATTTTAATATCTACTATATAAAACCAGGTGTATTGAGGATCATGCTAATATTTCTTGTAATCTCGTAAAAATGAGGAGAAAAGCCAAATGTTTATTTTGCTATAAATTTTAGGAAATAGACAATATGGACATAAGGTATTGATGGTATTGATACCTATTATTAGAGGTGCAGTGGTGCTTTACTTTGTGTAAATTATTTCATCACTACTGCTCTCAAAACGGTGAAGGAAAACATCGTGAGGAAACCGGCATGTCATGCCATCCACCAGCCCGCACTGGGCCCGCGTGGTGGATTACGGCCCATTCCCTCTCACAGAGAGGAGGCCTGTTTCCCAGCAGTGGATTCATTATAAGGCTGATGATGATGACCTATTATTATGAGTCAAGTTATTGGTAAATACGATGAGCTCGAGGCTAATTAATAAAAGGTGCATGGTTCAATCTTTAAGGTTAAACAACGCTTGACGAGCTTGGTCTATGGATAGGTGACAACCCGTTACATACACAGCCTCCTCCATGGCTGGGTAAGCAAGCAAGCAAGCAAGCAAGCAAGTCCCACCTCCTGGTGGTGACTAGCGGGCGAAGGGCGCGGGGGCGCCCTAGCTCGCATTGCACGAGTCACCACCCTCGTCGGGCGGGAACGGCCGAGCACTCGCGGTCGTTCCCGGGCCCCTCCACTGAGGGAGGGGCGTGAAGGCCCCGCTGTAAAGGCGGGCGGTCGTCGGCGGGGGAATGGACGTAAAGGCTCTGCCAGTTTCCCAGTCCTCCTCCAATTCAAGACGATGCGGGAGTGCCGCTGGGTTATTTTAGTGGGTATACCGGATTCATTCCGGGGAGTCCCACATAGCCCCCCATTCCTCCAATGGGTGGGTATGCGTAATGCATTTTTTCCCCGCGAAATCAAAAAAAAAAAAAAAAAAAATGGATAGGTGACAACCCGTTACATACACAGCCTCCTCCGTGGCTGGGTAAGCAAGTTAAGTCGTTAGTTCCGGCTGTTATTTGTAGCATAAATGAAGACATGCGCAAGATAACCAAGGCTACCGACATAGCCCGAAGAATAGTCAAACTTAAGTAGCAGTGGGCAGGGCACATTGCACGGATGGCAGATGGGGCGAAAACTTTGCGAACGCGAACCGAAAGGAGCGAACCCCCACTAGTTGGACCGATAACCTGGAGAAAGTTGCGGGGCTCCGTTGGATTCGAAACGATGTGACACTTGGCTGAGGCCTATGTCCAGCAGTCGCCGTCTTTCGGCTGAAATGATGATGATTATTTGAAGATCTTTGACAGTATGAGCTAAAACTACCACAATGTGGGTCTCAGAAAATGTACGGCGACATCGCGGCAGGCCCAGGCGAAGATGGCGGGATGAACTTGATACCTACAGAAAAGACTGGTGAAGAAAGGAAGTTTGCCCTTCAGTGGGACAATTCAGGCTGAAAATAATAATAATAATTGACAGCCGTTACTGGTAGTCAAAAGGTCGAAATTCTGACATCAGTCTCCTAATCGTATGCAGCTGAATAATAGTATTTTACAAGAATCCTATCCTAGGGGTACTGGTTGTAATACGTTCGGGCTTTTTTTCTTGGCTTCCCCCCTCTAGCTGAAGCGGGAAGGCATGTCAGACTTTACTGACTAAACCCCCCAGAGTTCCTTCAATTGCTTGAGCCAGGGCCGTGGTTACTCATTACTCCTAGAGGACCTCACGTTCGGGCTACCAACTACTCGTACCAACAATCAAAGATAGCATGACTGATATTCAGTGTCATAACCATAATTCCATAATCATTAAGTAATACACAGAAAATGAGGAACCCGCCTCCACCCAGACCATTACCATAATCTAGATTATGTCATGGGATTACTAGAACTTGAATAATCGCATTTCACTCGAGGTCACGATTGCGCATGCTGGGGCTGCCGGCCAATCAGCGCTTAGCAAGCGATGCACGTCCGCCAATCAGCGTTTAGCAAGCGGTGCACGTGCTGCCGTCATTGGCTATGCTGCTCGGTCCCTCTGCGCCCGCGCATAGTTACAGAATATGTAGGTGCACTATGATTGTCCTATTGCGTTCGTAGTACAAAGTGATTAACATTGATTCATTTAAAAATTTGGTAATGTTTGGGTCATATTCAAATTGAGTTTTCATCAAATTAATGGAATCTGACAGGAGATTCATGAAACCTTCAGCTGATATTTTAACTCTAGATTTACATACTATGCTGTTTGTTTCAGTGTGAAGTGAAAAAATCACTAAAATCTGAAAACAAATATTCAGTTTGGTAGCCTACCAAACACATGATCAAGAAATTGCGCACTTTTGAGGGAACTGCGCAGAATCTGGAAAGTGGAAATGTGTTCAGGTAATATCATTATTCAATGAACTTAAATTCGAAATTGAGTCGGAAAACGAAGTGAATAAGTAGGTATACGACGTAGGAAAAGATTTGCTGAAGAAAATTCACAAGTGTAAATTTTGTGTCTGATTGGCCAAAACTATGTCCACTTTTTCTGGTACACTGCTTCTGTTAGAAGAAGAGGACCAAGATACAGCACACCAAGATCAGCGAAAACCTGCAAACAATTCACTTTGTGCAATGTTTCTTGTCTAAAGGCAGTTTTTACCACTCTTAATATGATCCTAATAGCAGACTTCTAAGGGATATATGAAGAGGAATGAAAACTAAACACAAATAACAAATACGCATGCCATTGCCAAGTTCAGCTACCACTTCAAAATTTATCTAGGACAATAGCGAAGACCCATACTGAGTAGAGGATGTTTACAGGCTCGCAAGTTAGTACGAAAATATCGGCTAATTCGGCCATATGCAATCAGCTGAGGTTCCGGGTGCTTCATAGCTACCCTACGCGGTGAGGTCAATGGTGCAGTGGACTAAGTCGCGTCCGCCTGTCGGCACCACGCCAACTACTAATGTATGGGATACAGAGTAGGCAAGAGGAATAGAGGCACCATGGAGAAATTATGTAGGTGAAAGAGCTCGAGACTATCGAAAGGACTTGCCCGAACTAGAAAGACTAGAAGGGATTGGCCCGGTCTTTGCTCAGCGGTCGGACAAAATAGGCTAAATTTATAGATAGAATTAGGCGTAGTTTGAGGGTATAATGGAATTAAGGGAAAAGATACTGGCTGATGAGAGGAATATGAGGCCATTTGAGATTTGAATTTAAAGATTGAGCTTTATCTTTAGCGTTACAGGCGGCTGAATTTTGGAAATCTTTGACTATATTTAGAAAACGGTTCATGAACAGCATGGCTTGAAAAAGTATAGATTTCTCTTGCAAAGTTTCAGTTGCCGGTGCTAGCTAAAGTTGTTTACCAACAATATTCAAATTGGCGAATTTCTCTGAAGCAAACTGCTCTATACCGTATGTGTTATCCCGATCACGTGTGTGCATAGTAAAAGTACTTTCGTTCGAGGCCGCATTGTCATTCATGCAGGTTTTATCGCACTGACGGGCAAACTATCCGTCTTCTGTCACCGCCTACTTTAGAACCGACAATGTTGTCAATGCATGTACTTGATAGGTTTCAAGGTTTTGTTCTTTCGATGTATGCGGTCTTGCTACTATTTTTCTATAAGGGGTAGGAAAAACAGTTGTCTGAAGGCTAAAATGATTGCGGGTGGACCACGTAATATTTTGGTAGTGCGAGTCGCTGATACAAGGCCACTTGGTCTAGGCCCTCGCGGTAGGTTTCAAGGTTTTGTTCTTTTGTTTTATGCGGCCTTGGTACTATTTTCTCTTGGACTAGGTATATAACATGAGTTTCTGAATTGAAAGCTCGCAGTTGATTTCTTGTCAAACTTTACTTTACCGTGACAATTTTTCCGTTAGAGTTTGACTAATTTCGAAATTCTTCGAATTCACAGTTCAGAAATCAGGGTACAGGTGTTATATTAAGCAAAAGTATTTTCGTATAAAAAAATAATTGTAAGAGTTAAATAATAGTATTATGCATTTTCCATACTTCTACTGATACTGTATCCGTTTAAACGTCAGTGGTTGAACATAATTAAATATTTGCTAGTGTATGATGACACAGCAACATTTGATTACACCTAGAATAAAACTAAATGATTTTGCAATAAATATTCTTATATATATTTGCGAAAGGTTACTCTTTTATTCACAACTTTCTGTGAAAATGTTGAATATCTGAAAAGGCTTGACTTTAAAATTTAATCATTTTTAACACTTGATTGATTATTGGTACATAACTAGAATTTTAAAGCCCGATTTAAAACCCACATCCTTACTATGTATAATTTCAGTTGCCAAGTTCAAATTTGCTTCATGAAAGTTTCATGAAAATCCGGTTTGAAATCAACGACTCGATTTTACAGAATTTAAAATCCTTATCAGTCACTTCGTTTACATAACATACACAGTTTTTTGTAACACGACTTTTGGAAAATTACGTAAGATGAATTTGAAAGATGTTAATCTGCAAAAGTTTTTGAATTTAAGATTACTCAATCGAATAAATGTTTAAACAAAACGTTATTTAAGAGGATATTTCAATGCTTAAGGAAGAAGGGGTTTCTCTATTTACAATTTTAATCAATCAAATGACGTTGGTACTGTATTTAAAATTACCTTTTTTTGATTTTAATTCTTGATTCTCTGAGATATTTTTACTCTTGTTTAGGCATTGATGGGATAAATAAATATAAGACAGGTATAAAAAAAATACCGGGACGAACGGCTTGCCTGACGACTGTCCTGATCCAGTCGTTACGGTTAGTCTGAACTCAGGACATCTGACACGAGTAGTCTTCAGATTTTATTTAAAATCAACTTAAAATCAATGAATATAATTATTAACTAAAACATAACATACTTATATTCAAACGCGTATAATTTCATTGGACATAAAAAAATTCGTCCACATCGATATCAACGGGAAATGTGCCCAGAACGCTGGCAGCATTGTCACGTTGGATACCAATGCTCATTCTCTAGCCGAAGAAAAGCCCAGCCCTCTGGTCACGTGAAGAGTCGACTAACCATTTACTTAAAATCTGTTTACATTCATAAATTTTGTCAGTAAAGGGTAGCGTGTCACCCAGTTACTGCGTTGTGGAGGTCAGATAAGCAGCTGCTTACGGTTAGATTTTTAATATTGGCTGAAACAAACAGATCATCACGCAACACATCTGGAAGAATGGAAGACTATGGGGGAGGGCAATGCTCAGCAGTGGAACAGTAGGTATAGATTGAATAAAAAAACCGGCTAAGTGCGTGTCGGACTTGCACATTTCAGGTTCCGTACCTTGAACGCAAAATCAAGTTGGTTGAAATAGAAAAAGTGGGAAATTTCAAAGAAAAAGCCGATTTATCAATATGTCGGTATTTGTTAGTAAAATATACGTAATAATAAACATTATCACCCAAGTTCATAGGTCAAAGGCCAGTTAAAAAAAATCTTCGGAATTTCTTTTTGTTAAAAAACTTGGCTTTGGTGGCTGCTCAAAATATTTCTCAAAACAAATAATACAGTATTTATATACTCAACAAGTTCTAAACAACGATAACTCGATGGGGTGGGTAATTTTTTTTTGGTGTACAGCACCAAAAAAAAATAACGCAGCCTAACTAAACACATTTAAAAATAATGTTTGACAATTTGTGTGTCTTTGGGTCAACAAGATGCCCTAAAAAAAGAAGCTCGCCTTGCATACCAACTTTATTTTGATGTTTTATGTTATTTTGTGTACAATTTAAACATTTAGATTTAAGAACTAAATAGACAGATTATATGTCTGACTGTCTGTTTCATCCAATAATAGACTTAACATGTTCTTTGTTACCAATTTACGTATATTTTTAGTTTTTTGGACGAATCGGGACTTTTCACCGTTTTCCGGATGTTGTAACCGAATAACTTTACAAGTTTGATTTGTTCCAGCTGTTATTTTCGTGGATAATAGTCTAGTTCAATGTCTCAAGACTTCGAATATATGCAGTATTTTTATTATTTATTTAGGTAATGTTGAATGAAAATACACGTCACATTTTGCAAAAAAATATGTTTTGGTTAGAATACGTACTGAATATAAGTGTTTGTAAACAGACCTAGGGGGGTGACCATAAGCTCTTAGAGCAAGTTTATTTTGAGTGAGCGTAAGGGACAGATGTATATGACTTGTATCCATCTGTCCCTATTCCACAGTCGAACCATCATAGTTTTGACACGTCATAAAACTGAATCTAATAACTAATTCAAAAGATATTTTTTTGTTATTTTTCTGTAACTTTCAGTAAGTGCAAAAGATCTCCCAAATTAGTGTTTTCTTTCAAACTACGTTTACGGTTACGTTTTCACTGTCATTGAGAGATTTTATTCCAGAAGATTTGTTAAGATTTAAGTCGTTACGGTAGTTAGGTGCCAGAAAATATGACACCAGTCTTCCCAAAAAATATGACACCAGTCTTCCCAAAAAATATTACCCAGTTACTGGGTTGTAAAGGTCGGACAGGCAGTCATCAGTAAAATTGTGGTACTTAACTGCATCCGCTTGGACTGAAAGCCGACCCCAGCGTAGTTGCACAAAGTTTGAAAATATTGATTTTCCCGGAAGATTTATGTTAATCATCGTATTTTGTTGAGCTGTAAAGACCGTGCGAAGCATCAGCTAAAATTACAAAACAATAAATTGATAAAATAGCACAATACAAAATATTTCTCATACTAAAATCTAGATTTTTCGCCCACTATCTGCGTTCTCAATCAGGTAAACTAATTGAACATATTTATTACCGCATGCTATACTAGGCATTCTCCACACCTCGTCCGCAAAGAATGTCACAATACACACATAAATATATACTTCCTTTACATACGTAACATCACGCTTACACAGTAATGGGGTTAGCAGAAATGTAATTACAGCTGGAGTGTTTAGAAACTACCTAAGCGATAAGAAAGAATATAATTATGTCAAAAAGAATAACATCAAGGGTTGTTATGGGCACGAACGAAGACTTACAACTAAAACTTACTTAGTTACTACAAAATACTTTGCTGAATACTGGGCCAAACATCATACTTATTTAACAACTGTATTTGCCATCGACATGAAGTCTAGAAATTTATCCAAATCAATAGTATCGATTTTCCTCTTAAGAATCTTCATTTACATAGATACACATCGTAACTACTTAACAATAAGTACCTGCCACCACTACCACTACCACTTAAATCAAAAACTGCGAACGCGTTTAAAAAGGGGAGGGCCCATTGGGCGTTAAAAAATCGTCCATATATCAGTCAAGGGGAAACGTGCTTAGATCGTAGCAGCATAGCCACGTTGGATAGCAAACCTGACTCTCCAAACCAAAGGAAAACCACCATCTGGTTTTGGTCAGCCAGCTCGTGAATATGTATCCTCCGACTGCACAGCATGATTTACTTCTTGTTTACGTCTTTTTAGTTCGCTTCTTAAGCAGTCGGGTTTTTGATTTTTTAAATTAAAATTTTGATTATATAATGTCACTTGCCCTAAACCTAGAGGATTGGAAGGAAGAAGGGGAGGCCTGCAGTGGGACAGGATAGGCTAAAAATAAATAGAAATGTCACTTATGTGGAGCCTGGGTCAGTCTTTTTCTTTTCGTATCGATGAACTCAAATTTGTATCAACTTTTTTCAAATTTTGTCTGACCAGTTTGTAGTCACCTGGACAGCTCTATCAATTGCCACGTTCAGATCCTGAAAGCAGACGACTGGGCACGAAGGGCAGACAAGGAGGTGAGGCATATCCTGCGCGGGGGCCCCACACTGGCACTGTGTTTCAGATGGATCTATGAGACTCCATTTGGCCAGGTTTTCTCTACAGAGGCCAACCTTGGATTAGGGATTTCCAGATTGGCCACTGCAGTTCATGTCCAAGGGGCAGATACATGCCGGTGTGATGAAGTATGGAAGGGCAGGATGTGTGTTTTTCCACAGTTTACATCTCTCATCAGTTGCGCTGGTTAGGTCGGTAGGTAGGGTAGGCATACAGAGACTTTAGACAAAATTATATGTCTGATGTTCTGTCAACGATAACGATTGTCATACCCAAAATTTTTGTTTATTTATGCACACACAAAACAATTAATAGAGAAAGGAGAAAGAAGTTTCGGTAGCGCATGCCACACCTTTTTTTGTTGACGAGTAAAACCTTCAAAAGGCGCCTGGCCTTTTGGGGAAAAGACCAGAGAGTGTGGTATTTTTACCTCACTAAAACCACCCCGGTGATCATCATCAGCACTTGGAAGGGACCCGTTACCTCTAAAAGACCAACCCGGAATCCCCTCTGCAGCACTGTCACATCCCTGGGGAGACTGAGAAGCGTTTCCCCTGAACCTCGTTGTGCACGGCACCGTCTTTACGGGCGTCACTTCTACGTTCCATCTACTTTGGTATTTTTAACAATTGTTAACGCTTTTTGTGTTTTTATTATTGTTTTTTTTTTTGTGTTTTTGCTTATCCTGTGTCACGCGGGTCACAAATAAATATTTTTCTTTCTTTCTTTTCTGATAGTGTCACTTTGTCTAGTGTAATTTTTCACACAACGGTTTAAATCAGTCACTTATCTAGTGATATATATAGAAAAAATCCCCTCAGCATTTATACAAACATGCTGTAAAGTATGTACAGCATGTTTGTACCTACAATCCAGGCACTACTTACGTAAGATCAATTTCTAAGTAATTTCGCGCGAATTCGAAGCATTTGGTTAGCAGACTTAGTTTGTGGCTTCCTAACAATCCTGACGTTGACTAATCTTATTATAGTAATGTTAATGTACGAGTATTTACCATAGACATCAATCTTACTAGATGACGCGAATGTAAAATTGTACCAAAACTAAAGTGTCTAAAGCTTTTTTGTAGAAGAAGGTTCCACGACTAGTTTAATCTATACTTTAGATTCTATCACATCACATCATCAGCCTATTAATGTTCCCACTGCTGGGAGACAGGCCCCCTCTCTGTGAGAGGGAATGGGCCGTAATCCACCAAGCGGGCCCAGTGCGGGTTGGTGGATGTCACATGTCTTCGAATTTGTGGTTCTAAGACATGCCGGTTTCCTCACGATGTTTTCTTTCACCGTTTTGAGAGCAGTGGTGATGAAATAATTTAACAAAGTAAAGCGCCTGCCTGGGTTCGAACCCACGACCTACAACTTGTAAGTCGCGGTCGATACCACTGGGCCACCACTGCTCTTTAGATTCTATAATATAGATTAAATCATTCGTAAACAATGGTTTTGATTGTTTTTTTTTACAATTGATCTTCTTTCTATAAAAACAAACATACATCCTTATGTATTGGTAGACTGCACTATTGAACTTTGGCGAGGGTTACCATCCGTCCAGATTTTTCTGGCCTTCTAATTTGTCCAAATCTTTCGCTTGGATGGCAAAATTTGTTTTTTTCATAAACCATGGCTATCCTCTAAGAATAGTTTTTTGTTTTGTTTCATACTTTTCAGACCGTGTTTTAATTGTTTTTTGTAACTAATATGTCTGGCTTTTTTTTAAGTTGTCATGTTCAATTTTTGAAATGGTAACTCTACCCTTGGCTGTAAATCACGTGTCTAAAAAGGGAGTAAAAGTGAAGTTTTGAGTGAATGCTATTCTTCCAGCTGTTTCATTTAGCGTTATAGGTATCGGACAAAAAAAGTTGGCCGAGACAATGACAACGCTTTCTTTCATCGGTAAGTTTTGTTCTTAAATTGTGTGTAAAACACTGGCACGCTAGTTATCCCAACTATCTTGGGGTCAGCTTCCAGTCTAACCAGATTCAGAGTACTAGTGTTTTACATGGAGCGACTGCCTATCTGACCTCCACAACCCAGTTACTGGGTAACACGATACACCTTGGCTAGACTGGTGTTATTTTGTGTAGAATTAAGATCTAAAAAGATAGATTATATGTCTGACTGTCTGTTTCATCCAATAATAGACTTAATCGGGACTTTTCACCGTTTTCCGGATGTTGTAACCGAATAATCTCAGTTTTCTGACGACGCGTAACGATTATCAAAGATCTTCAAATTATAGCCGGGACCAACGGCTTAACGTGCTCTCTGAGGCACGGAGGAATCTCTGTATTAGACCCATCCTCGGACCGACCTCGGCAAGCGTTGCTTAACCTTGAATACAGACCCATGCGTCAGCCACGAGCTCTTCTTAACAACACATACAAGAAACATTTTCTTTCATCGGTAAGTTTTGTACTTAAGTTGTTTATGAAAAAGTGGCACGCTTGGTTTTCATTCAGATGTGGGATCACTTGCGTTGTCTAGTTAGATTTATATCTGTGGTGTATACTTTCTTGCTGCTGTAATAGATTTGTTGTTCATTGCTCGGTTATACAATGTTGTTGGGATTGTCGTTGATTAGGACTTTGTATGCTTTGTCTGTTGTTTTTAAACTAAGCTCTGCGTTTATGATGATTGAGATTATTTAAATGTCCTTTATTGACAGACTAGCTTTTTCCACAGAAGTCCTGTATTTCATATAGGCTTAATAACTGCCTTTAAGACAGTCAGCGATAGTGTTAGTATAGGATTTACAGAGCTTTCTTTATTATTGGACTAGCTGTCCCTTCTGGCTTCGCTCCCGTCAACTAACTACCACCATTTACCCTACCTACCCTACCCTACCTACACCACATACATGATTGTTGCGTAACCTAAACCGCTTACGCAGTGCACGCAATGGAAGCTCTCAAAAAGGAAAATTTTTGCCCGTTTTTGCAACATTTTTCATTTATGCTCCGCTCCTATTGATTGCAGCGTGATGTTATATAGCCTATAACCGACCTAAATAAATGGTCCATCCAACACAAAAAGAATTTTTCAATTCCAACCAGTAATTCATGATATTAGCGCGTTCAAACAAACAAACTCTTCAGCTTTATAATATTATAATATGTGTATAGATTAGAACTTCTAGAGATTACTTACAAACATGTCGAACAACAACAAAAAGTTTATCTTGGACATCACAGGCAACGGTGAAGGAAAACATCGTGAGGAAATCTGGAATTATATAGTGTATGTATTTTTATTTACATATGTACATTATTTGTAGACTAGAGTTAGGACTAAAATAAGAGTAAAATAATATTTAAAATTACGGGGCGTCAAAAAATTCATTCACATCGCTGTCAACAGGAAAAGTGCCCAGAAGGCTGGCAGCATTGCCACGTTGGATGGCAATACTGATTCTTTGGGCAAAAAAAAGGCCAGCCCTCTGGTCTCGTGAAGAGTCGACCAACCGTTTGGCGATAACCCGAAATAATAGGTGTGCACTCGGACCCCATGGCCCTAATGTTTCAACCCCAAACGGCTCAAACACATAATTACCAATTACTTAAGTTGTTGTACTTGCGCCGTTTGAGGTTTTCAGCACCTGCAGCAGCCGCCCCAGCGCAGCCCACCGTACTAGGAAGATGGGATGGTGCAAGGGTGTCGACGCAAGTTGCATCCCACACCAAAGACCTACCCAACTTCCATGGCATTATGGTCATACCATCAGGTCTCTTCCCATCAACGCGTGCCAGGCCATTGGGTTCTAAGACAGCTGGCACACCGGCGGTGGCAAAAGCACGACGGATGAGATCATTAATGCTAGCATGCCGCGCAATCCGACCTGCACTCTTACTGCATGAAAGACCATGGTGTCCGAGGCAGTCGACTGCTTCACCGCATTGACAGCGATGTGGAGCACCACAAGGAGCGCCCAATCGCAGACATGTAGCGAGTCGGAAGGTTGTGTCACCTAGCATAGTGCCTATGTTAGGTGACGGTAGTGCCTGAAGCCAGAGGCCTGACTCCCACTCACCCACGGCCAGCAGGCGGGCACGCTCAGCAGTATTGGTAGACGTATCAATAAGGTTATTCCGTACCAACCTGCAGAGAGGCTCATCCCACTGTCTCTGGGAGAATGGGTTCTCGGGCCGATCCGTATCCGGGCAAGCCACTTTCCAAGCGTCCTCTGCATCGGTCAAGCACGAAGAAGAATTATATAGTTAAGTTAGTCTGAAATATCCAAGTTAGAGGCCTGTGGGGTTCCCAGAGGCGGCTTAATTAACTCTGACGCCAGAGGTGGCCACATCCTCACACGAAAAGTAAAGAAAAACAAACATGTACAAGTATGTAATTACAAAGATTTAACCTTTTAATAATTATCTTGGTGCGATCAATGAATCATCAATGATAGCACCAAGAGCATATTTAAGCTCTGTTAAAAAAAAGGCTGCATAAATTACGGTTTCAAATAAACTTGCTTCATTAATAATTCCGCAAAAATGATTCAAAAAGAAATTATGGTACTCGAATTTTAAGAGGTAAATATTTCCTAAATGCTACAACATTAATTACTTAAATTTAAATAGGTAGGTAGCATATTTATAGAAAAACAAGATGCCCATTTCTCATATTTTTCATTCCATTGCTAAAATGTCTGTTTTGACAGTAGAAACAAATGATATATAATGAGATGCTCCTCATTTGGTAATTAAATTAGCATAAGTTGATATAGTAATCAACTAGACTATTTATTATGTTATTAGTCATGTTTTGAATGCTCACATTAATTTGAGAATCCAATATTGGATGATTTTTTTGATAATTTTGGTAGGGTTGGCACTTTGAATTAGATGATTCCTGTTACTACCTACAGGGCGGACATTTACAAAAAAAAAACAAATTCTATTGTTTTTTAAAACACTGTCGTAGTAGCGTATCTGTGACTAGCTTTTCCCCGCGGCTTCGCTCCCGTGGTGCACCCCACCGGAGCTGTTTTCGGGATAAATATATGTCTAGCCTATGTAACTCAGGAATAATAATGGCTTCCTACTAGTGAAAGAATTTTCAAAATTGGTTGAGTAGTTTTTGAGTAAACCCATTACAAACTATAAAATTGGACATATCGGAGACCTCACGCCAGACCAGCACCTCTAGCAGCGAATTCATACGCGTTAACCCCCATTACATGCATCCTGTCTATCTGTATGGATTTACTGGAAAACACGTTAGCGATATATGGCTAGTTCACAGATTTTCGGAATTCTGCCTACCCATAAAGACTGTCAACGATCTACATAGGACAGACCCGGGAAGTCGGGAACCAACGGCCTTATGTGTTTTACAAGGGACGGAGGGGTCTCGATATACAAAGGTCAATCCCATTCAGAAATGACCTCAGCTAGCGTTCATCATGTAGATTGATCCATGAGATAAGGTTTCTATTACTTAGTCCACGAGTCCCTCATAAGTTTAGTCAGTTATTTGCTGTATATATATTAAGACTCTACTATCTATTTCGGGTTTTTCACATGCTACACACCGTTTAGGCATGGTTCACCATGCGTATCAGGTTTCAACTACAGTATTTCCCTCACCATGTATAAACTTTCCACCGAACAGTATTTTCCTGTGTACAGGTGTCTATTTGTAAGGTACAAGCTGACAGCTGTCCAGTGTGTCCGCGCCGGAACTTCCGTGTCCATTCGCGATACCTGTCCGTGTCAGGGGCTTACACAGGTGGACATTTTGTGTACATACACATGTTACCTTATGTTTGACTCACAGTAGAATGTCTAAAATGTTGTATTTAGTAAACTACACAAGCTTACTGCTTATTAATCATTTCATGAAGTTAAAGAGCTTTTGACATAAATAAAAACGACTCTTCAGAAAACTCATCACCAGTTGAAAGAGATATAATAAATAATACTACTAGCTTCTGCCAGCGGCTTCGCCCGCGTGAAAAGTGTTTTTATTATCCCAGGGGAACATTATAAATAAAAAAATATTTAAAAATAACAAAAAACCCGACTGCTTAAAAAGCTGACTAAAAAGACGTAAATAAGAAGAAAATCATGCTGTGCAGTCGGGTTTTTGTAATCACCTCTTAAAACCCCTTTATTTTGATACCCCACAAGATGGGTCTGGAAGAAAAAAAAATTGGGCCCTCACAATATGGCACCCAAAATCCGCCATTTTTCCAATTTTAATGTAGCCAGTGACACTCGCAGGTTTAAGACCAATCGATTGACGTAAGAATCATCAAAATCGGCCAACGCGTTTGGTCTCCAGAACGCCGCATAAGAACAAACATACATATATACATACATACATAGACTGATAAACTCATTACCTTCCTTCGGCAGTCGGGTAAAAATAGCATATGTGCTATTCTAGTCTACCTCTGTGCCAAATTTCATCCAGATCCGTTCAGCCGTTCTGGAGTGATTGAGTAACAAACATACATCCACACTTCCACACACGTGTGTGTGGAAGTCCTTCTAAACTTACATATTTAAGTAAGATACTATGTGCTACTTATTTCTAAGGCGACATTGTCTTCGTAATAAAGATAATATACAAAGAAGTGATCATGCGTCGCGTGCTACTCCGCTGTCAAAATTGCTGAGGCTGACTGGAGTTCTTTGGGGTAGTTTCATCAAGTTATTTCAGCATTTCCTCCAGATAAGACGAAGTTCAACTACACAAATACCACAAGCCACAAACTATATTATTTTAATCAATCAGGCTAAACAACTATGTTGCGTTCAGCTTTCAGTCTAAACGGATGGATCTGAATACATTTATTTAACATGGAGTAACCGCCTAAGGGCCGATTTCACAAATAAAACTAATCGCGATTAAACAAACTACCAATCAGAACGCTTCATTGTATAAACTGAGTTTAGTTGAACTAATCGCGATTAGTTTAATTGGTGAAATTGGCCCTAAGTGACCTTCACAACTCAGTTCACAAAACGTTTTGGGGACACTTTCATTATGCGTACAGCTAAGGACTGGAATTCCCTGCCAGGGTCTGTAGGTCTTTAAGTCAAGAGTGAATAGGTTACTTCTAAGCAAGCGTGCTTCACCGTCGACCACATCATCGCTTACCATCAGGTGAGATAGTGGTCAAGCGCGAGCCTATTGATAATAAAATGAATAGTTATAGGATAACACGATATTTGGTAAACATGTTTGCCAGGCTCATGGCAGGCATGCATCAATTTATTTGTTCTTCTTTTTTATCAAGTCTGTTTGAACTATCGACGGTTCTGACCAATCCTCATCTAACCATCGCCTACGTCTCCTATGTCGAATGTTATTTTTTCTGTGATCCTAGTATAATAATTATGGTTATAATTATAATTGAGCCGCGTTAGACAGACAATGTATTTCCTATTCTCATTACATAAATACTATTCATTAGCCGACGAGCCGTACGAGGTAGGGTTGGCGCAGGAACATGCAGATTATTTAAAAAAGAAGGAATTACAATTTTGTTTCAGGAATTTTCTGCTTTAAATTACATGAATGCGATGATGCGAAGACATCCGCTAGAGAACCAAGGTTACCGACATAGCCAGAAGAATAGCCAAACTTAATGGTAGTGGGCAGGGCGCATTGCTCGCAGAACGGATGGCCGTTTGGGCCGAAAAGTTCGAGAGTGGCGACCGCGCACCGGCAGATGCAGCGTTGGAAGGCCTCCCTCTACGTGGAGCGACGACCTGGTCAAGGCTGCGGAGGTCCGGTGGATGCGAAACGCACAAGATCGGTGGCGCTTGGCTCCCTCGAGCGATCGTTGACCTCGCCTATATCCAGCAGTGGACATCTTTCGGCTAGAATGATGATGATGATGAAACTACATGAAGGTTAAAGAACCCTGAAACCAGATACATATTATAGGATAAGTATTGTCATCTAAATGTATTTGAAACAATGTAATGAGGTCCAGTTTCTGAACCAAAATAAATATGACTAAATGTCAAACGCGCATTAGCTGCTGTGATTGATTGCTCTAAGGAATTTTCAACAGCCAATCGCATAGCACTTGCTTATAATTTGTGTCGCATGGATTTTTTATTTTAGAAATCTTGTTAAAGACGTAGATGACAAAATTCTTAAGCCGATGTAAAGATGCACTAAAAAAAGTCGAAATGGAGGGAGAAAAGTGGAAAGAAGAGTGACCTCGACACTAATTGCTGCAGTCAAGACGAGAGATACGATTATCTATACCAATATTAAAAAGAGGAAAGATTTTTTTTTTTGACATAATTCCAGAGTATAAATTATTAAAAAAAAAATTGAGATCCTTATGAAAATTGCAATAATGTAACTCAAAGTAGCAAAATGTTGCCTACAAAATTTATTATTTGGCGTGCGCTGAGAAAACTATTGATTATATATAAAAATTATGTACATCCTGATTAAAGTACTCATTATTAACTACAAAAGACTGCGAGAGAATATATCTCACTATCATAGTTAAGTCACAATAGCATCATTTTTTTCGCTGGTAGAAACAAAAGTTGCTTACATTCGTATTGTAGTATTAATTATTCTTATTCAAATAAATAGTTTAACAAATTGGTAGGTAGACTATGGTAGGTAGGTAGGAAGGTAGGTTAGGTGGGTGGGTAGTTAGGTAAAGTAGGGTTTTTAGGGTGGGGTAGGGTAGGTAGGTATGTAGGATAGGGTAGGGTAGGTAGGTTGATTGTTAGGGCAGGTGAGTAGATCGGAAGGTAGGTAAGGTAGGTGGGTATGTAGGTGGGGTAGATAGGTAGGTGGTAGGTAGGTAGATAGCCAGTTGACGGGAGTGAAGCCGCGGGGGTCAGCTAGTCTTAATACAAAAGTGACAGTCATCACAAAAACTGTCATCGATTAATTTGTTCAACCAAAGATGTTAGAGACATAGACAAGTCACGACACTTGGTGATATCGGGATGATGTCATCAGCTAACAGGTGGATGCTGCTGACGTGATCTCAGGGCTTGCACGCAGGAATATTGTTATACCACGCGGTGATAGGCCAATGAACTTGAGGTTCTCGGAGTAAAAGACATTGCTCCGAAGATTCATGAACGACCAAATCTAGTAAAAACGTTAAAATGTAGGTTTGATAATGAGGCTTTTTTGGATCGGCATATTGTTTTTACTATTTACGAATCAATGTCAAATTGTTTTACAGGAGTCATTGAAAATTGAGTGGACTGTCAATTTTTTTTATAGGGAGTCAGTGATAGCGTGATCGGACGGTATGGAAGAAGAAAACGTGTTGCGCCGATCTTAAGTAACATGGGTTAAGGGCAGGAAGATGATAATGAGGAGTGTCATTGACAACTGTCAGACTGTGACTGGGTCTGACAGTTTGATTTATAAAATCTGCTGTCAAACTTTATGTTAGCTTTTCAATTAAACAAAAACGCAATAGTTTCTTGACTTACGATTGAACAACTTATTGAGGCTTTGATCAGAAGTGTTACTGTGTCAATTTAAAAAAAATCTGTCGTGGATCCCTCCCTCAGTTATCATACACTTAGCATCATTTCAGCCGAAAGACGCTATTGCTGAACATAGTGAAGTGAAGACCGGTCTTATATTTGACCGAAATACAAGCTAAAAAATTCTACAAATTGACTAGACAAATAGAAGCAAGTCTATTCTGTGCCAACCCTGGGTGCGCCGTCGGATGGCAGTGATTCAGTGTAGTGTTCCCTGTGTTTTTGCGAGCGGCCGGGGTGTTGCGCTCGCCACGTGGCCCCGGGCATCGAACCCGGCACACATCTCCTAAAGGAATACTATGCAACGGCTGGGTAGAGGAAGTGTTGATGTCGCGAGGGTTCGTTTGTTTAAGTTGGTTGGACGAAAAAGTTGGTATTGTGGCATTTTGAATTTGGATTGTCTTTGGCTGTCATTTGTTTTTAGTTCTATGTGCTTTTCTCTGGGTCTTCCTCTAGGAAGTGTTGATGTCTCGATGAGAGGTTTGTTTAGGTTGTTCGCATGATGAAATTTGGGATTCTGATCATAGTTTGTTTTATGGCATTTTGTCCAGAGCTGAGTGAGGTTTCATTTGTTTCTATACAGGGTGGTGGTAGTGGTGGAACATGCTCCTGTTGGTGGGACCCACCCACCAACAGGAGCATGTAAGAGTTGATGAATCTCACTTCAACTTTTTGAATTTGGTTTTTCCTGAGCTGTCCTTTGTTTTTAATACTGTATTATATTGTTGAAGTCACAAGGAGGGAGCTAGTTCGTTTGTGTGTTTGGTGATGTTGGTAATGGTGTACCTAATCTTGTTTGTATTCAGTTTTTTTTTTATTAGCGAAATTGCTATATGTTTTTGTGGACTTCTGGCATTCACGTACCTAGTTGTAATACATGATACGACAGCTATTTCAAGAAAGAAAATGCGTATTTTGAACTGCGAATATTTACGATGGGTACCGGTCGGTGTGGCAACCCTTAATAGAGGAGACTATTATATTACCTATACAAATATTATTGTAACATAAGCACTTAGTCATGGCAATCATGGATTCAGCAGACCCCCTCAAAATAAGAATTTCAGTTGCCAAAAAATATACACTTGGGAGCAAATAAATCGAGCCACTACCTTTTTTCACGTAAAATGGTAAATATTTTTGGTAATATGGAACGTATCAATTCGAACTATATATCGCCTAAAAGTTTAGTTAATAACCTTTACAATGAGGGTAAATTATTGAATAATAACCTTATTGAATGATAAATTATTGGCTCTGCAAGAAAAATGGTAATTTTGATAGAAAATTTAGTAGGGCTAAAACAGTCCATAAAAACAATAAAAAACAAAATTATTGCAAAAAAAATATTCTTAATAACTGGTATTACCCCCCCGGGCCCTGATACATTCTTGTAGCCTATTAGTCATCGATCTGATCAGCGTTACGATGACATATTGTGGTATGTTCTCCCACTCTTCAAGCACAGCGACTTTAAGCTCGGGAATGGATGAAACAGCGGGAACCCTGGCTCGGACTCTCCGTTTTAGCTCGTCCCATAGGTGTTCGATCGGGTTCAAATCAGGACTTCGTGCTGGCCATACCATTTGTTGAATCCCGATCGCAGACAAGTAATCCGTAACGATCTGCGCGGTATGAGGTCTCGCATTGTCATGCATAAACAAGAAATTTTCTCCGACAAAACCAGCATACGGCATTACGTGGTTTTCAAGAATGTCAGTTATGTATCGGTCAGCTGTTAATCCACGTCTACCATTGCCATCGTTGGCGGGGTCGACGAAGACAAGTTCCGTTTTTCCGTCTAGAGAAATTCCTCCCCACACCATACAAGAACCACCACCAAAACTCACCGTTTCTCGAATGCAACATTGGGCAAATCTTTCACCAGGACGTCTATACACTCGGTTTCTCCCGTCATTGCTAAAAAGACAGATTCTTGACTCGTCAGAAAACAAAACTGACCTCCAGTCTTCTAACGTCCAATTAATGTGTTCTCGAGCAAACTCCAAGCGAGATCGGCGATGAGCTACAGTCAATTTTGGGCCAGTTGCTGGTTTGTGTGATGTTAAATTTCGTTCTTTTAGTCTTCGTCTCACTGTCCACCTACTGATTGCGACTCCTCGAACGTCACGTAACGCTTGCTGTAGCTGAACAGCATTAAGTCCACGGTCGCGCAACGAATTGGTTGCAATAAAGCGGTCGTCACGTTCTGTTGTTGCACGTGGTCGGCCAGTTCCAGGTCGCCGAACAAAAGCACCAGTCTCCAGATACCTGCGGTATACCCGCTGTACCTTTGAACGACTCAAATGAAGTCTGCGTGCCACTTCACGTTGTCCGTGTCCAACCTCAAGTAAAGCTACAACTTGGGCAGCTTCCGTCGGTGTAGTATCCATTTTATCAGGTTATTTTGATTACACAGACACAGATAAAGACAACAATAACAAGTAATATGGGTATGATTAACAAAAACCTCAAATTTAATCTTTTCTTAACAGAGTACAATAAAAATGTCATAAGCAAATTAAATGCGATAATTTTATTCTACCCTTTAAACTTTAATAAAAATGAAATTTTGACAACTAACTACCCTCATTGTAAAGGTTATTAAATACCCTTTTAGGCGATATATGTTTCGAATCGATGCGTTCCTTAATACCAAAAATAATTACCATAATGCGTGAAAAAGGAAGTGGCTCGATTTATTTGCTCCCAAGTGTAGAAGAAAAATTCTGTGCGACAGCAACAAGCCTCTCCACCCTACACAGAAGTAGGAAAAGCGCATTCTCCCGTCTCTTTTTATAAAAAATACCTTCCAATAAGGCATAGTGGCCGTCAGCTTCGAATTAAGAGCCACTAGGCAGACCCATAGATGCCACATTAGTGCTGTTTTTATGTACTTAACGCGCATTCTATGTGCTGCGGGTATGTACATTAGAATAGCATTGATGACTCTTAATGTTAATTAAAATTAGTGATTAATTGCTTGGTCTTGTGAAGTTGTGTTTTCGACGTGAATTAGACTATTCATTCAGTTATAATAATTAAAAGGTGCTCTTACACCCGGTTTCAATCAAATCAGAGGTTCCCAAACATTTTTTGTAACGCCCCCCTACTAAAAATAAAGGTACCCTCGTATTTACATTTGTATTTAGGTAACAAATCATACAAAAATACTTAAGTTCATTAAGAGGAAGGAAAAGATTAAGAAGATTACTGTCACCAAACATGTATGCTTATGACATGATTCCCAGATCTGGCTTGAATAGAAGAAAGTGCATATCGTAGATCTTTAGCAATACGTTCAGTACTATCCACTGGCCCCGCGGACTAGCGCCCCCTTTTACATGTTGTCACGCCCCTTGCTGCAGCGTGAAGCCTGATGCCTGGACTTGTACCCGGTTGATGGCCTATTGTCATTCTATGTCCTGCGGGTATGTCAATTAGTGATGACACATGGTATGTGTTGACGACTCTAATATTAATTAAAATTAGTGATTAAGTGCTTGGGCTTTTGAGGTGGTGTTTCCTACTTGAATAAGGCCCAGTTTTTTATCCATAGTTAACTCAAAGGTTAAATATGGTAACTAATGGTTTCAAATTTCGATAAAAATCGTTTTTCAAACAAAATAAACGAAAGAAAAATCGGTTCATCCGTTTAGGAGCTATAATCCCTCAGACAGATACACATATACACAAATTCACAATTCACACATCAAACTTATAACATCAATCTTTTTCGTCAGGGGTTAAAAAGGAGTTGGACGGGATATTATGTGGATAACAAAACCACAGAAATCTACTGTCAATTGTTTAATGGTAAATACGTCAATCAGAAACTATTGAAACAACGTATCGTATTAAGTGGTGTAGGTTATGCCGAAAGTGGTGCATTGACTATGCTAACTGATGAAGAAAAGCGACAATTCACATTCACGGGGTTTTCCACACATTCCTACGCTACTAAAAAAGAGAAACTTCCTAGAATTCCTGAGAACGATTTCTTTACACATATGTATACTCAAAAAAGCAAATCTTCGTGTAAGCACCCATTTTCTCATTCGACCAAATTTGTAAGGCCGGTTGTACAAATAATAATAATAAGGACTGAATTGAAATCTCTATCGTTATTAACAATAATCATATTAAAATATAAAACGTAAGGTAGGTACCTATTACAAGAAAACCTATTTAATCACCTTTTAAAATAAACCAACAAATAAATAAATACCAAAAACACAAACACGGTTTCCCGCGCTCAAACATAAACAAACGCGCACGTGGTCGGGCCATAGACATTAAACTCGGCGCGAACTTTTTACGTTCCGGTCATCGACCCGCGCGTCATTAAGGCGATATCACACGGACTGATATCAATCGTTTGTGAACGTGTGAACTAAACTGAATGTTTGAATGATGAATGTGAGTGAAGGAGTGAATGGATGCGGAAGGAGTGGCGTCATTTCGGTGAGGCTTATTTTATGGGATTGCTAAATACTGCGATTTAGAGCTATGGCCTGGGAGTTTTCGAGTGAATAGGTTAGGTACTCCTTGGTAAGTTTGCACTATCGGTGACAACATTTAAATAGTCAAATGTGAGCCTTTTACGCATAAAATCTTTCAAATACTTATGCAGAAAACTTATTGAACGAAAGATCTAGGGCTGTGTTTGCCTTGCCTACCTTTTGAAATAATGATTTTGGTTCAAAATAAATTACCTTTATTATTCCCTTTTCTGCAAGGTATTGTATTAAAGCGATATAAAAGATTTAGAGAGTTACATTCGTCAGTTCTTCAGATCGCTATCGTTTTTATTAATGAAGTTGTTCTCATCAATCTCAATTATAACATGTAGTAGGTGCCTACTTTTGATAATGTACCAACATGTGAGGAACTTGTAAAGCATGAGACGCAAAAACACAATTTGATGAATTACATACAGAAGCTATGTATATAATCATGTCTTAAGGATATAATATGAATGAAATATTATGTTTGGCAAAAAACTTTCGTCTTAGCTAACATGCTAATGTACAGATATCACATAATTTCAGACCATTAGTTTTCATTTCAAACATATGACAATACTAAAAACCTCCTTTAGTATGGGAAGCTATAGCAAATTGATTGTCATGTCATGCCAAAAACCAGTGCAACTTAGCACGCGGCAAAATCGGGAACTAAATTGAAACTCTATGGGATTTGACAGTAACGTTTCTCGTTCCGATGACAAGCAGCGCCACCTTAACATGTCAAAATATTTCTGGCGCGCAGTAACAAAAAAACGGTCGTAAATACATTGATTAATTTGACAGATATTAATTGTCCCCTAGATTGAGTTTGAAAAAAAATAATTGATCGCGAACAGCTAAGGAAGCGGCAAAACATGTATCTATTATAGTTTTATGGGCGATAATTATCTTGTGATAGGTTTAAAGATCTACGACTTGTAAGAAGAGTTTCCGCACTTTTTAGGGGTCCGTGTCTCACAATAAAAACTATGTTTTCTTTCAGCCATCTGAAGTTTTTTTTAGAAATTATTACATATTATGCCAGGGATGGTTTATAAATCGCGAAAATCCATATTTTATCTAGAAATCCTTTTGAAACCTTTGAACATTATGGAATTATTCCTTAAACAACTAATAAGCGCGCTTGCTCAGGCAAATCCGACGGCATGACACACCTTCATACTTTAAAAAACTACGGAATCACCCATGTTTAACTCAACTTACTCTTAAACATTTTATATTTCCTATCCAATTAGCTACGAGGAGTGGGTTCAACCATCTTGGCTGTCAAAATACTCGAGCGTTGACGGTAAGCAGCCGTCACCAGTCACGGGGACGAGCTGGCTGTCTGGGGGTCATGCCGGTCACCAACCTGGTCGTGGTAGACTAGCGTGGAGGCTACGGGTGTTACTTTCAGGTTTGGGAGACGCCCCATGGCTTAGTGAGGAAGTAGGAGTTATTTCAATGCCAAAGTGGTCAAAATTAAGCTTAACAATAAAGAAAAAAAATGTGTTCTAGTCCTGACCTAAGCAATGATGTTGGCTGAGTGTAATGATCCTAAACAGTAGATACGTCAATCATGACGTAAATGATGACATGACTTCAGGATTAACACCTTTGGTCATTCACTCATTGGCTGACTGTAGATATGTATTAAAAAAAAAGAATATTAAAAATTATTTTCTAAATCTGCTAAACAATACTTTCCATTTAAACCAAACCAATACAAACTATTCAAATTATTAAATAACACAAAAACAAAAGCAAACACAGATAGTTAAAGAAAAATTATAGTGCGACACCGGTATTGTCGTACCAGTAGACAAGGCTGAATATAATTAATACATTTGCCACACAAGTGACGGAGAAATCGCGAGTATTCACGATTCGGGGGAATGAACGCTAAATTGGAACGGCCACGGAACTAAGAAACTAGGAAGAAATGTTCCATCCGACGCTTTCCTGCTTGTTCACAATGATTTGTTGGTTTTTTATAGACAATCTGCATCACTTTTTATGTGGCTTTGTTTTATGATTACTGAATTATCAATCTGTAAAAGATTAAAGTATTTAGAAGAATGAAAAAATAAGCTACTGCCATTGAAGTTAGTTTATTTTTAATTAGACTTATTTTATTTTTTAAAGTAAATGCTATATTCAGTCATTAAAAAAAAATTAAGTCTATGTCGAGCCTATGACAATGTGACGGACCTATAGACGTTTCGTAGTATTAAAATGATCATTAAGGTGTTAATCAATGGTATTCAAGCTATTTAGCATGGTAACAACAATGTTAACATTGTTTGATTTGTTACAAGCTGAGCAAACCAATCACTATTGTTAAGTAAAACGATTATGTCATTTTAAATTTTTTTTAATGTTTATATCGATGATAAAAAATTTAATATGTTGTTTTTATGTATAAAACGAGCTAACTTAACACAAATGCTAATAAAACATAATATCAATCACATCCGCACAATAGAATTTGCGTGGGAAAACTTCTAAGCGCCATATTGGTTTCCACAGACAAGACACTCGTTTAAAAATAATACGACATTCCTACATTGCCAGTATTTCCGTGTGTCACTAAACTGCAGGTGGTATTGAACCCAATATGAGGCATTAATTAAGACTAAAGGTAGACCAACTATTAGATTAGGTACTTAGCAACTAGTACACACCAAAATACCTAAGTTCAATGACCTGTAACTTCCTACTATTTGTACGTATTCGGCGCCCCTGTAATTATAGTATTTACGATTTTATATTGGTACTTTACGTATGAATATGAATCATGTTACCACGTGGGGTAGGTTGATGTCCAGGTTACACCACGATGCGCAATTATTTTGGACTATAGACCATAAAGGCATTGAACTCGGGGGCCGGCCTTCTGCGAAGAATTTAATTATTTTTGGTGGGAGTTGGATTGAATGAAATTAGTATAAAGTATTTCAATAAGAAAAAGATGGAAGTATACATAATAGTAAAAAACAGTGTCTGCTATAGTAACAAATTTGCCGCATTTCGTACCCATATTATTTCTTTTATGGCCTTCATCACATTTACTTAGAGTTTCATGTTTTCTTCTTAATGAAATTTCGTCTACATCACCACCAAAAGATATATTTTAGTATTCTGATATTCCCTAGTAAAAAAACCACACATCTCAGGGAATATTTTAACGATATTCTTTGTTAACTACGAATAAATCTGTGAAATAATGAAGAACAAACACACATTTCCCTTAACTATAAGCACTTTATCATTCTCAATATTTTAATTGACCTTTAATAAAAATATTCAAGAATCACCAATGAGCAACCCTCTAACTAACCAGAGAGCATAAGCATAGAAAATAATGAGGTTCCTATTCCTAGCAAACGTCTATAAAATGGCGGAGTTCCGGACATAGACTAAATAATGGTCAGCTCACACGGCATGTTACGATCCGGTGACTAGAATAACTATTAGGTATTAATTAATTATCTAGTTTTTTCTAATTTCTCATTATCATGCGTTTTGTTACGCATTTATTAAGACATTCTTTTATAACGTATAGATAAAATTGAAGGTAAAAGAGCGTACGATTCAAAAACATTTTCTCAAGAACTTGATGGTTATACACTGAAAAATAAAAGCTAAAAATTTACTAAGATCCATAGCTCCAATACAAGTGTATCGGAACTAAACAAACGGTCAAACAAAATTAAAAAAAAATCAAAGAAAATAATGAAAGAGGAAAATGCATCTCTTTTGAATATTAAGACAAAATTAAAATACAAACGCATTTCTTTTCATTGAAGATGATTAATTTTAAAATGACAATAATGAAAGAGTTACCAAATATAATTTACATAGGTACCTATCCGAATTTTAACAAAAGTTAAAAAACATAATATGAAGGTAAATTTTAAGCTGCACGCACTCCATTTAGCATCAAAATCATTTTCAAATACGAGTCATAACGCTTTTAAAACGTTTGTAGATTAGTCAGGTGGCAAAGAAGTCAGTTGACGGGTTGACGGCCTCGTAAAGTTCGCAGGAAACCCCAAAAAACGCCAAGTAATTGGTGAGGAACAGGTTATTAATATGGCACGAGAGCCTACTGGTACAAACGAGCAAATAGGCTGTAAATCAGAGAGAGAAGAGCCTAAAATACTAATGGCTTAGGATTTTTCTAGCTATCATTGATTTTTGGCTTAGAAATTCTGCATGGTAACAGTTGGCGATTGGATCTCTTGGACTTCAAACCAATCTAACTTAGAAAATTTGTAAAAATAATGGCATCGGTTGGAAAAAAAAATGGATTAGGTATCCTAATCTTAAACAAATCCAAAGAATGCTAAAACAACACGAAATCACGCTTCTAAAATCCTTCCACTCCGCTCCGTCACGGAATTATTCCAAGAAATAAACTCCGAAACGTCAATTAGGCGATCCCACCTTATCACGTAGGTACTCCACAATTATCATTCTCCGCACGTCACAAATAGTAACATTTCGTCACATTTCGTCACAAGTGGTTCGTGGTCAGGGTCGCTGGCTACGCAGAGTTCGTCGCCCGGTCAAATATTTTCGGCGACTATAAAAAATCTGCAACTCCTATTATGACGTCAGGGCCAGTTTGGCAAGTTTCGCAAGGACTTTTTTTGCGTTGTAATTATTATTTTTTATACGTTCATCAACTTCGTTTGCATAACAATCCAATAATAACTATTTTTAGGGGATTATAAACATGTTTGTGAATCTATTTTGATGTAACGAGTGTTGGTGAACCTATAGATTAATTTTATACACGAAATGTAAACGAAATTAGTAAGGAAATAAAATTAATTTTCAATATAAAACTCAAAATAATCAATTACAGCAACAATTTATTGCTTTAATCGATCAATAATCAAACAAAATGTTGAAAAGCCGCCAGCGAGTAAGAGATACATTGCGAAATGTGAAATACAAGATGGCGCCGGCTTTTTTGTAGAATGCGCGCCAAAATCAACTGGCGGTCGTTCGTTGACCTCGCCGTGACGTCACGTGACGTGTTCGCTGTGACGTAGCGCTCCGCCCACGGCCGCTGCGTTCGCGCCGATGATTTAATACAGTCGTTCAAGGTTCCTTTTTGTTGTAGTACGGATATTGTCCTATATCGCTACAGAGAAACGTGCGCTTGTTAGATTGTTTGTTTTAATTCTTGGTACTGTTTTATTATTAAAAGGATGTAATTATAGAATCGTGTATTCTAAAAATAATGTAATCTACATTATTAAGATAAATCAATATCTGTTGAATTTAGGTACTTTACATATTTTGAATTACATAATTAATTTACCCGGCTTTTTAATATTATTAATAAAAAATCGTACTCCATTAAAAAAAATGTTTTAAATTTTGGGCTTATCTATGCATGTCTGCAGCTCAACATCCAAATGTGTATTTTGCATACGTGAATAATAATGACCTACTTAAATAAATCCATACAAAGTTATTATAAATGCAAAAGTAACTCATTTGAACAAAAATTTACGTTTGCACGCCTATAGTTTGATAAATTTTATTATAGAGATAGAGAAGAACCTCTACCTACCTCAAAGAAGGACGTATATTTTTTACCGCGAGAGTACGTTTCTTTGAAATATTTGCCGATTTTCACGCGGGTGATGCCGCTGTCAGAAGCTAGTCTTTAACTAATATTATAAAGAGAACCCGAATTTTGTGAGTTTGTTCTCACGTCTGGGGTAATCTCTGGAACCACTACACCCATTTGAAAGGTACATTATTTCAGATGTTATAGACTATAAATTATTATGACGGGGCGGGCCACCAGTATTTTTTTTTTTGTCAATAGGCTCGCGCTTGACCACTATCTCACCTGATGGTAAGCGATGATGTGGTCGACGGTGAAGCACGCTTGCCTAGAAGTAACCTATTCACTCTTGAATTAAAGACCCCTAGATTGTAGCTACCGGGAAACACAGACTCCGGCAGGGTATTCCATTCCTTAGTACGCATAATAAAAGTGTCCCCAAAACGTTTTGTGCGTATGGGTGGGATGTCCACCATGTCCCGATGACGCATCGCCGCGCGTCTCGTTGTCCGATGATGGAACGGGCTGGGCGGATTTAAATCATGCAATTCCATCGCACACTCCCCGAAATGTAATCGATAAAAAACCGACAAGCTGGCAACTTGGACGATGTTCAAGGCTCTGGAGCTTTGATTTGACCAGTGCCAGTTGTAAATAAATTCATTTCTGTCTATAAATACCGGTCCACCACATCCGTAATATATCTAATTTTAATAAACATCAATAAAACGTTAACAGGAGGATATACCTGTAGCAATATATAAGTAACTAATTAAGTAATTACCAATCAAATTGTCTTAAATCCGCCTGTCAATCGTATTATAGCATCCTATAGAAATCATTGCCTTAATGACATAGAAAACATATCTTTTTCATTGGAGAGTTCTGGAGAAAATAAATTACAAATTGATTTTTTCTTAAGGTCTTTAGTTCAGACACAATAGGTGTTCAGGAAGACTCACTTCAATTTCAGATTCTTCTCATGGCATGAAATTTTAATGGTAATAATCATTTTCCAAATATTTTACAAAATTGTTTTCAAGGTAGGCAACTTAGAAAGTGTTTAGGTATAAGATTTTAACGAAATAATGGTATGTTTAGTAAAATTTCCACTGTCACATTTTGTTCCATTTAACACTGAAGACATCTGCAGTAGATAGAGCTCGAATCTATTCAACGGAAAGGTTTTCGCAAAAACAAATACTTGAGAAACTGCCCCGAAAACCTTCAGGACACAACACGAAATGTTCTAGAGTGGCGACCGCGTACCGGAAGACGCAGCGTTGGAAGGCCTCACTCTAGGTGGATCGACGACCTAGTCAAGGCTGCGGGAGTCTGGTGGATGCGGAACACACAGGACCGATAAGTGTGGTGACGCTTGGCGGAGGCCTATTTCCAGCAGTGGACGTCTTTCGGCTGAAATTATGATGATGATAATGACAACACCACATTAATTTGAACAGGCATTTTTTTGAAAACAATGATTCACTTCCTATAGCTCAAATCGCAAATAACTACAGTTATTCACCAGAAAGAACTCAAAAACTATGACTAATTAGTACCTCAAACAACCCAGAAAATAAACTTGTTACGCCAAACCGACACACATCGCAAAACAAAAGCATACATACAGAGACAAAGGCACAAAATTAGCTGCAAAAAGCACAATAGAAGACTTGAAAAATTTTGACGAACAATGCTTCGCTTAAACCTACTTTTAAGACCAAGTTCAAGGAACCACTAATAATGATGTGGCCTAGATTCAAGCCAGTGTGTAGACTCTAATTCTTTGAAAAGCTACTAAATGGGTATTCAAATAGTCGAAATGTCGTTTCGTGCGTAATACTTGGACTGTGGCCGTATTCTGGACTGAGCGAGTTTTTTTTAAATAAACCTTTTTGTAAAAAATCTGTTCTATTTTTTTGTTTGCATAAGAATCTGGAGTATTGGGTAAGTAATCTGGCGTGATTTCCTTTGAACCAAAAAGTATGATATCATTGCAATTTTGGGCAAGGTACCTACAGTTTTTTTTACTGTCGTCAATCTTGCGTGCTACCTTACCAACCATCTTGTGGTTTCATTTAAAGTCGTAAGTAACATGAAATACGCAAGTTCAGATTGCATGACGTTGGTACTTACAAACCTTTTTATATGATACCTAACTCTGACTTCCTTCCTTTTTTTTCTACCCACGCATGTCCGTCTCCCTCTTTCCTTTGACGTATTTCTATAAAATTAATTGTCAAATTATGAAGCGTAAGAACGTCATTTTGAACGTGCGTATATTCTTTTGCTTAGAGGAAAATTAAATGATGCAAATGAGGCAATGAAAAATGAAATAGAAAAAAATCAAATGAGGCAATGTTAAGACATGACGTTCAAATAAAACATGAATTAGGATGTAACTTGAAATGAGAGATGATTAAAAAAAAAGTAGAATTGAAGGTGTCAAGAGAATAATTGATAATAAAACCAACCCTCATTACTATTTCATCTAAGATAAGTTCGAATGAATTAACGTGATTAAAGCGTGCATTACAGATTTTAAAAATAAAACGTTAATAGTTATCGTTTCAAGGAAATTGTGGAAACTATCCAAGAATGTAAGGATTGAGCAGTTGTTAGGCAACCAGTTGACTCTTGAACATCAGCTTTTTGACCATTAAATAATTGTGTCAATTTCATGAATGACGGTTACCATAATTGCCATTAAAAAGCTGATACTGCTGGTCTTACCATAATCTTTACTAAGCTTGTACCACACCAAGTGTTTTCTTGCCCTTGGTGGTTAAAACTTCATGGCTATAAACATAAATGAGTTAGTACTTTTCTTCGTACGTAGTTTTTTTTCTAATCCCTTAAGTGCTAATTAGCAGACACAATAGAAAAACAATTATTTCTGGGAACCAATGTTCCCAATTGCACTCTAGAGGTGTAACGCAAATGATTGAAGGAAATTCTAAGGGTCTCTTTTTGTGATTTTTGGACTAATTATTTCGCCTCCAGTTACAACACCCTGAGCAATAAGTAGTAGGTAGTTTAATTTTTTTTAACTACCATCAAAATAAAACAAATAGAATTAATATTGATATCCGCATCAGAATAGTGTCGCGGGCTCGGTGCGTCGGCGCATGCGGAGAACGGTCGACCTACATACCGGCCCGGGCCCGACCTCCTCAAGTTTATTGCCGATCTTGCAACATATACTTAGCGGCACACAACTCTAACAGACATTTTCTTCTATCACTATCGAGGATAAGGATAGGTCTGATAGGGCTGGCACTTCTTAGTAAAGAATAAGTGATAATATTGCAACAGCTTTCTTTCAAAGTTTATATCAGACATCGCTGACAACGGTGAAGGTAATGGGTAAAGGTATGCCAAAACCACTTATACCATGGACTTAAACATAATAAAACAAAGAAAGAAAAATATTTATTTGTGACCCGCACAGGAGACACGAGAAATAAGCAAAAAAATAAACAATAATAAAAATAATACCCCGTGCGAGACCAAAAAGGCTCCTATCTCAGCATGTGCAGCATTAGTCAAAAAGGGAATAACGCTGCGCTGATATTCTGATAAGGCCTACTGATGATGCCACGGAATATACTTAATAAAATAAAATAGAGTATATAAATAAAAAACAAAATAGCATAAACACAGAAGGTGGGTCAAAGTATGTTTGATAAGGTAAGGTATGTTACGTGGTAGGTATGTTTAGGTAAGTGGCTTATTGTGGGTTTATTAATCAGTGTTCCTCTAACTCTTCGTGCAATCCAGGCGTGAAAATAAATGAAATAATGCAGCTAACGATGATGCTGCAAATTAAGAAAGACATCAGTTCTCATTATTATTTCTGTTTGCCGAAGATCTGAAGGCATTATTGATACAAGTGGGACGAGTAAGTGCCAAGATACCACTCAAGAGTCATTGCACAATTCTGTGCGAGCGGATTGTTTCAATCATCAAGTTCTAGGTCAAAGGTTTTATAACCGTGCATACGAAAGTTGGTTGAATGTTAGCTACAAAACACATTCTCGTAGTTCTTGGCACTTCTGATTTACATAACATCATGCCTATTTTCCCCGAAATGTTTGGCAGAGGTGTTGCTTTGGTATACCCTCATTTCGCTAATTATGTTAATCATAACTACTGGGCATAGGGCTCTCTTTAGTTGTGCCAATCCCCGCTATCTTGTGCCAGCCTCATCCAAATTCTGCCCGCAACAATGTCATCTGCGCATTTCGCAGTTATTTTTGAATTCCATTTTATCCCACTTCTGACTTCTGGACTACATTTATTCTTCAAACATTTTGTCCATCCTTCCAGTCACTATTCCAGCAATATCTCAAGTGAGTTAGAATCGAGCTTTCATTCAAATGAGATGCAAATGTTAGTAGTTTCTAAGGAGCAGCCTTTTAACCTTGACTTTACAGCGGGACATACCTACATAGTAATTGATTTGAGAGGCATTGTATTTACACCAGCTTTAGCACTTCTGACAACAAAGCCAGCTTCCCCGTTTGATCAGGAATTCTGTGAGATGGTAAAAGGCTGTGCAATAAGTCAATATTTTTAATTGGTCGTACATTTAATATATTTTATTTACTATATACTTGTGTTTACTTACACATAATCATACGTATTTTGACTCATCTTCTGTGTTTATACTATTTTGTTTGCTATTTATTCTATTTATTTTTTTAAGTTGTTTCTGTTTCCGTGAGTGTGTCCGTGGCTTCAACAGTGGGCCTTATCACCAGAGCAGCTTTGTTTTCTTTTTGGATATCGCTGCACATAACGAAATAGGAGCCTTTTTGGTCTCGCATTGGGTTTCTTTTTATATATTTTTTATTTCCTGTTTTTTGCTTATTTCTCGTGTCTACTGTGCACAGGACCTGCAGGTCATAATTACATATTTTTCTTTCTTTATGGTAACACTAGTTTTTTCCGGCGGCTTCGTTCCTATGGCCCATACCACAGAAACCGTACCAAATAGTTTTAATACCAAGGGAAAAGTAACTTTCAGCCGGTGAAAGATTTTTTGCTACCGGTCAGTACTTCCAGACATTACTTCTTTCAATAAAATAAGAAATTTTAGGTCTTTACAATATTATGAAAATTAATATAACAGGCAAATTCATTAACAAAACTTTTTCATTCATAAATAACTACATCCACTCCTGGGTCTTTACGATTCACGCAAGAACTAAAACCACGCACATGACCATTGCGTCACAACGGATCAGCGTATTAACTTCCTCATCCAACATCCTTTTATTAAAGGTTTTTTAATCTGTTATATATTTGACATATTTTGACAGACGTCAACTAATTCGTGGCGTTTAACCCAGTTCGTCACGGAACTTAGTGAGTCAGTGACTGCACGGATCTTAGTTATGACCGTAGACAAACTCGTTTTGTTTAGCACTTATTTGAAAGCCTTGGTAAGGTCAGAATACATAGTGTTGGAATTATTCATAGGTTATGGTCTAATATTATGCTAGGATGGCATTGAGGTGTGCCTGCAAATATCAATTTGTATGACTTGTTCTGATGATATGTCTGACATACATTTTTACAAAAAAATACCACCGACTTCTAAATTAAAACACTATCTTAATTAGTAGTTACAGTTTTCTTTCCTTGGTTTTTTGACACCGACTTTCGAAATTGAAGTTATTTTTCACTTTGTAGTGTTTTTATTTGAAAGTCGGTGGTATATTTTTGGAAATAAAAAAAGTTAATTAAAAAAATCTACTGCTTAAGAAGCGAACTAAAAAGACGTAAAAAAGAAGAAAATCGTGTTGTGCAGTCGGAGGATACATATTCGTGAGCTGGCTGACCAAAAGCAGAATGAGAATGAGAGTGTACCAGGGTGAACTGTACACATCTGCGTACCCCTTTAAAGCGTACTGGCGTGATGTTACGAAATGGTATAAACAATAAACAGACATGCGATTGCAGCTATCCCGAGAGATCTGCCGTCATTCATCGAAGAGTTCTGTTGTATATCTCCGAAGTTTTTCATCAGATCTTAACTGAATTTAAACGGGACCACATAAGAAGCACCAGCTTTCAAATAAAAAAAGAATCTTCAAAATCAGTTCACCTAGTAAAAAATCCTGAGGTAAGACACAAAAAAAAAATTCAATCGAATTGGGAACCTCCTCCTTTTTGAAAACGGTTAAAAAGGGCATGACTTGACGCGGTTGCTCTTAGTCGTCACTTGCGAAGTGATGAATAAGGGACCTTCCTAAGGCTCTTGAGGAGTGTCATTCGACGTCAGCGATGGCGATGGTAGAAATGCTACAATGTAAGGGATTGAATTCGTGACTTTTTGATAGCGCTTGACATTCCCATACATTTTCACATTTTTCCAATGGCTACCGTGACGTTTTCGTTGATAGTATCTCTCTCCTCTGATCGTGCGACGCAATTTTAATTGCGTTGATAGTCGATATCGCACACGTATTTTCTAAGAAAATTTTCTAATTGTATCGCATTGCGTCCAGATGAACGTAATTGCAATTTCACTTATAAGTGTGATATAAATCTGATCGCGTCGAGCCATCATTAAAGTCGCTAATCGTGGAGTACGGAAAAAGAAAACTTGTTGCGCCAGCCCCAAAATAAATTAGAACGATGATGATGCCTTTTTGTACTTGTATTGTTAAGGAAAACGTTGCGATTATTCAATTGATGACATGGATTGATAAAAATGTGGGTGGGTTCCTGCCAGGGTTTTTAAGCAGTTGAACCTGTATCTTTGTCGCGGGCTTTTACGTGACATAAGGCCTGTAGTCATTGTTGCCAATATGCACCAGAAAGCGTAATTTTAACGGTGACCTACCCAACAGATTAACACAACACAATTTATTTATTGATATATACTTTATTGTCCACCAAGATAAAAACAATAATACATACGGAAACCGTAAAATAAAAACAAATATACAACAGGTGGCCTTTTCGTGTTCTGCGATCTCTTTCAGGCAACCCAGAATGGAGAGAGAAAGCCTGGACACGACATGGGGTAGCACTTGGTGCAAGTTTAAATCAAATAATAAGTTACAACTAGAGTAAGCACTAAATATAAAATACTAAAATAGATACATACATACATATAAATACACAGGCAAGAAAACAATACAGTTCTAACAAAAAAAAATACACAATACTAATACAACAACACAATGCTACACTATACTTTTTCTGTCTTTTTTTCTTTCTAAATCAAGTTTGTATGCATTTTTATATTTTTTATTTACTTTGAAAATAAATCAATCAGTTGTTCTTCTTATATTTAATAATCCGTGATCCGTGTCCGCGATTTGAATTCCGAGTTTCAAAATGTTCTGAATTATGACATATTATGACGGATAGAGTTCCGATGTAGTGCGTTTAAGCTTCCCTACAAGAAGTACTACGGCTATTTTGGAACCGCAATTTCACGGACACGGATCGGATGTAGTGCGGAACCGCTTCATCATCCTCGCCACCCAAATCCTAATTTATTTGGGGTTGGTGCAACATGTCTTCTTCTTCTTGAATATCTATCAACCGTCAATCTATGAGTACATTTTCCTGCCCCTCTAGCCATCCACTCGCCATAGTCAATCAAATCAATCACATTGCATACCTACAACTACGCAATACACATACCTGGCATCGTAACGGTCGACCTACATACAGCCTTTGATCCCTCAATGCGAGACCACTAACTGTCTTGTATCACATATTCAGACCATGTTGATTTGTTATGTTGGTACTTTGCATTTATTTGTTTTTTGTGTAGCTGTCTTTTGTTATTTATTTGTTGATTTCTCTGAAATTTATTCTGTATTGCACACAAAAAAGTTTCAATACAACAGGGATGTTTCCTGGGTAAAAAACTGATAATTCTATTTAATCCGTCATAATATTGGACATACGTATTTATTGCTTTACCAAATCGATAATTATTTAAACATACTAATTACAGTATAAAGTGTACTAGCAGCGTGACGTTTCGCGATATTTCAAAGCATTATATCGTCGTCACTTTATGTTTACGAGTCAAAAGAAAAATACGTGTCCAATATTTTTAATTAATCTACCTGACGGTTAAAAAATTAATTTACAGTATACTATCCTATTCAAGCGTCATCAACGCACCACTTACGAACTAATGATATGACGTCATACAAATCCTGCATCGCGCAAGCAAAGTTTTCGGCGCGATTTGAACACATAATATACAACAGTCCGACAATATCCGTTGGGCAGTTGCCCGGACCAGACACAACACCCGTCTGGTCTGAGGATCCTCCCTTTTCTATGGAGGTTTTGTGGGACTTTACACCCTGTTTCGCATGTCTTCAAACTGGTGACAATCGAATATGAACGTCAGCGCAGCAGAGCTACTTCATCGTGACGTAATCATCACTTCCTCAAGCAAACAATTTTCATTTGGATATATGTAAACAGTCGAGGGTTTTCTTACAGCAATTAATGTTAATATGCTATAGATTCCTTAAACAGATGATTCGAGTAAAATGCTACACCTACAAATAAAAATTAAAAATTGCTCGATGGGAAACTCCTCACTTGAAAAAGGCTTGACCGATTTGGCAATTTTTAAAATGTTCGTAATAGTCCGAGTTTTAGGAAAAAAATGCAAAATGTTGGTCGACACATTTGAAATCCGGGAAAAACTTAACGTGCAATTTGTCTATGGGGTTTTTGAATGAATTATTTGAACAGGACAACGTATGTCGGGTCAACTACTCGCCTATAAAGATTGCAATATTGAAAAATACCCACCATGTCAGATATTAAGCAAAATTTCACTATCATTAAAAAAACCCTGGTGTAAATCGTAACAGTTCCGTTGGGCTCTGGTAAAGACACGAGGCAGGCGCTTTACTTTGTGTAAATTATTGCATCACCACTGCTCTTAAAACGGTGAAGGAAAATTATGTGAGGAATCCGGCATGTCCTAAAACCAAAAATTCGAAGACGTGTGACATTTACCAACCCGCACTGGGCCCGCGTGGATTAAGGTGGATTAAGGCCTATAACCTCTCTCACAGAGAGAATGCCCGTGTCCCAGCAGTGGGAACATTATAAGGCTGATGATGTTGGTCTTGTCTATGCTGGATATAACACCAGTTTTGATATATCCAATGGCAACATACATCAACCAGCATCATCCCAACAAGTTGGTTCCAGTTTCAGTTGGTTTCTAATTAGGTATTTCACTCCAGAGACAAATAATTGATATTCTATCAGCTTTATCGACTGCCAAAAACATGATTTTTGGGAATGACCTGAAATATTAGTAGCACACGTTTGGACTAAGTTATCGCAGACAGTCACATGTCACTATGTCTAGAAACCCATAATTATTGACTAAGGATTATTGTTTAGTCCAGCTCATCCAACAATATGTTGTTAGATAAACCTTTCAATCGAAGCCCACCCAACAATTACGCCCGCAACATTATCGAATATGTCCGTTTAGTCGCCCTGCCCTAACCACAGTTGGACCATAACTTGGTGCTATCGGTGGACGGTAACGGTTGACCCACATAGAGTTACTTAACGAGAGAACTCACAGTTACATCCTGATATGGTCGCTCTCAGAACTGGGATGCTGAGATAACTGTCCAGCGGCTTATTATGTAGATCCTGTTGTACTAGATGTGTTAGGCTGAAAGGAAGGTATCGGCCTTTCTTGTGGTTAGCTTAAAAGGAGAGCCTGTGTTGTCTGTGTGGGATCTTTGTGAGTTGCTTTCTTTGTTAAGTCTACAATGTGTATTTTAAGTAGTAGTGCGCTGTTTTGTAATCAGTGCTAGTGTTGCAGTAGATATTTTCATGATTTTGGCGTTCTCTGGGTACGGTTAAAAAATATAAATCGAAATAATAAATAAAATCTCAAAATTGGAACCGAGCCTAACCTAGAATCTCTCGGTAAATTTTATGTGTAGAGTTGATGTAAACTTGAATCTGTTGAATTTATGGTAAGGCTATATCAGTAATTTGGGTTATTAACTAAATCCTAGACATCTTACAATTGTGTTGTGTGAAATAGTTGTAATACGGTTGGCGTAAAAAAAGCGCAGAACCGATCAGAGTTGCGATGCTTGGGGCAGGCCTATGTCCAGCTGTGGACGCCTTTCGGCCGAAATGATGACGGCTGGCGAATCCTGAATGATAACCTAATCATAACACCATGAGAGTTATTCTCGTGGTACTATGATATATAAAATAATAGCTTCTGCCAACGGCTTCGCCCGCGTGAAAGTCGGTACTTGCCCTACGGGGAACATATGCCCGGGATAAAAGTATCCTATGTGTTATTCCTGACTATAATCTATCTCTGTACCAAATTTTATCCAGATCCTTTCAGCCGTTCTGGCGTGTTTGAGTAACAAACATACATCCATCCAAACTTTCGCTGTTATAATATTACTAACTTCTGCCAGCGGCTTCGCCCAGTTGACTATCCCACTATCCCTGAGAGCCGTATTGATCTTACTTATCCCGGAAAATGCTGGGATTCGGTGGCATAAACCACAGTAGTAGATGAGAACCCTGAGATAAGATTGTCTTAAATATTTTACTCCAGTCCTTTCCAGCAAACTTCTATATCAGTCAAACGTGGTATTATCGGTTTACTGGAAGTGTTTGCGGATCTGAACCAACAAGGCGATATATTTTCTTAAGCTGTAAGCTAATTACAGCAGGGGCGACCTCAAGACTTTATATAGACGTCTATTAGAAGCCGATTGTGATCGAAACCTAATATGTAAGAGCTATATCTGGAGGAAACGGGATACCAGCACATGATGTGAAGTTTATCAATATTTATTATTATAACTTAGCCTTTAGCAGTAGTGAGCATGAATATATGGAACTGCGTATCTTGTTAGGCACCCGTACACTTGTTTGGTTCCATGGCGATGTCTATGCGTAATCGGGATATAACGTTCCCACTGATGGTACACAGCCCTTCTTTCTGGAAGAATGAGCAGGCAGTAGTAGTAGTTATACAAAAATGATGACTACTTATGTTAGTTCGTGCAAGGGCTGAATTTCATTGCCAAACAATGTAGGTCGACAAAGGCTGTTTTTTGGTGGTTAAAGGTTGAAGAATGAGTAACCAACCAGCTATGCTCTGCCATTTTCGAAGCATTTCCTGCTTCCGCTCGGCAAAGGCTCTCAAAAAGAGCACTGTCACGCCCAAGAAATATTTTAGCTCAATTATTTCAAAAGTAATTAGCACGACAGTAATTAGATACTGAAAGCTGAAGAGACATCAGAAAATTTTAAATCAGTAAATCTGCATATTGTGTAAATTTCTGCAGTAGTCGAATAATAAGGTACAATATGGTAGCAAGTGCACTTTTAATAATATTGAAATATGCATTTGAATTATATGTTTGGTTTTATGGATTTAATACTGAATTGAATTTATTGGTAACATTAAACTTAAAAATCTTTTACAACAAATTGAAAACGAAATAAATAATTTCTGGGAACCATCAAATGATTGCAAGTACAAACATAATTTAAATCATTTACAACCTCACAATAAAAACTGTCAGTACTGACATAATAATTTATCTGAATCCCTCATTATTTCCTGCAAAACCAAACCTTTGAGCAGTACAAAAAATAATATAATTTATCAAAGAAATAAACGAGGCACATTATACAGACACAGTTAGACCATTAAGCCCACTGTGTCAAACTGTGCATAACGGGACAAAATTCGTTGTGGCATCCAGTTTGGATGACCCAAATTTTTGAATAAAGCTAAAATTACATAAAGCCTTTTTTGATTTTGGCTGTTAAAGTATTCTGATTGGGATCGAGTAACGGTGCGAAGGATGTGAGGTATTTCCTTTATGAGTCAAATTTGTGTCTTAGTTTGTTTTGGTTCTCGATTATGCATTTTTATCAGTTATATGCATCGATGATGCAATAAAAGTGTAGAAATGTACCTTAACATTTCATCCTGCAATCACTGACTGCATGGTATAATGTGCCATTTTCTTCTGCCATACTTCCCGTATCCGTGCGTCACTTATCCAGGGTTATCCCGAGACTTACAATAACGTCAACCCAACGCACTTTTGGACTGCCTTGGTTTCTTGCCCAATCTTGCTCAGCATTTGGTCAAAGTTTTATTACATCGGTCATCTCCACGTCTAGCTGGAATTCGTTAATGTCTTCCATATATGCAGCGGAAACAATGGAAGGATATGAGTTATCAACTACGAACCTGAATCACCGAAACCTTGAAACAATACTAAATGGTTAAACCCACTTTTTTTTACTTGTGGAAATCCTCATGGATGTCTGTCAGACTCTAATTGAGTTAAACCGGTGTTCTGCTGCAACCCAGCGTACAGCTACATGCTGTACGGCGTACTAGCAAATGCAAAGCTTTATCACCCCAACGTTTTCCGATTTTCCAAGCTATGCTCTGAGTTTGAGTGTCACAACTATACCACGTGTAAACCAAGACTTCTACGACATAATAAGTGCAACCAAAAGCCTCCATTACGCAATGAAATTGTGAGGTATTACTTGTTTGTCCCTCTAATATTTAAAGGTGCAGTAAAATTTACTGGAAGAATATAGGACACCGGGGTTGATCCAATTTCTACCAGGCCGATCTTATTCATTCACAGCGTGAAAAACTATGGGGGATCTGTTACAAAAGATAGCGACCAACTCATATAGAGTGGATGCAAATCTTCTTCGTACCTTGTGTGATTTTGTAAAGTATACAGTGTGTAATTTCAGTGACCCATGAAGCCACAAAACGTTTTTCAACGAAACAAACACCGAGCTAGCAATCATAACTGTACCCACGTTTTTGCAGCCATCTCCTATAAATTATAGACCGCCTGACCTGCCTTAATTCTGTTCCGCATAAATGTCACACTTGGGGTGCAGGTTCGATGTCCGGTAACGGTACACATTTATCTGGGTCACAAGGCTTTGCTAATATCATCGCAACGGAACGGTACTCCGTTACTGGCAAGATCATACTACATTAGTGTTTTGGCCAGTGTAAAATGACCTTGGGCAAGTATAGTTAATGTTAAGAAGTGTATCTTATGCTTATGTCAAGTTAGATGGTCGTAACTTGAGAAGGTTGTCCGAATGGGGTTATGTAACTGTGAGCGACACGTGTTTTGTGGTCCGTGGGAGTGTATGGTATATGCAAGTGTATGCGATTGAGGAAGTGAAGTGTGTGGAGATAATAATGCTGGCAGTGTACAGGTATTTGTGGGAGATTAAGTCATTAAAGTTATTTTGAAATTGGAAGCTTGGCTCCGGTTTGATAGTGACCTGTAGTAGCTGCGATCAAAGCATGCGAAAGATAGAGGTGAACTTTAAAAAAAAAAATGTTTTTGTCTATGCAGAGTGAAGTTTTTCTTTGTCTGTCTATAATCACCATTTTCTTTCCTTTATACAGTTTATTCTATTAATCGTCATCTTAGCTTATTTTAATATTTTTCATGGATCCCTCGACTTTCAAATGAAAATATTTATCACAATGAGAACCGAAATAAGTATGAGGAACTAATTTTAACTTTTGAGGGTTCCTGAAATTATGGATTAACCCGTTGAATCTTCCTTATAAAAATATTTCATTGGAATTTCCTTTTTTGTCGTTAATTAATTTTATAGGTAACGTTTCGTTAATTTTCAGTTTGTTTAAGTTATTATAAGTTACTTATCAATACGGGATAAATGTACGTCTCTATTGTATTAAATAATTAGGGATAATATTATCAGAACCCATTTTTAGAATTTAATTTGGATATTTGAGTTCATGTCGGGACAGGACGATTCTGGGAAATCCTCAAAATAATCAGATTCTCTTAGTAACTAATTTATAGTTGTAATGTATCCGTTGGATTTACGTAAGAATCAACTGGATGTAAAACAACGCAGGTTCGGTCGTTATGCCTTTGACGAAGAACTTGGACATTGGACATTTGTATTTCTTCTCTTTTCGTGAAAAAGTAAGTTAGGTTGGGATTGGGGAAATCTCTAGGTTGTGTACGGACAAAAATACTTGTGTAGAAGATATATTATCATCAATAGGAGGTCTTTTATTGCATCTTGCTTGGTAAGCTGTATTTTAACATGGCTTAAGGCATGGGAAGAGATTCAGGAGAGCCAATGTAACCGATATAGCTGAAGAATTGCTAAGTAGACCGGCTCGCGGTATGGATGACCAATGGGGGAGAAAGATTTGGGAATAATATATTATATATTGCATATTGAAAAACACGCCGTTGTTCTGGTGAGGACTTCAAGAGTCAGCTGGATGAAGGAAGCACAAGAACAAACAATTTGACGACACTTAAAGGGGAGGCCTATGTGGCTAAGAAGTGGATGTATCTCGGCTGAAATTATGACTAAGTCAATCTACACATCTCCCATACTGTAACTATCTGCCTCTTCGTTTATCACTGGTTTTGGTTGCTGAGCAAACATTTACCGGATCGCGGTCAAATACCGAGAATCCTCCTCCCGTACCATAATTAATTCTATTTTAAGGTTCAAAGCTGAGAAACTAAGGAAAACGTTATCAAAGGCAAATTAACTAAATTAAACTGTGCGTACTCGGTCAAAGTTACAGGAAATTGGCAGGGCTCAATTAGCGAATGTTACTGATAACGACTGATAGTGGTAATCATTTATGGTTTAATAACCGCAGAGCCCATGACGTAATAGTACGGTCCTCTAATCTAAGCGTAGCAACTCACCTGCCAATTTGCCGACGTAAGTTCGGGGTGCTTACGTCTATGGCATATATATTATCTGGCGTCTGGATATGATGTCCAGAAATCAGACGTAAGCAAACCTGAACTTACGTCTATGGGTGATTTCTGGATTCTTCTGAAGAGGAAATGCGGTAGCATACATCCGACTGAATATCCTAAGTAAAAAGTCATTATTCGAGGTTTGGCTCTCACCTATTTCCTCCTCTAACATTGGAACAATTTAAAAGATTTTCTAGAAAATGAAAGAGGAAGATATTTACTATGCCCCTATATTTTTTTGATAATACCTACATTATCTTTAGAAACACTAGAACCCTCAAAAAATGCTCAAAATTATGCTGTCAACAGAGGCCTATTGTACAAATTTTACAATGATAAATGAAAAAAGGAAAACATAGGGGCATAGTGTATCTTATTTTCCAGTTCATGGAATCTTAAATTGGTTCAAATAGGAGGAGGAAATAGGCGAGAGCCAAACCTCGAATTATGACATTTAACTTAAGATATTTAGTCAGAGCTCTCTGCTCAAATTTCCTCTTAATCGTGTCGCTGGTACGGCATTCATTTAAATTTAGTATGCTTAAAACTTCGTCAGCTCTATACGGCATCGCCTTATGCAGGCACGGAGGATAGGTTGAGAGGTAGAACATAGTTTGCGGCATAGTGGAGCTGTCCATAAGAACTGCCATTCCGTCAAGGTAACCCAACTTAGTGAGGTTGAATTTGCATCTGCCCACTTGGAACTAACTTTAGATTAGGACGTACAACGAATCAAGTCGCGTTGGCAAGTGTGTCATCATGCTCAAGCGCAGAATACGGAGCAAGAATAAGAAATCGCTATTTATGTAACAAATTGTCTATCGTGCGAAAAACTTCTATGATTGGTTTGTTGATTCAACAGCCAATAGCATCACTTAAGTTGCATTAAATTATTGAGGCGTCTTTAAGTTAGTCCCTAAAATATATGACATTCCCTTTTGTATGGGTAAAATATTGTAAAAAAAGCAGTTTCAGAAAATAAGTCCAACGCAATCTTAAGAAAATGTATCTCTATACGAAGCGATAAATAGATAATTATTAAAATCATAAGTAGATAAGACAATTAGCAGGCTAATTAATTGATTTCAGTAATAAATATATAATTACTATAATACTAGGGCAGCATAGCAGATTAGAAATGTAATGTACAAATAATTGCTATGGCACACATATGCAATGAAAATTCCACCGGTTGCTGGTCGGATATGACAGTTTTTAATATTCAGATTTTGTATATTTTGAGCTTAAAAGGACCTCTGAGATGACGAATATTAGAGAATGACGTTGAAGCTATATTTTTGAAAATTATACGCAAGAGTTTGTAATTTTGAAAAGGTTTTGTTTAACTTGGTTTGCTAGTTAGTTGATCAGTTAGTAAGGAGGAATGGGTCGAATCTTAGAATTAAATTTTCAAACAGGTATCGCGAACCGAGTCGAGCTGAAGTTTTGGATACATGTTTGGTATGGATGACAGTACACTGTTAGCTAAAAGCTAGTTTTTATAAAATATATTTTTAATAGTAGGTAGGTAATAGATATGAAGAATTATATCTTAACATGTAAATTGCAGTTTTTACAAAAATTTCTTAAAAATATTACACCTCAGATTTGGCTCCGCCACTATATTAATAATCACTATATTAATAATCACAATAATTACGAAAAGTAAATAACAACATATTATTTTTACATTAATATATAATTTTAATTATTTATTGTACTAGGAACTCATGAGCGTCGAAAAGATTCGAGAGAGAGTAATCGTTGGAAGTAATCATAAGTCCTTATCAATTCTTGATAAGGTTCAGTTACATTTGATTGGGCATTAATAAGATATGATAAGAGTTTTTGTTTACATACGAAATTAATTATGTTTTGCCATTAAGCAACTATTTTTACCAGGGCGACATAAATGTAAAGGGATCTGAATTATAAGTGATCCAACGCATTGTGAAGCCACATTTTAGCCTACCAATATTTTCAATTTTCTTATATAGTTATGTTTATCGCTTTTTACTTTTATTGGCATTGTTAGTATTGTGAAATTCGAGGAAAATATGAACAATAAGTAAGAAATGCCAGAATATCTACCCAAAAGCTCAAAATATATAGGATTAACTATGTGACTTTTCGCTAGCGCATATCAAAGACTTTCCGACAATCTTCAAATCTTCAATCTTCTTCTTGGTCGACTCAAAGCTCCAGAGCCTTGAACGCCGACGACGAGTTGCCAGCTTGTCGGTTTTTTATCGGTTACATTTCGGGGAGTGTGCGATGGACCTCCACAATTTGATTCCGCCTAACCCTTTCCATCATCGGACTACAAGACGTACGGCAATGCGCCATCGGTACATGGTTGATATCCCACCCATACGCACAAAGCGTTTTGAAAATACTTTCATTGTGCGTACAGCTAAGGAGTGGAATTCCCTGCCGGCGTCTTTGTTTCCTGATAGCTACAATCTAGAGGTCTTCAAGTCAAGAGTGAATAGGTTACTTCTAGGCAAGCGTGTTTCACCTTCGACCACATCATCACTTAACATCAGGCGAGATATTGGTCAAACGCGAGCCTATAACAAATAAAAAAAAATCTTTTCGCTGATGGACTATCTCTTTTTTTGGGCTCTCGGAAGCTTTATACAAAGCAGATACAAAGTTAAATTCTATCAAAGATAAATTGTCAAAACGGCATAATGTTTGGAATTGACGTTTTGAAATTTCGGTACGGCATGCCAATCTCACACATTTTGAACATTTCGGCAATCGCAGTCCTTAAAAAAAGAATTTTGAGTCGCACTTTAACAACTCAATCTCAGTTTTAACAGAGGGTTTAAAGTTCTTAATAGGAATAAAGTCACAGGCAAATCTAGTCAATAATGCGCGTAAACCAGCAACGTAAGAAAAATTAATTACGTATGCTCGACGAGAAAGCATCTCATTTGTTTACAGTAGTGTTCATTCCGGCATTATTACCAGATGGGGCAGTTTTTATCATCCGTCATTTACATATTCATTTGTTGATCTTTATCAGTAACTAATTGATTAGGTAAGTGCTGTACCGACAATACTTACAGGCAATGTTTGTATATAATGTACATTTGGGATGAGATATTTATCACTTTCGAAACATGTGAAATATTTTACAGATATTGCCTAAATTCGCTTGAGTTCTAGGGTTGGCTTGATATATCTATTTATGCACTGCAAGCTTATTTAATTTAATAAATCGTATTTTGGACACCTTATTATTTGAAAAGATTCTTTATTATTAAAATGTTACAAATTCATGTATAACATAAAAACCATCCTTGATTATACAATTTAATAATCTGCGGTTTGTTAAGAAAAATGGAAAGAAAAAGGGGTTAGCTTCCTCAATTACTTTGCAGTCGGGCACTATGGGCGCTCATAATATTAATTAATAAGTAAAATATGGTGCCGAAAAGTTCTGGAATGGCAACTGAGAACCGGAAGACGATGCGTTATAAGGCCTCCCACCAGGTGGACCGATGACCTGGTTAAGGTTGCGGGAATCCGCTGGACAATGTAGTAATTTTTGAGGACTGGATATTTTATTCAATTTTTGGAACCTACTGGCAGCAGATTTTGTACCCTGGATATTATTCAGGTTTTCAGGTTTATGAGAAGGGCAGATCTTTTCTAGTCAGTATTCTATTCTGTGGAAACTATTTTTCTTTCTATTACGCACCTCCACCATTGATGCACATTTTTCTGGATGCGAGACGCACGGAATTGGTCAAAGTGGCGACGCCTGGTGGAGCCCTATGTCCAGCAGTGGACGTCTTTCGGCTGAAATTATGAATGATGAAGTAGAAAACTTTAATTAACATCGTGTAGCTAGTACAGAATATCTATAGGTGGAATACAAGCACGCACAGCTAATGCATGCATCGCGATCGCTATCCCCAGCAAAGTGCGCATCATCCGGATTACATAGAAAACAAAAGTAAACACTGCAAAAACATTGCCAAGAATAAGTAGAAAGATATGCACTATGTACACAATAGTCTTGTAGGTTGGTAGCCTGGTTACCTAGAATAAGACACACTGTACTTAAATGGGATTCAATTTTTCACATAAATCGTCGTCTAGTGACGAAGCCTTTTTTTGGGGTGGGAAATCATCCAATGACTTCTCCCGCTCTGGGTGAAGCGGGAGGGCGTTTCAGAATATTACTGACTAAAACCCAGCCGTGTTACTTCAGTTGCCAGGGTCGCGGTAACTCTCTTTCAAATTTATCCGCGAGCTGATGACCAGGCCTGAAACATTGAGGTATTAATGTATGGTAGAACAAAGAAAAAGTGTACTTACAGCTAAACCAAGTTCACACCAAGTTAATCAGCCTTAAAATGTTCCCACTGCTGGGACACAGGCATCCTCTCTGTGAGAGAGGTAATGGGCCTTAATCCACCACGCGGGCCCGGTGCGGCTTGGTGGATGTCACATGTCTTCGAATTGTTGGTTCTAGTACATGCAGGTGAGATCAAGGTCAAGAATGGGTTCATTAGAAATAAAAAATATAAAAGGAACTGCAACATTCATCTTATCTCAAAGCCATACCGAAATCACACAGGGTGACTTGATTTATCGGTTCTTTTTTTATTACATTTCTGAGTTCCTGCTATAAAATGGCCTGAAAAATTGGCAAAATGTCAAAGCCTGTCTATAGGTAGTATAATATCGATTATGGCTATAGAAAAAGAATAAAATAACCTAAGTTATAATTAATATCAAGTATAATACTTTATATTTTTCCTAATTACAATTATAACTGATAACTTTCCCACAGCGAAAAAAACCCCTCAATAAAATTCATGTCGTTAGCGTAATTCCATGAAAACTTGTGGGTTTTTTATGTGTAAAATATTAAAGGCATTGTTTTTCAGTGGTTTAATATAAATGGCACTAAGGTCTACTCCAAATGGGGACATAGCACGTCATAATGTGGCAACCAGCCGCAATAATTTATGATGGCAAAAAAAGTCTATAATTATATAGTATATATAATTTGGTAAAATGGGGTTTCACCAAATTATAAATAGACTTATTGGTCCAGAAGGAGCTCAAATATGGCACCGGTGGGTCCCAAGCCCATAGTACCTTTACCTTTCGGGTACCTACGCGGTCTGGTAAGAAAACGCACCAGGTATCAGCACAACAAGCTATGGATTGACCATAGCGAATGTAGGCAGGCCAAGGAGGCACTACCCTTCATCGACGCCCGTTTCACAAAAAAGGCCCAACGACTAACTAAGCCACAGTTGCGTGCAGTCACAGCCGTAACGACAGGACACGAGACCTTTAATAAACACCTTTTTGTCATAGGAATCACGGACAGCCCACTCTGCAGAGCTTGCATGGTGGAAGACGAGACAGCAGCACACCTGCTCCTAAGCTACCCTATAATTGCTGGCTACAGAGCCAAATACTTCGGCCACCCAGGTACCCTGCAGAAGATATTCGGCAGCACTAGGGCGCTGCTGGCCTTTCTCGAGGAGCTGGGGTGGATCGAATGATGTAACAGAATCCCACCCGCACGCAAAATACGCGCTTAATCGGGGAGTTGCGGAAACTGCCCGTCGAAACTAAACTAGACTTATTGGTGAAGTTCTTTACGAATGCCTGGTGCGTTGTACTCACAACCGGCGTGCGTGTAATGCACGATGTATGAACATAAAGGAAGCAAAATGAGTATGTAAAGATTGTAGCAGGATATGTTACTTAACTCCAAAGAAAAAGGCGTGATTTTACACGATATCTTCCGCAGCAGCATCATCTTCATAGAAATAAATAGAAACCAGTAGTGTCGCGGCGACACATCGCCTGCTGCTGCCATCTGCAGTCATCTGCTACCGCCGTCTGCAGAGTCGCTTACGAACTTGTACCTTTATGAATTAAATTAAACTAGTCATTTAAAAAATAAAAATAGAATTGTCAATAACACAAACAGAAAAATAAGAAACACTTTGCAAAGTTAGTAAACAACTTTCAGAAAACAACTTGAAGTAGTTTCATTGCGTTCGTTCCGGAACGCGGGAACGCAAGTCGTGAAGAAAAACGTCTGGCGGCCATCTTTCTTTTTCCCGCGCGTGCGTGCTTGTTTTCTCGGCGTAGCGCTTGAGCCCGCGTAGGCGATTCAGATTTTGTTGAGTTTCAATAGAAATCTTTGCTTTGATTTGAAAACCAATTCTTTATAAATGGTTTTATAGGTTTTTGATTGTTTTGCATTGTTTATTGACGGTTTCTTAAAATAAGAAAAAAAAAAACGTATTAGTGTTTATTACGGTTGCGAAGTACCTTCTGATGGAAAAAATTAATTTGTCTTTTCGTACCAAATTAATCATTAATTTCAAAATGTTATTATGTCATTGATAATGCAGAAAAATGCATATTTTCGCTAACTAGATCTAGCACAGGAATTAATGCTTTCGATCCGTTGAAATCAAATGGTTTTCTGAAAAGCACTTAGTTTCCCGAAATTTATTTTTACAAATTATCATTTGGCAACCTCTACGCAAGCATGATCCTATGGGTGTTGCTGCGTCGCTATCAGCCGGTACATGGGTACTATCTGACAGCGACGAAATTCCATCGGCTACCTACGACTTTCGTTCTACGGTACCGAATATTTGGTACGCATGCGAACATCACGTGTTGCGCATTCAAATAAAATGCGTGCGTGTGTTAGTGTGCGTATATTTCGGCTGACCTCCTAACGGCTATGCGTGCCTGGTACTCCGATAGACGAGTGTTAGTTTTTTTGTTCGTTTTTCTTTTTGGGATCGGTTGAATATTACTTGTTCGTTTTTAATGAAGATCTACATTCTTTGTTATTGTATTATGACTTTTTTTTCATGCTAACAATTTATTTTCGCTACCATATTACATTTTGACTACAAAAGGGTAAAGGAAACTTTGCTAGTACTTTCCAATGACGGATGCCATAATTTTACCAAAGACAGGTAGTTTATTTAAAAGACTCATCTTCCACGAAAGCTAGTGGAGTCACAAGTAAAAGAAGGTACACAATATTTGTAACAAGTTATCAGTAATACACTTATTGCCTTAATGCATCATCTTTTCCCTAAATTCTTCCCTATCATTCAAATTCATTGCACGTAAAACTATGACTAATAATGCTTCCTTCCTTGCGGATCTTGACTAACTTATTTCAAAGTATTAACCTAAACGTAATAATTAAATTTATCCTATTAGATTAAATATTCTCAATATTTGAATGAATTTATGCGTCACAGATTGTGGACCCTTTACCTGAAAATTTGCCTGTACCTAGACTTTAAGTCCTGTTATCCTGTGTTAAACTTTGTCATGTTTGATGAAAATAGATGTTTTCTCAAAATATTTTAGCTCCATTAGCTTTTTTTGTGTTTGCGAGTGTTTTGCTCAGGGTAGTGAACAGACTTACTAGTGAGATAAATTGATGCTGGTGCACTAAATGGGCATTTCGGCTCTAGGGGTTTTGGTATTAGTGATGTGTTCAGTTTTATTGCATCAGTCCAAAAACTACAAAAAGACACATCATCATCATCATCTTCCTGCCCTTGTCCAATATTATTTGGGGTCGGCGCAACACGTTTTCTTCGTCACTAATAGACACATAAACACACATAATTTAAAAAATGCTTTAAACGATGTAAATAATGTTAATTAGCTAACTCTCACTTTATCCACGTTCAATTTGGAAATTCGTTTCTACAATAATTACCGTTCCTGTGATTCTTGTCACTTGAATTCAGTCACCTAAATATTCTTGAAAATTAAACTCAGCCGCTGTGTTATGAGGAGGGATGAAAAGCGTATAGAATGAATCATATAAAATGAAGATGGAGGGAGAAAAAGGCCAAAGAAAAGATGGATGAACTGAAAAAGGAATTACTTATTAAAGAAAGGGGTGTCAGTAAAAGCATAACAAATAGAGGGGTGACCATAAGCTCTTAGAGTAAGTTTATTTTGAGTGTGCGTAAGGGACAGATGAATACAAGTCATATACACGCACTCAAAGTAACATGACTCTAAAAACTTATGGTCACTCCCCAGGATGGACTTTAAGAAGAAAACGGATTGCGCTGATCCCAAATAACGTATCAGCATGACAGTAAGATGACTATGAATCCTAGCAACTGAAAACACGTGAAAACCTTATCTCTTGTAAGGAAACTGAGTTACAAAACGTGACCATCCTGTCGGATACGGAGCACAACACATGGCATATTAATTCAAAGATTAAGGAAAACCGTTCACCCGATAATCACCATGCAAGTTATAATAATCTACGTCACTAAGGAGGAAAATCGTGTTAAACATTGTGACTAATATAACGTAACGTTACATAAGGATAGAGATATATTTAAATTATTAATTCGATGATGATTCTGTAAGTGCCGCTATGATAATTAACAGGAAGGAAGTCGGAAAACTGCCAATATAGTACGACGGAGTTCTAAGTATTAATTCGAGTATTCTTCGACATAAATGGAATGGAAAATGTCTTTGGGATCATCCGGTTTAAATTTCGAACGCAAATGAGTTGTCAGATTATGAATACTGTAGACATTGTAGTCATTCTTGAGGACTCGATATTTTATTGTTTGGAACTTACTGGCTGCAGATTTTGTACCCTGGGTATTATTCAGTACTCTATTTAGCATTTTTGTGCAACCAAGGTTCTGGTTTTCAGGTTTATGATAAGGGCAGATCTATTCTAGTCAGCTGTGGTAAATATTTTTCTTGCTATACGAACTTGCTATATAAGAACTTACACCTTTGATGCACCTTTTTCTAGATGCGAGACGCACGGCATCGGTCAATGTGGCGACGCGTGGTGAAGGCCCGAGTCTACATTGGACGTCTTTCGGCTGAACTGATGATGCTGATGAAAGGCTCTGACCAAACCTTTGTGGTTTCTAGCAGATCTTATTTAAATTTTACTGTCACGCATCATTTCGATTTTCCCAATGAACATTCTTAAGCAAACAATTTTCACAAAATAACATCGCGTGCTCTCTACGCATTAGTGAATAAAACAGTCTAACCGACCTACATTCTACAAGTACCTACAAATAATTTGACAGTTTATCGTTTCACCGTTTCACTCTTTTTTTAAATAGCGAATGTAAACAAACTCAGTGAGCTTTCTACTACGAGACTACAATGACGCACACAGACGCAAGTGGCCAGTATGCACACTTTCGAAGGTTGAACACTTGAAATTCAACCTTTCTCTAGTTCATCTTACCCTGGTACTGCTAGTGGCGATATTTTTTTTCACCACGAGACCAAATGCCGAATTTGGCGGTCGTTGTTCCACTTTCGGAGTTCATTGTCGGATACCGTATACCGACCTACCTTCACATTTTGCTGGTATTTATTTTGGACAAACAGTTAGGTTTTATGCGGCATTAAAATGCTGTGCAAGATGAGATCGCCGTTACGATAAAGGCGCCGTGTATTGATCGACATGACGTGCGCCTGCGTCCGTTACGTGGGACACGCTCATTCATAAACGTAATATTTTCCAGTATGACGAAAACGGCCCAGTATGACGCCACGTCCAAGAACAGAGCTATATTTTTTACTCTATATGCGTAGCGAACAGACCGATCAATTTTGTTTAACTTAGGGACATAATCTAGTCACATATTTTGTTTGATATACCAAACTTTTCCAGGTTTTCTAAATATAGTCAATTTAATCAATATAATTCGTCAACAATGTCCCTCGCTTGCGTACGTCACACGACAGTCTCGAAGAATTTAATATGTCTAACATTCTGTAAACATTTCAAATTCATGTAATGCATCGCAATTTTTTGCAAGTCTGGAAATAGGTCTCCACCAGCGAAATGTTTTGATATAAAAAATATATCTGCATGGATTTATAATGAGCATCATTTACAATAATCTTGGCATAAAGCCGCACAAAAGATTTTTTGCTCGCCTCTAAACCATAGACTAAAAATTACGTCTCGTTATACGTCACTCTCTGACACTCATAGTGCAAAAAAACTATGGAAAATTTTCTTCAACCATAAATATAAGTACTACTTGGACATCATACTACAGATTTAATGCTGACAATTTGTAGTGCACACAGTTATCATATGGCATTGCTCGCGTTGCAATGCCAACTATTTTCGGTCGGTGTGTATTTAGGCAAATTGGGTGAAAGGTGAACGAACCTGGTTGGAACCTGGCCGTCATTTCACCGGGCGTTGACTCATCGTGGTGCGATTACAGTGCTATCATTACTGGCCAAATTTGTGCTCGACATTCAAAATTGAACGTTCGAAATTAGGTTCACAGTGCCTCTTCGGCATTTGAATTTTTCTAGGCACCTTCAAAGGGTTCAAGTTCAGGGAGCTATGAATTTGATTGTTTACAAATCAACTTTTCATTATACAGTAGGGAGTCAGAATTACTACTGATCAAACCTAACCTACATACTTGAGTCCAATAATTTAAAAAAGAACTTTTGATATGTCATCATAATTATAGTTTCTAATAAAATATATGAAAAAAATATTAATAATGGCGAAAAAAATATTCAACGTAACCTCCGAAACAGAAGTCCACCAGTAAAAAGTTCTGCAAAAATAATGTTATTACAATCTAAGTAGATATTTAATTATTTTCCGTAATAAAATTTAATTCACATATTTTGCAGGCATTCATGATTCATTATTAATAATAATTATTATGCTAGTGGCTAGTCATGATTAACGTCCGAAGCTTTTCTAGCAAGCGCGTGAAAATATTTTGTTTTCCTTCCTTTTTAAATAATAATATTTTACTGTAAAATATTTTACATAGTTAACTGAGAATAAGATAGCGGACAGAAGGTTGTGATATGATTGTAGCAAAAATAAAGTAGGTCATTAGAAAACTACCAAAAAATAAAATGTAGTGCTCGTTCGAAACCAATTACTGCTTTCCAAAACAAAAACAGTAACCGTAAAATAAGAAATGAAATTTTCTAAAGTGCAAAGCCATTTTCTTTTCATAGCAACATTTGACAAAAAATATGACCTTCTTACGCAAAGTACAACTTCTAAAGGAACTTTAAAATAATTAAAAAAAATGCCTAGAATAACAACAAATTTTAAATTTGGAATATCTATTCGGCTACCGTCTGTCTGATTTGCCAGTGTATCGCGACCTCTGTTCGCGACTGGACAAGTGTGAGACTACTTTCATCGAAACTTCGGCACTGGTAGAAAGTTAGGGAATCGACTATTTGACGCGGCGAAAGCTTCGGGCTTTGTCTCGATTTGTAATTGGAACTAACAATATGTTTGAGTCAAAACTTGTGCAACAAAATCAAAATCATAACTTAAAAAAATTTCAAGTTGCAATCTCATCTCGGCGAAAATCAACGTCAGTATGTAGAAAAATGGGCATCAAAAAATATTTACAGTCCAATATTTTCACTTATATTCTGTTGTAAATAAAGAAATCTCGCTATATAGGAAAATTTAAGGTGTTTATAACAGATTTGGAATTATATTGGAATGAAAACACTTCTTAAAATACGAAAATTTCCCCTTTCACATTCAATAGAACTGTCCACAGACACTATCGAACAGTGACACTCGAAAAAATTAACGTCGCAAAAATATTCGCGACGTGTATTATTTGCACACCTTACTAGTGTGCGTTCAAAATCTGGGTCGAGAGACTGGTCAACGACCAGATTGGAGACCACCGGTGGTTTTTAGTCTCTGGTAGGGGTCTAGAAAGATCGATTTGAACTTCAACGAACTCTCTTTGTGGCTTGGAACTGGTGACCTGGATTTTAAATGATGATGGTGGACGCCTGTAGGTATCACGCCATGTACCTAGTCATGATAAATGGTTCTAGTGACAGGCTGGTTATTTTCCACGCTTTGAATTTAGATTTTTGGGGTTCTACAATTTGAATCGTAGGTATCTTTTGACGTTGCATAAATGCCCACGCAGGTTGTCACAAAATTAAGGTAATTTGGTTTGGAATTGAATTTGAGAATTGGGAATTTGCTGTTAAGAAAAAGATGAAAAGTTATTTTCATTTAAGGTTTTTCCCCTTTTTTTATTTGTAGAGTCAATATAATTTATTGAAAAATTAAAAAAAAATCGTTTGAGGTATAAGCAAATGTAACCTTTGCCAGAGTTCTGAACGGGATCAGACAGTATTTTAATTCAGGTTATGAAGCTTGTTTTAAGAGTATTTTTTTGTAATTAATTTTGTAAATTAATACCAAGAAACCGTGCGTGGCCATGATCACGATTTCTTGCTATGATTTTACAAAAAACAAGAATTTAGGTCAGTGTGGTAAATACGCAACACGTCAATGAGGTTACAAAACCATAACAATAGTTGAGGACGTGAAGCCTAAAACGTCATCTCTGACGTTAAATTACCATCTTTAAAAAAAAAAAACAATATTATTATTGTGTATTTTGTTTATTGGCTATACCTTCCATAAAGTAAAAAGCCCGAAAAAAACACATACAAATTTAAAAACGATAGTTTTTTTTCAATTTGATAGGAATTAGAAAAATACTGAGGTTTTCCATGTCCTTTGAAATGGAAATAAAATTGATATAATAATTTAAAATATCTGGAATGGAACTTTGTATTGTTGTTTTAGTCTACCTTTATTTCGATTTAAAGTCAACTGTCAACATCTGTCCTTTGTCAATGTTAAAAGTTTTGACATTGAAAGACGAAAGAGTTCTCAAATCGAAACTTTCTTGTAATAAAATCACAAGAATTTGAAAAAGGAAATCCGTATCGAGATGAGAGAAATAAATTAAAGTCATCACAATATGTAAAAGTGAACAGAACCTGACGAAAGACACTGGCTGGCTGTAAAATTAAGGCGTGGCTTTGGTATTGTAAATGTTCCGGCGGGAAAGCTCGGCTATGGTTTTGGACGAGATTGGATACAGGATTAAAAAGCAAGCTAACAGGTCTCTTTGATTTTATGAATTTTTAATAGTTTTTGTCAGGAAAATTAATCGGTCTCGATTATTTTCTTCGACGGCAATTTTTTTTTAATGCAAATGACTATTAAAATCCGACATTTTCCCGTGTCCAGGCGCCGGGAATTTTCGGGGTATTCAGCAATAGAGTAGTTTACTTAAGGATAGAGTTTTTTATGTAATATTACTTCCAGAGATTACAAACAAACAATGTTACCTGTTTACAATATCAGTTTAGATATTTCATTAAAACGTTATTAAAATCTAAAACCATGACTAAGTGCAGAAGCCATGATAAAAACGAGGATGTTTATATTATGAAGTGTGTGTTATGAAACTCAACTCTCGATACGTAACTAACATTTATTATGAGGCAGATACACTATGAGTCATCGGGAGGGTTTCCCGGCAAGCAGTTTAGATTCTTCTGGAGTGGGGGACGTGGTATTGTTGTTAACAAATTCATTGTATGTTTAAGGCTTGAGTGAAAAATAATTCAGCTAAGGTTACTGAATGAGAAAAAAGAAAGGTTTGCTGTTTTCTTTTTTCAATGAAAACCCTTTTCATCTTAATACACACAACACATCCCGTGACACGCCCGTGTCCGTGATCCATGACCGTGACTTCAGTTCCGAGTTCAAAATGTTCCGAATGACAGATTATGACGGATAGAGTTCGGATGTAGTGCGTTAGCTTCCCTACAAGAAGTACTACGGCTACTTCGGAACAGAAGTTTCACGGACACGGATCAGATGTAGTGCGTAACCGCCTTAAAGATAAACTGGGCTAAATAGGCCTAAAAGAAAAAACTGTCTGTGACAGATGGACAAAACAATGATCCCTTTTGGTGGTGCTTCCTTCGGTGGGTACAAAAACTGAATTAAAGTTGCTAACAATAATAGGTAGATTTGTGAAAATGCTGTAGCAAAGATTAAATAACTTAAACAATGAGTAAGTATTTAATTTTAAACTTTATTTTTAAACATTATATAGAAATAATGTAACTACATAGGTCTATATAGATAGGTCCACATAGGTGGGAGATCGTGCAATCAAACACCTGAATATCAGTGCACTGACTTAATTTATTCCAATAAACACTATTTTAAAATCTGTCATCGTCAATGTCTCTTCTCCTCGTTTTAACACACCGCCATAACTCTCCATAGACTATAACCTCCACAGATAACTACAAAACTCTCAGTCAACCATTATAACTCGAAATCATTTCATTCCCACATCTGTGCTAAAAACGCCGCCTCTCCACCCCACTTTTCAGTTTCCATCTTACGAAGCTTTCCTTCAGAAAACGTACGTATTTTAAGTTACCAACATCTTATTAACTCTCATATCTGACATGCAACGTCACAAATGACTCATCACCACACACTTAAGATGTTGTTTACGTTATCGTATTGCGAAAGTTACAGACTACTTCCATTTCTCAATGGCTGACTCAGATCATTCTTTGAATCTTTGGTACAATGATGCGGAACCATAGACCCTGTTGTAATGTGTGTCTGTAATATTACCTTGAATAATCGGATTGTTGAAAATTGACGCAGAGGTTTGACGATGCGATATTTAAATGCTGAGGTAGCGTTTGTAAGTGTTGCAATAAGGTAGTTTTGTGTAGTTTGTCGTTTGTTGATTTGTACCAATATTATAAATTTTTATTGTTTGTACCGAATAGGCTCCGAAAACACTGGATCTATTTTAAAAATGCTTTCACCTATGGAAAGCAACTTTATTCCCGAGTTACATAGGCTATAATTTATTAAAAAAAAAAATAGAGATCCTTATGAAAATTGCAATAATTTAACCAAAAGTCGCAAAATTTTGCCTATAATATTCATTATTTGGCGTGTACTGAGAAAACTATTGATGATACATACAATTTATTAACTACATGATTAAAGTACTCATTATTACCTAAAAAAAAGTCTGCAAGAGAATATATCTCACTATCATAGTTAAATCACAATAGCAGCTTTTGTGTTCTAAAATTTAATTAGATCGCCGGTAGAAACAAAAGTTGGTTTCATTCGTATTGCAGTATTAATTCTTATTCAAATAAATAGTTTAACAAATTGGTAGGTAGGTAGGGTAGGTAGATAGGACAGGGTAAGTAGGGTAGGGTAAGCAGGGTAGGGTAAGTAGAGTATATAGGGTAGGGTAGGGGAGGTAGGTAGCCAGTTGACGGGAGCGAAGCCTCGGGGGTCAGCTAGTATAAAATAATATCCATATTAACTGGATTTCAGGATAAGATTGGGAGTACTTGTCCTAGTTATTACATACTAACTTTATACTGTAAATTCACTCTCATGGCCAATCCTAGAGGAACCGTACATTTTTCAGGGATTAAAAGTAACACTCAGGGTTATTGTATGTTTCAAATAATGAAAGAAATGTCTGTAATCGCATTAGTACTGCCAGAGATTACAGCAAAAAAAAACTCTTTAAAATATTAGTTTTAATAAAACGCAGATACTTTCTGGTCTATTATATAGATAGAAATACCAATATTTTACAAAGTGCTTCGTGGTATATTTATCTGTAGCTTGTTTGGGTAGCGGAAATTCTTCGCTAAGTATGTTTTTGACTAGGTGAACGTAAGTAGGACGCTAAAATAAAAATACGCAAATGTTATTTGATCGTAATCTATTTGTTTGTCCGTTATATTATAACTAAAAAAATAGAAGCCATAAGGAAGCTGTAATGTCAATATTTTCACTTTGAGGGATATGAGAATACTATCAGGAATGCCACATAAATATTTCAGACAGGAAATCCGGTAAATCGCTTTCAAGCAGAAAGTATGAAGCCTTTTTGGTTTCTTACTTCCGGCGAATTTTTGTGAGTGTGTGTGTGTGTGTGTTTGTATGTTTGTTACCTCTTCACGCTCAAACAGCCGGATGGATCTGAATGAAATTTGGCACAGATATAAATTATAGTATGGAATAGCACCTAGGCTACTTTTTATCCCTTGGGATGATAAAACACTTTTCACGCGGGCGAAGTCGCTGGCAGAAGATATCCTTCCCAGGGTCTCAAACTATCTCCATGCCAAATTTCATCTGAATCGGTTCAGTAGATCCAGATATTAGCCCTACAACCTCACAAACTTTACCTCTTTATAATATTAGTACAGATGAATACTCTACCTACATTGGTACCCAGTAGGTATATGCAAGCATCTCGTAAGATGCACATTTCGGCAGTTGCTACGTCAGTTCGTTGACCTGATCATCGCCAATAGAAGTCGTTAACGTTCTGCATTGTCTATGGGTTCCGACGCTGTGGTCAGCGAAATATCAGCGGTCAATGATCTTGACGTATGGTATCGGGCATCACACGCATTGATAAGGTACGCGCATAAATTTATTTATAGAGTTTTCGTTGAAATTCTGACTAAGTCAAATTTATTTTGAGACTTTTCTAGCTTGCTTCTAGGAGAGGATTAATTGACAGTATTCAAATCATTACCGATTTGAACACTATCTATTAAGCCTCGATTTTTTTATTAAGAATTTGAAGATGTATGTGCTTGTTGTACAAACTGTACTTTACCCTATACTTGTCAATCTTTGGTTTTAAAGTAGGGTTTGGCATGTTCTTAGCAAATAGAGACTGACCCTTACTTCAAAACGTAACTAAATCTATACTTAAGCCACGTTTCTGTACTGCAAAATTTCGTAAAATTAATCTGACTACTAAAAACTGGCCCTTATCCCAAAACATATAAATTAGGACCGGTTTCGGGAACTAAATTTTATCTTAAAATTAATGCAAAATGTCAAAAACATGCTTCATGACATTAATTTCCTTGCAAATAACCGGGTTAACCCTTATTAAAAAGTGCTTTAAATTGAAGCCAAAACAGGTTCTATTATTTTCACTTTACAAAGATTTTTTATATATATATTTCAACCTTAACACACACGATATACATCATAAAGATGCAATATTAGCATAGACAAAATAATGCACAAAAATATACTTCTAACAAATTATTTATTTATTTTCAGCACACAAAGCTTGTATTATTTATATTATGCAATTTATATCTTCACTTTTATCCTATTGGCCATCTGAGTGGCTGTCGACAGATGAGGTGTATGACTCTTTAGTCACAGCCGATAGGTTGATAACCTATCATTTCCTATGTACAGGCCGATTCGAAACCCCGATGTGACGGATAGAACACAATGAATTTATCTACAAGGTAGGTGAATTATTCCTTTTTAGCAAATTATAAGGTCTCAACTCATCGAGATTGATTTTCTTTTAATTACAGTTTTCAGATTTATTTAATACTAGGCTCTGCCAGCGACTTCGCCATTTGAATGTCGAAAATTAGCCCAAGGGAACATATTCCCGGGATAAAAAGTATGCTTTTTATTCCAGACTCTCATCTATCTCTGTGCCAAATTTCTCTCGAATTATGAGTTTTTATTTAGGAAATTCAGTTGGATGTCTGCGACCGCATTTCCTCTTAGGGATGTCAAGTTAAGACATACTATGATTTTCCAATACGCAGTTTCCTACCTTTTTATATCTCCTAGTGATTCCTATGTATCCATTAATTTTTTAAATTAATCTTGTTTGACCCACTGCTAAGTAATGGTTTTTGTCGCTCTTTTCCTCATAGAGTTGCTTGGTATCTGCCATTGTGGAAAGGTTTTTCGTAGGGGACCAATTCTTCCCTCCATCTCCGTCTAGATCTTCCGCGATATCGCCTAGAATTCAATTGGAACGGTACCTAAAAAGAGGTTATTCTATCCCACAGTTCATCTGACATGCGGCAGACATCCCTATATAAAAAGAAAAATGCGAAGTCATCTTTCGTCGAACTGAAATACCATTTTACTTTTGTTAGCTGGCTAGGCAAACGTACGATTTTCAGGGGTCAGCGACCCTCGTGTGTGATCGGAAGTATCGTGATTCATGATTTTATTTATTTTATTACTCAAGTTTATTGGGTTTGATCATAATTTTGATGCCAAGTTTAATGTTTATTTTTTTTACTTCAGTGTTTTCACAAGCTCCAAAAACAGGAACACCGACTTCCGAAATTGAAGTTATTTTCATTTTGTAGTGTTTTTTTGTTTTTGGAAGACGGTTGTATTTTTTTGTAAAAAGTTTTATTTTTCACTTTTTAGTTTTGGTATATAATGAGCAAGTTCTACAGGAAGGAGTACCTATAATGCACAAAGTTTTGCCATTTTGAACCAAACCGCAAAGTTAGGTTAGTTGTAATAGGAATAAAAAATCTTTTTTAACAAAAAAAAAATACTACCGACTTGCAAATAAAAACACTACAAAGTGAAATATAACTTTATTTTTAGAAGACGATGTCCCGTCGGACTAGTTGCGAAAGGGACGAAATACGGCTTGAGACGAGTTGGGAATCTGACTACATGTAAAAAGTGACGTATTAGTGAAAGAGACCTATCAGAGATAGTGACGAAATGGCTAGTGTGACGAGTTGTCATCACAACCGTTTATTGAAGAGTACAATTGTATATCTACGAAAATCTTCATCAGATCTTCACTAAATTTAAATGGGACCACATAAGAAGCACCAGCTTTCACATAAAAGTTCGGTCATGCATGGAGTACTGCTCTCATCTCTGGGACGGATCTGCCAGGTACCAACTTGATGAACTTGATTCGATTGACAGACGGGCCAAGAGACTTATCGGCAATGATGCGCTGGTCGACTCAAAGAAAGCCTTGAACACCGACGACGAGTTGCCAGCCTGTCGGTTTTCTATCGGTTACATTTTGGGGAGTGTGCGATGGAACTGCACAATTTAATTCCGCCTAGCCCTTTTCATCAACGGACTACAAGACGTACGGCAATGCGCCATCGGTACATGGTTGATATCCCACCCATACGCACAAAGCCTTTTGAAAATACTTTCATTGTGCGTACAGCTAAAGAGTGGAATTCCCAGCGTCGGCATCTTTGTTTCCTGATAGCTACAACCTAGGGGTCTTCAAGTCAAGAGTGAATAGGTTACTTCTATGCAAGCGTGCTTCACCTTCGACCACATCATCACTTAACATCAGGCGAGATAGTGGTCAAACGCGAGCCTATCTATACAAATAAATAAAATTGGAGTGTCTGTTTTTAATATTGAAATAACTGTTTTTTACTACATGTATATGAATATATATATACGGTACATACACCAAAATAACATTTTTTAGAATTTTTGTCTGTCTGTCTGTTTGTTCCGGCTAATCTCTGAAATGGCTGGACCGATTTTGACAGGACTTTTCGTGGCAGGTAGCTGATGTAATAAGGAGTAACTTAGGCTACGTTTATTTTAGAAAAAATCTTTTATTTTAGAAATTTCTTAGGCGGAACGAAGTTCGCCGGGTCAGATAGTAACAAATAAAAACAACAAAAAAAATCTTAGGTTTTAGTAGCAAATCCTAGGTTTTACGTAGTTTCGGCTTTTACAGTAACATATCCATCGAAAAGCTTAAATGTTTGGGATAGACCACATGTAATTTCGTTACAGCTGTTCATTCAATATCATACAATTTATGCTTTTAGATATTCGTTATGGCTTTTAGACAATTCACCGTCCCGAACCCTAGAAAAAGAAATTTTCAAATAAATTATTTCCTTTGTACAGAAAATCTATAGGTATCGTATACGTATCTATGAATAATAATAAATCTAATACTTGAAATTAAATGCAAGCTTGATATTTCTCCCTGAAAAAATGTCTGCCTAATTTCTCCCTAATGTAGAAGGTGATAATCTTATAGTGTAGTATTGAAAGGAGGGAGCAAATCTAAATATCACCTAAGATCCAAAATTTATTAACTTAATTAAAAATAAAAATATGAATAATAATAAATCTAAGAAAAAAAAATACACATTTTAAATCTGACTGAAAGTTGTCCGCTGACGCACGGAATTATTTACACTTCTGTAACTTCTCTTTTTGATAACAATCTATTTATACATATTTCAATAATATTAAAAGTCGCTTTTGCTGCCCGTCTGCTTGTCTGCTTAGTTATTCTGTGATTTTCACCAATTATTAGAAGAATTATTCCATTGAACAAATTACTTTAAATTAAGTAGATGAAACACTGAAAATTTCGATGTTTTGAAATGCCACCATTGCAAGCATGCGAGGCAAAGACAGGTCATATTTAAAACACTAGTAATATGAAGAGGTAAAATTGTTCGTTTGTTTTGAGGAGGTAATTTCTGAAAGTCCAGATTCAATTTATTATTTCATTGATAGGTCACTACACCTGTCACTGAGTACCAAAGACTTTATATTCTGGAAAAATGCACAGAACTTTTAGAATAATAATAATAATAAAAATTATAATATAATATTAATATATATATTTTTTTTAAATGCTGCTAACTAGATATTTTATTGAAAGTTGCCTACTGACGCACAGTCAGAATGCATTATTGGTAATAATTATAATCTTAATCTTTACTAATACAATACAAGGTAACATTTTGCGTTTGAATGTTTGTTTGCGTTTGGAAAGCTGATCCGATTGCTGATTGAATGCCACAGGCTTTTCATTCCGAAAAAATGCACGCTCCTTGAGGAATACACTACGGCAAATGAAGCCGCGTGCAAAAGCTACTAACTAGATAATAATTTAACTGAAAGTTGACCACTGACGCACAGTCAGAATGCATTATTAATAAGTTTTAATATTCGCCCAGCTGGCGCGCGGCGTTCACAACACAACGGAAGAAACCACAATTACATGTCTCGGATATCAATTTATGTTTAGAATATAATAAGAACGAAAGAAAGAAAATAGGTTTAGTTGATATGTGCTTGTTTGTTTGTTTTGAGAACGATTAGAGGAAGGAAAGTTGAGGTAAAAGTATAAAAACCCCCCACTGCAACCATATAGATAGGTAGCATGGTTCTAATAAAATCTAAAGGTATCGAAACATGAGAAGAATCCCATGTTGTGGCTTCTTGACCTGGTACAGACCTCAAAAGATTATCCATCTAATGGTAGATCACACCAAGATTATGCCAAATGAGTTAAATAGTTAAATTGTAATCTTGAGGAGCTCGTGAGTAAATAATAACAACCAATCAATGGTCGATATTCAAGGTTAAACAACGATTGACGAGGTCGATCCAGGGATGGGTGACCATTTCAACATATCGAGATTTCTCCGTGCCTCAGAAAGCGTGGTAAGCCATTGGTCCAGAAGCCAATAAATCAGACACCGTCTTGCCAAAGTGGTGTCGTATTACCCAGTTACTGGGTTGTGGAGGTTAGACAGGCAGTCATTCAATCAGACACCACTCTTGCCAAAGTGTTGTCGTATTACTTAGTTATTGGGTTGTGCAGGTCAGACAGGCGGTCGTTTAATCAGATACCACTCTTGTCAAAGTGGTGTCGTATTACTCAGTTACTGGGTTGTGCAGGTAAGACAGGTGGTCGTTCAATCAGACACCACTCTTGCCAAAGTGGTGTCGTATTACTCAGTTACTGGGTTGTGCCGGTCAGACAGGCGGTCGTTCAATCAGACACCACTCTTGCCAAAGTGGTGTCGTATTACCCAGTTACTGGGTGATACAGATCAGATAGGCAGTCGCTCTATGTGAAATTCCGTGGGATAGGTCATGGTGGCAAAGCGACAGGAAAAAGTTAGTTTTAAATACATATGTGTCATGAATTTATTACCTGTTAAATTACTTGGTAATTAATACAATAACATAAGTGACATATTACTTAATTTTTGCATATATTTTCATATGATTAACTCAGGCTGTTTACCTCTTTCCATGAGTAAGACAATAAAAAGAAAGTAGTTTTATAGAGTAGTTGGAGACAATCCCACCGCACTATTCCCAAACCACTGCAACTCCTGAAAGCCAGAATCAACAGGGACCACCAAAAAAGCGCCGAGGCAATGAAGATCGACGAAGTCCCGGCGAATGAATTTAACTGTCTTGGATCCCGCAACGAAATTAATCAGAAAAGAATAACGGAGGAGTAGACAATACAAATTTACACTTCCCTCCATACCAAGCAGGAGACAAAACAAACAAGGCCAATAGGCACAAAGAGCAGTTTACAACTGGGATAAGCCCAGTTGCCTAGCACCACGGATAAAAATTATCATTAATATTAATGGGTCCTAACAATGTGAGCTTGGTGGTTGAGCTTGCTTTTTATTTGCTACCATTAATAGGTATGGCAAAAACGCTTGAACGCACGGAAATTAGTTCTAGTTTATACAAGGACCGTATAGTAAACAACTCTAGATGCAGGTACTCTGGACTAGATGTAGGTGGAGCATCGGCAATTGGTGAATCATCATAATTTCAGTCAAAAGACGTCCACTGCTGAACACAGGCCTCCCCCAAGCGTCATTGACCGGTCCCATGAATTGGTGACTCGTGGTCATTAGTAACAAACTATCCATGGATTGATGTTTATTATTCAAAGTCGTCAAGACGGCTGAACAAATCTGGATGAAATTTGCAACAAATTTGGAGCTTTTTGCACCGGTTGTAGCAACTTTTTGTCCCGACAAACTCGGTATTATATTTCCTTGGGATCATAAAACTCTTTTCACGCGGTAGAAGCCGTGAGTAGGAGCTAGTAATAAAAATAAAAATAAATCTTCCGATTCGTAAAAGCTTAATCAAATGTTATCAGGATTGCTTCGGCAAGCTTTTTTGATTTGTTCGTTTTTCCAATAAGACTATTTACCCGACTGCTGAAGGAAATGTGTTTATTATTTGTTAGTTCATCCTCGCATTGGAACGCCTTGCAGCAATTACACCGATGCAGCACAATCTTTAAAGTCACTATAAGTCCAGGTTTCCTTACGATGTTTTCCTTCACCGTTGTCAGCAATGTCCAAGATAAAATATATGAAAGTGCAATTTTTTGCCCCAGACTTTTTCACAGCACACCTGTTTTTTTCGGGATATAAAGAAGCCTATGGTATTATACAGTTGAAGTGTCTGCTTTCTTACGTTATTAGATCGGGATTTTCAAAAAGTATCTCCTTTGATTTTTTAGTGTTATAAGACACCGAAAACCCCGATTTTATCATATCTCATATGGTACATAACTAATATTATATGTGAATGTAAGTTTGTTTGTTACGCTTTCACGCAAAAACTACTGAACCGATCATCATGAAACTTTGTACATATATTCTTGGAGGTATTAGAAGTAACATAGGACACTTTATATAAAAACAAAAAAAAAAAAAAATGGCTTCACTGCGAGCTAAGCCGCGGGTAAAAGCTAGTGGTACATAAATTCTCCTTGTAGTGTTATTTATGTACCGTGTTTAACAAAACCGAATCACAACTGTTCTAAAATAAGTTTAAATAAATCTAAGTAAAAGAATAAAAAACAAATGGCGACCGTTCTAAATTCAAATTCAAATAAATGGCGCTCGCTTACGCAACGGATCATTTCGGAGTCAATAATGTCATAATTTACTTGTATCAAACCAAATTGACCGTTCCTTGAACCATGTTGGTATTCAGGAGTCGTTTCTACTTACCAATGGTAATGATTAAGACTTCGGCTTGTATCTAAGTATGTATCGCTAAGACTGTTTATGTTTTCGGCGTTTTGCGACTAACGCTTTATTGGTCGTGTGATTTCTATAAAAAAAAGATATTGTTCAGCTGTCAGTATTTTTTCTGTAAATATTGTATTGAATATAACAAGATGTCATGATTAGTTCCAATTTTTGACAAATGGTCTAATGAAGTCTAATTGGAAAATATTCGGGAATACTCTTATAAGAATGCAATCGCGTTTCGCGTTTGAATTTGCCGCTAGAGTCGCTGGTGTAGAATGAGGTCTCCAAAATGTCAAATTTCATAGTTTTGTGGCTATTCGCAAGAGTTTATTTACTGCTTTTTTATTGTTGTGAATATTTTCCAAATATGGCGGATTAAGATAGGTACGGGTTTTACTAACCACTGCTTTAATAGAGTTGTATGTTTCGGACAATTGTATCATCCTTTATTTCGAAAAAATAAATACATTTTCTTTTTTTCTTTAAAATACTTCTAAAAGTGTCAATACTACGCTTTACATCGAATGCCTTTAGATTAAACTGAATTTCAAAGAATGCATTGGGCTCTGTACTAATTGACATTCGACCAACAATTGAATAGTAATTAATAAAATTCCAAAATGTTTGGTATTGATCGCGTGCCATTTTGGTAGCGTATGTGAATTCCCTCTCATAGAGAGGAGGCCTGTGTCCCAGCAGTGGGAACATTAATAGGCTGATGATGTGATGTGAATTCTAACATATTGAACTTATTGGCAACCGTTACAGGTTTTATCGTTAGAGACTCTTGTGGCATTAAATTAACCAATCTTACTAATATTAAATGCAAAAGTTTGGATGTGTGTATGTTTGTTCCTCAATCACGCCAGAACAGCCGAACGGATCTGGATGAAATTTGGCACAGAGATAAATTATAGTCAGGAATAGCACATAGGGTTCTTTTCGTCCCGGTACAATGTTCCCTTGGGATAAAAAAACACTTTTCACGCGGGCGAAACCGCTGGCAGAAGCAGTATTCCATAATTGGACAAGTTGATATAAATAAACATAGGTAAATTAAGCAAAAAGAGTATGTAAGGATCGCAGCCGATTCTTTAGTTTCTGCCTACCCCTATGGAAAAAAAAAGACGCGAGCTTATGTGTATGTTTAGGTACCGTAATGACGTCACACCTTGCCCATGAAGGTAAGTAGACATGGCCAAACCAATGCGTTTTAAACGTCATATCTGCATTCATTGTGGCCGCCGAAGCATTTTTTTGTGACAGCGGCATATTATGATATACCGCTCCCAGCTACTTTAAATAAAGGATAATGATATTCAAAAATTCAATAGAATTTGTAGAAATGGCCACCGTCCGACATGTAATAAAAGTTTTCAAAGATTTTTGTTGTTTTACGAAAAAATTGTTTAAAAGATTTTTTCTAGCAGGAGCGCCGTTTAGAACCACTGTTCTATAGCGGTGTTTGTCTGTATACCGTTGGCACAGTGGGCCTGAACCATCGTAAATTAAACAAAAATATAAAGAAACGGGATCGTTTGTAAAACTGTACTTTTTTTTCGGTGACAGGTCCATTGGGCTGATGACGTTGCATTTATTCTTCAAATACTGGCTGTAAAGCTATTCTTGGACAATTTGAGACTTTACCTCTTTGGAATAAGGCGTATTGGAAAAGGATGGGATGTTGGTAAACTATTGTGGTTGTCGAACATTTGTCATTTGGTCAAGTCAACAGGCAATTCCATTGGATAGCCTTTGTTGTCACATTGTGTGACAATATTTTTGACACATACAAGTGACTGAATGAGTCACATTATTTCTTTTTAATATGACTGTTCAACTCTTCAACATTATTTCACTGGGAGTCCCCTTACTACTTAATATATAGATTTTTCTATGATCGAATTTTCCCGATACTAATAGGGTAATGTTTCTGTTACTGACTTTAACACCAAAAATGTATACTAGGTTCACTGTTTTTTTTTTATTTTTTGAAATTATTTTATTCAGCGTTCGTTAATATAAGAAAGTCAAATGATTTGACATAATAAGAAGAAAATAACTCGTGGCTTCGCTGACGTTACTATGTATTTTTTGAGCTTATAAAAAGGGTTTCGGCGAGTGTCGTTAATCTTAATCGTACTGCCATTCCATTTAAGTGGCAGTGGGCAGGGTACATTGCAGAACATTCGCAGAACGGATGGCCGATGGGGCAGAAAGGTTCTGGAGTGACGACCGCGAAACGGAAGACGTTGCGTTGGAAGGCCTCCCACAAGGTGGACGAAGAAGAGTATGAAAAATCGACCAATCACATAGACGGAAATCCACATCGCTTCTTTCATCGCTTCTTTCAAGAAAATAAGAACAATTAAGAGCAAATTGACATGATTAAAAAAAGATTCTTAGGTACATGTTTTTTAAACATTTCCTGTGAAAATGTTTAAAAAAATCATCTAAAAAACATAATTCTGACTTTGATGAAACTAATCAATCAGTACTTAATTTCAGTCCTCATTATTTCGTATCATAGTAAGTCAGACATCACAATTTTTCAACATTTACAAGTATTCCACGTAAATCCTATGATTTACCCGTGTGATTACTGGTAAAAGCTATAATGAATAATTATTATAGATCATTTCGAACTTTTACCAGAAAGACTTAATAAATCTTAGGTTTTACCGGTTAATCCTAGGTTTTACCATAGTTCGAGTAACATATCTTTTGGATATTTCCAGGAGTACCGATGATGCTAGGTAGGAATTACACGTTACACAACATTTACGAAATAATTAATACTTATAATATTTCAACAGAATTAAATCAAATTATTTTTCCCTTCATTATTCAAACAAATTATTATTGCAATTTAAACAGTGATGAATTTCTGCGGTTTACCAAGTAACGAGTCCTAATTAAGAGTTAAATCTATATTCCATTGTTTCTATGAGAGCAGTTCAGTTAGTTTCAGTGTGAGTGACTTCATTAAATAAATTCGCGGTTTCCATGTACTTACCTTTATTAAGACTAGGCATTCCTGTTAATAATGCATAATGTTCAGATTTACTCTAATTTTAGATTCAATTACTAATTTATATTTAAACTTAATTTGAAATCAAACAAAGAAGGTCATCGGAACAATACAATTAAATTACAACATGATGGGTACAAAATGAAACCTTAATGGGTCCAGCCCCTAGCCAAGTTACAAACGTTTCGTATCGAATCTCTTTCTACAATCGTTAACGCGTTATTTGTATGATCTGACCATGTGACTTAACGTTCAGATGTGACATTCCCATTTCCCATACATGGATTCGTTTTCTACTAGCGTTATCGATTGTAGATTGTCATCTTGGCTACAGGTGCTGAAATATGAGAGAAACCTCCACTACTGATTATTACATTAGTTGCATTGACATACCTCTGATTCCTCCTAATTTTTGACATTAAATGACGCTGAGATAAGATTGCGACTACATCTTTAATCACCCCCTATAGCATGGAACTCCGACAGAACTGGTGAGATGGGCTGTGCTAATAGGTGCACCTGCGACTAACCTATCGGAGAATACATATATTATGTTACATAAATATCTGTATTCTCCGTAAAATCTTATGTAAAGGTGTGGGAACCTGGAGCATTCGGCTGTATTGTAACATGTCTGATTCGATTTTGAGCATTAAATTAGTACTGCCTCCCTGATTTGAAAATAAGTCGCCTGTAATGTAATATTAGATTTGATTTTGAGCATTTTATTGATGTTAAAAGTTGTATTAAAATTTTACACATTGTATAATCAAGTTGCGCATTTCAATGCTCGGTTCTCTTACCTCACCAATGTAATGCCCGAATCTCTAACATTACAAGTTGCGCACTGTAATGCTCGGTTCTCCTCCCTCACCAATGTAATGCTCGATTATGTAATGTTACGTTGCATGCGAATGCTTCAGGTAAGGGAGCACCTTTATGTCAGCAAGAAAACTCGAATACGTCCGAATATTCTTAAATCTTCTTGTCAACGAACCTATATTTCACAGTAGCACTCAAAACGGTACATAACAAAGAGTTAGGCCTGCCAGTCATAACTTGCAGGTTTCAAACAAAAGAAGTGAGCTTCAGTAGCCGACCATTGTCACACAACCGAAGAAAAACAAAGCGATCCTTGTCTATGAATATTATAATTAAACCTTTTTCAGACTAACGGTTCTATAGAACTACCTCTTTTAAAAGCTGGCAGGAAATAAAACCATAAATCAAAGAGAAAGGGTTGCAACGGTTTCTTGGCCAAAAGTTTTACTCGTAATGGTGGTATTTAAGAAAAAAGAAATTAAGTTTTACAATGTCAAATAAAACTATCGCGTGAGGGTTATATTTTCTGGTAATCGTTTTCAAGATAAAGGGTTATTTTATTGGTCAGCCACATTTATTGGTTTTTGGTTGAATAACCGTTAGAATTGTGTGTTCACTGCGCAACCCTGTAATGCTGGGGAAAGAGTTTTGGGCGATCATGGTTTCTCATAAATCAGAATTTATTGTTTGTTACGTACTTTGTAAGAGTACCTTCTACCTATTCAATTATTGAAAAAATTTAAGCATTAAGATTTTTATACTGCACGCACAAAATACGCTTACGTGTTTTTATCAAACCATTACGCAAAATAATTATATTTAGGTTTTGACGGCACGTTTGGCACAGTGGCTGAACTGTAAGCTGCTGCGCATGAGTGTCGCGGGTTTGATTCCCGCACGAACAGATATTTGAAGATATCTGTTCCGTATCTAGGGCTATGCTTGGAGTCTCTCTGAGGAATCCGGAACGAGGTGATCCGGCAGAGAACAAAAGTTGTCGACATAGCTCATAGAATAAGCATGCTGAAGTGGCAATGGGCCGGCCAAATTAGCCGTAGACCCGATGACCGTTGGGATAGACGGGTTCTTGAGTGGAGACCTTGAACTGGTAAACATAAGTTAGGAAGCCCGCATGCTCAAGTGGAGCGACGATCTTCGCAGGGTGGCAGCTGGATGACAGTTGCCGAAAATCGAAGCAAATGGCGTGCACTTGGAGAGGCCTATGTCCAGCAATGGACTATAGGCTGATGATGACGATGTTCCGTATCTGAGTGTTTGTGTATGTGAGTTTGTAAACGCACCTACGATACAGGAGACATTCCAAGTGTATGAGGAAAAAGTTGCACGAAATGAAGATTACTCAGCTTCCGTTCAATGTAAGTAGCAATGATAGAGCTGTTAATACCATGAAACTACTTTCTAATTTCTCTGTATTGTTTTGTCGGTGCTTTGGAACCATGCTGTGCTACTCAGAAGAGCTTGAACTCATTAAGATAACGAATGTTTTTAGGAACATGGACCATTTTGCACCGTAAAGATTTTTCAGTATTGTTTTTTTTGTGTTAGGAACCAGGAATTCTTTCAGTATTGTGGGTACGTTTACAAACATTTTAAACTCACATGCACGAAAAGCCAAACCAGGGGGTTACCCTATCTCCGTCAACGAAGTTACGGGCCCCGTCCGAAAGTATTCCGAAAGTTCGGAGTGAAAAAAACAAGTGTTGAGTTCATTTTTTCGGAGTAGTTACGACTGTCAAAGTGTGTTGTCATTCATTCTTTGTTCGGACCCCAAACGAATCATCTGCCCGTAGGTAACACGGAGAAGGAAACGTCCGTAACAAAGGCCGAAACTACGGATTTCGTGCTTAGGGAGTAGACAAGGGGATTATAATCCATCCATCCATCCTAATATTATAAATGTGAAAGTTTGTTACATTTTCACAACTAAACGCCTGAACCGATTTAGATGAAATTTGATATGGATATAGTTTGACAGCTGGGTAGGGCATCATAGTTTTTATCCCGGTATTGTGTTCTCTTGGGATCAAAAAATACTTTTTACGCTAGTGAAGCCACGGGCAGAAGCTAATTGCAAGGACTAAGCTTAAGACAAAGTAATGTTCTATCATGAAAATTGTTACTTTCAAAATAGAATTAACCAAGTAATATTTCGGAAGCGCACTGGGATTGACTCCCATACATTTTACAATTTTTTACGATCGTTAGAAACTAAACTGGAGCTCAATTTGTGGCATTAAAACAAAAATATATCAATGTTTCTTGCTGAAAATCATTCATTATGGCTTGTATACTATCAAATAGTATTTAAGAAAAATACAATTTTAGAATGCATATTTTCAATATTTCAGCCAGGAAAACTGAGGTAAGTTGCGTTGCAAATGTTATGAGCGAATCTTTTATTAAAGCAAGATGCTTCGCCGAAGACCTATGAGGTTAAGTCAATCAAAATCTTCCTAATATCACAAATGCAAAAGTTTGGATGGTTGGATGTATGTTTGTTACTCAATCACGCGCAACGGCTGAACGGATATGAATGATATTTGGCACAGAGATAGAATATAGTCTTGAATAGCACATAGGCTACTTTTTATCCCTTTATGTTCTCTTGGAGTGATCAAACACTTTTCACGCGGGCGAAGCCGCTGGCGGAAGCTAGTAAATATTATTTTCTGTATTAATATGACATAATGGACAGTATTTATAGATTAGTATGTATCTAAACTTCTACAGTAATATTAAATAGAGATTAAATTGTTTGTATGCTTGCAGGACGTAATCTCTGAAAATACTGATCGGATTTCGAAAATTCTTTCAATGGTAAAAAGCTACACTATTATAGACTACATTTAATCACGACAAAAATTGGTACACACTACAGGTACATAGCCGCGGGGAAAAAAGACACTTGTCGCTTAGAAAAGATTTTCACAGGACTTTTTCATTATCTTACTAGGTTAAGTCATTATCATCATCATCATATCAGCCACTGCTGCACATATGCCTCCCCCAAGCGTCGCCACATTGACCGATCCCGTGCGTCACGCAACCAGCGGATCCCCGCAACCTTCACCAAGTCATAGGTCCACCTGGTGGGAGGCCTTCCAACGCAACGTCTTCTAGTTCGCAGTCGCCATTCCAGAACCTTTCTGCCCCATCGGCCATCTGTTCTGCGAGCAATATGCCCTGCCCACTGCCACTTAAGTTCTGTTCTGTTCTCTAGGTTACTTAAGCAAACATGAACATATTGATTCTTATTTTGCCATAATGAAACATTCATACGAGTTAAATATGTATAATTTAATATGTAAAAATAAGTTTCAAGGCATTCTTTTTTACAAACATAATCAGTTCAAGTTGACTGTCCGCTAGGAAACTCGACCGGAAGTTATGTTAAATCACGTTTTTCTTTCACGTTTCTCGACTGGGTTGAGTTTGTATTACAATATTGATAGCATGGTCTATTCTGTTTTTGTTTTTCGTAGGTTGAGGTATGTGTGATTTTTGTTTGTTTATGATAAGTAGTTGCAATCCAGGCAGGCATATTACTTTGTGTAAATTATTTCATCACCACTGCTCTCAAAAGGGTGAAAACATCGTGAGGAAACCGGAATCGAAGACTTGTGACTTCTACCAATCCGCACTGGGCCCGCGTGGTGGATTATTGCCAACTCCCTGGGCTCTTGGTGAGGAGGGCTTAGGCCCAACAGTGGGAACATTAAAAAAAGGCTGATTACGCTTATACTTATTAAGCTATGATAGTTATAGTATTTGTTAGTAGGCTAAAGTGCGATCAAAGGTCCCGTGAAAGGGTTTGTTGAAGTTATTTTTGCCACCATTCCTTATTTTACCAGGCAATTTACTATTTTATGATTGAAAGAGTATATGTGTAGGTGTCCTAAAGTTAACAAATAAAGTCTAAGAAGATGTACAAAGATTTTAATTTTGTACTAGCTCTTGACCGCGACTTCGTTCGCGTGGAAATAAAAAAGTATTCTAATATATTATTATGTCCTTTATTTAACAGCTTTCTTATTCTCTACATTTTTAAATATTTTTATAAAATAAACACAAAAAAAAAACATTTAAAAATATAAAAAAATATATAAAAATATATATTATTATTTCATTTATTCATTTTATATACATATTTTTACATTTTTAAATATTATTCTATAAAAAATAAAATAAAAAAACATTTAAAAATACAAAAATAGTAGCCCACCGGTATCGGGAACAGGGTCCAAGCTACCGGTGGTCAGGGCTCCTGAGAGAGGAACCTCCTAACGATACGCGCCGTGTCCAGGAGTACCGCTTTCTGAATCAAGCTCTTGATCCAGCTGCCCAACGAGAGCCTCCTCAGATGTTCGTCGAGGCTCTTCGCTATTATGCCATTGGCCGTCACGACTATCGGCACAATGACTGCTGTATTCACATCCCACATGTCGACAACCTCGCGAGCCAGATCAAGATACTTGCTTTTCTTATCTCTCTCAGCCTTCACGAGGTTCTCGTCATGGGGGACCGCTATATCAACAATCATTGCGCGACGCTCTAGTCGGTCTATCACCACTATGTCAGGCTTATTGGCAACAATAGTCCTGTCAGTGATGATAGACCGATCCCAATACAACGTGACATTGCCATTTTCGAGAACTGGGTCGGGCACATACCTATAGTAAGGCACTTCTGATTCCACAAGATTGTATTTTAGAGCAAGTTGCTGATGGATAATCCTGGCTACAAGGTTGTGTCTATGCAAATAGTCTCCGTTAGCCAGACTAGAACAACCGGAGATAATGTGACGGATTGATTCCCCCGGTCGGTGACATGCCCGACAGATGTCAACCGTGCCGTCCTTCACAATGTATTTCCGGTAGTTGTTCGTCATCATAACTTCGTCCATAATCGCAAAGACAAAACCTTCGGTTTCCCCGAAAAGGTCACCAAATCGCAGCCAGGCCACGGACGCTAAAAGATCTACATCGGGTCCATGTAGGACCCGGTAGAAGCGTCCGTGAAGCTCCTTGTTCTGCCATACCTCCCTGCGGTCATTAGTATCTAATACAATAGGTTTGCGCCAGTTCTCGTTAGCCAAGGAGAGTGCGGTAAGGCCCTTGTCCACCGCTACCACATCTCGATGCATACCCACGTCGGCGGCCTGGAAGTATTCCCTAAGACTGCATACCTCGCGGTTGTGCAGGGTCTTAGCATTTAAAAAGCCACGACCGCCGCACTTCCGCGGGATATACAGTCTCATAACCGATGAACGTGGGTGATGCATGCGATTTGCGGTAAGCAATGTGCGGACTCTCCTATCCAGGGCGTCAAGTTCTGTCTGAGTCCATTTGAGTATGCCGAAAGAATACATTAAGACCGGCATGACCCAGCCGTTGAAGGCGCGCACCTTGTTCCCGCCTGATAAAAGACTATTTAGTACTTTTTTCAGGCGGCTAAAAAAGCGCTCCTTCAACGACTGTTTCACGTCAGTAGCATTGATGCCTAGTGCTTCCGACATACCCAAATACTTGTAAGCTTCGGTTGAGGAAAGGGATCGAAGGTGTATGCAATCCGAGAGTTGTATTCCCACGGATTCCATAATCTCCCCTCGCTTTACATGCATGACTGCACATTTGTCCACACCAAATTCCATCCTGATGGCGTCACTGAAGGTTTCTGTTACCTTCAGTAGCTTCATCCGTTGCAAGTTGTTGGGGGCAAAGAGCTTCAGATCATCCATGTAAAGGAGGTGTGATATGACCTGACCACCTCTCCTCAACCGATAGCCCAGGCCCGAACCCTCCAGTAGTGTACTGAGAGGGTTCAGGGCTAAACAAAACCACAGAGGACTCAGACTGTCGCCCTGAAAAATTCCGCGCTCAATCCTTATAGGTTCGCTGTTTTCCTGAATCTGGCCATTGCCCCATACATGACGTCAGGAAGGTGCGCAAAGTTGCATCAATTTTATACAACTCCAGGACCCTCATGAGCCATGTATGTGGCACTGAGTCATAGGCCTTCTTGTAATCTATCCAACATGTCGCCAGATCCTTGTGGGAACGGCGAACCTGTTGGCTAATGGCAATGTCGATGAGGAGCAGCTCCTTAGTACCGCGGGACCCGTTCCTACATCCATTCTGGGAAGCAGACAAGATGGCGTTATTGTCAATATGTTGATTAATTTTCGCTCTCAGAATGGATGTAAGAACTTTATAGACCGTCGGTAAACACGTTATCGGTCTATAATTTTTAGGATCCGCAGTACTACCCGATTTATAGAGCAGGTGGGTTATTCCTGTCGTTAGGAACTGGGGCAGCAACCCTGACTCCAAGGCGGACTGGAACTGAGATGCCAAACGAGCGTGCGATCTTTCGAACCATTTAATCCAAAAGTTTTGCAGTCCGTCTGGCCCTGGAGATTTCCAGTTGGGCAACGGACGGACTGCACGAGCTACATCTTGGGGGCTGATGGTAATTGCCCCCATTTGTGGTATCGGATCGCACGCTTGCTCGACCTCCCGAGTCCAGTCACCCTCGGTGTGACTGACAGGCACCGACCAGATATCGCGCCAGAACGAACACATGGCGCCATTATCCGGTAGGTGCGTATCAGTCACACCTTGATCGGGTCGCTCCCAAGCCCTATAAACCCACCTTTCGTTACTCTGGAATGTGCGGTTCTGAGTGTATCGCTCCACTCGCCGCTTGTACCGACGAATACGGTTTGCCCATGCATAGATCTTCTGCTTCAGGAAGTCAATACGCTCTGCGACGCGGGACATATAATCTCGAGAACTGATATCAGTCCCCGAGAACGCCCGCCTCACAAAGCGCATCACTCTAGGGCGAGTGTTGCCCTCCCTAAAGCAGATAAGCTTGCCGATGAGTGCTCTAGCCTCACCGATACGACGCTCAATCCTGCACTGCCAAGCTGGTATAGCTGGTCGTGTAGCTCTGTCAGTTTTGGGAAACTTGACGTTAGCTACACGACATGCCGCTGCAGCCGCACAGTACAAGATCGAATGGGTATCGGTAAGGTCTTTGCTGCTATCAAAAACATTTGATAGCTGCGAATCTAGAGCACACACCAGCGCCCTATTTTTTCTACGTATAGGCAAACGAGGTAAACGAGGTCTAAGCTCAGGCGGTGTGGAACGATACTCCCGGAACGCACACTCCAAAGCGCTCCTCAATCGTGCATTGCATTGGGTACTCACGGATATAGCCCTGTCGTCGTCATCCTCTCCAACACGGTCGGGTCGCGGTGAAACACTGGGCTGCACCGCGGCCGGTGGCAAGGCAGGCGAGACACGGCTACTCCGTGATTCCTCACGCAGTCTATCAAGTACAGCGTCATCCAACATACGGTTACGTTGGATGACCCGCACCTGATCCGATAGACGTTGGGCCGACACGTTGACAGCTGGCTCAAGCACCTGAAACAGAGAGAGCATTCGACCACGGTACGCAGTCAGATCACTTCCCCCCTCTGTAGCCCCAAAGTATGCGCGCATGACGTTTTCGTTAATCGATTGTGTCCATCGCATGCGCTGCACACTTCCACCGGGAGCGGGGACCCTGTCAGAGGCCGATGGGCCTATATTATTATTATTATTAAACACACACACGCATAAACTTTCGCCTTTATAACATTAGTGTGATCATATGGAAGTATGTCCAGCAGTGGACGTCTTTCGGTTGAAATGATGATGATGATAGTGGAAGTATGGATTTACTAATCCATAGGATTAAATGATTACACAAATTTGCGAATTTCCACTAAACCGATTACTAGAAAAGAGATTTATTGATTTACTGTTTTCTACACATTCATAACTCAGACATTTCTGCTAGACAGAAATAAATTTCTTACACAGTATTTACTTCTATAAATAGCAGATACATTGAACTATCTCACCTACATAACTTTTTTTTCTGAAAATTAAATCGAAGGTTAAAACCAAACCTCTGAATCGAAACGGAATATCACTCAAATCTGAAATTCTGAATGAAAGGGAAAAATTTGAATACAGACGCAAATCCCTGATTATAATTTCTAAATAGCCAATAAGAGGCAGGCATTGTCCGGGATAAGTTTATTCGGTGCTTAGTGACATTACGCGCCATCTTGCATATAATACTCACAGCGGATCTTTGTATCTCTGAAGTTGGCTGCAAGACCCTGCAAAATAGCTATTTTTGTGTCAATGTTGAAGAAGAAGATAGCATTGTATAACTGCCTCTTTCACTCGCTTATGTTTGTCGCATCGTCCTATCTCGCTTATTCTATGCAGTATACTCGATGACAAACTGTTTCTTGCGTAATGGTTAACAAAACCAACTTCAGAGACATATAAAGATCCGCTGTGACTACTACACATTCATTCATTATTTTTAAATTTCGAACATAAATGGAATCAAATTCTTTGATTATGAAATATACATTTTGATCAAATAATGGACTGGTTGTCGGCTTATAATATTCTGTTATTAAAATATAGGTTTTTGTATTTAAGAGCGAACTGTAGAGACAACTCATGTGCGTGGTTCGTTAATATTCTTCGGGATATTCTATAAAATTTATACTAATATTATAAAGCTGATGAGTTTGTTTGTTTGACCGCGCTAATCTCAGGAACTACTAGTTGGAATTGAAAAATTCTTTTTGTATTGGATAGTCCATTTATCGAAGAAGGTTATAGGCTATATAACATCACGCTACGACCAATAGGAGCGAAGCATAAATGAAATATGTTACAAAAGCGGGCATAATTATTTAAAGTTACGTAACAATCATGTATGTAGTGTAGGTAGGGTAGGGTACGTACGGTAAATGGGTAGGTAGTTAGCCAGTTGACGTCATAATGTCTAAAGTAGGTATACTTTACCCATCAGTTTAAAAAGAAAGCTCTACCACACCATAGCAATATTTCTTGCGGTTTCCGTCTCGTAGCTTGTTCGCGTGAACAGTGAATTTTCCGGAATTAAAAGTAACCTGTGGCGCTCAACAATGATATAAATTTCTGTCAGTGAAATAATTGTTTCAGGACTTCCAGAGATTATCTTCTATTCCATCCATTTTTATAAACATCTGCCGAACTCTTCTCAGTTGGTCCAATTCTGGCATTTCTGTTCACTTCAACAGATATTCAAAAACAACACAAGGGGCTTTTAGCCAAGTTGCAATCGTTTCGTATCAAATCTCTTTCTACAATCGTTAACGCCTTCTATTTGTATGGTCTGAACACGCATTGATTCGTTGTCTACTAGCGTTATCGATTGTATATTATCAACTTGGCTAACGTTGCTGGGGCCTTACTACGTATGACCTGTCAAAATTACCATGACTCCACTATTAGAGAGAGACGGAGCTGTACACGACGGATAGAGCTATCCCTTTTTTACAACGACAAGGCATTGACAGGTTATAGGTTGTAGGTATGGTCCCAAGACCTCTAGGTCATGTTATCAAACACACAATGTTTTTGAAGATTTAACTTAATTTTTTCGTACGTCTAGACTTAATGTATTTTTTTAGGGTTCCGTACCTCGAAAGGAAAAAACGGAACCCTTATAGAATCACTTTGTTGTCCGTCCGTCCGTCTGTCTGTCTGTCAAAACCCTTTTTCTCAAGAACGCGTGGAGGTATCTAGCTGAAATTTATATCAAATACTCAGGTCTACTGTCCCTTAAAGCTGTGAAAAAAATCAATCTTCTTAGCTAACGCAATCAAAAGATACAGCCGTTTATGCCGCAAATTTCCGCAATTTTTCGACACTCGCAAGGGAATCAAAACCTACAGGGTATTTCCCTTGAACTTGAAATCACCAGAATCTTGAAATTTGGTACGAAGCAACGCCTTATAGCACAGATAAAGTAATAATTTCGAAAACCGTAAATTTTTTGTTACATCATATAATAAAAATATTTTTAATAATTTTAAACTTACTACCCCTTTCCTCATGAACGAGTACAGGTATTAAATTGAAATTCATATCAAATACTCAGATAATACCTTTAAGCTGAGGTTTGTACGGAACCCTCGGTGCGCGAGTCCGACTCGCACTTGGCCGGTTTGTCCATCCAGGATGGCTTTTTGTGTTTATTTCCGTTTTTTATTAATTCAAATTAAGAATACAGACAATGTAGGTGAGTCAACGGCCGTTTTTTTGCCGTGGTACTCCTAAAACGCGAAATCTATCCCAAAATTGAACCTAAACAACACAGACATAAATCTAACTAGATGTCGCGATTGTATGTACTTCGCGTGCCAAAAAACAGACTATAGTTGACAAATTATCGTAATCTGAGATTTTCATTTAGCACTATCGGCACCGGAAATCCACCGAAATCTAGAAAAATGCCTTTTTATGCCATATTGAGCTGTAAAGAATGTATAGAAAAAGTTGGCGGAGGCATTGCAGATGTTTCATTGGTTTTCATACAGATGGGGGGAATTGTGTTATCTATTTTGATTTATGTCTGTGACCTAAACATTATTACAAATTATCATTAAAAAAGTTTCTACCAACGAGTTCAAGTAATGTCGTGGTGTTTACAGACATCCGCCATTAAAGGTTTTACCTTTAACCAAAAAAACATCCCTTTTGGACCGCAATAAAAATAGCTAAAACGCCGCCAAAGATTGCTAAAAAACGCGCTCGGTAACTAAAAACGAGAAAAATGGATATTTTATTCATTTGCATAACAATTAAATATTTTCGTAAAATCATTTGAAAACTACTGTCCTTGTATTTTGGGCGATCTAATTTTTGTTTTTTTTTTGTGTCTTCACTTTGTTTAGTAGCATGGATAATTGTCAATAATGGAGTAAAGGGTTGTTTTGTCAATTCTGTTAGTACGTGACAACGTTTTTTTTTTAATTTTTTGTAAGTACCTGTGCGCAATAAGGGTGGTTTTTCACAAATGTAATGCGAGGTAGTGAGGTCGCGCGGCGAGAGGTTGCGTTGCGAGGCTGTGAAACAGTGTGTAACTAAGGCCTAGTATTTTATCGGTAGTTAACTCAAACAATGGTTAAATATGTTAACCAAAGGTTTCAATTTTTTATAAAACGCGTGAATTAGTATATTATTAGCCTAACAAATGGTCAAAAAATTAACTCTTAAAATTATTTGACCATTAATGAGAATTGAAGAAAAATTGTGTTTTACCGAAATTTCCAATCATTGGTTAGCATATTTACGCATTGGTTGAGTTAACTACGGATCAAAAAACTGGGCCTACGTTGGAGAGTTAATCATTTGATGATTCTTACGTCAATCGATTCGTCTTAACTTTGCAAGTGTCACTGGCAACATAAAAATGGAAAAATAGAAAAATGGCGGATTTTACGCGCCATATTGCGGGGGCCCAATTGTTCTTTTACTTCCAAACCCATCATGTGGATATCAAAAGAAAGGGTTTTAAGAGTTGATTTCAAAAATATATAACACTAATATGTTTAAATGTACCTATGCCGAAAAAATGTGTTAACTAAAAAGTTATAAATAAAAAAATTAATTAAAAAACCCGATTGCCTAAGAAGCGAACTAAAAAGATGGAAACAAGAAGGATATCAGGCTGTGCCGTCGGAGGATACTTATGGTTTAGCTCTGCCAGCTCGTTAATACTTATGACGTATCCTCGGACTGCACAGCACGATTTTCTTCTTGTTTAAGTAGGTACATCTTTTTAGCTAGATTCTTAAGCAGTCGGGCTTTTTGATTTTATTAATTAACATGTAAAAATACCTATCTGCTAGTCCTTATCTACTAGAGTTGCACTAAGCCTGGCTAAGAAAATGAAGTGATCCAATTGATGGACTTTTTCTCGCACATCGCTTCGCTACCTCGCGTACCTTTGGAGGAAAAGCACTCTTATAGATACTTATCCATAAGGCTGCTTTTCCTCCAAAGATATGTTTGTGCATATGTGACAAATGTCGTGGTAGCCTGGTAGGTATTGAAAGTTGTAAAGGTAAAAAAACTTGCCGATGAAAGTTGCGTACAATTTACAATATTTTATAATGCAAACAAAAGCTAAAAATAAAAATGAATGTCTTTAAAAAAAGACCCTTGCTCACTTTCTAATCGTAAAATTATTCCTTAGGGTTGCAATTTTAGCAAAGATCCGCCATTTTTTGTAACGGGTGATAAAAAGCGGGAAATTGCGCTTGTCATAAAGAACTAAAATTTAAAAAAAGAAGTAGCATAAAAATGGTTTGCAACGTTACCGTTATAGTAAGATAAAAGTATTAAAAATTATTAGCTACAATTTGCCCAAAGTAACGGGCACTGATATAATTGCCTGTGGCAATACCTGAAAAACCTATCATCGTATGTCGTGGGACAGATATATAAAAGATTTTGATGCATTAAGCGAAATTTATGAACACAAATGTACATCGTTTTTGTATAGAGTACGTAGGTGAATCAAATTCTTTATAATATTAAAAAAAAAATACAAAAAGAATACTACTGACTTCCAAATAAGAAATCTACGAAGTGAAAAATAACTTTATTTTTGGCAGTTGATGTCTTTCGTTTGCGTTTTGGACCCCGACTTCCAAAAATAAAGTTATTTTTCACTTTGTACTTTTCTTATTTGGAAATCGGTACTATTTTTTTTGTAAAAAGGTTTTGTATTTTTTTGCATTTTAGTTGTACCTACCTAATAGGCAAGTTGTTTAGTAAGTTACTTTAATCCTTTAAACGCCAGAATACATAACCCGAATATCATGCAACTTGAACATAACCGATGAAATGAGAGATCTGCGTAGAAGAAAGAAGAGCGTACTGGCGTGATGTTATGTTATGAAATGGTATAATAAATAAAGAGACATGCGATTGCAGCAATCCCGAGAGATTTGCCGTTATTTATTGATGAGTTCTATCGTACATCTTCGAAGTTCTTCATCAGATATTCACCAAATTAAAATGGGACCAATTCCGAAACATACTCTTTCAAACAAAAAAATAATTTTCGAAATCGGTCAACAATTGACGGAAATACCGGTGAACAAAAAAACCGAACATAGAACCTCCTCCTTTTTGGTGGGACTATTAAAAACAGTTTTAAATACCTATGGCTCTGTGACGTGGTCGCTCACAATTGGCCTCATTAAAAAGTTTACAGTCACCCAAAGGGCAATGGTGAGGGCTATGCTCGAAGTTTCCTTGCGTGATCGAATCAGAAATGTAGAGATCCGCATGAGGACATAGCCCGAAGAATTGCCAAACTCAAGCGGCAGTGGGCAGGTCACATTGCTCGCAGAACGGATAGCCAATGTGGCCGAAACGTTCTGGAGTGGCGATCGCGAACCGGTAGACGCTGCGTTGGAAGGCCTCCCACCAAAAAATCAGTACAGTACGTCGGGACAGTTTCTTTGTATGGGATGAGACACCACTGACGCCGGTAAAACAGTTTTGTGTTTTCAAAATACTGAGGCAAATTATAAACATGAACTTTGAGGTAAGACATTTTAAAAGCACATGTCAAAATGCCACGAAAATCTTAGACCAAACACACACGAAGAAATTTGCACCGAAACCCATTTTCTGCACGATACAGATTACGTATAACAACAGGGGTCATAAAATCTGTGGTCCTATTACCTATTAGAAAAAAATGTCCTCTTTCACTCAGTAGCCATCTTTATGGCTGTCGGTAAAATCAAAGGGTAGTTTGTTAGGATTTTTACCTAGTCTTTTATTCAATTAGGACATAATCCGCAAAAAGGTTAAACAACCCCTTTGATACTAACAAAACAATATCATTGTTTTAAAACTCTTAGAATTGGTTATATTGCACCGCAATTGTTCTTTTACGGCGGTGTCCCTTTTAGGGATTATTTTTGATTTGTTATTGGCAATAAAGTATCTCATTTGTCGACAAATTGAATATTTTGTAGTCTGTGAAACGGAGGTGGTAGGTGGTACTAATAGATAACATTGTACTTCTGATGAACAATTAGTTCCTCTGTAAAATACAAGATGGTGGACATAAGATTTGCCATAGCATAGCCCTTTTTTAATGTTCCCACTGCTGGGATACATCCTGACACAGGCCTCCTCTCTGTGAGAGGGAATGGGCCGTAATCCACCAAGCGGGCCCAGTGCGGGTTGATGAATGTCACGTATATGTCTTCGAATTTTTTGTTCTAGGACATGCCGGTTTCTTCACGATGTTTTCCTTCACCGTTTTTTTTTTGTGCATATTGTAACTATGTATGTAACAAGTAAAATGAAACACCCCGATTCTAACAGTAAATCGCCCGTAACTTTAGAACGGCTGAACCGATTTTCATCAAAGAAAGCTAAGAACACTCTCGATAAAGTCATTTGATTCGATCCTAAATATTGCTAGATTTGGTAGGGAGCTTGTTGTGCTACTTCTTCTTTTCAGCTAAAATACTAGAAAGTGATGACGGGCTGGCGGTCTGGAGGACTATCTTTTGTTAACCCAGATGGAAAAAGGGGGATGTTATAAGTTTGACGTATTTACCTGTGTTTGTGTATTTTTTATCTGTCTGTGGCATCATAGCTCCTAAACGGATGAACCGATTTTGATTTCTTTATTTTTTGTTTGAAAGGTGACTTTATCGAGAGTGGTCTTAGCTATGTTTGATGAAAATCGGTTCAGCTATTCAAAAGTTATGAGCGTTTTATTGTTTCTATCGGGGTGTTTTCGCACGATATCGTGTCATAATTACGTGTTCAATAGATTGTCGATCGAAGCGTGTCTACTACTAGATAAATTATGTAGCAAGAAATAAAATTGTGTCGGGGGTCTTTTAAATTTTACTTGTAACTTAATTCTATACTAATACTAATGTATAATCCTTACTTATACTTACCTATACTAATATTATTAATGTGAATGTAAGTTTGTTTGTTACGCTTTCACGCAAAAACTACTGAACCGATCATCATGAAAATTTGTACATATATTCTTGGAGGTATTAGAAGTAACATGTTATTAATTTTTTATTGGCTTCACTGCGAGCGAAGCCGCAGGTAAAAACTAGTATTATATAGAGGTATATTTTCGTGAGTTTGTGATGTTGTAGAGGTTAATCTCTGGATATACTAAACCGATTTTGATGAAATTTGGCATGAAGATAGTTTGAAACCTTTGGAAGGACATAGGATAGTTATATTCCCTTGGGATGATAAAATACTTTATACGCTTTAAGTTGTTTATAAAGTACTTATTTTCTAGATGCCCATATTTTCGTTACCATATTTAGATCAGAGGCTCTAGACAAGTGATTCTCCAAAGAAAGCGTCGCGATAGCGATTGTTGAAATGACAAAAATGTATAGGATTGCCAAGTGCTATCGAAATGCCATGTGATCAATTCCTTATATTTTGGTATTGCGAAAAATCAGTCGTAAGCTCTACGCTTTTAGGTCGATTTTTACGTGCGTAAATAATTGTTGCAATTGTCTATGACATAATTATTATTATTTAAATAAAAACTTATTAGTACTGAAATATTGATATCTACCGTCTCGACTGTGGTCAGGTCTTCCCCAATTAAAAGTAAAAATTTAACAATTTAATTAATACATTATTTGAATAATTAATTCCTTGTAATTTTAATTATATTTTATCCAAGTCTACGTGGGTAATTAATTACTGGTAAGAAATTAAATTATTATATTTGTTGAAATGAATGTTTGAATATTTCCGAATTATCCTGGATTGATTATGTTATTAAGCCGGATTCTGCCCAATGCTGATTGACGTAAATTTATATAAATTGGTGCGATATTAGTATTTAATTTAGTTAACTTTAACACGAGATATCTTTATGAATTTGGCCTACAGAATTATGACGCATAGGAGTAGGTACGTCAAAAAACTCAAATTGCGTGACGTTATACAAATATTAACATGAATAATTTGTGATCAATCGAGTAATTTCGTTTTAACTTCTAGTAATAGACAGAGGAGAAGACTAAAAACAATTCCATTCACTTTTTAATTAAGAAATAAATCCCGATTGAAATTATTTCTTTTTACAACGGAATCATTGCGCGTACGCCCCAAAAACCCGAAATGCGTAATATTCTACATACGACCATGTAAAATATGTGTTTAATATTTTTTTTTATAATTTTCAGCCTGTATGTCTATTAAGAGGGCTTAAAATAATCAAAATTTTGATTGTAAAAAAATCTCAGTTAAAACTTTTAAAACTCGGCATGAAACGGAAATTTTCCAAAAATAAGTTATATTCAGTATCGCAGACACATTTGTCTACGGCTCTCTCGGGGCATTGTTCCTTGTCAGCCACCCAAGAGTTCAAGATACGGGAAAACGATGCGCTCCAATTTTCCCCGTACTTTGAACTCGACAAAAACTGTTTTTTTTACGAACGCGCGAATTTTTTGCTCTTGGAAAATGACGAGTAACCTTCTCATGGTTTCTGCTGCCCTAGTACTTCGATTGAATTTTTTTTTTTATTATTATTATTTGTTATCTTTTAGGGCAGTCTAGTTATTTCTTTATTTTTAAAACAGCTTTTTAGCTTTTTCAACACTTTTTATTTATTTATACCATTCCCCCTCTAAAAAGCTTATTTTATTCACTGAAAACAGTGAATAAAAAGCACTTTTAATCACTGTTTTGGCGTTTGAATTTAGAACACACCAATACATATTCTACCTCCATCTCAATGCTATACAACCTCCTTGCGCATAAAATACTCGATGCAAAACTTCTTGTGCAAAGAATATTCGATTTTCAAACTTCTTCGACTATTTAATTTTGAGTTTGTTTATATTTAGGAGTTTAATAATAATGTTGATTTTGGTCTAGGATATTTAGTGAATACTGATTTGGATTGTAATTTTAATATTAATTGCATTGGTGCTTAATTAATTATAATTACGTAACGTAACGGAGGTGGTCACTGGCGTCTGAAACACACCTAGCTCAGCTTAAATTTACAAAAAAAATGTGGAACCCTGAGGTTTCTCATTTTTTGTCAATTTTGTAGGTAATTAACCATTTATTTATTTATTATTATCCCTTGTGCGTTTTTCTTAAATCTTTCTTTTTCTCGTAGTCATGGTATAAAATATAGTATGCAACTCTTGAATAAAACGGATTTATATCGAGGACCATGAATCACTCGCGTCGTTCAGGATTCTAACACTTGAATCACTCGCTATGCTCGTGATTCAATAATCATGAATCACTCCCTACGGTCGTGATTCAGTTTTTAGAATCCTTCACTTGTTCGTGATTCATCAACAGCCCTCGCTTTAAATCCGTCCTTTATTCACTAGTTGCATAATATACTATTATTTGATGACTTTGTCCTCAGGTTACTTCTTCTGTGTAACTCTTTGGAAGCTCTTCATCCTCTCATCAATTGTGGGGTGACCTGCTTTCAAGAGGTATCCAGCAATAGGTGCGTTGGCCGCTCGAAGCCACATGCAAGCAACGTGTCGGGTTTAACGATCGCAGTAGTACAATATCAGGTTGCTAGCCAATAGACAAATCACCGTTTCTCTTTTCAAAAATGTCGTAAAAATTCGCCAAGAAGAACAAGATTTTTAACAGGCTCCAAATCAGGATTAGACTTATGTGGTTTAGCCATTATTAGTAGACAGCTTACACCCACACTTTTAACATAAACTTTAGCAGAATTTCAAGCAAATGCTGGTTTCTAAACAAACATTTTCTCCCAAAAAGATAACCTAATAGCAATTATTTAATCTGTGACCCTAGTCACATGGTGGTCTCAGTTCATTGACTTTGACATTTCTAATTTAGGCCTCGCATAACCCACCTAAATTTTGAAGTGACGTATTTTCGAAGTTCTCAAACAAACTTGGATGCTATTTAAGTTGGTAGGGTTATCCGCGAAAAACGTTCTCCAACCGAGTTCACGTCTGCTTTCTTTTATTCAAATTTGTCCGTAGTGAAACCAATAATTGTATATTAAGTTAGCAGACATATAAATTATGTTCATATTATGTAGCTTTTTCAATTTTTCATCAATAACGCTATCGATTTATGACATATTGTCAATGGTCATTGATGGCGAAACTTTTGATTAATCGGATTCGAGCGATTAAAAAGTATTTTATACTATTTTAATGTTAAGCCATGTATATAAAGATATGATATTATAATCTTGTATTATGAAAATGCAATGCAGTTTCTTTAATCGATTTAATTTAATCTATCAACGTTTTTTAATAAAATAATGCAAATATTTTCACTCAGCAGGTGTTCGAAAATCAAACGTTCAAATTCAAAAGTTTATAGTTTCGAAAACAGAAATGTAGACAGAACAATACATCCCACGTCTAGGTACCAAAAAAAAAATAGCGAGCCAATGCCGTTATTGTCAGATACCTTTCGGGAGCTGTAGCGAACAATTGGGGCATTCGTAGGAACTTATTATTTGAAACAAACCACTCGGTAGTCGCACCCACAGATTGTGAACCATAGAAATATTACAGAAAGCAATAGAAAACTAAAGACAGGTCGTAAAAGAAAGGGTGTAGCAGAGAGAGGGTTAAACCGGACAGTGGTTAGGTTTTATGGCGCTCTAGATAACTGACTTCATAAATAAATTATTTTTATGTATTTTACGATATGATAAGAGGCTCGTGGCTAAATAAAAGCCGCACGTGTCGATCTTCGAGGTTTAGCAACGCTTAGCGAGGTTGGTCCGGGGATGGGTGACCATTCTTGATATACCTAAAAACACGTTAAGCTGCTGCTCCGGGCTGTCCTGTCTAGAACTTTGACAGTCGTTACTAAAAGCCTAAAATCTGACACCAGCCTTGTCAAGGGACATTTGTATTACCCGTATAAGAGGGCCCTTCCCGGTCCGTCTAAGCAAAAGTAAAGCTTGTTGTGTCATCCAACGCAATATTTATATAATACTGCTACTCAGCTGGACACGGTTAGACTAGAAGCCGACCCCAATATAGTTAGGCAAGGGCTAGGCTAACTGATTGTAATAGCGGTTATGCACTGCATCCGATCCGAAAACTAGAAATTTCGGGTCCGAAGTAGCCGTAGTACTTCTTGTAGGGAAGCTTAGGCACAACATGCAAACCCTATCCATCATAATTCGGAACATTTTCAATTCGGATAGAACTCGGAATTCAAATCACGGCGTAATCGCCATATGTTAGTCAGAAAAATATGTGAACTTTAACAAATAATATATTGGATCGGAACTATGAGGAAAAATATAGTTTTTTTTTATTACTGTGTTCTAAGTATGTGGTTGAATATGGTGTCATATCTATTAAATAATCTGCGGTTATATTTAAAAATAGAATAATAGGTACTTGTTTTATCAGCGTCATAATATGTCATTCATCTTATTTATCTCGCTAAGATGCCACAGGAAGGAAGATGCTGTAAAACGTGGTATTTATGGGATGATCATCAATGACGTAAGGCTTACGTCTGTTTGTGCGTATTGTCTTTTTATATTGCGATATTATCAACGTCATCATTACAATAAAAACAGGATATTTGTAATAAATAATAACAAAAATGATGGTGCTATTGTACCTATTGCCAAATGATAGTACAGGTAGGTTGATCGTTTTGAATTATTGCTCTACACTGTAGTACCTACACTGTAAAGCAATAATTCAAAACGGTCAGCTAAAATACCAAATCTATCGAATTTTAGAAATGCTAATGTGCTTAAGAAATCAGCCTTTTAACGTTCCCACTGCTGGGAAACAGGCTTCCTTTCTGTGAGAGAGGGAGTGAGCCTTAAGACGAAATGCGGTCGCAGACATCCGACTGAATTTTCTAAGTAAAAAGTCATAATTCGAGGTTTGGCTCTCGCCTATTTCCTCCTCCAATATTGGACCAATTTAAAAGATATTCCAAAAACTGAAAAAGAAAGATTGTTCCTTTTTTCATTTATAGTTGTCAAATTTGTACAAAAAACCTCTGTTGAGAGCGCAATTTTAGCATCTTTTGAGAGTTCTAGTGCTTCTAAAGATAATGTATCATAAAAAAATGTAAAACACAGGGGCCGGTATATATCTTTCTTTTGCAGTTTATGGAATATCTTTTAAATTGCTCCAATATTGGAGATGGAAATAGGCGAGAGCCAAACCTCGAATAATGACTTTTTACCTAGGAAAAACTGTCGGATATCTGCGACCGCATTTCCTCTTAATCCACCACGCGGGCCCAGTCTGTACTGGTTGATCCAACACGCGGGCCCAGTCCGTGTTGGTTGATCCACCACGTGGGCCCAGTCCGTATTGGTTGATCACATGTCTTCAAATTGTTAATTCTAGGACATGCCGATTTCCTCACGATGTTGTCCTTCACTGTTTTGAGAGCAGTGGTGATGAAATAAATTAGACAAAGTACTGCACCTGTCTGGATTCGAACACACGACCTACGACTCTTAATTCGGGGCCGTAACCACTGGGCAACCACTTCTTCTAAAAATGCTAATGTTTTACAAAAATGTTGTAAGTTAACAAATTTGGAGAAATTGGCGGTGACATCCTTTAGAGAAGATGTCATTATGGCGTCAGTAAAATTGTTTCTACAATTGACTCATCTTACCCATTTGCTTAAAAAACATCTCTGTTCCCAGAATCCAGAGAAAGTCAACCCTTAGCCGCTTTCTAATTACAAAAAATTGCAATTTTTGCACAATGGTCGACAAAAAGAACATTTGTATTGGCACTAAAATAGCAATTAAAAGTTCGTTTGTGTTATGTCTTAAAAAACATTTGCACAATACGCCCGTGGGGTTATAAAACTATTAAAAAACGTACAAAGAATGACGCAAAAGTGCATTACTATCAGGATATATAAAAAGTTATAAAAACAATGTTTTTTGGGTACACAAACTATTTGCGCAAGTTTGTAAGTCATTAAGAGGTTGATGGGTACTGTGTACCTTTTTTCAATTTTTTATCTATTACTAGTTGCCGCCCGCGGCTCCGCCCGTGACACCACCCGCGTTGGAAATCTACTTCTATTGCCTATGTGTTTTTTGATATATAAGCTAAAATCCTGTAAAGTTTCATGAAAATCCGTTCAGTAGTTTTTGCTTAAAAGAGTCACACATTCAGACATTTTTCATTTATGCTCCGCTCCTATTGGTCCTAGCGTGATGTTATATAGCCTATAACCTTCCTCGATAAATGGACTATCCAACACAAAAAGAATTTTTCAATTCCAAACAGTAGTCTCTGAGATTAGCGCGTTCAAACAAACAAACAAACTCTTCAAATATTATATAGTATAGATTAGAAGTAGTGATTAGAAAAACAACTTATGTACTACAGAAAGTACAGTCCTTTCTCTAGTACTTATATTATCTTTTTAATACTTATTATTTACTAAAGGACTATTTATATATGACAGATAAAACCTGCATCTATGTTTGAATCTTTACAATAATTACTTTCTTAGTTACTTAACAATTAATGAAGATATTAAGATACCTGTTTAATGATCTAACAACATTTGAACGAGATATGGCTTGCGGCCATTTTAATTGTACCATCAAATAATTTAATTGTTTTTAGAAGACGCGGTTAAAGAATATGTGTGGTTTTAGAAAAATACTGCCTGATAATTTTTAAAACCTACCTACACAAGGCGAAGGCGAGTAGTTAGGAGGAAAAGAAGAAAAAAAAATGGTACTTTATGACCACTGCAAATAGCCCCAAACGTAATGTTTTGTTTGATCCACGATTTTTGGCCCACCGGTTCACGGTGACCACAGCCTAGAGAAAAGTCGAAGATAGACCAGCCTGGAAGCAGCTCGACAGTGAATCCGTCAAAGCTTTTCAGGACGGGCACGACCATTAGCACAGCAGTGAAAACGACGAATAAAAAGAGATTGGTTGGTTGGGTTTGGGCGCACGGTTGGCGCAGTGATTGAGCGATTGACTGCTGCGCTGTGTGCCGCGGGTTCGATTCCCGCACGAAACAAATATTTGTATGACCTACAGATAGTTGTTCCGGCTCTGGGTGTTGTGTATGTGAGTTTATATGATTGTAAACGCACCCACGATTCAGGAAGAAATTCCTAGTGTAGCGCAACGTTTTTATTAAAAGAGAAGAGAACGATAAGTCTATACACAGATCTTTTGTTATTAAGTCAACCAAAATTTCCGACTTCTAAGATACCTAAGATAAGTTCACTACCTATCACTGCATTGTTTTATAATTAAAATTAAAATATAGGTATTCAAAAATGCATAATCACGTGTGATATTAATGTATCATGGTGACTTTGCAAATACGAAATGTAGGTAAATTAATTCAAAACAAAGAACTATAAGATCTTAATTAAGTATAGGTATTATATGTATAAATTAAAACTCTTTAAAGACACAATATTGCCGTATTGTATCTGTAGAACAACCCTTTAAACAAATCATAGCTGCAAACCAAAACATTTTTTGCAATTAAGCATTAGTAAATATTCCAAAACATAAATAATTTATACCCTTATAAATAACACCCTTATTAATTAACCACAAACATTAATATACTAGCTTATATACATCCCATATTAATTATTTCTCAAAATGCCATATTCCATAATAATACGTAATAATATTTTAATAACATCAGGCGAGCTCAATAACTGTATTAAGAGCAACAATAGATTTGATACTTAATGATAATGCGTAATAGCATTTTCAATCAAATAACACAATATGACATTTAAAATGACGAAATCAATAAAAAAAACTCTCGCGCATGAAGGGTTCCGTAGCATTATCGCAAAATAGTCCTCTAAATTGTATGAGCGCCCATACAACTCAGAGGACTATCTTCATTGGGGTCAACTATGTATGTATGGGGACACCCATTAATTCTCAACTACTTTTTTTGAATTTTTCCTTTATTTGACCTTACTTTTTGCCAAATTTCGTGATTCTAGGTCAACGGGAAATACCATATAGGTTTTCGACCCCAAACCCTGTAGGGTACTTCCGGTTGACCTACAATTGTCAATTTTGGTTAAAAGCAAGTTCTTTCAGCATAAGTAAAGGGAAAAATAAAAAAATGAAAATTAAGATAAATTTTGGTACTTACAAGTTTTCGCGAAAATCTAAATTTTCCCATATCTTTTTATCGTGTTGACTCAGAAACTTGATTTTATATATACACCTAATAGGGATTATAGGCTTCTGTATCTGGTATAAATTTCAACTTACGAGATCCACACGTTCCTGAGAAAATCGATGGTGATTTACGGATACACAGACGGACAAAAGAGTGATCTTATAAGGGTTCCTTTTTTATCTTTTGAGGTACGGAACCCTAAAAACCGGCTGAAAAAATCCCCTGAATAAATTAATAATAAGTCAATCACACAAAAGAGACCTGTCAAGAACATAATCATTAAAAATCAAGTCGAACAGCTCAAACACGTGTTATCGTTGCATTGTTTAAAACAAGAACGTGTAAACATAACCACGAACTGATGAGCCATTAATATTTTCTGTAATAATGTCGGAACCGTCAAAAACCGGAACTAGGTCAGTTTATTGATATTATCATGATAACCAACGTGAGGAATTTTAATACAGGTCAGCTTTACTATTATTTAAGAAATACGCGAGCCTATAACAAGTAAAAAAAAAAAATAAGAAATAGGTGTTGTAAATCTGGTTATAATATTTTGATTTTTGTAGGTATTTGCCACTGTAGATAGCACGCTCGGTTAATGGTATTAGGCTTGTTGCAGGGAACTTAAACACAGTGGGAAAATCAGGATGTACTATAAATAGAACATAAGTGGCCGGGTCTGAGTGTACTATAAATAGGACACCGTATTCTATCCTTTCGGGCAATACAGAAAGAAGTGAAGTTATGTTGTAGCATAGTAAAAATCTAGGTTACAAATGTACAATAATAATGTAATGTTAATTATTTTAACATTTTGCTAAAACAGGTAAAAATAATAACAAGCGTTTTGTCAGTTATTTTTTTTCCATTACCTACCGCACCTGGTCATACAGCCAAAATACCTGGTAAACTATGTATTTTTATGACGTCCTATAAACCACAGGAAAATAACACATTATTTTTGTGCCCTAAACACTAAACAACTGCAAAATACCTTCAATACAAAAAAAAACGGGAACACTGGGAGACAGTAAAAAGTTCATACATTTTATAAATGACCCTCTTATCTATGCAAAATTTCTTTGAAAGTTTATTACCGCCCGCATACCCAAGGGGATTAAAAATTAGGTCTTCCGAAATTCAATGATACGTCAAACATGAGTTCTATTGTTTAGCTCCTTACCTATTGTGTTAATTCCTAATCCGTCACCGAGAATGAAAATATTGTATATTTACGAATAATTGTCTTTGTATTTTTACCTTTTAGTAGTAATTTGGCGGTACCTTTGACAGGATTATAAGGGTTGGTTTTATGACGAACGGGTTGCAAAAATTGTGAGGAAACAAGTGACAACAAAGAAAGGATTAAATCTAGTCTGGTTACTAGAAACAATTAATTATTAAACACTTTATGGTGCCGCGTTAAAAAGAAACATAATTTGATGTACATAGATAAAAATACACAGTGTGTAAAATACTTGTTAACTATACCTAACTACTTACACAAAAACCCAAAACAAAAAACTGATACCTATCTGCCTTAAAATAAACTAATCAAAAACATGGCGTCGAAATCCCATTAGAAGAAATATTAGACATAACCTGTTTCAGACTTGCTAATACATCAAAAGTATGTCACTTCGATCTCAATAGGTTGAAGTGAATTATCGGCAATGGCCAACATTGAGATATCACGATCGTATATAACGATTTCTCTCGAGACAAGTTCAAAGTCCCAGAGATCGAACATCTTGACAATCGGAGAAGAGACAAGTGTGAAAGATCATGCATGTCATCGACGAGTAGTTTTTTTTTTTAGTTGAATCAATTTATCCTCATCACTTTTTTACTGTTAATATTTGGCCCATTTAAAATAAAAATATATAAATAATTTTGTATTTTTAATTATTATTTAAATAATTAATATTAATCATACCCACATTTCGCACGCGTATGTCAGTGGTGTAATGATTATTTAAATCGTAGTAGTAAACAAGTTTCATTCATAAGTTTCCTCAATGAATCTCTCATACATGCTTTTAAAGGCTATCAAAATGTTCGAATATTCATGTGAAATAACAAACAATATAGGTATACATGATACATACTTCGTACCCACATGTTTTGTTTGTCACAAACGTAATACGGTATCGTATGGAAAACCCATTATCATCTTTTAGTATTACGTACTAGATTTTAATAACCTACATTTTATAAATTAATTAATTATTAAAATAAATAAACGTTTATATTAATCAAATATAAAAATTAAATAAATTATTATCTGAGGTTCATAATTATTATATAATTTATCTAAAACATAACATTGTTTAATCTGGAAAAACTTTTGCAGTGCTTGAATAATTAATGTATAAAAATAAAAAGTTATATTTTTAATTACCTACAAAAACATTAGGTATTTATTAAACATATTTTTCAATTAAGTATTATTATTTTATAACTTTGTTTCCCAGGGAATAAAATATTTGTTTGCCTACTTATTTTTAAGTTATTATAAATGCAAACAAGTTGGTAAGTATTTAGTCATTTATATTAATTTAATAAACTAACAATAAAAATGCTACCTTCTTTCATATAGACATTTAAATCTGCAGTCTGACTGATTTAATCAAAATGTTTATTAGTCAAAACAATCACTGTTTACATTTTATGAATCTCAATCATCACGTATTTTTTTTTAAACACCAGCATTGTTATACATTCTACAAATGAGATTATTTTTTATAGAATTCAATTATTTTAATGCAAGCCGTAACAATTTTATTTTTGTCCCAATTATATTTTTTAAAGTATAATTTCACTTTTTTTTAATTTATATTTTATTTAAGTAGTAATTCTTTGTTCGGTATTTGAAATTGGAGTATATTATCGCCAATAGCGCGAATATTATTGACTTTAACAGGATAAATTAATTCAAAATACCTATTAAATACAAAAATACGTTATAGTTATAATGCTTACCGGCCATATATTTAAAAAAAAATCATTTATAATCAAAATTAATCAAAATATTTCTAAAATCAAACAACCATCAGATTATTGACAAAATTGATGAATATTTAAATTGTGTATTATCTGTTACGGCATGTGCTAACTAGCAATGTGCTAATAAAAAATATTGCAAAAAAAATATTGTAAGGGCGGGGGCGCAGACGCCCACCCGGCTGAAAGCTTCCAAATTCGAATCGCAAAAAATATGCGCGAGTGTGCACCGTGTTATAAAAGGAAGGCACGTGTTCGTGTTACCACAGTCGTGAGACATCCACGGAAGCGAACGCACGTCACTCTATTCCGCGCGCGCTCCTACATCGTAAATAAGATCGATATTTTCAAGTTCAAAAATAATTTAATATGGATATCAAAGTTTTGGATCCTACTGGCATCTATTAAAGATCCCAAAAATCATCAGTCAAGTTGTGAATATCTGATATTTCAAGAAAAAATCAGCAATAATGTTCGTGTTGGACCCCACCGGAGTTTATTGATTTTCGAAGAAGAATTTGAAGATTTTTGAATTTTTGAAGAAAACTATTATTCAAGTGATCAAGATGTTTGTCCTGGATCCCACCGGTGTGTACTGATTTGAGATAATCATCTCAAATATACTGAGCTGCGGCATCTTTATCATCTGTTTTGGAGTTTCTGCATCCTGCTTCAAAATGTTCGTGCTCGATCCTACGGGAGTGTACTGAAGATTTTTTTATTTCGTGTGAAGAATTCAATCAGTGCTTCAAAATGTTCGTGCTCGACCCTACCGGAGTGTATTGAAAAAAAAACTATTTTAGTGTTAAGTGATCTTCATTATCAATCAAAATGGTCGCCCTTGACCCCACTAATGTGTACTAGGATTAAGTTTAATTTTTATTCTTCGTCTTATTGTTATTCTTTCAATATGGCTTTGGTTCTAGATCCCACGGGAGTGTATTAAGTAGATTAGTGTTATGTCGCATCTTATTTCATGTCAAATAATTTAATTCATTTCATATTTGTAAAATGTTGCCAGTAAAATGTTCATCAATTCGCCACAAATTAATATCATTCAGCAGAAATGCATTCTCATCAAACAGGAAGAAAAGGAAACTGTGCTATTTTAAAGTTTACTAAACTTTGTATTTATGTAAATAGGGAGCCAAAGACTGTTACTGCCACATCCACTGATAAACTTAATGTTTATTAAATCTGGTCGAAGACTTAGAACGCAATGTTCTTTAATTTATTGAAGTTACCTTAGAGTAAGCGATTTATTTATTGACTAACAATAGGTAAGTGGAATTATTTTTGTTGAAATGTCCGGCGTTGGTTGTTATCATTTATGTTATGTTTGTGATGTTCTTCGTTGTCAACCAAACTGTACGGTGTTTCTTGCATTTCAATGTACCCATTGCATTTCTTTCGACTATGGCAGTGATTTTATACTCTTGTAAAATAATAAGACTGTTAGATGAATACTCTAGCTAATTGTTGCTGAATAAGTTTTGCGAAAATGTAGAAAATATACATTATAAAATTTGTAAACTGTTGTTTATATTTCTTTATTTTTGAAACCCTCACACACAATATTACGAACACTACACAACACACATAATAAATAACGAAACATTAATTTTGCACCAAAAATTTTCTCATGATTTTTAAAACTTAACTATCAACCAAACCTAACTATCAATATTTTGATATGATTTTAAACACAAAGTCTGAGTTACATTTTTTTAAATTCTTTTACAGTAAAAATATTGTTAATTTTACATAATACATGTCAAATGCCATCCGATCTTTAAAAAATCATTTTATAATAATACAAAGTGTTAAACAAGTAACATTTTATGTAATACATTACAAGAACTTTAATTGAGTTGCATCAGCCAAGCGATTGCAAGCAATGCCACAACTCAGAGAATGTTGGTCCTCCATAAATGATTGTCATTGAGACTACCAGTGAATTAAAAATCCAGATCACTCTTCTATCACATTTACAAAATCATACAATACTTACAATAATTTAGAGAAGACTGAAAAATAAAATTTAAGTAAAAAAAACTAAAAACAAAACAGATAAAATTTTGCTCAAATCACCACTTATCATAAAAAAAATCTATTCTTAATATTTATAAAAGTAAATTAACGGAAATGACTCGGATCTAACAACAGTAGACTCCACCCTAATATCACAAGAATTCTCAATGTGTCGAAATTCAACCTTGTTAATGACACGGTAGAGAACATTCTCGTGCAACAAAATAATAACATTACATCAGGTACCAAAGAAAGGTAAGCAGTGAATGAAGTTCATGGTTTTGATAGTTTCATAAATCCAGATAGTACTAGAAATTATCTGGTTTAGTAAGCGTAAGTAAGTTTGCTTGAACTCACTACAAAGAGTTAAATTTCAAACTGACTATCCAGGACTAGAAAGCTGGTCGCACAAACACATAATATCATCAGGACTGTATTCGTCAAAAGCATAGGCAGAAGATGTGTACGATAACACACTGATTTCACCGGTTATGATAAAGTCCAATTTAATATGGGTCAACTTATTTGCATCATCCGGTCTCAAACCAAGACTCCATTTTACTGAATGATCTAAAATCTAGCAAAATTCTCGACACAAGTCTGATGTGTTTTTACCCGACTGTCGAAGCAGGGTAATGTGTTTATCAGTTTATATATGTACTTATGTATGTTTATATCTATGTGGCGTTCTAGAGACCAAACGAGTTGGCCGATTTTGGTGATTCGTCAATCGATTCGTCTTAACCTTGCGAGTGTCACAGGCTATACTAAAATTGAGAAATAGAAAAAAGGCGCCAAATTTTGGGCGCCATATTGGGGGCTCAATTTATTTTTTCTTCCAAACCCATCGTGTGGGGTTTCAAAATAAAGGGTTTTAAGAGGTGATTTGAAAAATATATTACACTTATATGTTTAAAAACGTAATCCGAAAAAAAAATGTTAATTAAAAAGTTATAAATAAAAAAATAAAAATTCATAAACCCAACTACTAAGAAACGCACTAAAAAGACGTAAACATGAAGAAAAGCATGCCGTGCAGTCGGATGATACATCTGGTTTGTTCAACGCCTTACAAATAATAGGAGCAATAGACCATGAACATGGTCATATTAAATAAAATAAGTACATCAATTATAGTCAAATTCTCATTCAAAGCATTTTGCAAGGGTTTGATCCCGTGAAAGCGCTTTGCAAACCCATACATCGCTATCCTATCGTGACGATTTCCTTGAGATAATGTCACTGTTCTTGTTGCTAGAATATCACCCAATTAGTCTACAATCTTAAACAGCGACTCTAATAACCAGTAATGATGTAAGAATAAGAACTTCGAGACGTACGACGAAGACAGAGTCCCTGTTACAGACAGTTCAACACTTGCCTACAATGATAGCGCTACTCGATCGAAAGAAAAAAGGTTACCTAAAGGTTTAGTAGGTAATAAAAACCGGCCAAGAGCAATTCGGACTCGCGCACGAATGGTTCCGTACCATTATCGCAAAAAACGGCAGAAAAATCACGTTTGTTGTATGGGAGCCCCACTTAAATATTTATTATATTCTGTTTTTAGTATTTTTTGTTATAGCGGCAACAGAAATACATCATCTGTGAAACTTTCAACTGTCTAGCTATCACGGTTCATGAGATACATCCTGATGACAGACAGACAGACAGATGGATCGTGGAGTCTTAGTAATAGGGTCCCGTTTTTACCCTTTGGGTACGGAACCCTAAAACACATAAATATCCATAATGGATAGTTGGTTGAATGAAGAGAGGAACACTGTAAGGTTTAGTAAATATTAACATAACATAGACATTAGACTCTTGCCTAAAGAATTGAGCTCAGGGGGGTGACCATAAGCTCTTAGAGTAAGGTTATTTTGAGATCGAGTAAGTGACAGATGTATACAAGTCATATACATCTGTCACTTACACACACTCAAAATAACCTTACTCTAATACCTTATGGTCACCCCCCTGATAACGTAAGATAGAACAATATTGATAGAGTGAGAGGTCCTTGCCCTTCAGTGGGACATTACTGGCTCATCCTGCTATCCTAATAATATCATACATGTGAAAGTATGTAAGGATGTTTGTTACTATTTCACTACTAAACAAAACCTACTTAAAAGATTTAAATGAAACTTTACTGTAGGTTAGAATAACGTATAGGCTTTTTTATTGGGACAATTCCACCACATTAATCCCAAACCACTGCAACTCCTGAAAGCCAGAATCAACAGTGGCGACCACCAGAGAAGTCACGAAGAATGAATTTAACTGTCTTGGATCCCGCAACAAAATTAATCAGAAAAGAATAACGGAGGAGTAGAAAAAAATACAAACTTACGTATAGGCTATTTTGATAGGGATATTAAGTACTAATTCAACGCGAGCAGAGCCGCGGCCGACATCTAGTAATAATAATAAAAATATCTGTAATACCTAATATAAAGCATATTCCCCATGACGCAAAGAACATCGAATTGACCACGAAAAACATACAATTTGAAGTCAACAATCCTAATCTATAAAACAGCTGACGAACTTATAGAAACCCATGGACGCCATGCCCTACGGCAGGGATGGCGAACCTTTATTTCAGAACGTGCCATAAAATTATTTTAAAAAACATGTGGCAAGGACGTCCCGCCAAAGAATCTTGCCTTAATGGATTTAAAATAAAACTATTTACTACAAATTAAGTTAACATCTTTATTTTCAACCCGAAACTCGTATATTAATCATAGTTTTTGTATTAATCATCATAATTTCAAATGAAAGACGTCCTTTGCTGAACTTAGGCCTCTCCAAGTTTTGCCATATCGACCGGTCACGTGCGTCTCGCATCCACCGAATTCCCGCAATCTTAACCAAGTCAACGACTCACACACAATTTGTATGATTAAGTATTTAAAGAAAATGTTGAAAATTACCTAGATGCTAAATAATCATGCATTGGCGTATAGTTGTCGGCACGAAACTTGGCAAGAGTCGTTAGTTGTGCACAAGTCGTTTTTTAGGTCTCTTTGGTTACTTAGCGGGACGCGGGGAACGTTTAGCACCGTTCCGAGCGCGCGATTGGTTGTTCAGTTGACACAAGGATCGACTGACCAATCGCGTCGCGTCCACGTTCCGTTCACTCTATATTCGTTGGTCAGTTCATGCACTATGCGCGAACTTACCCCCTCTTCGCCAAAACCTTGCCAAGTTACATGTACGGTGCTATACCCGAAATATTTTGTGTCGCGTGTCATAGGTTTGCCATCCCTAAGCCCTAGGCGTCACTTCTAGTCTTTAGAACTTCCTCGAACTTCTGACTACTCATAAATACTGATTAGTTAAAACAATATAAAGCAATTATTGAAACAATGAACGGCGCAACAGGTGTGCAGAATGCACTAGTGATACAAGTGACATGTGCTGTACAAGTACACATGGTAGGAATATAAGAATGCTCGAATAAATTGGTGAGCGGTTTATCACATTTATATTTATATTCCATGTTGATTTATCTTTAATGCGTTAAAAATATATAGGGTAATATTTGGACTTATCGGGCTAGCACCCGTAGTTTAGCAAAAAAACAGCATTGTCATTGAACGTGGCAACGCTGCTAGTATTTTGGGCATTTTTCCCATTCAATTTTGATGGCCAATGAGTTCATCCCCCTTTTTATATACGCCTGTGTATCTTTTATTTTACTTATATTTAAGGAATACTTAATTTATTAGTATCTGTTCCTGTTACTATGACCTCTAAGAGTACATATTTGTCGATGTTTAACCTGAAGCTTCTAGAAAATAGACTAAAAATACTACAGGTTCTTAAATTATAAGTACCAGGATTCTATAAATTCGAGAAGGCGGTCAACTTCCCCGTTTTGTACATTGCCTTAACAGTTTCATGTTGCATCATCGGACTATAAGACGTACATGGTGGATATTCCACCCATACGCACTAAAAGTTTTGGGAATAAGTTTTCATTGTGCGTACCTACAGCTAAGGAGTGAAATTCCAAGCCGGGATCTTTGTTTCCTAATAGCTACAACCTAGGGGTCTTTAAGTTAAGACTGAATAGGTTACTTCTATTCAAGCGTGCTTCACCGTCAACCAATCATTGCTTACAGCTAAAGTAGAGATGAGAGTAGGGTTGCGATCACAGACATAAATTTAAATAGATAACGCAAGTCCCTCCATCTGTATGAAAACCAAGCGTGCCACTTTTTCACAATCAATTTAAAAACAAATTTATTTACCAACGAAAGAAAACATGTCCAATGCCTCGGCCAAGTTTTTCTATACATTGTTTATACATTTTTTTTATTGTTCTATACATTTTTTTAGCTCAATATGACATAAAAAGGCATTTTTCTAGATTTCGGTGATTTTGCGGTGCCGATAATGCTAAATGAAAAGCTCAGATTACGATCATTAATCGTAACTTTGCTCCGTTTTTTGGCACGTGAAGTACATACAGTCGCGTCATCTAGTTAGATTTATGTCTGTGGTTGAGATAGTGGTCGAACACGAGCCTATGAACAATAAAAAAATGTGTCATAAAATCTAGAAACGTTACGAACAATCCATCCAAAAATTGACCTGACTCGATCAAAACAAACCCACGTTCTGAATCCCGCATTAGAGTCAACGTGTGCTGAATAATGTATCATCAAATAATATCAGTCTACTAACATTGTCGTATTAATTCCTAGGTCAGCTTGAATCCAGTTCATTTGCATGTATACCTACGATTTGCTATCGAAATGACGCGAGGACTGTACGGACATTGATACATTGTAATGGAAGCGATTTGGTGCTCAGGGACGAGGGGTAACATAGTTTGAACTGAATGAAATGTTATTTTGAGAATACAAAGTATAATAGTAACCTTATTATCCATCGGCTATTTAATTTGAAGAGAGAAGTGATAGCAAGTCCTAGAAAAAAAAATTGAAGACACGTGGCATCCACCAACCCGTGCTGGGCCCGCGTGCCTACGGCCTCTCACATAGAGGAGACTTGTGTCACAATGGGAACATTAATAAGCTGTGATGGTGATGTTATTTCTGATAAAATTTTACTTTGTCCAGGCCTTCTAGTCTTCTTCTGTCTTCGTCATCATTGTCCTACCCATAATTGGGATCGGCTCGGCATGTCTTCTTTCGTACAGAGATCTATGAAAGAAGTCATCTCAGAATTTACCACCTTTCTGGCCATGTCATCTTTTAACAGCAATGAACAGCAATTAAAATAATATTCAAAAGCGCTACCTATCAGCTGATTTCCGAAACGCCGCCGACTAGTACCTACACGCACCGCGCTGCCCTCACTTTTTCTCTCTGTCGGCAAACTGGCAAAGGAGAATAATTAAAAATCTAGTTGAGCTAGGCAATATTTAACGATTTTGAAATGATTGAAGTAAAAAAAACCGATTATTTTTCAAAAATTATGAAAAAGACGATGAAAAGTTTCAACCTAGTCCTGAATCATGTACTGAATGCATGAAATTTTTTCGCGTCGGTGTCAGACCCACTCTGCTATTTCATTGGTCTTATTATACTGATCTCTTTTTTAATCAACTTCAATAAAAGGAAGCGCTTCTCAATTCGTCGGAATCTTTTTTTAAAATGTATATTCCCCGATTACTCAATGAAGCCTTTCCCGATTTGGAAAATTCTTTTTTTTAATAATTATGTATTGGCTTCGTGGTCATAATATTAGCCAGTCAGTAAGGTGATAGAGGGTTTCCAGGTGCGCCGGACAAATATTTATATAGGTACTTACCTATAGTTTTATACAAGTGTCTCTACCTGTAGTGCTTAATTTGATGCAGAAGTTAGTACCTAACAGTAATAAACAATCTACATTGTAGAAATACTCAAAATATTTTGCAAATTATTACATTTATTTGGATTACCAAATCATTTGACTAACTTATTGTGGCAACTGGAAACTTAAAATGTAGAGATACCATCTTATCTCAAATATAAACGTAAATTTAGTTAAGGCTTATCTTTATTTTGTATTGAAACAATTTAGCTGGCCAATGTGCATAAAGTATTGGATTTAGTTAGCTATTTTGTGGGAGGGCCTGGTTCACTAAATATGGATAATTATGAATAGTAAGGGGTTTAGTAAGGTGAGGCCACATTTTAACTAAAAACTCTCTATGAGTGTTCTAATAAGACAGCTTCGTCGATGTAATGGTTACAAACACTGTTCAAGATTCTAGTTTCGATTTCCGGGTCGGGCAGAGTGTTATTGGATTTTTCCATCTGAAATTTCTCATTAGCACCCCGGATTCTGGACTTGAGATCGTTTGTTGGCAATAGGCGCCCTTATAGGCAACATAAGTAGCCAAATGTGGGTTTACTAGGTATCTCTGCCGAACCCTTAGGAACATAGAGGCGTATAGTATATGTTATAGTATGGCGTGGCCATATTTTGACTAAAAACTCTTTTACATAATGAGTGTTCTAATAAGACTGTATTGGAAATTACCTTAACGCAAAAAAGCTATGATTTTAAACGTCGAACTTGGCATACTCTATACAGGTACTTGGCTGACTATAATAAAAAAAAAACAATCAAACCACTGCCTGTCTGTTAGCATTTAAGCAAATGGCGTCGGGTGACTGCCAGTCTCTTAAAGCAGTAAGGAGCAGAGAAATACAAACCCTTTTGCAAATCTAGGAAAAACTTAAGGCCTCAGAATTTACAATAAAATTTACGACATATGAATTGGATACTGATGTTTGATTATTTAAAATTGTGCAACATTACTTTTTTTATTCTATTTCTAGTTATTTAGAATAATCATAATACTCTGCCCTTTCCTTAGTCAGAACCGTGGCTACGTGGAGAATCATCGATTCCTTTTCATCTGTATACAGCCTAAGATATGATTGACCCCTTACATCACATATAGCAAACATGATGCCACAAAAACACCATTGATACAAAACATGATCCCATCAGAAATAACTATGGTTTTTTACACGTAGTAGAATTAAATCGTTGTCAAGGCCACCGACTGGTTTTGGATAATTAAATATAAATGATGACATTGTGCGAGGTCAAACGATGGACCCTTTGCGGACTTTACGTGGTTGTGCTAATATGTAATATATGTTCAATAATTTGTTATTGAATATTAATTTAGATAGATTTATTTCCTGCTAGCTACAACCAGGGTGTCTTAAGTAAATAGGTTACTTCTAGGCACGCGTGCTTCACCGTCGTCCATGTCGTTACTTACCATCAGGTATAAGATTTCAGCATTATTTAGCCACTTACCTCAGTGGTTACGGCCCCGACTTACGAGTAGAAGGTCATGGGTTCGAACCCAGGCAGGCGCATCACTATGTGTAATTTATTTCATCACCACTACTCTGAAAATGGCTTAGAAAAACATAAAGAAATAGAGAAAGAAAACTATTTTATTTGGCACACACAATGTAGTTAACAAACAAAAGGGAACTTAATTTTAAAACAATTACATAGTGTGCCCCGCGGCTGCGCCAAAAAGGTCATTGCAAATTCAGAAAAATGCCAGATAACTAGGAGTTATCTGACGCTGGTTTTGTTAACTTCTTGAGGAAACCACGGCAAGTCCTAGAACTAAAAAATCAAAGTCGATGTGATCTTATCTATTACTAGACATGTGATATAGTCCTCTTAGTGAATCCTGGACCGCTGAGGTAGACCCCTTTCCTCTTTGGTGTCTGTAATCAACAAATATCTGCAGCAAGCCCAAGTGAATGGCTCGACGACCCAGAACCGAAACATCTGGCGAAGAATGACGAAGAGAGCCGACCCCAAATGGAATGGGATAAGGCTACATAAAGAGAGAGAGATGTAATATCCAACAACCCGCACTGATCCCGCGTGGTTGATTACAGAGAGGAGGCCTGTGTCCCAGCAGTGGGAACGTAATCGGTTGATTATATTATGTTATGTAGATACCGTGAGGGGATAGCTCAGGGAGCTCAAAGGATAAGCAAAAATTACTGCTCGCCCTAAGACGGTTTTTACAGAAGTGACAATCAAAGCTAAACAAAAACGTCTTCAATTATTTTCCTAGCGTTCTGATTTCAATTAACCTTCCAAAACTAAATAGTTATCTGTTGCCAGTTTCATAGGCAAGGAGGTTACTTCTAAAGAGGTGAGAAGCCATTACAGTACCTACTATTTTAAAATCTATCATCGTCAAATCTTCTTTAGAAATAGATAAAAACTTCAATTCACATCCTTTCGTGTATTAAATGAACCTTATTTAATCATTGCCACTTAGCTATGACGTCAGTTTCGAGTTAAAACACGGTGAGAGACATTGACAAATCAATACGACTATTGTAAATTAATAAATACTTAGGTAATAACTGTTTTCAATTCATATGTACTTACTTAGTTTATCTAGGACATCGCTGACTTCGGTGAAGGAAAATATCGTGATGAGGCATTATTTTTTTTGGCCCGTATTAATGCTCATGTATAATGCGCCACTACGGGGAGATAGCGTAGCTATGTGGGTTAATGAAAAATCTTTGTGGGTAATGCAAATAAAATTATTTTTACAACAAAATATAAATAATTGCAGAAATCTTCTTACAATAATGAGTTCATTTACCTTTATGTGGTAATTTGTGAAAAATCAAGGTTCTGAGCCAACACGATAAATACATACGGTCAAATTTAGATTTTCGCGAAAACTTATAAGTACCAAAATTTACTTTAATTTTCAACTTTTTAATTTTTCGGAATTTTCCCTTTACTTTTGCTGTAAGACCTTGCTTTTAAGCAAAATTGACAATTCTAGGTGAACCGGAAGTATCCTATAGGTTTTGGGTTGAAACCTATATGGTAGTTCCCGTTGACCTTTTGTTTTTGGGTGGGAAATCATCCGATGACTTCTCCGCTCTGGGTGAAGCGGAAGGGCGTGTCAGACTTTTACTGACTAAAGCGCACCCGTTGCTTGCGCCAGGGCCGCGGTAACTCTCTTTCAAATTTATCCGCGACCCAGACATGCATCGGCCGTAGCGGATCCCGTCAGTTTTGCTGACATCTCGTTTAGGCGCGCGTGGAACACTACGCGCCGTCGACATGTCGTCGTCCATGAGATCCTGCCGGAGTTCTGTCCGCCGAGCCGCGGTTTGTCGTGGCAGTGGAGTGTAGTCCCGGCATTTCGCCTCCTCGCGTCACTCCCAAATATGCGCGAGGACTTTTCCCTCCAGATCCCATGGCGGCAATCAAAGCAAGGATGCTGGCCGCCTCCCCGGAGACCGTGCGTATCCACGGACCAGCCGGATGGCCATGACCCTTTGGGACGCATTCAACCCGCGGGCTGGTCGCCGCCTCAAGGAACGCGCCCACACCGGTGAGCCGTAAAGGGCCATGGACCGTACGAGCCCCGCGTAGAGCCTCCGGCAGGAGGCGTTTGGACCCTCAAGACCGATCCATGTGGGACACCGCACGACATTTCTCGCCAGTTTCACTCTCCCTGGTGACCGGGGTAGATAATGGCCCTGTCCGTCAAATAGGCCTCGACCACGCGATAGAGGTAAAGTATCATGGCAAAAAGGTCTCCTCATGGTCCATCAACGCCTATGGACATTTGCAATATTAGATTATCGCGTGTTACTGGGATCTCAGAAACTAAGATGAAAATATTTTCATATGCACAACTAACACCGTCACACTTCAAACCGTAACACTAATCTAATCCGTGTCCGTAAAATTTCGGTTCCGAAGTAGCCGTAGTACTTCTTGTAGCAGAGCTTACGCACTACATCCGAACTCTATCCTATATTATAATATTATATGTCATAATTCATATTTTGAACTCGGCACTCAAATCACGCATTCGGATCACGAACACGAATGTGTATTGCGTAACCGAATCGCCCTAACACTCCTTGATAATTACAGCAAAATTCCTATATTCCTTGTACCTTTTTTTAGGTTTTGAATTCATCCAATGATTTCTCCCGCTCTGGGTGAAGCGGAGTCAGAGAGTTTTACTGACTAAAACCCACCCGTGTACCTGCAGTTGCATGAGCCAGGGCCGCGGTAACTGTATCCGCGACCCAGCCAAGCATCGGCCCTCTAGTCAGTTGGATTTGACCCTATTGACAAATACATCTGGATTGGGGCAAATATGTACATATCTACATTTATATTCTGAAACGATCGAAGTGATATGAAATGATTCAGCTGAAATGAAAATGATAATAATTATGTTTTTCATGTCTAAAACACTGAATAGATGAATGATGACTGAAGCTCACGTAATAAATTACGATTCATAAATTCCAAATACATAGCTTCTAGAACAATCAACAAACATGTTGACAATAAAATAATTCATAATATATTGAATATATGTGTTTCTAGTTCTGATCTCATTCTCATTGTTATTTGAAAGTGATCATTTATGAATGCGGGAGCTATGACACAGCTCTAAATTTGTTATCTCGGTAATGAAATTGATTAGATATATATAGCAGGTATATATTTACTATACTTGTGTTAAACTCTCAAGTTTCATACCTATGAAAAATATTTGTGCGTCATTCAAATAATATTCTTAAATAACACTAGCTGTCCCACGCGGCTTCGCTCCCGACAACTGGCTACCTACCTACCCTACCCTACCTACCCTACATATATGAATGTTGCGTAACTTTAACCGCTTACGCAGCGCACGTAACGGATTCTCTCAAAAAGGAATATTTTTTGCCGTTTTTGCAAACTTTTTCATTTATGCTCCGCTCCGCTCCGGTCGTAGCGTGATACTATATAGCCTTAAACCTTCCTCGATAAATGGACTATCCAACATAAAAGATTTTTTTAATTCCAACTAGTGGTTCCTGAGATTAGAGCGTTAAAACAAACAAACATACAAACTCTTCAGCTTTATAATATTAGCATAGATTTGAATGAATAGATTGAGGTAAAAATGTCAACTTGTTGGTATTTTGGATATATTATTTTGGCTATAAAATAAGCATTTTTGGGCTTCTGGGACAGATGATGTGTGTAGCAGTGGAAAATATCGTGTAAATCAATGATGACCTAGAATGGAAAGAAGCTGGATTTCGTAGAGAGCCCGAACGTCTTGTTGAGGTAAAGAAGTCAAGATCGTCGCGAATTATTTGCTTAATTTCCTCCCGAGAGTTCAGATTTTTGACATTTATGATATCGATGTCAGTACATTGACACTGACGGAGAAAACTCGTTGTTTTAAGAAACGGGAACTAAATGTGCTTGAATACAAACCTATGAAAAAACAAAGCACTTTTAGATTTTTATTTTTTTTCATCTGTTTCTTATTCGAATTTAAATACATACATACCTACTTCATTTTTATTTACGAAGAGACACGTTTATCAGTAGACCGCAAGGCGCCGACTGGAGCGAGAGAGGAATCCATTACTTACATAACCCCAAGTTAATGTGGAGGGCCTTGATGGACTCGGTTACTGTAATATGTATCCGCGAGCCAGTACCGGCTGTCAAACGTGGGTGTGTTTTCTGAGAATAAAGCCTCGTTTACACGGATTGAGTTACTCGATTAAGTTGAGAGGTGAAAATTGAGTTACTCGATTAAATTGAGAGGTGCAAATTGAGTTACTCGATTAAGTTGAGTGTTAAAAATTCTTCTGAGACTTTTTAGGCCATTATCGCAAAAATGTTTTTTCCATTGTGTCAAAACAATAAAAAAATCGAATTAGATAAATAAGGAACATTTTTTTTCATTTGAGATGGGTTTGCTCTTGACTCTAGTCTAGGTTAGAAGTGACAGAGACAGAATCGACGATGTAGTGAAAAAACACAAAAAACATAAAACAAAAACATGAAAGACCGAAGGATAATTACTATTTGTTGGTCTTTCATTGTTTATTAGATTTCTTTTCCATGGATCTTCACCCTGTTTGGTACGCGACCCCCACGGTGATTTAAGGCTTCGTCTTAATAGAAAGTGATTGTCACGCAAATATGCGACAGTCGCCTTAACTTGTTCGGAACCGGCAAGCGCCCTCTGTCTGCCGCGAATTCAACGATCAATCAACGATTCTCGTGATGATCGTTTTCTATTACGATGTCGCCTTATACAACTCTAATTGGAAAATTCGGTATAAGTGTTTAGGGTGCTGTAAATTTTGAAAGATGAAACTATTTTCTTCTTTTGACATCCATGTATCAACTATCAAACTTACTGTTTACTCAATTCAGTTGTATCTGTTATGATACTCGATCATTCAAAGCGAGTAACTGTATTCATGTAAACAAGGCTTAATATGTTTAACAGTTAACAGTTCAGAGGCGAATTTAATTAATATTGGCACTAATAAAGACGGATGTACACAATGAACTCAATCAAAATGATTGTAAAATAGAGTAGTTAATGGTAAATTGCCTAGTGAAAGGAATTTTCCGGGAAAATGTTGGTTACATCATACAAATATAATAAACTAGCTTCTGCCAGTGGCTTCGCCCGCGTTTTAGTCGGCAATTATCCCAAGGGAACATATTCCCGATAAAAAACCAATGTGCTATTCCAGACTATAATCTATCTCTGTGCCAAATTTCATGCAGGTCTGTTCAGCCGTTCTGGCGTGAATGAGTAACAAACGTACACACGTCCATACAAACTTTCGCATTTATAATATTATTCAGTGTATGATTAAGTAAGATAAGACTAGCTCGCTTGAAAAGTATTTTTTCATCCCAAGGGAACATTATACCGGGATGAAAAGTTACTAATTCACGCCAGAAGGGCTGGACGGATTTGTATGCAATTTGGTAGATTAGAGTCTGGAATACATAATTAATTTTTTCCGGTATAATGTTCTCTCAGGCAAAAAGCTGTTGGTCCCAGGTATCATTGGTAGACGTTTCGAGTAGTCAAAATCTAAAAAAAACGTGTGTTTTTACTCCCCCGCTATTCTTTTCTGATTAATTTCAGTGCGGGATCCAAGACAGTTGAATTATTTCTCCGGGACTTGACGAGCATTAGACTTGCCTCAGCGCTTTTCAGAGGCCTTAGTGCGAGTTTTTACACATACTCAATAGCATTAACGTAAACGTCAATTTGTATTGAAACTAGTTAAGCACCGTCTGGTGATGACAGAAACATCTTTTTTTGTATACATTTTGACATATGAGATCGTATACGTTATCACGAGTGAGTACGTTAAAAATCACACTGGTGGTCGCCACAGGGATTGGGAACAGTCAAGTGTGGCGGGTTACACATGAACATTGATATTCGTCGCCACAGGTTTCGACTGTGCAATTACACACAATTTTTTTCCGGTGACTTATTTTAATATTTCCGTTATTCCCCTACTTTGTTACAATAAAAGGAAAAAGGCGTTTTTAAACACAAATTAGCACACTGCATCCTATACTTCCGTATCCTATTATTAATTAAAAGGAAGGAAAAAACTAAATACTTGCTCTTTGACGTCATTGATAGTAAGTATTAATCAAACAGGGATTTGGTGCCTCGCTAATGTGTTTATGTAATACTTTACTTTTTAATAAGTGGCATCGCATGTGAGGACAAGGAAAAAGGACACACCTATTGTTAAGGTAAATTATGTATCGAAAACATAGCCATCAAAAACTATATTTTTGCACTAGCTCAAAAGACTAGAGTTCAGATCCGAAAAAATACTACACCTAGGCCTTTTCAGAAAATATCGTAATTTTTAGGGTTCCGTACCTCAAAAGGTAAAAAAAAACCCTTTTATGACCACACTCTTGTCCGACTGTCTTTCCGTGTGTCACCACTAATTTCCTCAGGAACGGGTGGACCTAGCAAGTTGTAATTTATACCAGAAACTTAGGTCTATAGTTCCTATGAGGTGTAAAATCAAGGCCCTGAGTCAACACGATAAAAAGATATGGACAAATTTAGATTTTCGCGAAAACTTGTGAGTACCAAAATTTATATATCATACATAGTTGACGCCAGTTAAGATAGTCCTCTTATGAGTTGTATGGACATTCATACAATTTAGAGGACTAGTTTACGATAATGGTACGGCACCCATCGTGAGCGAGTGCGACTCGCTCTTTCGATATATCGAAGCACATTAAGATGTACAATTGTACATTAAAAAAGTATCGAAAAGAAAATGTAATTTTACTTTTTGACACTTTCGACAACCAATGCAAAACTCATTAGCTAAATTCAGGGTGGACACAAATTATTCAGATTGCTAAGAAGTAGCATCTGGTTACACAAACGATGAACTGCAGCCTTATAGGTAATGAATTCGGCAAGACTGAGGGAAAATAGTATGATCAATCCACCAATCACATAGACGGAAATCCGCATCGCATCTTTCATCTCTCCATGTGATTGGTGGATTTTTCATAATTTGACTTTGCCTTGCCGAATTCATTACGCAATAAGACTGCCGGTCTACATTTTTGTTTTATAAAATTCCCCAGGATTTAACTAAGGATATTGAATCACGATGAAACTACGCAATTCGGAGTATTGATGTATCATGCATAAAATACACGCTTGTTGCGTACGCGTCCGATCCTTACAGGTGTGCCAATAGTACACATCAATACTTCCCTGTTTAGGTACGTTTAAGTCTCATTGGCGAACTAATTGTCATCAACCTGACATAAATCCAGACTCCGAGCTGGGTTGCGGAGATCCGATGGGCAGTCGTTCCATGTCACCATATCAGCCGAAAGACGTCCACTGCTGGATATACGACTCTCCCAAGCGTTGCCACATTGACCGGTCCCATGCGTCTCGCACTCAGCGGATCCATCCTTCACCAGGTCATCGGTCCACGTGGTGGGAGGCGTTTCAACACAAAGTCTTCCGGTTCGCGGTCGCCACTCCAGAACATTTCTGCCCCATCGGCCATCCGTTCTGCGAGCAATGTGCCCTGCCCTCTGCCAATTAAGTTTGGCAATTCTTCGGGCTATGTCGGTAACCCTGGTTCTCTTACGGATCTCTACATTTCTGATTTGATCATCCATTGGGTGACTGTAAGCTTTCTTCGTTCCATGTAAAACACCAATGTATTCAGCTGCATTTTGTAAAATTGAAAGTCAACCCCAAAATTGTGGGGAAAATCCTATGCAGATTGATTTGGCAATGTCTGCATAAAATACTTGAAACCTTGACGTGTACTTTTTCCGTACGCTTTGGAAAAACTACACGTCAATGTTTCAACAGCTGGGGAAACGAAATCACGATAAATTTTCCCACATTTATGACTTAAGGGTCTGTTTACACCGTGAAGTGATGTGACGCGTACTTTTTAAGATATCGATACAAAGTTTAACTTTATTGATAACAGAAGAAGGTACACATTCCAGTAAGTGTATTGTAATAAAACCCTTCGGAATTTGAATTCGAATCTATGTATTTGTATTCGCTCACTTAAATTTTTTCCTTTTTGTGAAGTAAATTAAGTTTTATGTTGTGTCGCTATTTTAAAAGTACGTTGTAAAGACGCGGTTACAACGAGAGCTATTAACTAACTATTATAAACTGTTATATTGACCTTTTTGTATGTCCTTGTCGATCTAATTGCAGTGAAGCTCTTCATGAATGACACAACTAAAAGTTATAGTTCTCAATCCAGGGACGACGCCCTAAGTTCACCCATAAGGATACAGGATTCCTTAATGCTAGCCATTCATAAATAATGATAATAGAAATAAATTTTTTACTGTTTATGAATGGCCAGTATTAAAACCACGTCACATTTGTATAAAACCCTCAATGGATCCTCAAGGAAGTAAACAACATGAAACCAATAAAACAAATGAACAATCAAAATAGGTTTTATTGTCATGAAGATGAATACATAACTCTAAAGGAAAACGGTGGTTTCATATAGTTGTATAACATTGTCTGTCAGAGAGGTCAGAGAGGGAATTACGAGAGAGCGTCATTTTTGCAGTATAAGAGGTAATGTTGAGGGAAGGAAGTATCTTCAGGATATTTCCTTTTTCAATTTCGCTACAGATTCTTCCTTATTACACGACTGCCCAAAAAAGGATTGTTATTCTGGATTAATCATAGTAGGCTGGAAATGTCCAGTTTGCATCGAATAAAGGAAACTCCAACAAATGTTGTTGTTAAAGCTTTTACAAATACAAAATTACTAGATACATACATACATTAACTCCCATACATACACCTTACTTATACCATACATTAGCCCGATTGTGATGTGTTCGCGGCAGAATGGAATAAGATTTTGTCTGTATGTCTGGAGTATTTAATTGTGAGATGAGCGTATAACTGCCGTGTAATTATCATCATCATAATATTATCATTGTTGTTTGGTTTTGTTTTTTTTTTTTTTAAATTTTAATGCTTTTTTATAAACATCTTTCTTTTATTTCCTGATAGCTACAACCTGGGAGTCTTCAAGTCAAGAGTGAATAGGTTTCTTCTAGGCAAGCGTGCTTCATTGTCGACCACATCATCGCTTACCATCAGGTGAGATAGAGTTCAAGCGCAAGCCTATAATCAATAAAAAAAAAGAAAAAAAAAATGTCTTTAACTAATGTAATTGGCCATTGGCCGTGTTATGTTAAAATAAATAAATTAACTCACGTCTTTTATCCATGGCGGTAGCAGAAACTACAACTACAACGCCATCTGCTACGATCTTTTTGTTTTATTGACGTTCGTATATCTTCATCATTTAAGCCGAAAGAGTCCACTGCTATGTACATAAATCATACTTGAAAAACAAATCTACTAGAAAGTAAATTATAAATGTCGGTACGTGTGTTGCTACTAAAAATTTGTGCCTAGGTCCGGCAGAATACTTTTCATGTAATGATGAATTGGTCGTGTACGTCGTGTACGACTCTAATTCTTGCGTGGGCCCGGTCAGTTTTCTTAGCCAAGCGGCCTATAAGGTTCTTTTTATTAAGATTTCATCAAGTATTTCGCCAAAAATTAAGTATGAAAGTTGTAGGCAACTAAAGTCGTCACAATCTAAGAAGTCCGTTGACGTTTCTCATTTTACATGCCGCGATAACTTTCTACGTAAGAAATTGAAAAAAGAAATTCATAATCCTAATTAATTACTATGTTACCCATACAGTATAACAACGAGTATCATTCGCAAGCATCAAGTTAAATTATTATTAAGTATTTTTTAACCGACTTCCCAAAAAGGAGGAGGTTCTATGTTCGACATTATGTACGTTTTGGTTTTTTTTTTTTGTTCACCGATATCTTCGTTAATTGTGGACCGAATTTGAAAATTCTTTTTCTTTGTTTGAATCAGTAAGTAAGTCCGAAATTGGTACCATTTCAATTTGGTGATGATCTGATGAAGAACTTCGAAGATACACAAGATAACTCCTCAATAAATAACGGCAAATCTCTCGGGATTGCTGCAATCGCATGTCTGTTTATTGTTTATACCATTTCATAACATAAAATCACGCTAGTACTCGCTTAAGGGGTACGCAGATCTCTCATTTCACCGGTTATGTTCAAGTTTCATGAAATTCTGGTTTTCTATTCAGGCGTTATAGGCACCTTACTAAACAACTTGCCAATTGAAAAATAACTTTATGTTTGGAATTCGGTGTCCATAACGAAATAAATTGGTACCTATGAAAGAAACCGACTTCCAAAAATAAAGTTATTTTTCACTTTATAGTTTTTTTTATTTGGAAGACGGTAGAATTTTTTTGTAAAAGTTTTTTTATAAAGCTGTCAAAACGGGCCTTTTATTTTTTGTCAACTTTATGTCCAAGTATCTTTATCGACCCGAATATTATTTTACCCAAGTGAATACCTACATACTTACCACTCATTGACGCAGTTTGGTGGTAGAAATAGTTACCTGTACCTAGTTATAGAACTTCCCCGAAAGACCTCTACAAAGGGACCTCTTCCACGTCGCTCGTACGTCAAACCACAGTTTTTTTTTTAACCTGTGGTTACAATTTACCTTTGTGACTACGATGGTAATGCAACCAACAGTTGTTTTTTCATTGTTTTCCTTTCCAAATTTCCTATACGCACATCGTACGTCAGTAGAACACATTACAAGTGAATCAACATAGTACATGCCTAAGTTAGCAGTATACCTACCTACCTGGAGTGTCCCAAGTGTCCATACACCTGTACTTCAGAAGAACTTATTCTCGCCACGGAGGCGATGCCCGAAATTTCGTGGGCACTTTAGTGAATTTTCTTCTTGTTTACGTGTTTTTAGTTTGCTTCTTAAGCAGACGGGTTTTTTTATTTTTTTATTCACTGTTTTTATTTAAGTGTAACTTTTTAGTAATCATTCTTTTTGCGAATTACTTTTAAATGTATAAGTGTTAATACATAAGTGGAAGGCCTGCCTCTAGGTGGAGCTACGACCTGGTCAAGGCTGCGGGCGTCCGGTGGATGCGAAACGCACAGGACTATATAGGGGGCGGCCTATGTCCAGCAGTGGACGTCTTTCTGCTGAAATGAGGAATGATGATGATGTGATATATTATTGTAATCACCTCTTAAAACCCTTGTTTTGATACCCCATATGATGGGAAGGAAGAAAAAATTGGGACCCACACAATAGCGCCGAAAAATTCGCCTCTTTTCTTTCTTTAATTTTAATGTAGCCAGTGAAACTCGCAAGATTGAAATCAATTGACGTAAGAATCATCAAAATAGGCCATCGCGTTTGGTCTCTAGAACGCCACATAGGAACAAACATACATACATAGATAGACTGAGAAACACATTACCCTCCTTTGCGTTGCGCAGTCGGGTAACAAAGAGGTTCGCATTGACTCGAAAGGAATTAGAAGAAGAAGACCAAGCTACCTCATGGGGCGGTCCCATAGAAAGCCATTAGCTGGTATATTCTATTTCCAAACTAGTGAACTATTTTATTGCCATTTCTAACCTTGCAGTTCTAATTGCAGTAGATCTCTTCTGAAACTACAATAAGGTGAACTGTACACATCTGCGTACCCCTTTAGAGCGTACTGGCGTAATGTTATGTTATGAAATGGTATAAACAATAAACAGACATGCGATTGCTGCAATCCCGAGAGATTTGCCTTTATTTATTGAGGAGTTCTGCTGTATATCTCCGAAGTTCTTCATCAGATCTTCACCAAATGGGACCAATTTCGAAACTAACTCTAACAAACAAAAAAACTTTTTAAATCGGTCCACAATTGACGGAGATATTGGTGAACAAACACAAAAAAAAAAACTCGAAGTCGAACATAGAACCTCCTCCTTTTTGGAAAGTCGGTTAAAAAGTACTACATAGCTTGTTAATAGCTCTCAATGGAACCGCACCAACAATGATAAAAGCAGCACAGTTTTGGGACCATACAGTCTTATTCTCGCATAAAGAAGACGAATAAAAAAAAAACCATGTGGTCTGTGTTTCCTGATACCTACAACCTCGGGTATTTAAGTCAAGAGTGAATAGGTTACTTCTAGGCAAGCGTGCTTTATCGTCGACCACATCATCACTCACCGTCAGTCTGGTCTGCCATCAGGTGAGATAGTGGCAGTGAAAAAGGTAAGAAGTCGCATAGACGCAGTGTTAAAGATATTTTTTGCCGCAACGCCCTCTAGATGCAAAGGGTGCCATAACTTGAAAATGATAATAAAATTAAAATGTGTCTCAAAATTCAGCAGTTATGTTTCTTTGTAACAATTCTTTACTTTACTGGTGACCGATAAAGAACAAAAAGTTACAGTAAAATTTTACGCAAATAAGTTCAAATGTGACCTATCATCTCTGTCGTACATTGTATACATTTATCGATAAACGCCACGATACTTATAAAACTCGGGTTATCCCCGAAAAATATAAATAAATATCCTATTATTATTCCATGTTTACATTATATAGTATATAGGCAATATCATACTTGTTTTTTTAAGGGTAAAATGCCCATGAATCAAATGCTGATAGCCTTATTGAGGTTTTGTGAACATATATGTTGGTGGATTAATTAAATAAAATAGTAGGATAAGAATGTTGTTTTGCCAATGTTTTGCCTGAAATTTGATATAGTTACTACATACTAGGTTTTTCCCGCGGCTTAAACCACCCGGTCCTAAGATCGACCTCGATTTTAAATTCTTATATTTTTAAATAGTGTATGCCTTAATGGGTAGTTTATTGAATTAACATAACCTAACTATAAGATCTACTGTATCACCAAAAACACACTAACAAATACTTTGACTTTAAGAACCGTGCAAACTTTATTACCTACTGTATCACCACAAAATACACTAATAAATACTTTGATTTTGAGAATCGTGCATTTTACGGGATAAACAGTTGCTTTTGACACTAACCGATAATGTAGGAATAATCATAATCGGTTCAGTATTTTTAGAGGAAAGCTCTAATAAACAAGTCCTTTTTTCTTGCTTAAATAGCACAAATTATATCAAAATTCGTTTTTTTTTTTATAGTCTCGCGCTTGACTACTATCTCACCTGATGGTAAGCGATGATGTGGTCGACGGTAGAGCACGCTTGCCTAGAAGTAATCTATTCACTCTTGACTTAAAGACCCCTAGATTGTAGCTATCGGGAAACACAGACGCTGGCAGGTAATCCCACTCCATATTTTCGGGGACCCATCATTTTAACCAGCAAATTTTCCTATTCTACAGACATGGCGGTAAATATTCTGATTTACTGTCGTAACTTATTCAACCCTCAAGTTATAGAACTAAAATTATCGCGTTCGCTCCTGTGATTGGTCGAATTAATTTTCAACAGCCATTCGCATGAATTGACTTGAGTTTAATTTGTGACGCGGCGATAATTTCTGTCTAGAAACCGGGGATCTGTTCTTAAATAAATATAACATATAACTAATAAAACTATATCACATTATGTCTGTGACTCAAAAGATAAATAAATACTTTCTCGTCTTGATAATTGCAGCTTGATTTTAGTGCTTTAGTTTTTATTGCAATGCGACGGGCATCATGTTTGATTCAATTATAATTAGAAAGTCAACATCTAAGAGGTAATTAAATTAATATGGATGACATTAATCATTCTTTCTTCCAATCTGCAATCGGAACTTTTCTAATGCATTTCTGGAAGTTTCTCAAACTTCGTCTCTCAAGGCAATACTTATTTGGAGTCCTTTTGAAGTGTCTATATAACAAGCTGTAACTGTTGATTTGATCTAGTCGAGTGGAAGAAATTTCTAAGAATATAGGGGTCAGATTCAGCAATCGTCTAGCTCTAGCTCTAGCTCAGTTTCTACTACTACTACTAGTTTTAAATAAGGGAAATATCTGCAATAAGCTACAGTACAACTATTAACGTTCCTCGGCAAACTTCGTGTTTCGTCAGTCGTCGGATTTCTATAAGTCTAGAAGATGCCCTTTGCTTGCAATTGATGCAAACCCGACGCTTTCAATCAACCTGGAAATCTGATAGAAATCCGCCGACTGACGAAATACGAAGATTAAAAAAATAGTTATAAATACGAAATTGCCGACGGACAATAAGAAAATAGTTGTAAGCACGAAATTGCCGAGGGACATTAAGAAAATAGGTGTAAACACGAAATTGCCGAGGGACATTAAGAAAATAGTTGTAAACACGAAATTGCCGACGGACATTAAGAAAATTGTTGTAAACACGAAATTGCAGATGGACATTAAAAAAATAGTTGTACTGTACAAACGTTTAGCCTGCTTTACGAAAACTACCCTTACAGCTACGAAATAACAACGTTGTCAAAATCAAATTGTTACCCTGAGCACAGATAATATAATACTAGCATCCCTCACCCCATAAAAGAAAACGTGCCGCGTAACTAGCAGTTTTCGTCTGATTAAGATGATTATTTTTATAAGTACTTCGATCGCGTACGGTTCCGTTCCACGGCTATAGATGGTGTTAGCAGCGGCTTGCAAGTAAAAGGGGTTTCTCGGTTCGTGATAATATGTTTCTTTCAACACTGTGACTATTTGTTTTATTTTATTGTTCACGTTTATACAATTTCTTTGCACCAAAATGTGTTACAATATAAATTAAAAAAATCGAGTGGCATGTCTCAGAAATTTAAAACAATGCCATCTGTTGGCATGAATTTTAAATGATCCGTTCAAATAATCTTTGAAATGTGAATTAAGAGCCCAATATTCCTTAATTATGTACTTAAGAGTGTTGTTTTTTTTTAATGAACAAGAACATACAATTTTTATTATAAATTCTAGAAAATGATAATTTTACACACAATTCAATAACAAACCGATGAATGTCACGCCATCTAGCGACATTTATTTGAACCAAATTTTCTTTGTTAGCCCTGAGTAACTGAGCCACATGCACCTGAAAAGGTTAACCAGTTTAGACTTATAACGAAAACCGGGTGCTGTATCATGATTTAAGGGACCATCTTGGCCTACAAGGGACCCATGTCAATCTTTTCCATCTTATGTGAACTAGGTTAGTAGCTACAACACTAGAGGGAAGATAAAATGCAAAAAAGGCTTGATATTTAGTATATCAAGCCTTTTTTGCATTTTATCTTCCCTCTAGTGTTGTGCTTAAGTTAACTGAAGTACAATACTTTAAAAATATGTCTATTCATTGCCCATAAAACTTTGCACCGATATTTTTGTTATAATAACAAGATATTATAATGTAGGTCCTTACGTGTGGAAAGCACGTCCACTTCACATCCATAGCCTCAGGGCTTCGTGCCAGAAACCCATATTACCATGTCCTATTTACGTACATAAAGGTACAGGGTACTGTCATAAAATTACCTGGCATATATGTATTTGAAATAGAAGTCATAGAGCATCAGTTAACCCTTATAAAGATGTTTAAAAATTAAAAGTATTAGAAAAAGAAAAATTTGTAGGTATCACACGTTGGTGTGTGTGTGTTTGTATGTTTGTTACTTCATCACGCACAAACGGCTGGACGGATCTGGATGAAATCTGGCACAAAGATAGATTATAGTCTGGAATAGTATATAAGATACTTTTATCCCGGGAATATGTTCCAGCATCAGTTAACACTTATAAAGATGTTTAAAAATTAAAAGTATTGGAAAAAGAAAAAGTTGTAGGTATCACACTAATAACACTAATATTATAAAGACGAAAGTTTGTGAGTGTGTGTGTGTGTGTTTGTAAGTTTGTTACTTCTTCACTCTCAAACGGCTCGACGGATTTGGATGAAATTTGGCACACTCTGTTTGGAAGACGCTGTCAGAAGCTAGTAGTCAATAAAACTAAGATATTACTTTGGTATTTTAATTGTTCGCTAACTATGAAAAGCCACACAAAATTGATTACCTTCATTATATAATATAAATGCTAGCATTTTTAGCTCATGTGGCTTACCAACTTGAACTGTGCATTTAATCGGGATAACGCTTATAATACAAGACTCAACGATAGAGTAGATTTCTATCATCACACTAATGTTATAAAGGCGAAAGTTTGTGTGTGTGTGTTTGTATGTTTATTACTTCTTCACGCTCAAACGGCTGGACGGATTTGGATATAATTTTTCACAGGGATAGATTATATTCAGGAATAGCACATAGGATAATTTTTATCCCGGGAATATATTCCTTCGGGATAATTTTCGACCTTCACGCAGGCGAAGCCGCTGGCAGAAGTTAGTATCATAATATATCATATATATAAGAAGGTATAACCTTTTCCAAATAAATAAACAAACAAACAATCTTATCACTTCATAGTTATTGGTTCATATAATAAAAAAAAAAATGAGCGTCATTTACTAAGAACTAAAAACGCGTAAAGAAACTTCCCTACATAACTTTCATTAATTTTCCAGAAGCGTAAAACAACTTTTTACATCACAGAAAGTAACAATAACAATGACATAATACTCAAATTCAAATATTTCGTACTTATTAATTAGAAATTTCATTCAAATAGGATACCTATACCTACCTAGGTAATCAATAAGTGTGGTTTATTGACGTAGTTTTCAGACTAACTTACCTAAACTTTGTAATTAACACATAATTTCAAAGAAAACCCACATTTTATAATAAACAATGGAATAACGTCACAATGGGCGGGCTTATAGGCGTGACTTTAGTCCATGTAGGTTACCTATGCTTTAAAAAGTTAACATTAAAAAAAAACAACCTGAATTTACACAAACATTTGTGGTGCGCTGTATTATCGCCCGCGCCGCCACGGATGGCTAATCTCCGCTGAAATGCGCCATGCATGGCCGAAATTCGGTGAGGAGCTGCTTCAATTTTATTATTAGGTCTTTACTTATGAAATTGACGTGTTATAAAATGCGTCACTTTGAAGTGTTTGGCTTAAAAATATTAGTTCAAATAAAGCCGCTGAAAAAATATAGAAGTGACAAGGTTTTGGCTTTTCCAAGTTTTTAGTCGCATCCACACACAAAATATAAACGTCGTCGTCTGTCTGCGTACTTTGAGTTTACAAGTTTAGTACTTCATAGTAAACGATAAGATATAAAACCAAAGGAAAAAGGATCAATTTCCTCTACTCATTTTCAATTTCAGAGCAATTTTATTTCAAAACGAAAGCGGTCAGTTGTAGATCTGCTAGTGTAGAACAAAAGAAAGAAACTATTTTTATTTAATATAGGTAATAATCACCCAAAAAAAAAACAATCACGAAGTACAATCATCCTAAAGTTTTAAAAACAAAAAACGTTCACTCACTATTCCATATTAAAAAACAATAATTACTACACAATTTGTAAAAAAAACATTCTATATTCAAACTAGCAAGTCCACAGACCTACAAAGTCGAAACAAAATAGTAAAAAGTGACGACGGTCTCGCGCGCAGGTGGCCGCAGTTCGCGCATGCGCGGTGCGCGCGACGCTTTCTTGCGCTAACCCACTTTTAGCGCACGGTCAGACTGAGTCGCTTAGCTTGTGAAGCTTCGTGGCTAGGTTTTTTTCTTCTTTAATGAAAAATTGGCAGGAGATACACCGAGAAGAGTGAAGGGCCACATCACCCAGCAGCGGGATCCATTTGGTAAAAAAGTGGTTAATAACCTTTAATCTACTGGTACTGTCTCGTGTTTCAGTCAGGAAACTAGATTTCAATAGGTCCGGTGATATGTGGGTGGTGATACAATCACCCACATATCACCGCTAGCTAAAGCTATACCTACCAGCTGTGATCAACCCTTCTGGAATACGACCATGATGTTAAGTCACTTTATAAATTGTCGAAGCTTATGTCCAAAGGGACAAAATTCTGATTACAATTCTGTGACTTAATCTCTTTGAATACTTATTTTCAAACCATAGCGTCCAAAGCGACCACGTGAAATTTAGCTAGCTCTTGTCTATCCATACATTTTTGATAATCCTTAAGGCTGATAGACATTACTTGTTCTAGAGCGCCTGATGATATCTCCAAAATGACCTTAATTTGTTTTACTATGCGGGGAATCCTCTATAAATGAAATATTGTTTACATTTTCCTACGGGAATTTTCATTCAGTGTGAAACATTGATTAATTACATAATGTCAAATGGATGACCGGGAAGCCCGATGATTTGTAATTGCTATAAATTCCTTTTAATTACCATTTTCCTCACTAAAAAATTATTTATTTATTATATCTTATGGGATTCTCCTAATTGTTATCATCTCGGCCAACTGAATGTTTAATTGATGGCATAATAGGCTGAGTAATATATTTTGCGTAAATTCCTTATTAAAATACTCGCGGTAATCGGGTTACTAGAATATTTAGAGTCTTTTCATTTACTGAATACTATTTTTTTTTTAAAAGCAGAATATATTTTTAAATTAGCAAAACTACAAATTTCTGTTAATTCTCTAAATTTTCTAGTAAAACAAACACCATTAACATAACCTTGAGTTTGATTTAAGGTGGCCTTTGTACATAAACTAAAATATCAAACTGTATTGATGATTGATTTTGGTGTAAAGAATTACCTAAATTATTTGAAATATAAAAATAAAACCATATTTTTATCTACCAAGTGCGACTCCACAGTTTCTTCTATCCAAAAATGCATCTAAACAAAGCTAGGTGGCGCATCTTAAGTGACTACTCTCTCCTTAACGCCACAGCCGCTATTACTTGAGCGCTTACGTCAAATCTATATTAGTAAACATTCTCAGAAGCCAATGATACTTGCAGTCAACACGGCTTTTTGTTGTAGTGAAAGCTGTCATGCATGGGAATCTTTATCTCTTGTTTTTTTTTTTAATGTTATTGGCTAGTGAATAAGCTGGCTGTCTACCTCATGCTTCCTATAATGTTCCGTACAAAAGCCTCCTCACTGTAAGAAAGAGAGCTGCAATCCACCACGTGGGTCCAATGCGGGCTGGTGGAAGTCACATGTCTTCGAATTTAGGATTCTAGAAAATTCGAAGACCTGTGGCAAATGTAAGTTTTCCATCACCATTTTGAGAGCAGTGGCGATTAACAAATTCACACACATTAACGCACCTGCCTGGATTTTGAAGCAGCGACACATATAAACTATAAGTTGTGGCTGTTACCATTGGGCCGTCATTCTCTAACTCATGGTTCACTCCGGACTTTGGATACCTTGGACAAAAAGTACCCTTGCAGTACGAGAATCTTAAAGCCGAAATACGCTGCGCCTTATGCAATTTTTTTATTAGATATGCAATCTAATTTAAGATACATAGAGCCTGGAGAATGTGTTCTCAATTAAAACGATAGTATTTAAGTAAAGCTATGTTTTTAAGCAATCGATGTTTTCATAATCTGTCTGTATCTCAGTCTATCTGTTTGTTACCTTTTCACGTCTTTACGGATTTAGATAAAACTTAGCACACGTAGACCATGTCTTGGATTAAGAAACTAAGATCAAAGATCGATCGATCTCTAATCTGTTCTTGATAATATACTTTTTATTCCGGTAGATATAAAAAATATACCCTTGCAGTACGAGAATCTTAAAGCCGAAATACGCTGCGCCTTATGCAAAATTTTTATTAGATATGCAATCTAATTTAAGATACATGGAGCATGGAGAATGTGTTCTCAATTAAAACGATAGTATTTAAGTAAAGCTATGTTTTTAAGCAATCGATGTTTTCATAATCTGTCTGTATCTCAGTCTATCTGTTTGTTACCTTTTCACGTCTTTACGGATTTAGATAAAACTTAGCACACAGGTAGACCATGTTTTGGATTAAGAAACTAAGATCAAAGATCGATCGATCTCTAATCTGTTCTTGATAATATACTTTTTATTCCGGTAGTATATTCCTTGGGATTTTTGAATTTCACGCGGGCGAAGCCGCTTGCAGTAGCTGTAAATATTGAAATTACATCTAACGTAAATCAAGAAATTCTCGCAAGGGGTCAACTATTATTTAATTTGTAATTCATATTTTTATGATTCTAACCTCTCAAAGGTTAAATAAAGATAAACATCCTTTCAATTTAAACTTAAACTATGGTATTAAGGAGTTCATTAAGCATTAATTTAGTGGCTATCATAAAACATGATTTTCCACTTTATAACTGGCAATTGCTAAAGATTTGCCAAATATTACTACAAGCATAACTTTTACTGCAAGACATCGACACTTAAAAGCCCTTTGATAACTATGTACAATTATAGTTACCAAACAAGAATACGTGAATATCATTTTGCTTAAGTACTAAATCGCTTTATATTGTCATTGGCAGAGAGGACGCTGCTGCCCATAAACTTGTTTAAATACCGAAATATAATGTCGTAACATCAGCAAATGGATATAAGTCTTCCGCGGGGAACTACTATAGGTCCACTACTCATTGCACAAGTTGTGCTTATGACTGCTTGAAGTATTTTAAAATAGAACATTCACAAATATAGATTAAGATGTCCGCCTGGAATACTCTGTAGGCAGGAAACAAAGAAAATTATACATTTTAAAACTCCTTTTTGATATCTATTAGTTTCTAGAAAAAATACCAAAAAGCTGATTTCAACATTTGCATGCAATAAAGTAACTACGCAATACTTTCCTAGAAAGTTCAATATGTATCCATTGCTCACGACTTTTTTCTATTGGCAAAGGCAACAACTTGGCTGGCAGGAGGAACATACATAAATAGCAAGCATGACGTATTTCTTTTTAATGGTAAATCACCACTGATTTGACTACAGAATAGATTGACTACGATCGGTACTGGTTGCAAGTGGAAATATCGTTAACGGAGAACTTCTATATGAAAGTTCATAAATATAAAAACTTCCAAACAGACCTTGCAAAGAAATTAGCTGTCTGCCTAAACGCGTCAATCCGTCACCGGCGACAAACAGCAGGGACCGCCAACAGCGACAATACTATCTTCATTTTCTTTGAATTACTAAATACTTTCCGATACGTAGCGTACCCTTGTCGCTGTTGCTGCTTTTCGTCGGTAACGGACCCAACACTTAATGAAAAATTAAGAACACCGTTTCACCCAAAACAGAGGTGCGTGTATGCTCACAGTATACATGGAAATGGAATAATTTAACAAAGTCTTGATCTCTATATAAATAGTGACTTATGCAAAACTGCCAATGATCTTAATGATGTATCTTATTACCACTTGTGTCCATTGGATAAGGTTAATAGTGGTACGCTCCCAGAAGGACCTACGCTATATGTAAGACCTTTGCAGAACTATTGCTGAAATTAGAAACTTCTATCCATTTCCATAAAATATGATGAATTCTTAAACATAATAATGGCAACATATTCAAGCCTGCGGCTAAATACATACTAGTATTACTTGAACTGCTAAGCGAAATTGTAAATGCTAATATCTAATATATTCACGTAGATACTGCTGTCACCTGACATGTTTACTATGAAATATTGACGATATATAAAAATAAAATTACTCATCAAAATATTTTTTTAAAACACGATTTTTTCGTATTATTCTCAGCAAACCCTTTCATTTGATACCCATATCATGGTTGTGCACAAAAAATAACTAGTCCACCATATTGGATTTAGAATTTTGTCATTTAGCTAACCATGCATTGTCATCCAAACTAAACGTGTATGCAAAATTTCATCTTAATCGGTGAAGGATAACTGCTTTTAAATTCAGTTGCAAAATTTGACCCGAACATAGATACATACATACATACATTGCAAGTTAAATAAAAGCGTTTAATGAATCCTATTATCATCATCATCAGCCTTTTAATGATCCTGGGACACAGGCCTCCTCTCCGTGAGAGAGGATGGGCCGTAATCCACCACGCGGACCCAGTGCGGTTTTGTGGATGGACATGTGACATGTCTTCGAATTTTTGGTACTAAGACATGCCGGTTTTCTCACGATGTTTTCCTTCACCGTTTTGAGAGTAGTTAGTCCGGTCAAATTATGTATCAAAGTGCATTAATTCACATATGGATCGTAGGAATCGATAGGAACTTTTTACATTTCATTTATATTGGTTTTCCTAACATTCGTACCAATTTTTAGCTCTATGCGAATTACTGTAAACCCACCCCAATTTTTTTATCTAATTTGACCGGACTAAGTTGTGGTGAAAATTATTTACACAAAGGGTCTGTCTAGATTCGAACCCACGACCTACGACACGTAAGTCGCGGCCGTTACCACTGGGCCAACACTGTTATAATACTGAATGCCTATCGTGGCGAACTAAAATAGTACCAGTTTCGTTGGCCTAGAAACGACAGTGGCCTACGGTAAAGTCCTCCTTTGCAAATAGAATCGTAAGAAATGACATGTGCTTGCATGCCCTTAACCTTGAGAGGTAAAGTAGAACAAGTAGAACGTTGACAGCCATTTATCGTTTGTTGGACGTTGATTCCCAATCGTCGAAAGATAGACTGAATCTTTCACCTGCACTTTTCAAATGTTTTAATTCTGCAATTACTTGCTTTCTGATTTTTTCACTATAATTCATAACACGATGAGATAACGGCCAAGCGCGAGATTATCAATAATAATTAAAAAAAAAGAAACATTTTCGATAGACGACTGACTTTGGTAAAGCCGCTAAGAATAAGAAGAAAAGATGAATAGAAATGGATGAATAAAGAAGAAAAGAATTTTTTTTATAGCTTGTGTAAGATGTTATTGTTTCGTAACACTCGTTAGTGATCCTTCAAAAAATAAATAAATACAATAATAATATTTCTTAAATCGTCCGAAATTATGAATACACTGAATTAATATCCATCATCAGGCCTAGCGTCGGCAATTTTAGTAAAATAATTTTCTAGCTAACGCTTAGCTGGCGGCGGTGCAGTGTTCAGATTTTCAGATTCTTGTCTTGAATGACAGATGTTCAGAAGCTGTTAAATTTGAAACTTATTATTAGAGCTGTGCCTGTGTAGTTATTTCATCGTGCGGCGTATCTAAGGTTGATTTAATATCATTAAGTAATAATAAGTGCCCTTAATGTAATATAGACAACATTACTGCCTAGGCGCAATTGATTACGGAATGCAAATTAGACCTGTTTGTGGCAATCCCGAAAATATCGAGATTAGCCAAGTACAGTCCCGGGATGTTCTGGGTTAAAAAACAAACAGGATCCCGGCATTTTATTCCCTACTTAAGCTTCCTCTAAAGCTTTTGAGAGGGATTGTCTTGTGAGTTCATCTTCAAAATTTACACCCATATCACAGTCAGCCAAACATACACAAATACAGTCAAAAGCTCAAACCAAAGCGATCTCCGAACTTCGTACACAGCTTTAAAACAACCATTGAGCGGCTCTTTTTAACTTCTTTGTAAATTCATTCTCACGTGAACGAACCCACAAAATTCCGCACGTGACAACAAAATTATATTACCAGCATAAAAAATATGTAAATATACAAAAAAAAACTCCTGGTGAATCTATCGTAATTGTAAAATGGAGGATATCAGACCATTGCGCAAGCCTGGTACGCGGAGTGCATAAGTAACAAGGAGTGCATTACTATTGCATGCGCGTCGGCTGCGCGGTGAAAACTCGCGCACCGCTTATGTACCGGCACGCTAATAGCTACCGAACTATATAACGTATTGACACCTTGTTTCTACTGAATAAACTTGCTTCTGTTGTTGGCATTTGTAGATTGAAAGTTTCTTAATTAAAAGATGATTCATGACGACACTAAAATACGTCAACTGCAGCCATGCTATTTCTAAGAGACAGTTTCTTGGCTATAATCGTCGACGACCTCGTCAGCGACACAGCCTGGAGATCGACGGATCATGCAGCGCTGATTCAAACGGTATTCTCTACCGCGGTTATGGTCGTCGACGAAGTGTAGGCTGACATCTCCCGTCACATTTTCGTAGACGAATTAGGGCTTGAAAGAAAATCTTTAAATTATAATCGATAAATCTCGACTGAGAGTTTTATGTTCCTAAAATGTATAACACAGGTCTATTTTTATGTATTTTAAGTAATAGAGTGAAACTATAAACGATTTCATAGTTATAAGAGTATAAATAATGCATTTTTATTATTTCTCTAAAATACGTCAAGGCCTCCCCCAAGCTACGCTTCTCGACTCGACTGATCCCGTGCTTCTCGCATCCAGTGAACTCCCGCGGCCCCAACCAGTTCATCACAATCTATGTTTTGGGAGGCCTCTCGGCTCTATCGACCATCCGTTCTACCCCCTGCTATTTGAGTTTGACAATTCTTCGCGCTATGTTACCTTGCTTTGCCTGCGCATTACAGCATTGGAAAATTTTAAGCTTTTTCTTGAAAGATTACTGTACCTTCATACGAAGTGACCATGTAACGAAAAGGGATGATTTAAAAAACCGTACTTGCGTTCATCTTGCTTTTGCGGTTTGCCAGTTGGATTTTAGTTCAAAATCCATGGTTACTTGCGGAAAGACACACTTCTACGATTACTTATGGGCAGATAACCAAATGTATATTTACAAAATGTACACCAGGAAAATCAGTTTCCACGTTGCATAAACAAATCAAGATTTGCATCATGGTTAGCAACTCAGAAAAACAATGAGTCATCAAACGGTCACGGGAAATATTATTAAGTAATCAATAATCATTAAAATAGCATAAGTGTTAATAGATTATCCATGATATTATCCATCCATCCATATTTTTGTTTTATTAACCCCTGACGGACAAAGATTATATGTTTATATGTGTTATATTTTTTTTGGTGTGGGAGATAGGAGCCTTTTTGGTTTCGCACGGGGTTTATTATTTTTTATTATTGTTTGTGTTTTGCTTATCTCGTGTTGCCTGTGCGGGTCACAAATAAATATTTTTCTTACTTTCTTTCAAAGCGCTGAATCGGAATTGTGTATTTCTGTATCTATCTGTGGCATCATAGCTCCTAAACGGATGAATCGATTTTCATTTCGTTTGTTTTTGTTTGAAAGGATACTTTATCGAGTGTTCTTAGCTATGTTTGATTAAATCGTTTCAGCCGTTCAAAAGTTTGAGTTTTACTGTTTGAATCGGGGTGTTTTCGTAAGATGTTCTATAATTACGTTTGTTCAAGATTGTCGAGCGATGTTTTTTTACTACATAAATTATGAAGCATAAAATAAAAATGTGTCTGATGTCACTTATTTTTTAAAATTTTACTAGAGACAGTAGAACTTATTCGCTAGCACTGTCTCGCTGTGGGTTTTTGAGTAATTCAGACTAAAATCCTTGAATCACCTCGTATTTTCATCAACATAATATCCATATTATCCTTACTAATATACCCTGAAACAGTGATTCTTGGTTCCAGCGGATCACGAGGGTATGATGGGACGATTTAATGTCTTCCCTAGGAATTGGAGAGAAAAATCATAAGATTGTGTAGATGAAAGAAATGGTGCCTTTTGTCTAACATTGAGACACCATAGACAGACTAACTAAACTAGGATTTTTTCCAGTATCGTGGGTGCGTGACTGATATTAACTTGTATGTCTTTAAAAAAAAAACTGAGTCTAGTCTTTTTAGTCCCAACGCTTTATAAAGAAAACAAAGAAAGAAAGAAAACACATTTATTTGACCCAAAGCGACTCCCAAACCTGCAGACCATTACATCTTTATATAACACTAGCTGTCCCACGCGACTTCGCTCCCGTCAACTGGATACCTACCTACCCATTCAACCTACCTACCCCACCCTACTTACCCTACATACATGATTGTTGCGTAACTTAAACATTTTACGCAGAGCACGCAACGGAAGCTCTCAAAAAGGAATGTTTTTGCCCGTTTTTGCTACATTTTTCTTTTTTTTTTACATATACTCCGCTCCGGTCGTAGCGTGATGTTATATAGCCTATAACCTTCCTCGATAAATGGGCTATCCAACATAAAAGATTTTTTCAATTCCATCCAGTAGTTCCTGAGATTAGCGCGTTCAAACAAACAAACTCTTCAGTATTGATAATGCAGATTACTTCTCTGAACTGTCAAGACAACTTTGCATTTTTCCAAGTAATTCGACACTAACATAAATTAGTAATTAAGGAAACGAAACCACTTCACTAATTTTACAATTAACACGTCGAAGCATTCTTAGTACGCTTAGTACAGGTGACATCGTATAAATACACATTTTATTGATAGATAACTAGGAACTAGAAATCTAAGATTTAGTACTTACGTGTTTTCTAATAACTGGTGTACGCTCGCGTGGAAATGTGTTCAAGTTGGATTTGCTTAGGAAATCATGGGCCGGTTCCTCTTAGTTAATACTGAGCGAAGCTTTGGAGGAAGCGCTTCTATGGAGAACAACCGGCAAAAAACCCCATGGTTACTCTTCAAAAATGGTTTGGATTTTTTTTTGTATTGCTCACAGCAAAACCTTTCATATGATGCCTATTTCATGAGGATGCATAAAAAATAATGAATTATTATTGGTCCGCCATCTTTAGAAGTCCGCTATATTGGATTTAGAGTGCAAACTAAACGTGTATGCAAAAATTTATATTAATCCGTTTGGGATAACTGTTTTTACCCATACATACTAAGTAACTAACAAAGCAAGTTAATTAAATGTTCGTAAAAATATATAATAATCTTTAACCAGTAGCCATTAGCTCACTGATCAATGATGATACAAAGACAATAGTTACATAAAACCATCGTAATCTTGAATCTCTTTGCAATTAATCAGATGATAATTATGTACCTACCGCAGATAATATAATACTAGCAACAATGACTAAGCGTCATCAAGGTATTCCCTGCGCTGTCGAAACATAACACAATGTGCAGAGTTGGAACTAATAACGTAGGCAAAAACACGTGGCTTGAAATGATGTGTTTCGTCATTATTATGTGGATTTTTCTTGATTGTTAAGTGGTGAATATAGTTGAATATAGTGTAACGTGGACAAATAGGTGCATCGTTGCATCATAATTAAAATCTTTAAGTAATTTCTTTCTGATGATTATGAAATAGATATGTTTTACCATTCTTGCTGACTTGCAGAACTTTTCGGTACGGGATCAGTTCTGCGACTACAGCCTTATATTACAGTTTACCAACTTGACAAAAAGCAGTCCATCTTTATTTATTTATTTAAAACTTCATGCACAAAGGTACAATGGCGGACTTAATGCCTTAGGCATTCTCTACCAGTCAACCAAGGGTGGTGAAGAGATAACATGGCAGGTGCCATCTTTGTTGCAAGCTTAAAAATATCAAATAAATTATTGCCAACACTGAAAAATCACTTGGTGTGCTAAATTAATTATAAAAATCGCTATCATAATTTAGCCAATCACGACTGTAAAACTGCAATATAAAGCAAAATCACCAACATAATTTCAGACGAAAGATGACCACTGCTGGACACAGACCTTCCCCAAGCATCGCCACTTACCACAAACAACAGTCTCCCGCCGTCCTCATCAGTCCACCTTGTAAAAGGACTTTCAATGCTTCGTTTTTCGGTTCGCAGTCTATTGACTGGTTCTATTAGGTAGATGACAAAAAACATCTATTTAGTCCGTCAGTTAGATAACCTAAAAATATTTTACACGTATTTTTCTTTTGCTACATAAACAAAAAAATTACGATGATACAGTGCGTTGAAATATGGTTACACTTTATTAGTGTGCTACACTTTATACTGACAAAGTGACGTCACAAGCCCCCACTCCTGAATTTTGATGCGTTTTATCTTTATAAATTTTTATTTATTTGATAAAGCATAAAATACCGGTTCAATATTATTTGATAATCTCACTGACGTAATAATATAGACTAAATAGTATTATCATTTTTTCAGGAGTACCCTGCCACTTATTGTTGACCATTCTTCAGGCTATATCGGACAACAAAATCATGGCAGAATAATCAATGAACTCGGCTTTAGGAGGGGCTAAGTAACATTGACTTGTAGCACTTAACATTTTATTGAAGTAGGATATACAAATATGCCAAAACAGGGATGCATCATTCAGATTTATTCGTCAAATCGTGAATTCGTGACGGATTGACGTCAGTCGGAATAAATGAGCGTTTGTTTATTCACCCTCATGCATGTTATACATATCTTAATAGTACCTACTATTTATTCGTGCTGATTTTGTGGCAAATGAATGAAAATGAATAAAAGTACTTAATTAAATAAACGGCCCTGAAGAATTTTAATTATTCAATTTATTTTTAATATAATTTGACATTTTTTTCTTTTAATAATTTTTAATGTTTCTTTTTTAATTTAAGTTGACATTTTTTTCATTTTTTATTTAATTTATTTTTAATGTTATCTTTTATTCAATGAAATAACATTGAATAAAAGATAATTAATTATTTTTATTCTTTTTTTCTTAATTTATCATTTTTAATGTTTTCATTTAATATTTGACGTATTTTTATAATTATAATTGTTGTAGAATTTTTGTGTAAATATTATGCAAACATGTTTAAAAGTCAAAAGTGTGTTTTGTTACACATTTGGTCATATACTTGTAATTCTTACTATAAAATGTTATGTGTAATTGTTGGTTTTTCCCGAATTATGAAATTAATCGAGCTGTGAAATTAAGCTTAACTGAAACAATATAATGTTATTTTAGTTTAGTTTAATCGACCAACAAAACAATGTTTAATACATAAACAAATATCCTAGCCCGGTGTTTTGTAAATTGATTTTGTTAAAATGTATAGTTGTATGTCAAACTTAAACTGAAAATCCTATGCGAAAACTTTCAAAGCGAAAAGCCGATGTTAGAAACAGAATTTTGGCATTTTCTGAATGGTTTAAAATATAATGCATGTTAGCATATATCTCGTTATCTCGTGTTGCCTGTGCGGGTCACAAATAAATATTTTTTCTTTCTTTCGTTCTTTCTTTCATATACACCTTCATTCAAAAAAATCCCTATATCAGTAGGCTAACCAGACATTTATTACGCCTGGAATGGAACAGTCTGCGCCTGGTGACGGGGACCATCACATGATACTAAACGCTAAACAAACACTTCCACACAATAGGCATAACGAACAGTCCTATGTGCAGGGCGTGCATGGAGGCTGAGGAAACCGTCGCGCACGTGCTCTATGAATGCACAGGTGTCCGTCACCCAGATTAGAACACAAACCCTCGGATAACCCAGATTTTACACAGATGTTCTGTGCAAACCAGGAGCTTTAATTAACTTCTGGAGGGAGGTGGGTTGGTTGGAATAACCACCAAACGGAAGCCATGACCAACGCACAAAGATCCACCTGAAGGACTAAGTGCGGAAACCAAACCCAATAACAAAGAACATAGAACATCCCTACATGTATTATTCAAAGACAACGGTGTATACCCAAATGTATGTACGTACTATGTTCGCTCACAGTCTAAACATGTTTACCACTAGCTTAGTTCTGCCAACAGCTTCGCCCACGAGAATGTTGATTCCCTTCATGATGGTTGAGCTGGGTGGTGCCGATTCATGGGTCATTTTCGTGAACGGGCACCGTCCGTTGGGATTGGTCATAACTTAACTGCTTCGGATGTTAATGTTTTTCTAGTACCTATTATATAACTGCACACTGCATGTGTGAGTACTTTTAATACTTTATACCTGTATGTAGTATAGTGTTTAGTGCTATTCTGGATGCATCGACCTCACATATGTGAATTTATTAATGTATGTACTTATGTTAATATTGTAAACCACTTATTATTTTTAAAAGAGTAAGTATGGAGTTTCTTCTCCATAACAAGCTACTATTCCGAATGCACGGTACAATCAATTTTCATTACTTGTAAATTTTAATTGTTCACGTTCAAAAGTGCCGCTTGGTGGCCTAGTTGAAATAAATATATTTGACTTTGAATGTCGGAAATTACCATAATGGAACATTCTCCCTGGACAAAAAGTATCATAAAATCCTGATCCACTGGACTTGGCCTAGCCGTGTGCTAAGTTTCATTCAAAGCCGTTCAGACGTGCAAAGTTAACAAACAGACAGACACCCTCAACTGTCACGACAACTGAATCAGGTGTTTGTCTATTGTTTTGCTAATTAGTACAGATGAGTGCATTGGATGTTAACGTGCCTAATTACTATATGCCTTAAGGTAGTATCCCTATTCAGTCTGCGAACGTTCATAAAACGCACCTAAGTACAAAATATCTTAAGATTACGTGTCCGTCTGTACCCGCGGATTGGATATCGTCAGATAAGAAAGCAGTTTTCTCTTGCACAGGGAAAAGGAAACGTCGCGACCGACCGCGTGATAGTTACACGAGGGGGGGCTACACGACTAACTTATTGTTAGTTTTTTTTTTATTAACAATTTATTTGTTAATGTTTCATCATCATCATCAACATTTCAGCCGAAAGACGTCCGCTTCTGAACATAGACGTCCCCTAAGTGTCGCAACTTGGACCGGTCTCGCGCGTCTCGCATCTACCGGATTCCCGCAACCTCAACCAATTTATCGGCCCACCTAGTTGGAGGCCTTCCAACGCAGCGTCTTCCGGTACGCAACCACCATTCCAGAACTTTTCAAAATCAAAATCAATTCTTTTTTATCTCACATAGGCCTACATGGGCACTTATAAAACATCGACAAAAGGGCACGGTTCGGGTTCGTCGTTTCCTACGGAGAAGAACCGGCAAGAAATTCCACGGTTACTCTTTTAAAAATTGGTTTGGTTTTACAATATTTCTATATTACAGCATTAGTACCTAGATATGGGGGGACAACGTAGGCCCGACAATAAGTCGTAAGAAAAAAAATACATAAACAATAAAAAAAAAGTAAATCGACATAAAAAGTAAAAAAAAATTAACAATCATCTAGAAATCTAGAAGGCCTCATTAACCATCCGTTTTACGAGCAATGTGCCCACTGCCACTTTAGTTTACCAATAGAACTGAAGGCGAGGCCGTTATGGATACGAGAGTCTTAAATACTACGTGTATTAAAGAATATTTTTAAAAACAGACAAAGAAAAAACAAATTATTAACACAGTATTTCGTAAGAAATGGCTCGCGGATTTTTTCGCATGCCGTATTCGGTTTTTGTGAGGGTTTAGCCGCCCTTTTCCACACGAGTGCGGGAATAGAAGAAACGCTCTGAGCCAGTTATTGAGTTTGTTGAAAAATATTGCTCAGTTTTATTTGAAGACAAAGGTTTGTTTCTAATAAAAAGGAATGCTATTTACTCACGTTTGTCCACTCATTTTTCATTCCACAATTTTATAAATGTAGGTCATTTTCGTATGGTTAATATAGTGCTTTTGCGGCTGTATATATTTTGATGTAGGTCAGTTTATACGTAGGTTTTAATCCCGGAAACACAACAATATGGTTTATTTTTAGATTCGCGATAAAAAGACCACGTGCATTACTATTGTATATTCGAATATTAATGTACACTTTAGTCGTGGGTCGTGGTAGGCTGGTGTCCCAGTGGCTAAGACCTCGTCTCTCGTGCTCGTGGCTTGAAATCCAGCCAAGTACCAATGTGATTTTCACATATATACTTTCAATGTTTATCTTGAACATCACTGAAAACGGTAAAGGAAAACATCGTGAGAAAACCTGACACCCTGGACAAAGTGAAATTCTATTACTCTCTGATTTTCTTTCACTCTTTCACTGACATTTGGTGGGTTGCCACTTTATCGTTACATAAAAATAGTGTCGTATCCTGAGCGATTCACATTGATCGAAAATCGAAGTAGATCGAAAATTGAACTATTGTTCGGCAAAAAAATATATTTGTTAAGAAACTAGCGGCCCTTATTTACTTTGAACTTATTTCTATCGATTGCATTTATTTAATTGTTGATTTCTTATTTATTACAAAAAAGTTTATGTACTGTGTGGGAGGAGAGGTCCCTATCCCCTGCAGCCGTACCCGTCACAGGGGGACCAAGGGTACCATACACGGGTCATCTGGCTTTTTTTTGAAAATTCTTTTTAAGGTGCTCTCACACAGCTGTTAAAAATGTTTTCATGGTAAGTAATGTTAGTAAACACAAAATTGTAACAAATAAAACATTTGTTATATATTTTCGTGTACAACTCGGAACATCAAACTGCGAGCCGATGTCATGTTTTCAAATGATGTAAAAGTTTGTAAATCATTTTCCATCAGTGCAGGGGTACTCAAAACATTTAACAATTCCTAAAATTTTTCAGTAAATGTATTAGTGTTAGAAAATGTTTGTAAACCTGTGGGAGCACCATTAGGCATGAAAGTTTGTACATGTTTTATGTTCCTTCTTCTTGTTAAATAAATAAAGTCGGTATTTAGGAAAATATCCATACTATTAATATGGACTAGTCTTATAAATGCGAAATTACATTCTCATAACTCTGTCAGTTTGTTAGGTCTTCACACCTAATAAAGTACTGAACCAATTTTGATATAGAGATAGATTGGACCCTGCAGAAGGATATTGGCATTTGGCAAGTACTAGAAGTTACTTACATAAGTGGAAAATTTCAATTTCCAACATAAAGCTGAATATAAATATTATTTTCACATTTACCTATTGAATATCAGACGATTTATTTTCAACCATTACAAAATAACTTATTAAATAACTCATTTTTCAGTAATTAGTTAAGGAAATAACAAATAAATTTGACCTTATTTGGAAAGGAATTATTTCTACATGAAAATACCGAGTATTTTAATACATATTCGTAAATAGAAATTATGTGGACAGTGGTATAATTGTTTAATAACTTATTTATATTATTAAACATAATGAAAACATAATTAGTCACATACCAAACATGTTTACAACTGAAGTGTTGTTAAAAACCCATTGTGCTAAATCCAAGTCGTTTTCCGCGATCAAAATTATAAATACAATTTATAATACGTCAATTCATTCATTAGTTGGTATCTATGGCTTAGGTAATATTATGAATAATATTTTAACAAAGCTTCCTCTCTCAATTTGGAGCAAATATGTACCTAATGTATGTATCCTTAAGTAAACAATATATAAATAGGTTCTAAGTACTTTATGTAAGAGTACTCAGACTCATTTGTCAACACGGAATCCCCAAAACGAATATATAATTAAATGAATATATGAAGTACATTTACGTTATCCGTGATTTTCATTGTATTTTTAACCGACTTCAAAAAAAGAAGGAGATTTGAAAGGGTATACTACCCAGTTGGTCCCATAGTCATAAGGTCAGGATCTGATGATGGGATCTTGGAGAAATCGAGGGAACTCCTCAAATATTATAGGCATACATATAGCAATTTTGGTATTTTCATCGACAATGCAAACATTTGCACTCAGAAAGTATCATTTGGTGAAGTGGAACTGGTGAAGAAGACCACAGATGGCGAATGGAACTCCTTAATGCTAAATATGTCATGGGTATAAGATATCTCGAATAGTTAAACGACTATGTTGAAGCAAATACTTATAAATACATAGTACTGGTGAAAATTGTACCATCGAACTGATCTGATGATGAAGCCGACAGGTAGTCACTGGAACTCCGAAATAAAACAATGTATCCTATTCGTGTTTGGGCTTATTGGAATCGTCATGAGATGTACTTTGGCTATATATGATTTTTATGGCAATTGGAGGTACCTAAAAAAGATAAAAAAAAAACTTTTTAACAAAAAACAAACCGACTTCCGAAAAAAACACTGCAAAGCGAAAGATTGTTTTCCGAAGTCGGTGTCGAAACCCGGAAAACAATAGGTACCAAAGACACCGACTTCGGAAAAGAAAGTTATCTTTCGCTTTGCAGTGTTTTTTTCGGAAGTCGGTTTGTTTTTTTGTTAAAAAGATTTTTTTTTATTTATATTCACATTGAAGAATACTAATTAATTTTATATGTTTATAGATTCATCAGTAATATCTAAATGATCAGGACTTCAGCTCAATAGTACCATAAATAAAAGTATTTAAAATTCATTCTATCTTTAACATCTTCAAACAATTGAAAGAAGCTAAATGTTGATTTTTGTTTAGTGATTTGCTGTGCAAGTGACCTATATAGTAAACTAGCACTCCGCCCGCGACTTCGTTCGCGTGATTTCGTATTTTATCCTACAGTTAATTTTCTTATGTGCGGCGACCAAAAATAAGCTTTTGATAAATTAATAAAAATGGGGTATCGTAGATATCTAGGGTTAATTGGTATGGTACGATTCGTTATTTGACACAAAGTATAACACATTTTAGGTGACTCCCTTAATAACCCATTTTTACCCTGATGAGGCTCGAGTTGATGAGCCTCAACTGTGATGAAACCTGAATTAGGTGTTAAACAATAGAAAATCAATTGTATCCTTATTACCACAGTTAAGTATCTACCAATCCAAATATGTTATTCACCCTTTCCTACTCCATTATATTTTTTGTTTAAGTTAATCAGATTGGCAAGTAAGATCCCTCAAAAAACTGCTTGCTTTAAAATATGAAAAATCTAATTATGTCATACTGATTATTTCCTTTATCCCTAAGGAATTAGTTTCTTCATAATGCTTCTGTAGACCCTAATACCAAAAACGAAACTCTGTGCAGTATGACAAACAAATTTTTCATTCATAATAATTTACCATTTTTAGCAAACTTTAACACCCGCTAAATCGTATTTGTGGGTGGTTTTGAAAAACGTATAATGACAATCTATATTGTTTACTTAGGTTGGTATTTATATTTATTCAAATTTCAAGTTAGTTGAGTTAATAAACTCAATAAATAAGATTCTTACATACAAACATCAGAACCCCCTAAATGGTCTTTTGGGGTTTGTTTCGAAAAACTAATAATGTCAACATTTATCATTCACTTAAATTTACTATTACTTTTTTATCAAATTTCAACAATATTAGCCGAAGGAATTAGATTTTTCATACAAACTTTCAACCCTTTTTTTGCCTCCTTAGGGATGGAATTTCCAAAAATCCTTTCTTAGTACCTACTACTTACGTTACTTGAGACAACCTTTCTACCAAATTTCATCTTTATATGTCACGCATTTTTCGATATTTTGCTTTTAAATATTAAGATTAAAAATTATAACGGGCAGTCAACAAAAGTACATGTTTTTTTATTACTGAAGGGCTCGCGTTTGACCACTATCTCACCTGATGGTAAGCGATGATGTGGTCGACGGTGAATCTCGCTTGCCTAGAAGTAACATATTCACTCTTGACTCAAAGATCCCTAGGTTGTATCAGGAAACAGACTTTGAATGATATTTTTCTTTAACTTAAATTAATTTAACTATGTATAATGAGTAATGACAAAGGAGTGCTTCAAAAGTCTTACAACGGGAACAGATATAACCTTAGCATATGTTAGTTTTTTTTTCGTCCTAGTTTGAATTGGCTGTCCGGTATATAAGGTCTGACAAAATGTTACTGGAATTAATTATTTTACGAAGCTACACCATTTGCCCTTCATAAATCATAACACAATAACGAGGGATAACAAATTCCGATTTTGCACCTGTATGTATGACTGTACGTATACTACTGCACGAAGTCTTCATACAGTCTGTTTTTTTTTATTGTTATTAGCAGATTCTTTATTCAAATAATACATGTAACTACAGTACTGTCAAATTATTGATGAATTATCTTATAACAAGCTCATTTATCCATCGCGATATATTGCAATCGAAATCTTCTTGATTCCCCGGCCGCATCCACATCAGTCTTGTGTAGGTAGGGCTGCTCCATCGTCGAAGCCGAATAACTTGGCTAGTGGTTTAAATTTAGGTCTTGCGCTGCGAATACACATGCTAGTGGCAGTTAGTATAGTCTGCTTTTTATAGGTTTAGGAAACCGTATAACCTCTTTCGTCACCCTACGATGGCCGAAGGCGTCTGCTGCAGTCTTACTGACGGAAACCACCCTGAGATTCTAGACAAGTGACTGCTATTGCTATGAACGAAAGCGTCGTCATTGTGATTGGAAAAGTAAAAAAACGTATGTATATAGTTGCCGTAGGTATGTAATTGCCAGGAGCTATTCATCAGTCAATCATTTATTTCGGAGCATGATCCTTAGTTTATTAGTATTACAATTATGGCTGTTAGTTAATTTAATAATATCATCCTAATAAAAACAATAATTCAATCGAAATAATCCATCCACAAAATAAAAATTAATAAACAATCAAAGCAGTTCTTATACCTGTTTCCCGTCGCACTGGACCGCACCGCTATTGTGCAAACGGCTCCAGTACCCCAGAAAAAGGCAGTCTGGTTTATCCGCAATAACCTTTAGGATACCGTTCGCGCTCCCCCTCATCCTGTAAACTATCTGTTTTTCTATTAAAATTAAGCCCTTACGTTTTGGCATTTAAAACATCGCCATCACTGATAAAATCATACTTAGTCTAGATTCTAGGCTATGTTTTATTCTACCAGCGATGGCGAAGGAACACCAGAGGCTCTAAGATTCTAGAGCAGGGGTCAATCTCACCGCACTATCCCCAAACCACTGCAACTCCTGAAAGCCTGAATCAACAGTGCCGACCACCAGAAAATCGCCGAGGCAATGAAGCTCGACGAAGTCCTGGAGAATCAATTTAACTGTCTTGGATCCCGCAACAAAATTAATCAGAAAAGAATAACGGAGGAGTAGGAAAAATACAAATTTCCACTTCCCTCCATATCAAACAGGAGACAGAACAAAAATAGCCAATAGGCACAAAGGGTCGTTTACAATTGGGTTAAGCCCAGTTGCCTAGCACCACGGATAAAAATTAGCATTAATATTAATGGGTCCTAACATTGTAAGCTGTTATATTTGATTCCAATATAATACGTATGGCAAAAACGCCTGAACGCACGGTAAATGTTCTAGTTACCGCAAGATCCGCATAGTAAACAACTCCTGATGCACCCTGTACATTATTCAACATAATATTGTGTTCATTCTGCCAAAGAATACGCTCCACTAGAGCAGGGGTCAACAATTATTTTAATTTGGGATTCAGTTTCTTAAATAGTATGACCGTCGCGGTCCGTAAGGTTAAAATATTCCGCTCCCCCAAACTAGAGCCTGAACCTTTTGTTAAGTCCAGTTCTCTTGCTGCAGGGTGGGAGAGCACCATACAGTCCCCAAAACCTTAGCATAAACTGGCCAATATTGAGCCTAGGTACCTGCGTCATACCCTTGCCTATCTCTTTTAGAAAAACAGGCGTCATGTTGTCAATATGATCTCGTATGTGCTGACAACATAAAGCTTCCTTTTTAACCATTAGTTTTATTTTATAACATGGTGGTCATAAGGATTCGTTTTTCAAGGAACTTGCAAATAAAACCATACTGTGTTCTCATTTGCACGTTCTCAACTTAAAAAAAACCCCTCCTTGGTTGGGAAACCCCAAAATTCACCTCAACACACAATCAAAATTCAACTTTAAAATTACGAAAATAAAGTATTTTGTTGAGTGCGTAGCGCGTTGAGCTCTTTCTTATGTAAATGAATCACGCACTGAGTGATTGTATCAAAATTGTAATAAAAAAAATGTTTATTTCAATTTATTCGTTGACCTTTGGGGTTATATTCTTTATCATAATTAGGTCAGTAGGTAAGGGTCGCGGATAAAATTGAAAGAGAATTATCGCGACCTTTTTTTTTTGTCTGGCACAGGCAACAGAAGGAACACGGGATGATGTCTCATCCAAAAAAAGACTTCCATCAATTTTAAAAAATCACATCGGTAGTACTTGCTCGGTTTTGAAACCACAACCTCAAGCACGAGAGGCGAGGACTTAGCCACTGGACCACCACAACCGTCATTACGGTTGTAAGAGATCATGGTTCCATCCAGGGCTCAAGAGTGAAAAGTTCGCCTACAATTAACCTAATCACTCTTAAGGTTGCCTCAATCGACCCTTCTTTCATACAAACGTAGTCTGGCGATTACTCCACTGTTTGACGGAGAACATTCATAATAAGAAATATATAAATTTGTCTCATCATTATCTAGCCCTGTATGGAAACAAAAAAGTAAAAAATATACATATTTGAAAGTTATGAGCGTCGAAAGTTACATATTTCAACACTAATTTTAACGCATCTTTGGGCGCAAATAAATCCCATAAGAAGAAGGAAAATTGCAAAACAGTCACCATAAAGGGATAGATTAGTAGTTCAATAATGCAAATAATTTTATTTTGAACAGATACATGTAGTTATTTTTTTCATGATACCCATATTCCCAAAGGTCTGTTTATAAAATTGGTCGAAAAACGAAAACGGCCGTTTTCTTCCTAAATCATCATCCATTTCGCAACAAATTTGCAAAAGTGTGTATTCGTACGCGAACTAGCTTCTTATTGCTCATCACAACATCTATCTCTTTCGCACGTGATGTCGGATGAGATGGCATGCATTTTAACCACGCGCACAAAATAGTTCGTGCCGTCGACTAGGGCAACCTTAACTTAAAAACCTACCAGGTTATATCTACCAGGAAACACAGACTCTGTTAGAGAAATCCACTCCTTAGCTAAACACCCAAAGCATTCGTGGTTTTGACCCGCGGTTACGGGTGATGTTTTTAACTGTTAAGGTTATACCCAGGAAAACTAGCTCAAATTAACATGAAATCTGAAATTGGGAGAAGAAATTCTTTTCGAATTTGGTTTGCCATAGGCTGCATAGCAAATCTTTAGAAGTCAATTAAAATGCTTAGAAAAAACCTGCCGAACGCTGAGCTAGTTAAGTATTCAAAGATTTCTGACACACGGAGATCTTCGAAGGGTGAGTCACTAAATGAACAAGGGATATCGTCAATCGTTTGTTTGTCTCTATTTATTTTTAATTTAGACACAGTTAAAAAAAACTTGTTTTAATTTTACGATATTAGTCTTATTTAGAGACGAAATAAGTAGACTTCGATCGTACTATTGATAATAGAAAGTACCCATGTCTCTATGTAAGCAAAAATTCTAAGCACGTATGCCGTATCAATTTTTTTGCATGATAGATATATATTTTTTATGGTACAACATAGTCAATAATAAATAAAGAAATTTTAAGGTTTTATTGGAGTACACAGCAGTTTTATCGCCAAAAGCGAATACTTTAACTTGTGGACTGAAAATCAGTAGACAAACTGCTGTAGAATATTTAATATTTATTTGTTTAATAATTAATGTACACACAGTATAATACATAAAGACAACACAATAGAGTACAAGGGTACTGCTTATTTCAAGTTTTACCAGCAGACCCGCGAAAAAGAAAAATGATAAAAAAAAACAAAGAAAAAACCCGACTGTTTAAGAAGCGAACTAAAAAGACTGTTTACGTTTTTTTAGTTCGCGTCGGGTAGTCAGAAGAAAATCATGATGTGCAGTCGATATTCGCAACCTAGTTCACCAAAACCACACGATAGGTATGGAAAAAAAAATATTGTGGGTGGGAACCCACAATAAGGCGCCCAAAAGCCGCCATTTTTCTATTTTACAATTTTAATGTAAAGTTAACTCGCAAGGTTAACACAAATCGATTGACGTAAGAATCTTTAAAAAACATACATACATACTAACATACAGAGACTGATAAACACATTACCCTCCTTCGGCAGTCGGGTAAAAAGAAATGTAGACAATAGTGTGTATATATATATATATAATAGACCAGGAAGAGAAGAAAAGTGAACGACATTGCTATAGCAATTTCTCTTCATTTTTATGACAAGTGCTTCAGGATGCCATATTAATTTAACTAAAAGTACTAGCTATTTTGATCAACTTTTGGACCAAACCTTGACCAACCTTGACCAAATTTTGACCAACAGCTGGACAAAGACCTCTCTCTCCCTTTTCCTCTACCTTTGTTGGTCAGTATTTTCGGTAGGACTGATTGCATCATCAGAAAAAAAAAAAAAAAATTGTGTCAAAATAAGGTCATTCTCAGTCATGTCAATCAGTCAGTCATTTATGTAACCCTATGTATGAACTCATTCATAAACCTCGCTATAGAAATGACATGACACTTCAAAAGCCTTTGTTTGTAACTAAAGTATTGAATATTTAACAAAAATGTGCGTGTGAGTCAAGATCATATACGGCGTAATTAATAAATTCTAATTAAGTACTGACGCAATTTGTTGACCGCAGAATTATGTCGGATTCTGTCTACTTTTATTTAATTATACCTATTCCTTTTATTACCAGACAACTCTAAAAGGTAATCAATTGATAATATCTGTAGAAATACATACATAGCCGTACAGTTCAAGAGTGGTCAGGGAGGGGCTAGTAGTCCTTCTATAGTTACCTACTAGCCCCTGCCTGACCACTCTTGAACTATACGGCTATAAAATGGCAGGGGGTGAGTGGCACACTCAATTAATGAGCCCCCATAAAGGGTAGCTTGCACTATAGTGACGAAGCGCCAAGGAGGCAACGTATACGGAGGTGCTTGAGGAGTAGAGAGGTATACCACGGCTACAAGGACAATCGGAGTACGGTGAAGATCTACCAGCATCTCACTGGGTTAACTTCCTTCCTCCGAGCACGTTTGCTCCTGCAAATCTCCACTCAAGCCAGCAAGTTAAGGCAAGGTGGGAGCTCTATTCCCCGTCAGTGTTCACTCCGACCGGCCAATAAAGGCAAGCCGGAGATGACGGACAAGACTTCTCTCTGGAGATCAGGTCCGTGGGTCACCACTGCCCACCAGCTCGCCACAAAGCTGCACTGCTGGCCCCTCATCCTAGGTATGTTGCGGCAAAGTAGAATCTATCGGCACAAACCACGCACGATCATTGAAGCGCGCAAGCCCCACCACGACGTCAACGCAGAGATACTGCGGTGCGTGATATTATTATTATCTTAACTATTTTGTCAAAATATTTACAATTTCTAAATGTTTTACTGGTATAGCCACTAAAACTTGTAGAAATGGTAAGTATTACTAGCCACTTGTTCCTAGGCAGGTATTTTAACGATAAAATTAATTGTAATGGCATATTATGTAAACAGCAGACAGTTATAAAACAATTCATTTATGCAATTTATTAGTTCAATTGTCTGCGTCGATGAGACACTACATTCAAGGTAAGTGAAGAAAAATGATAAGGAGAGCTCATGGAAAGAAGTACAAAGAAATGAGTTTTCATATTAATAACAATGCAAACTAAATTTTTGGAAAAGGGAAAGGTTCAAACTTACGTAAACGTAGTGAGTTTCCGTTCAGAGCCTTTTGACACAACGAAACGTCAACGAAAGCATCACAATAGCGAAATGACAAAATGGATAGGATTGCCGGGCGCTATCGAAATGTCAACTGATCAAACCCTTACATTCTTGCATTTCGTCCATCGTCCTCGCTCATGGAAAGAAGTTCAAAGAGCTTTCATTTTAATAAATATACAAACAGAATTGTTGAAACAAGGAAAAGTTCAAACGTACTAAGCAGTGAATATCTATTCTGGTGAAAATAGAAACAGAAGTGTAAGTACATCTCTAAACAAACCAGCGCTGTGGTAAGCTCTACCACAATTTTGAAAAAAATGTCATTTATATATAAAGAACTAACCAATCATATCTGCCAATTAAATATGTTTTTTTTTTTTGTGGGACAATCCCACCGCTCTATTCCCAAACTACTGCTACTCCTGAAAGCCAGAATCAACAGTGGCGACCACCAGAAACGCGCCGAGGCAATGAAGCTCGACGAAGTCCCGGAGAATGAACTTAACTGTCTTGGATCCCGCAACGAAATTAATCAGAAAAGAATAATGGAGGAGAAGAAAAAATTCAAATTTCCACTTCCCTCCATATCAAGCAGGAGACAGAACAATAGGCACAAAGGATCGTTTACAACTGGGATAAGTCCGAGATATAACCTTATAACGTAAATATGATATTATTATTATCTTAAACCAGGCAGTTTTTTTTTAATAAAGAGATTCAAATTGATTAGTCATTTCCGGTGTGTATGAACTTTAACCTTTCCCGATTGATAGTAAATAAAAGGACGAAGATCTAGAGCATAATTATGTTAAAGTGGTAATACCACTTAAATTTCGTTTTCTCAGTTTTTATTCTCTAAAATTTCTTGTTCTCGGTCAGTAATAAAAAAAAATACAATTGGCCAAAATTTGTTGACATATTTCTTTTTTCTTATATCTGTAACAAAAGATCACATCAACAGGTAACTTAGTTTTCAACCCGATGGTTTTCAAAAAATGTGTTTCGGCGAAAATTTTCTGAAAATTTCCATATGCTAAAAAACAATTCTGCCAATACCAATCTGTTTACGAACCATGATCATTAACCCTTCATTGCGAAGCAGTCATTGATCTAGTTCGAGAGGACAAGACCACCTGTTAAACTTATTAGAGATACGATGTCTGGCGAGTTCAACAACCTTTTTAGTGCTTGAGACTACATCAACCTTCACTCTTTGTATGATACGTCTAGTTAGTACAACATTTTTGAGAAAATTTTCTTTTTGCTCAAATGAAAATTCTCAAGCCCAAGAATGGTTACAAAGTGCAATGTATCGTTGTTCGGAAAAACTTTTCCACGTTTCATCCACTCGCCACCAGATGTCGCCCGCAGAGTGCGATTCTATCATATAAGCGCGCGGCCGCAGCGCTCGTCTCATTGGCCGGCACGACGCACGCGCGATCACTCCAGTGCCCGAACTACTCGCGACCGTGCACCTAACGAACTGTTGTGTTTACTGTGCTAACATGGATATACTTACTCTGGACCCAACTGGACTTTATTAAAAAAAACAACCATGGACACCACGCTGGACCCCACCGGTCAGTACTAACTTCTACAAGTTCTACAACCTTGCTGTCCAAATCCTATTAGAATCTTTTAAGAAAAAATGGACACCAAAGTACTTGATCCTACCGGGCAATACTAAAGTGACAATGATCGGTTTAGACCCCACGGAAATATACTAAACCCCCCCAACTCCGATGAGACAAGATGTGTTGCGGAAGACGCAGGATATCAACAGGCACCAGTCCGGGGGAGACTTCCTCCTGTAGAAAGAGAAGGTTCACCTCCGAACGAGTCCACTGAACGATAAACAACTCATCGCCTGTAAATACTATGAATAAAATGAAGGGAGGACGTGTTCGCAAGGTCATTGGATGGAAATCAGCTGACTCGCGCGCCGCATGCAATCCGGAAATGAACACCCATAGAAACAACACCACCGTTTGGAAGAGAAAAAATTGCAAAACGCTGTTTCATTTCGGACGACACTAAAATTCAATTCATGTGAGTATTTTTTTGTATTTTCCTTTTTCTTTTTGTGAGAGATGCCTGTCAAATTTTCAATTTGAAATTCGAATGGTCCTGTTGTATTTGACAGGTATCTCCGTTTTTAAGGGTTGGTCAAAATTAGGATTCAGTCATGGGTGCTGAGAGACAAAGAGCGAATCGGACAGCTGTCGCCGTGGCGGACACGACAGCCGCACGCTGCATATTAAAGTTCGTTGCACAGCTGTAATCCTTCCTATTCCCCGGCCGCCATATTCAGACTTTTTGGACGCCGAAACAAGATCATTTTGAATTTAGAACACGCGCTATACCCGCACGCTACCATAAACTTTATATTTTTAAATCAATTATAAAGTTGAGTATTTGGCTTTCTGTCCGAATTTCGGCCAGTATCGCGATTTTTATGGCACCGACCGCGGAGTTCATTGACCGGACATATTTTATTTCATCGCGCGCTTCCACGTACACACACAGAGACTACACACCCACACTGGGGCTTGCCGCACCCACACAGCGCGACCCATCTCTGCATGTTTGCGTCCACTTCGCGTAAACACAACACACCGCTCATTTGTATCACGAATGTAATCGTTGTTATAATTAATTATCATTGTTGTGTCATATTACTCGCGAACCTAAAAAACAACTTTTAAAACGAGGCTTTAAACTTTATTGGTACTTCGATATTCAATTATCTGATAGGAATCTGCAGTTAATATTGTTTCAGAATCGACTTCCTTCAAGACATCGTCAATAACATTTGGTGAAATAAAGTACCTTCAGATACCGTGTATAGACGAGCACGCGGAAAAGTATTTTATAACCGGCACACGGCCCAACACGTATCATAATATCATGAGATTAACAAGCGCGTAATGTGCCTGTGTTTGCCGAATTATTCCAGTTCAACAACCGGGCGAACGTCCGATCGGGAGTTCAAAATAGACGCGGACACGATTCCACCACGCGCCTCGGCGACATCAAAAAATTTCATTACTTTACTTTACTATACCAATTTAATACGCGAAAAATATTTTATATATCGATTTTATAGAATTGCAACACTGAACTAGATATTTGACAAATGCAACACCACGGAAGAGTCATTACGTAAACGCGTTCGAAACTTTGAATTTGGAAACTGATATATTTTTTTAATTGGTCGTCGGCGATGTCACGGTGATTCACGAGTACGTGATATTTAGGATCGCACATGTCTGTACGAGATTGAGCAATATACCTACCGCGATGAACCTCCTTGACCCCTCTTCGGCAGCGAGCCTCTGTCGGCTGCAGTGTGGCCTGTTTTTGGCATTGCGTCATCATAGGTCACTACCACCCTAGTCAGCCATATTTTTTGCTCATAATATTCTCCGCACGTTGGTTTCTTCCTTTGTTAGTCCATTTAAACTCATGCCATCTATTTTGGTAACTTAATATAGTCAAGACTGGTCGCGTCGTAACTTAATGTGGCGTAATTTGATTGTGATAAAACTTGAGTTGGAAAAATATATTTTATTTCTCTTTTTAGGGCAAGTAGGAGTAATAAAACACGATATATGGTCAGGTTAAAGACTCGGATACAAGTTTCCTAAAAAGTTGGTTTTTGAATAGATAATCCGACATATACAAAAAAATATGCCTTGGTACACGATTCTGGTGGACGATGAAAATAACATAATTATGCGATGATATGTGGCCGTCCATAGACTATTTATTGCGCGTCCTTTGCCGACATTACGTGACCATAAATTGCAGTCATCGAACAGGGAATTAGTTGTTTCACAAAGTCGCATGAGCCGACCCAATCAGTTCTTGAAACCTTACGCACTTTGGTGAAAATTAATATAAGTTTAAAGCACTTGCCTCAGATATTTGCTACAGACTTCACAACATTATGTAAAAATATGAAATGAAGTGCGACACACATACTTAACAATCAATGTTACAACAGCAACTCAGGAATTTGCAACGTTCGTTCTGACGCAATAAAATACATTATTTGAAAAACTCTCAAACAACATTTTAGTAAGCAAATTGTAGGGTTAAAATTTACGACCGGTTTACGTTTTGAACTTTTAAATAAATAATCGGGCGTCGAGGTTAATTTGTGGTTTAAAAGTACTGATTGTAAGTTATTTGCTTCAAGCTGCGTTTATAACATAAGAGAGATAATGTTTTACTTTAACACAATTGCGTGCATGTAGACCAAAATTTCGACAAAATGTTAAAACTTTGATAAGTCAATATATCATCGATTTTCCTACAATACTCTATATATTAGAACCATGATATTCAACCTATAATGGGTACAATACAGTTTTAAATTACAAAGTAGAACTATAGTGCAATCCACAACAAAAAATGATCTTAATTCTAGTCTAAATGCACAACATGTGCCCTAAAAGCAGACGAAACAAGCAGTATGTCAACATACAGGTGTCTCTTCAGACATAATAGACATGAAAGAATAAACACGCACAGGAGCTAATGCACATCAGAATACTGAAGCAGATGCAATAGTGGACGCACATCAACCTATTATTCCGTTTAACATGCAAATTAGACCAATAATGTTATCGATTCTTAAAATATCAACAAAGAACATCGCGAGATCGCCATTTTTTCTGCAACATGTAAAACAGCCCATGAATTGAAGTTAAAAATGTATACTTTTTGCGATGCAAAATACTGCTTGTCGCGTTACAAAGGTGCAGTACAAGGCCGAATGGCAGCTGGTAGGTCTAATTAAAGGTTTTATGTTTAAATAATTAAGTGGGCAGTGCCAAGCCACGCTGGACGATACAGCAGGTGTCGTCTTGTTTATGCAAGTATAAAATCATTATTTAGGGACATGCCAAATTACTTACATTAATAATATAGTCTCGATGCTATTATTGCTTATGCCCACGTAAGATAAATTGCTCGAAATGCTCATTTGAATATGTGTACAATAGTTTTATGTCAGGTCGAAATTATGACTAGATGTTTGCATATTCAAATTGATGTGACTCCTGCAAACGAGCGCAATCGTTTATCGTAAAAAGTCTCGATTACGAGTTTATTTCTTAATTAGTAACACCGATGGGTGTCTGTTTAATTGCTTCAAGGACTTTTAGAGAGGTTGAACACTTATTAGATGAGTATTAGTCACTGAACAAGGATTTAGTAGACTCTTCACTACTAAAAACAAATATGAAAAAAAACTTCGATGTTAGGAACAACAAACGTAAATCCCAAAAGTTAGCTAACATCACAATCATTACCTAAACTCTAGAAATATCTAGAAGCATCCAATGAATATAAAGTCACATCATGACGTAACCACAAGGAGGCAAAGGAAAAAAACAAGTACAATCACCCAATGTTTTTAATTTTCTATCAAAAAATATGAGACACGGAATGTATGGTAGTTTTGTGGAGTCAATAAACTTATAAGGAACCAGTTCCTATTTGTTTGAACACATCTTTGACCAAACATTAGAAAAAAGATAATACTATATTGTGGATCCACGTCGCTTAATTAGTTATCAATGAATTTATTGAGCTTTTGGGCTTGATTGGGCTTTCTATTTTATTTTAATAGAAGATTTTATAATCCATGGTATTGAAAGAATATATATATGGCGATCCAACAATAAATGCATTGAATTTTATAGTTTCCTTATTTGAAGAACATATTGTTTGATACAAAAGATGCAAAGTAATTTCAAATCATTCATTTATAAGCTTTAACCTTTCAACCTGTTACTAAACATTCAGGTATGTTGCTAGGTCTCGCAGATTTTTTGCAAGTGTGACTATACAAAAGAATGTAACCTTGAGTGCTATTTGCACAAATTGTGCCACATTTTTGTCTGTTTCCTCTACTTATTAGCGACTTAAGTCAAATAAAAATCCTTTCACTTGGACCATCTTAAATATCAAAAGGTTTATCGGAACTGTATGAAATAAAATGTGAAATAATTTCATAATTGAGTGACCTCGAATGCTTGTGCTATCATGTGCAATTTCGATCGTTCGACATTTTTAAAGGCACTTATTTAACCTGTAAATATTTGCTACTGGTTTATTCGAAACATATAATGTTGCAACGGCGTGCTGATTTATTTCAACAGTTAATAATCTATCCTTATCTGAAAATTAAAAAACTGCATTGTTTACTCGCTTATCTTCCTTACATAAAGTTTCTTTTCATACTTGCACGCGATATCTTCGTAACCTGTCTTTACAATCTTTAAATATAAAACTTTGTTTTCTATATCTGTTTCTAGTTCATTTAATTTTTTTAATTATCATTTTTTGCTATTATATTCAAAACGAATAGCGTCTATTTTAAAATTTTATCTTTAAATATAGCATTTGCAAGTAGACTATTAAAATATAATGCGAATAACGTTGCTAACAGAATTAATGAATTCACAAATAGTTGGCGCAAATTTAACTTTATAATTTGACATTTACTGCACTCGTGCCAAATGTTCATCAAATCAGCGGTCAGTAAATGCAGTCAGTGGGTCAGATATTGGCCACAGACACCTAAAATTAAATATTTTATCTGCAACTTTACTTGTTACAATACAAGGTGGCTTGCATCAGAGTTTGCATAACGTATCGCTTGCCGTAATATCCGCGTGAACGTTCCTTTTTACGCTGATCGATTTGAACTGCACTTTTATTTAATTGGTCGCTCTATTTTTACTCTTTTTACCTTTTTCATTACAATTATTTTCGAGTGCGCGTTCTATATTCCCAATAGATTTTGTTTCTTCTTCGTTCAAGGTTGTTTGTAAATTCCTGTCCATAAATAATCTACTGCGCAGTCTTTATCACAATTATGAATATTCAAAGATATTTGAATTCATTGCACATTTATTTTATTTTCTAGTATTATTACATTGAATTTATTTCCAAACCTGGGTATAATTTAAATGTGTTTTCCACGCGGTATTCGTGTATGTTTCACAACAGAATCTATTCAATGGATCAACGAAATGAACGCAAAATATGCAACGCGTCGTGTTTCATAATTTCCATAATATAAAAATACAAAAGTAACTTCAGCGTGTAATAAATATAAGCAGTAGACAGCTACAACAATTTGCCGTCCAAAATAATAAATTAATACAAGATTAGACTTTCATTATTATTCATCCAATGTCACCCAGTGTCTACATTGTAGATCCATTATAAGATAAAATTGAGGATGATCATTTTAATTTACTGAAGATAGCTTTCCTCGTATCTTTTTTCTGACGTTGCTGCTGATGGATTCGTCATCGATCAAGTCATTGACACGACTGCACTGAACGCCAATATACTAGGATATGATGAGATCGCAGGCGTTCAATCAACTCTAGAGGTGCATCCACCTTATCACCTTACCAACATGCTATTCCGAAACAATAACGAAATCGTACCACAAAATTCCCAATCATTTTTAAATTTAAATTCTAATCAAAACACCAATAGATGTGTTTGTCGTGTCTATTAGATAAGAGCGCTGTTTAGATAACGCACACATCAGTAGATAAGCCAACACGTGTGAGTGAATGACTCCTCAGAACTTCTGCTGCCCTGGTACCAGAAACATAGAAACTGCTCACGAACGAATCTGAAAATACAACATGAACGCAACTTTCACGTGTGGAAAATCGTACACAAATGTAAATCTACATGCGTACACGGCATGCTCTCATTCTGCTTGTATTTGGACGGATGCCTGTGTGTTGTAGTGAAAACGCTTTCCTCGTGCGTACACTATGTATGTATGTATGTATGTATGTGCATAAGTGGCAGTATCTCATAGTAAAGGAACGCGTGTTAATAGCAAAGTTGTGTTTCCGCATAGGCAGTTCGTAGAGGCAACGAACACGAACGTGTGAAGGCTTGCCCCCGTGTGAACATGAGAGCGTCAACCTTACGAATTAGAAAAAAGTCGCTTTGCGCCTCGTCTTGACGCATTGCCCGGATTTTAAAATTCATAGCTTAAAATTAGGCATTTTCTTAAAATAAATGACATAATACCGGGGCTGTTTTTTTTTATTTAGCTGAAATTAAAAATGTTTACTATCCGATTTCTTCCAGCGAAAAGAACGAAATTTATTTTGATAAAAATAGAAAAATACGTCAAAATGTCGTCAGGCGCTGGGATTGTGATGCGCCTACACGCGCTCACGCACACCTCTAACCGCGCTCACGTACTTACGTCTGTGTATATAGCTACAACATTGAAACTACAACGTACGTCACAAGTTGGCCTCCCGCAATCTCTGCGAGCCTGGTACCTCGTCTCCCCGTAATAAGCTGAAGATAACTCGCTTTTCTTGATCTTACAATAAAGGAAGGCATTTTAGCTTCCGTGTTCTTTTTTTAAATAAGGATTAAGAAAATTAAGTTTCAAATTAACTTGGAAAAAAATTTGAAACATTCGCGTTGCAATTAGTTAGTGAAACAGGAGAGCTCACAGAAACGAATATTACTGATCAAAAATTTTTTTTTATTAATTTATATTAAATTGGGTTATAAGAAAAATCCCAGTGTCCCATTCTTGGCAGGTCGACCAAACCTGCAAGTCCTTTCATATGACTTACACTTACACTCGGTATTCAGAACTGGTAAGAAGGCGTTGCCAGTACTATACGTAACTACGCGACGCGGCGCGACGTAACACAGAAACTCTTCATAGTTTCTGCAAGCCTGGTACAAAGTGTTCTAGTTGACGATCCGAGCGGTCACGAGATGACGATTGTAATTCTAGAACCTTAATCGATTCCATACTTAGTTTTAATGAGATGAGATGAGTAATATTTAATTGTGAAAAAACGTCAGTAGATTAAGTAAACTGAAACTGAATACTAAAAAGAGCACCATGTCGCGCAACGCCATCTGTTATCGACTAGCGCCACCGCCAAACAACAAAATTTATGAACAGACAATACAGAGAAGAATGGTATTTTTTTAAATAAAAAATGCTTCGTTATGCGTTGTATGCTAGCATACAATTTGTGGAATTATTTAAGGCAATGTCGTCAGGTTTAATTGAACAATGACAGGTGCATGGAGCCTGCCCCAGCCAAGGATGACCAGTGTGCCGTTCAGCCGGTGCACACTGGGCCAACAGGCGGCAAATATTGGCTAGTTTTTTGCTCTAGGACATGAGCGGGACACGCACAAGACTTCTATTATAACTAGTGTCTTTATCAGTAAATTGTAATTGGATGCGTCGCGATAAAAACTAGATCCTTTGTGTCCAGAAAGTGTAGCAATTGTTAGTTTAATATGTAGCGCCTGCCTTTTTATGTTTTTTATTCCATAAAATATGTTTTAAAAACACATAAAAATGGAGACTTTAGGATTCTTTCCATTGCGCATCCTCTTGTTTATGATTTCGAAATTATTTATAGCGATTGAACTGTTTATTTCAAACATTCAATAACACGCGGTAAAACATATATTTTATATTTTATTTGAGACCCAGAACAAGCGTTTAAATGTTTACGTTAATAACGCGGCAGTTGGCAGCCGCTTTTGATCGTTAAAGTTGTGAGTAAAGCCATGCACTTGTAAAATTAAAGTTCATATAAGACTGATCTGCTAGGTTTTTATCGAAAACCTGCGCAAGAGTGTATAATTTCGAGGCCGTTTGGGGTTCGTCAAAAGCTAGCCGAACACTAAAACATTATAAGGAACAAAGAACAGAAACCAATGGGCAACAATTAACTTGCGCAAATAGATGTAAGATGCTGTAGAAAACAATGGACCACTTTTTGCATTGCGGATTCTTAAAAAATGCGTTTGCTTTAGCGAAAAAAAAAAACTAAAAACGTTCAGAGCGACCTTATAATAAATGTATGCGCAATAGTTTTGGGATGAGCTAGGTGGTCGCAGATCGGCCAAATGTCGTGCAAAAAATCTTTTATGATTATTGTTCAATTGTGTTATGGATGTCAAAGAACACACCGCCCATTGTCCCTTATATTGTGTTAGATTGGTGACAGACAGCATCTTTGAATTTTTTAAAGTCTTGAAACTGAAGACTATTACTTGCACTCGGTAAGTTGGCTTAAAAGTTGAAATTAAGCACGAAAGAAAATAAATAATTGCCTACTTTTTTCGTATTATGAATTTGTATTAATAATTAAAAGAAAATTAATATACTCAAATCAAATAAAATTTATTAAACAAATTAGGATGGACGGTGACTTTGAACAAAATAAAAGTATAAATTGGACAGCACTTAAACTTCTAGATTACGTCCCATACCTAGTACTCGTATTTAATAAGAAACTTATGAAAAGAATATTAACAAAACACTGTAAAACTAAAGTATATTAAAAATATAAAAAAATGCAAGTTGCCTGTTGACCACCTGACGTTTAACACATTAGCGTACATGGACCATGTCCAGTATAGACAATATTAATTTACAACGGGTATTTGTTTAAGGCACAATGCACGGGATGTGGTCATTCAGTGTGTCAAAGTCGGACCATAATGCAAAGAGCGTAAATAGAGGCTGATTAAGATTGAAGACTCAGATAAAAAGTAGATTTGTAGACATAGGGACGAAAATAGGCAACGACATTTATGTATAGGAATGAAAAATTGTGAACTGTAAAAAACTAGAAAAAAAACATATGACCCAATGTCTTTGTTAAGACCATAGGCGTGACAAAGTGTTTTATAGAACACAGCATAAAACATAAAAAAGGGTAAGGCAGAACAGTGTTCAAGCAAAACACTGCATTGGTCCGAAACCTACATAACTATAATGGTATATAACACACAATATATGGCCAACATTTAATTTCTCTATTTAATTACAGTACACGTTTCAATTTGATTAAAAAACTAATCAAATCCGCAGAAAAAAAAAGCTCAAGTATTGCCGGTATTATATAAGATTCAACACAGGAAACGCACAGTTAATATGCAACACGGTGCAAAGCTTCGTTGTATGTCTACACACCATTACTGTGCACCTAATAATTCTTATACTAAAGCACTCTATTTAATTCTAAAAAGGGGTTGTTACATGTGAAAGATTTATGTCGCGGAGCTACTACACCTTTTCCACCTTTTATTTCATTAAAAAATAATGCAACATATCGATTATTATATTATCTATCCAAGTATGAAAATCATAATAATATCTTGACGACGAAAATCCTAAAATCGTAGCTATGATCATTACGTCCTATGAAAAAATTGCTTCCTCTCGTGCATTTGCTAATTTATATTAACGTTTTCTTTTCTTCTTTTTCAGATGTTACTGCGACTACATCGGCCTTCAGCTACACATCATCTTCATCACTCTCGTCATCAATGTCATCATCACCATCGTCATCATCATCTAACTCCATATTCGTTATTTCTATGTTTTTCATTATGATAAATACTCAGTAGTGAATAAGATGTTATGCGACTGATATATTTCTCAAGGAATTGCACATATCCTTCATGCATTTTTATTTTTATATAAATTATTATAACTTTAACATAAGACGATGCTATTTAGTTCGCATCAATGTATTTTTCATTTCTAGTTGTATTATTTTTTGTGTCAATAAGGTAACATCTATAAGAGCTAGGTTAAGAAAATTGAAATGACAAGCAAAAAGAGGCAAAGGGATTTTGAATGGTTTTCTTCACCCTGACTGTATATTATTTAGAGAAACCTTCAAAAAATTACCGCAAATTATATGTAGAATAAAATTATTAGTTCTAAGTTCTTAGTTTTGTAATTCGGCTCCTTAAATACGTAACTTCCAACACAATTCGAGTTACCATAATATACCTTCCGCTTAAAAAAATGTAAATAAATTAGCAACGCTTTGCCAGTGCTCCTCGTTAGCCCCTTAGATTTTTATTTGTAATTCTGTCTCAATATTAGTATATTCTATTATTATGTAGATAAATTAGATAAGACTGCGTTAAATTTAAGCGGCTACTTTTAAAAATTCAGTGTTGCCAAAAAAGACTGAATTATTAAAATTAATGAATTTAACCTCTTTCGTCCTTCTTTTGGTAAAAAGGCCCAGAAAGTCCCACCCTAGGATATTTGAAATTAATATCAATGTAAGCGAAAGTAAAGGCATAATATATGGGATAATAAAGATGTTTATATTATTTTGAAACTGTGTTTTAATAGACTTGGTACCCACGTTTAAAGTAATACCTACATAAGACAGACATAAAACTAGCAAACATTCAAAAAGAGCTCCAGAAAGAAACAATTCGAACTGATACACCGAATAGAGATGACCACACAGAACAAGACGCCTGCCATCTCAGCGTAACACCAAACAATAGCGCAAAAAATCTGCAAAACAGATAACGATACTATTATAAGGATAAATGCACAAAAACACAAGACAATCGGCACACCGCCACATATATTCGTAAATACAAAACATTGTTAAAATACATTCAATTGTTTAATAGTTTTGTCTAAACATGGAGTACAGGTAGATTTAAAAGTTGCATAGCACGTATCGATAGCCACAAGAGACGCGGGCGAACTATAAAAGGAGTCCATAATAATAGTTAAAAATGGGTTTGCATTATTAGATTATTTTTTATAGAAGTCAAAAAATATTACACCACATGACTTACCCAAGGGGTATCGTGTTGCCCAGTTAATGAGTTATGGAGGTCAGATAGGCAAAAGGATACTGATAATCAGCTGCATTCGGTTAGACTGGATGCCGATAACAGCATAGATGGCATAAAAGAGTTATTAGTACCTGAAATAATTTCGGGAACTCCGGGAAATCGATAGCCACATTGCAATCAATGCAGTGATAAAATGAAGACAACTAAGAAAGACTTACACGTTCACAAGAATCAAAATTAAAAGAAAGATTACAAAACAAAGACTTTTAGACATAATATATTGTTCAGTAAGAGTTAAAAACTAAATTATGAAGCAACATTAACATAATTTAGAAGCTGACCATAGAAACACTTAGTAGTAAACCCAAACAACTATAAATAATTTACCCAAACATTATAAAATGTAAATAACAGCACAATATAAAACCAATGATATATCATCAATACCTAACCAAATAATTTCGCACATTATCTGCAAGACAAACAATATTCAATGATAACGCTAGAGATTTGAATGGGACCTACGACAACAGGTCATTAGTTGAGTCTTCACTGGCCTTTTCACTAGCACTAATTACCAACGGTACTTCGTTGGAAGGATTGACGTATGGTTTGACTCATGATAGGCAAATTGTAGACTGTTTCGAACGCTGTCTGATTTTGAAGGGGAATTAGGCTTGATCTAATAATAGCAAGCTAGCGGCTTGCTTTTGACTTGATTATTGGGTCAGGAATAATGAACTTTTAAATCACGAAATAATCTTTCAAATATTTATAGAAGTACTGAGATTGCCCTCCATCTATACATTAACAAGCTTACAACATTCGCAGACTCTTTTTGTAATATAATTTTTAATTATTTATTAATTAATCACAAAAAATCGATCGTAGCAGGTGGCGTTCTGTAGTTTCTGCCTACTCCCATGGAAAAAGGCAAAAAATAAATTAAAATTATGTATACATGTAATCACAAAAAAAAAGAATTTAGTAAAAGAATAAAAGTACCTGTACACTATTATTATATGTGCCAAGTGGCTACACAATAAACATGTTGGTCAAACTTACTACCTGCTCGCATTGAATATGGAATTTCATTAGAAGATCTTCAGATGTATATTTTTTTATAAAATCCTATATTTAGAGCATAATTGTACACCTATTAAGAGCTAGCTTTGGAAAAGACAAACTACATACACACAAAGTAATTTGATGCTCTTTCAAAAACAGACACTGCACTATCAAAGCTATGATATAAACAAGATGAAAATTACATAAATAGTAAACCAAAAGCAAACATAACCAATGGCTTTCGATAAGGTATAGGAACCGTATTACATTACCAACTCACTGAGCAGGTAAGTAACAGCATTCAAACTGACGTAATGAGAGTTCATGGCGACCCTCCTGATGACAAATAACACTACAAATGTCAAGTATACGTGTAATTGCACCCAATGCACTTAATACACTATCATAAAACAATATCAACTGTAATTAAAACAGATCTGACAGTCATAAGAAAAGTAATGAACGAAAATGTAATAATAATAACAAAGTTTTAAATAAATTTAAACTAAAAAACACTAAGGCCTACTTACACCTACAATTACTAAATAGATTCTACCCTTAAAAAATCATCGTACTATTTCTGACAATAATTTGATTACCAGTGTCAGAGTGCCAGTATATCTTAGTACAAAATAGAAAAATCAATGAAAATTAAACAAAAACATTAGTATATTATTTTCTAAGCACACAAACGGTCTTAAAACAAATATTTTTGATAGTCATTATTAACATTCAGATAAAAACTTCTTGTTAGTATGCAATGATAACATTGAAAATCAAAGAAACAAGAAAGAACCTCCACAAGACCAGCCTTCAATTAAATAATCCTTACGCTGAGAATGTACAATGTGTAATCACTACCAAGACACATACCACAAAGTAAGTGCCGTAGGACCAAAAAAAGTGACAGACAATCAACAGATAGGCTCCTCAATACGAAGACCAGACAAATATAAATAAGTAACGTTACCAGGAGCCTATAAATCATAGGAGAACGATAAAGGCCAACCGTTAGTCCTAAATTCCGAACCAGCCACGGTATAATCGCGACCACTTACGAGATAGGAGCGCGAGCGACTATAATAAGCTATTACCGAAGTACTAACCTTTTGATGCATCGTTTAGCGGTATCCATGTAAGCTAGCCGACTATGTAGGGTTGGGACCCGTTAAACAGAGCTCTAATGATGTGCTAGTTGCTGCCTGTATCGATGATTTGAATTTGAGACTCGTAAGAAAAGTTAAAGCCAAGGCCAACAGACTTTTGAAAGACAATGACATAAGTTTTGTTTATTCATGTTCAAGTAGCAGATGTAGAAAAACAGTTCGAATAACTGTATGACCTCACTGGTATTTGCTATGCAAATTGCAAATTTCAATTTCAAAAAGAACAATAAAAATGTACGAGTATTGATTAATTATTATACATTTTAAATTCATACTCACGTGATTTGGACAGCAGACTTTCTAATGAAATCGTAAAGATTTATCCGCATAAAATAAAATATAATTTTATCATTAATTTTCAAAATTAAACTTATTTAAAAATGTACTTAGCACTTCGAATAAATATGGTCCTTTTTCAATAAATGAATCTACTACGTTTCTGGTCCTTCGACGCATTTTATCTTCTCTCTAAAACACCGCAACGAACTAAATTTATAAACATCGACTATCGACGTATCGATACATCGATATGCGCTAGCGCAACCCGCGGCAGGATCAGGGATACTTGGCCACTGGCGCAGTAGGTCGCCGGCCGCTCGGAATGCGGAAGGGCGTCTTCCCAGCTATACACGCGCGACCGTAGGATTTGTCCAACTCACGATAACTGTGCTATTGATTGTGATCGTTAGATGCTCCTCCGTGTCGTGCGAGCCTGGTACATTGATTGCGAATTAATAAGATTGAAGTGCTACGGATTGTCGTAGCGTTTTTCGTAGCAATTTTTTTTTTTTTTTAATTTTACTTTCGATAGTAAATTGTATAGTTATGGTATAAATATATTATCCTAATTAAATACTGATTAGAAAATGGTTTGTATGCATTTTATCCTATTGCGTACTAAAATGAATGACTATTTAGATGACGGTGAATTGAGTAAACGGAAGAAGAAACCATCTGCGCCGACCTCAATAGAATCGGGATAGTTATTAATACATTTATTTCAGATATCAAATCCATACACGGTCAATGCAAAACACAAAATAAATTGAGTAATAGAAATCACAAATTCAAACATAAGATGACGGATGATGGATAAGATGACTTAATTTTTCTCATATAAACAGTTTACAAAGCTACAATACTTTGTATGAAACCAGCTGTCATTTACACAAATTACAGCTCTTTAGACCAGCTCGTATTTTACACGTATAATAGCTCAATGAAAACCGATGCCAGATGAATATCGAATCGTGTAGTCGACACTTACAAGAAAACAATGTCTGGATTAAACATTTTGAACAACATTAAAAAGGTCAAACGACACCTGTTTTATTGACAACGACATTCACCCGTACTGACATTAAATCACATATTTACCATATTCAGTATGTAAACAATTTAAAAGAAACTTATGTATAAACTTGTTTTAAGATCGTTGAGGGTCAAAAGTATCGAACTTCACCTTTTGAACCGTAAGTTTGCTAATTTAAAGTTATGTGCTGTTAATTTCTTGAGCTGTTTCTGCGGATTTCATTTCACTTGTGGTTTGAAAAATTTCCTTATTTACATGGTTATTTTGTGAATCTGTGTTGCTTCCTTTTTGTCAAAAAAGGTAAGGGCAGTACAATTTCTCGTTTACTTGTTCTTTTTAATTAAAACAGACGTGAATAATTACTTTCTTGGGTGGAAGAACTATTAAGTAAACTGCATTAAAAACTGGAATTATCTTCTTAACATAGTACCCTTTTAACCCGCGTCATTCCTTTAAAAAAAATGAAGAAATAGAAAAAAAAATCGCACCTTACGAAAAACAAAAGCAACTCTGACAAAAATATTTTTAAAACCGAATCAATAAACTTCCTATGCCAAAATCTTTCCAACATCCTTCTCCAATAGCCCAAGATCTATCTTTGAATAAATCTCGAGCGCCTACTCCCTCGTGCACCTGACCATAACGGTACTTATATAAGTAAAATCATTCGTAGGGCGGCCGATAAAAAATGGTCCTGTCCGTCCTATCGTCCAAAAAACCAAAGTCCTGTTAGACATAGGGTCAGTACCCTATGGGGTGGAACGACCTACTTAGATTGAATGGTGTCATTATAGGATACTCAGACAATATAATGTTGATTATTTTTTTCGTGAGATAACATTGCTTTAATTGATGTAAACTTTTTTTTATTAAGTAGAGGATTTGTTTATTTTGAGTGTAAAATAGAATGGAACGTTGATAAAAAATTGCTAAACTATTTTGGTTAATTTTATTGTTCCAATGTGTGTCAGCTTCTAAACATTATTCTCAATAAATTAATAACAAATATAAATAAATATTATTTTTTTGTATATCTACGTGGATGTCTTTGGGTAAGAGGTACCTCTTATTTTTTGTCGTTTTGCGACAGCATCTTCCGAAACGAGAGTTATTTTTGCTGTTTTTAGTGTTTTGCTTTGAAAGTCGGTTTATTTTTGAGAAAAAGTTTTTAGTTTTCTCTTTTAAGTTTTGGTACACCATCACTGAAAAGTGAGCAAGCTCTATGGTACCTAAAGGATTGACAAAATACCCAAATAACTAAATTTACACATTCGTGCTGTTTGTCGTTAAGGAGTTAGCAAGATATGGTACATACAAGTTCCATATCTTGAAAACTGCTGATCTGATTTTCATGAAACTAGTACTATTCCTAAGGTGAGAGATACCTGATCCAATTAAAAAGAATGGTCACGATTAGTTTCAGAGATATGCGTGGACAAGATACATATAAACATACATACATACACTTATGAAATTTGGCGCACGTGTTTAGAAGCCCACATAGAGTAACATATGTGAATATTGTACAATTCCAATAATATTACATACACACGTGTTAACGATAACCTCCTTTGTTTAGAAATAAAATTAATCATTAAAAAAATCTTTCTATTTTTAAAACAAGCTTTTTTCGTATTCCTCTCAGCAAACTCTTTCATTTGATACCCCTATCAGTGCACAAAAATAGCTAGACCGGCATCTTGGGTCGTCCACCATATTGGATTTAAAATGACGTCACTTAGCTAGCAATGCATTGTCATGTAAACTAAACGTGTATGCAAAATTCCTTCTTAATCAGTGGAGAATAACTGCTTTAAAATTCAGTTGCAAGATTTGACCCGAACACACTTATATACGATACATACATTCCAAGTTAAACAAAAGCTTGTAAAAAGTATGAAAGCTGCGCCAACCCCAAATAAATTGGTATAAGGGCAAGAGAATGATGGTGTGATCACTAATTACTTTAAAGTCAATCACAGTACACCAAAAAGGCAAAAATTAACACTTACTAAAGGCAGTCAATAATAACAAATCATATCGCGTCTTATCTTCAAAGCGATTTTAGTTGAAAACATAATAAAGTAACTCTTGGTATGTTAGTATTATTAAAATCTAATAAACCGGAGAAATAATGAATTCATAAGTCAGATATTGTACTAGTAATGTAATGGTCACGACTGTGGCTTGAACACAATCTTAATTAAACAATCAAAATATTAAATAAACCGTTTAGTTAAGGACTTGGATAAACGTTCGACAATGCGACTAAAAAGTCGTCAATTTGTGAAATTGTCACGGTTATAATGCGAGGTCGTGTAGCAATTCAACGCGAAGAAATCATCGGAACAGTGAGGTCGCTCCGCTCCGTGAAGCCTGTGAAGCCCCCAGGTAGCTTCTGTGCTTTTGGACGGAGCTAGGCTTGCTATGGCAGCCAGTGCCCCCACAGTGCACAACGGACTAATTGGGACTCCCTACCACTACAATTGTGGGTGGATCGTCAGAGTTCTCACTAAATAAAAGGTAATACATAATCGTAACATTATGGCCGTCCACTGTCTCTTAAGATACAGGTATACCCTAGTTTAAGAGACAGAGTAAGGTAAATTGTCAACAGATGTACCACCATACATTATACTGTAATTTCATAACCTTGTTTACCTTGCTTGTAACTACTTAGTATATAAGTTTTGTTTTTCTCACCATCTGTAACTTTTTGATCAATAAACAATTTATTATTATTTCGTTTATTCAATTTTGTACACATTTATTGTTATTATTATTATACTACCACTACTATTCGGTATAAGAGTTTGTATGAATTTTTTGTTATCGATTACGAAATGATTGATCTAAAATCGAGAGTTTGATTAATTCCAAAACCAAAGTTAAATAAAAGTAAATAAACCCTTATGACTCTTCAAAATAACTCAATATTTGCTAAAAGTCGTCCACCGGTTAAATATAGTTTTGTCTTTTTATAGATTTACCCAAACTTGTGCCTAAGAGTGGCTATATGAATAGCTTAGAACGTGTCAAACGCTACTTGAATGCCAAAACTTGACAGGTTTACAGGGAATAGTAAATTGTGAAAAATACTAGACTTTAAATTCTTCATACGGTAACCCCTATATGGAGAATTTGAAGTTTCGGAGGCGGGCAAGAAATCGTTTTTTTTTTAAAATAATTATTGATAGGCTTCCGCTTGACCACTATCTCACCTGCTGGTAAGTGACGATGTGGTCAACGATAAAGCACGCTTGACTAGAAGAAATCTATTCACTCTTGACTTAAAGACTCTCACGTTGTAGCTTGCAGGAAATACAGACTCCGGCAGGGAATTGCATTCCTTTGCTATACGCATTATAAAAGTATTCCCAAAACGTTTGGTGCATATGGGTGGGATGTCCACCATGTACCAATGACGCATCGTCGTATGTCTTGTAGTCCGATGAAGGAATTTGGTAGGAGGAATTAGTTCATGCATCAACACACACTCCCCGAAATGTAACCGATAAAAAACCGACAGGCCTAGACTCGACCAGTACCTCAATGCATTGTTTAGTAAGAACCGTACCGGCAAAGTGGCGCAAGTTATAAAAACACTGAGCATTTATCATCATCATCTTAGTGTCCTTGTTAACTCAGCACTATTTTTAACATACAGCTAAATACCAATACATTTTAAAAAACCGAATGCATACGTAACCGTTTAAGTATTATTAATTCAACAAAGATGATAGCAATTATTTATTCAAGTTGAATAAATACGGCCGCGATACAATGTGTAGGGACAAGACAGGACGATAGTTACTAAAATTAGCCCCCACCTGCCCTTTAAAAGTCTAGTTATGTAAGATTAAAGATAATTATTTAAACGATATTTTTGTTTTTTTTTTAACTTGACCAGTGGCGGCCTCAGGGGGTGGCGAGCAGGACAATCGCTCGGGGCCTCGCTGTTGCAGGGACCTTGCGCCACCACCCAAAGAGCTTACAATTTAGACTTTGCAAACATTTATTCAAAACAATAAAGCATAAAGCATTTCATAGTAAAGTATTAATAATAATAAATGCCAAGTTTTGCAATTCTGGTCTATCATCACTCTATCACATACATTGCAAAAAGACAAGGACCTCGCAAATATATGTCGCTCGACCTTAGCCTCTCAGCGGATAAGGCCGCCCCTGATCTTGACTCTACTTATTTCTGCTTTTGAGTTACCAGAGACTCAAGACAAGTGACATTCTATCAACGACAGCATCGCCATAGCGATTGGGAAATGACAGAAATGTATGGGTCAAGCGCTATAAAAATGTCATTTGATAAATTTCTTACACTTTGGAATTTGGACCATCGCTGTCGCTGGTAGAACTACATTTTGTCTAAGGCCTCAGGTTGTCCATTGCCGACCGCTTAGCTGGGACTGTCCCTAAGATAGCAAGAGAGATGTTGACATCCATCCGCGAACTTTAAACTGACAAGTCACCGCCTACACCCTCGGTGACACTAAATCCGCCTATGTACTTTCATGTTGCATGAAGTTTTAATAAATAAATACACCCCTTTCGTACCACGCAGCTGCTTCAGAATGGTCTCATTTAAGCGGTCGGTCTATAAGTGATATGCTTCTACATTCATTACTCTGAGGACCGTTTATGAAGTAGAATCTTAGTGACAGATAGATACAGGGGGGTAACCATAAGCTCTTAGAGTAAGGTTATTTTGATATAAGTGACAGATATTAATAGAGCAGACCAATCCAACCAAAAACCAGCAGAACAGTATGCAAGTCATATAAATCTGTCCCTTACACACACTCAAAATAGCCTTACTCTAAGAGCTTATGGTCACCCCCCAGGTCCGTTTAAACAGTCTTACCAAGGAATATCTTGTTTTCCAGGGTTGTGGAAGTCATTCGCTCCATGTCGAATACTGATTTCCAGCTGCATCCAGCTTGACTGGAAGCTGACCTCAACATAGTTGGGAATAGGCTAGGCAGATGATGGTTACCTACTTCAGGACTTGTAAAGCCTGCAGCATTCATAAGACCTCTATAATATCAAAAGGTCTGTATCGTGTTGTATGGAACTTGCTTATACATCATATTACATCACACTTTCACAAATAAAGTGAATATCTGTAAAGTGTGTGTGTGGGAGGGGAGAGGGGGTGTGTGTGTGTAGTGTTTGTGTTTGTATGTGTGGTGTGTGTGTGTGTGAGTGTAGTGCGTGTGTTTGTATGTTTGTAACTTCTTCACGCTTAAACGGCTGGACGGATCTGAATAAAATTTTGCACAGAAAAAGATTATAGTCAGGAATAGGATACTTTTTAACCCGGGAATACGTTCCCTCGGGATAATTTTTGACATTCACGCGAGCGAAGCCGCCGGCAGAAGCCAGTTTTCTATAAATTACTACTATTACTTATTTGTTAGTCAATATTAGTTACTTGAAACACCAGTAGAATACTTTTAAAACCTTACGTTATTAGCTGATAAAGCTTTTGAGATGACAGTAAATAGAGTTATGTGGAAGAAGAGAAACTGCGCTGACCCCAAATAATATTGAATAAAAAAAGTAAGGGCTGCTATGATACTTATTAATTTCTAAAAATATTGTAAATACATACATACCTATTTAGAAGTGATGTTATCTTTGCCATTTTGTTAAACTAACAGACCACTCGAGCTAAAAAATGAATAAAATTAAAAAAAGCACGTGTCCAATTAGCAGAGACAAATGTAGAAGCGATGATAGACTTCTTAAAGTGACGTTTTCAGGTGAGAATGCGCGGGAAAGTAAATGACCATGCGTTTCAGTTTAATTATTCAAACTGAATGTGTTTTAAAGTACTGGTACTTTGCCAAATGGATATAAATATATATCTTAACTACAAATGACAATGACAGACATTTTTCGTATATGGGTCGTGCAAGTAAGTAACTACAGGTGCAAATTAGTTTTGCAAATGGCGATAAAACGTCTGAATTTAATTTATCTTTTTATCTGTCTACAAAAAGAAAACCATGAAAACTCTATCTCTCCTATTTCGCATAGTTCTTAGCAAATCGTTCGTTTTGTTTTTTTTTTAATTCCGATCTACTCTAGCAACTGACTTATTCAAATTCTTAAATAAACCACGAGGGCAATGAATATAAGTTAACCATAAATACTGGCATTCGTCTATTTTTAACATAGATACTAAAAAGAGGATTAAGAATACTAAACCTCCTAAGTTTTACGACCAGTATTATATTATATAGATAGAATTAAAAAAAGGAAAAAAATATATACATAAAGTGCAAAATCTAGTATTTTAAAATACGTACTACTTAATTAGTGAAATAAGACTGGTAATTAATACGCGACAGATGGCGGTGACCATTGCAATTAGATTATATTTATCATCACAAGGATTGTCTCTGACACAAATAGGCAAATGAACTTGGCTTAAAATAAACTTATTTCTAAACGTATAGAAAAAACCGGTCAAGTGCGAATCGGGCTTGTGATCTACCTGTATAACGAAAACTTTAAAATCCAATTTCATTAAGGCAGGTGTACTGCTGCGAAAACTTTTTAAAGCCAATGTCTTGTATCTTTCGCCAAATGGCATTTTGGCAAAAGATACACAGCAATATCAATCAATCTGCCTAGCCTTTTCCCAACTATATTGGGGTCGGCTTCCAGTCTTACCGGATTCAGCTGAGCACGAGTGTTTTACGTGGAGCGATTGCCTATCTGACCTCCACAACCCAGTAACTGGGTAACACGATACCCCTTGGCAAGTCTGGTGTCAGATCTCAAGCTTCTGACTACACGTAACGACTGTCAAAGATCTTCAAATGACAGCCGGGACCAACGGTTTAACGTGCTTTCCGAGGCACGGAGGAAACTTGGTATGTTGAAAATGGACACCCATCCACGGACCGACCTCGTTAAGCGTTGCTTAACCTTGAAGATCGACCCGTGCGGCTGTTATTATTTAGCCACGAGCTCCTCCACGAAAGACCCATCACATTCAAAATCAGCCTACTTTGTTCCCACGGCTGGTACTCGGGTGTTCTCTCAGATGGGATCAAAATCAACGCTCGGGCCCACTGACTGTTGGTAAATTGTATGGCATTACTATGTGACTACAAAATATCGGTTCTAGGACAAAGTTGGTTTCACCACGATTATTTCCTTACCATAGACAATTATAATTAAATCAAGAAAGCATATATTAACAAATATATACAAAAGAACTGAGATATGTACCTAGATTCTCGATTAACACGAGAGTGATTTATTTTATTTGATCTGCATCCGATTGAGTATGTCACAGTCAATTGACATGACCTGTAGGTATCAAGGACGAAAATGTTATGATAAACTACTATAGACATGTGTTGTGTTGTGTTCACACATCTCAGTTCCCATAAGGACGACAAGAACTTACTGGAAGGAATCCGACACATCCCATGTCAAAATGAAGTCATAAATGTAACATCCTTTAAAACTCGACCAATAAGGCAATGAATCCTTATGTAATGTGACAATTGATCTAAACATTACCCTCCTTCTGGGGCAGTCGGTTAAAAAGCATTCCAAGTACCAGCCAGGACCAAAATAAACAATTACGTTGATGAGAAGCTCATACAACGTTGTACGAACATTCCTTTAACGAGCGCAGTCCATGTTCCCGAAATAATACCATTGAACGCATCTCTAGCCCGATCAAACGCTTTTAGTCCTTTACCGGTCCAATAAAAACTCCTATTAATTGCGTAAGCACATGTAATAAACTTTTGGATTGGTTAAAAATAACCGACGCAAGAGCACCGGTCGACTCAGTATAAATTCTTAAAAAACATAAACTTCATAGACGCACCACACAACATCCAAACTGACTGTAAATGGCACGAACGATTTTCCAATTTCAAACCATCCACATTCCGATACGAATCAAATTGGAATTGCCGCCAAATCTGACGTATTACTTTTTAAATTTGGAATCACATCCTGAAATCTATGATTAGAACTGGATTCTAATGCACAAAAAATAGAGTTTAGTATAGTTGTTGGATGTTCGTGTAGTTGAATCGTTATGGCGTGCGCAGTGCGGCTAGGATATAGGTCATTGCTCCCCTAAACCTGCAGAGCAGTCAGGGCAGTTCATAAGTACTTCCATGTTTAAATTGCCCAACTTGTATGTACTCTCGGTACAGGATGGCTCGGACATTACTTACTCGGCCCAACTGACCATCCTGCCGGCTTGCGTGTGATAACATCAGGTTTTAGAGCCATTCCTCTCGGGAATGAGGACTATAATTCTAAGAAGGATAAGGTTTTGAATTAAAGGACACGACACGGCATATTTTTGTGTGTGTATCCGAACTTTGTTGTCAAGTCAACAGTTTTGATGCTGTTTTGGAGATATTTTGACTCAGAACTATTCTAGAATTAAGATGTAAGACCTAAATACTCCTATTTATGTTGTCTTTGAAGAACCATTCTGACAATACCATTGCATGTAACATTTAAGTCGAAGAGGATTTTAATAAAAACAGTTGTCGTTTTTAATTATAAGAAAACATGAAACTTAAGTAATACCATAGACAATTTTGCGCAATTATAACAACTATCAACGGATTAATAATCAAGAACAATGACATAATTTGTACTAACAAAAGTGCTGTAATCAAACAGGTAACGGAGTATTTTTAACTGCTGTTTTTCTCCTAATCGTTCGGTTATCACATAGTGTTAAACATTATGGCACAACAGCGGTAATTTTCGTATAAATATTTAGATTTTCTCGCATGTACCGTTTCTGGAGATTTCCGTTGCACTTCACGTGACCAAGAGTGTTGCTTTTCATTAACACGTGCCAAAAATGAGCCGCTTTCAAGTTTCACTATTACTAAGCAATCATCAACATTTCAGCCGAAAGACGTCCACTGCTGGACATAGGCCTCCCCCAAGTGTCACCATACTGATCGGTCCTGTGCGTTTCACATTTAACGATATCTAAATGTGATGAAGTGCAAAAAAAAACATATTACCAATAAGCAAGATCTCGACAAAGTGACATTAGTACTAGCTGACCCCGCGGCTACGCTCCCGTCAACTGGCTATCTACCTACCTATCTACCCTACCTACCTTGCCACTAAAAAATAATGAATTTTATAGGCAAAATTTTGCTACTTTGGGTTACATTATTGCAATTTTCATCAAGATCCCTATTTTTTTAAATCGATCCAGTAGTTTTGGAGCCTATTCGGTACAAAAAAACACACAAACAAACAAATAAATCTTTCCTCTTTATAATATTGGTATAGATTTGGATGACATGCGCTACCGAAATGACACCTGGTCAATCCCTCATCGTTACTAATATTATAAATGTGAATGTAAGTTTGTTTGTTACGCTTTCGTGCAAAAACTACTAAACCGATCATCATGAAACTTTGTACATATATTCTTGGAGGAATAAGAAGTAACATAGGACACGTTTATAAAAAAAAAACAATTTTACGAAAGATAAAAAAAAAAAAATTGACAGAAAATTTTAATGGCTTCGCTGCGAGCGAAGCCGCGGGTAGTATTTATATATTTTTGACAATCATTAAAGCTGATGTAATATTATTTTGTCTAGATTCTAAGGCGAGACTAGAGTTACGATACCAATTCTACGCGAAATACTTTGACATTAATGTCAGACACCCTACTTGACAAAACACCCACAGACAAGTGTTCAAAAATTAAATTTTGAAGCTTACCAGTGGTTTACTGAGAAATGGTAGTTGTTGTGCTGCCTACACATCTTTATCAAACATGGTCATGCTTGATATTTTTGAAAACGGAATTATTGAATGCTTACTCATTTATGGAAACAAAGATAATCTGCCAAATTCATTCTTTAAAATTTCACCACAAAGAATTATGTAATATAACAACACACGTTTAAAAGGGTTTTGAGAATAATTAATTATTCAGAGTGTCTGCACTACTTAAATAAACTAACATTAAAAACTCTTAAAGCTAGTTTTCGCGTCGATACGCAACTAAAACTGAAATATGATCGACATTTATGACTCGTCCGGGAAAGTTACTGGATAATATTTAAATGCCAATCGTTAAAAGTTATTGAGAAATACACCCTTTCTCTGTACTAAGTCAATTGGTTTCTGGGCATTGCGAGAGATCTCAATTAGAGTTAAAGATAACACTTAACATCTTCACACTATTACATCATTCACACCACGCTTCTACATTATTTTTGGTAAAAAAATATCGGATGCTCTACTCTAGACAATGTGACATTGTCTAGAGCACAAAATCTTTGATGACATTTCGGTAGCGACAATCCTCTACTTGGACTTTTGACAATCGATAACGCTGACATAATTTCGATTTGTCTATTACAAAAACGGGGAAATATATTTAGAGGAGGGCCGTAAGAAATAATTACAACATTTATACGGGCCAAGGAGCATTTATTATTACGTCGGAAAAAACTAGTTCACTAAATGTATTGTTTCAACGTGCTAGGTTAGTTAGACAGATGAAATTTTCATTGTTTATTAATTATAGCGTCGAAATTTGGCTCCAAGTTACTAGAAGTAACTCGTAAAACGCACTCGAGATGTGCGTCAGTCATCCTAGTCCTTAATTTGTTTTTACGAAGATTCATTATAGAAAATGTTTGATCATAGATGTATGAAGAGCCGAACATATAAATAATTATCTGAGCATGTTTATTTAAATTGGGGTATATAAATTTTGGTAGAATTTTCAAAAAATCAAGCTTTTGTTTTTAGCGCTAATATTCGAATAATTTATTGTTTTCGCGGGCCGATTTAGTATAGATGACGGGTTTTGATCGCGGGACGGACTGAATCAAATCGGGGGCTGGACTTGACCGGGCGGGCCGCTATTTCTCCATGCCTGGACTAGACCCTCTGGTTAGTTGATATCTTGTTTTCACAATAAGGTTAGGTTGTCTACCTAATTCGAACAGCGCCTGTATCGTTTAAACTGATTTTAATATACCTGGGAGAGGGAACAAGGGAAGAATGGTGAAGCCTCCCATCTAGCAATGAGTTACCTTCTAGTGGGACATGAAATCGGTAACTTACCATTATAATCATCTTCTTGCCCTCATTCCAATTAATACTATCGGCGCTGCATATCTTCTATACCACATCACGATACATCATTCACTATTTCACGTCAGTTTTATAGACATAATAGCTTCTACTAGCGGCTTCGTATGCGTGCACGTCAAAAATTATCCCGAAGGAAAATATACCCGGGATACAAATATATCCTAAGTGCTATTCTTGACTTAAATCTATCTCTGTGCCAAATTTCATCCAGATCCGTCCAGCCGTTTGAGCGTGAAGAAGTAACAAACATACACACTTACAAACTTTCGCCTTTATAATATTAAGTGTCATATTACTAGGATATAATAATAACTCCTTTCTAGATATCATCATCCAATGTCACTATGTGTTTGAAACCGAATATTAGTTTACAATATTACACCAAAACTTTGCTTCAAAAAATCAAAAACGTTAGACCTGACTACCGCAGACAGGTTCATAGCCACGGCATTAAATAAACACCATAAAATTACTCTCCGTTGACGTAAGCAATTTATAGCGGAACAAGCCTCTAAGATTTTATTTTAACTCCCATGTTAGATTGTAACTCATTACTTACAGAATCCTCCTCCGATCCTTATAATGAACTTGGTGACATGTTTATAGAGCTTAGGACTTAGAAACAAGAGTAATCGTGAGGGATTCTAATAACGTTTTAATTTTAAGACGTGTTGAAAACCTCTCCCTTACCTAACTAACACAATTCATCTGGTGCCTTATGAAATCCATTGTCATATTGAAAATTTGAATTGATTCATTTATTTATTCATCAAAATTTATTCTTAAAAAACCGGCCAAGTGCGAGTCGGACTCGCGCATGAATGTTTCCGAACCATTATCGCAAAAAACGGCGAAAAAGCAGGTTTGTTCTATGGCAGCTCCTCTTAAATTTTTATTTTATTCTATTTTTAGTATGTTTTGTTATGGGTATAATTTAGACGGTCACCAAAAATATTTTTAAGACTCTAAGCTTAGGCACCAAAAAAAATAAACAACTCCAAAAAAAATCAATTGACTTTATTAAAAGGGCCCTAAAGTATATAATATTATGATCCAAAATAAATAAAATAACATCAGAAAAATCGCAAACCTCGCACAAATATTATTTTTGGTTCCTAAAATGGATCAACGGTCACCAAATTCTATCCAACTCAAAGATTAATATTACTACCAAAAATCTTACTCCAAAATAGTAAGTCGTCATCCATTGGCGAGAAGAGAAAAAGAGGGCGGCCAGCTAAAACCAAAAAAGCTTTGTTGATCCAGTGATTATGATTTTTCTTATTTTAAATGGGGAATTATAAAACGATCGAATAAAAAAAAACTTTGCGACTGATGATGAGATACTGTTTTAATAACTTGAGTGGTATGAATTAGAGTAAGCGAAGAATTAACTAAAGTAACGACGAATATTGATTAATAATAAAATCCAGAACGAGCTTACAAAAAGTGGATTGTGATTATTCCATTCCCGATTTTAAAATTCTAGTCGTGCGACTAGAAATGCGCGGCGTCCGGGTGTATTCGTGTTTTTAACGAATTAGTCCAAGAGCGAGCGAAGCGAGCTCAGGAGCTTAGGGCACCCCGACACGGACAGGTTAGGTTCGAACGAGATGACGGGAGCTGAAGTGAGCGAGCAAAGCGAGCGAACTCGGCTCCCGTCATCTCGTTCGTGTTAGGTTACTTTAGACCCTGCGGACGGAAATAGGAGCCCCGACCCGTCGACTATGTTGCCAGAGTACTAATCGTACTTGAACCTTGAACCTCAATATATTTAGCGAATTCCATATAACGATAAATAAGCGACGTACGTTTGGGAACCCCAGTATATTAATTGATATTTGGGAAATATTCTAGCGATCGTTAGCTTTTTTAGCCTAACAAAAATGACCAAATTAGAAGTCATGGTATTACATAATTGGTAACATCTAAGTAGTGACAATATATAATATTTGGTCTAAAGTGTATTTTAAAGGCGTCCATATATTTTTTTGGCAGTCAATAATACGAAAAAATGGATTTATTTCATAATATTTTAGGAAACGTTATTTGGTGACCATTTATCCATTTTGGTAACCGTTTAGAATTTTTTTGGTAGTAAAATAGGTACTTTTTTGGGCGGTGTTTAAACACAAGCCTTTTGTTATAGCGGCAACAGAAATTCATCATCCGTGAAATTTCAACTGTCTAACCACCACGGTTCATGGGATATAACCTTGTGACAGACAGACAGACAGACAGACGGACACTGGAGTCTTAGTAATAGGGTTCCGTTTTTACCCTTTGGGTACGGAACCCTAAAAAGCAAAAGTATGAAAAATAACTTCAGCTATGCGACCTAAGCTAAATTAACTTTGCTTAGCTCTTGATCAGCAACCGGCTATAAGAATGAAATTTACTTGTCAAATAATTATGTACGTATAAAAAATTTCCATCTGGCCCTATAAACTTAAATCTTCCAACTAAATTAATCTGTTATATCCCACTACTGGGCAATCTTCTTGTCCCTTTTCCACATACGTCTGTTCTGTACCATTGCGGGTCAGTTCATCTGGTAAAAATAATTAATTATAACATTAATATTGTGATCAATAACATGTTTGGCCCATGGTTTGACTCATACGTCACTACTAAGTACTAATCCAAAACATAATTAAACCATACGCATCAAACAGTATTTATTTCAACTGGATTTGATCTAGACAAAAAAAGTTGTGTCACTGTCCATTCATAGATAGGGGTCAAAGGGTCCGGTATCCTGCCATTAACGACAGCTAGCGCCACCTCACACGTTGACCATAAACTAACGGCGCCATCTTGATAAATGAACTGTCAAACATCTATCAAAATTTACAGTTGGTAAGGATCACTTTACCTTCGAGAAGAATTAATTGTTTGTTCTATTGTCAAGTCATATTATTATATTTTTATTGCTACATGCTAATTGCGTGTTTAATCGTTATAAGTCCTGAATTTCCTGACCTAACATGCTCTAAGAACATTTTATGGCTTGTACACATTTTTCTTTAGACTATCGAGCCTTGTTTGAATAAATTATGTATTTCTTTATTCCATAGCCCTTGATGTTATCAACCAATCATATTAAACAACACTCCGTTTAACAAAAGTAACCTAAAAATAAAACCAAGTAGGTGTATTTTAGCGCCAAAAGTTGTCATTTGCATTTTTAAACATACCTACCTGTTCCATTCTACTTCTTATCTTTAAAATGATGGCGACATTCGATTTTTAAAATTTAACTCAAAGAAGGTTCGCGGCAAAAAAGTTTAGATGTGTTTCCGGGTGTGAAATGTGGTCGGACCATTTGGTTTTTGAGCGCATTTGGCGGCGGAAAAAAAATAATTGGGATAAGTCCGAAACATGGCACAACATGGATTCCGTAAGTGTTAAATTAATATTAAATAAGAGGTTTTACTTTTAAACAAAATGGATACTTGTAAACTTTATATGTATCAGTCAATTTTATTTATTGAATTGTTCCAAATTAACGACTAAATTAAAATGCGTTTATTTTAAGCGTACTGCGCTTAAAATAAACGCATTTTAATTTAGTCTGTAGATTTATTTTAGACTTTAGACTCTGCAATCTGAATTATAGACATACGACATCTTTCTGTTTTTAATTCAGTTAATTAAAATTTGATACAGGTAGGTATCTACAAAAGTAAGTACGTTTCAAGTATTCAGGGTTTGAAAAAAAGGAGAAAAGGCAACAAAAAGACCCAGCAAATACAATCAGCTGAAGCAGTTTCTAAACTGTGAATTTACAGCAATCTATGATTACGCGTCGCCATGCCAAATATTTGTAATCATGCATTACCGAATTTGCTTAAAAGCGAAATGCATCACCTTATGCAACTTGTAACTATGAAACTGCTTACTGCTGTAAACAAAAGCCTATGTTTGTTAAATAATCGCTTCCGAATATAGGGTCGGCCGAATACTTTACTGGATCGATGCAATTTTAACGAGTATTACTTATTATTAGCCCATACTGTCCCACTGCTGGATAAAGATCTCCACCTATTTAAGTTTTTGGGCCCTTTTAACATACCGAGGTTCAAGGATCTTCTCCATAACAAGATATTTTTCCGAATGGACAGTTCAATCAATTATAAATTTTTGACGTTCAAAAGTGTCGCATAATGGCCTAATTAAATAAAGAATTATATTAGGATTTGATTTATTTATTCAAGGACCCGCCTGCGCAACCCTGGGTTATTTTATTGACTCCAAGTTACTACCCCTTGTTATTTATGGCATTTATGTATGTCATACATTAATTTAACCTTATAGGGAGTTACGTTTTTCACGCTCAAGAGCCATTTTTTTTCCTGGTAGTAAATAATTTAAAGTGTGGCCAAAGGTGAATTCTTATTTATTTATTAAAACTTCATGTACAATGGTGATACATAGGCGGACTTAATGCAGCAAGGCATTCTCTACCAGTCAACTTTTGGGTTAAAAAGGACACAACAGTGGTAGCAGTACAAAATAAAAAATAAAAAAGAACAATTATTAAAATCTGATATTAATAAACTATCTAACTAATAAAATACATAAAGCTATTTATATTCAGTTTCTCTGTTCCTTCCTTCTTATCCTTCTCTCTTTCCGCCAACAAAGAATTTTCTCCTGCGCACACGCAACCCTAAGTGTGTTTCGTAATCATAAACGTTTCCGTGTAAAGATGGCAACTGTTTTTGCGAGCACTCTCACGTGTAAGGGGGCGCGTGAGAAATGCATCTTGTATTCTAATCAGGTTGTTGCTTCCTCTAGCAAAGATCTAGCGTTATGTAACTGTAGGTAACGGAAAGAGTTTGAGGTATATAGGCTTTAGTTCTACCGAATGAGAGTCTATGTGCGGAAAAGGGAGTCCCACGAATACTATTAGGTCTTTGGTTACCTGGCTTAAGACTAATATCTATTTCTGAGTTAACAACTTGAAGATGAGTATTTGTCAAATTTTACTTCATCTGTCAAACGTTTGTATAAGGGCTCTTTCAATTAAGACGTTTGGGGGTTGGTCTGCTGCGGCGCTGCAGCGATGTGGGTGTCGTACTGCGCACGGACAGTTGTTTTTTTTCATATAATGTATACACACATACTCGTCCTGCTGTCATGCGGATCCGGTGCGCCGCACAGCTCTCTGGGTGTATAAAATTGATTAGGTTGTATGAAAAAGTAAAAATAATAATAATTGCCCCATTGCAGTATCTCTACGTTGACGTCGTGGTGGGGCTTGCGCGCTTCAATGATCCCTAGGTCTGTGCCGTAGATTTTACTTTGCCGCAATATGTCTACGGTGAGGGGCCAGAATAAGAGAGAAACAATCCGCAGGATCCCACGTACCTGATTTCCAGAGAGAAGTCTTGTCCCTCATCGCCTGCTTGCCTTTATTGGCCTGTCGGATTGAACACTGACGGGGAACAGAGCTCCCACCTCTCTCTTGCCTTAATTGGCTGGCTCGAAAGGAGATTCGCAAGAATAAACGTGCTCGGAAGAAGGAAGTTAATCCAGTAAAATGCTGGTAGGGATCTTGACCTTACTTTCGGGATTTGCCTGATAGCCGTGCTATACCTCTCTACTCCTCAAGCACCTCCGGATATGTTGCCCCCTTGGCGCTTCGTCACTAAAGTGCAAGCGGCCCATTAATTGAGTGTGATAGTTACCCTCGGCCATTGTATAGCCGTATAGTTCAATAGTGGTCAGGCATGGGCCACTAGTCCTCCTATAGTTTTAGGCAATCGATCTACTAAACCTACCAAACCCATAGACCAATAATTTTTTCTCCATATTTTGCAATAGTCCTTCACCAAACGGGGATTGCCCACTTGCGCAGTGCATACAGGAATAATCGTCGGTTCGTGTCACATTTCCTGATACATCCTTAACAAGGCCTGGACAGAGTTGGCTTCGGCACCTCGCACGCCTTTCAAAGGACCGAGACGCCAAGGTCCTGAGATTGTCAAAGTCAAAGTAATAATTATATGTGAAAATGAATAAATAAACTGTACTGTACTACTGTACTGAACTGTTGTGGGCGCCGCAGCATTCTGACACCAAACGTCGAAATTGAAAGAGCACTTATAGTAGGGTTTGACACACGTTTTCAACTCTAAATATCCTGTTCAGTAACTTGTCTTAAGTTTTAGAGATTCTAGTGTGAGGCTAGTAGAAAACAAAAGTTAATGAAAAAGATGGATATAAGCAAAGTTGTTGATTTATAAGATATCTAAATTCTCACACTTGATCATCAACTTAAGCCTTATTTCCTATTGGTTTAGCTTATTCCCTATTGGCATAGCTTATTCCCTATTGGTTTAGCTTATTCCCTATTGGCATAGCTTATTCCCTATTGGTTTAGCTTATTCCCTATTGGCATAGCTTATTCCCTATTGGCTTAGCTTATTCCCTATTGGCTTAGCTGGCCTGACTGTTGTCAACGAGCCAAATCAGCCAACATTTAAGATTTTGATAATAAGCAGAGACGTTAAAAAAGACAGGCAAGAAATAGTTTATGAGCTAACGCCATTTTGAAAAGTCCTAATAAGCATAGTTCGATAGCTCTACCAACAGTTTTTGTAACTATATCCTATTGATTCGGTTGTTACAGACCCTTCTAGAACCGGAAACCAGAGCAAAGCATGCTCAAAACATTGGGTACTTTGAAAGATTGTTTACAAGCAAAATTATGTAGTACCCACAACAACACATTAACGACATTTCCAATGTTTACAGATTGATAAGAACACGGGTTGGTATCAGAGGGAATTTTGTAATAAAGAAATTTTTCAGAGGCCAAACATTGTACTGTAACTTTGTTAGTTGCATAAATGATATAACATAAGTTACTTTGGTTAGCAAAAAAAAACCTATTTAACAAACTAGCTGTTTAGCAACTGCGCCAAAATAACAGGGGCCTTACCTTAACGTGACAAAACTATCATGGTTCCACTGTGACAGAGAGACGGAGCTATACAGCACGAGGAGCACTATCCCTATTTCACAACGGAATATCCAAGCCAGGCTGTGTCCCAGCAGTGGGAACGTTGTGGTCTAATATGTATAATACTCCTACTACCTAGTAGGAGATAGATTTACATAGTAAAGCTGTCGGAGTCCAGTTCAATTAACCTACTCGTAACAGTCCTCTTGAACTAGACATAATTTTATGAATTAAATGAAAGTTTATCTAACACAATTATACAACATAAAATAACAAAAAGTCAAATTAAAAAAGAATATTATTTTTTAACATTCGAACATCACGTTTTGTTCGTAAACTGATTATTTTTTTATCAAAAAGTATCATCTGCTACGCGTGAATCGTTTATCATAGAGATTTTAAACGCAACCCGCGCAGATAAACATCTTGTCTATGGTTCACGCGAAAAATCAAAAAGATCGTGCGTGTCCGTTATAAATGATTTATTGAATGCGTTCTGTTGAAAAAAAAGGTGAAATAAAATAATCGTATTGTTGTGCTAACTGTACGTTTATAGATTTTCAACGAATATTAGAACGAAACGGATACAACGAATTAAATAGGTATCAGAATGGACCACAATTGATTCATCTAGGATGAAAAAAAATGTCATCTATTGTTGATATTTGTTTAGTTTTAGCTATTAATCTTTAAAAAACAATTAAACAAAGCCTTCGTAAATTTAAACGGATAATGATAACGCCATCTAGCGGATTTCGGCCACAGTGACCGCATTCCTTGCTCCTCATGGTGGTTGCGAGCTCAGATTTGCTCCACTGTCATGTGACTTGCATATCCAACTTTGGTATCTTATAATAAATAATAATAAAAGCCTTTATTAACAATCTTACATGTTACATTTCATCTTATAACTAATTATATACTACTAATATTAAACATGGTTGTTTATGAAAGCAACGTAATCATTTTTTTTTTTTTTGTATTAGACACCGGTTTCGTGATTGTCTTGCTCTTTGGCATAGGCCTCCCCAAGTGTTCTCCACAACGTTCTATCCCTTGCTATCCTCATCCAGCATGGTCCTGCTACCTCCTTGATATCATCCTCCCATCTTCGATGCGGTCTGCCTTTACCTCTCTTTTTATATCTAGGGCACCATTCCGTCACTTCGTTCGTCCACTTTTCTGTCTTACTTCTTGTTAGGTGTCCTGCCCATTTCCATTTCAGTTGTTTGATTTGGTATTTTATATCTATAATCTTGGTTTGTTTTCTGATTGTTTTTAACCTAATTTTGTCTTTTGATTTTATGTTGAGTATGCTTCTTTCCATTCGGTGTTGACAAGTTTCTAGTGATTTGATATTTTTCTTTGTACAACTCCATGTCTGACATCCGTAGGTCATGCTTGGTAGTATGCATGTGTTAAATATTTTCTTCTTCCCTTCTATTGGTATATCCGAGTTTTTCATAACGTCTTTTAGAGCCCAGTATCTCTTCCATCCTAGGTTTATTCTATTTTGAATTTCTTTTGTTGTGATGTCTGTTGGAGATATTATTTGGCCTAAGTACGTATATTTGTTTACATATCCCAGTTCAGCAGCATTTTCAGGTTTAATGGTATCTTAATAAGTCTAATATCAACTGTAATTTCTGGCTACTGATCCGATTACGAAACATTGTGGTTTAGAATAGCGAAATATGGTTGGCTGTCCACGAAGAGTTCCTGACAGTCGTGCTGCCGGCCTAACCTACTAGCTGCCTACAATACGACCTGCCTGCCCGACCTGTTCCCCGGTTGGCTGCCCACGTCTTGCGAAGCCGGACCTTAATTTCATACATAATTTTTAGTTTATAACTGTTTTTTTATTTGTATTAACGTGGCTTATGTGTGGCTCAGCTCACCTGAGCGACCCATAACGCTACAGTCTGGCGCCCAACGTGGGGCCCTGGTTGGCTGCCCACGAAGAGTTCCTGACAGTCGTGCTGCCGGCCTAACCTACCAGCTGCCTACAATACGACCTGCCTGCCCGACCTGTTCCCCGGTTGGCTGCCCACGTCTTGCGAAGCCGGACCTTAATTTCATACATAATTTTTAGTTTATAACTGTTTTTTTATTTGTATTAACGTGGCTTATGTGTGGCTCAGCTCACCTGAGCGACCCGTAACGCTACAGTCTGGCGCCCAACGTAAAATCAGCTTCCTTTTCAAAATTCTAAAAAAAACTACCACTAGCATTTTCTTTTGGACTCTTATTTGGCTTAGTCTCTTCATATTTATTTATTTACCTAATTCACTTTTTCTCTTCTTCTTCTTTCTTCTTCTCAACACATCTTCATACCTACTTACACTACACCACACACACATCCCTTTTACCCTCTGGTAATTGGCACCCATTCTTCACTTGGAAGTGTTTTTAAAACCATTCGTGGTCACTCACAAGCTGGGGTTTGGTTTACTCTACGACGTACTGTAGGAGAATATCCTATAGTCGTTACCATAACGTTCCATAACAAACTCTCTAACACTCCACTACCCCACACACATCCCTTTTACCCTCTGGTAATTGGCACCCATTCTTCACTTGGAAGTGTTCTTAAAACCATTCGTGGTCACTCACAAGCTGGGGTTTGGTTTACTCTACGACGCACTGTAGGAGAATATCCTATAGTCGTTACCATAACGTCCATAACACATAACTCTCTAATACTCCACCCTACACACAGCTCTTAAACACTCTAGGAAGACCTCCTAAACACTCAACTCTAGACTCTTGAGTCGCCTTTAGCACTCATTCACCCTCACCCTCACCCACTTCAGTCTCACTCACCTTCAGTCCCACTCGACTTTCAGTCTTTATTTTCTCTGAATAAGGCTATAATGCATTATTCCTTTTTTTGAGCGGTAGCAACTCATTAAATAAGCCCCTAATGCATTATCTTTTCTTAGAGGTATTCTTAAAACCCTCTAAACCTTAAACTCAAGTTCCTCTTGAGCTCTCTTAAAACTCAATTGGTCTCTTAAACTAGGGGTTTTTCTTAAACTTTAAACTTTTCGAGCGGATAAGCAACTCGTTAAATAAGCCCTAATGCTCTCGAGCGGATAAGCAACTCGTTAAATAAGCCCTAATGCTCTCTTCTAAATTGGGTTTTCAAACAGGTGCGGGTTACGACACCTAATTAAAAAAAAAGCCTTCGTAATTACAATATAAATATTTCTTTGTTGGAGTATGCGTCATTGAATGTGAACCATATCTCCTATGTGTGAATGAATGAATGTTTGATGGAAGCATGGAAGGATGTTGTATGTTGGAACAAGGACTTATTTTAACCTTCAAAATTTTCAATGGAGTTGAAAATTTTCCGGGGTCGTTGGGGAAATGTGGTATTTCGCTATTCTAAACCACATATTTTAGCTATTTCACTGAGTGAGCTGAAGTGTTCTCACCTAATTCGCACTTAGGTCTCATAATACTTACTCACACTGTATTCATATTATTCCATGCCAAAACATTTTACATCGCATCGCATCTATTATACGTTTTGTTGGTTTTTGCATTACTATTCTGCGAATCGGTCTAAAACGATTCGTTTTCTTATAAAATATCTAAAATAAAATAAATAATTATCATATTTTTCAATGTTATGACACCTACGTCAGGTTTTCAAACTGTCAATACTTTTCCTTTTAAATTTTCTGTCATAGAGTTTCTCACTAGCTTAGCCTATGAAGATTACTTTTGATTTATATAATTTAAATTCTTTTTATCAATATGTTAGCTCCTCAAATATTGTATTTTATAACTTAAATTAATTTACACGCTCTCAGAATTCATCGAAGAGGTTTTGGATTGAATATTACTGGCTGTTTTGAATACTGGCAAGTTGCATTTTTGTATGACAACAAGATGTCACTAACTTAAATTCCAATGAAGAAAAAGGACAGGCGGCTGATATAAAAGACAGAAAAGCCGAAGGCTTGGCAGTCTTCAATCTGGTCTGAAACCGAAGAGTCGCCTAATCGCTAAGCCATAAAATACGAGGAGTTCCTGACAGTTGTGCTGCCTGCCTAACCTACCAGCTACCTACACGGCTACCTCCCTGCCCGACCTGTTCCCTGGTTGGCTGCCCACGAAGAGTTCCTGACAGTCGTGCTGCCGGCCTAACCTACCAGCTGCCTACAATACGACCTGCCTGCCCGACCTGTTCCCCGGTTGGCTGCCCACGTCTTGCGAAGCCGGACCTTAATTTCATACATAATTTTTAGTTTATAACTGTTTTTTTATTTGTATTAACGTGGCTTATGTGTGGCTCAGCTCACCTGAGCGACCCGTAACGCTACAACATATATCACTATTTTTTTATTGTGGGTATTCCAATATCTTATATTTCGCGCTTGACCAATATCTCACCTGATGATAAGCGATGATGTGGTCGAAGGTAAAGCACGCTTATCTAGAAGTAACCTATTCACTCTTGACTTAAAGACCCTGAGGTTGTAGCTATCCTTAGCTTGAACGTATTTCCAAAACGTTTCGTGCGTATGAGTGGGAAGTGCACCATGAACCGATGGCGCATCGCCTTACGTCTAGTAGTCCGATGATGGAACGGGTTAGGCGAAATTAGATCATGCAATTCCATCGCACACTCCCCGAAATGCAACCGTTAAAAAACCGACAAGCTGGCAACTGGATGACGATGTTCAAGGCTCTGAAGCTTTGACTTGACCAATGCCTCATTGCCGATGAGACTCTTAGCCCGTTTTTCAAACGTTTGTCTTTTAAATAAAAAATATACAGAAGATTTTAATGCCAAAGGCATACCATACCATGCCATGCTTTTTTTTTCCGAACTAAATAAATGGTTCCTATGTGGTGGGCTAAGGGAGCGAATCCGTGGTGTAAAGCTATTCCGTGATATAGCTTAGCTTAGAAATTGACTCTATGTTTAGTATCTCGTAATCCCCTTAGACGTTATGTCCAGTATTGCAAACTTCTTCTTCTTCTCATTATTGAGGATCGTAGGCTCCGGTTCAAAATTGCCATCACCACCAGCTGAAATTTCCTAAAGGAAGTAGCTTCTTTCACTTGTTCAGAACATCGTATTAGTGATCAACCTGGTAGTCTCTTTCCTTCGGCTTTGCAAGTTAATGAATTGTTAAAAGAAACAAAAGACAGAAGGGAAAAGAGTGTATTTGCGCCATGAACGACGCATACCATACAAAACAGGGATGACGCATACCATAAAAAAACAGAAGGAATAGTGGGTTCGAACCCGAGCAGGCTTTTACTTTGAGTAATTTATTTCATCACCACTGCTCTCAAAAAGGTGAAGGAAAACATCGTGAGGAAATCGGCATATCCTGGAACCAAAAATTCGAAGACATATTGACATTGGGCGTGGTGGATTATAGCCCACTCCTTTTCTATGAGAGGAGGCCTGAGTCCCAGCAGTGGGAACATTAATTGTCTGTATGATGATGAATACAACAAAGTATGCGTCACAACGATCAACATAATGCTGGGACTCTAGTGCGAGACAGAGCCACAGCGCTGGTTTTCAGCGGATGACGACAACTGGATGACGCTGAACGCGAACTAATGAAACCTTAGCCGCATTGACATAAAACTAGCACCCTAAGTTTTCAAATGTCAGTACATACGCGTTCAAAAAAACAGACCTACACAAAATACTCCCAATTTGAATTGAATGTCTTTATCAACCCAAGGTGTATCAAAATATAATACCTAGGCTATCTAGATTGCATCTAGATCCAGGCACTGAATATCAACAGCAAGATACAAGCTGCAAATGCCTATGTCATGTGTTTACACTGTGTTTTAATTTTAATGGGACGTCAATTATAATTTTGTAATTTATTAGCGTAGGACTAGGAACAAATATGGCTAAGTATTAGTAATTATTGTTTTTGAAGAGTTTTAACAAGGGTTTTTTCTTTCATCATGTGTATTAATTAAGTGGTATGTGTCAAAATGTGTTCATATGTAGATTTCATGTAAAATAAGAATGTTTGCTGGTCTAAATAATGAAATTTAAGAAAAACGAAAGAGTATAAAGTAGCCTACACAAACGCAGTTGTATGTGTTGGTTAAAGATAGGTACTAACTACTCAGTTTTTTTTGGCATTAATTATCTTGGGCTGAAATTCTTATGTAGCCATTAGTATAAATAAAGCCATTAAAGTTTCCACAGCTGGGACAGGTCTCCTTTCGTCTGAATTCTTCATTTTAGAACAATATATGGATTTCTCGCAATATTTTCCTTATTAGATTTTAAATTAATGATGATGGAATACTTTACCCACAAAGTTTCCACCACTGCAAATTATTTATCCAAAATAGGTCAATTACTTTTAAGGTAATGTAAACTGACTGATTAGGATAACTCATAATTAATAAACCTTTGTACTTTGGACCATGACTTATATGCAATCACCGTAGCCGCAAAACCACATTTAGATAGAATACAAAGTCTACAAGAAGGACGAGTGCAAAATCCATGGGGAGGAAGGAAAAAGAGTTACAAAACCATTAATTGATAAATTGATGAGTATTTGGAAACATAATTGAATAGGTTAGTGAATAGGTAAAGGCAAGCGTGTTACATCGTCGACCACATCATCGCTTACCATTAGGTGAGATAGTGGTCAAGCGCGAGCCTATAAATAATAAAAAAAAAAACTATACCAATATTATAAAGCTGAAGTGTTTGTTTGTTTGTTGTTTGAACGCGCTAATCTCAGGAACTACTGGTTGGAATTGAAAAATTATTTTTGTGTTGGATAGTCAATTTATCGAGGAAGGTTATAGGCTATATAACATCACGCTACGGCCAATGGAAGCGGAGCATAAATGAAAAATGTTGCAAAAACGGGCAAAATTTTTCTTTTTTGAGAGTTTCCGTTGCGTGCGCTGCGTAAGCGGTTAAAGTTATACAACAATCATGTATGTAGTGTAGATACGGTAGGGTAAGTAGGGTAAATGGGTAGGTAGGTAGCCAGTTGACGGAGCGAAGCCGCGTGGGACAGCTAGTAAAGTTATATAAGTTTTACACGATTTAGAATTTTTCATTTTTGAACACGGCCTGTAAGTACTTATAATTAATATTAGAACCCAGTTTACCACAATCCTACAAACTTATAAAGTAGAAAGTTTGTGAGTGTGAAAGTGTGTTTGTATGTATTTCATTTCTTCACGCTCAAACGGCTGGACGGATCTAGATGACACAAACATAGATTATAGTCCGGAATAGCACATAGGATTTATCCCGCAAATATATTCCTTCGGTATAATTTTTGACTTTTACGCAAGCGAAGCCGCTGGTAGAAGCTATTGACACCATAAACACAGAACATAATAGAACTGAGAATTTCACCTTCATCATCATCATCATTTCAGCCGAAAGACGTCCACTGCTGGACATAGGCCTTCCCCAGGCGTCGCCACACTTATCGGTCCTGTGCGTTTCGCAACCATCGGATTCCCACAGCCTTTCCAACATCATAATCCTCTCCAGCATGTTTTCTTCCATACATTTAGGCCTTTCTAGACCATAATCTTTCACACATATTTTCTTTGGTCTTCCTTTACCATCACCATGCATTTCCTCCTCATTCCATAATCATATCATACCCAAATGTAAAGATTAAAACAGCAGAACACAAGAACAATAAAATTATATTAACACACACAGATCTTGACCGCAGTATAGATGTGTTGATTGCATTCAGTTTCATTGATGTGCCCTATCTCTAAAACCTTTAAACCCGGATTAAGTCGTCTTAACAGTAGATCAAAGTACCAGGGTCCCACGAATGCATAGGAGATCTCCGTGACGCAACCACGTGGTGTATTAGGAAAAACGATAACATTTTCTTACGTCACCGTAATGGCTATTGCTATTAGTGTCTATCTTTAATTTTTATGACATGTTAGTAAACTCCTGTACAGCTAGAGATAGGTCGACTTAGTGCAAATAATTTATACTACTCACATGTTTTTTCATCTATTTTAGTGATTGATACTTACACAAATATTTAGTTTCTTTGTGTGTTGAAAAACGTCATTTGATACACTTGGGAATTTGTCATTGCAGTCGAGGTAGACGTAATGTAAATAAATTCACTTCAAAATACAAACACGTAACACGGTTATAACATCATAATTATATTCATAGTCTTGACTTCTGTACCAAAGACCAATGTTGGACATACATCGTTCTCCATCGCTTCCAAACCCTATCTCAGTGCATACTTATCCAACAATGAACTCAAAAGTATGGCCAACATTGCCAACACCCATAACATCACCATATACGCAATAAAAATGAGCAAGCTGTCAATACTGTAGAAAATTGACAAAAATATGACAACTAACAAACTGATAATAGGTATCTAACAACAATCGATAAGTTCCTAATAAATACGTACTTGTGATTAGAAATTCAAATAAAACCAGGAACTACAGGTGTCGGACACAGGTGCACTTTGCAGACTGATTTTGAAAAAACTATGGGGTGGAGAGAACAGAATTGTATAGAGAAGATTGTTTTAAAATTATTTTGCTATAAGAGAAACTATGGATGGATTTTACGAAAGATGATATATGACTGGAAGAGGGGTTGAATTCTTAGATGCCGACTTAAAAGATATTTATTGAAACAGAAGCAATGCTACGCAGACCCCAAGTTAATTAGGACAAGGACAGCAGTTTAAAGTAAAACAGAATATTTTGTAAACTCTATACGACTACTTTTTTATGATATTTTTTAATGCATTTAGATATAAATTGCAATTAAAAACGTTAAACATTTTATCGGAGCAAAAGTTAATTCAAATTACTTTTTTCATTACAATTCTCATTATTTTTTATCGGAATAAACTTATGAATTTTATTTTTAATACGCAGTTAGATTCATTATTACAGTTAGATTAAAGATAACTTAATAAGTGCTGTGTAAATTAGAACATTAACTGTGACAAAATAAATAGGTACCTAATAATAAAGAAAGAGAAGAAAAAGCAGACCAAAACAAATAAAATCTGACAGACCAAGGCGAAGATGGAAGGCAGGTCGAACTGGACTCCAGGAGATATAAGAGTGAGGAAAAGGGCGAAGCAGGATTTGGCCCTGCAGTGGGACAATACAATTTAAGGTCATTTAGATTAGATTCGAAAGGAAGCGTAACGTTCTGCAATGATTTTTTGTAAATATTTATATGTGATAAAACAAAGCTACACATGACTGAAAAGTCACTAAAACTGACATATAGACACATTTTCTTCTCTTTTTTCCGAACACACAGCATAAATATCATAGAACTAAATCTTTCTCTGTATTATCATTTCTTTGACAAAACTTCGAGACGAAACAAGCAAACTTTTTTAGAACTAAAAAAAATGGCTCCTTTGATGTCCATTCCTGTTTTGCCGGTGGCACGTGCCTCGAAGCATATGTTTCTCTATAATTGCAGACCTAGTAGCCATATGCTTGTAATTCTCTCATATATATACACGTGCAAACATCCTTCTTTCTTGAGTTATAAGGTTGACTTTTGCTTGTTTTATTTTGTTGTGGTTATGTTGTTACCACTAAAAGTAGCTGGATACTAGATCACCTGTACAAATTAATGTTCGATTATTGTGTCTTATGATGCCTCGGTGTTATTAAGAGGGGAACAGCTACTAAATTTGCATATCTAATCGATTGCGGTAATGAGAACGATTCCCTGAATAAAGTGTTTGCTAACTTGGTAAGAAAACATTAATGTTACAATGTATATACTACAAGTAAAATTTTAAAAGCCCCCAACACATTTTTATTCCATGCTACTTAATTTAGCTACTTGTAGACACGCTTCGATCGACACGTAATTTTGACACGATATCTTGAGAAAACACCCCGATTCAAACAGTAAAATGCCCATAATTTTAGAACGGCTCAGGATCCGATTTTCATCAAACATAGCTAAGAACACTCTCAATACCTTACAAAGAAAAAATAAAAATACAAAATTGGTTCATCCGTTTAAGAGTTGTGATGCCACAGACAGATACACAAACACTCAGGTACACAATTCAAAATTATAACACCCCACTTTTTCCGTCGGGGGTTAAAAATAACATGTGTTTACTTGTCAAGACGACTAGAGCGCTGCTAATAGACAGAGTTTTTAAAATTTAATATAATAACTCGAACATGATTATGAATAAACATTCAGTAGGTAATCGTAATATCCATAATACGGTGATAAAGGCGGCCCTGACATTTGCGATGCAGTTAACACAGGCGTCAGCAAGTAGCGACGAAATGTATCCATAACCTTATTTCATGGTAATCTCAAAGACAGCGGCGGTTCGGTAATAAAAATATACAATTCTTATATTAATTAAACCCTATTAATTGAAACTATAAATGATTATATACCAGGTCATAAAATGGATAAAGATGAACAAAATCTTGCCACTGAGGACTTTTGCATACCTTTTAAGATTGTTATACATATGCCTGTAGTTGGCACGAAAGATTCCACCAATCAGGGGCCTTACCCTGACGTGTTAAAAGTATCATGGTTCCAATGCGGCCGAGAGACGGAGCCATACAGGACGAAGAGCACTATAACTTTTTGTTCTCAGCGGAATCATGATAGCGTTAACACGTTATAGTACGGCCCTGGTGGCCCTATTATGTCGTGTTATATCTATCATTGTTATAGTTTGAGAGATAGAGACGGAGCTATACAGAACAAAAATCACTATCTCTTTTACACAAAAGAATCATGAGCTTGTAAGCTATAAGCATAACTTAGTTTAAGTTTCAAAATATGCTGGTATATATGCGGCTTTAGTCTCCAAAACGTTGTTAAGGTTTATTGGACTAGGTATGTTTAAAAAACCAGTTATCATGGGTAGTCTAGAGAAAATTCAATATTGCTATCTGAAACAATTGGCGGAAGTACGTTTTGGTTCAACCTGATAAGTCTAGTAACTAGTAGTTTTCATTACAGCACGAACGTTAGGAACTGACAAACATTCCTTGAGATAGAACAACTGTTACTTTTATTTATTTTGTTGAAAACACTTTTATTTCACATTCAGGCATCACCATCTTCGTTCCCCTGTACTAATTTATTTGGTGTCATCGCTGCACGTCTTCGTTTTCTAACACCTATATTTACCATCATCCCAATAGTCCCAGATATTATTTTAAGAGCAGACCAAACACAGTCCCTTGCTAAGTCGAAGAAATAGAGTCGAAGAAGTTGCAAATATATTGAAGAAATATTTATAGAATTTCATAAGATTCATTAGTACAAGAAATATAATTCAAACTTATCTGAGAACAAAAAGTAACTACTAAGTACTAACAACGCATTGTAACAGGTCAGTGAACCGATTTTAAATAGTTTTTTTTTTCGATTTATTCGCTAGTTTTTACTGATTAAAGGTTGTTCAACTTTACACTACATAGAACATGAGATAACATGTTTAACGTGCCACTTCGCATTGCTTTACAATTTATTTTTGAGCTCCTTATATTTCTGAGTTGAGCAGTAAGCTACATAATAACTTACAAATGCTACCACTGTCTCGACAGGTCCACACAAATCTGTGTGGTGCTTTCCTCAAAAGATAATTCAGAAGTTAACCTACATGGTTCTCATTTGATTTGGACATCACGAAATCTAAGAACTTTAAAAGAGACTTTGAGTTTTGAGTTTTTTAGTGTAAATAATAATTTACGAGTTAAAGTGTTATTTTTAGCCAATGGACAAACTACATTATAATTACACTATTAATTAATATTATAAAAGCGAAAGTCTGTGCGTGCGTGTGTGTGTTTTTATGTTTGTTACTTCTTCACGCTCAAACGGCTGGACGGATCTGGATGAAATTTGGCGTAGATATAGATTGTAGTCAGGAATAGCACATAGGATACTTTTTATCCCGGGAATATATTCTCTAGGAATAATTTTCTCCATTCACGCGGATGACGTCGCTGGCAGAAGCTAGTGATTTATAAAGAGTTTGAATTCTCACAAATAAACAAAATTAGAATGAAAAACTAGATCAAAAATACCCTTACTAAAACGTTGACCGTCTAAACGAAGAGTGAACTGATTTTTAACCAGTCGATGATACGATGCGTGCTGAGATAGGAGCCTTTTCGGTCTCGCACGGGGTTTATTATTTTTATTTTTTATTATTGTTTGTGTTTTGCTTATCTCGTGTTGCCTGTGCGGGTCACAAATAAATAATTTTTATTTCTTTCTTTTTTTCTTTCTTTCTTTCTATACGAAGAAAACATTTCATAATAACAAAAGTTTAAAAGATAATAATTAAAAGTTAAGCAAAATGTCAGATCAAACATTACGTCAGTCATTGAAAGTGGAATTTTGGGTCAGTCAATGAGAATTACAATATTCTTTTTAAAAAATGTATCTACACAATTATCTTCGCTTTTCTGTTTTACGAGTATTTTTCAATACGTACTTTGTTTCTACTCATTATACTTTGTAATAAGTTAAAACAATACTTACTTGATAAGACTCATTTTTCAATAATACGTGAGTTGTCAAGTCAATAGAATGTTTTCTCACTTACTTTAGAAAAAACAATCCAAAGCGCTTAATTAAGTTAGTCATAAACTAACAAGTAATAGAGAAATCCAGCCAAGTTCGAGTCGGACTCACGAACGAAGGGTTCCTTACCATTATCGCAAAAACGGCAAAAATATCATGTTTGTTGTATGGGAGCCCCGGTTAAATATTTATTTCATTCTGTTTTTAGTATTTGTTGTTATAGCGGCAACAGAAATACATCATCTGTGAAAATTTCAACTGTCTAGCTATCACGGTTCATGAGATACAGCCTGGTGACAGACGAACAGTGGCGTCTTAGTAATAGGGTGCCGTTTTTACCCTTTGGGTACGGAACTATAAAAATTAAGAATAAGTGGTATACAAGAACTATGTATAATAGGCGTTTTTATATTCTTAAAAAAGATCGCATTCTTAATAGGGTTCAGTACAATCCCCTGGAGAACGCCAAGAAGTGTGGTCGGGCTTGCACATAATAATCTTCGAAAACTATTGCTAATTTCACAAACCATTCGCGCGCGAGTCCGACTTGCACTTGGCCGGTTTTTTTTATCATCACGTAACAGCGTTTTCACTGTATTTCTATATACGTTTGCAATGATAATTATCTACCTCCTATTTTCACTATCATTCGTTAAAATATGTATCGTTTATCTCAATATTCACTATCTATTATTATTATATCAATTTATCATAATTCTCTTGGCCTTTTTGCAATTTGTTTTCTTCTTCTTCGATATTTCACTATTAGTCCATCATACAATATATATGATTTTCTATTAGTCAATTATTTACCTCTATAATTAGCAGTCCTTGATTAGAAACATAATTTTCTAGTTTGCAATAATATATTTTAGAGATCATTATCTCTGATGGGTTCCGTAAATATAAAATAAAATCAATAGTCAGATTGTCGTCGAATGTACTAGGAAACGCGAATTTAAATCAAGACAAGTCAATGCTAAACTCACTATAGGTACTTTGTAAACGAATGAAGCCATTTTGCAATCACTACTTAACGTCGTAAAACCAAAAGTAACGCCCTTATGGCAATATCGACTAATATAAATTAAAGTATTGTAAAATTGAGTCAGGTTTTCTTTATGGAGAGTCATATTTGTTGTATATTTAATTCGGCTTAAGTTTTTTGCTTAAGGAAATGATAGACAATTTTTATATGCTTGCATATACATAAGTACTTGTACTATTAATTAACAGTATTATTCTATTTCCTACTAATGTTATAACTTGAAAGTCTGGATTCTTTGTCAATCAATCACGCCACTAGAAAAATTTATTTGGATGAAACTTGGCACTCCTGCTGGATATGAATAGGATACATTTTTATCTCGGCAGTGATAATTGTGGCAAAAAAAAACAATGGTAAAATACATGCCACTTTCACCTCACTAGTTTATGGTTAAAAAAAAAATTTGAACACATCCTTTGCGTGTTTTTTTTTTGGAGACTTCGATGGATGTCACTTCCTATTTTGACATTATTGTTTGATAATGTAATGACGTTTAGCTGATAAAAAAGTTTACATTCAACGCGCGCCAAATTTGAATAGGTACTGAGAGTATTTTTAGCGGGACAAAATTATAAAATATTAATTTACGTCTACAAAAATTCCGGTAAGTACATTATTTTGATTGTTTTGTGAATAATATTACATAATATACTCTGGAATGCAAAATTATGCCAGATTATTTTAGGTTTTTTTGAAAAACAATGACTTCAAAGTATGTGGCTAATATATGACCATTGTCCGTTCATAACATTTGCCACCTCAAAAGGTGGTGAAAACAATACCTTGGTTTTGTATTCGTAGTTACATTTTTTTTAATTACTCTTGTAGGTGACCAACCAAGATGTCTTCACGAAAACGTTTGAGCGACAGAGATCTCCAAAACATCTTGAATTGTACGATTCTGCAAGCGACTCGAAGGACGAAATGGGTGATTTTTTACATCCTCCTTCAAATACGTACGTAAATTTATTTGATAACGTCATCATTGACCGTCAATTGGAAAGGTTGTTTGAGGGTGGAATGGAAGAAGAAGCTGAAACCTTTCTCGATTCCACTGAGGTTGTTTGAGATGAAATTGAAGAGGTATCGAATGTTACTTTTCCTAATTTTATGCAACGATGAGGAAAGTGAACAAAATACTTGTTAGAATTTAGTGGTTTCATTTATTTTAAGACCATAAAGAATTGCCCTACAGAGTGGATGCTTATGGCCCAGCAGTGGGTCAATGTGAGCATGAGGAGGAGAATATCAAGGGATAGTTCCAAACGGATAATGATTATATATTTGCCACTTAATAATATCCGATACCGGAAAATGGCAACATATTGACCACCAAAAAAAACAAATAGGTACGTATTTTGGGATATTTTGCTACATTTGGTTTAATTATGATACCCATAACTCCATTTTAAAAAAAAACTTCAGAATACCTACTACCCTATTGCGTCGCATCCGATTAAGGGTAAGAACACTTAATGCTTGCAGAATTTAATTTTAATGTAGATTTCTACTCGTACTTCTATGGATCTTTTCTTTGTAATTGTAACTTTATTTAACTCTTTGATACAGCCAATAAACACGATTAAAACCACCGAAACAAATTCACTATATTGACAATTAACTTAATTATGTTCTAAATTCAAATAATTCTAACGAGCCAACTGCAACGATTCGAATTAATCGATTAATTCGAATGCTTAATCGATTTTGCACATCGTTCGGTCCTGGCCTTGTTAGTCTAAGCCTCGTCTTTATAAGGTTAAGGCAAAGATTCCACACATCCTGCCAATGCATTTTTGAACGCACGACATGGCGACGGCAGGCCTCAACGATACATACCTTTATTTTGAAACGAACCGCTTAAAATACAATAGGGATTTGAAATGTATATTGACGATTTTATTCCGGATTTCTATATGGTTAGTATGTGATTTATTAGGTATTTTCTGGATGGGTGGAACTTTGGAAGCCTTAGATGACTAAGATTGACGAAATGTGCAAACATCTTTTTTTGCTTATTCTTCTATTTTTTGTTTTAACCTTCTACAGCACAGTTAAAGACGCAACGTAGGAAAATACCTGTGATTTCCACCGTGACTGTATTCCAAATATAAAAAGGAAACCATAGACGCAACTTTTTTTTTCAGAGGCAAAAATTCCGAAACGTTTATTTCGAAGCCGAGGGCTTTCCCTTTCATCTCCATACAAGGTAACCCTCAAGATAGAATTTACGTCGCGTTCCATAGTAAAGAATTACCAGATATGCTGATCTCACTGAGAATGTTACTAGACTACTACAAACCTTAAACTGCTAAAAATAAAGTGCAAGATTGCCAAGTGCTTGACAGAAGGGTCTTTCGTTTCTGGTTTGGATCGCCGATCAAATGTACGAGGTTTTGATCAGTTTTTGTGGTGAGAAGGATATTTTCTTCTTAAACTCGTTAATAGGGTTGTTTGCTACAGAGTCAATTATTATTGCATTATGCTTCTTATTTTGCATCATAGCAAAACCCAGTATAAGGATTCCTTCACCGCATAATTTGACCGGATAATATATAAATTGAGAACATTTTAACAATTGAATAAATTTTGTCTCTGAGTCGGCAAACGCTTTGACTAAAGCAGCATTATATTCTTCTCTCTGCCTTTAATTTTCCCACCGCTGTGACATATGCTTCCTGTTTCTGAGAGGTAATGCTTCTTAGAGAAATCAATGAAAACAAATACACTAGCTAATCAAAACATAATAAATCTGTAGAGAAGTCGTTTCTGTACATCGAAAATATTTCTAAAAAAAGTTGACGGAGTGTTAAAGGATAATCAATAGAACCAATTTTCAGCATTTTTGTCTGTTTATCTGTTTTGTTGTGCACGCATCACGTAAAATCTATGAAACCAATGTAGATAACTTGTATTCATACAAATTGCGCATTTTGAAGTATTACTAAGTTTTTGCTTCATCACAATCGGTCCACTCTATCAAAAGTTAGACGAATTTAGAGTGTACAAGAAGAAAAATATCATAACACACGCAATTCAGATATTCGTACAGTTGAACTTCATATTTGATAGATGGTGTTGTGCATTTGACGTCATTTTCTGAATGGCGGTGTGTGTTAAGATTCCCCACGGAAGAACTACACTAGAAAAAAATTGGTAGGTAGGGTAGTTAGTAAGGTAAGTAGGATTGATAGGTAACAAGATAAGTAGAGTAGGTAGGCAAGTAGGGTAGGGTAAGCTGTTTCATCAAGTATCAACACACTTGGTGAGCAAATCGTCGTTATATGAAATGTTTTTTAAAAATCAGAATATAGAACTTCAACTTATATTCTTAAGTTGAAGCCATAAATATGCCTTTATCTAAGTGCTGCGATATAAGTATGCTCTAAGGAAGGATTTAAAAGGTACATGTTGTAGTTGGATAATAATAGCCCCAAAAAATCTGCCATAACGTTGCCGAATATTCATAAAACCAATAAAAAATATATTTAAAAATAACAAAAATCCCGACTGTTTACAAAGCGAACTAAAAAGGGAGGGTATATATGCGCGAGCTGGCTGACTAAAACCAGATGTATCCTCCGACTACACAGCATGATTTTCTTCTTGTTTACTTCTTTTTAGTTCGCTTTGTAAGCAGTCGGGTTTTTTGTTATTTTTCAATAATTTTTTATTTCAACTTTCTAGTTATATTTTTTGAATTAGTTACATTTAAACATATAATTGTTTTATATTTTTGTAATCACCTCTTAAAACCCTATATTTTGATACCCCACACGATGGGTTTGGAAGAAAAAAAGAATTTGGGCCTCCACAATATGGCGCCCAAAATCCAGTAACACTCGCAGGGTTAAGGAGAATCGATTGACGTAAGAATCATCAAAATCGGCCAACGCGTTTGGTCTCTAGAACGACACATAGGAACATACATACATACATAGACTGATAAACACATTAGCCTCCTTCGGCAGTCGGGTAAAAACTAGACAGACGTTACCAAACTGCAGAATCTAATAAAAATAACCCAAATATGCATACAGCATATAAATCGTAGCTATCGGTCGCGGTCATAGAAACAACTTCTATGATCTGTGGTTCTAGTAGTCTATTAGACAACAGTACAACACAAAAATCAAAGAGAACTAGCAGCTAAATAGGTAAAAATAAACGGAAACGAAGGCAAAATCAAAAAAAAATAACATTAATAAGTAGTTACCTTGATATATTGATTATTTTTACTTAAATACTAAGCTGTCAAATAATTACACCAATCATGCACAAAAGTCCTCTTATTTTAAAATAATAATTAATTAATTGATTTAAAATAAGTGCTACTCAATTATAAGCCAACAAATTTAAAAATAATACAAAATCAGCTTAGTAACGCAGTGCGCATATAAAAATGCACGTTTTAAAATAAAATAAGTTATCCTTGGACAATTAAAACAACATTCCGCCAATATCGAAGGTTTCGATAAAATACATAGTGACAAAACACGGAGAATTACTCAACAAGTGCATAAATCTGCCTAATTTAATATTTAAATTGTATTATAAAACGGCACGCAACAAAAATAGAATCGATTTAAAACAATATAGGTAGTATTGACATCTAAAAATATTGTAGGCAGAATTTTCCATCGTCCACCTACATACATTATGGTAGAAATAATGAAGTCAAATATGTTGTCTTAGCATACTGTAGGAAATAAAAAAACGACTTTAAAAAATATCAGTCGATTACAAAAGTCCGTCAAATAAAGAAAAATCGCTAATAACCGTTAAGTAGGGAAGTATGCATTATTTGAACCAATACAGATAGCTCCTAAATGATTACAGATCACTCTGAAAAAAATAAAAAAACCATGCATCCTTTTCCGTTTAGTATAAAAAAATAATTACCCAATACGCAACAGAAAACAGCTATTTAACACATCAGTATAATGATCCAACAAAATAACTCTTTAGCTACAATAATGGCGAATTTTGACAGTCGATCCATAACGGTCCATCCATTGTCTACAGCCGATGCGTCCGCCATTTTTTTATTAAAAAAAACCTATCAAACCCTTTCTATTTGTGGACATCTGCCGAAATCGATTTTGCATTTTTTCCACAAAAAACAAGCGGGTGCAAAAAGGTACCTACGTTCCGATAGTTTTTGTGATCAACAAAGTTTAGCAAAACGGCAACCCTTTGATCAAATATGGTGGTGTAATCAGATTTCGGCATGTGCTATCTTTTTTTCTGTTTTTTTTCAAGAAACTCGATCTTGAGTGGAGTGTGCCAGTCTTTTGTGGCTGTCAAATGTTTGCTTTCGCCTATCGTCTTCCGTGTAGAAAAAAATCGGCACGAGTCTATTGTAAACGTCACTTACGATCCCATTCTGTTCTCAACACATGCTGTGATGTAAAGGGTTTTACAACTTTTTTATTAAATTTCCTATCCTTGAATTGAATCATTAAAAAAAGCCAATTAATATTTCAGCGAACACCTTTCGTAGATATATTATTAAACGTAGACAAGCTATCAGATGAATAAAAATATAAAGTATAGTTGCTAGTTTCCATAATTTTATTCTTATAAAATTGGTATTAAAGGCAAGTTTTACGGCCAGGTGGAAGATTACTTGAAAACGAGGAAGATGAAGATCTTATATTGACATTCTTTTTACATAAAATACTGGCTTGTTATATTGCAAAACCCCTTATATTAAGTACCTAAGTAGTAAGTTTGTTGTAGATTAAGTTAGGCCGTGTATAAAATGGTTAAATTATTCTAAGTGCTGCATATAAGGAGGAAGTAACGCATTAGACTAATCTTAAAGCTCTCTAGACTCAATTGGTCTATTATGGACATAGACAGGGTTTTAAACTAGTTCTATGTGGTAACATGAGACTATAATGTTGGTCAGACTGGAATAAAGGATATAATAGTGTAGTCCTCTATTGATCGTGATATGGTTGCATAATTTTTCACGACTTTGTTTATCACTAAGTATCAAATCAATCAAATCTTTATTTTTGTAAAAAACTCGTCTTTTAATTTTTTTCGAGTGCATTTGTGTTTCTTTTTGATGTTTTGTAATTTTTATGTGTAATTTTTAGTATCCCTTATTTTTATATCAGTTTGGTTACCTACATTGTTTTCTATTTGATTTGCAACGGTCGGGTCGTAACAATCCGATCAAATGTGTTTGCAAAAAGGATTGTGGCATATGCCACAACAATGACAGTACATTATTTGTATTGTTTTTATTTTAACCCTTTCAACAAACGCAAATTATTGTTTTTAGTGCTATTGCAGCTGAGGTGATTCTATTTTTTAAATTATTTAGCGCCTGTGTCGGTCACATTGGAAAAATATATTTTTGTTATCTATGCTTTCCTAAATGAGAAAATGGCGCGGTTTTATGCGTCAGTATTTTCACTATTGTGTTTCTGTAGCAACGAAAACTTCTGTAATGGAAAAGTTATAAAATTGTTTTTTTTTTTATTTTGTTTATGGAAGGGAATCTCTGAAAGTACCTACTGGTCTCATGATGAAGGTTCATTTACTGATAGAAAGATACTTTAATACCTAAAAAAAATGCACATTAAAATATCCTTTACATTAAAATTACCCGTACGCAAAATACGCGCTTAGTCGTGGAGTTGCGGAAACCAGCCCGTTTTAACCTAACCTAACCTACATTAAAATTATTCTCTTTACATTTTTACATACACAACATACTTTAGTATTACAAAAATAACCACATTATAATAATATTCGTAGGTATTTAAAATTGCTATCTAAAGTATATACATTTAGCTCGGGTCGAACATCTGTCCCTTCAGGGGACCTACTCTTGTGTCTATAAATACAGCCAAACAGGTGCCTCTCAAATGTTATCACCAAAAGTAGAAGTGTGTCTTCAAGACCGATTAAATACTTATGTGATATGTCTTAATAAAACACTATTTAGATACCCACTTGACCACGAGACGAGAAAACTAGCCCTCCGTTAGATCCACTAAGAGTTGGCGTTTTATAAATCTCTTTTAGTCAATCCACTATTTTTCTCAGCTTTTACAACAAAGTTTATCTCTTCTAAGTGTTCTTCTTGTTGTTTTTTTTTACCAGTGGTTTAGGGTTAGACTGTACGTTGTTTGTTAGTCGGCCAGACTTAAATAACCGAAAGATACTGAAAGGACTTCAGTATGTTTCTGTTAAGATACTACTGCGTAATGAATTCAAGTTTTGCCAGGAGTATGAAAAAGAACTTTACAATGTGAAAGCAAAAAAAATTGGTGTCTATAGGGACCATGTAGATATGAGACAAAAAGTATCTACACGTGTTGCCATATCAATGAGGAGGACCGCTCATAACGACGTCAAAGTCTAATAATTTACCGTTTTTGGACTATGTTAAGCAGTAGTTCTTAATACGAGTAAATATACACTTCTCAATTCAAATTCAACTCCACCATACATAGCCTTAACACCGATATCAAACCGCAAAAACTTAAAAATTAATAAATAAAACCTTATTTATGACGTGGCAACACTTCGAGCTAATACTGGCCATCCCATTTTCGCACTGGGTCACTCGAGAAAATTCTATTTAAAGAAATAAGCACAAATGTATAAGGGCTTATAAATGATAGATCATCCCGCGTGCGAGGTCCACTAATGGGTTATTTCAATATAGTATTGGTCACCTGGTCATCCCCCCCGCTCCCCTCCTTCATCCCCTGTCAGGTGTGAGTCCACCTGTACTGGCAAGTCTTGTTTTGACAGGTGAACTGGCATTGTCACATGGGATTACTGCATGCATACCTGTTCAACGAAACTGCGAAGTTTTTGCCTATGTACTCTTTAAGTGATGTTTTTTTTTCGTTGGCAATACCAGGCACGTTCTATGCAAAACAATAAATTAATGGGTAGTAATAGGGAATTTATTGAAGATCGGATGGGTGTGTTAGTTGCTACTGGAAATTGCTCTGACTGTCAGCACGTTTTAATAATTCTCTAGTTTTTCTTCGTCAGATAAGAAGTAGATTATCTATAACTATAACGAGCAAAAAGCGTTTAAGTAACTGAATAATTATAGAAATTTAAAAAATTAATCTTTTGCTACGTTACTAATTGGTTATCAAAATTCTCTTTACGAAAGATAAACAACAACTACCCGGGCGACCGAGCTCTGCTCGGATAAAAATAGAGAAAACGACGTTTTCTTAAAATAAATCCTAGCTAGATCGATTTATCGCCCCCGAAACCCCCTGCATACAAAATTTCATGAAAATCGTAGGAGCCGTTTCCGAGATTCAGATTATATCTATCTTTAAATATATATATATATAAGTGAAAGGTCACTCACTCACCTATCACGAAATATCTAAATCGCTTGACGTATAAACATAAAATTTAGCAGAAGGTTCCTCAAGTGACGTAAGTACGCCCTAAGAAACGTTTTTTTGGAAAGGGTAAAACGGGGGTTGAAACTTTGTATGAAATTTTTACAGTTTGTAAGTATGACAAGCCAAATTTTAGATTTACGCTGTCAGTTGCTAAAAACAATTTATGTATTTATTGGTTTTTGGAAATTCCATCCGTAAGGGGGTAAAAAGGGGGTTGAAAGTTTAAATAAATTTTTTACAGTTTGTAAGTTGGACACGTGTAATTTTACATTTACGCTCTTGATTGATAAAAAGAATTTATGTATTTATTGGTTTTTGGAAATTCTACCCTTAAGGAGACAAAAAGGTGGAAATTTGTTGGGCTTATATATTTGAAACTTGGCATAAATACTAACAGTAAATAATAAAGGTTTTCTTTATTAGTTTTTCAAAACTACCTACTCCTAAAAGACGATTTAGGGGGTATTAAAGATTTTGAAGAATTTTACTGTACTGGGCTTCTTTTTATGATGTATGGAAGCACTAAGAAGGGATTTTTGGAAATTCAACCATTAAGGGGGTGGACTAAAAAGTCATCTGTAGGGTAAAATACGGATCACGCGAACGAAGTCGCGGGCGAAGTGCTAGTATATACATATACAAGAATTGCTCGTATAAAGGTATTAGATAGATTAGATATTAGATTAAGAATCTGCTTAACAGATGCTATTTGTATTGTATTTAGCGTTTTATTCACAATAATTTTATATATTTTCACATTACTTATCAAAAGACGCGCCTATGCGCTCCGACTCCGAGGCGCCCTGGCAAAAGATGACAATCAGAAAATTCTAGATACGAATGACACTTTAAATTGGATCCAGCTAGGAATGATTTATAAAGGTAACGTAAACTCCTTACACAGATCAGTTTTTTTTTTAATGAATGCCTTGAAAACCGGTGGGTGAACTATTAATCCTTCTAAACTAAACTAACTGCACAATTTATATGATTAACAGACCCAAAGAAGCGTAGCGAGCTAACAGCTTATTATGGGGGGCAAATCAGCATAGAAGTGGTCGAAGAGTCATTATTGGTCGGCAACTATGACGTATGTGTACCTGGCAATGTTCAAAAGGTCGGCTGGAAGAGATCGCGGAATGCGATAAGGCCGCCCGTTGAATATTTTTTAGTTTTCAGTTTCTTTTGTTCCTGTATTTTCTGGTGTACAATAAAGTATATATAAATAAATAAATAAAAGTAAGAAGAGTTATAAACTATTTATTCAAAAATCTCAGCTTAAAAAAAAAAACTCAAAGCCCATATTAGCACTATGGGTGCCTAAAGTACCCACATACATATGTTACAGGATTCCAGAACTTACAGAAATCTGGTTCCACGACACAATAGCGTCTGTCCTCGACGCCCTCTCAGGAATTCCTTCAAAATCTGGAAGACTCATCAATATACGGACAAAAACCATCACAAAAAGGGTCCCACCAGATTTTTATTTGAAGGATTCCGTCGAAGCAAGTATGAGATGCGAAGAGGGCGAACGATCGTCCGCCAAACGAACCGCGTCGGCAAAAATGTGCATAATTGGCAACGAAATGGAGAAAAAACCTTTCAAAAAGCGACCTCTAAACGTTAGGAAAAAGTGCTCGGATACAGGGTGTGACACTTCAACCTTATTTACACTTCAAGCCGTGCAAGATTTAAACTTAAAGGCAGAAAAAATGTGAGAATTTTGTCTATGCGATGTTCCATTTTATTCAAATTTTGGAACAGGAATCTGCTGTTACACTCTAAGAATGTGTATGTAGGACTTCTATGAATGAACAGTGACGCCAGCCTTTTTGACGCTAACAATAAATCAGGCATTAATTCATACACGTAACTGCCAAGCAAATTACCATAATACACTTTCATTTTAGTTCCACATACATTAGTACACAAATAGAATTAAGTAGTTAGATACGCCAAAATCTTGCAAGTTTATGGAAACATAATTATAATTAAAAGATTTTTGTTTTATTCTAATTGCCTTGAGATTTTCAGTTTTAAGTCCTACAAGTGAAAAGTTTAGAAAAAAAGAATTGAAATGAAAACTAGTTTTTAAATTTTGCCCTGAAAAACGCCATTAAAGATCATGCTGCCCTTGAGCCACATCAAACCGACATCTCCTGTATATCGATGCATTTCTATAAGGGATTGATTTATTCAAATCAAGAATCTTTTGATTGTCGGCCATGCCGCAGGCCGGCACACGACTTATTTGTTTTTGAATGGCAATTATATTTTATTATAAAAGTATCTTGCATGATCGCTTACTGTCTAATTTCCGCGAAATTCGTCTCGGTTGCCAACCTAACAACAAAAAGCTGAGCATAGTGCTACGTTCTCATAAGATAATTGCATGATTATGATAACTAAGCGGTCGGTGCTTGTACAACTTTGTGGCACGCGACTGCACCTTGTTTAGATTTTTATAATAATTTTGTTGTTTAGATTTTATCATCGCGATTCTAATCTTGCAATTCATATCTAATTATATCATGAGAGACAGTGATTTTCTTCAAAAAACTATAATCTATGAAGGACCATAGTATAACCAAAACCTACAAAAATATTTTAAGTGTATCTCATGGGACGCTGGGACGCTGTGGCCCCTAAACAAGAGCAAGACCTGGGCGTAATCAGTTTAAAAATAACCCATCAGTATACTATCTGTATAATTCAGTCCAAAGCCTACAAGTTTGCTATTCATCACCTACATTAACATTATTACCTATGCAAATTCCATAACAAGCAGCTGATAGCGCACGCGCGTTTTTTTCAGCCATACAGCCTATTAAATAAAAAAATATATAAATATGCAAACCATCTGCCTTCAAAAAAGTCCGATCTACCGACAAACCACTAAAAATCGCACTAAGAAATAAAAAATTGTCATCTGCATACAACATCTGGTCAGTATAAAAACATTTTGTACCCACAGATAAAAAATACTTGCTAAAAAGCGCGCGGTTTACAAAAAAAAGTTTAAATAAGACTATGGTTTTTTATGTTGGCAATGCTGACGTTTTTTGATCGCGGCATGTGCCAAACTTCCGCTGTTCGGCCGCGCAATGCTTAATTTTTTAATAGTATTTGTTTTTATTGAGCGATAATGCACACTTCAGCGAATATTTTTTTGTGTTTTATTGTTTGTTTCATATGCTCTTGACCATCGATATTTTAAAACAAGAGCATACTGTTAGTATGTAAAAACTGCACTGTGTTTGTTTGAACAGTTTGGTCGTATCATTTTTATTTTTGACCGCAATAACATTCTAAAGTTGAAATCAAGTTACCGATGTTATTATTATTAACTTAATTAGGTATGGTTAAAGAATACACATATCGTCATTATTATAACCAATATACTGAATTCAAATATATATCATTATTATTTTAATAATTACTGCTCATTCCCTACTGTTAACATAATTAACTCTTAATTATCGTCTAGTAACTTTTTAAAATGTTAATTGTTTGCAGTGTGTTTAAATGTTGTCAACATTTAATAGAACATTAGTATAGGTTTTACTAAAATTTAATTTTATTGGTCTCATTAAAATCCGTCAAATGAATGTTCTCGTAAGTATTTCTAATCATCCAATTGAAAACATAAATCATTAAAGAAAAAAAAACTCAATTTTAACTTTTTCTGCACTAGGCAGACCAAACATTTTTCCTTTGCATCTGTCGAACTATTCGTCTTGTCATAAACACATGCTTCCAAAATTAATTTCACTACTTTGCACGAAAACACAAAGAAATAAAAAAGCGAATGGCATTAGTCTATGGCGGCCAAAAATAAAAAAGGTTGCATAAGCACGAGCCACATTTTTTTTAATTTCTCTTCTCGTGTGTAGAGTGTGTGTTATTATGATCTGAACAATTGTTGATCAAATTAAGAAAAAAGTTATGGTCCTTTATTGTGCGAGAAACATAACACGGATAAGCCGGTCGTGCAAAATGCAGTAACAACGTAGATTTTCTCCCCATAAGATTACTCTCTGCCCTCTGACCAATTTCTTGATTTCTTTAGAGATCATAGAACGAAAAAATGTTACATAAGCAAGTACTGTTTTTATAATTAATGTGAGTAACCCCTTTTTAGTGTTGCCATAGTCGGGTAAAAAGCGTAGCAAATAATATTTTAATGAAGAAAAAGAAAATAATCTGAAATATATTTGCTTCGTTTACTCTTAATATGACGTCTTTCTAGAGACAAAAGCTTCAGAATAATGTAGCGCTTATGACGTAATTTAGAGGTAAAATCACCTAATAATACAAAACTATAACAACGTGTGATCATTTTGAAGGATTCAATAAAGATTTGCATTAAAATGGAAATGTCTTACAAAAACCTTTTGTCTTAATATAAATATTTAAAATTTTAACAATTGTGTCAGTTTCTATAAAACACCGTTTATATAAACACTAGCTACCGCCCGCGGCTCCGTTCATGTGGATTTAGTACTACCCGCAATAACTTTTAAATTATAGCCTATTGTGTGATGGCTTAAAATCAAATATTTTGTTCTTTAAGTGTTGAGCTTGATTTTGACTTTACTTTAAAAGATTGAATTTTAATTTGTTATTCTATTTTAATTTTATTTATGATTTAAATTGTAACTTAATTTTTATTTTGTTATTTGATTTTAATTCTTAATAGGTATTTAATTTAATTTGTATTTTTAGGATAATTCTGATTTGAATTTTTATTGATTGATTTTTAATGTTAATTAATTTTTGTTGGTATTTATTTGCTTTCAAATAATGTTGGAACGTTGTCTTCTCCCTTCTGGAGGTGGGCGTTAATGGCTGCGACACAGTCTCACTAATGCAGCCATTTCCGTACACAATTAATGTAATTGTATACATGTTTTTGTTCCAAATAAAATAAATAAATTGTATAAGGTATATGACCGTAAAGTTTCATCAAAATCCATTCGGTAGTTTTTGGGTGAAAGAGAAACATTCATCTATCCATCCTCACAAACTTTCACGTTTATAATATTAGTAGAATTTACAAAACTGTCAAATAGTACACAATAGTTATATTCCGTATTTTAACAAGTCTATATAATTCTTATGGATAATATAAATGAATGGCCTGAATGAAGATCTCCATTCTTGCAGTCTGATATCATTAGCTGACAGGTAGACGATATTACACAGTTGTGTTACAGCAGTGGGCACTTTAAAAAAGGCTGATATTCATGATGATGATGACGCTTTGGAGGAGCGAAGTGCTCTCATAAAGGCCATTTTTGCCTAAAAAAGAAAATCAAATACCAGATGCTATACATACTTAGGAAGGAAAAATAAAATTATTAGTTTTTGTATTTTAGAACAAACTTACTCAACGCCTAATCCACACTAAGATATCCCTGCAGCAAAACCGCGGAAGTAGCCGCGGCACGGCCGCCTCTTCCTGTCTTTTTAACTTCCTTGCCAAATTGAACCTTTTTATCAAAGTTTTTTGACGTTTTTTTATCATCTCGCCAACAAAGTCGGATGTAGCTCGTGCCATGTCAGCTGCCCCGCCATACTTTTGCTTTCTTTGCGATTTCGCGGCGCGTTTTCGCATAGAAAGTGTTCATTATAGATCTAATAAACATCTGTGGGTGATGACTGATGACAACTGTTGTTCGGAATTGGAAGGTTAGTTCAATATTCTGAGAGCAAAGGACGGGACGGACAAAGTTTCTATCAGCGATAAAGAACAAAGCTGATGATCATGATATGAAGATTTCAAAATTACTCGTAAGATGTTTTGCCGGACTTTTGCAGTGAACTGCATTGATGCAAATAGTTTGAATTTAGATTAACTTACATTTTTCAGCAGTAATTTTTATGCTAGCCGTTACCGTTACCGTAAACTCGTGCTTAATCATTCCTCTAGCGCACTATCCCCGTCGCGGCCAGCTGCCACAAAGAAAGTGAGACCCGTCATACTGTCTCAGGGCACCAGCTTTTTTTGTTATTCAGCCAACAAACAAAAAAGAAAAAACTTAGGAAAAATAAGTAAGAAGTTACAATAGTCCTTATTTACCGCTACTGACACGCCCACTGATTAGCGCCGATGCAAATAACTCCGGTTATGGGTTTTAATTATTCGCAAATTAATTCCTAGTGGATTATTATTTTGTAACATATGTTTAATTGCATGTCTCAATTGTCAACGCAACTGGACAATAATCTGTGGCATCATTGAGTCAGGCGTGATTTCGGTAACGTGATGCTGAGAGTTATATTGTACTATCTTAGCGAAAATTGCCGCAAAGGTTGATATATGTTTGCTGCCAAATAATTAAAAAAAACTAGAGTGAAGAACTAGAATGATGTTATGAAGAATATGTACAACCGACCCCGTCCCCGGCCTGACATTACAACCGTATTCTTATGCAGAACAAAGTTTTTATTTTAGGTGATTGCATCAAAAATTAATACTTGGATTAATGTAATGATTAACTTAAGTAATTGTCTAATAATAGAATTATGTAATGTATAGATGATGCAATTGTTAATTAATAATGTAATATTTTATTCATTTTATTGTAATATTTTGCGCACCTGCCATAGTAGGATATGGTCTAAAGAACTTTTATAAAAATGTCACCCTGAAAACTACTTATTTCGCAAATAAATGATTTTGATTTTGAAAAGTCTCTGTCACCAAGTCACTGATTTCTAAAAAAAAAAAAACAACGGCAAAGTGCCAGCTTTTCAAATGTAACTTGTAAAACGAAATTAAATATAATAATATTATCAAAATAAAAAAGCCCTTAGAACATTCAGTTTTGTTTTACAATAACTAGGTACAAGGGTAGGTAGTACCCGTTACACCTAGACATTTATCACTTCATACCAGAAAAAAAATGTCTTTGAAACATTAAATTTATAATGCCTTATTAAAACATTTTCGTTGTGGAGCTCGTGGCTAAATAATACCAGCCGCACGGGTCGATCTTCAAGGTTAAGCAACGCTTGGCGAGGTCGGTCCGTGGATGGGTGACCATTTTCAACATACCGAGTTTCCTCTGTGCCTCGGAAAGCACGTTAAGCCGTTGGTCCCGGCTGTCATTTGATGATTTTGGACAGTCGTTACGGGTAGTCAGAAGCTTGAGATCTGACAACAGTCTTGCCAAGGGATGCCGTGTTACCCAGTTACCCAGTAACTGGGTAACACGGCAGTCAGGACAACGTGTGGAGGTCAGATAGGCAGTCGCTCCACGTAAAACACTAGTGCTCTGCTGAATCTGGTAAGACTGGAAACCGACCCCAATATAGTTGGGAAAAGGCTAGGCAGATTGATTGAGATTGGTTAATACATTTTCGTTATCTAAGTAGGTATGTAAACATCGTTATCTTCCTGCCCTTGTCCCATATTACTTGGGGTCGACGCAATGCAATACGTTTTCTTCTTCCATACCGTCTGTCCTGTCCCCCGTCACGATATCACTGACTCCCTTTTCTTTAGGTATGTAAACATCTTAATTTTATTTCAGAATTGAAAATAACGACTCAACTCGAAAACAAACAAACTGTTTTCAGTATAAGAAATTAAACGGTGTTTACATAGATACATATCTGAATCAAAAATTAAAGAAGGCATACCTTTTCCCTCTCCCCTTTGTATTTGTATATAGGTTTGTTTTTTTTAGAATATTCAATTGTATACATGTTAATTGAATAAAGGATTACGAACGAGGCATATATTTTTAAATTTTCTTATGGTGATCCTCCTTGTCTCCGCGTTGTATTCTTCGTAACTGAGGGTCGTGATTACTCCTTAGTCATGGAAACAACTTTTGCCATCTGTGTCTGTCTTTTGCTTCGTGGAAAGCATCATGCATTTTGGTATTCAACGATGTATGGACTTTATCTGAGCATCTAATTGGACTGCAACCTCTATGAAGTTCTTTTGATGATACAGAATAAGAAAGAATGAAAAATTGATTATTTGCGTCATTCGTGACGCGTACCATAGGTGAAAATAAAAAAATTGATCACCATGATCTTCTTTTTAAAAACTATCCGTATCGTTATAGTTACAATCCCACCAATGCAACTCCTAAAAGAATCCCCAGTGGCGACCACCTTAAAAGCGCCGAGGCAAAGAAGCTCGACAAAGTCCCGGAGAATGAATTTAAGGTTGCACTAGTCGACTATTCGTCCATACAAACGTAGTCTGGCGATTACTCCACTGTCTGACGGTGTACGTTTAAAATAAAAAATGATATCAATTTGTCTTATCATTATCTAGCCCTGTATGGAACAAAAAGCAAAAAAAAATATTTGGAAGTTATGAGCGTCAAAAGTCTTAATATTTCAACACTAATTTAACGCATCTTTGGGCAGAAATAAATACGAAAAGAAGAAGGAAAATTGCAAAACATTTATCATACAGGGATTGGTTAGTAGTTCAACAATGCAAATAATTTTATTTTGAAAATATATAATTATAATTAGTCGTTTTTTCATGATAAAGGATATCACTCCCAAAGATCTGTTTATAAAATTTCGGGCGCTCGTTTTCGTCCTAAATCTAATCCATTTCGCCACAAATTTGCAAAAGTGTGTATTTGTACGCAAACTAGCTTCTTACTGCTCATCACAGCATATATCTCTTTCACACGTGTTGTCGGATGAGGTAGCATGCATTTTAACCCCGTGCACAAAATAATTCTAAACCAAAACAAAATAATTTAAGGAAATCTAAACCAAAATAAGGCAAATCTCTCGATATTGCTGCCATATCATGCCTGTTTATTGTTTACACCATTTCATAACATAACATCACGCCTGTAAGCTCTAAAGCGGAACCCACACCCTGGTATACTCTCATTCCATCGGTTATGTTCAAGTTTCATGTTATCGATTAATCTATTCTGGGTTTTATAGGTATTTTACTATAGAACTTGATCTGACACCAGTCTTGCCAAGGGGTACCGTGTTACCCAGTTACTGGGTTGTGGAGGTCAGATAGGCAGTCGCTCCATGTAAAACGCTGGTACTCAGCTGAATCCGGTAAGACTGGAAGCCGACCCCAATATAGTTGGGAAAAGGCTAGGCAGAAGAAGAAGACTATAGAACTTGCCCACTACGTTACCACAACTAAAAAGTGAAAAATAAAAACGTTTTTTCCAAAAAAAAATACAACCGACTTCCAAAAACAATTAAATCAAAAGAAATTGAAGTTATTTTTCACTTTGTAGTGTTTTTGGAAGTTAATTGTATTTTTTTGTAAAAATTTTTTTATTTTTCACTTTCGCGATGTTTTTTCTAGAGTAGGTACAATTAAAAATAGTATCTAAATAGCTAGGTACATAGATAATTAAGTTATGTATATTGTTTTGTAATCAAATCATAGTTTCAACAGAAGGTAGTCAGCATCATCACAATTTCAGCTGAGAGACGTCTACAACAGCTGCACATAATTGGTGACCGTCACCACTTCGACCGGTCCTGTGCTTCTCGCATCCAAGGGATTCCTGCTGCTTAACTAGTTTCGCACTTAGGTGCTACCTGGTACCATATTGTGAGTAATACTTTAACGTACAAATTTATATTTGGCATAGCCTCAAGTGCCCACCGCTGGAACACAACACAGGCTTTCTCTCAGGGAATAAAATGGATTGCACCTTAGCAAAGCTTGAATTTATATAAAATCAAACCAAACTCCATCAAAACAACATTTTCGGTTTTCAAAAACATCCAAAACAGCATCAATTTCATTGAGATTAAACGAAAAACAACAGATTAAATTGATAGCAATAATGTGATGTGCAACCAAATGGCGCGGAACGTTGCGTCGAAAAAAAACAAATAAAAAACTGTGCGATCTCGTGCTAGATAATTAAGTATAAGGCTTTTGAGGTATTTATTACGAAAAAACGTTTTTTACCTGAGGTATCTAAATTCTATGTGTACAGGTGGATCTTTTGAAGTTTTTTACGATTGTGATAAAGATTTTAGTTTGTGAACACAGAGATTCACAGTTACTGTGTGAGCATAGTCGAGATATTTGTTTAATTTTCTGTATAACAAGTAGTATAAAAGTTATCTAAAGAAAGATAGCTACTTTATCTCTTTCTTTTTATCGTTTTTACGTAACTCTAATTAACTAAACACAAAGTACAAAACAAATAAAAGACTAGGAAATTATTGGGCAAAGAAACTGTTTTACAAAAAAATATACAACTGACTTCCGAACACTACTAATTGAAAAATAACTTCTTTTTCGGCAGTCGGTGTTCCTGTTTTCTTTTCTTCGTTTTTTGACACCGACTTTCGAAAAATAACTCATTTTTCACTTTAACACACAGACAGTTGGAGATGCGCAAGTCCAGGTGGGTCGATACATTTAGTATCTTAGCCTAACCCTGGACGGTCGGTGGGGCTTTGAAGAGCACTTCAAGCGCCTAGTCTCCCGCGTTGAAAAGGCAGTGGGGGCTTTGCATATACTGCTGCCTAACCTCGGGGAACCTCGGGAGGAAGTTCGCCGCCTCTACGCGGGTGTCGTGCGATCGATAGTCCTTTACGGGACGCCTGTTTGGTTTAGCAGATTATCAGGTGTCCGACGCTGCAGGACTAAAATTAATAGCCTGCAAGGGAAAATGGCCATTCGTATCGCACGAGTTTACCGAATGGTATCCTTTGAGGCGGCAACTCTCCTAGCTCTAGCTCTTCGCTAGACACTCTGGCGGATATGGATGCAAGGGTTTATAACCGAATACGCGCCATCGGCCAGAATGGTGCATGCCAGGAATCGCTGTAGTAAGGCTGAGACGGCAGGGACGGCGACACGCGCTCGAGCGGTGGCGCGAGCAGCTAAAGCAGCCGCAATATTCTTGCAAGCGCGTTGTCGAAGCCGTCCTGCCGCACTTCGCAGCCTGGTTGAAGAGAGAGGAGCGTATCTCCTACAGGCTCACTCAGGTACTCACCGGGCACGGTTGCTTCGGTGAGTTTCTACCTGAATACGATTGGGCGAGAGACCACGGTAAATTGCCACCACTGCGGAGGCGACCTTGACTCTGCACAGCACACGCTCGAGTAGTGCCCTGTGTGGGCCTCTGAGTGGCAAGTCTTGGTCGCCAGGATCGGGCGAGACCTGCCTCTGCCAACAGTTGTGAGGGCCATGCTGTCAGAGACAGAAAACTGGAGGGAAATGGCCTCCTTCTGTGAGATCGTGATGGTATAGAAGGAGGCTTCCGAGCGGGATCATGCGAGGGCCGAAACCCCGCCTACATCATAGGCAAGCGAGACTCCGGTATCATGAGTGGTCAGATTGGAGACTCTGTTCGCCCACCAAGTGACTCCAGGAAAGACGGTGGCACAGTGATCACATGCTGTCGTGCACAACGAGGCTCAAGGGAGGTGCTTTATTAATCTCCCCTGGGCGTGGTCTTTTGTGAGGTCACGGGGTCCCTTCTACGTGCTGGTGGTGATCACCAGGGTGGTTTTAGTGAGGTAAAAATGCCACACTCCCTGGCCTTTTCCCCAAAATTCCAGGCGCCTTGCCAATGCCAGAATAGATTATCCGAATATCATGAAACTTGACCATAGCCGGTAAAATGAGAGTTTACCAAGATGAACTGTACACATCTGCGTACCTCTTTAGAGCGTACTGGCTTGATGTTATCTTATGAAATTATATAAACAATACACAGACATGCTATTGCAGCAATCCCGGGAGATTTGCTGTCATTTATTGAAGAGTTCTGTTGTATGTCTCTGAAGTTCTTCATCAGAGCTTCACCAAATTTAAATGGGACAAATTTGGGAACTTACTCTTTCAAACAAAAAGAAAGAATTTTTTTAAATCGGTGTACAATTGTCGGAGCAATCGGTGATCATACATAAAAAAACCAACAAAGTCGAACATAGAACGTCCTCCTTTTTGGAAAGTCGGTTAAAAACAACAAAAAATATCTATAAAATACCAACTTATCTTTAAATTAACTTACACCATATTACCAAAACTATTCGGTAAGACAGCCAAAAGAGCATTCCTTATTCAATGTTTTTTTTTGCCATTCTTTTTTCAAAAGTGCATCACGCTGTATACTCAGGCCCGTCACATACGTGCACCGAATCTATCGGATATGTGTTGTAAGCGCTAAAAAACAGCAGAGCCCGCGTTTTTTTATAAAAACTTCGAAAGAAATTGTAGAAAAAAAATACGATTTCGCAGATGTTGGTTTTATAAATTTCTTGCACGTGTTTTGATATTTCAGGGTTCTTTAGAAGTTAAATGGAACGCTAGTTTATAAAACAAAACAATTCATTTGCGTGTCATTTATCATATCTGTCCTAATTTTTGGAAAAAAATTGTAGACATGCCTATTTGAGTCCACATTCAATAATTTTAAATCTTTCGAATATGGAAATATCTTTCCAAAAACGAACCAAAACCTGTTCATTAGTAGGTAATAATATTATATTTTCAAGTTATTGTTCTCATTTATCTAGCTATCTCACTAGATAAGACAGACTGGACTGACTTGGACTTTAGGTATTATTACCTCTGCCTGACCTTTCGCAGCTTACAGGTGTGATTATGTGTTAAGTTATTGTTATCCTCGATTCATCAATTCCCAAATAAACAATATTGAATATACCTATTAATGTAATCTAATAAACAAAAGAGAACACTTAGAGATGTTAAACTAATTCAAAAATCGAAATTATTCCTAACTCGACAGAACCCAGAGACAAATTAAATACGATAGCACACACTTTTTTCTAAACTCGAGTGTGCGGTCTCTGGATCTATGAAATCGTCCAAAAATTTAAAAATAGGCTTTCTCTATTATAAACAGATACAAAACGATCCACAATAATGATGGCAAAACATTGTTTATGATTATTAGTTCATTTGCTAAATTGAGTTTTAAAATGTCTTAATTTTAACATCGAAACGATAAAACCTTTGAATGCGTACCTATTAATAACTTTAGTTTTCAACATTAGTGAAATAATATCGGGGAGTTATAATTTACTTATGCACTATTTTATAAAAACCGGCCAAATGCATGTCGGACTTCGCACATTTATGGTTCCGTACCAAACCGCAAAATCTAGTTGGTTGTAATAGGAAAAATTAGGGAATTCCAAAGATCAATAAAATGGTATTTGTTAGTAAAATACTTATACTTATCAAAAAAAAAAAAAGTCAATGGGAAATTGGAAAAAACTTCGGCGCCAAATTTTATAAAAATGCTGAATTTGGTGGCTTCTCATTAATTTGTTTTCCAATACTTTTGCAAACAAAAATATTTGTATTTATCAAGCTCTAAACAACGATACCCCACTCTATATATTGGATAGGTCAACCCTTCCCCCTCTTGCTGTATGGGAACCCCGTAAAAACCTTTAAAAATATTTTTTGACAATTTGTATGACTTTGGGTCATGAAGCTCAAACCATTTGTCTGTAAAAGCAGTGTGACAGACGACGGACAGACAGACGGACACGTGAGTGACAACAGTAGGGCTCCGTAGGGACCCTTCGGGTACGGAATCCTAAAAATGTAGACTGGTTTATTATTATTCTTCTTTCTACTTTTGGATTTGGCTTCACCCGCGTGCTATATTGTTGATCTCTGGCCCACTAGCTACAAAAACTTCACTCAGAGTTCGTTGCAACACAAAGGTAAATAACAAAAATGTCATATATTTGGCCGAGTTACATACTAAGTTGGAGTTAGTAAGATATCCCAGGGTGGCGGTTCATCCGGGGAGTCCCACATAGCCCCCCATTCCCGCAATGGGCGGGTATGCGTAATGCATTTTTTCCAAGCGCGATAAAAAAAAAAATGTGTCTCGCAAGCGGGCCTAAGTAGTTTCTAGGCTATATCTACTTACTAGCTTCTGCCAGCGGCTTCGGCCGCGTGAAATGTGTTTTCTTATTCCAAAGGAACATTATACCGGGATGAAAAGCCTATGTGCTATTCCAGACTACTTCTAATCTACTAATCCTTCTCTGTACCAAATTTCATCTAGATACGTGCAGACGTTCTGGCGTGAAGAATTAACTACTTGCAAACACAAACTGTCGCCTTTATAATATTATTGTGATAAGTAAGATGTATGTTAAAATTTATTAAGATCCGCTTTTGCGGTTTAGGCTTGAAAACGTAACAAACAGTTAATTTCAAACTTATAAGATACTAGCTTCTGCCAGCGGTTTCGCCGTAATTCGTCAGAAATTATCCCAAAAGATCACATTCTCGGGATTAAAAGTATCTTAAGTCCTTCTCCGCAATCCAATCCAATTTATCTCTACTGCAATTAATCGGTTGGCCTGGAAGAGATCGCGTAATACGATAAGGCCACCCGTTGAAGTTGGCTTTCCAATGCGCAAGGGACTGATCGGTGATGTTTTTGTATAAAATTTACTACTCCGCAGCCATTGTAGCCAACTTCAGGGGGGCCGAGAAATTTGGCGAGAACTATATTTTAGTTGTTTAGTTTTCCTTTTAATTTGGTGGAACTATAATAAAGTATAATTAAAAAAAATAATCAAAATAAAAAGCATAACAAACAAAGACACATTCGCAATTTATAATACCTATTAGTTGGGAAGTATGGATTAAACTATTACAGGATCGTAAAATGATTCCTGTACAATTTATCTGAGATAACTGCTTCATTCTACGAGTATTCTATCCTACTGACTTTATAGTTAATCTGATTTGTCTTTAGATACTGGCGACCAGACAGCCAGCAGGCAGCAGGTTATATTTTTACATTATATTAAAAAAAAAATGTCTATCTGCCCCCCTAGCCAAGTTACAAACGTTTCATATCGCATCTCTTTCTACGATCGTTAACGCCTTCTATTTGTATGATCTGACCACGTGACTTCACGTTCAGATGTGTCATTCCCATACATTGATTCCTTTTTTACTAGCGTTATCGATTGTAAATTGTCAACTTGGCTACAAGAGCCGGTTTTTTTTTTTTTTAAATACTTTGCCCTACTCTAGGAATTTCTTCCTGTATCGTGGATGCGTTTACAAACATATAAACTCACACAACACCCAGAGCCGGAACAACTATATGTAGGTCATTCAAATATTTGTTCCGTACGGGAATCGAACCCGCGACACGCAGCGCAGCAGTCAATCGCTCAACCACTGCGCCAACCGTGCGCCCTATATAATGTACCTCTTATATTTTGAAAGAATTTTTCAAATAGGTGCAGTGGCTCTTGAGATTATCATCCACACAGAACACACACTTAAGTTAAATAGGTACTCACAAAATTCACACTCTCTTACTTCCCTCTTCATAATATCAGCATAGGTTGGAATGCAACTGCCCACTACCATTCGTATAGGTATATCAGCGTAGAGTAGGTTCTCTACCCTGATAAAGGTTATTGGGCATTTTAGTATGGACACCATACCTATGGCGTCATCATCAATATCAGCTTTATAGTGTTCCCACTGCTGGGACACAGGCATCCTCTCTGTGAGAGAGGTTAAAAGCCTTAATCCACCACGCGGGCCCAGTGCGGTTTCCTCACGATGTTTTCTTTCACCGTTTTAAGAGCAGTGGTGATGAAATAATTTACACAAAGTAAAGCGCCTGCCTGGGTTCGAATTCACGACCTAGTATACGTAAGGCCGTTACCACTGGGCCACCACTGCTCTCACCCATGGCGTACACAAACTAAATATAGTAGAACGTTTTAAAATATAGCTCTAATTTACTATCGCATTAATTACATTAATGTGAGTCGCGGAAATGTCCAAAAAATAAAAAATATCTTATATAGGCTGTCTTCAAAGTGTGACAAATCCGAAACTATGAGAAAAAGCAAAAACTGTATTACTGGTTTTTTAAACTCAATATTCTTTGCCAGGAATCGAACCTATTGATTTTGAAGAAAATAAACACGCTGATTATTATACGATCCGATAGTGTCGCCACAGAATAAATAATGGAACAAGGTGTCATGTCGCTAATAACGATCAAATTCTGAAAAGTAATGACACTTAATACCTCATTTTTAACAAAATTTACAGACGAAAAGTAAAGTCCTCTGAAACTGAAACCGTTTGATTTTTATTTTTTTAAACGGTTCGGTACATTTTCTCCATCGATTTTGAATCAAATTTTGGTTAATATCCGCCACTCTTCGCAAAGCGTGTCAGATTTTGGCCAATGACCTTTCAGAAATCAGTTTTACTACTGAAGACAGTATACCTTACCGTTTTCACGGTAAAGTATACCGCGAAGTTACCTACATAGCAAGAGCTTCATAAATGATTTTAACTCAACTTGCTTAAAAACTACTTCAATACTATTTCAAGTGTTCGCATAATAGATAGTAGTCATTGAATTGCTCAGAGGCCAAACATTTCAGAAATATAAAATAATTTTACATAAAAACGCAGTCTTTAATCAGAGACATCTTACAGTTAAACAGGGAACTAGTTAGACATTGTTCATATAGATCATGATAGGTGGCGCTACTTCACTGCTCCGTGGCCATGTTGCATTATAGTTCTGAGCGTAATCAACAGATGGCGATACGCTGCTCTTACATTTCTGAAGTTTTTACTTTTTTCACTTCGTTGTACATGTTTTGATACATTTCATTAAAGCTTTTCTGCCTCTTGCAATTGAATTCATTCGTTGTTACGCAAACTGGTCGACTTCCATCATATTTGTTACTGTTATATTCAATCCCAAGTTTCTTCAGTTCTTTTAACAAGTCATTCAGACATGCACACTGCCATGGATTTGGGTCCATCAACAATTTCTTTATTTTACCTCCAGAGTTCCTTAGTTCGAGACAAAAGTTATCCGGCAAATATGTTATTTTATTATTAGATAGATTCAAATTCTTCAACGGACTTCCTCTAAAAGCGTTTACTGGTACATCTTCAATTTGATTTCCATATAGGTCAATTGTTATCAGTTTCGGCATATTTCTAAACAGGTTATCTGTTATAATTTTGATCTTGTTATGTTTCAAATCGACCTTTATAAGATTCTTTAACGGTGACAGAATATTATCATTAATGGTCTCAATAACATTAGCGGTCAGATCTAGTTGTTCCAAACTATCCAGATTGACAAAAGTTGCAGGATTATCAAGAGTTGATATTTGATTTGTTGACAATATCAAGTGTTTCATAGTTCCTAAATTAGATTTCGTTGCGAACGCTGGAACTTCGGTTAAAAAACATCTATCCAAGTTTAAAATTTCTAACGATTGGAAGGCGTTCAAAAGGTTGTCTGGAGCATCTTCCATATTATTTCTTGAAAAATCCATAAACGTAATGTGTGGACTCTGATCAAAGATGTACGGACTAAAATCTTTTCCTACAAGTGCATTACTTGATAAGTCTACAAATTTTAACTTGGTCAAAGGATCAAATATTCCCAGTTCTAGTTTGTTTATTTTGTTTCCTCTTAAATCCAAGAGGTCAAGATTAGTGAGCTGATCAAATAATCCTAAAGGAAAATCTTCAAGTTGATTGTATGAGAGATTTAGATAGGTTAGTTTTTTAGGTTCGTCTATAACGCCAAGTTTCAGTCTTTGTATCTTGTTTACAGACATATCTAGATACGTTAGGGAATTGAGATCATTGAATGATTCAAAGTCGACGTCAGATATCCTGCATCCTCGCAGTGTTATCCCTGTAGTCATATTATTATCAGATACTAGACCTCTTACGAGTTTATAATCAGACTTTCCTGCAGTGCAGACGACATCTTTCTCGCTGTAGGTTTTGCATTTTGGCTTCGCTTCTACGATGACTAGTATTGTAAGAAGAGCAGCTAGAGTATTTCTTAATGAAGGCATGTCTGGAATTACATAAAATTGCACACTTAAATAATATGTTATTGTTCCTTTTTCATTAATATTGATTAAAACATAATTTTATTTGTTGACATTAGTAAATTTAGTTTATTTTATTTAATTTAGGTTATTACATCGACGTTAGTAAATTTATTTGTGTATTGCTCAAAATTCAAATTTTAATGTTGTTTTCATTTAAGTACATAGTATGCTTTGTATATATACATTATATACATTTCGATCAGATTTGTAAGCAACTATAGTTCACTGCCATCTAACCCACAAGATAAAACTTATCAATAGCTGGCCAAATAACTGACGAACACACATTGAGGACTTTGTATTTTCCTTATTTTAATTATTCACTGTCAACTTCTTACTAAAAATAGTTGAAAAACGACTAAATATTGATATTTACCTCTCAAATGCCTTGAATCTTTAGTCTTCAGCCACTAATAACACAAATTTCTTACGATTCACTTGGCACAGAGGTTATCAACTCATTGTGTACTATAAAATTATATTTAAATAACAAGATACGTCTCAAATATTTGGTCAAAATAATTCACGAACAAGACGATGATATCCAAACGTTTCGCGTGCAGCTAAGCCGGTCTTCACGTATTATATGAAGTTAGTGTCATGTACCTCTCTCGATTTCTTGTGGTTCGGTTTTACCCAGTTTCATTCATGTAGCGAGAATTGCCAATTAGCTATTGAAGTGCATTCGTGCATTTTGTGAATAACTTCACGGGTTATTAGACAGCTGTGTATCGTTAATATATTAGTAAAGAAGGTATGAGAGTATCAATAATCATGTAGGAACATATTTAATGGGACATAACCCCCATTAGGTTCAATATGGTATTATGTTTTCTATATTATAAAGACAAAATGCATTAGTGTTGATTCCACTTGTTTATTATCATAACTTCTGTTTATATTTTGGTGATATCACTTTCTCCTTGATTTAAAATTATTAGCAGTAAGTAAGTAGGTATACCTAGTTCTTTAATTTGCACCTTTGTACTTTATGTATAGCCACAGAAGTAGGAAAAAATGATTCGTCACGGTTACAATGCATTTTTATAAAAAATGGGTATTTCATTAACGTTTGTCATTTGTTCTACTATTACCAAAACAGAAGAAGTGAGGAAGTGAAAACCATTACCATTGGCATGCGCAGTAAGTCTTATTAATCGTATTTCTCAAAACATTATGTTCTATAGGAAATCTGGTTGTTCATGAAGAGAAGTTAGTTCTTTCTGTTGTTGTTATTTCTTGTCTTTCAAGAAACCTGAAAGTAGCAAAGCACACAAGATTGGACCCTCGTAAATGTATAAATTAGAGGTCACTTCTACATTGATTTAAATTACGTTACAGCGTTTAGTCCAGTATGTGACCATGTGAATTGTGAAGTTCTCAGTAATTAGTAGGATACTTTAGGTCTTCAAAGGTGGCAATGAACAGGAACTTGGTACACTACAGCATCAGAAGCATCGCACTCGCAGTTATTTCAGTAATCCCACACTTCGCAAGATTGTATTTGCAGAGCCCTACTTGGGTACCAGATCGACCAAAAAATAATTAGAGTTGTAACTTTTTTTTTCACTCCGGGAATCCTTCAAAAGGCGCCTGGAATTTTGGACGTTAGTCTGTATGTGTTAGGATGTTTGATGGTGGCGGTGAAAACGGTCCAACATAATGATATTTTACCTCCATGTAATTAATTTTATCAAGAAACCAAATTATACTTTCAGGAACGAAGAAATCAGAAACTTAAACTTGTCTAAAGTACGACACATTGAACCTGGTGCATGTAGTTCCTACCACATTCGTTAGATGGTGCTTTTGTCAAGTCTATTAACAAATTCATAAATTTCTAGCTACGTCGTAGTGTGTAAATTCCAAAGCATTAAGTATGCTTCCCACTCACGCCTACTCATCGAATACTCATTAACACTATGCAACCTTGACCTGTTAAATATATTGCTTATAATATTATCCACACCGATATCTTTTCATATTCATTGTTAAATATTAAGTATTATGATGACTGTTTAAATTTGAAGTAACTAGGATCTGATATTATAGCACTTTGGCTTTCTGCCAACAAGCAATGTCAAGAAATAATTAAGTGTAAATAATGTATTAGACACCTGCGCAGTAAACTGTTGACATTCTTCAATGTCGTCATCAAAATAAAACACCAAAAAATCTAAGATATTTTTATTAATGACTAATGGTATATAAATTACTTCTTATACATACATTACTAAATTACTCATTTTAAAATTACGTCACTATTTGGATTCTCATCTTCAAGTCGGTCATCAGTGGATACTACTGTTTCATCAACGGTATCATCCCCTTTTTCAACTAAATCAGTATCTCGAACTTCATCAAAAGTATTAAAATCTATAGAAGTATCCTTTAAACTAGCACTGCTGTTGCTTTCTTCAACGTTTTTACTAACATTTCTTGAAATATCTAACTCACTTTTCAACCTCTGTATTGCTTGAACTACTTCGTTCTGGAAATTCATATTGAGTTTATACAGCTGTTCCGAATGTTCCTTTTCTCTTCTCATCTCATTCTTCATGTGCGTGTCTTTATATTTCTCGAACTCTGTCATAATTCTCACTTTTGACTCGTACGTGTGTTGTACCATCGAGACTAAGGCAAATAGTTTCTCAATTACCTTATCTTTAACCGCTTTTGATATGTTTGAGTCTGATTCTAGATCCGTTTTTGCATCTAAAGCCAGATCGTTCGCTGATGATGGGAACCCGAGCAAAGACTTGGAACCATTTGATCCGTTAGACTTCGGTGGAGTCGGGCTTTCTACTTTTGGAGAGCTAGTAGTGGTTGTGTTCTTTGTTACATTTCCTTTTTTTGATGTAAAAGCACCATGAGACACCACTTCAGTAAACACTCCAGAACTTGGTTTACTCGACTGGTACTCCGCCGCTTTTTTATTCACCTTCTGAATCAATTCACTCTGCTTCTCCTTCTGTTTTTCAAAAGTGCTCTTCTCGATGACTTCTTCGTGCACGATCTTAATTTCCTCCGGAGTCTCCTTGCCTTTCTGGAAGGGGCTTCCCGTTCTCTTGGTGAAATTCGTCACTGTCAGCTTAGACATTTCTAGGTATGTCTATTTAAGGTGTGTGTTTAAATATGGCGATGAAAATTCGTATCACTGAACTGGATTTTTCACTGACGCTTGTGTCCACCGTGATGACGATCATGGTACTAAGTGAGCGGTCATATGAAATACTGAACGGTTGGCCTCACCGCACCAAGTGTGGGCTTCGCTCCTTACTTTTGGTTCGCCAGCGTTTCCTAGGCGTGGCAATGAATTTATTATAAGCAGTATTGATTGGCTGGCGTAGGTCTTAATGCAGTTTGCATTGTAATGTTGACATTACTAAGTTTTAGCAAACGTTTGAGATAAACGGTAACAGTGGTTATGATTTAATGGGTTGGTATTTTAGATCCGAGTTTTCCATAAAATCTATAAAAGTTTTTTTTTTATTATTTACAATTTTATTAAGTAGAAGTCTATACGAACAAACCGATAATTTTTAACTACATCTATACTAATATTAGAAAGCTGAAGAGTTTGTTTGTTTGTTTGAACGCACTAATCTCAGGAACTACTGGTTGGAATTTAAAATTCTTTTTGTGTTGGATAGTCCATTTGTCGAGGAAAGTTATAGGCTATTTATCACCACGCTACGGCTAATAGGAACGGAGCATAAATGAAAAATGTTGCAAAAACGGGCATAAATATTCCTTTTTGAGAGCTTCCGTTGCGTGCGCAAAAGTGTAAGTGGTTAAAGTTACGCAACAATCATGTATGTAGTGTAGGTAGGGTAAATGGGTAGGTAGGTAGCCAGATGACGGGAGCGAAGCCGCGTGGGACAGCTAGTTATTTTATAAACAAGCGATGTCTAGAACTAGAATATTTTATATTTTAAGAATACTTTTCCAAAATTCGCAAAAGAAGACTACTAGAGTTCGTTTAGCTTCTACAAAGCTATTAAACCGGCAGTTTAATTACATAGCACACTCCTAATACATATCTCATAATAGCACAAAGAACGACACAAGTGCACACTTGGTTTCCCGATGATCACATTCTTCAGCCTGAATGCATCAACACAGTAAATGCTTATGATTATTTGAAAAGTTTAAATTGTTGTGTCAATTTAAACTTTTCAAATAATCATAAAATAAGTCGGTTTTAAGCAGTGGTGGTAGTGAGGGACGGCAGTAATTCAATTCTACCGATTTAGCCAGGGACCTAAACGCTTTACTACTTCTATTCTTTCTATTCTAACTTGCTGGACTTGGCATGGCAGTCCTATTGTAGGCTTTCTTCCTCTGACTCACGCCTCATATTTAATCTCATCGGCGCGATTACAATCGGCGCAAAACCAAGTTCGGTCTTCGCTAGACATTGTTACGTCAGAGAACGGTATGTAGGACTCGTACTCCATTCCCAGACGCACCACATCCATGCACGACGTAGGATAAGACGAAGAAAAGCAAGTTGGCTACCAAGGATAGTAGGCGAAGGCGAATCGCATCCCATCACAATCCGCTGACTACCACCATACCTGGGCTGGGATCGTAGACGGATACAGACTTCACCAGACAGTGGTTGGAACTACACAAAGGTGGAGATACCGAAACTGAGAAACGGTCTGGATCTGTTGTCAGCAGAAGGTCCAAGCAGTTAGCCGTATGCGAATCTACATCCGGCACCCTGGTTGCACCCTGGACCAGCTGAGTGAGATTTAACGCTAGCGCAAGCTTTCGCGTCTCTCGTCCAGCATGGTCAGTTAACTGGTACGGGAAGAGCGAATTCTGGTGGAATCCCCCAGTATCTCCAGTTGGGCGGAAGGGTACCGTTGCTGAGCCTCATCAGCCGCCTCACTTAAGTATTGTGTAAGCCCGGTTGCCTCCTGATCTCCACTGTGCGACCGGTAGACACAATCATAGATAATCTTATCCAGACCTGTGTCCACCAGGGCCCAGAGCGTTGAATATCGAGAGTCTTCAAGATTTCGGAGACACTCGATACAACTGGTAACACAATTCGTCACGTATGTATGTATGTATGTTAGCGCGTGGCTTGAACTTGTGCTCCAGGTACTACAGGATCCTGGATAACTAAAATACACCACGTCTGACGGACATCCGATCTGCGTCTCCGAAAGGAACAAAAGCGCTGGTTTATCAGTCTCCAGATGATGATGGACTGCATCAAGGTTTGAATGTAGACTTCTGATGTTGTAGAGGAGAAGGAAGTGAGACAAGCGCCGATAGGACGCCATCATAGGAAGAATAGTCTGGACACTTCGGGGAAACCGAGCCTACCCCCCCTCCCCCAGAAATGTCCATCGGGCACTGAATTCTGGTCGCCAACCAGCACGATGGCGCATTCCGGGATGTTTCGACATTTGGCCTAGTTTGTTCTGTCTCTTGATATGGAGGGATCCATATCTGGTGGTCGCTACTGCTGGTTTTCAGGAGTTGCAGTGGTTTGAGAATAGTGCGGTGGGATGGTCCCAAATGTCGGTGCAGCGTTTCGTGTGTGTCTGGCACACTACTTGGGCCTCCAACTACCTGCGGTCGGCCAGCGGCGTACCATGCCTTGGATCCCACTATTCTCCGCTACCAGTCTCCCGAAACATCCATAGCAGCGCGCGTCAGGCTGCCTGCAGTGGAACAGCTATCTCGACCCAACTCCTCTAGTTGGCTACACCGAGCATTGTACCGTAACACGGCTAGGCCGCTTGGCTTGGCGATATGTCTTTGCACGGTGGTTGGTTGCAAACTTTCTGCCGAAGCCGACCACCAGTTAGTGTCACACGATTTGCACCACCCGGGGACCACGTGTACGGAATCAAATGGGGTACACTCCTACAGACGTGGGTGACTCGGCCCCCAAAAATTGCGTTCTACTGTCTTCAAGACACCCTCGTGAAAAGTCGTAAGCGTGATTTGCCAAAAAACAGAGCCACACAAAACCTGACTGTTCCTTCAACCTACACTCGATTAGAACGTAATCAAATAATGGAAAATTTGAATTTGGTCGTGAGCCGCACTTGTGAATGTCAATAGTCTGATCTGACCAAGTAAACTGAATTAATTAGGTTGAAGTAAAGCATAATAACGGAGGTCATTAACTTTTTTTAAGTACCTACTTTTTACTTTTTTTACTTTTTTTAAGTACTTGAGTTTTTAATAGTAGATTTCTTTTACAAGCTAGCATTTGCTCCTGGTTGTGGTTCGATCCATGTCGGGGGCAAAAGGGCCAAGGATTGACGTCTCGACGAATGGATGGTTGCAAAAAAAGAGTTGGAAAGGGGCAAAAAAGGTTTGCTTACGTCTTCTTTTTCTCCAGCAATGCACTGGAATCCAAGAAGGCACAACGATCTCAAGCTCAAGATAAGAGAAGAAACACCATATGGTTTTAGACAGTGAGAGTCTGACACGCGCTACTTATCCATCATAGAACAGAAAAACTGCTGTAGCGTCCACCAGAAATACATGTCTTTCACCAGTTTTTGGAGCAACCAGATTACTGTCTAAGTCAAATGTCTGATGCCTAGAGTTACTAAGATAATAATGACCTAAAATACAACTAAATAGCAACAAGAGATATAACTTTTTTCGAAAAGGCCGAAACGTATGGAGTTGACATACGCCACCCAATCAATCAATCCTAACATCTTGACTGTTCGATCGTCGCTGATATAACGTAATTTTGCCTAGGACAAGTCTCAAGCTCTCAAGCTGATGATCACCGGGGTGGTTTTAGCGAGGTAAAGACCCCACACACACACCCATCTTTTGCAGATTTCCCCCCGAAAACACAAAAAAGATTTCAACATCAATTACTCTGCACTTATGACAACTTTATACATACAACGCCAACATATCAATGAACATAAACGACGCGCTACATAAGGCTATTTACACATGATCGACAGGTGTCACACGGTCCTCATTTGCCATGCATCGCTCATATTAGGTGTTATCACACTCGTGTGAGGAATATAGGAGTAACGAGCTTCAAAATTGTGTATTTATAGTACTAGGGAATGTATTGTGTGATACGAATTTACTTACCATAGTCTAGAACAATATGCATGGTATTGGTATCTCTAAGATCTTTCGCTATAGGATATGTTTAAGTTCAAATCCACTTACCTAAGTTTAAATTTTAGCGTGCACGGCGTAACCCTTTGAAACCAAAACATAACGGTTAAGCAGTTACGGTAAGGAGATGCGATTTCGTTCGTTTAATCTATAAATGAACGAAATCGTATCCTCAACGCACTCTTATACAAAAGGCTTTTTTCTCCTCCTTCTGTCATTTGCTTCTTAACGATCTTCATCCATTTTACAGGATCTTTGACCTTTTGTGGTGCTTCAGAAATCATGGTGTCTGGGATTTGCCCCCTTAGTCAGACCATCGTCGCTTACAAACAGCTTAACTACTGCTAAAGTTATGAGAATCTATTGAATGAATGAAAATTAAGAACGTTATAATAAGAATGTAGCAATTATTAAGGAAGAATATAAATAATAAACAAGAATATAAATAATAAACATGCAAACCACATACAGTACATTTTTGTTAATAACTTAAATTAAAAGCTGTGATGTCGCCTGAGTTAGTTAGGTTATTGATTTGCAGATAATTGACTAGAATTACAGAAAGTTTATGCATTATTTCAAAACAACAAATTAACACAAATAAAAAAATCTCTTCCAATAAAACACTACAAAGTTTAAAATAACTTCAATTTCGGCAGTCGTTGTCTAAAAACGAAGAAACAGGAACACAGTTATTTTAAACTTCGTAGTGTTTTTTTGGAAGTCGGTTGTATTATTTTGTAAAAAAGATTTTTATCGCTTTTTAGTTGTGGTAAATAATGAGCAACTTCTATAATAAGGTACCTATAATGCCCTTGAACATAACCGGTGAAATGAGAGTGTACCAGGGTGAACTGTACGAATGTGCGTACCCCTTTAGAGTATACGGCGTGATGTTATGTTACGAAATGGCGTAAATAATAAACAGACATGCGATTGCAGCAATCCCGAGAGATTTGCCGTTGTTTATTGAAGATTTCTGTTGTATATCGCCGAAGTTCATCATCAGATCTTTACCAAATTTAAATGGGAACAGTTTTAAAATAAAAAAGAATCATCAAAATCGGTTCACATTGTAAAAAGTTTTATGGTGACAAACATAAAAAAAACAATCGAATTGAGAACCACCTTCTTTTCGAAGTCGGTTAATAAATCTTAAATTCTAACTCTAAAGGCAAATGTGGAGATTGTTGGCAGTGTTCAACACTATTATTTCTCATTGCCCAGATGAGTATCAAACTACGCACGTGCGTTGAAACACTAATAATGGCCACGCGACAACATACTTACCGTTGAAATAAAGAGGCAACTAAAGTTCCATTCACGAGAACTACAATAAACTGTATCTGACATTAGCCTTCCCCTTTAACTCCCCTCTTTTTTATACGCGCTTGTATATAGTTTGTATATAGGTACGTTATTACAACTTATATGTATGTGTGTCCGGGTGAAATCTTGCAACTGAATTTTAAAGCAGTTATCCTCCACCGATTAAGATGAAATTTTGCATACACGTTTAGTTTGGATGACAATGCATGGCTAGCTGTGCTTAAGTGACGTCACTCTAAATCCAATATGGCAGACAGCACAAGATGGCGGGCTAGCTATTTTTGTGCACCGCCATGATATGGGTATCAAACGAACGGGTTTGCTGAGAAGAATACGAAAAAAGCTTGTTTTAAATTTATTATCAAGTCTATATTCCGAGCTGCTATTGAGCTATTCTCATAAAAATCTAATATCACTTTGCCTGAATCGGGAATCGAAACTAGGACCTCGTACTCAGCAGTAGCGCTTGTGATCACTAAACTAACGAAGCATGATTTATCCTCAAAATCAATATTATTACGAACTAAACCCAACCCTAAAAAGATCCCTTTCCAAGAATGCAAACCTTTTTACTATTATAACCTTATGACCTGATAGGACCCTTATAGTTTCGCCATGTCCGTCTGTCCGTCCATCCCTCCGCAGCTTAGCTCAGATACTCTTAGTATTAGAAAGCTATAGTTTGGAATGGATATACATTAATCACGTCAACAGTGATAAAAACTTTTTTTACAAAAATTACAACCGACTTCCAAACAAAAACGCTGCAAAGTGAAAAATAACTTCAATTTCGGAAGTCGGTGTTTCTGTTTTCGTTCCTTCGTTTTTTGACACCGATTTCCGAAACTGAAGCTCACTTTGTAGTGTTTTTGTTTGGAAGTCGGTTGTAATTTTTGTAAAAAAGTATTTTATTTTTCACTTTTTATTTGTGGTACATAATTGACCAGTTCTATAGGGTATGTACCTACGCGTATAGTGCCCAAAGTGAAGCCAGAATAGATGAACCCAATAACAAGAAACTTAAACAAAACCGGTGCAATGGGAGTATACCAGGGTGAACTGTTCAATACCCCTTTAGAGCGTACCAGTGTGATGTTATGTTATGAAATGGTGTAAACAATAAACAAACATGCGATTGGATCTATCCTGAGTGATTTGCCGTCATTTATTGAAGAATTCTGACTTTCAAATAAAAAAAATCATCAAAATCGGTTCACCCAATAAAAAGTTCTGAGATAACAAACATAAAAAAACAGTCGAATTGATAACTTCCTCCTTTTTGCGAAGTCGGTTAAAACTTTTAGTGTACCTCCAGTACACCTAAAGTGGTGATGTTTTTTTTCTCGTCTTTCCAATGGTGTGGAGACCCGTTGGTTATCCATTCAAAAATATTATGGATTTGTAAAACCCATTTTTCGATTCCGGGATCCGTTTGCGTAAGATTAAGCTTTATATTGCAAATTTTTTGTTAGAGTCCGGTGTCCGAGCCACGCTGCCAGCGAAATTAAAAGGAAAACTATCGCAACTTAGTAGGCTTTACTAGTTTACAAGAAATAATCGACCAACTTATAAAATGTATGTGTGAGCCGCCGAAACCGTTTATATGTTCATGATACAACAAAAAGCCCTCTTCTTAGTCCGCATTATTGTGCAACTACGGAACCCTATTACTGTGCGTGGACCGACACGCACTTGGTCGGTATTTTTATACTTGTTAACGAAAGGCTCGCGTTAGAACACTATCTCACCTGATGGTAAGCGATGATGTGGTCGACGGTGAAGCACGCTTACCAAGAAGAAACCTATTCACTCTTGACTTAAGACCCTTTCTATAAACCTTCTTATTGGTGTACTAAAACTACATCACCAGTAGTTGTCTCCATCATGTCACCACCTAAACTAACAACCTCCTTTTAAACCATTACCTTTTAATACCTAAGAAATTCCTTCGCAACGTTGAAAATTCGTAACCAACTCATTAATATAATTAATACTTCGTCGGTATATCACTTTCACCATGGCGGAACTATGGGACGCATATGGCAACCCCATTAGTATTCAATGTTGCCATGCTATGCCGGATCAATAATAATTGGATATCCACCCGTTAACTTGTGGCAAGTATTTGTGTCAGTTATTGGGATTACATTTTAAAATTGTTGGTCGAATTCATTGTGATTTAATTTTCTATTTTCAGTAGCAGGTTATACTTAATAATTTTCTCATCTAATTCATTCACTAACCAGCACTTTACATCTGGTCTAGAAGCAAGCTTGACCGGATGTTCCTCAAAAGCTAGAGCTACTGAGGAAAGCATCCAAGGAAAGTAGGCAAAAAGAAAATCGTCATTTTCGACATAAAAGCCCGTTCGAGATAAACGGTTTGTTGCAATATAAAGTTTTCTTAGTACTCGGAGAAAGAACGAGCAGTGATCCTGATATTAGTAACATCGAACGGAAAATTCAAGATTAAAAAATATAAAAACATTACCACAAAGTCGAAGATGGCGGCATGAACTTCACACCTAACCACAACCGGGAAGCATGGTAAGACGAAAGGGCTTTTGCCCTGCTGTGGGACAACACTGACTGAAAATAATAATTATATCATATAAAATCCAAATAAAATCATCCTCAGACAAGCAGGACACGACGTTGCGTTTGCACGTTTTATAAAATCCGTAAAACAATTTCTAAGAACACGCATTGTCTCATGGAGGTTTTCTTTAAAACTTCTCTTCTGCAATATTACGCCTAACATCTACTCAAAATATGTAAATATCTTTCTCAAAGTTACAAAAACAAGAGCAATTTTTTATTCCATATTTAGCTAGTCCCTGAATCACCACCAGCTCAGTGCACGAAAGCAGCAAATAACGTAAACTAATCGGAAGAAAACTGTGTTTTCCAAGTCATTTTCTCTTATTTTGTATGACTGGTAGATACTCGTAACATTCTCACTTAAACCATGAAACGACTATCATTACATGCATTACTCGATCAAAAGCCTTAATGAAATCCATGGCTTGAAACATCTACAGGGTTCACTCCGTGGCATTAGATATTCAGAATTATTCTTTTAGTTTTTATAAAAGTACAGATCATCATCAATCATCATAAATTCAGCCGAAAGATGTCCACTGCTGAACATAGCCTCTCCCAAGTGTCGCTACATCCACCTATACTGTGGGTATTGCATCCACCAGATTCCCGCAACCCTTAACCAAGTCATCGATTCACCACGATTTATGAATAAAGAAGAAGAAGTGAGATTATGATTTAGTAACAGTACCTTAGTGTTTATTTATAACATTCTCATGGGCCAAAATAACCACACACTGGTACCCGAACAGCAGCAAACGGCAACGGCAGTCCGGGAAGGAGATCGAGGGATGAGCTAGACTCTAATTTTAAAGTATTAGCCCAAAATTCCATCAAACCTTGCAAAGAGTAAGGTGAGGTAAGAGAGACCTTTACCCTCAGTAGAATAACAGAGCCATTTAAATACATAATAATTTAAGACAAAGAATAACAAATTATCCTACTCATAATTATACCATTATTTATCCTGTCCATACGTTATAAATTTTATATCAGTAAAAACGTCTGGCCATCGCCTTGTAGTGTCTGCTAAAGCCATTGTAATCCCCCTGACTCACTCTTTGCATCAGACAGTAGATAAGTACGTAATCCGAGTCAAGTTTACTCAGGTTACACTGCAGAAATATTTGTCAGAACATTTCAAATGAACTACGAAAGGACCTCCTACTGCAAAAAATTTATATATTCACGGTAAAAGTCTTGAACCAGTTTCCAAGAAAGCTTTTCACTTTTTATACATTTTCACTTTCAAAATTGTTTTTGCCAAGTTTGTAAACTGCCGATATGCAAAGCAGACCCAGATTCTGAAGAATTCATGCTGAAATGGATCTGAAAATTACAGAGGCCATATTCAGGTCATAAACCTCCCTAAAGTTCATGAACAAGACGATGATCCTTCGCCCAACAATGTCATTATCTCCTAGACGCACAAGTTCAATGATATCAACTTAAACGCCATTACGTATGCAAAGACGCGCGTACACGCATCTGCTCCTCCATATCAAACACCTCACTACTTGACCAATCCTTCCTCTCGCTCACTCCTTACCAACAACCCATAAACCAAAAAGAGACACATGAACTGGATCATGGCTCTCCAATTCAGGGTACGGTGTCACAAACAACAGAAAAGGCGCTTCATACAAACGAATAACTATTCTAAAATGTACGATAAGCGACTGACAATGTTAGAACTTAGGACGTTTTGTATTCCATATCACCACGAGCATTCGTATCTGATAGCTTTCCCTTACACTTGGGTCCCCTCCGTGCCAGAAGGTCGCATGTGCACGTATCGACTCGTACGTTGAAAGACAATGCGTACCGGAACTGCACACGACGTGCTGAATTTGAAATAGCTGTATAAAAACCGCAGGGTCCTTGTCGAAACTATCACAAACAATCCAACCTTCAATCAGTGAACATCACTACACCACGAGGAGCTCAGCAAAATGGTATCCAGTAAAGTAGTGTGCTTGTTGGCTCTGGCCCTTTTCGGGAGCGCAGCTGCCCAGCCCGCCAAGGAAGCCTTCTGGAAGGGAACCCCCATGGATGGCATGGTGGAAGAGATGAGATCAGGCTGCGCCGAAGGATCAGACCCCACCGCCTGCATCAAGTACAAGGTCATGTCGTTATTGGACTCCATTTTCAAGAAGGACACCTTCCAGGTATCCGGCTTTCCATTTCGAATTTAAGTTCCACTTTCCAAAGAACCGAAAGTTTTACAATTAATTGCTTTCTCCCCAGATCTCCGATGCCGTTGAAGTGACGAAGAATGGTGCTGCCAATGACGTCACTGGTCGCTCTTCTGGGGATTTCATGGACAGCATTGAGAGCTTCATCCAGTCCCATGACGTGACCTTCATGCTGCCCATTGTCGACACCAAGATCACTGTCAGCCCGAGGAACCTTGACAATGATGAGCTTTCCCTGAATGTTAAGTTCAACAAGGACGGTGCCCGCTCCGTCGGAGAGGCTCGCAAGGCCAAGCTTAAGAAGATCATTGTCCCCATCCTGGTGTTCGTGCTCCTCAAGGCCATGACACTCATCCCCCTGGCCATCGGTGTCCTCGGTCTAAAGGCCTGGAACGCTCTGCAGCTGTCCTTCTTCTCCTTCGTGGTTTCCGTCGCTTTGGCCATCTTCCAGCTTTGCAAAAAGGTGAGTTAAACTTTTACTTTGCCATTAACAGTGTAGTCCTCTCATTAGAATCAATGCAAAATCTTTAAAATGGCACTTGTACTGAAAAGCACCGCACTTTTCGAAAACTATTTGCACCTTTGGCACAACTTTTACAATATATTGGCACAGTTTGAACTTGATTTGCACAATTAACTTTACAATTAAATCCGGCACTGAGTTTATTACCCCATAAACAAAGTGTTATTATGTACTAACCTTCTTTCACAACTCTACTATCCATAAGCCTAACATTGTAGTTTACCCAGATTGCGGCGGACAACTCGCACCCCCAGATCAGCGCTCACGGTCCCTGGGATGCTGCCTACGCAGCCACCCGCCGCAGGAGAGACGCCGAGCCCCAGGAACTGGCCCAGGAACTCGCCTACAACGCTTATCATTAAACTATCCGAACGCAGACCTAACCCAACGACCTGTATCCGAACTCCGTTTTTCCTGCCGTTTTTGACAGCAGCTTGACGGGCACAGATAACATAGACCAAATAAATGATTTCGTCGAGAAATCGAGACCGTGTAAATACTATGTAATGCAACTTATTTATTAAAATATTGAGCTTGAGAGCGTGTGATTGTGATGTATGACTGATGTTATTTATTTATATTTTAATTATAAATCTTTGAAGAATTATATCATTATTTTATTTGGTGCTCCTTCCAATAAAACCATTACATAATTAATTAAGTTATTGAAAATTCATAATAGAAATTATAGATAATTTAATTGACCTCTGAAAACAATCAATCAAGTCTTTAACAGCACATATTAATAAAATTTCTAATAGAGTATTTCAAGAACCCTGACAAAGTCAACTAAATTGAATAGGTAACATTAAAATACCAATTAGCTTTCCTGGAAGTAATTCACCACTTTCATCATCAATAACCACTTAAAAGTATGGTTGATATATAACAACTATCATTCAGAAAGTGTATTTCAACAAGTCTACAGCAACTAAGAAATATCTCTTTCATAAAATAGATGCAGACACGAAAGTACGAACAAAGTCATGAATTACAATGACAAAAATAAAATAATTTAGGTCAGTCAAATAAGTAGTAATAAAGAATGAAAAAGAGTGCCACAACACCACCACACCCACAAAAACACCACCCATGCACCATCCATGGAATTCGACCAAAATTCAACAAAAATGAAACGCCAGAAAATTCAAACTATGTAGGTGAATAAAAGTAGGCCGTAATAAAATACTTTCTCTACAAGGGAGGAAAATTCGATACGAAGTGGCATTTGCAACACATTAAGTTTCCATGTGAGTGCCAATCGCTTTCTACCGACACTTCTGCTCATCTGCCATGAGGATCACGTGCGAGATCCTATCAATGTCACGCGATACGTTTTACTTTGATCCAATGTTAGGATTTAAACCAGCTGATCGATTGATTGAGTGGTTATTGATTTATTTGTCTCTAGAAGACTTTTATTAACTTGAGTGTAGACTGGTTAAAGTCTGACAATAATACTAATAAATAATAATAATTTGAGTGGAGATTCGCAAGAGCAAACTTGCTGAATGGAAGGAAGTATATTCAGTAAGATGCTGGTAGGGATCTTAAATCGTGGTAAACCTCTCCATTCCTCAAGCACCTCCTGATATGTTTGTCCCCATGGCGCTACATCACTCAAGTGCTAGCGACACTTTATAGGGGCCCATTAATTGGGTGTGCAAATCACCCCCTGCCATTTTATAGCCGAGTTGTTTTATAGTGTAAAAGATTTTTTGACAAAAAATTTAAACGACTATATTGTATGCACGAAAAATTTGCACGCTTATAATGTTAAGCAAAAACATGTATGCTCTGTATTTAATTATGTACCATCTTCCATACCATATTTTTATTTAAATAAATTTTATTCTTATTCAACAGTGGTCAGGCAGCAGGGGCCAATAGTCATTCTATAGTTTTAGGCAATTGATCCACTAAACCTCCCAAACCCATAGCCCAATATCTGCGTCTCCATATTTAACAATAGTCCTGCAGCAACCCATTATCCATAAATCATTATCTTTGGGTGCACTTACGTAGTGCATCCAGGGATTATCATCGGTTGGTGTCATGTAACGTGATACATATCTAACAAGGCCTCTGCGAGTTGGTTTCGCCCCTGGCACGCCTTTCAAAGGTTCGGCACCCAGAGTCCCGAGATTATTAAACACATTATAAAATAATAAAAAAACATTTGATATATTTTCAAATGTTTTTTTTTATGATTTGTTTTTATAAAGAAATATTTAAAAATATAAACAGTAAGTGTGTCTAAAATTGAATAAACAAAATAATATTAAATATTATAATTAATATTTTTATTAGATGTGACACCATCATCCTGCTACTCTTAATACCAATCTGTTACTGTCCTTCTGCAAGGCAAAGGTTCCCATACAGAGAAGCCACAAACATTAATCACCGCTCTTGCTCAAGGCAGATTGGCGATTTGAGATTTATATTAACTATAAGTTCAGGTTTTCTCACGATGTTTAATTCAGCGATGTTAGCATTTTCCAAGATAAACTTAGAATGTATTTAAAGAATTGAAGAAATCTCATGGTAGTAGAACCTCGGGCGGTGAGGTCACTGCCTCTGGGCCACCACGACATATTATTCCAATTTACTTCAGGATAGGCGCAGCAGTTTGTCTTCTTACGTCATCCCAATAGTCATCAGTCTCATTTCTAGGCAAATCATTTTTCACACTATCCGTATAGGACAAAACAAAACAAAACAATGTTGACGTGATCAACGAAATTGGAAAGTGGTAATAAGGTGGAAATGACTCAAAAAAAATTCTGATAGCCCTGTAAATCTGATATTTATTTTGTTTTATGAAGCTGTGTAGAATTTGCGTGTAAATTGTAAGGTGAGCATTTTGATATCCCAAAGATAAACGTGATATCCTCCGATCCGAGAGTAAAAAAGATATTCAATCCTAACACAAATTCTGTCTACAGTCTGCTACTGAGAAACAAATCAGACGAAAAGTCATCATAAAGCTAGATATTGGTCAAACGCGAGCAAACCAAAAAAAAGGCATTGCAATTTACCTGATTCGAAAAAAACCCAGGATCTCATGCACAGCACCTGCGTAATAACTTCATTTTTAGTTCTCTTTCAGGAAATAGTGGAAAACTGGGTCGATGTTCCTTATTTGAATTACTACTACCACTCATTCTAAGCAGTGCCTACTTAGCGCAACTAATTAGTTACAGGGATAAGTCGACAAACCATACTAATGACGACAATGCCAACTAGATTCTAGTCATTTAAAATAGAACTCGCATTTTAGCTACCTACCAACTAACTAAGACTCTAATAACTTCAAACACGAAATAAACACTTGAAACCAAGCTATTTGGGTCTTAAGAAAGATCCAATTTGGTATTGTCTATTTGGTCTTTGAATTCGGTCGATACATATAAATATCGTATCTACGAAATGACATCAACCAATTGAACCAAATCACTGACATAATTGAGGGGGCCCAGGCGGGAGCCCTGCGGCACTCCTCATTATGATGCAGAGTCTTCACGCAGGATGCGCCAGGCCGTCGCCCGGCATACCTGCTCTACCCTGCTGACCCACTCGGCACACATTAGCACGGATTCAGACCCATATATCTACTATTTTTAGGTCCTTATAGTATACACACCTTATGGAACGCTCCTGACAAATCTAAATTCTTACGAAATTTTCAGTATTTTTATTATATCAACGGAGTAAGGTTCAATTTTGCTTGCGTGCAATTCGTGTGGTAGCAAAGGTTAATTTGTCTATTTGTATGTAGAAGTAGATGATGGGGTTTCGGCCCTGTTTGTATGTTTGTCACGAGCGCAATGTTTGTAAGTGGATAGTGTTATGTGTATGACTGTTACCTAATACGGACGGCATAAATTGTTTACTTACTTTCTTATTGCAAATTAAAGAAGTGTTAGAGCTAAAAATAACAGCTAATTATTTTTTGATTATTTTTGAATTAGGATGTTTAATTTTTAGGTTAAGTGACAAAAATATGTAATTTTCTTATATGTACATTTTTTCAAACTGTAAAAGTGGATAAGGGCCAAAATAAATATACATAATATAAATAAATTAACTATGGAAAATGATACGGACAGAAAGGGATTGAATACTTAGCAGACGGCTGAAAGAGATTTATGGAAATAAACATGCTACCCTAAACACAAAAAATAGCATTGGCAGGGGCTCCTGCCCTAGTCCCAAATTGGATGATGATAACAAAATTAGGATTAGCCTAAGTAGACCATGCAATCCACACAGCAACAGCCTTTATAAAACCGTAAATAAAACGGCACCAATCCACAGATTTATAGCCGAACATTATCAGAACGGAAGTGAAACAGCCATTTCACAATCCGGACATGGCGGTCTATGCTAATACGCGCACGCGTTGCATTCGCGATGGCCAACCCTTATTGCATAACGGAGATGTGCGCGAACATTTTGCTTAACGAGAGCATTTTCACTTTTGTTGTAAAACTATGCAGGAGCTTTTTGCGTAACTAGTTGTAACATGGTTTAAGTTTTTGATGATAGAGTTTGTGGTTTGAATTTTTAATCATTTGGATTCTTTTATTTTTAATTGTCATTTACTCGAATTTTTTTTTCATACAATCCTGTATATTTTCTTCATAAATTTATCTGATGAGATGAAATCTGAACTTAACAATAAAAAAGTAATTTTATATCACTTTAAAATTTGGAATATTAAATAATTTCAACATGAGTGAACTTGCTCATAGGTGGAATGCAATGAATGTGGTACCTACTTACTTATAGTATCAGTTTTGTATTCAACACGACTGCACCTGACCTAAATTCATTCACACGCGTCCCAAATAATATTGATGTAATTTTCATAGCTCTGATTCGGATCGTATGAAAGGAAAAGCTTACTTCAGCAAACGAATGAAATGTTGTTAAAGAAAAGTAGGTATAATTTCTGAATGAAAATTCGCAAACTCACCAACTTTACATCTTTAATACTCAACACTACCAGTATACATTATGAAGCTGTAATACTAAGATGATCAAAAAGAAATTGGTTAAAATTTTAAAGTCTACTCGCAGACATACAAATCAAAATCACGCCGACTATGCCGTCGAGTCTGACAGCTTTAACGAAATACGCTGCATAAAGTGAATGAATGATATTACAAAAGCGACACATCGCTTGATTGGTATGTACACGCTTGTGGTGAGAGCATAGTTCGACACTGCATTACAAACGAGCTGACTGACTATAGGTCTGTGCAGACGGGACACAACCGCTTCAGAAAAAATATTGACATAGTATACTTAGTATGCCTTTGACACATAGTAATACTTAGAGTAATATTGGAAACGCAGATCATTCGAGGACACTTCTACGATGCTTGTGATAGTTCTATTCTTCATAGGTGAAGATGCACTCTACAACTACCGTCTAATGGGCTGTTCTGCTTGTCTGCGCATCCTCTTGGAGACGATTACGATTTACGGCTGTCACCAACATATGCTCAACTCTAACCACATCGTGACTGGTGGAGACTAACACAGGAGCATGGTGATTTGCAAACGCAAAGAGAGTTGCAACTTCAAGCAACTGCAGTAACACTATCCACACAAGCTTCTGCTTAGCAACAAACTTTGCAACTGCATCTGCTGGTAGCTCGTTTGAATAATCAATATGTCTAAGAATCCAACAAGAAGGTTAAAGACATCGAACATGTTTCGATGTTACGTACTTCGCGAAGTGTTGAGGAATGAATTTTGTTGTACATGTTCGATTGTTTTCGGAGTTCCGACACTTATTGGTGACTGTTTCCGCATAATAAGTAGTAGATGTAAAACCAATGTCTGGAGAAATGAGTAGAATTAATTATCGTAGCAACTCTGTGTTTGAACTAATGAGGACCGAACGACTATTATAATAATAATAATAATGCCCTTTATTCTGAATTGTTTTTTTATATTGTATTTGTTACAGTACGAATATGTCCCTCAATTCCATGTGCCTATTGGCAAAGGCCTCCTCTAGCTCTTTCCAGTAGATTTCTGTCACGAGCCACTCGCCTCCAGTTGGAGCCCGCTGTTTGTTTCAGCTCGTCCTCCCATCTTCTTATCTGCTTTCCCTTGCTGCGTTTATTATCCCTTGGGTACCAATCAGTTATCACCTTACTCCATTTCTATATTCTTGATCTCATTATGGGGGCAGCCCATCTCCATTTTTGTTGGTCAAGATGTCCGGTAGTTTAGTGTTAGCTCTCAGTTGTTCATTTTTTTCATGATCTGCTTTACGTATGTTTGTCATGCTTCGTTCCATGACTCTTTGGCAGTATTTCAATTTTTTTCGGTCTTGTATTGTGAGTGCCCATGTTTCGCATCCGTATGTAATACAGGGTAGTATGCAAGTTTTGAAGACTTTTCTTTTCATAGAAGGCCTATTATGCCTAACTTAATAATAATATTAAAATGGATACGTAGCAGCTTTTGTACCTACTTTCACCCCAAAAACTTGGGAAGTTGTCAATCATTCTCGACAAGTCCGATGACTCCACAGAAGATGTGTATAAAATGTGTCAATAAAATGCGATCACACTGAAAAACTTTTAGTGCATGTAATTGACTGGAACCCACCAGAAGGAACAGTGGTGACAACAGCCGCGACTTACGAGTGGTCGTGGGTTCGATGTCTGGGTTCACGCTTTACTTTATGTAATTTATTTCGTCACCACTACGTACTATATCATCAAAACGGTGAAAATATACCAGCATGTCCTAGAACCAAAACTTTGATGACATATGACATGTTTATCCGCACCCGTGTGGTGGATTAGAGTCCTCTTCTTCTCACAGAGCTTGTCTCTGTGTCCTAGCAGTATGCAAATAGGGTAATTATGCTAATGCAATTGAGATAATTGGTGGCAATTGCTTTCAAAGCGTTTCAAAGGATTGACATAATAAGGTTTTCGGTAGCTTATGTTAGTGACATATCTACATTTTTACCCGACTGCAAGGAAAAGGTTATAAACGCGCGTATCTTGTATGTATGTAATATTCTTTATTACCTCATATCTTTCAAACCGCTAGACGGATGTATAAACTAAAAAGCTGTAAACAAGAAAAAATCACGCTGTGCAGTCGGAGGATAAGGGAGTCAGCCAGTTCGCGAATATGTATCCTCCGACTGCACACCATGATTATTTTTTGTTTACAGCTTTTTAGTTCGCTTCTTAAGCAATCGGGTTTTTGATTTTTAAATCATTTTTTTTTATTTACCTTCATCGATTTCACCTATTATATATACAGGGTGTCCCAGAAATCGACGTCAAGCCGTAAATGGGTGATAGACCAAGTTATAACAGTTCTCAGAAAAATACGAAAAAAAATCTATCTCATGTTTTTAAATAATTATGTTCACTTTAAAAATTTACTAAAAAATTCAATCCCTGTAATGGTTCTTTAACTCCAATTGCTACAAATCCCATAATTTATCTAATTTTTTTATTATTATGTAATCTTGAATAATGCTTGTGTAGATTTTTGCCTAAAATTTAAAGCCAACTCCTCCTACTTAGAAGAAAATTAAACTTTTTCAAAACCAAATTATTCAAATTTACTGTTTCGCCCAACTTTAACTGACTGTACTGAAAAAAAAAATGAACTACGCTAGTTTGGCAAGTAACATGAAAAATTGGCGCATTTAATAAGGATTCAAAAATGGTGTAACACTTGCTAGATTACGTTTTCAATAATTGGTCAATTTTTTTTTTGTAAATATCCTCGGTTTTTACACAAAATGTCCATACTTTCTTAAAATGACTTTAGCTTACCTAAAGCTTTGCTAAACTCCGTTTCTAGTTCGATAGAGACGTTACGTAATTTAAGAGCAAAGTTATGATAGTGACTCAACCTTTTTACTTTAAGTCAGGACCAGTTTTCTCATCTTAGAAAAAAAAAAACAAATTATCAGATTTTTTGTTTTTTTATTACAATGTCGTGCTTGCATTGCCGTCGAAGGAAGGCAGTTTGAACATTTATTGTAATAAAAAAAAAAAAACTGATAATTTGTTTTTTTTTTCTAAGATGAGAAAACTGGTCCTGACTTAAAGTAAAAAGGTTGAGTCACTATCATAACTTTGCTCTTAAATTACGTAACGTCTCTATCGAACTAGAAATGGAGTTTAGCAAAGCTTTAGATAAGCTAAAGTCATTTTAAGGAAGTATGGACATTTTGTGTAAAAACCGAGGCTATTTACAAAAAAAAATTTGACCAATTATTGAAAACGTAATCTAGCAAGTGTTACACCATTTTTGAATCCTTATTAAATGCGCCAATTTTTCATGTTACTTGCCAAACTAGCGTAGTACATTTTTTTTTCAGTACAGTCAGTTAAAGTTGGGCGAAACAGTAAATTTGAATAATTTGGTTTTGAAAAAGTTTAATTTTCTTCTAAGTAGGAGGAGTTGGCTTTAAAGTTTAGGCAAAAATCTACACAAGCATTATTCAAGATTACATAATAATAAAAAAAATTGATAAATTATGGGATTTGTAGCAATTGGAGTTAAAGAACCATTACAGGGATTGATTTTTTTAGTAAATTTTTAAAGTGAACATAATTTTTTAAAAACATGAGATAGATTTTTTTTCGTATTTTTCTGAGAACTGTTATAACTTGGTCTATCACCCATTTACGGCTTGACGTCGATTTCTGGGACACCCTGTATGTAAATACTTTTTGGTTTTCGCTGATGGATTGTCACAGCTTTATCTAATCACTCTTGAGGTTACAGCAGCCTTTTTGCGTAATTAAAACAGCAAGCCAAAGGGCAAAGAGTACGATAAATCGACCAAACACTTGCGAGATGAAAGACGCGATTTAGATTTCCGTCTATGTGATTGGTTGATTTTTTGCCTTGCCGAATTCATTACGCAATAAGACTGCTGGAATTACTATCCGCCAAAATGCAGTACAAAATTCCAAACAAACGCAAGCTTTACAAGTGCTCACAATGTATGTAATGGACCGTATAATATTCCTTAACATTACGTAAAAATCTGTAGTAAAACGAACGTGACTAGAAAGGTTATATCCATATAATAAATAGTTTTCAAAGAGTACAGTGAGAATCACGTTTGTTTACTACGTCTAAAGCATTATACTAGACATAAACAACAAAGAGACTGAATTTTAAATGACTTATGAAGTTATGAGTTACCAAATACATTAAATTTATACGAGTTACTATCATCTGCAGACGGCTTGACCTGTGTGAAATGTGTTTTATTAGGTATCCCAATTCCCAAGGGAACATACCACCGCGATAAAATCGACAGAATTTTCTAGGTCCTATGTTCAATTCATTATGATTTGTTTAGCTGCTTAGGCGCGGAAATGTAACAGACAGATTGCAAGAGTTATAGTGCACGGCATGTAAGTTGGCAAGGTTTTGGCGTAGTGGGGATAAATTCGCGTATATTCCGCGAACTGACCAACCACCATATAGAGCGAACGGAACCTGGACACAACATGATTGGTCAGTCGATCCTTGTGTCAACTTACCAACCAATCGCGCGCTCGGAACGTTCCTAAACGTTCCCCGCGCCCCGCTCCACTACCAAAGAAACCTAAAAACGATTTCTGCGCATCTTACGACTCTTGCCAACTTACGTGCCGGGGATTATACTTTCGTATTTAATACCAATACTTTTTTTTACTGTGTGCTGCTAGCTGCTAGGTTTATAGGGTCCGTGCCCGATGGGTTCAAACGGAGCCCTATTGCTGCCACTCACGTGTCTGTCTGTCCGTCTGTACGTCCATCGACTGTTACACAATTTTTTTCCGAAGATTTTTTTTACTTCCCATTGACATATGAACTTGAAATTTGGTGATAATGTTTATAATAACGTATATTTTACTAATACATACCAATATATTAAAAATTCTGATTTTTCTTTGTAGAAACCCTAACAGTGCGAAGTCCAACACGTACATACCCGTTTTTTTGTTTAGTTTTATGTAATTTTGTGTTTGTGACTTTTAGCATCATATTGGATTAATCTGTAAAGAATATACCTAGTAAATAATAAATTATTTTGATGCAGACGGTCCTGAAGGAGAGGAGGAGGAGGAGGTCAATAACGTAAGAAACATTTATATTTTCAAATAAAGTACATATTTAATTTCGTACTGGCTAATCAAAGAAGCATTCACAACAGTGATACGGGCAATGTGCAGCTGTATCATTTCAGACCCTGAAATAATCATGTTTGGGTGCTAAATCCCAGAAATGCATGAGCATCGTAGTTTTTTAAGTGAGCAGATTACCTGAAAAGCAGTGAGTGAGAATGTTAAGTAAAGAAAAATACTAACGAAAACTCACTAAATTGATCTCTTACGTAACGTAAAAAACTACAACCTGAAATTTCAGAAGATTGCTGAATACAACAGAACTTCTCAAAAATATAGCACTATGAATATTTTTAATATCATCGCCAAAATACATCACTCTCACCACCAGGACTTTCTTTAAATGAAAATATATAGTTTGCCAAGTATGAAAGCAATTGACATTCTGCGCACGCGCAAAGACCGCGCGCATTGCCGCCCAAAGGATCACGGTATAAATACCAAGCCCATTGAAAAATTAAATCATTGTTGCTCCATTAACCGGACCGGTCGAACGTCTAATTAATCAAATCTAATGACAAAGTGAAAAAAAAACAAAATGAAGTGTTTGTGTTTACTCCTGGCTTCCGTCGCCATCGTACGCGGTTACAGCATCAAGGACAATGAAATTCAAACGGCACGTTTAGGAACAAGTGATGAGTTGCTCAAGAGTGTGATCAGTGATTGCTTTGAAGCCGAATCTCCGATATCATGTCTCAAAGTGAAAGTTCTCTCATTCCTGGACACCAAACTTGGAGTGAGCTCCGAATCTGCGAGGGCTTTCGACGAAAAGAACATTGACAAAGTGATCTTCGAACGCGTGGGCCGGTACCTGAGCAACAATGAAGTCAGGTTCCAACTGCCTGAGTTCCTCTTCGAGAGTGCTGAGGTGTCTTACAGAGCTGACAGGGGTTTGGATGTGGAATTCCCGGCAACCGACAGTGAAAACGGCGAAGGTAACGAAATCAACCACGACAATGTAAGGAACATAAAAATTAAACATCAAACTTAATACATTTTTTCTTCCAGCCCGAGGCATCTTGAAGAAGAAGCTCCTGCTCCCCGTCCTGCTGCTGCTGAAGCTGAAGATGAAGGCTCTGATGCCCATCCTCGTCGCCATCATTGGCATCAAGTCCATCAAGGCTCTGATCCTCAGCAAACTGGCCATCACTCTCGTCCTCGGATTCCTGATCTACAACTTGGTCATGAAGAAAGGAGGTTAGATATCGGCGGATGATATTCTAGTCTATTATTGCCATTTGAAAGATAAATAATGCTTTTTTCTTTTTATTGCCAGCCATGCCAATGATGATGATGCCGCCCACCGAAGCCGCCCCTCCCGCACCCCAATACGGTCCCCCGGCCAATCAATACGGACCTCCTTCAACCCCTGCACCTTCTGCGCCCCAGGACTCCTACAGCCCTGCTTGGGAGCCATCTAGCAGCGGGCCTTACGCCAGAGTTTGGGACCCGTCGCAGCTGGCATACAGCTCATACTACCCTGGTGACTCAAGCTCGTCGGCAGCCTCGAACCCGTCTCCGAGCTACTCCAGCGTGTCCTCCGTCTCCTCATCATCATCGCCTTCAGCCACTAACTAAACGAATACTACCTCATGTAAATACGCACGGGAAACGCATTGTACATAGTGTTATGACGCACGCACCAATGAAACGGCTAGGGTCTAGAAGAGTTATTTATTGAAGATTTTAATTTATTATTATTTATTGAGAAACAATAAAGAAACTGTCGTTTTAGTAATGGTTAATTATTTCAAACGCCCCTTTTTCAATTTTTCCTACAAAAAACAAAACTGAAACATTCATAGTCTTTTAAGGGAAGATCCAATATCCGGGTCACATTTTCAAAAAAGGCATGTGATATCTAGGCTATTGGCCCATAAAAATTCCCTAGGGCTTTAAGAGCGTTAGCCCCATATTATGTACCTGTATGGACTCTGCATTCCTATAAACTTTCACCAATGGCCATTACAATAAACAATGCCATAATACTGTCCTGCTTTTCCTGACATGCTTATGATGGGCAGGTCAATCAGATTTGGGACAGTTGACATACATGGCTAAATAGGAAGGTAAGTACTAGTTGTGTGTTTTATAGTCTTTAATACAATAACTATAAAATAGCACGTAAGTGAGCAATTTCCTGTTTTGACCGGCAGCCTTTTTGCCTTGACATCGACAAGACAAAGGGCAAAGAATATGAAAAGTCGACCAATCATGTCAGAAATCCACATCGCTATTTTCATCTCGCATGTGATTGGTCGATTGATGGCGGTCGAACCATTTGCCTTGCCGAATTCACTTGCGCAATTTGGCTGCCGAACTGTCCCATTGTACATTACACCATCCAGCGTTTCCCGAGGATAGCGTCGGAACGCTGAATTGTCCGTTGTCAGTTACAGAAGAGTCACATTTTGAATCTTCAGCCTGAAGCACTAAAATTTTTACCAACTTAAATTTTGAAGCCTTACCCGCATTTGTCTTAAAAAAAATAGCAATAATTTTTTATGTACTGCGGATGCCGTCACCATCTTATTTTCTTATCAAAAATAGCAATACAATATTTCCGATACCGTCACCACAGTTATCCAAATTGCACAACAAAATTGTAAGGTGCAACACTTAGTATTGTTTTTACATGTGCAAAGCGACAAAACGACGATGTTGAAATTGCCACGACGCACTTTCATTAAAAATGTTCTATCAGTATCCTTGCAAGAATAGAAAAAAAAACAAAGAAAACTCGTCGTCGCAACTTTATTGCACTGTCACGTTGCAACTGTCTGCTGCTTTTAATTTCTACGCACAATGTAATAGACGTGAGTTCACCGTCGTACAACAGGATGATCGGATCCATCGCAAGTCAATGCCTTACTCCCTACTTAGCAGCTGGAACTTTCCCTTATGTTAAGCATTGTCAGGCTTCAGAAAGATTTGTATCCAATATATACCTACTACACTGTAGACAACTTGTTTGTTAAATTTTGGAAGTTAGGAAATATCTACTTAATACCCAATATCTCAAATATTTACTATTTATTCCGTAGAAGACCTAAGATGCTTCCTTGGGGTACCCCTACTGCAAACCCTGTATCTATAAGAGATCCTAAGTGTTGGACGGATAACATTATTCGGATTTTGGCAATTTGTCATTTTAAAGTCCATACTACAACTGTATAAAAACCGGCTAAATTATAGCTTTCTAGTCCTAAGAGTCTCTAAGCTAAGCTGCGGACGGACGGACGGGCGGACATGGCGGAACTATAAGGGTTCCTTGTTCACTAAGGAACCCTAAAAAGAATAATAGAAAAAGATCCACAAAAGAAGACAAAAATAAGTAGTCTGCCACAGAAGAGAAACCTTAAACACTTTGGGCGGCCTGTTTGTTACTAGCAGCGCAACAAATCACATCGGCATGTCGATGACGCGGTCCCATTAGCATGTCGGTGATACGAACCCATAAGTTTTGACTCTCCCAAAAGTCGTTCTACGCGGCTAAAGCAGTTATCATCTAAAAAATAAGGGAAAATAGAGGGGGCAATAAATAAAAAACAAAATTTCAATAATAATTTTCTTTACTTTATTCATTTTAACTGCGATTAGCACAATATCAGGTGAAGAATGGGGAAAATGTGTTTCATATTTTATAATTTCAGTACCTACACAAATGTGTGGAAAAGTGAAAAAATAGGTTGGAGATGTTAATAAGTTCATTATTATTGTCACAAAGGTATGGTTTCCGTCATTATTATAGTTAAGATAAATTCATATTATTTCTTTAGGAATCTAAATATTAAATTGATATAAAAGTTTAGATTTTGAAATTAGTTGGAGAGATTTTTTGTTGCGTTAGGTAGGTATAACAATTTATTCTAGATAGAAAATGGATATATTATTATCTAAGAAGTAGAATAGTTAAGACTGTAATAAATACCGTTTTATTTGTGAAGGTCCGTTGGAAAGGCCCAAAAGAATTAACAACATTTAAACAGAACCACTTGACCCTTTTTTATTTCAATTATGTAAGAAATTCGGTGCGAATGAAACACACACATCTCGATGTTTGACTTAGAACAAAAAAAAACTGTGACAAATTAAAAATAAGTATAAATGTTTTTTTTAAGAATTTCCTATATCTTTTAATAAAAAATTTAACATAAGTTAATTCATCTTGAGAATAGAAATGTTGTCAACTCCCGTAAAACACCCAATACTACACTGACTATTTACTATAATGTGATTTTTAATTTCGTAGACTAAACTGACATTTGGGGGGTTGTCACTTCATGTTTACATAATAATAGTGTCGTATCCTGACTATCTCGAGTGATCGAAAATTTACCGAAAATCGAAGTAGATCGAAAATGGAACTATTTCACGGCAAGAGATTTACATTTGTTAAGAAACTACTGGCCTTTATTTAGTTTCTACTAATTTATGTCAGACTTTATTTTATCGATCGCATTTATAATATTGTTGATTTCATAATCAACACAATAAAAGTGTATGTACTATGTGTATGAATACTGTTATATTTAAATATATTACGATTATTATACATAAAACATTTATTTACACCAATTAGTATAATTAAATTGAGGAGTCATGTCACATCAATTCGATGAATCACTTATGATTGAGCCTTACCTACAACACTATGCTCCATGCTTGCAACATTTAAAAAAAATAAGGTCATTGGCAGCTGTCAGTTTAGTCTACGAAATTCTTAAAAAATCACAGTATACATTCCAACTTACTTTAAAAAAAAAGTTTTCCACTAGCAATGGCGCTCATAAGTACGAAAATTTTGGTAATAGTCGTGCATATACTACAGTGGTATATAGACACAGTACAAATATACTAGATATATACAAGGACACTACATTAATCTATAGGGTTAAATTAATTTAGTTAACGAAATTCCGCAGCATTCCGGGTACTGTATAAAATGTTACAATAAAATGCCTCCCCACATTCTAGAACTTAATGAGACGAAATCCAAAACTTATATAAAACGCACACTATGCAGGCAGGCATATTATAAGTTGGAGGACTACATCGCTGATAAAAATGCTTGGCTCAATGCTAGCCCTGCTCCACAACCACTAGGGCGCCAAAACAAGTGATGAGCAGAACATTATTGTATTGAAGTATTGTTGGACCTTCTGAAGACTGTATGAATATATTTGTATTGCATAAACTCAATTTTTTCTAGTATTATATAACTGCACAGCACGTGTGAGTACTTTTAATACTTTATACCTGTAGGTACGTAGTATATATTATAGTATGAATTTATTCATGTATGGATTCAGGAATGGACGGTAGAATCAATTGTCACTTGTAAATTTTAATTATTGACGTTCAAAAGTGCCGCTTAATGGCCAAGTTGAAATAAATACATTTGACTTTGACTTTATGATCTGGTTTTCGATATGAAAAGGATGAAAAAAATAACTCTTATAATCTGTCTACCAAGCCTTTTCCCAACTATGTTAGCTACCAGTATTATCAGATGCAGCTGAGTAGGTACCAGTGTTCCTTAATGGAGCGCTATCTGACCACCACAATCCAGTAACTGGGTAACACGATATCCCTTGGTAAGACTGGTGTAATTTTTCTGGCTTCTGATCACCATAAAGACTGTCAAAGATCTTTATAATTATGTCAGCCGCGACCAACGGCTTAAGGCTAAGCACGCATTGCGATTTTTAGCACCGCGCTATTCGTGCGACTTTTTATTCGCGTGCTGACTCGCACTGCGGATAAAATGCCGCGCGGTTTTTGTCTCTTTCTCCCCGTACCATGACGTATCAAAACTATTATGGATCGACTGTGAAAAAGGGATGGATGTATACAAGTTTGATACATCTGTCGTCACTTACGCACACTAAATATAACCTTGCTCTAAAAGCTTATGGTCACCCCCTGTTCATAGAGCTCAAAATATTCGCGCGAATTTAATCCGCGCCGCGGAGCGGTGTATTCTGTGGCAAACTTGGATTTTTTGCAGTATTATTTACGCGCTTTTTTACCGTAATGCGTGCAGCTTCATACAATTCCATGTGTCGCAAAAAGTCTAATGAAATAAAAATTAATGTGCGAAAAAAAATCGTGCTAATAAAAACCGCAGTGCTTTCTAAACCAGACTCACAGGTGGCTTGGTGGGGGAGGTGGCACATAGAGGACTCGGTGCATGGGTGATCAGCAATGTCTGAATCTCTAGAATTTTAAGTATCCTAATGAATGCATTACGTACATATCAGCAATGGACTCAACAGACACTGGCAATTATGAATTCAAAAATCTACTATTTACATGCCCATTTGCGGAATTTCCCCACTAATTTAATACGACCCCAATCAGGTAAAAAAGGACTTAACCTAATTTGAGGGGTAAAAATTACTACTAGTCGAATAAATAAAATAAAATGTTTTGTACTCATAAAACAGGTGAACGATGAAGATAGGAAAATCAACTGTTCAGATGAAAAACATAGATAAAACGAACTACGAAGGCATTATTTTATATTTTATACACATCCTTCCTACACTACATTTACACACATAAAAATTGTCATCTTATTGAAATGTACAGTCAACAAATCGGTTTGGGACACATTCATTGTGCCAAGAACGCCTATTAATTACTGATGATGACAAAACAAACAATTTAGTCCGTCAGTTAAATTCACAAAAAATATTGGACACGTCACGTATACTACAAAAAACAATAATAATTAATGTTCCTCAGCAAACTTCGTGTTTCGATAGTCGTCGGATTTCTATTAGTTGCCCTTTGCACTTGGTGCAGACCGGACGCTCTCAATCAACTTAGAAGTATAAAGAGTTGTTAATACTCTTTTAACATAATTTAATTTAATTTAAACGCATGTCTAGTGATATGATTCATCGTCATCATCAACCACAGCCCGCTTCGCCCACTGCTGCGAATAGGCCTATTTTTTCTTTTACTAATCTCATGCTTGCATGCTTCTGAGTCAACCAGGTTATGATTCGATTGGCTGTTGATGATTCAGTGAACCAATAGTTGACATGCGCTTGACAGATAGCGAGTTGTTGTTTTGTGTTTATACAACATCAGTGATACGTAAGAACCTTTGTTGACTGTACTTACAATGAATAAAACGTAGGTATAACATGGTGAAGTTAACTGTGCACTTCGCTGGATTGCGACCCCTCTCCCGTGTACCCGCGCGGTACCCCGCATTCGCCTCGTGCGCCAATAGCGAGAATCGAATATCAGTGACGTCACTGCACCAGGTGCACAGTTAAGTTGACCATATTGTACATAAAAAGGTTCTTCCGTCTGAACAGAACTCAAGTGCTTGTGATATCTACAATGGGAAGGTTAAAGCTATTATCTCACAGCCTCGAATAAGGAGAGCTTCATAAGGTACTCTTTCTATAGTGAACAGCCATAGGAAAGGAGATTTGAATAAGTATACAGGAATTAAATTGGCGAACGAAAATCCGCAGATGTGAGAAGGATGGACAAAACATAAAAATATAGTTTCAAATAACTACACTGCCAGCGAAGGATGATCCCGTAATCAGCTCTAAGGTACATGAAATAGCTACTCGATTTTTATGTTTATTAAAACTCCATTTTTGGGAGCTAATTTGCCCCAAGGCATTATCTTTCAATTAACCTTTTTTTTTTCAGTTCCACTTTTTATCTGCCATATAGAGCGATATTTTTACTTCTTAGATATATAAAATCATAACTCTAATATCAAGTAGGTAACTACAACTGGGTCAACAGCCCCTGCCTCATCACGTCTGCGGAGTTTTGCCAACTAATTTAATTTGATCCTGCATAGTATTTATATATTTACGCGAGTATTATTTATTCATAGGATGTTTTACTTTATATTTTGCAGAATTTACTCGTAAAACGATTTCTATTTCGATCTGCCAAATAAAAAGTAAAACTAATAGATACATAGGTGGTACAAATACACATAACACACATAAGTATAGTAATGTATAGACATACGAAGAATGGAAAGTCGAGGAAATTAATTGTTTAGGTACCACTTTTGACAACAATTCTCAGATAAAGAAATTTCACCAAGGTTATAGTATACTACTAACTGTCACATGTCACAGACAAACAGACCTTAGTCGGTTTGTGAAGTACCACTGACATTTTTATCTTTTAAGGTGGTAAACATTAATTTTTCTGACTGTACCCAGTGGTAAAATATTAAAATATCAACTTGTGCGCTTGATCGATTGTGTCAACATAGTCTCATAACAATAGCGATTGCCAAGGCTGGCCAAGTTATGCAGACCTATGCTTCAGGTAAGGAGATCCAAGATACTCCTGTCAGCCCGACTTCTCTTTTAGTTTGTCAGGTGGTAGTAGTACCACCTGACAAACTAAAAGAGAAGTTAAAGTTAAGTTAAAAACTAAACGTAGTTACGTACGTTAGGTATACACACATAACTGGAAAATTTCATGACCATGAAGGTTGCTTGGTACATGAGGCAACCATTAGTTGACATTATGGTAGACGGTGGTAGCATCGTGGTCAGGACTTTCTCCTGTTACACGTGTAGTGTCACATTCCCATGAGGCAGCCATCGCCTGATACGTCAGAAGATGATTGCGTCATGATCAAGAATTTCTCCTGTTAGCGTGTGTAGAATTTCCTGACCTGACTCATTGATCGGCCCAATTCTTTTGATTCTTAATTTATTGTTGTATAAAATGAAACGTCGAATAAGAAGGAGCACACTATCTGATAAATAAAACCATTATTTCTATGACATTTTTGTATAAAATACTTTATATAAGTAGAGATAGATGAAATAAGCTATCTTGCTACAAGCTAGCTATCTTGTTGGAATAAAGTCTGATGTTAGAGTTTAATAGATAAGTGACAAGTTCTTAAAGATGGAGTAAGGTAATAGTGGATTATTACAAGTGCAAGATACAGCAATTTAACATAATATTCACCACTTCTTTCTTATTTATTTTCTACCTATACAGAATGAGTTTCAATTCATTGGCGATATTTCTGAGGGTAAAAGTGTAGGTACCTACTCATAAATACCATCATCATTGACCGGTATTGTGCGTCTCGCATCTAGTGGATTCCTCCAGGTCATCGTTCAACCCAGTGGGAAGCATTGAATTTGAACAACATTTATTATGGTACCATTTCCAAAATCTCGAAAAAAATCAACTGTTGCCTACATTTTGTCGAAGTATATGCAACGGTCATATTTAAATAGGGGTTAGAGTGTGAGTTTATCACAGGAGGCGAAGCCGAGTGTGATCATAGTATCACACGAGTGTTTTAATACCTAAATATGTGCCATTGCATACACTATTTTATTTTCAATCATACAGTTGAAATAAAACAAATGTGGCAACGGAAAAAATATGCGGTATGGCGGGAAATTTAGATTCCTATTGCCCATGAGCGCGCGCATCCATAAACAATGACACTATTTTTCAACATTAAGTCAAAGAGCCTATACGCGCCAATAAACAAAAAGTAAAAATAAAAAATAAATCTTTTATGATGCAGTTGTTTGAAAATCGAAGGAAAATATTGCACTGCAAGTCTGCAATGTTTTTTTTTTTAATTTCCACGAAAAAAAAGTACATGTTTAAACAATACTTTTTTAAATTCATATTTGGAACATTACGTTTTGAGTGTAGATAAACATAAAAATATGTATAAACCTATTTAATTGAACTTATTTATCACCTGTTTCTTGTCATGTTGAGTTGATCCTATTGTAAAAATTGTGTTCTTATGTGCTTTCGCCCTCTGAAAGATTGTCAAAGAATTAAGTCACGCTGTATATACACAGAAGTGATGAAATCAGCTTAACGTTTAATAATATAATTTTATGTATTTTAGTACTATTAAATAGTTCTCTGGTAACTTTTCCTAACTCTATATTTATGGCAATTTTCAATAATCCCCTTTATTGTCATCAGATTATTTTGAAACAATAGGTGCTTACTGTAATAATGCTGTAAAATTATTTTAGTTTATGTAGGTACAGTAGACAGAAACGACTGTCTGTAAAAATTCGAAACTCCAGCATTTATTTTTGATGTCGACTGTATCTACGGAAAATATTTTTAAATAACAGTTCCAGATCTTCAGTAAATAACTAAAATGGACTGATTACAGTATTATTCACAGTAATATTTCCATGATACATAGGTTCTGATAAAAATGGACTTTAGCTCACTAACAATACAATTCCTTAATGCACAAATTAACATTCCTGCTTTTGTAGGCAAAATAATAATCTCCACTTATTCTACGCGGTGTTTGAAACCAATGGAAGATGTATAAGGCACCAGGGTCATACAACACCAATCTAAGCTTTACTCTTTTAAATACAAGGCTTCGAATTCTCTATCATTTGACGACTCATGCGAAAATGGAATTTATTTCGATTAGCATGTCATTATTAGCGTGACACACTTGCTCATACTCTCTTGTATATGAACACCAGGTAAAGTTCGTTAGGTTCATATTCGTACGTCAAGAGGTACTTACTAAGCAAAGTAAAGGAACAATCTGTTAATCTTGTCCTAACAGCAATCAATATTTCTTCAATTTTAACCACGCTATTCAGCCGGTCGATTCTGTAGATATCTCACCGTGGTGTCATAAGTGAAGTGACGTGTCACTTCAGAATACCGAAGACTTACGTCGCCTTGTGTATGAATAGCCGTATCTGAACCAAAAATGTCGTCCTCTTTGGTTACTAAATCAATTTTACTTTGTTTGTACTTCTTACATCTAAACTTTGTAAATTGTGTATCAAACACGAACAATAATTATTTTTTATTTAATAATTGAAAACAAAGTGTCAATATTATTCGATGGAAATCGAATAATATTGACAGTTTGTTTTCAATTTCCTTTTTTTTTTTCAAAAAACTGGTTGTTGTAGTTAAACATAAAAAAGCACACTAGCCTCTGGGGACTGTCTTAGCATGCCATGGCCAGGAAAAAATAAGGTGTGAACTTTATACAATAATTGCTGTAAAAATTGATATAATGAGTTTGATGCAGAATGTGCACTTCGCAAAATGTACACTTGACGCAAAATGTGCACTATACGCAAAATTAGCACTTCTCAAAATAGCTTTCTTCAAAATGAGTGTGAATTTTATCACAATGGGTCAAAATAAAAACCGTTGGCTTCCAATTTTTTTTTTACAATAGTTTCTTTGTAAAAAGTAATCACGTTTAGGAAATGTGTGATTATGTATTTTCAGTTCACGTCAGCTATACACATAATATATGTACTCCAGCTATTCGTTACAATATGCTACACTGCATCTATCTGTATTTTTTTAATAAACTTATATTATTATGATTATATAATTTATTTTAAAATTATTTTAACTAATCGTATTAATCACGCTTACAAAGAATACATAAAATTTATCATGTCAACTCTTCATTTCAAAAATTTTTACTTGTCTGTACCTACAGAATAGTAAACGGATGTTTTTATATACTCTATTATTATAGGCTCTCGCTTGACCACCACTATCGCACCATTTCGACCCATTGTGATAAAATTCACACTTATTTTTATTTTCCAGAATTAAGCACACACGCATAAAGGAAGATGTGATCAAGCGTAAACCGTTTTTAGCATCACCATGCGATAAAGCCCCAAAAACACACCACTTTAATAGGCACTACAACATAATTCTCACAGAAGAACAAGGTGACTACTCAGGCCCGAAAGAGATGAGAGTATACACCGACGGATCGAAGACTGACTCCGGTACCGGAGTCGGAGTCTTCTCACACGATTTCAATATAAATATATCCAGACCGCTAGGAGGTTTCAATACCGTCTATCAGGCGGAGTGTGTGGGCATCATACAAGCGGTCCATGCCCTAGAAGCCAGGAGGGTTACGGACACCCACATACGGATACTCTCCGACAGCGCATCAGTCCTCCAATCCCTACGGAAGGATTATATTACATCAAAACTAATACTAGAATGTCACAAAGCACTAGAACAGATAACAGTACCCAGCCGTAACACGGTAACACTACAATGGATAAAGGGACACAGCGGATCACTGGGCAACGACGCAGCTGACGAGCTTGCGAGACGCGGATCCAGCTCGGTGGTCTACGGACCCGAGCCTATTGTACCCATCCCCTTCAACCAAATACGCAGATGGCTACAAGAATTCACCCAGACACAGGCGGAGGACTGGTGGACTTCGGCACCGGGCTGTAGGCAATCCAAAGAAGCTCTGCCATCTTTGGACAGTAGGCTTACCAGGCGTCTTCTACGCCTGGACAGAAATGGTCTGCGCCTGGTGACGGGGACCATCACGGGGCACTGCTCACTCAACAAACATTTCCACACAATAGGCATAACGGACAGTCCTCTGTGCAGGGCATGCATGGAGGCCGAGGAAACCGTTACGCACGTTCTCTTTGAATGCACAGGTGTAACCCAGATAAGAACACAAACCCTCGGGTCACCCAGATCTTACACGGATGTTTTGACGAAACCAGGAGCTCTAATCGACTTCTGGAGGGAGGTGGGCTGGTTGGAATGACCACCAAACGGCCGCCATGGCCCACGCACAATGGTCCACTTAAGGGACTAAGTGCGGAAACCAAACCCCCCTAACATAACATAACATTCACACTTATTTTGAGAAGTGCTATTTTGCGAAGTGCACATTTTGCGAAGTGCACATTTTGTCAGACCCGATATAATGTATGCGTATAAAATCTTCGGCTTTTGATACACAGCTTACCAAGACTACTCGAAAAATTCTCCATATAACCGCATTCGTAACTATTTCTACTTAACGATAATATTACTAATGCGTATATTATTTACTCATATATGTAAAAAGGGATGAGGTAAAAATAAAATGAAAAACGTAAAATTTAAAAAATAACATTTTACTATCAAATAAATAGGATTAACACTGTCATGCTAGGGATTGAAAACATAAAATCAGGTGTAACTCTAGCCAAGTTTGTGGTCGCTCCGAAACTGTATGGATAATCTGTACATACTAATCCGTGCAGACAATCAGTACCGACCAATCTATACAGACTAATCTGTACAGACGAGTCTGCACAGACTAACATGTACGGATTAAGCTGCACAGGCACATCCGTGAGGACTATAATTATTGTGCATTCGTTCCAAAATAAAACTGACCATGAAATTTGGCTAGAGACAGTTTATTCTTCTTTAGATGATGAATTATTTGGCTTGCAATAATGAACACAAAGTTAATAATAATATCAGGATTGAGACATAAAAGTTGCCTAGTCACTAAAACTCCTAGTTTTCAACTTAAATTGTAACGCATAAAATAATGCTTATTCAACGCAGTACAGATAACTTATAACTTTTCAAACGTCTCACAAACATTTTCAGAAAAATGAACATGATCAGCTAGGAGTCTTATATTAATCTAATATCAAATGTTTGTTAGTGTTTCAGTCTGTAAAACATACATATTAATGTTAGAATTTACCTATAATAAATACGGGAATGACTTTTTTGCTGAAATTAACACAATTACTTTGAAACAAGGAACTTTTAGCAGAAAATCTACTATAACTTGATAAAACACAAAGTATAAAATTCTTTTTATAATAATTTACAGGCACAAGGAACAACAACCTACTATTTCATTTATAATACAAAAGTCATCCACGACGTCTTCTTTAGAAATTTTGTGCAAAGACGAAAACCACGTCAATTTTGGTACAAACCACTACTTAATTTTATTTTAGTCAAAATTTTACAAGCACTTTGGATTAGTATTTAGTCACATAAACTAAAAGAACACATTAATTACTCTTGACCCTAGAAGGGTAAAATCAGGGGTAAAATTTAACACGTAGTTGACCTATTAGGATCGAATGCAATAATATAGAACTTGTAACTTCCACATAAAAAGGAACAAATTTCACTGAAAGAAAGAAACACAACATTCGGAATTCAAAGTATAAGAATTCTGTCACTGAAATGTATGCCTTTACGTTAAGTAAAAAAAGTTCTATATTGTATTGCATCTTCAATAGTATGTAAGCTCACCTTTAGTTTTTATGTATTATGGGCATGTTATTCGCCGTAAATAGGACACAGTTTGGGCTCAATAGTCAAATAAACATCAAACAAGGCAACTAAAATTATACAATATAATAGTAACGCTAACAAATATAATAACTTCATACCACTGAACTGTGTTACTTCCTATTAAATATATTTAATGCACTTACAAACTTTAACTTTACATATATAATTTTATATAGCGTATTTATATGTTATATATTAGCAATTATGATAGAAAATTTCTGATATTTTTCATGGTTTCATATATCAACTTGTATTTTAATAATTCCATTGGTCATTTGTTTAGAATGTTTTGACAGAGTATCCTAAGTCAGAGTTTTATTTGCATTTTTACTTGTGATTGCCTCAAGTATGACCAATATTCTTACTCAATAACGTAAAAATCTAATTCCATGTTAACCCCTATTAATGTCAATAACATCAGTGATAGTCAACGGTTATAATAAGTCCAAACAATTAATATTACTCTTAACAAGCACCAAAACAACTTATATTGTAATATTTGATAGAATTTAAAATCAACTCCAATGCGATATTGTTCGAGACAGAATTAAATATTTGGTTTTAACTTATTTCGCTAATTTTAATTAAAGTGAGTGAACTAGTAAATGCATTTTCGTACGCTTAGAATGAAAGTTAACTAATTCAAAATTCCTGTAATTTCTGATTTTACTAAGAACTGGCCTTAAAAAAAAAAGTCCCAATTACAGAATTTAAGAAATAGCTTAATTTAAGAAATATTTTAGTACTCAGTCAACACTATCTATATTTCGCAAATAAATGATTTGATTTGATTTAAAAACTACCCGTATTTCGCAAATAAATGATTTGATATGATACTTTTTTGAAGAGTTTTTGCCCATGGGCTACAAATTGCATTTTTTGGGTTAGGTCACTTTCATTCTGAGGGTGCGTTATAATCTTAACAACAGATTCTAGCCTTCAAGCAATACCACACATTGGCCAGCAAAAAAACAAAAGGCACAAACTGATAAAACTATTAGTTTTTGGCAAACTGTATTTTAAATATCCGTAAATTGGATCAACAACCTACTACACAACTTAAAAATGATGATATAACTTGCATATAATATATATAGCTACAGAACACATGTTGTCAAATGTCACAATCCTTATATCACTGTAATCCAGGCTCCTTATTCTTAACTCATACTCGATTCCATCTCATAACGTCACATACATTTGATATAATCTCCGTTTCTTTGATGATCTTGTCACTTAATTTACACTTACGCATTTATAAACGGGCTGAGAATTTTCCGCCTTAGTTTTGAATAAAATGGTGGAGACTTGGGCACTTACTATGAAGTCTTAACGTCTTCATGATACCATTGTGATAAAGGGATAGTGTGTCGTCCTGTATTGCCCCGTCTCTTTCTCACACTAGAACCATGATGTCTTTAAAGGCTCACTTTCGACACTGATCTGGCGATATGGAACTTCGTAAGCGTCGCTTACGCGTTCTAGTCAAAACACTTCGATCGCATCGGCCCCAGCAGTGACAGTGTGGTTTGACTCGAAGTTCAAAACATCATAGTAACTACCCTGGCCCGTTCATAGCCACATTTACGTTCTACAACACACAGTCACTTCACTGTCTCTGGTCACAAACACCTTACTTCACTTTAGGGTTGTTCACTGTCCCAGTCGTCGTGTAAGAACGTCCCACGCCGTAACGACGTAGTCAAGTGATCGCTAGGCGCTCTGCCAGAAGCCGGCCGTGACGATGATGGGGCAGAGCCTTGTGAACGTGATGCCGACCACTATGCCGGTCACTAGCATGGCGCCGCCGATCATACCGGCTGTGCTCCCGTGCTCGGGGGCTACCGTGCTGGAAATAGGGAATAGGCAAATAAGTAGTAAGACAAGTTAAGTTAGTTCAATTTAGTGAAGGAATCATCGACACGAAGAAAAAGAAGTTAGTATTTGTAAACACTTTTGCAAAAAAAACGGGCTCTTTAGTTTTTTTTCTCTAATTCAATGAAAAAGAACAAGAAAGAGGTTTTATTAATTTGACGATGTATTGGCATGTTAATGTATTGGCTTGTTATTTGAAGCATCCTAGCATGATTCTTTACGTTCCAAATTTTAAATTTTGAAATTAACAAAAGAAAGTGGTGGTGGTCACTGGCCCTTAAAACACAGGTGCTGTTACCTAGCTCAGCTTCAATTTACAAAATCTGTGAAACCCTGAGATCTCTCATTTTTTGTAATGTTTTAAGGTAATAAACCATTTATTTATTTATTATTATTCCTTGTGCTTTATGCTTAAATCTTTCTTTTTCTCGTAGTCATGGTATAAAATATAGTATGCAACTCTTGAATAAAACAGATTTATATCGAGGGCCATGAATCACTCGCGTCGCTAAGGATTCTAACACTTGATTCACTCGCTGCTCGTGATTCAATCATCATGATCACTCCCTACCATAGAAATATAAAATACAGGAGAAGTGGCAAGGGGGCGTGTCGGTGTCCGCGCGACGTGGTCTGACTGTGCATGTACTAGACAAATGGCCGTCTCCGCGAACTAGTGCGCTTTCGACCGTGATCGTGAAAAATTAAAAGAATGCCGTGTTGTAAGGTGGTTTCTTGTAAAAACCGAAGCCTAAACCAAAACTTTAAAAATCATGGAATCACTTACCATAATTATGTAAGTACAAATATTTTTCTATATTTGTCTTTAAATTCATGAAAAACAACATATCGTAAAATATTTCTTGGTTCCACTATGTTATTTTGTTTTCAAATATCACAACGACTGTACTATTTTTGCGTTAAATACATTGCTTCTTAAACACTACCTAAGTTTGTCGCTAAGTGACTGGACAAGCAATGTAAAAATCACAAAACGAGACTTTATTAAGCGAACGCATCGCGTAGTACGGCCGCTGCTTATTGCGACGAGTTAGTGATGTGCTTGTGCAGATCCACTAACTTAGGTTATCGACAACAATGTCGATTATCGAATGATATATTGCTATTATAGTTTATTTTTCAAATTGTTAACCGTTTTAACCCGGTTGGAAGATCGATGTGAAATAATGTTTATTACTTATTTTGATTATTTTAAAGCGTAGTAGAGAAATGCGTAAACAACTTTTTGATAAATATGCAACCCCAATAATATCAAAGCGTCAAGTGCTGCACAAACACTTTACAGGTCAGTGATTAAACACCATATCACTAGCAGGTTTCAACAATACCTCCTGTTTCAAGCTATGAAAGCCTAAACCAAAGTAACCGGATTTTTGACTGTTTGATTTTTTTGATTTACTTAATAATTTATATTTTTATCTGCATATTTGTTTTAACTATAACATTTTTTGGACATACCGTTTTTTATTTATTTTCAAGTACCCAAAAAAAATTGTACAATAATAAATGGGCGAATCGATAACTTTCCGATTTAGTCAATCACTAGCGTGTATGTAAAATAAATTGCTTTTGCATAGCACAACGATAGCGCCGATGTTTTTGTGTGCGTAATTGGTACGGTGATTGGTATATACACGCAGTGCTTGAAGGGATAAGGTTTATAATTTATTGTGTAGTACGTTCTGATTTAAGAAATGCGGGTGTGTGCGCGACTGCGTATCTATTGCCTTTACTGAACTGCATGTGTAGTAGTTGCCGTGTGGTAGGGGCAAACTGGAGACACTGGTTTCCGATATATTTTCGTCTACCGGGCATATCTCCTTGTTTATTATATCTATGCTCCCTACGGTCGTGATTCAGTTGTTTGAATCCTTCACTTGTTCGTGATTCTTCTTTGGCCCTCACTTTAAATCCGTCCTTTATTCACTAGTTGCATAATATATTATTGTGTCTTCAAAAAATCTTTAGGCACAAGTTATAGGAAGAATGGCATGGCATTTTTACATCAATATTTATATACCTATCTCAGTTATATATTAGTATATTATATATTTTTTGTTTTATATTATGTTATTATGTCTACGTAATATTATATAAGTTTGATATTTTGTACACTGACAGCCCTAAATTCTTTGACAGAAGAATTTATCTTCTCCTTTCGTTAAGTCCATCCAAAGGTTTTCTGTAAGAGATTGCCCTCTGCGATAAGACCGCCCTTTACACTTGTTTTTGTAAATGTTTGTCCTGTACATATTTTGTGATGTACAATAAAGGATATAATAAATAATATATATATAACACGAACACCCAGTTTCACAGAAAAAAAATATCTTAATATTTTCATCACTTTCTAGAAATTTAATATGACAATCTGTTGACCATTTACTATTTACTTATAAGTTAAATCTCAAAGCATTTGCGTGGTAAAATTAATATTATGATTTTAAAGGCTAATATTACGACGATTAATCGTCGATTACATTAATTTACCAATCTTTTTTTCTGTTAAACTGGGGGTAAATTACAGTTTCTATCACAACCGATGAGTTCATAATCCATTGGTGCATACTTTGAACAGGTTCACTGTCCAATTAGTAGAACAATAGTTAAAACAATACAGACCATATGTGGCTCATGGGACTGTGAACCTGTTAAAAATTCGTCTACTCGACAGTTTGCATTGACAGAATTAAAGAGTTTGCAATGGATTACATGGTGTTATGCGTTGGGATTACGGGGTAATTACCCCGCTATTCAATAACAAAATGTAGCAAAACTTGTACACACAAATTTATTTGAAAATATGTATATTTGTACAAGTAGAGCGTTATTGTACCCACTTAAAAAAGTAAGAAACATATTTTTATGTATCCTCTGTTGCGTAGTGGGAATAGACTAAGAAGAATGAATAAGAAATTACTGCTTTCAGGCTTATTAGCAGGGATCGGAATAGGTAGTGCTATTTTGGGTCAATGAACCTGAATTATAATGCGCACCATTTTGCGCCGCTCGCGTTATTTTAATGCTATTTAGTGATTTAATTATGTAAACTTGTCTACAGTGAACCAGCTTTTATTTTACACAGATGAAAAGTTAAAATAATTTAGAATCTCGACCGCGCGAGCGAAAGGGATGACTTTAGTGACCAATACAATATTTGCATAAAGCTGTAAAACGTTCTATTTTATTTAAATACGAATTCCTAAAACAGTTCTCAATAAAAACCGGTCATATAAAGTAAATAAATAATAATTTATTTACCGGGATTCACCAAGCATATCCACGTTATGATAACGGCCACTAAATCCCACGAATAGCACTACCTATCCCGAACACAGCTTATTAGTGTCAGTTTCATCGAAATCATTTGAAGTTTTAATGTAAGAAACCACATCATCGTATCACAATGACACTTAGGTCCTCGTTATACTGAGACACCAAGGAAACGCTGCCAAAAAATATTTTATTGGCTGGGAAAACCCATGCCTGTTGAGAGATACATTTTTGTCTCAGCCTACTTCCTCGTACGAGGAGGCCTATGTCCCAGCAGTGGACTATTATAGGCTGATTATGCATAAGCAAAGGCAAAGGAATGGAAGGAAGCCAGGTTGCGGGAATCCACTGGATGCGAGAATCACAGGATTGCTCTATGTGGCGACGCTTGGGGGAGGCCTATGTTCAGCAGTGGACGTCTTTCGGCTGAAATGATGATGGTAATGATGGCAAAGAGTACTTACCCTCCGATGTACATCATGGCCAGCGAGCTGCCATGGCCCGAGGACCAGCCGAGCAGCGCAGAGGCGATCCAGAACACCCAGTCGTTGGTCACGTACACCGGCAGAGTGCGGTCCGCCTTTGCGCCGGGCCAGTAGTTGCACAGCAAGAAGAACGGGATGAACAGCAGGCGAACTGTCGTGAAGAGCACCAGCCAACGGGGACTGGGCTGGAAGGACAGAGAAATGTTTGTTAATTAACATAATATCAGAACATATAACTATGTGTGTGATCAGTTTTTGAGGCGCGCCTCTGGGTGTGTCAATTTATGACTCTTTTGATACCTTGTGTTCTACCTGTAAAAAAATTGTATATGCGAATCTATAAATAAAGAAATAAACATAACCCCGCGACACCGTCCTCCTGAAACACGTAAAACTAAAAAATATGAGCTTTAATTTTTTCCCCGGAACTCTAAAATTTACCTCCTGTTCGGTAAGAAGCGTGTCGGAGTTTAGACGGAACAAACAGACTGAGAGACAGACAATTTCTTTTTTAATATGCATGTTGTAAAAAAAAAGCTTTTGTTTTGACATTAAAATAAACGAGGGTGAGTTATATTATATCTAATAGGCATCAGGATTGTTAGTGAGAAATTTCTGAAGGTTCTGGAAATCGGACACAGAATCACAAAATCAGCAGTCCACGCTTCCGACCACTAAAACCGGTAATAGCTCGATTCAGAACAACCTTTTGTTATGAATTGATTTAATTTTAATTGAATAAATTTACAAAGAAGCTATGAGTAGAAATAATTAAAAGAAATTGAGTTATGGTTTTTTTCTTTTATGATTACTTAACAATATATTTTTGTAGCTTTAATAGTTATAAGCAAGTTTATAGAATAGAAACTTGAATAGTTTAATACATTGAAGCGTTACTGTACCCACTTAAAAAAGTAAGAAGCATATTTCAAATGCATCCTCTGTTGCGTAGTGGGAGATAAAATATTTTATTCCTACCAAAAACTACATAAATAAAAAAAACTAAAATAGAGAAGCATGTTTTTATCGTCTTGTCTATTTACAAAAAAAAAAAAAAAAATTGTGACCATAAGCTCTGTTACATAAAAAAAAAATATTAAACACAAAATTTTCTAAATTGTAACCAAATCTTAGCAAGAATAAATAAATTAATACGCAATTACTGCCTAAATAAACTACTCTACGATTTTCAAAAAAAAATAGGAATAGTGATGAGAGTTGAACTCTCAAAGGTTCTAAAAATGAACATTAAAACTTTCTAGCAATATTGAACTCAAACAGATACTTACGAATTGCCACGTGCTGGCCGTAATATTGCCGATGGTGGCCGTCAGGTTGAACGTCAAGAAGCAGGTGATCCGCACGAAATTTTCACCCAAGAAGCCTGCGGTATTCGGTGATATGTCTGGAAAGCAAGAAAAACATAAATCAGTAAGATCTTGTGGCATTTTATAAATTCACTGGTCACACGAGTGTAAGTGGAGGCTACAAAGGGAGACCCAGTATGGAATAGGAGCCACAAAGCTGAGCAACCAGATGGCGCCACGTAAATAAATAGTAAGTAGCGAAACAAGTTCAAAATGCGGCAAAATTTTCAGTATTGTTTAATTAGGATATTTTCAAAATTTTCGGTTATTTTTTTATGTTTTATCCGTGTAAATAGTATATTATGCAACTAGTGAATAAAGGACGGATTTAAAGCGAGGGCCATAAATAAATCACGAGCAAGTGAAATTCTAAAAACTGAATCACGAGTGTAGGGAGTCATGATTGAATCACGAGCATAGCGAGTGATTTAGGTGTTAGAATCCTGAGCGACGCGAGTGATTCATGGCCCTCGATATAAATCCGTTTTATTCAAGAGTTGCATTCTGTACTTTATACCATGGCCACGACAAAAAGTAAGATTTAAGCGAAAAACACAAGGAGTTTGTATATCGAATATTCTTTGCACAAGGAGTTTGTTTCGAGTATTTTATGCGAGGTTGCATGACATTGAGATGGAGGTCGAATATAATTATATTGGTGTTTTCCAAAACACACCAAAACAGTGATTAAAAGTGTTTTTTTTCCACTACCACTTGTCTATTCTGTAACACATTGCCTAAGAAATTCGTTTCGAAATATGAACATTTAGACACAAGGTTATAAAATAAAAATCAAAAAATAACAAAATTACATAATAACAATTACGAAATGACTTTTGGATGGAGTTTTAACATTATTATGTAACTACAACGTAATTATTTTTCTTTTTGTCGGCCAAGTACGAGTGAAACATTTAAAGAAAAAAAAGTACGTAACTGAATAGGCTACTGTTGGTAGACGCATTCTGCCGTTACGCCCGCGCTTTTTCCACCACCCCATCCGGCAGAATGATACTGAACCTATTGCCTCTCGAAAAAGCGCGCGTTGATTGTGTGTAGTATAGTCTGTGATTTTTAGTCTGAATGTTTCTAATAAATTGTTGTTGGAACTTATTTGCATTTAATTAAGTAAGGCCATCAGGTCACTACCTGCGAGACACGAACGATTCTTTTTCCACTGAAAAAGAATCGTTCGTGTCTCGCATAAAAAGGCTTTAACACTCGCATTTCGAAATTGGCTACATCGCTCGTATTAAAATCTCGACGTTTTATGCTCGACACGAAATGTACTATTTTTACTAAATCCATTATTTATGTAGGTATTGTACAGATTGCATGCTGGAATAGACCTTATTGCAGCATTAAGGCTGGCTGGTAATACTTATTTACAAGCTTTTATTTAACTTGCAATTATGTCCGTAATTTATGTGTTGCAACTAAATTTTAAAGCAGTTATCCTCAACCGATTGTTGAGGACAACTGCTTGTTTTTTAATTGTTTGTATGATTAAGATGAAATTTTGCATACACGTTTAGTTTGGATGACAATGCTAAGTGACGTCATTCTAAACCCAATATGGCAGACAGCCCAAGATAGCGTACTCGTTATTTTTTGTGCAATGTCATGCATGATATGGTTATCAAATGAAAGGATTTGCTGCGAAGAATACGAAAAAAACATGTTTAAAAAAAATGAATAATTTTATTTATTATGTTCAATATCTCACCTGATGGTAAGCTATCATGTACTCAACGATGAATATACTTCTAACTGATTTTGTAACTTCGTGCGAAATTAGAATTGAATTTAAAAATAGACAGAAGGTAATTATCAGGTGGTTGACAGGCTGTAGGGTAAGTAACGTAGAAATAAATTCAAATAATAGGAAGAAATGCTATATCTACTTGCGAACCTGATATAACAGACGGAAACACGGAGAGCGTGACGAAGAAGACTATGAACACGTTGTACAGCTGTACGAGCGCTTGCTTGAACAGCGTGACACGGGAACTATGTTGTATTGTATATTATATTCACCTGATATAACAGACGGGAACACGGAGAGCGTAACGAAGAAGACTATGAACACGTTGTACAGCTGGACAAACGCTTGCTTGAACAGCGTGATGCGGGACACTTGGGGACCGTCGACGGGCTTAGAGTTATCCGCAGAGCGTTGCTGATGCAGTTGATCATGGTAGCGGTAGAATTTCTGTAATAACAAAAATACTTTCTTATTTAAAAATTCACGTGATTACTAAGTTAATACTTTAAGACGAATTTTTCGTTTACAGACGAATATGTAGAAATTATAAGAACCAACCTAAAGATCAAACCCAGGACTGCGCAAAGCAGTTGCACTTACGACCACTAGAGCAATGAGGAAGCCTGACTATTACCCGCTATTTTATTCACATACAAATCAAACAGTTATATCGAGGAGTTTTAAATATAAATCGAATGTAGCAAAACATAATGCACCCATATTTATATAAAAATAGGCATGTCTTTAGTAACGCATTTTTGTACCCACTTAAAAAAGTAAGAAACATAACTAAAATGTATCCTCTGTTGCGTAGTGGGTATAAATGTGAGAATCATCGACCACAAAGACCTAGACGCCTAATAACAAGCAAGCGATGTCTGTCAACAATATGACTTAAAGATCTTATACAAGTCGCCACTTGACAATTTTGAATTAGTAGCGACAATTTCTGTGAACCGTAAACACTTCCGCGTCAGGCAATTACTAAATAAATAAATAAATCTTTATTTTACCAATTTAATTGGTAAAATAAATATTATAATGGCTCCTTCTACAATAAGTTGGTGTGGTAACAACAGCCAGAACTCGAGTTTCACGAAAAATGGCATAACATTTCTTCGGTAAGTTAATAGTTACATAATCATATTTATTTTCTGATATTATTTATCGGAGTTCATTTTATACTGGTCATATGTGTAGGTGAAAACTGCAACAGCACAAATTTTGTTGCGCTGGTTGATGTCTTTGGTGTTTCGTCTCTTTTTTTTTTAAAGTATTTTTCTCCATCTCTTTTCCTCTATAATTTGATAAACATAACTAGTGATGCAACATATTCTATGACAAAATCTGTTATCGATAAAACTAGAAACCTACATACTATTTTTACAAATAGGGAGATTAAATAGATTTTTATTTGTAAAACGAATGTTGATTTTAGGTACCCACAAGATGCTTAATTAAAAAACAAGCGGATTATTGCAACCAAGCGAAAGAACTGGTTCCCGTCAAAATACAGTGTAATATGAACATGGCATTTTACTGAAGAAGAAGAAAAAGATAGGTGAATTTTAATTATCTCAGAAGAATTATCTCAGAAGATTTCCCTCTTACAGAGAGCCTCTGTTCCAGCAGTGGAAAAAATAAAGATCGATAATTGTATTGTATAGATAATAATTTGGCTTTTAGAAATAAAAAAAAATATATATATATATTGATTACGTTGTTTTACTAATATTTAATATTACGAACCAACCGCCGAGAAAAGTATGTTATCTTAGTTAGAATTTAGATATTTTGTTTTACTGTATAATAAATAATAAAATAGTTAACTTTAATAAAACAAACATTAAGTATAATAACTATTTAAAAAATATCGATACCTTCGTGGTTTTATTTAAACCATCCCTAGTTCGGCGAAATGACCTTGGTAAGGACCAATCAGAGTGCAGTACCCCGTTCCTCATACCTCAGCTAGTTGACAGAGTTGTTTTTAACCGACTTACCAAAAAGGAGGAGGTTCTATGTTCAACTTCATGTATGTTTTTTTTTTATGTTTGTTCACCGATATCTCCGTCAGTTGTGGACCGATTTTGAAAATTCTTTTTTTGTATGAAAGAGTATGTTTCGACATTGGTCCCATTTTAATTTGGTGAAGATTTGATGAAGAACTTCGAAGATATACAACATAACTCTTCAATAAATAACGGGAAATCTCTCGGGATTGCTGCAACCGCATGTCTGTTTATTGTTTATACACATTCAACGGCATAGCGAAGTAGGTGTCAATACAGACGAGCAACACGAACATGCCGCGTATGAAGTAGCAGATGCAATGCGTGGGTTTTCGAAGAACAAATAGGTTCCTGATCTCTATCCTCATAACCATAAGGTTGATACTCACATTCAACGGCAACGCGAAGTAGGTGTCAATACAGATGAGCAGCACGAACATGCCACCTATAAAGTAGTAAATGGCGGCAGTGCGCGGGTTGTCGAAGAACACGGAGACCCAGTTCAGGCCCACGATCAGCAACCCGCATAGGTTACTGCCGAGGACTACCGCGCCAGTGTAGCTTGGTGGTAGCCGGGCTGCTACACCGAATACTGAGTTTTGGAAGATCGCATTAAAACCTGCAAAAAACAAGATAATATAAAAAAAGGTTTAACCCGTTTTTATAGTCATCAGATAGGTCTTAACAAAGATTTTTGTTTGTGTTTCTTATAATTTTCTGGCGATCTGTTTTTCTCATTATTGATTCTATTTGTATTGTTGACATTTTTTTATTTGTATAACAATTTGCACGGCGTAAGGTAAAATTTAGCTGATCTCATTTATTTATGTTATTTGTGTTGTTTAGAGTTAAAAAAACTGATTCTTAAACTTTGGGATGGCCCATAGTTTCCAGCATTAGAAGATTTCGGGCTAAAATTTTGATGGTGTATTAGTAAGCCTAACAAAACCTAAGACGTTAGTTGAATACACATAGTATTCTTTTTCATCTTCACGTGCATTTAACCTTTCAAAAAATGAGTGAGATATATGAAGACATTAATATTAATAGATACTTAAAGAACATAAACAATCTGATCTGAATGATCTTGACCACACACGGATAAATAGTATAAGATAACAGTAATATGAACAAAGCATTAATAACTATTGACTGATAAGACGAATGTGTGGCCTTAACCTTCTCGAAACGTTAAAGTCTGTGTAGATTTGGGCGTATCGGGGTGCAATATAAGCTTTAATATAATTAAATCCAAGCCTTGATTACTATTTTGACCCTAATATTATAAAGAATAACGGTGAAGGAAAACATCGTGAGGAAACCAGCATGTCCTAGAACCAAAAATTCGAAGACATGTCACATCCAGCAAAACGCACTGGGCCCGCGTGGTGGACTGAGGCCCGTTCCCTCTCACACAGAGAAAAGACCTGGCAGCCTTATTTCGTAATGAATTTGGCAAGGTAAATGGCAAAGAGTATGAAAAATCTAATCACATAGACGGAAATCCACTAGCGTCTTCACTAGCTTCTTCCTGCGGCTTCGGTATCTACAGAAACAGAGCATTTTTCTGGTATAAAAAAAAAAGTTACTTAAAAAAATCAAAATCCGGACTGCTTAAGAAGCGAACTAAAAAGACTTACACAAGAAGAAAATCATGCTGTGCAGTCGAAAGATATGTCTGATTTTGGACAGCCAGCTCGCGAATATGTCTCCGATTGCACAGCATGATTTTTTTCTTGTTTACGTATTTTTATTTCGTTTCTTAAACAGTTGGGTATTTTGATTTTTTGCATTAACATTTTTAACCCCGAAAAATGCACTGTTTCTTTGGATACGGTAGTAAAGTAAAGGAAAGGAAGCCGCAGGAAAAGGCTAGCTTTGAAATAATGACGATGTAGACCACACTATAGCATAAACAAAACGAGAACTGTTGCTGATAAGACAGTAAGGTCTTAACCTTTTACAGACATATTTACCTAATGATGATAAAATTATTAAGTTTGTTACTTAATTAAGTAATTTAGCTTTAATGACCGTGTCTCTTTAATGCTTTATGACAAGTTCCGATTGAGAAGTAATTTACTAGGTTTTGAAGAGGAAAACTGCCGAGAAAGATATTAAAATGCATTCTTCAATATCTTACCCATGCAAATCATAAAAATAAGTATAATAATAGAATAGAATATACTTTATTGTACACCATAAGGCCCTGCGCAGACGACAGACTATCCGTGACGCACTTTTTAGTCTGTGAAAATAGAACCTATGCAATTATATGCAGTAACGCACACGACGCGCAAAAAGTCCGGCGCGCAAAAAATCCGTGTAATTCGGGCAGACCGCACCGCGCCGCGGCGCGCCGCTCCCACAAAAAGTGTGTGAAAAAAATTGAACGTTTGCTTCAACGCGCGCTAACGCAGACGGCGCACACTTTAGTCGGCAATCTGCATTTGCTAGGGGTGGACGTAACGCACGCGATCTATTATCATGGCGCCAGAGGTCGATGTAACTATGTTAATTCAAGAAAGCGACTACGTCCCTACAGCTCTGCCGACAAAATGATCGAAGATGTGCTTGTGCGTCGTGTGCGTTGAGCCTGTGAACAATCCGCGACCGACATTTTGCGCGCCATGCAGACTTTTTGTGCGCCGCAGACTCGATCGCACAAAAAGTGTGCCGTCTGCGCAGGGCCTTAAAGTTATACACATTTATAAGAAAATATTATACATTATTATTTATACGGGAGCAAAGGCGGTCTTATCGCTGACAGCGATATCTACCAGACAACCTTTGGATGGACTGAAAAAAACTTAGAATAAAAAAGGGGGTAGTCTGCGGTGTACCGCTATTAGATTAAAACATTAAAAAGAAAAAATAATATAAAAACACCTCGGTAAGTAAGGATCCTAGTAGATGGCGTTCTGTTGTTTCAGCCTACCCCCATGGGAAAAGGCGTGATTTTATATATGAATGTATTATATCATTAACGAGATAGCTACATGGAACTCAATCTGTTTAGTTTTTTTTTTCCAAACTATGTTGGATGCAACTGAATACGTTTTTTTTTCTTTTAGTATTGCTCATGCATACTGCACTACCCCACGAAGAGATAGTGCAGTTATGTGGGACTCGAACCCACTGAAACTCTACGGTGTCCTCCAGTGCCGCTTATGGCGGGAACACGGGCACGCGACTGAATACCTGGATTATACATCGACTGCCTATAAGACATCCTTAATCCAGTAACTGGATAACACGATACCCAAGATGATGAAGATGGCAAGGCTGGTGAGATCAAAAAATGACAGCTGACACATTGGTGTTGTTTAACGCGTTTTAACGGAGGAGTCTCGGACACTTGGCGTGTTATGAACCTCAAGCTTCAATATTTAACATATTAGTCATTTAAAACAAATAAGCCCGAAACCCTCGCCATTTATAACATTAACGAGATAGCTACATGGAACTGTAAAAATAAACGTCCGAAGGTTTCGTGTTAAAACTGAAATAGTCCAGCGAAATTGTTTTGACCTAAACACAAGCCAAGAGAAACTGTGTCAATTGATCTGCAAATAGTTCGGATGGTATTTAAAAGTACTTCAATTTATTCCCATTTCATTTACCTAATTTTGCCTGTGTTCCACCAAATATACTGAATGTGCACCAAAATATGTTCATTAAAATATGTCATAACGAGCATCTATTTAACAACTGTTGCAACTTTGTAAAAATAGTAATACACCTAATTTTAAAAACAAGCATTTATTTTTTTAATTTTACTTCAGATAATGCACTGCAAAATGTATAGTACTTTGGCAACATAGACGGTGAGAACAGAGACGGTGACGGTGGAGATGTCGGGAGCTGAGTTCGCTCGCTTTGCTCGCTCACTTCAGCTCACGTCATCTCGTTCGAACCTAACCTGTCCGTGTCGGGTGCCCTAAGCTCCCGAGCAGGAATATTTGGTGCACGATCAGTATTTTTCGGGAAAGAATAAAATAGTTATTGCTACAATAGAATATTTGCAGCGCACTACAATAAAAAAGTGTTATATCTTGGTGTTAATTTGGAATTTGTTTGATGTAACATATTTTGTTGGCCGAGTAGTTTAATTATAGTAAAACAATTAAACGGGTTTAAGATCAATATTTTAGAAATGCATACATAGATGTACCTTTAGATTTTTGGTGAACACAAAAATATTATCCAAATAGTTCAGCAGAAATATTTAAACAATACGACGGCAATTTAATGTCTTATTTAACTTCGGTAATAATTTAAATGGGTTTCAGCATAGAATTTAAATAGGAATTTGGTGGACATAATGGAGTTTTCCTCAGTACGTTTAGAAATATTGATATTTTGACTCAAGATTCACTCGAAATAGTTTCGTAACAAACAATGACATTGAATCGCTAGATACAAAGGAACATCTTAACGATTATTATTAAGAACGAGCCCCAGTTTTGTGAGTTTGTTCAGATTTGTAGGATAATCTCTGGAATAACTACAACTATTTTGATAGATTTATAGATAGATTGAAAGTTGTCGAAAATCGAAGCAAATGTCGTGCAATTGGAGAGGGCTATGTCCAGCAGTGGACTATTGATGATGGTGATGATAATATTGGTTAAGATATCTGTGATTTCACTATAGACAACAAGCAACCTCTAACATCATACTTTTGAAAAAAGAATATTCTATTTTAGAAAAAGATTACTGCATTCAAAATATGAGTGCAAGAGTTCAACAATCAAATTGGATATCTGTTATCAATCACAATTAAAGCACAGAAGGAATGAAACGACGAACAAGTCGTCATTTCAATTCAGTTGTCAGAATTAATCATGGAAATCTGAGCTCTCAATAGGGAGACGGTAATGTATAATTGATGAAACAACGGTCGATGACCCTCAACGATAACCTTAGAGCGACTGAGAATTATTATTGATACTTGGCGAGATTTGTAAATCAATTTCAAGCATTTGTCTTTGATAGTAAAAGTGGATATTTGAATGTCAGTTCATCTATACAACAATAACATACAATGATTGAAGATTTTTATGTACTACTAGCGACCCACTCCTGACTTATTTCAAAAACCTTCCTCGTTTTTCACTCTTTCTATTGGTGAAAACTGCATGAAAAGCCGTTCAGTAGTTTTTAGCCGACTTTCCAAAAAAGAGGAGGTTCTATGTTCGACATTATGTTTTTTTTTTTCATGTATGTTCACCGATGTCTCCGTCAATTGTGGACCGATTTTGAAAATTCCTTTTTTGTTTGAAAGAGTATGTTTCGAAATTGGTCCGGTTTTAATTTGTTGAAGATCTAATGAAGAACTCCGAAGATATACAACAGAACTCTTCAATAAATAACGGCAAATCTCTCGGGATTGCTGCAATCGCAGTCTGTTTATTGTTTATACCGTTTCATAATATAACATCACGCCAGTACGCTCTTAAGGGGTACGCAAATCTCTCATTTTACCGGTTATAGGTTTATTATTATTTCATTCTGGCGTAATAGGTTCCTTACTAAACAACTTGCCCGTTAGGTAGGTACAACTAAAAAGTGAAAAAAAAGCTGTCTACAAAAAAATACTACCGACTTCCAAATAAAAACTATTAAAAACTACAAAGTGAAAAATAACTTTATTTTTAGAGTCGGTGTAAATAACGCAATAAATTGGTACCTACGAAAGACACCGACATCAGAATATTTTTCAGACTTATTTGATATTTTTCGTTAAATTATGACCAAATTACAAAAAATCATTATAAATTGTAGCCTATGTCTTATCCTGATGTATAACCTATATTTCTGTGAAGTTTCATCCAAATCCGTTTAGTAGTTTTTGCGTGAAAGAGTAACAAACATACATCCGTCCATCCTCACAAACTTTCGGATTTATAATATTATTAGGAAGATGCACCTCGCCTAACCGTTGGTGGAACAGCGTGATGTAGTGCTTAAATAAAATAATGTAGCAATACTTATGTAAACACTAATTATGCTTAAAAAGTGTGCTAGTTTTTAAGTAAAGCATTTCTATACCCACTTAAAAAAGTAAGAAACATATAATATAATGCTTCCTCTGTTGCGTAGTGGGAATTAAAACTAAAAAAAGACAATCAAAAAAACTTAAAACTTAATCTGAAGTTAACACAAAGAATATTGAGCAAAAAGGTGATATTACAGATTGATGGCTCCTACAGAAAGGCAGGACGGACGCTACAAATAGGACAAAGAGTTTTCATATAAATTGTTCGATCTATAGAGCAATTTTAGAACAAATTTCTTTCGAAGTGTGTTGTCGCATTGTCACGTCGCACCTCTCTGTGGAAAGCTTTAATACAATTATCGATATTTTTTACTTCCTATTTAACGCTTTGGTTTGGATTAAATGACAAGTACTGTACAACTATTTTCTTAATGCCCTTCGGCAAACTTCGTGTTTCGTCAGTCGTCGGATTTCTATCAGTTGCCCTTTGCAGTTGGTTCAGACCGGACGCTCTCAATAAACTTGAATATATATAGAGTTGTTAATAATCTTTTAACTTAATGTTATATTTAACGCCCGCTCGATGCCAAAATATCAATATTGGACCTCCTTTTGAACAGTTTTGTTTGCAAAATATTTTTTGATTTACGTTTGCTATTTCAGTTATGAAGAAATTCCAGCAATCAATTTTTCTGTATAAAAATATTTTTAAACATCCAAGTCGTTTTGGAGGAGTATCCAAAAGTTACGAAAAAATATCGTGTTGCTAATTATTTTTTAAAACAAAACTATTAGTTACACGAAAAAACCTTGTTTCAAAAATAATGTACATGAATCAATAATATTTTTTTTTCAAACCTTTTAACTTAGCCGTTATTAAGAATTATGCTTTAGAAAGTAACTGTTTTACGGCACTAAGGCGCGTCGCTCACTGGTAAGTCGAGGCAGGGTCGCGGCGGCGGTATCGCGACACGGTCGAGGCGTGGTCTTTATGTGGATTCGAGGCGCGGGCGGCTATGCTTCCTTTCACACATTCCAACGTCTACGCACGATAAAAAATTATATAAAAAACTTTTTTACAAATAAGGTAGTATTTTTTTGTAAAAATGTTTTTATATTTTTTACTTTTTAGTTGTACCTAATAGGCAAGTTCTTTAGTAGGGTACTTATAATGCCAGAATAGATTACCCGAATATCATGAAACTTGAACATAACCGGTGAAAGAGGATGTACCAAGGTGAACTGTACACATCTGCATAACCCTTTAGAGCCTAATGGCGTGATTTTATGTTATGAAATAGTATAAATAATAAAAAGACATGCGATTGCAATCCCGAGAGATTTGCCGTCATTTATTGAAAAGTTATGTTGTATATCTCCGAATTTCCTCATCAGATCTTCAAAAAACTAAAATGGGACCAATTTAGGAACATATTCTTTCAAAAAAAAAAATAATTTTCGAAACCGGTCCACAATTGACGAGAAACCGGTGAAAATACAACAGAAAAAAAAACAAAATTCCGAACATAAAAACTCCTCCTTTTTGGAAAGTCGGTTAAAAATGGCGGTAGAGTCGCATAAGTTTATTCCTAAAGAAAACGTAGATGCCGCTTGTGCGCCCGCGTTTCGACGCCGCCTCGACTCTAGTTCGTGTGAGCGTTGCGCCTAAAGCAGTGGAAGGACCTTAATCGAATGCCAGGAAGTACTTGAAATATGGATTACTAGTATCCGAACACACATATCACGAAAACGTTTTCAAAGTTCCGCGCCTTTTAGTAATCTGAAAGATCTTTTAACAATAAGGACCCAATGTACGAGCAATAACTTACTGTTCAAGAAGAATACAGAGATCATGGTGAGCCAGAAGAAGCCGCCAGGCCAGTCGGTGGTGTCGAGCATCGCCAGGATGATATTGATGACGAATATGAGGACCTCTATGATTAGAGACCACACGATGCGTACTGTTAGGTTGCCGCTGAAACAAATAGATATTTATTTTAAAAGTGCTGTTTATAGAAATATTTAGGCAGGTCGTGGGTTCGATTCCCACCCAGGACAAATGTTTATGTAATGAGCATGATCATTTGTTCTGTGTCTGGGTGTAATTTATCTATAATATGTATGTATTTAGAAATATATAAGTATGTTTATCAGTTGTCTAGTACCCATAACACAAGCTCTGCTTAGCTTGGGACTAGACGGCGTTGTGTGATAGTTGCAGCATATTATTATTATTATTATTATGGTTTTTAAATTTTAGTTTCTCAGGTAAGAACCTGGTGTTTTTATAGGATATCACGGGTGTGAACCAAGGTGAAATCCTAATTTTCTATTTGAACTGGTAAATTGTTTTGTACTGCAGTGAAATTGTAATCTAAATCTAACTGTAAAAATTTTCTTACTATTCGGCAAGTGTTTAATATGGCAGCTTTTTGTAGTGTTAGGTATGTGTATTTTGATAGATTGAGAACATTAAAACTATTGTATATTTGTTTCGGAATAACACCTGTTGTTGATATTACTATTGGGACTATTGTAACTCTATTCATTTTCCAAACTCTGGTAATTTCTTCTTGTAACTCTGTGTACTTCCTAATTTTTTCCGTGATCGTTTTTTGTATATTATTAGTGTTTGGGACCGCTATATCTATTATGTATGTGTGTTTGTTTTCTTTATCAACAAGTGTTATATCTGGTCTGTTGTTATAAATAGTGTGATCTGTAATTATTGTGCGGTCATAATATATTTTGTACAGTTGATTTTCTAAAACAGCTCTAGGTGAATATTTGTAATATGGAGTGTACGGATCCTGCATGAGTTTAAGTTTGATTGCAAGTTTTTGGTGTATGATATTAACAAGTTGATTATGCCGGTGAGTATAGTCGTTCTGAGTCAATGTCATACAAGCTCCCGTAATATGTTGTATTGTTTCAGGTTTGCTGTGACATTTTCTGCATAAATCATTTCTAACTGTACTATCTTTTATAATATATTTTCTATAATTTTTGGTATTAATGACTTGGTCTTGAATGGCTAGCATAAATCCTTCTGTTTCTGGAAACAGCCCACTCAATTCAAGCCATTTGTTGGAAGCTTCCCTATCAATGTGTGTTTGGTATAGATCATTAGGATGTCTTCCGTGTAGTTCTTTCTGTCTCCATTTTTTATGTATTTCTTCTACGTGTCTTGCTTTGTCTATTGTTTCAATATTACCTTCGCTAATATTCAGTGGTGTATATTTGTTATCTATCTCTACTATTGTTTTATGTAATTGACTAGTATTCTTCTTCCTATAAAAGAATTGTTTTAGGTTTATTATTTGCCTTTTGTGTAAATGTGATATTTCAATTAACCCTCTGCCCCCCTCTTTTCTGGACATAATCACTCTTTCGATTGCTGATTTAGGGTGGTGATATCTATGTTGTGTAAGAATTGTTCTAGTTTTAGTTTCAAGTGCATATAATTCTGTTTTAGACCATTTTATAACGCCAAAAGAATAGGTTAGTATAGGTATAGCATAAGTGTTTATAGATTTGAACAAATTTTTACTAGCTAGGTACATTTTACATAATGAATGGATTCTTTTATAATATTCCTGTTTTAGTTTATCTTTAATAGCTTTGTGCTCTAATAGTCGCGCTTGGTTGTATCCTAAGTATTTATAAAGTTCTTCATTTTTCATTGCTTCTATTACTTCTTCCGAATCTGTTGTGTAATTTCCGCCCACTATCTTACCCTTTTCTATGTTAAGCTTTCTGCATTTGTCTAGTCCAAAATCCATTCTAATGTCTTTCGAAAACGATGTTGTTATGTCTAATAAACTATGTAAATCTGTATTTTTATTAGCATATAGTTTTAAATCATCCATATAAAGTAAATGTGTTATTTGGTGTAATAGCGATCTATTGTTCTTTATGTCAAAACCTAATTTAGATTCGTTTAATGCGCGAGAGAGTGGATTTAGGGCTAGACAAAACCATAGAGGGCTTAGTGAGTCCCCTTGAAATATTCCCTTTTTAATTGCTATATCATCTATGGTTAAGTTTGTGGTTTGTGTTTGTAGCTTTAGAGTAGTTTTCCAGGATCCCATGGTATTCTTAAGAAAATTTATTAACAATGGGTTGATTTTATAGATATTTAGAACTTGAACTAACCATGAATGCGGTACGCTGTCAAATGCTTTTTTGTAATCTATGTACGCTATGTATAAGTTTTTTCTTGCTCTCTGGACGTGTTTTAAGAGACTGGAATCAATAATTAATTGTTCCTTGCAACATAGAGAGAAATAAAGAAAACCGCACACAGACACGAGATAAGCAAATACACAAAAAATAAACAATAATAAAAAGCAAAAAAACCCCGTGCGAGACTAAAATGGCTCCTATCTCTGCATGTGGAGCGATATTTAAAAGAAAATAACGCTACGCTGGTATTCTGATAAGGCCCAGGCCTTACAAATACAATCAGATGCCACATATAAGTTTTATTAAATAACGCTACGCTGGTATTCTGATAAGGCCCAGGCCTTACAAATACAATCAGATGCCACATATAAGTTTTATTAAATAACGCTACGCTGGTATTCTGATAAGGCCCAGGCCTTACAAATACAATCAGATGCCACATATAAGTTTTATTAAATAACGCTACGCTGGTATTCTGATAAGGCCCAGGCCTTACAAATACAATCAGATGCCACATATAAGTTTTATTATTCAAGCAGGCGAAAAATCTTATAATATTACTAGCTGACCCGGCGATCTTCGTTCCGCCTAACAAATTTCTAAAATAAAAGATTTTTTCTAAAATAAACGTAGGCTAAGTTACTCCTTATTACATCAGCTATCTGCCAATAAAAGTCCCGTCAAAATCGGCCCAGCCATTTCAGAGATTAGCCGGAACAGACAGACAGACAGACAAAAATTAAAAAAAAAAATATTCTAGTGTATGTACCGTATATATGTATATTCATAAACATGTAGAAAAAAACGGTTATTTCAAAATTACAAACAGACACTCCAATTTTATTTATATGTATAGATGATTTGTTGTAATTTTTAGGAACTTTTCGTGGTTTAACAATAGAAACCGCACGGGCGATCGCCAAGGTTGGTCCGAGGATGGGTGATCAGCGATTTTCCATTACATACTATAACTCCTCCGTGCCTCAGAAAGCACGTATAGTGGCTGTCGTAAAATTAAAAAAATCACCCCAACACATTATTATTTCGTGCTTTTAACTACATAATTTACTAGTAGTACACACGCTTCAATCTATAATCTATCGACTACATCATTATGACACAATATCTTGCGAAAACACCCCGATTCAAACAGTAAAACGTCCATAACTTTTAAACTTTTCAAACAAAGAAAAAAACTATATAAAAATCGATTCATCCGTTTAGGAGCTTTGATGCCACAGAAACACAAAGTCACAGATACACACGTCAAACATAACACCCCTCTTTTGCCGTTGGGGAGAGAGTGGGGGATAAAAATACTAGTATTCAGCTGCACCCTGTTAATTGCAGTTCTACTGAAGGCCGACTCCAACATATTTTTTGTTGCTAGGCAGGTGTTGATTTGGTGAGGTTATTTGAATAAAAAAAACTTTTTTCATAAAAATACTACCGACTGCCAAATAAAAAAACTACAAAGTGAAAAATAACTTTATTTTTGGAAGTCGGTGTCCATAACGCAATAAATTGATACCTATGAAAGACACCGACTTCCAAAAATAAAGTTATTTTTCACTTTGCAGTTTTCTTTTTTTGGAAACAGTAGAAGTTTTATAAAAAACGTTTTTTTTTTTTTGTTTTTAAATTTTTTGTTGTACCTACCTGCCTACCTTATAGGCAAATTGTTTAGTAAGGTACATATAACACCAGAATAAATTACCCAAATATCATGAAACATGAACATAACCGGTGAAATGAGAGATCTGAATACCCCTTAAGAGCGTACTGCCGTGATGTTGGTAATGGTAATACCATTTCATAACATAACATCACGGCAGTGCGCTCCTAAGGGGTATGCAGATCTATCATTTCACCGGTTATATTCATGTTTCATAACAATAAACAGACATGGGATTGCAGCAATCCTGATAGATTTGCCATTATTTATTGAAGAGTTATGTTGTATATCTTTGAAGTTCTTCATCAGATATTCACCAAATTAAAATGGAACCAATTTCGGCACATATTCATTCAAACAAAATAGAATTTTCAAAATCGATCCACAATTGACGGAGATATCGGTGAACATACATAAAAAAACTCTAAACTAAAGAACCTTCTCCTTTTTGGGAAGTCGGTTAAAAAGAGGAATTCAACGCCAACCATAAACCATAATTTTATGTCGATATTATGACAATATTGTTCTTGTAACACGATGTATCATTGTCTCAATATCCAATCCCTTATGTATGGGCCATTAATAATGGGCAATGGCTGATCGACCGTGAAGCACTAGCAAAACAAAGTTATTATGTAGCCGTTCCATTGGAACATTGTCGTGAGAATTGTGTTTAATTTGTTTGTTATTGAAATGAAGTCTACGTGCCACTACTACTAATCGGCTGTTATTAAATTTGTGTAAGTAATGGTTTATGATTACTTGAAAAATTCATAGAATAGTTTATATAAAAACGTGTGTCGTTCGCTGTCGCATTGTCTTGTCGTGTCTGCCTAAAGGAGTCTTGAAGTATTTGAAATTAATCTGCCTAGCGTTTGCCCGCGTTTGAATTTTCCAATAGGAGCGCTGGTCTTAAAAATTACAAATTTCATAGATTTTTCGCTTTTAGCGCTAGCTTATTTACATTTTTTTTGTAGTTGTGAATATTTTCCGTCTTATAGGGTGGAAGAAAGGTACGGGATTTACCAACCACTGTTTTTATAGTTTTATGTTTCGGAAAATGTTATCCTCCTTTTTGTATAGAAAAAAAAAAACTTTATTACAAAAATTACAACCGACTTCCAAACAAAAACACTACAAACTGAAAAATAACTTCAATTTCGGCAGTCGGTTGTAATTTTTGTAAAAAAGTTTTTTATTTTTCACTTTTTAGTTGTGGTATATAATGTACCAGTTCTATAGGCTAGGTACCTACGCATATAGTGCCCAAAGAGAAGCCAGAATAGATGAACCCAATAACATGAAACTTAAACAAAACCGGTGCAATGAGAGTATACCAGGGTGAACTGTTCACACCTGCGTACCCCTTTAGAGCGTACCAGTGTGATGTTATGTTATGAAATGGTGTAAACAATAAACAAACATGCGATTGCATCTATCCCGAGTGTTTTACCGTCATTTATTGAAGAGTTCTGATGTATTTCTCCAAAGTTCTTCACCAGATCTTGATGAAAAATTAATTAAATGGGACCACATGACAAGCACCAGCTTTCAAATAAAAAAAGAATCATCAAAATCGGTTCACCCAATAAAAAGTTCGGAAGTAACAAAAATAAAAAAAAACAGTCGAATTGATAACCTCTTCCTTTTTGCGAAGTCGGTTAAAAAAGGATTTGCGCTAAACTCGTGACTTGATTTTATATTTAATCGCACTTTTACGGCATTAGAAATGAATTTTAATTCAAACTTTGCTTCCGTGCGCGTTTTAACAACGTTTAACAGCTATACAATTAAATAACGAATCAATGCCTATCGCGCCATCTAGTGACATTTATTTGAACCAAATTTTCTTTTCGGGACCCCGTTTCAGATGAATCCGGTTAGGTTGGCAGCCGAGGCCTCGGGAATCGAGTCAGCGCAATTACTTTTGCGATTGACAGTACTTAAATGTGACACAAAACCTGGGCAGTAAACCCCGTCACAACCTTTCTGTCTAATATTGTTTTGCATGGAAATTATTTTGACTTCGCGATTGGCAATACTTACTGTGCAACCAGAACCCTGAACATGTGCAGTCAACCCCACTACCGCCTTTCTGACGCTCGAATATTTTTTTATGTGGCAACTTTTTCGATTTCGCGATTGGCAATACTTATTGTGCGTCCGGCACACTCATCTTGGGCAATCAACCTTTCTGATTATTTTTTTTTTGTTTTTTTGAAAATGTTTCATGTTAAAAGTCCTTAAAGTTATCTAACGTTTTGTAGCTAGACTTAGGTGCACACAAGCTTATGGAAAGAAACTTGCGTGTGTTTTAGTAAAGCATTAATTTGCCCACTTTTATAATGTGATCAATCAGATTGAATGCTGAATATCACTGCGTTGGGTAGTGGGCATATCCTCTCATAATTTCGTATTATTTATAACCACTAGCTGATGGGATAGACGCTGTCCTGTCTAAACAGAGTTCAAACAAAATTTCAATAGAGAAATTACTTCACCTTTTCTAAAATTTTCCATATTTCGGGGAACCTTTTTCAATTTTTATTATCCATAGAACCTTACTAGAATTATTAAGGTCATTAAAACAAAAAGAAATAACCAAGTCGGGCTAGCTCGTGTGATTCTGTTACCAACGAAAAGCAATTTATGTTTATTTCTATAAAAGAAACATACAGAAAACACTCAATGCAATGTTGTTTCAAGTTGTTTTTAATTCACTCTAAATAAAAAAAAAGAGTTAGCGAAGTACGCAATTTCGCAAATTTTATTACAAAAATATTGCACGTGCAAACTTTTAATCATTTTAATCCCGCAGCCGCCCGTTCCTAGCGCTCGAAACTTATGCAAATATGTTGAAAAATAGTTTAGCAAGCCGCCTGACTACACCGTACTTTAAACTATGTTTAAGCCAACGTTAACTATGATTTATAAGCCTCTGGGATGGAAGTATACGAACTCTGCAATTTCCTACAACAAGATTTGGATCTTATAAAGTTTTAAACAGATTAGCCAGTAGTCATCTTATAGTAGGTAGGTACGTATTAATTTAATAAACGTAGTTTGTCGCATGAAAATATTTCATATTTTTATTCCAGAACAAAAGAGAGATAGGGACCGCCCGCCATTGCCTCAAGCAAGCCCAGGAAAGTGAGGGAACCCGACCCCATATAACGGGGCCAGGTAAGGAACAAGAAGTTCTATGAATACCCGCTGTCGCATTGTAGCATTGTCGCGTCGGGCCTATCTACGGGAGCTTTAAATGATAGAGCAGAAGTAATAAAAATATGCGCTTGTAGACAAAGTCCTCTAATAATATATAGCACGTGGATTATGTTTTATCCGGGTATATTGTGTTCCCAGGATTTCATTCTACTACTTTATAACATTGACCGGTGGGGATCACTTGGGGGAGGTCTTTGCTCAGCAGTGGACGTCTTTCGGCTATAATGATGATGATGTTGATAACTTTATAACAATACTACCTTAACACATGGCTTCGTCACAATAAAGTAAAAATAAATGTTAGCTTATTTTTGCTCTCTATACGGGATTGAAGAGCCTACGAGCTATTGACGGAACCAATTATAATTTCGTCGAAGGTCCACAGTTAAGTTATGTTCACTCACAGTGTCACAGTTAAGTACACGTAACAACTTCTCAGCAGTTAATTAAAAACTTTAAACCAGTACAGGATCGGTTTAAATCATGATGTTCAGGTAGGTAAACATTATTGTCCATTGCAAATATTTTACCGTCGGATTAGGTATGTTTTGAGGTTTGGGTTAGTTAAAGGCTCTCACAGACAACCCGAAGTGACAATGCGTCAACTTCCTCTTAATCTGTTCTACAGATAGAACAATTACTACATAAAACGGTTGTCGTTTTGCGCTTGTCTGTTAGAACCTTAAGGCCAGGCAAATCCAATTCTAATCTTGGAACAGTCGATTTAAATTTGGTCAAGATCTGATGAAGAACTTCGGAGATATTCAATGGAATTCTTCAATAAATGACGGCAAATCACCCGGGATTGCTGCAATCTCATATCTGTTTATTGTTATATATATTATAAAAATTGCCCACAAATTAGGCACCAAAAGTCATCGAAACAAGTAATTTTGAGCACGCTGATCGGTATAACAAAGCAAATAAAAAAACTACAAACCTCGTCTTAACAAACACATTGACCCAGCTGAACACCAGGTTGGGTACCTGACTGGCCCACCCAACATACGCCAGGTAATGCTCCGAATACACCGGCGCACTCGCCAGCTTGTACTTGACGAAGTAATCCTTGGCGGTGATGAACATGTTCCAAGAAGTCAAGGCCCCGAGGCCGTGCAGCAGTAACGTCAAGAATATTATGTTCCATTTGTCTTTCGGAGCTGCCAAGTCCATCGTTATACCTGGGGAGGGAGGGACGAATTAGTTTTTAAGAAAAAGTTCCATGACCTAAAAAAAATTTTTTTTTTTCAATCATTGTGCTTAGATAGACAAGAAAAAAAGTCTATAGATAAAAGAGTCTTTAACAATAAACTATTGGTCTATTTTACTGGTTTCTAATATTCTATAGACGATGCACACATGACCAAAGAATCATATCACAATTGTTTTCATGAATAAAATCTATTATTGAATCGGACTTCCCCAATAAAAAAAATCTCATTCTGTAAAACCAACAACAATAATATAAAAAATAATAACCCGCAATTAAAAATGATTAAAAATGATTAAAAAACCGCATTTAATGAAAAAGTAATGAACTGGAAAAGAAAATCCTTCAATATTTAACAACTAAACAATAACAATCATCAAACATACAAAAAGTTTAACCGGTCCCGAGAATCGAACTCACGAAAAAATCATAGATCGAATCGCAAGTTCGAATCCCAGATTAAAAAGCTCTTTTTGTAATTTGTAAATTCTTTTTTTAAAGTTGTTGTGATGATGTCGAAGCTTTTTAATTGTTATTTTCATTTGAAAATGTATGTAGTGATGTTTAAGATATTTTTTATGAAAGTTTTTCCAATTTTGAACAAAAAAGAAATGTCGCAATACTTAGGTGCACACAATTTCATGAGAAATTGCATGTGTTTTAGTGAAGCGTTTATTTACCCACTGAATTAATTATGTGACAACCAGTTATTATGTAACTGAAACCACTGCGTTGGGAAGTGGGCTAAGCGGACGAGTCGAGAAGCGTTCGAAATAAGGCACGCCATGCTACCGGCCATAAAAACTTTACTTGCGCGATTCAGAACGCTATGTTTGTGTGTAACACCGATAGATGGCGTGATTGGTGTCAAGTTGAAATCGATTTTGTTCTTTTGTGTTTTTAATAAAAATGGAAAATTGACTAGTTATATAATATACCATTGTACTAACTATATTGAAGTAAAAAATTGTAGTTGATTTTTAATTAATTTTAAATTAGAAATTAAGCGCTAATTTTCGTACAGCAGGCAAGTTTTCACGTCATCCAGCATGGTTTAAAATTTAAATAATAAAGTACGAATTTCAATAATATTTTTCTCTTCGTTTTCAACCAGTCTATAAATAGATTTCGATCAAACAAGTTGCGTAAGCTTCTGATCAGACGGTTATTGACTTGCCGATAAAGCACAAAAAAAATGGCTATGCGTGGGTAAACGGTTATTATTATTATTTTAACATGGCTACACATACATATTACACGCACATCTAGTATCTACTTGGTGGTCTGTTTCACCATCTCCGATTATCCTCATTTTAGGTTTGTATGTAGGAGGTAATCTCCGAAACTGCTCAACCGATTTCAAAAAAATATTTCAAAGATCTAAAGCTACTCGCCGATTTCCAAAAGCTACAGGTTTTCTTGAAACTGCACGGTTTTCATAGTCATAGGAACAAAGCCGACGGGAAAAATTATCAAACATAATTATTCAAAACCATTTTTAACTGTTAAATAATTAATGATATCCAGAGTCAACAAAACTGGCCCCTCAGCAGTATTTAAATCCGTTGTGTTGACAGCAGAGTTTTCCGCTTCAAACCATCAAGAGGTGAACGCTGATTTTCCTCTTGCGTTAACAACCTTTCAGTTCCAGCGTTTCAATTTGACATCCAATCAGATCCCCCCTTAAACAATTACGTACACGTACTACGTAGGTTTATTGTAAAACACTCTTCTGTCCGCGGCTTCGCCCACGTAAGTGTTTTATCATCCGAAGGGAACACATTACCGGGATTTTCTCTAATTTTTCAATGTTACTGCACTACCGGCATAAAAATCCTATGTTTTTCCCAGGGTCTCAAACTATCTTCATACCAAATTTCATCTAAATCGGTTGAGCCGTTTAGTCATGAAAAGGTTACCCGAGTTACTTTCGCATTTATTATATTAGTATGGACGGATGGCTCAACTTTTTCCATAACTTGTTTGATACGAATCTGTGTCGCGTTAACAGCAAATTACCTTTCAAGTTGAGCATAAAATTGGACATTTAATCACATCCCGGTTGAGTCCTTCATACTCGATGGAAACTTCTAATAATATCACAGGTATTTTAGTCACACGAGTAACTTTCAACTTAACATGGAGGCTTCGTCATCAGCCTTTTCATGTTATCACTGCTGGGACACAGGCCTCCTCTCTGTGAGAGGGAATGGGCCTTAATTCGCCACGCGGACCCAGTGCGGGTTGGTGGATGTCACACGACATCTCATTTTTGGTTCTAGGACATGTCGGTTTCCTCATGATGTTATTCTTCACCGTTTTTTTTTAGAACAGTGGTGATGAAATAATTTACACAAAGAATAACGCCTGCCTGTGTTCGAACCCATGACATGAATATGGAGGCATATGAAAGAAAAGCATAAGGCATCCGTATTGGGATGGAACATGGAACAGATTACAGGTTTTTTGCTGTGCCTGTTCTTCTTATCGTGTTAATGACACAGTTAGATTACGCCACTATCAGATATAATTCCCACTGCTGGGACACATGCGCCTTCAACCGTAAACTAGCCTTAGATTTTTTAGAACGTCCGGAATTCTCTACAATGCTTTTTGACAAACGTCATAAAACACTAAGAAGATACCAGTGTCACTGATTTGCGGCTGTTCCTTTTTACCGTAAGGAAAGCTTCAGTAGAGGAAAGCCTACCTCTGGAGGAGTTTAAGAGCTTTGTCAGGCCTCTACCGACTGAAACCACATGGTGTTTCTCTGGCTTCCTTAGCTGAAGAAGCAGAATTCGCTCAAGGAAATTCCGTTCCCTGCATCATTATTTTTTTTTTTATTGTAAGGAAATCCTTATGGATACCCACCAACTGGGTAAACGAAGGGTAATGTCGGCCTCCAACCGACTAAAAGCCCAGTTCCTACCGCTGCCATGAATCGAGGACCTGGGATGCAATTAAATTCACGCGTAGCCCCGACTGGTGCGTTATTGTCCTGGCCGCGACTCTCTCCGATTACAGGCACAAAAGAAGCTAGACAAACGTGTTGATAACGTCTTACCTTTCAAGTTGAGAGTGTCATTCGGCAAGTTGTTGCCTTCCCATGCGGGGGTTAGCTTCACCGGCTCGTTGCGGAGAAACGGCGCTTTCTCGTCCGCCGCATCCCAACCTGAGGACAAATAAAGATACCGATCAGTCTACAAGTCTCAGAAAATCAACTATATCTGCCTATCTATTATTCAATTTACGTAAAACATTATACATTTTGGTACAAGTAAGTCGGATCAATGACTTTTATTTATTTGTTATCTGCCGAAGACTTTAATGCCACGCCGATGAATTCGCGGGCAAAAGTTAATGATAGAATAAAATCAATCACCTAAAACCATTACAAAACATGACTAATATGAATAAACATATTGCTATAACCCTTTATCCAACTAAACACACGCTTGATTTGACATACAATAGTTTAACGGCGCAATATCTGCCTATTTGATTCACGCACGAGCAATTGACGCGTATGACGCTTCAATTACATTAGTTTACAGTTATACAGGCAGTCAATGAATCTATTCTAAAAGTTATGAACCCTCGTCATGTGCTAAGAATCTTTGATCTGTTTGAATGGATTGTTTGAGTCTTGATATAAAAGCAAAAAGTCGTCGACAGCGTGATGATTGACAGGACGGCATGAAGAAGAAAACGTGTTGGGCGAACCCGAGTATAGTTCTCGCCAAACTTCTTGGCCGCCCTGAATTTGACTAAATTGGCTGCGCAGTAGTAAATTTATACAAAAACAGCACCAATCTGTGCCTTGCGCATCGGAAAGCCAACATCAGGGAGGCCCAGAAGTTTGGCGAGCACTATAACATGGAACAAAGATCAAGAAGAAGATATGTGTTCTTTTAAAATCAAGGGTCAGGAATACATCAGAGGAGAAACCAACTGTTTGCTATAGCTATCATTTGTCAAATCACCAACGCAATAGAAATCAAAATCGGTTGAACGGGCTGTAAAATGGGCTAATTTAAACGTCTAATGTTATCGCAAATGGAGTATAGAGCAATAGGATTATGGACAAGAATACTTTGATCAATGATGTCGTTTATACCTGTGGTTTATATTATCAGCCATGTTGGTAAAAAATCCTCTAACTTTTATGCTTGTTGCTCTAATAGTCTCCAACTCAAGTTCACGGACCGAAACTTGAGCTCTAGTTAGATTTAAAGCATTGTTGTACCCACATCAAAAAGTAAGAAGCATAGATTTAATGTTTCCTCTGTTCCGTAGTGGGATTTAGTTTAATATAAAAAACTTAAAATAACCCTTGGGTACTTGTATAGCTAAACGACTGTTGTTTATAAATGATGATTTAAGTCATTCGTTAATCTTACAGGTGGCGAAAGGACTTTCAACCTCTGAAAGAGTGCCAATGAAATATAAGTCATTCTGTAGAGTAGATAGTTCATTAGACTTTGAAGACATAAACTTAAAAATAGACATACAATCTAAACTCATATTGTAAATAGTAAAATTGATACTTTGTAGGGGGTAATTTCGAGAAGAACTGATGCGATAATGAAAATATTTCAATCAAAGGAAACATTTATCCCAAAAAATGCAAGTTCCCTAGGAGAGTGGCTGGTGGGAAAAGCAAGTGACATAGGCCTTCATATTCCTTGTTCAGAAATACGGAGGTAGATAAAGATTTATGTAAAACATAACCATGAACTTACTTCATAAATTCCTAGTCTAACTGAAGCCAAGCCAAGATAAAGGCATATAACTCACGAAGTCAATTAATTGCCCATAAATAAACACTAAACATAAATACTGAATGCCTGCATTACTCCTTGTTGATATTACGAACACGACTCACGTACAACGGAACATCCATCTTGCATTACGCTGCTACAATACTAACGAAACGTAGGTATACAATATAAACCATTTTATTTATAGATTATGTCCGATTCTTGTTTTGATTGAATACAGAAAACATATTTAACAGCTCGTGTATCTTTTTTAATGATAATATTGGACGAATCTATTGTCATCAACCGGGCACAAATCCAAACTCCGGACTTCTTCTGAGAAATTCCAGATGTAAGAACCCAATAACACGTTGCCTGAACCGAGAATCAGCTGAACAAGACTTCATGTTCACCACTAGACCTATGTCCTACGACTTCGAATCAAAGTTTTTTTTCGCATTGAGCTTGCTTTTGACTCCAATCTCAGCTTATGGAAAGGTTACTTAGGTTCACCGATAACTCCGTCAATTGTGGACCGATTTTGATTTTTTATTTTATTTTTTATAGTATGTTTCGAAATTGGTCCTTTTTTTAATTTGATGAAGATCTGATGAAGAACTTCGGAGATATTCAACAGAACTCTTCAATAAATAACGGCAAATCTCTCGGGATTGCAGCAACCGCATGTTTGTTTATTGTTTATACCATTTCATAACATAACTTCACGCCAGGACGCTCTGAAGGGGTACGCAGATGTGTACAGTTCACTTTGGTACACTCTCATTTCACCGGTTATGATCAAATTTCATGGCATTCGGGTAATCTATCCTGGCATTATTAGTACCTCACTTAAGTCAAATTGCTTAATATGTACAACTAAAAAGTGAAAATAAAAAAAAAAATTACAAAAAAAGACTACCGACTTCCAACTAAAAACACTACAAAGTGAAAAACAACTTTCTTTTTCGAAGTCGGTGTCCATAACGAAAAAATAGGTACCTACCAAAGACACCGACTTCGAAAAAGAAGGTTATTTTTCACTTTGTAGTGTTTTTAGTTGAAAGTCGGTAGTATTTTTTTTTTTAAGTTTTTACAACATAACCGTTCACAAACAAATTATTTTTTAATCATTTTTAAACGGATTTGGAAGGAAAAACTAGGTAAAAACTTCCCTTACAAATGCCTCAGTAACGAATTTCCCGTTGCCATATTAATAAAGTATTGATGAAAAACGTAACGGAACTTTTGCGACTAACAAAATGCTAAAGAAAAGTATGCCTCAACAAATCTCTAAGGTTTTTGTGTATCAGACAAGACTGTATTGCTGCTTAGCAACCTAACAATTTTTTACAATCGATAATGGTCTTGCTTTTATCTAATAATAGAAACAGTGGTGGGTGGCTTTTGCGGCATTTAGTTTATGCTTTTGCAGCATTAAGTTTAAACCGTTTTGATTGAGCCTCGTAAAGCTACGAACCGAGTGAAAATCCGGAACCACGGAATATTTTTTTATCTCTCAGGCAAAAAGTATTTCATATTTTTTGGATTTTCTCAGATCCCTTCTAAAGGCCGGACCCTTCTTAGGTGGCCCCTTTTTGTAAGATGCTCTTAGGTACCATCCGACAATCGTACCTGTATGCGCAATGAAAGTACACCAAATACTACACCGGATTGGTGCAGAACTATTGCAGGATATGAAAACTAAGTTATTGGTCTATGGGTTTTGTTGGTTATATTGGACTGGTTACGTATGATTATGTAATTATTTATGTCATAAACAAAAGTGCCAAAGGTCTTAAACAAAGCAATTACTTGGTTGGGCAGAGCGCTAACAGCAATTTACTTTTATTGGTGATGATCTTCACAAAGGTCAGGTGCGTAGTTCTTACAAACGGCATGCGTGCATGTATACTATGTTATTTTTTAAGTATTATCCGTTGCCGTGAGCGTGTCCGTGGCATCATCATTGGGTCTTATCAAAATATCAGCGCAGCGTTATTTCCATTTTGGATATCGCTGCACATGCTTAGATACCGCCCGCCTGCCGCAATGCCTTTTTGGTCTCGCACGGTTTTTATTTTTTATTATTGTATATTTTTTTGTTTTTACTTATTTCTCGTGACTCCTGGTGCGGGACACATTTTTTTTTCTTTCTTCTTTCTCTTTGTGACCAGATACTATATTATGAACTTAAACGAAGCAAAAGCTTGCTGCGATATTTGCCTACCCCAATGGAACAAGGCGTGCAATTATTCATTTCCATTAATGCATTTTTCTTGCACTGGTAAAAGACGCCAAACAAAAAATCCCGAGATCGTAAAATCAAACATCTTTACAAGAGGTTTTCTCGGTCCCAAAGCCTAGAAGTTCGACCCTTGTTATCGAATCCATCTTCATCCCGGGGACAAACTTGTTTGTACTATAAGTTACGGATGGAAGCCCCGAGACAAACAACACAACATAAATAGTGCTGCTTACGGGAACCGTGTACGAGTTTCAAGTGGGAACAAGAGCGATGTAGGTAACTGTTTATCGGCAGGTCCTGAAATATTGGCTGCTATAGATTGGTTCAACGGTTTTGCAAATAATATCTACAATAAAACATCAAATATGGATTTTATATAGGTACTTATGGGAAGTCGTGAGGCGCAAGAAATCGCACTGTAATATGGGATCTTTTTGAGAAAACATCAAGTCTTACAAATCATTTTCTGAAAAATTGTTATAACTATTGTCTTCTACAACCAAATCTGATTGCTTTTATGTTGGACGGCTGACGGTATTATTTCCTACGGGGCCGAGACGTGGAGACTCACAATACGACTGGTTCATCAGTTCAAAGTTGCTCAGCGAGCTATGGAAAGGGCTATGCTCGGATTCTCTCGAAAGGATCGAATCCGAAATCAGATGATCCGGCAGAGAAACAAAGTTGTCGACATACCTCACAGAAAAAGTAAGCTGAAGTGGCAATAGGCCGGCCATATAAGTCGTAGAACCGATGACTGTTGGGGTAAACGTGTTCTTGAGTGGAGAGCGCGAAATGGTAAACTCAAGGTAGGACGCCCTCAGGCTAGGTGGAGCGACGATCTTCGCAGGGTGGCTGAAAGCAGCTGGATGACAGTTGCCGAAAATCGAACCAAATGGCGTGCTATTGGAAAGGGCTATGTCCAGCAGTGGACTGTTATAGGCTGATGATGATGATGGCTGACGGTATTCTAGCAAGATATTGGGTATAATGTCTCAAATGAAAATGGTAGATAACTGTCCAGTCCCTCGCAGGCCTCGCACGCAGAGAGGAGGCCATATGTTCTAAAAGTGGGAAAATTATTGGCCGATTATGTTTTTAAGTCCTTATTCGAAAGAAGAACGAAAGCGACGACGAATTTTGATTTTCGACTTTAAGTTCCATCAAAATTTAGTGCAGACTTCAGACCCAGTACCTACGGATTAGTTGATGTCACATGTCTTAGAATTTTTGGTTCTTGCACATGGCGGTGAGCTATTCAAAAAACGGGCGTCGCTTAAAATCCCTACCATAACAACAAAGTAAACCGTTTGTTGTTAACCATTTAAAAAGTAAAAACTACGGGAGCGCGTGCTATTTACGAGGACCCTCAACACGGCGGGCGCCGTGTGGTCGTTTGTTCCACCCTCTCTGACACGAGAGACGCTTAGCGAAACTACATTTTTTAAATCGCTCTGTTTAAAATGAAGGGTCTTGTTAAAATAAAATGTTGGTAAAGAAGAATTTGATTTCAATGTTATTGAAGCAATGCTAATTGTATGAGAAGACATATTTTTGACCATGCCTTTCACAATCAATAGTTTAATTCATTTTCTGAATTACGTTATCGAGAAAAATAAATTTTTCATAAAAAGTATTTTATCTATCCATCTAGGAGAGATAAAATACTTACTTTTTATTATTTATAACAGATACAGGAAATACATTTTTCTAGAAATCATTACATTGGGTGAAAACATGGTTACAAACAGTTGATGGTATTACAAATTTCTTCAAATGGCGTAGGAATGTACACTATTACGCCATTTACAATGAGGATAAAGTAAAAATATTTCTGTTTACATCCCCACCTATTACTAATGTGTCCTAATACTCCTAAAGTTATACGTTTTCCATATTTCACGGCTGACAGTTCAGGCTAAACTATGCAATTCATTTGATTTGTTTTGTCACTTCAGTTTCTCAAAAACGCATGGAAAAAATAGAATAGCTTTATGAAAATCCTTGCACTATTTCATACCTAGATTTTATTATCAGACTAGCTGTGCCCGCGGCTTCGCCCCCGTTAACTGCCTACCCTACCCTACTTACCTAGACCTACCTACCTTACTTACCTTCCTAGATCGAACGTTCGCTGCGTCTCCGCAAGGCCGCAAAACCCGCCCGGCGCACCCTCGCCGGGCGGGTTTTAGGCACCCACCTACCTATCAATTTTTTTTCTACGATCATTCTTTCTCGAAAAATCTTAACACAAAAAAATGACGTTAAATGCACAACGCCATCTATCGAATATAGAGTTCAACAGTCCGAGTATCTGAATTTCTTGCGTCTTGATATTTTACATCTTCAACACTATTCATCTACACACTTGATAGACTGAACCGATTGCGATAAAAACAAAAACTAAGTAATATTTCAAGATACGCACAATTTTTATGTATAAAAGTTATCTACATTGGTTTCGTACATTTTACGTGATGCGTGCACAAATAAATGGTAGCTAAGGCATTAAGTCCGCCTTTGTACTTGTACATAAAGTTTAATAAATAAATAAATAAACAGACAAACAGACAAAAACTCAAATTACACAATGCTTCTGATATTGAAAATCACAACACAAAATTATACAGAAAGAAAACAGTATAATCGACCACAGAGATTGCATACATGATTGAATTAATAAGTTCCTACCTGAAATCCAGGTACAACCAACCAAAGTAAACACTCATAAAACCCCGCTAAAACGTGAACTTTCATCAGCAATCAACAAGTAGGTCACAACACTTAATAACTATTCGTTAATAAGTTAAACCATTTACCGAACGTGCTGCTATAAAAAAACGGTTAAACACACTGCAGCGGACTAATTTCTTTACTATGCACGTGAACCACTAGACCCGACTGTGGGTGACCTACGCCACGGTGACAGAGCGCGGTTCCATAGAAAGCTAACAACTAATCTTTTATATTTATTTTTATTAGCGATAGGCACCTGATGGTAAGCGATGATGTGGTCGACAGTGAATCATGCTTGCCTAGAAGTAACCTATTCATTCTTGACTTAAAGAGCTCTAGTTGTAGCTCTCAGGAAACAGACACCGGCAGGAAATTCCACTCCTTAGCTGTACGTGCAATGAAAGTATTGCCAAAACGATTTTTACGTATGGGTGGGATGTCCACCATGTACCGATGGCGCATTGCATCGCACACAACCCGAAATTTAACCGATAAAGTAATAGTTTAAGAAAAGCTATGGCAATATAATAGTTTTAACTAATAAAATACCAGCTCAGATACTGGGACTTGTGCATATCTAGTCGAAAAAGCAGATTACGAGTACTCTAATGACCCAAAATGCGGTTGCGGAGCTATATCTCAAACAATGCCTCACCTCTTTTCCTGTTCCCTAAACACCTGCACCCTGAAAGACCTGTACGACGCAAATGCTGTAGACGTGGCTGAACTCAGGTCAAAATACATTTAAAATGGCATTATTGTTACGACGAAGATCAAGACTAGTTTATAGTTTTTCATGTGAGTTCATCTGCTAATATCTTACTTGTTAAAGTGTTAGCTCCACATTTAATTGTTTGTAAATCACAAGACTGTGACTACTATTGCCAAATAGTTTATAGCTCTCAATGGAACCGCGGCCTTACAGCCATCGATGAACAATAGCTGCGATAATGGACTCGTAATGAATTTTCTCATTTTTTTATCGCTAGCAGATATGTACTGGTGCAAACAGCAGTGACTGATTTTTTTATTGTGAAGGAAGAAAGCAAAGATTCTTCTGCAAAGGCCACAAGACTTGTCAAAAAGAAGGAAAGAAAACTCGTGAAAAAGCAATTACAAGTCCATGTTAGCGAAGTTTCGTGATTAACATAATTTTATCAGGAAACTTCAAAATTGTCTTAAGTCGTCCCAGTATTACGTTGGCGATTTTGCATACACTTTTTGCAAACCAAGCTAAATTTTGTGAAAAATAAATCAAGAATAAATTCAATTTTCATGTTTTTAGGCAGAAGTACCTTTAAAAGGAAACGTTTTAGCAACACTAAAACTTAAAATTTACTTCTCAAGATGGTTCATTATTCCAAGCAACATATTCTTGTTTTATGTTAGCATTACTCCACAAATTATATGCGCAAATATCCGAACTCTGAGCAAACAATCGTAGGCCATACAAATATTTATCTTGTGAGAAACCTTCAGCTTTACCAAGAGCAAGGATCTTCCGATGGTTAACCAATTAGATAATCAAATGAGACACGAGGCCGTATCCCACAGGAAATCGTAGAAATGTTTCAAACAGATTGGATGATTAGATCCATACAAACGTAGGCATACAATTACTTGATCAAGAACTTGACAAGTATAGGAAAATAGGCCAGCAATAGTCTAACAAAAGGTACATACAAGGTTACTGACAAGACTTCGTGTTTATAGTGAATATATTAAATCAATAATAGGTCGAGCGATAGTACGAAATTCGCTTCGCTCTAGAAACAAAATGTCTTGCCTTGGATGGAACGTCACAACGTTCGTATCATCATTTGAAATTGGAATCTAACTGAGTATACACTAGACTCTAGTGCGCGAAAATGCTCTAGTAACTAGAGCATTTTCGCGAAAATGATCTAGTCACTAGAGCATTTTCTCGAGCATTACAATGTAATGTAACGTTCATACAAATGGTACAATACAGACAAATGCTCAGTTTCCTAAAACATTTCCATGTAATGTAACGTTCTTGCGAATGTTCGACGCTGTGTTCCACGTAACACTCACGGCGAGTGAGCATTTAACTGTAACATTTCTTTGTACCTAGCGCTCATTATTGACCTCTCTCCACGTCTCCCGCGCTTGTGTCTTTAATCGATAAAATGTTACACCAAAACGTTGGTTTTTAAAATCAGATTGTAACAAAACATCGAGCGTCATGTTCGAAGTGTGGTTTGAGTAAATTTTAAAACAGCGAATGCTCGATGTTCTGTTACAAGTAAATGCTTTAGTCTATACTCACCTATAGAATGCTAGTTATAACTATCTACCTGTCCTATAGGACTCCTTTCTTTTCGACCAGTCTTCATGCTTTTGTGCGTCAGTCCCTTGTCCGTGGTTGCTGCCACTTTGACGTTATCGGCAGTCCAACGCTTTTAAGGAATATCGATTGTTTATAATATTTTGACGCAGAGTCAACTGCAAATAGACCGTTAGGGACTTTTGATTTTCAAGACGATTCCCATTATCATTATAGATTGCTTATCTACCACGAATGGCCTTCTAAAGGTTACCATGGTTCGAATAATTTTATTTATAGACTTACTTTCAGTATCATGTCTTGAGTTAGACCTTTCTCAAACCAAGTTCAAGCTAAGTTCAAATCAAGTTAGTGCCATACTTTGGAGGCATATTGGACATAGAATTACTTCTCCTATTCACATATTATTGTAAGTTAGATTTACGAAAAAAACCTTGAGGTACGATTAAAAACGTTGCCAGTGCCGTATTACTCGTCCGGATAAACAGGTTGTTTCAAGAGCAAGGTACACATATTATCACAGGTTAGTTTGAAAATAGACTAACAAACATAATTATAATGTCAATAAAAAAAGGAAATTATAACTGTAGAAAAACATCAAATACTTTATGGAAATTGTTCTTTATGTAAATTTTGAACATGACAGATGAAGAGAAGAAAAATTTATCGAAGATACATAATTTACCACATTCAAAATAATTTGACTGTAAAGAGTGCTTTATCAATGTTTATGGAACTAACCGACCGTAATATACCTACAGGTCACAGAACTACGATAAAACACATTAAAATTCAAATTATACTAACAGTTTTTGAATTCAAAAGTATTTTGTTAACCGAATATACTTTTGTCTTTCTAAAACTTTCCTAAATCAGATAAAAATAATTTATAGAAACAATTCATTCGAGCCGTTTATTTTTATTGCGTAATGTATCGTAACAAATTCGAATTATGTGGCCAGATTGTTCATACTTATTGTTTAAAACGTCACGTAGTAACGTCAGTATAAAAAAATACCACAAGACTTACTTTTGTCAGTATTCCTAACAAACGTTCCATAGTTATCTGCCATTTTTACCACTTATTTCTTAACGATCTCACTAACACTAAATGTATTAATTCACTCACTGTGGCACATTTGGACGTGTTCTCGTTACGAACCGCAAAACAAACTAGTTTACATTAAATAACTATGCATTGATATTGATAGCTTAAGCCATATTATAATTAATATTATGTAAATAGAGCTCCCTTCAACTGATATTGATCTTGGAAGTTTTTGCCTAGGAAAAAAGTCAGTCGGCAAGCTAACATTAATAGTATTGTTGTTAGATTTTCATGGTGAAAGCAATAACTAAATGGGTTAATAAAAGTTTATTGTAAACTATCCAAACACTATAGAAACTCTAGAGTTATAGAGCTTGTATGGATGTCACGTCTCACAAATATACGTTCACAAACTAAAATAATTCAATCTGCGTTGCTCAATGTTCGACCAGAAGATGTTCGACTAGTTGGAAAAACTTGTTCTTAAGTTCAAGTTACACAATGTTATTTTATGATGCGATTTATGAATTGTTAACAACGCCTCCGCGGACGTTTCTTTTAATATTAATAATGTCTTTATAGATTATATTGTGTGTGTTTTTGTAATACGACGCTTACATGTAATATTATGCAGGTAACAAAGACATAAATTATGCGGTTAAGACGATTCATCATGTGTAATTGAATCACTTGTGTTAATCGTTGATTGTGCTTTTTAAATCTAAACTAATACTATTAATGGTAAATTTTCTATTGTTTGTAAACGGTAATCTTTGCAATATTGAACTGTGCACGAAAGTTCTTCGACTCATAGCTGCTACTACACTCTTTGATCAACGTACCCTCAGATAATATAATACTAGCATACAGATGCCTCATCCCACTCAAAGAAACCGTGCCGACGTAACTAGCGTTTTTTCATCTGTTTATACCGATTATTTTTTCTAAATCGATCGCGTTCGGTTCCGTTCTACGGCGACAGATAGATCACCATCTATATCCGTGGAACGGAACCGAACGCGATCGATGTACATAAAATGATCAGAATAATCAGTACAGTACGTCGGGACAGTTTCTTTGTATGGGATGAGACACTGCTAAATTCGCATAGTTACACTTACAAGTAGCTCGCATTACGAATTACTCCTGGGAATGGACAGAATAATAAATGATTATATTTTAACTTGAAATTCTTGCCATTCTAAAGTCCCGTTTAAAGGCCTTATTGAAATAAATGATTTGACTTTGATTATCCCGGCAAAAGCGCGGTTCCTGTAGGAAAAGATAAAAGAGCAAACCATTACTTTATAATTTTCTAAGGAATGAGAGAGGGCCATTATCTTTTTAACCCTTAATTGGTCGCGTGGGGTGTCACACACTTCAACGCATGATGCTACAATGCATGATGATTCTGTGGTAAAACACGGATTCCTTGTAGAATTATTTCCGCGCGATTTTTTTTACCGCAATGCGTGCAGCTTCATACAATTCCATGTGTCGCAGAATGTGCGGAAAAAATCGCGCGAATAAAAACCGCAGTGCGTGTTAAGCCTACATATTCGAAGTGTACGATGAAACTTAAATTTTCGTATCGTACTATGATCTGCGCATCCCTTTTCTTTCCCTCGGTCAATGCATATGCATAAGTCTTTAAATGTTGTTATGTATTTTGTAATTATTATAGTTAATTGCCTTATCTAGTTGATAACGCTATAGCCTAAGCGTGTTGATTAATTTGTCATGCTAGATCTCTATAATTATATAAACCGTAATTAAGAAGAATGTAAGAACTTAGTATTATCTTCACTGAAACCAAACTAATCAGTAAAAAAAACAGCAATTAAACAATAGGAGAAAACTGTACAGCTCAACATTATAATCAGTAATTACAAATACCTCATTAGACAAATATGCAGGCACGTGCCAAAACATTAATTTTTTACAAGTTTTATATTATTACCTTGCTTTCGTATGTGTCCGGCAACTATACTCCATTTGAAATAACATTAGAAATTTTTACAACCCCTTTGTACAGTCCATTCAACCGATTTTGAGTTCTATCCCGTAACCATAAAGGCGACATAAAAAGCATTAACCTGTTACCAATACCAATTGTTTAATACAGCTGCCATTTGTCAAACCACCAACGCAATACAAGTCAAAATAGGTTGAACGGGCTGTAAAATGGGATTATTTAAATGTCTAATGTTATCGCAAATGGAGTCATAGTAATCCATTTTTTCAAGCATCCGATTATTCTCATGATGGAGCCGGAAAGTTGCCAATTTGCCATAGCGATTCCTCAACCAGAAAAGATAGCATTATCGTGTTTGGGCTCATTAGATATTATATTGACAAGCGATATTTTATTTCGTAAGTCCATTAAAAGCTTGTTTGAAAAAGATTTTCGACTTTTAATTATTTCAATAACTAGCTTTTACCCGCGGCTTCGCTCGCAGTGAAGACATTTTTTTTTTTTACATTTGTATAATGTATCCTATGTTACTTCTAATACCTCCAAGAATATATGTACAAAGTTTCATGATGATCGGTTCAGTAGTTTTTGCGTGAAAGCGTAACAAACAAACTTACATTCACATTTATAATATTTATAAAAAACTTAGCGACTGATGATAAGATACTATTTTAATAACTTGAGCGGTATGAATTTGAGTAAGCGAAAAATTAACTATCGACGAATATTGATTAATAATAAAATCCAGAACGAGCTTACAAAATGTGGGTTGCGAATAATCCATTTCAGATATTAAAATTCTAGCCGGGCGACTAAATTACTAAGTGAACGACTAGAAATGCGTGGGCGTTCGGGTGCATTCGTGTCTTTAACGAATTAGTCCAAGAGCGAGCGAAGCGAGCTCGAGAGCTTAGGGCACCCCGACACGGACAGGTTAGGTTCGAACGAGATGACGGGAGTTGAAGTGAGCGAGCAAAGCGAGCTAACTCAGCTCCCGTCATCTCGTTCGTGTTAGGTTACTTTAGACCCTGCGGACGGAAACAGGAGCCCCGAGGAGCGGGGCTCCGTCGACAAACTTTTATTTTCAAGTCAAATATTATGAAGCTTCTCATTTTGTACTTTAAGTAACTCAAATTAATGTTTGTAAGTTGCTGTTCTGTTGATTTCTTGTCACTCGCAGTCAGTCGCTCACTTAGTAATACTATAATGTAAATTAAGTATTTTTGTCACTTAAAACTTCAATTTACAGTCACTCGTTTAAATACTACCCATATAATATTAGTATGATTAGGTATCTAATCTAATTTTTCAACCCAAACTTTCTTGTATTAACACCAATACCAACAAAGCTTACAAGTTAACTACATAATCACGTTTTGCTCCCAAATCGTCAGTAAATTTTTAACTAAGTACCATTAAGGATAATTAACATAAGCCGTCCTTATTATCGTTAGCTACTGATTACTCGTGTTAGTCGCGCCTTTATCTTGAGTGAACGCACTAAGACTAAGTAAACTATGGGTGAACAAATGGGTTCATGCAGTGGCGTATTTAAAGATTTGGCACTCCGGCAGCCGAATTGCGCAAGTGAATTCGGCACGGCACAAGGTTTGACCGTAACAAACCTATGTAATGTGAATTTCTGTCTATGTGATTGGTCGATTTGATAGCGGTCAAACCTTGCGCCTTGCCGAATTTACTTGCGCAATTCGGCTGCGGGCCATTTGTGATTTGGCGCCCCATATTTATTTAGTGCCGAAGAAAACTAAACTCATTGCGTTAGCGGCTGTTCCTGCTACCCAAAAAACTATTTCTGTGAGAGCGAGCTCGAAATTCTTATAATTTCGGGTAGGTTATTGGGCAGGTTATATAAATTTAGAATTCAAGCAAAAATTAAGAAAGCTTTTGGCAGACCAGACAGTACGGGATGGGTTGACTGGTAGAGAATGCCTCAGGCATTAAGTCCGCCTTTGTACTTTTATGTTACATGAAGTTTTAATAAATAAATAAATAAAGGAGCATGTCGCATAGTTCTTGTCACTGCAGCAGGCTGTTTGAAGTGACTTGCATCGCCCGTCGATGCCTGCCGCCCCGGCCCGGAGCCCTCTTGGCTTAAGGGTAAATACGCCACTGGGTCCATGTAATGAGTAGATGCACCTAGTTATCGTTAGAGGCATGCTTGACCGAGTTTGGGAGCCGCATGAAATTTCAACAAATTATTCCGCTCTCGAATTTTAGGAACCGAGTTTCCTATTATGTCGTTAAACATTCTTAACTTTCGGTATTTAGGAAGTTTAGCTAAGAATTTGTTAAATTCACGTATCCTTGTGTTTTGCGTGAAAGTGGCCATATATTCTTAATTGGAAGTTGGATAATTGTTTTGAAGGGATAAACACAACAAATAAATATTATAAAGATCTAAAATTGGTTACATGTTTGTTAAAGAAAAAATCAGTACTGACCCAAATGCGAGATGCACAGGATCTGTCAAAAAAACTCCCTAAGCACGAAGTCTGTAGTTTCGGCCTTCTTAGGCCCGTTATCCACCAAAGCGCAGAAGAGAGGAGACGAGAGGACGACGTTATTGCCCCATCTCCTCTCCGCTAAGCTTCGGTGGAAATGGATCAAGCGGAGAGGTAAGGAGATGTCTCATTGTTCTATAGAATTTTGTGCCGAGAGCGAGCAAGCGGCGCGGCAGAGCGGAGATGTGTGCAGTCAGGCGGCCGGGCGGCGCGGCGCCCGCGCTCCGCGCCCTTTTTCCCGCATGGCGTCTTCCTTTCGTAGACAGCACTTGACTGCTTTCGAGCTCTCACAGCTTACATTTCCTCTCCGCTACGCATCACCTTTCCGCTTTGGTGGAAATAACCTGCCAGCTTCGCAGCAGGTCTCTTCTCGTCTCCTCTCCTCTCCGCTTTGGTGGATACCGAGCCTTACGGACGTTTCCTACTCCGTAACACATACGCATGATTCGTTTGCGGCCCCAAGTAAGAATTAATGACAACACAATTTGACAGTTGTACCTATACCCGATGTGTTTTTACCCGTCCAAAAATTGATGTTAAAACTTGTCTTTTTCACTCCGAAGTTTTGGAATACTTTCGGACGGGACCCGTAACTTCGTTGACGGAGATAGAGAGTAGAAACCACACTATCACGGCAAAATAAAATGTAAGTTATGTGTCTTTGGAGGGCAAATCGTAAAGAATCCAGGCAGTATGCAAAAACGCATTTCATGTTTTCTTCATAACCAAGCTCATACATAGCTCCTTTGAACACTGAAGCCCCAAACTAGTCTCACCCTGTACGAATACAAACTATTCTCTGTTATTAAACAAGGAAAACTAAAAACGGTGAAACAATTATTTTAATGAGTTACAATGTATTTGGTTCACCGGTTCACACGCTAGTGACAGGTGCATTGCCGTTGACCCGATACTACCCACATGACAGTATCACGTTCCAAATAACACAAGTATTAACATGCTTCAGCTATATTGTTCATTCACGTTTTCAATAATCTGTGTAGTATTGTTTTGGGAAGATCAGATTTATCTAATATATAAAATTCTCGTGTCACAGTTTTCGTTGCCATACTCCTCCGAAACGGCTTGACCGATTTTGATGAATTTTTTTGTGCTTATCCGGTATCTATGAGAATCGGCCAACATCTATTTTTCATCCCCCTAAATGTTAGGGGTAGTCCACCCCTAAATTTATTTTTTTATTTTTTAGACAATATTTTTAATTTCTATATTTTTATGATACAACATACAAAAATACATACAATCCTCAATTTTCACCCTTTTATCACCAACCCCTAATTTTTAATAGCCATTTTAGTAATTTAATTATTTTTCGCGAGGGGGATCGCGAGAGACTAGGTAGGGTAGGTAGGGTTGGTAGGGTTGGTATGGTTAGTAGGGTTGGTAGGGTTGGTAGGGTTAGTAGGGTAGGTAGGGTAGGTAGGGTAGGTAGGGTAGGTAGGGTAGGTAGGGTAGGTAGGGTAGGTAGGGTAGGTAGGGTAGGTAGGGCAGGTAGGGCAGGTAGGGCAGGTAGGGTAGGTAGAAACAAACAAACTTACATTCACATTTATAATATTAGTATGATTTTTTACTATTGATTAAAAAATATGCCTAAACCTACCAAATAAGGGTTTCGGTACCTTCTACAATAGGGATATTTCCTGGGTAGAAAAAAGATTGATTCTATTTAGTCCGTCAGCTCAGATGAAGTAAAACAAGGTCCGTCAGTGAGATTATCAAATAATATAGGACATGATTTTTTTTTTGCTTTATCAAATCAATAAAAATTTACAAAGTTAAAGCGCATCAAAGTTCAGGAGTGGGGGGGGGGCTTGTGACATCACTAAGGCAGTATAAAGTGTACTAGCGGCGTGACGTCACGCGATATTTCAACGCATTATTTCGTCGTCACTTTATTTTTACGTGTGAAAAGAAAAAATACGTTTCCAATATTTTTTATTAATCTACCGGAAGAAAAAAAATAATTTTCAGTAAACCCTAGCAATGTTTTTTTTATTCAAAGAAAAATATATTTAGCGATGGTTACGATATTGGTTACCAACATTCTAGGCACCAAGCAAGTCCCATGCAGAATGGTAAGTAGTGTGTTTTCGGCCTAAAGGAATTAAATAAAAAGGAATTAAATAATAACCCACTCCGTTTTTGAGCCAGTTAATAAAAAAGTCTACATACGACTGAAAAGTTTATATTTTTACCATTTCCTTTATCGATAACGCTAAATATTCAATGCCTTTTATCCTCAATGGCCAAGTAAGCATGGTTACCAACCTTATCGTGCATTATAGGTCAGTGGGGATGCGGAAACGAGTTCGTATGACGTTACCGAGATTGTATAGCTGCGGGAGACTACGTTCTGTGAAAGATATTCATCCTCACTCACTAAAGGCAAAACCACAGAGCCCGGAATGTTCGCGCCAGAAGAACTGAATAAACGAAAGGACCGTATACAAGTATTAGAAGATAAATTTCTTAAAAAAAAACTAAGATACATTTTGCCTGCGAGGCTAAATTAGGACTGGGTAGGTAATACTTGCAGGATGCATCAGGACCGATGGGCGAGTATCGTCTTTTGGTTCAGTGGGTGCTAAGGACGGGCGTCGTAACCGGGCAGGTCTAAGAAACGCTGGCCTCACGATTTGGACTTGTTTTTGACGGATTGACCGGCGAAGGCCAAATTTAAAGAGTGTTGCCAACACTATGGGGCTATGGGACTTTTTTTTTCGTTTTCGACACAGACTTTCGAAAAAACAGTTATTTTTCGCTTTGTAGAGTTTTGTTTTGAAAGACGATTTAATTTTATTTTTGACTAGTTTTTATTTTTTATCTTTATAGTTTTGGTACTCTATATTACCATGAAAATACGCATTATTAAGAATAACTTAAAAACGACTCGTCAGATCTTGGTCAAATTTAAATGGGACCACATGAGACGAGAGCACCAGCTATCAAATAAAAAAAACATCAAAATTTCACTAATATTGTAAAGGCGAAAGTTTGTGAGTGTGTGTGTAAGTGTGAGTGTTTGTAAGTTTGTTACTTCTTTACGCTCAAATGGCTGGACGGATCTGGATGAAATAGCGGCACAGAGATAGATTATAGTCTAGAATAGCACGTAGGATACTTTTTATCCCAGGAAAATATTCGATTCACGCGGGCGAAGCCGCTGGGAGAAGCTAGTCGGTTCATAATTAGCGGAGTGATCGCGTAACAAACATAAAAAATCATGATGAGAACTTCCTTATTGAAGTCGGTTAAAAAATATTGTGCGTTACTAACAATATACAGGGGACCGTGAAATTTCGGTATCGAAATAGCTGTTGTACTTCTTGTAGTGAAGCTTACGCACTTATCCGAACCCTATCCGTCATATTATGTCATAATTCAGAACGTTTTGAACTCGGAACCCTAAACACGGACTCAGACGTGTAGTGCGTAACCGCCCCAACATGGCCCCAATTCTATGCTCTGTGGGAAGACTGAAAAGAGTACCTTTGTTGTTTTGTTTTCTCATCTGAAGGATCTTGTTCTGTTTTGAAAGTCTAAATAAGTCTTGCGATGTTTTGCGATAAAAGCTGTGTGTTTGATTACATTTCATATTCCGCTGAGTTAAGGGCGTGGTGTAGGCTATGTACGAGTATTATCCAAATCATTTGGTTTAGTAATTTAACTGTTTTAGGAAGCCTATTTATTGTTAAGAGGAATGTTTTAGCAATGCTTTTTTTATTAATCTGCTTTAAAAATAACTACGCAATCAATCTGTTGGTCTTTTCCCATCTATGTTGGGGTGGGCTTCTAGTCCAAACGCATGCAGCTACTAGTTTTTCAAGCCTGCTCTACACTCCGACAGACGCGCCCTCGGACGTCGATAGATGCATCAGCAGATGGATCAGCACGAGCTGACCACACTTCTGTAGGTCGTTCAGTCTGTGTTAAGGGCCTACAACCGCTTTAGTGCCGTAAAACGGTAACTTTCTAAAGCATACTCCTTAGTAACGGCTAGGTTAAAAGGTTTGAAAAAAAAAAATATTATTGTTTCATGTTAATTATTTTTTAAACATGGTTTTTTCGTATAACAAATAGTTTTGCTTTGAAATAATAATTTTAGCAACACGATATTTTTCGCAACTTTTGGATACTCCAAAACGATTTGGATGTTTAAATATATTTTTACACGGAAAAATTGATGTCTGTAATTTCTTCATAACTGAAATAGCATGTGTAAATCAAATAATATTTAGCAAACAAAACTGTTCAAAAGGAGGTTCAATATTGATATTTTGGCTCCGAGCAGGCGCACGGCCAGTACTGCGATAACATTGGGGCGTATATATCGTATCGTAGACAGGGACAGCGTCTAGTCCTAGTCCGTCCGTAGCTTTTTTACTTTCCTTATAATTCTAAGAATTAAAAAAAAAAGCCTCAGATCAATATGTAGATAATGAAATTGTCTTTGAGATGGTGAACATTTAATTAAAATACGTCCGGCGGTTTTGGTGCGATTGTTGTTTTTATGTCTGTATTAGACATAATTTGACAAATTAATTACACTATTTTATACGAATAAAACTAAATTTATTTATAGATCCAATTATTAAGATAATGGTGTAATGTAACATTTTATTTCCAAAAAATTACGACTTGTCGTTAAGACTTGACTCTTATTTAAATTCAGCTACTGAGGGGTATCTGCGACTTGACATTATGCAACAATTTGGGCCTACCCTTCCCTTCCCTCATTTTATTCAAAGGGACAAATGTAAATCAGGTCAAAGCCCACAAGTTTGATCACGTGCAAGTTGACATACATATCACCCCACCCTATATCAAGCAAGCCAACCCGCTATTAGCATATAGCAGCCGATAACGAAGATAATCTTATCAATTTGTACCCAATTTGTAACTACCAACACTGAACTTTTCACTTATCATGAAAATTGTGTACTTAATGATAAAAATGTCAAAGATATATATAAGGGCCAGTACACACCGAAATTTGACGCTACACGCACTTTTAAAGACAGCGATAAAATATAGAACTGAATTTACACTAAAAGGTACATATTTCATTGAGAAAATGAATAAATTCGATTTTACACGCTTTTTATTAACTTTCAATGTATGTATGTGTGTTCGGGTCAAATCTTGCAATTGAATATAAAAGCAGTTATCCTCAACCGATTAAGATGAAATTTTGCATACACGTTTGGTTTGGATGACAATGCACCGTGCATAAGCTAAAAAGCTTATTTTAAAAAAGGTTTTTTTTTATTGGAAGAAATTATTATAAGCTTTTATTTAGTTTCACCTGTCCCGAAGTCTGTAATCAAATCTTGCAAGTTAAATTTGATCCACTTCCCGGTGTTCGATCGAGATGAAATGTTTCTCCTGACAATGCAATTTTTAGTTTAAAAGCTTAGGTATTAAAAAAAAACAATTTTTAAATCTTTTTGTTAAATATTAAATTCAGCGGGGCGTATTCGAATTCTCTCAATGAATTTTGTACCTTTTGAGTAGTTAATAAAGTTCTATATTGTATAGCTATTTAGCTAGCGTCGCGTCGCTTCGTATCACGCTGTGATCTGACCCTTACTATGCGACTACATATTATATCAAAGCTAGAAACCAGTCGGACTCTGTAATCAGATTATGGGAATAGATAGTGGATTATCGAGATATATCTGATTAACGACTATATCAGATTGAATGGTAAAAGTATACATGAAGGTCGCTGTGCCAATGAAAGAAAAGTACCTGAGCGACCGAGCTCTGCTCGGGTGAAAATATTGAAAACGACATTTTCTTAAAATGAAAGCTAGATCGATTTATCGCCCCCGAAAGGCCCTGCATACTAAGTTTCATGAAAATCGTTGGAGCCGTTTCCGAGATTCAGATTATATACATATATACAAGAATTGCTCGTTTTAAAGGTATAAGATAGATAAAATATGTCATTGGCGATTTCAGGAATAATATTTGATATATTTGCTATAGAATAAATAATGGAAAACATACTATGCGTGACAGAGAAAATCTAACAAAGAGTGAGAAGCATACTGTCAAAGAAAATGCCAGTTAAATAGAGAAAAACTTGCAAATTTCGATAGATGTTGAATCCTACTTCCTAGTCCTCCTTATAAATTTGAATGTTTGAATGGATGGATCATGGATGGATGGTTGGATATATATTACTCAATCACACCAGAATGGCTGAACGGATCTGGATGAAATTTGGCACCGAGGTAGATTATAGATTATTCTATGTGTATGTATTGTTTTGGCTTACAATAAAGAATTAAGAATTATAGACTGGAATATCACATAATTGTATCCCGGTAAAATTTACGTTTCTGGTGGGTCAACTTCCGATTTTAACGCAGGCGAAGCCGCTGGCAGAAGCTTGTACGAACAATAAAAGAAACTGGGGTCATTGACACACACGTAAGTTAATAGTGAATTGACACAGTGACACGTGCTTACATTAAACGCTTTACACGTGTCCCTTTTAAAAGATTTTATTTCCATCTCATAATAAATTTTAGTCTCAACAATTTGGCATTCGATAAATCAGTCTTCCAACCTTGATCTCCTTTATTTACTACGCTACTGATAAATGCGTCAAGTAAATGAGGAAAAACATATCAACGAGAATCAGCGTTTTTACCGACTCACGTTAATATTACAAAGGCGATAGTGTGAGTGTGTACGTTTGTTCTTCACGGCTGAACGGATCCGGATGAAATTTGGCACAGAGATAGATTATAGTCTGGAATAGCCTTTAAGATACTTTTTATCCCGGGAATATGTTGCCTCGAAATATTTTCAACCCAGTTACTGGGTTGTGGAGGTCAGGTAGACAATCCCTAGATATACTGGTATTCAGCTGCATCCGATTTGATCGGAACCAGACCCCAACATAAAAGGGTAAGTATAGTTTTCGGCACGTAACTTGGCAAGGTTTTGGTGTAGTGGCTTAGAACTTTCCAACCACCATACAGAGCGAACGGAACGTGGATGCGACGCGATTGGTCAGTCGATCCTTGTGTCAAATGACCAACCAATCGCGCGCTCGGAACGGTGCTAAACGTTCCCCGCGTCCCGCTTGGTAACCAAAGAGACCTAAAAATCGATTTGTGCACATCTGACGACTCTGCCTAGTTACGTGCCGACAATGTTAGGTTGATTTATGCCAATATTCATGAAAAAAAATCTTGATAAACAACTTGAAACAAAATAGCATAATAAACTACCATGAAATATCGTTACCAAAGTGGAAACGCGACAATTTAAATATTTTGATGATAATTTACTAAGAATATTGCGTGTGAGCGTCCTAGGAAATAAGTTACGACCAATAAAAATGTATTGCCATATTTATGGCGTAGTGGGGGGCAAATATTAAATACCTGGCTTTGAACTGGAAAAAATATGCCACCTATAAATGACGCCTTCTGAAAAAATGGCTTTAATAAAACCGTGCCCCTTCATCATTATGAACCACCGCATGAATTTATTATGAACCAAGATAGACATCTACCGAAGTAAAGAAAGCCACTTCGTTACTATGAGCTTAAAGAACCATCCAACCATCATCATCACCTTCCCGCCCTCGTCTCCTGTTACTTGGGGTCGGCGCATCACGTTATCTTTTTCCATCCCGTCCTGTCCACTGTCACGGTGGCTACCTTTTCATTCATTATCAAACCTCACACGGTCCATCCAACTTTTCTTTGCCCTCCCTCCCTCTCCATCCATCCTCATTTATATTCATAACTCTTAAAGAACCACTCTTGAAGAAACTAAACGCTAGACGACAGACCAAGACAAACATGGCGGGACCAGCTCGACTTCTACCGAAAAGACCGCACTTGTAGAAAACCGAAATGTGTATACAATGCAGAGCGAGGCTTGTGCCCTGTTTTGAGAGATTAGAGTCTTCTAGTTATCTATACTAATATTATAAAGCTGAAGAGTTTGTTTGTTTGTTTGTTTGAACGCGCTAATCTCAGGAACTACTAGTTGGAATTGAAAAATTATATTTGTTTTGGATAGTCCATTTATCGAGGATGGTTATAGGGTGTATAACATCACTCTAAGACCAATAGAAGCGGAGCATAAATGAAAAATGTTACAAAAACGGGCAAAATTATTCCTTTTTAGAGTTGCCGATGCGTACGCTGCGTAAGCGGTTAAAGTTACGCAAAAATCATGTATGTAGTGTAGGTAGGGTAAGGTAGGTAGGGTAAATGGGTTTGTAGGTAGCCAGTTGACGGGAGCGAAGCCGCGTGGGACTGCTAGTATTATATAAGGTTTGGAGACGGTTGGTTTTCAATTTCCATTTCTTATAAAAATGATAGTGTTTAGGACACGTACTTTAGCACGATCATCATGATACCCCAAACCTTTTCACAAATGATTACAATCTGTATCAATCTGTATCTGTATCTGAGTGATTGAGGTGAGTCCACAATTTAGTGGTCTAAAATAAGTACTTGCCTATTAATGGGGGAGCTGTCAGTTTTGAGCAAGCGTATTCGGGGCGAAAAGTTGATAGCTGAGTAGTTGCGGTTTGCTAAGAGAACACTGTAGAAGATACCTGAAAAGTTTCAGACCAACTCCCCCTCTACAAGGTGATTTTTTTAATCTTTGGTAAGACTTTTCTGGGAATGAAAGTTCTCGTGAGCGTGATCAACTCTTACAATAGGATAAAATTTGTGTTTTTTGTGAAAAATGTTCATATTTATAAGTACATAGTTTTTTTTAAATGATATCAGACTCTAAGTGCAAATGGACACTATTCTTAGTTTGAATATAATCTATCACGTTACATATTAAGTTAAAGTTAAATTAATTATTGGTCTTTTAGGCTAGATCGCAATTAATTATTAAGAATTTGGTTCTTACTATTAAAGAATAAAAAAAAAACACTTATCAAGTCTCACATTCTGAGAGATTTTCAATGAATTAAATCACCCTTATACTCATGTAATGTGGAGACAAACAAGTTGCAAACGCAATTGCCACAAGTTCCAACCAATGAACTATGTCATAACATCTTCGTAAACGTAAACGCGGGACTGAAATAGAACACACAGTTTCTAATATTTCAGGTCTAATATAATTCTCTATCTTTCAAGACTGCCTGGCACCAGCTTAATATTGTTCCATTGTTTGGGCGGTTCATTTAGGTCATGAAATGGTGTTTTACAATGTTTGAAATCAACAACAGAATACTATTTTCTCCTTCCCATTTCCTTGATTTGCCATGAAAAAATTCTGTGTGACTTATTTCATTTTGCAAACTAACCGAGTAAGTGAACTTCAAGAAATCTCTAGTCTTCAAATAGCACAAAAAACACTAAACACAAATATTGAGGGAACTGAACTCAGCAAACATGACATTAAAACATGACATTAATAGACCAGAGATTACGGGCAAGAGTTGCGCGCGAAAATATCAAAAAGTATTATTGAAAAGTCTCTGACCTACTTGAGTAAAACCTCTAACGATTTATAGCGCTACTGCGGTTTTGACTGCTTTTCATCTCTGAAATAATGGCTCGCTACAAGTGTTACTATAAGATTGTTGTAGGCGATGGCGAACTCTTCGGATGTTGCGTCGTCGTCTTATTTTCTGAGACTAACAAAAACTTAAGTTCAACTTTTCTTAAACAACCTTTTAAATTTTGTCGCTCTGCGGCTTTCAGTCAAGACTTTAAAGATACAACAGGCATATTTAACTGATTTATTTAGTCAGGATAGTGTACTCATTACCTACTTTAGTTTCTCATTTGATATCATAACACTGAAGAGTAAGTCCACTAGCAAGCTATAAAAGAGATTAATTAATGTCGTTCCAAGAATCTAAAACACTTATAATGTGAGTGATTGGAACTTGTATCAAATAAAAGTAGACTCGTTGTCCTTAATGAAGATATGGGCAACTCTATATGACATGGATGTCAAAAACAAAGTGAAGTGGAAGATACGAAAATAGAACCGTGGACACTGCGTAATCCTCTTAAAATTTGACCCAAAGGCTGGCTGAAAACATTCAACATTTTCGGCAATATGCGTGTTAACAATGACTTTCGACCTTAACCCAAAGGGATTGTTTTAGCATTCGACTCAGGTTCAGTGGGCAAATAAACTCGAATGTCTGTCATGTCGTTTGAAATACTAAAAAGATATGATTTTGTAATTCCTTTAAGTAATCTCAAAGCCTATTTTGACAACACTGCGTTTGAATTTTTGGAGAAACGAGGCGATAAATTATTAACTAACAGAATAATGCTGAGGAAGCAGTTGTCGTTATCGTAACGATGATGGACAGTAAATGGAATTGGGGAAGGAGAATTATGAAGAAGATGGACTACTCTATCTATGAGAGGTCTAAGAACATTCTTATAATGGAGCCTCGAAAATTGAAAATGCTTAAGGGAGGCCAGCGCACCTAACTGTGAAAGTAACTTTGTATGTTTGTTATCTCTTCACGTCTTAACGAATGTGGATGAAACTTAGCGCACGGGGAGACCATTTCTTGGATTAGGTCATATGATACTTTTTATCCCAGGAGGGCATTCCCTTGATATGTTTCAGACTTATAACCAGGCGAAGCCGCTGTAAGAAGCTAGTTCATTATAACCGCCTGTGGACGCGAAGGAAAAGAACACTATTATTTAGAAATCCATATCCTGTGGTTCCGGCAATATCTATACTAATTTTATAAAGAGATAACATTTGTATTTTTGTATGTAACGAATAAACTTTAAAACTACTGGACCGATTTCAAACATTCTTTCACCGTTGGGAAACTCCACTATCTGCGGGTGACTAGGTGATAGGCTACTTTTTATCTCTTCATTTCCACGGGCCGTTCCCGTGGAAATGAACTACGCGGGTGAAACCGCGAGGCGTCCGCTAGTGACCAATAAATTGACTATTGTTGATGATACAGAGCGTTAATATCGGTCGTACCGTACCACCAACCCACACATATGTGCGCATCATAAAACCTGTCAACTGACAGCGAAGTAAATGTTTATCTAACAGCCCGGCCACATGTATGTGGAAGATAGGTTTATACATAGAGCAAGGAATTGCCGCACTGGCAACGACAGACGCCAGTACTAATCACTATCACTACATATTATAATATTAATATTTTATTTATTTCAGACAATTCCAGCCCATAGTTATACATGTTACATTAAATTATAAACAGATAAAAACCCAAAATTGCAAAAATTCATAAAAAGTAATAATATAAAAATGTCAGAAAATTTATAAAACAATGTCAAATTAAAATTGCCAATTGTTGAATGCTATAAAAATTACAAAATATTAAAAATAAAATTATATACATTTTAAAACAAAATAATAAATATTGCAAAAAATAAATAAACTATGGTAAAAAACTACTGAACGGATTTTCATGCGGTTGTCACCAATAGAAAGAGTGAGAAACGAGCAAGGTTTATGTGTATAATTTGTCACGGGCGAAGCCGGGGCGGGTCGCTAGTAATACATATTATTGCGTTCTGTGGTCGAAGTGCGAGTTTGTATACTTTTTCGCACGAGCTAAGTTAGGTTATAAAATCAATCATGATTTTAAAAATCGCATATTGGTGTGATATAAATCGAATTGCATCGCGCCAAAAGGTAAAGTACTAAATTTAAACAAACATTAGTTTTTAGAAATTAAACTTTAATAAATAATACAAAACTAATTAGCAAATAGCAGGTGGATGATATTTGCCTAAAATTGAAGCAAATCGCGGGCAATTGGAGAAGTCTATGTCCAACAGTGGACTGCCATAGGCAGATGATGAATTACCATGTAGTAAAACTGTTTTGTTACTAGTAAGAAAATAGTCCCAATATTTTTTTTTGTCGTGTCTGTGGGTTCAACTTTAGTTTTTAGAAATTAAACTTTAATAAATAATACAAAACTAATTAGCAAATAGCAGGTGGATGATATTTGCCTAAAATTGAAGCAAATCGCGGGCAATTGGAGAAGTCTATGTCCAACAGTGGACTGCTATAGGCAGATGATGAATTACCATGTAGCAAAACTGTTTTGTTACTAGTAAGAAAATAGTCCCAATTTTTTTTTTGTCGTGTCTGTGGGTTCATAAGTCACATCGTCTCATTGATAACGTCACGGCGGCCATATCATTTGATTTAATACCGAGCCTCCTCTTTGCTCTTTGCATTCTGTGATTGCATTGTTCAACTGATGTGATCAACCCATGACCTTACCAATTGTGGAATCATTTTATCTAAATAGTAATTGCTTGATGTGTATTTTTTCTATTGCTCGTATACATCTTTCGCTCTGAGATAGCTAGACGGGGTAGCGGCAACAGAAGATGGCGAAACGACTAAGGTTACCATCCTTCAGCCTTTTGATGTTCCCACTGCTGGAACACAGGCCTCCTCTCTGTGAGAGAGCAAAGGCTGTAATCCTCCACGCGGGCCCAGTGTGGGTTGGTGGATGTCACATGTCTTCGAATTGGTTCTATTACATGCCGGTTTCCTCACGATGTTTTCCTTCACCTTCACCGTTTTGAGAGCAGTGGTGATGAAATAATTCTCACAAAGTAAAACGCCTGCCTAGGTTCGAAACCACGACCACTGGGCCACCACTGCTCTTGATTTGAAACGATTATGGCATGTCTCAAAAATTGGCGAGAAGAACCACAAGACTGAAATAAGATGAACAAAAAGAACAACCTCTGCCCAGAATCAGGAGAAATCTTTGCCCTGGAATGGAGCAGTTCAGGTTAGTATTACAGAGATTTCCATACACCGGCTGGGTGAGAAAACATCTTTAGGAAAGCACAGACAAAACAGATGGCAAGCCTGGTGATATGTTAGTTCCTTTGTTTGAACCTTCGCCTAATGTAGGCAAATCCATTTTTCATAATAGTGAACAATTATTTTCATGCTAAATCCGGTTGGTCTGGAACTACGAATACTAGAAGCCGACTCCAACATAGTTGGGATGGGCAAGGCAGATTGTTCTCGATTTAGGATTTACGCTAACACCAAAACTTTCAAAGCCGGATTTACGCTAACACCAAAACTTTCAAAGCCTACTGTCAGTCCTTCTACACGTGCAGCCTGTGGGTCAGTTTCACTCAGCGAGCATACAGCAACATACGCGTCCAATATAATAACGTACTGAGAGTAATTTTGAGGCTGCCGCCGTAGCGTCGCAGTGTTTTTGTGCGTCAGGGATGTTTGCGGAAACAAACATTGATGGTTTCGCCGCAATTATTAGAAAAAAAAGTTAATTAAAAAAATCAATAACCCCGACTTCTTAAAAAGCGAACCAAAAAGCCAAACAAGAAGAAATCATGTTGTGCAGTCGGAGGATACATATGCGCGAGCTGGCTGACCGAAACCCAGATGTATCCTCCGACTGCACAGCATGATTATCTTCTTGTTTACGTCTTTTTAGTTCGCTTTTTAAGCAGTCGGTTTTTTTTTTAATATTTACAACTCTTTCGTTATTTTTCTAGAAATAGGTACATTTAAACATATAAGTGTTATATATTTTTTAAATCACCTCTTAAAACCCTTTATTTTGATACCCTACACGAAGGGTGCGGCAGAAAAAATATTTGGGCCCCCACAATATTGCGCCCAAAATCCGCCATTTTTCTATTTTCCAATTTTAATGCAGCCAGTGACACGCGCAGGGTTAAGACCAATCGATTGACGTAAGAATCATCAAAATCGGCCAACGCGTTTGGTCTCTAGAACGCCACATAGGAACAAACATACATACATACATAGACTGATAAACACATTACCCTCCTTCGGCTAACGGGTAAAAAGATGTGCCTCTCTGTTGACGCGTGTTCGCGGCGGTGCCAACACTATTCTCAGTGTGTTCGTAAATCGGTGGGCTACTGCGATGATGCAGAGGTGGATGCAGCTCCACGCTAAAGTGTAGCTGTATTCTTTAGTTTTATATCTGTACCTACTAAGACTAGTTATTTAAGTAAATTTTTATTTATAAGTTACACGTCGTTAGTTTTAATTCAATTACCACATTACTTTTTATAGCTTCAGCGGTTTTACCAGGCAGGATAAACATTTCATCATGTTTAATATTACGAGTATCAAAAATTTGTTAGTTTGTGTTTATCGCAATCAGTTATTTTCCTGGAAGCGGTTTGCATATCTCAAAGTTCGTGGTCGCTGGTATCCAGAATTGCAACAGGAATTGAAATTTGCGCAACCAAAATGTAAATGCAAGTACCTATGTGACTTTTTCAGAGTGATATGTTCTTTCTAAGTTTATCTTGGACATCGCTGACAACGGTGTAGGAAAACATCGTGAGGAAACCAGGATTCATAGTTAATATAAGTCTGAAATCGCCAATTAACGTTTTTAGACTGGATAATTACTTTTAATATTATTTTTTATTTGATAACTAGCTGACCCGGCGAACTTCGTTCTGCCTAACAAATTTCTAAAATAAAAGATTTTTTCTAAAATAAACGTAGCCTAAGTTATTCCTTATTACATCAGCTACCTGCCAATAAAAGTTCCGTCAAAATCGGTCCAGCCATTTCAGAGATTAGCCGGAACAAACAGACAGACAGACAAACAAAAATTAAAAAAAAAAAGTTATTTTGGTGTATGTACCGTATATATATTCATATACATGTAGTAAAAAACGGTTATTTCAATATTACAAACAGACACTCCAATTTTATTTATACATATGTATAGATAAGTCTGAAATCGCCAATGAATGTTTTAAATTGGATAATTACGGTTAATATTCTTTTTTATTTGATAGTAACGTCTTCGACACCGTCATTTTGTACCAACCGATTGTCAATATAAATGAAGAACGACCCATATGCGATTATTAATTTCCCGCACCTTACCGCGCATGTTATCTACGCCTACAGGCACTCAAAGTTCTTCACATTCCTATAACATAAAGGAAAGTTAGTATACATCCCATTATGTGTATGATTACTCGAACACGATAGCTCGAACAAAAGCCACTTAGCCTGGACTGGCTTAACTAGGGATGTTAAGGAGCTCCGTAACCGTAACCGAAACTATCGGATACCCGAAATAAAAATATATCCGTAACTGAATCCGATTACAGAAACTTTTAGTTTCGGATAGGGGCGGATCTAAATAAGACACGATATGGCATGGCAGGTTATTTATTATATGCCCACCCGGCCGAGCCGACACATTAGCCGCGCGCTTCACTTGCAATGCAAATACCAAATGATAACTTATAAATAAAGTCAAATTATTATAAACACAAAAATCTATTAGTGTTTTACTTTTACAATTTCTTAAAATCTAATATTCATAAAAGAAACTATCCGAAACTAACGGTTGTAGCTTAATTGTTTCATATCCCTAACCGTATTCGAAAACAGTACATAAAAAAATATTTTATATCCGTATCCAGATCCGAAATTTCCTATCCCTAACATCTCTGGCTTCAACCCACACGGAACATCAACCTGCGAAGGTCGATGTTCCGTGTGGGTTCTGCATTGTGTCCGATGTCCGTCTATACGAGTACATCTACACCTTTATATTTATTTAATTATACGAAAGCCTCTTCGCTTAATTTGAATGTCACAAGCATCACGATTTTTGATCTCGGTAATAAAAATGGTTTAGAAGTTTGTTCTGACAGTCAGGCTTGTACTTTTTGAAAGGTAGATTTAAGTAAATGGGCAAGGAAATAGATTTAATTCTTCAGAATCAGAAGGATAAAAATGAATTATCATTTACGGAAAATACATTTTTTTGTTTATGTCGTCAATTTATTATATTTGTAACAAAAAAGAACTACTATATTACATCTATACTTCTATACTAATATTATAAATGTGAATGTAAGTTTTTTTGTTACGCTTTCACGCAAAAACGACTAAACCGATCATCATGAATCTTTGTATAAAATTCTTGGAGGTATTAGAAGTAACATTGGATATTTTTAATAAAAAAAAATTAAAAAATAATGGCTTCACAGCGAGCGACGCCACGGGTAAAAGCTAGTAATATTATAAATGTGAATGTAAGTTTGTTTGTTACGCTTTCACGCAAAAACTACTGAACCGATCATCATGAAACTTTGTACATATATTCTTGGAGGTATTGGAAGTAACATAGGATACTTTTTATTAAAAAACAAAAAAAATGCTTCACTGCGAGCGAAGCCGCGGGTAAAAGCTAGTACTTATATACAACCTATATACAAACGCGCCTAAAAAGGATAGGGCTCATTGAGCGTCAGAAAATTCGACCACATCGGAAAACACTTATATTTACGGAGACAGCAGATTTAACATGGTAAATTATTTAAAAAGGGATTAAATTTTAGTAAGCACTAACAAACTGTAAATTTTACTTACATACGGTACTGAATCAATCACGAATGTTCTGTTAACTGACGTGAGATAGAATATCACAAGATGGACTTGCCAACTTCTTGAAGACGACATTTTCGCAAGTTGGTGCTAATTTGAGATGGAACAACTAGAATAGAATAAATAAGACAGTCACAGGAAACAGAATAGTTATTACTAAAACAGCTACCTATAACATGTTGAGAATAATCACCCATTTTGTCTTATTCATTCTCCTGGCTCTCTCTTATAATCTCGCAATTGACGTTGTCCACGTAATAAGGAAACATATTATGAAAGGTTTGCGTCGGATGTGCGAATTAATGCGTAGTAAAGCGATGTCACAGCACTCAAGTAGTCTTAGGTCGCAAGCACACAGATGCTTCGCTTAAACACCGACTTACACTGGACCAATAGAACATCTTCCAACGACCTAGTGTAAAACGACAACTTTGTTCGCAGACGAAATCGACCAAGTTCGGAATTTAACGACACGGACTCTTGAACGCCGAAGGCAGCAATTGCCTCAGTGTAAGCAAATCTTCCACCGAGCTGACTGTCACGCCGAAGTCGTCTGCCGAAGTGTAAATGCTACAAAAGTCAAGTTCAGCGTCGAACGACACAGACGCTAACAATATCAGTCTTCAAGCCGAAGATGGCAGTCACCCCAAAAGCCCAGTGAAAATGGACCATATGTGCTTGTTCCTGCTAGGTGATATGCTCTAGCGAAGCAACAATTAGTTTCACTATTGCATTGGCAAAACTAACACTTGGTGCTAACTTTGTTTTGCACCGATGGAAAAACAACACTTTAGCTTAAATGGCTGGACTGAAGATCCGATTTATTCGGATATTTTTAAACTATTTGACACTTCCGACATCCCTACAAGCTGCACGATCAATTTGTTACTTGTTCGAGACACTTTACTATTGGCGCAAGTGAACTTTCTAATAGGCCTCATTTATAAAACCTTTTTTTAACGTGATAAGTTTAAGCAATGATTAGCCAATTCTTAATTCAAAATTTCTATGGAGAGTTTGAATTTAGAATAAACTAATCATACGGTCAGCTTTATTTTATAAATAAGGCTATATCTGTGTAGCTTCGCCCTTACTCTTCGCTTAAGATTTCTGTCACATCGTATAATGAGGTGTCCAGTATATCTTTAGAGTTTAGATTACTTTATTAGCTTCATCCATATAATTTATGTAGAGTGAAAAATAACATCAATTTCGGAAGTCGGCGTTTCTCATTCCGTTTCTTCCAATGTATACTGGACGTCCTTTTACACGAGCAGCCTGTGGGCTAGATGTTCGCAAAAATCGTGCGCTCTCCGTGTTCAGTACAATAATGCGTTTAGGACACTCGTCTGGACACTGCCTCGCTTCTGTAGTGCATCGGGGATGTTTGTGGATGCATATGTGAATTGTTTCTACACAACCATGCTCAAAAGGCGCGCATCCATGGTGCGCAGGGTGTGGGGCAGCTCCAACAGTATCCTAACTATGATCTCAAATCGCCTAGACTGTGTTTTCGTGGGTCGCTATTGTGCCATCTCACATGGTTTGTCGCAAAGGTGATCCACTGTTATTTGTTGTTTTGTTTTGTAGTGTCAATTTGTTAATATCTGTGTTACTAACATAGTTGAAAGTTTTAGTAACCATATTTTGAGTCATGGATACTCATTTCAAGAGAAATTCTATTCTATTCTATAACCACTTTCTACAAGGCAGTCATTGACAATTCCAAAAAAAAATGTATGTCCCATAAAAATTTTGACCAATAGTGGTGATCAATGCTCGTGTATTCTTCTCTGTATAACAAGAGGCCTTTGTACTGCAGTGGGATAGTTACAAGCTGGTATTATTAATTTATTATTATTGTATTATCTCTTTACTTTGTGTTTGTTGCTGTTGTGTTGTGTCTAAGTTGAAAAATATTTTCTATTGTCTTCATTTATGTTGATTGCAAAATGATTGAAGTCGGCCAATTTATGTATACTTAATTAAATAAATTAATAATTTCATAACGTTTTGTGTAAACAAGATTGATAGGCAGTGAAGTCTCGGAATAACAATGAACCATTTTGTAAGGTAATAAAATTATTAATTTTAAGTCGTAAGACGTAGGTATTTATAAAACGTTACTAGCTTCTGCCAGCGGCTTCGCCCGCGTGAAAAGGGTTTTATCATCCCAAGGGAGCATTATACCTGAATAAAAAGTAGCTTATGTGCTGTTCCAGACTATAATCTACCTCCATGCTGTGTTTCATCCAGATTCGTTCAGCCGGTCTGGCGTGACAAACATAGGTCTATCCAAATTTTCACATTTATAAAATTAGTAAGAAGTAAGATTATTGATTTTCATTATTTATTTCTACAATACAAATTTCTGACGGCGGTTTCGCCCGTAACCTAAACAAATGCTATGTCGCATAGAAGTATCGTAGTACCTTACTGTCAGGGTACGAATTTACCGAAACGGGTAAGGACTTCTAGACTCCGACGAACAAACAAATGAAAAAACCACCTTGGTATATTATGAGTTGCAGTTTTTATAAAATAGCGCGGCGGGTTTGTATGTTAAAAAAAGGTCAAAAAAAAGTCGTTCGCTTAGCCAATTAATAAGTCACAAATGAACTGATAGTGGCATTATCAAAAATTTATAACAATGGTATAGGGACCTATTTCCTCAATGTTAATTAGCGAAAAAAGTATAATTAGAAAACTATTCATATTAGACTGTATACTGAACGGTTGCCAGACTGATAAATAAAATGTAACGGTCCAAATAACTGTGCACTGCGACGTTCGACCGACTCTCGCTATTGGCGCACGAGTCGAACGCGAGGGACCGCGGGGGTAGTCGGGAGTGAGGGCGAAGTGCACAGTTATTTTGCGTCATTATAATTAACTGTTGGAAACGAATATCCGTAGTTAGCAGTTGTTATTAATAGCATCGAACTACATCCACTCTATCCATACTAATATTGCAAATGCGAAAGTAACTCTGTATGTCGGCCTTTGTGTTTGTTACCTTGCCACGTTTTAATGAGTGTATGGATTTGGATGAAACTTGGTGCACTGATAGACCATGTCCTGGATTAGGCAACAAAGGCTACTTTTTATCGCGCGAGTATGTTCCCTTGATATGATTTCTGACTTTCACGGGATTGAAGTCGCTGGCGGAAACTAGAGAATTACAAGAATGCATGGCACTATTAATGCAAAACATAGTTGCCTAAATTTTACAATAAAGGTAGTCCAATTTAGTGCTACGCAAAATCGCTCGGCACTATTTTGCATTTTCCAGCAACATTTCAGTTGACACGACTCGATTACAGCAATAATTTCTGCATAGTGCATACGCGGCTTATTATAATAAACGATACAGCAGGCAAATGGTATAGAATATTATACTTTGCAAAGTAAGGAAAACACAACTATGCACGTCATCCGAGACATTCGTAAATAATGGACGATGCTATTGTTCAGACCACACCTTGTGATATAAAAGCGTATGCGCCACTGTTATGAATGATACTTAAATACAATAAAGAGAAAGGGGAAAAAATCGTGGATCAAACGAAACAGAACTATAGTTAGGGATTTTTGTTAATTTATGTTCTACAGCAAATAGCAAATATCGCCCTGTTGCGTTTGATCCACGATTTTCGGCCCACTCTGTGTAGATCTCTACTAAAAATCAATAGCCCCTGAAGCGGAATCAGAATCAAACAGTTATACAAACTAGGCTGAAAATCTGTACCTACTTTTTGAACGTTAAGTTGCATTAGACAGTTCTTAAAACACGCACAAGTTAGCATCACATCCTATTGTTCGGTTCCTTCTCATAGCAAACGGTCAATTCGAACCGTGCACTACCCTCTGATATTTCAAAAGGCTTATGTAATAATATTTTTAATGTTGTAAGCTGGACCTGGTGAGGGTGGCGGGAATCCGCTGGATGCGAGACACACGGACCGCTCAATGTAGCGACGCTTGAGGGCAGCCTATGTTCAGCAGTGGACGTTTTTCGGGTGATAAGATGATGTTGCTGATGTAAGCTGTAGGTACCATTTATTATGTCATACGCTGTACTTGCCCCCTATTGGACTTAAAACCTAACTAGCGAAGTGTAGGTGTACTATAGGTGCACCCTCTACCTAACCCTTCGGGGAAAACAAGCGTGAAGCTATGTGATCAGTAGTTGCTATCCTCCATACAGTTTGGATAGACCGACGATAGGAATGCAGTCAAATGCTTTTGTTTTTTTGGACACAGAGCTATTAGAAAAGCGGCCAGCACGAAGTCGAATTTAAAGCCATTGTCAGAATACCCAATTTTTTTGTTCGATGGGTATGTTCTTTTCTGTTAACTTTCCAATTTAGAACCGATTTCATTTCTATGTCAAGATAAAATATTCTTATATAGAGGCTACCTTTCATCCGCTACTTTCAACTTTATAAGTGAATGCCCTTAATTCAGTGCAGCTGGGTAAATATTAAGTTAGTGCTACTAAATGGTACAAAAGTTTTTGTTTTTCGAAATAGTTACTTTTGTAATAAATGCTCGGGATCGCTTTGCTTTTAGAATGACGTCAGGATTTTATTGATAGGCTCTCGTTTGACCACTAACTCACCTGAAGGTAAGCTATGATGTAGCCGACTGTGAATCACGCTTGCCTAGAAGTAACCTATTCACTCTTGACTTAAAGAGCCCTAGGTTTTAGCCATCAGGAAACAAAGACTCCGGCAGGGAATTCATTTACTTATCTGTACGCACAATGAAAGTAGGTACTCGGTTTAGGCAAAGACAGTGCTATGGCCTATACATATATTTAAACAAGAAATAACAACAAACCAAGAAAAAGACAATGTTAAATGAATCACAAATTAGCAACGAAAAACATCGTGAGGAAACCGGCGTATCCTAGAATCAAAAACTCGAAGACATGTGATATCCACCACACACAATTGTCCCTGAAAAGGCGTGTGTCCCAGCAATCCAGTCACTCAGTCCCTTCAATGAACAAAAATAAATTTTCAGACGTTCTGTGACTCAAAATCATCCAAATTCGTTTTTGTATTCAGATTCGGATAAGCAGAACATATCGACAAGGTCAATTTGATACGCATTTAGCTCACCATTATGGTTGAATAACCTTAAACTGTTTTTAAAACGATGACTAGTGCTTACGTGACTTCCTTTCGGAGAAAAAAATTTGGACACTTCTACTTGTCTGAAATATTTTTGGCAAACACCACGACATGTATGCTAGTTCTAGTGTAATGTTATGATTCAACATTAATCACCCTTTCTGTTGACTGTACTCCGTTGGCATAAAGAAGTTCCTTTATACCCATGATAAGGCCATGGTCTAACGCAGTGGCTTATCGGAATGGAAATGCTTCCGCTAAGATAGTGGTTTAACATCCAGTCGGACCAACTTCGAAAAAAAAATTAGGGAAGCTAAATTGTGCGGTGCTTACAGGTTCCTTATCAACGAATTGGTCACACACAATACCCATTATTTGTTTTCGACGAAATTTAAAGGACACACAACATAAGCGATAATGCGACTAGTTACTTAATAAGTACCAGCTTAACATTGTAGTCGTTTGCCAAAATGGTCACACATATGATTAAACCAAAATGTATTTGTTTCCTGTAATGTTACTGAACAAAGAAAACGAAACTCATCTTAAGACTTCGTCTCCATTTTCAGAATACGTCTTAGCTGGAAATAAGTACAAAAATAACCGCTACAAATTCGCCTTTAAAAGAACACGGCCACTAAGCCTAATACAGCCTGTGAATTCTGTAAAAAAATACCGTGAAAGCTTTAGGTGAATTGCAGGCTCATTTACATTAGGTCGTTTTGACCGATTCGGTAGCAGCCCGTATTCGGTCACCGACTAGTGTAAACGGGTTTTCGGATAGCCGTATTCGGCCGCAAACCGTTTTCGGTGACCGAACACGGCTGACTTGTTGAAATGCCCCATTGATTGTTTAGTTGAATGCGGTTGCCGTTACCGACTTAATGTAAAAAGCCCAATTCGGTTAACCGATCCGGCTCTACCGAAAGCGGTCGCCGACCTAATACAAACGCGCCATGATGCTACGTAATGACAGCTTACTCCGTTTAAGTCAACACGGTGTGATTGTTAAAGACTAGCATTACTAATTCTATGTACTCACGTCCTCTCTGCCCAGGCATGACGACAGGGCCTCTCTCCTGTCGCAGTAGGCTCTCGCCTTCCGCTCCTCCCTGGTGTGACATCTCCATGATTCAGCTCACAGGTGCACTACCAATATCATAAAACTGATACGGGCATCTGTGATCTTGGTCGGCGCAATGGACGACGGCGTCTGAAAACAGAATTAGATCGTTGAAGAGTTGGAACTCAGATACTCAAGTGGTTCTGAATCATACACATATTGTGCAATTTGCTTTATAATCAGAGTCGGTTATATACATGCTAGTTTATATGGATATTTGATGGTTGTTGTGTTTAAATCAGATTGAGATGCATCGATCAATCTTCCTGTAGTGGATCCATACTTATCGCCGATAATGTCATACTACAACAAATACAGTTCCACAGAATAGATAAATCTAATATATAAAATTCTCGTGTCACAGTTTTCGTTGCCATACTCCTCCGAAACGGCTTGACCGATTTTGATGAAATTTTTTGTGCTTATCCGGTATCTATGAGAATCGGCCAACATCTATTTTTCATACCTCTAGGGTAGGGTAGGGTAGATAGGGTAGGGTAGGGTAGGTAGGGTAGGGTAGTGTAGGGTAGGTAGGGTAGGGTAGGGTAGGGTAGGGAGGGTAGGTAGGGTAGGGTAGGGTAGGGTAGGGTAGGGTAGGTAGGGTAGGGTAGGGTAGGTAGGGTAGGTAGGGTAGGTAGGGTAGGATAGGTAGTGCAGGTAGGTAAGTAGCCAATTGACGGGAGCGAAGCACCGGGGGTCAGCTAGTAGTAGATATAAGTTTTTGTTATAAGTGTGGGCTCGAGTTTGACCGCTATCGCACCTGATGGTAAGCGATAATGTGGTCGATGATGAAGCATGCTTGTTTAGAAGTAACCTATTATATTCTTGACTTTAAGAGTTAAGACCCCCAGGTAATGGTTTGTGTCCTGTTGGAAACAGACTATGGCGTTGATGGATACGTTCAATCTCAAAATTCAATTTAAACAGATGGCTGCCGCTGCGAATCTTCACTGGCTTAAGTCGACGACTGTCGCCAACGACCTTGAGGGAACAAAACGAGCAGTCGTTTCACACCCGCGCGACCCAAAAGTTAGTAGTTGTTTGTACTTTTCTTATTATCCTATGACTTTAAAAAAAAGCCTCGGATCAAAATGTAGATTATTAAATTGTCTTTGAAATGGTGACAATTTTATTAAAATACACCCGGCGGTTTTGGTGCGATTGTCGTTTTTTTTGTCCATCATACTATCCTTACTTTATTATTATTTATTATAACTATCATACTTATATTATAAATGTGAATGTAAGTTTGTTTGTTACGCTTTCACGCATAAACTACTGTACCGATCATCATGAAACTTTGTACATATATTCTTGAAGGTATTAGAAGTAACATAGGACACCTATTAAAAAAAAAATAATAGCTTCACTGCGAGCGAAGCCGCGGGTAAAAGCTAGTTTTAGATATAACTTTACAAATTAATAACGCTTTATAATACGAAAAAACTTCAAAATTTTCTTAGATCAAATTATTAAGAAAATGGTCCCATGTAACATATTTTTCCAAAAATTACTACTCTCCTTTTAGACGTCATTGTCATTTTAAAATCAGATAATGAGGGTATATGCGCCTTAAAAGCAAATAGATATGTTTCGCGTAGATTTTCTGCGAATATGTGATCTAATAAGCTGAGGGCGTTCTAATAAAATTGTGAAACGTATGAGTCAGAGTTGCAGGTAACGAAATCATTGAATGCGTAAATGAAAATGTTATTTTAACCGGTTGTGTGCCGTTTTACCAAAACTATAAAAAACCCATTGATCCAATCCAAATCCATGGATCCATTTTTAGACACTCAAGGGATTAACCTGCTTTTGAGACCAAGAATGAATTTTCATCGCGATAATTCGGCAAAAAAAAATCCTTTGTAACAAAAATTTTACCGACGAAATAACGAACTGAAAAGCAAAAACCGGTCAAGTGCGTGTCGAACTCGTGCGCCCAGGGTTCCGTGCCTATCCATTATACCGCCATAATAAAATTGGTATCGTTTTTATTGGTGGCTAAGTATTAAAGATATGGACAAATTTAGATTTTCGCGATAACTTGTAAGTACAAAAATTTACCTTAATTTTCAACATTTTTTATTTTTTGGAATTTTTCCTTTATTCGTACTGTAAGACCTTACTTTTTGCCATTCGATTCATCTTAGCCTCGCGAGTGTCACAAATAGAAAATTGGCGGATTTTGGGCGGCATATTGTGGGGGCCCAATTTTGTATTCTTCCCATCTCATTGTGGGGGTATCATAGAAATCACCCCTTAAAACTCTTTATTATGTAAAGAGTTTTAAGGGGTGATTTCAAAAATATATAAGACTTATATGTTTAAATATATCTAATTCGAAAAAAAATGTTAACCTAAAAGAAGTTTGTATCGGGTATTTTATGCGCAAGGAGGTTGTATAGCATTGAGATGGAGGTAGAATATAATATTGGTGTGTTCTAAAATCAAATACCAAAACAGTGATTAAAAGTGATTTTTATTCACTCTTTTCAGTGAATAAAAATAAGCTTTTTAGAGGGGCAATGGTATAAACAAATATATACAACATTTGAGAACCTCCTCCATCTTTTTTCGTCGATTAAAAATAAGATCTATACGAATTGAATAAAACATTCACGATTTTCAGTTGACTTTACGCCTCAGTACAGGCGTCTTATCTTCCTTGAAATAAAAATTCTGTAGAACAATTATTAAAAAGATAAACATTTGAATGCTACCGTCAAGACTTAGCTTTATCAATTTTACTACTTACAAGATAAGCAACACTAATGATAATTCAAGTGTGTTATGTAATTATTGTCTAATCTATCCGTTTTATCGCTTTGTTTATAAATAAAACATACATACATAAACTCACGCTTTTTTCTTATGGGGGTAGGCAGAAATTACACGCCACCGGATACGATCCTTACATTATACCCACTTCTTTTCTTTCACTCACGTTGCGTATGCGTAACTCATCAACTCGTCCTACATGCCTACGGCCCATTTTGGACGACTTGCAGAAAAACAAAATTGTCATTTTTTTCATTCTGCAATTCGTTTCACGTTACTTTTTGTGTGGAGTTTTAGACTTTATTAACGTTTGATACAGTTAGTAAGACAAGATATAACAATATTCATTTATAATTTTTTGTTTTTACTTTTGTTATGTTTATAGAATAATTAAATAAATAAAAAATTACCTACTAAATAATAAACTTATTATTTTATAATTTTAGGTTTATTATTATTAAACCTACATGTATGAATGCTCATTATTACCTCGTGTGTTAATTGGTATCAAATTTGTGGTGATATAATATTTTCTGTTTATATGTGACAATATTGTGATGATCAAATATTTTATAACAAATTCTTTTTTATGATTTCTACACTAATACTTTTGCTACTGATTGTACCTGTTCTTATTTTCGATAGTAATGTAGGAGTTGCAGAATGAAAATATTATTTATTTTGATTTTCAGCAAGTGGACGACTTACTACTAACATCACATTAACTCGTCCTACATGCCTACGGTCCATCCGTAGGCGTGTAGGACGAGTTGATAAATACTCCTCACGTTCATACATCTAGTCATACATGCACGCCGATTATGAGTACTGCGCACCTGGCCTTTCTGAAGAACATCACCAATAAGGTCTATGTATGTTTTCTAGGGCGTTTCCATTGCCTTGTAAATACATTTTGTTAGTCGCTTTTCATTCATCCTCTCCACATGGCCAAACCATCTTAGCACACTCTTTTCAATTTTAATCACTACATCCTCTTTATCATAAATAATGGTGCTTACTTATTCCTATTAATGTAGTAGTGTAGGTCGAATAGGAAAAAATGTGTTGCAAACTAGCGTCTTTCAGGGGCATTTTAAATGCATTTTTCAATATAAAAAAAAACTTTTTTCCAAAAAATTACTACCGACTTTCAAATAAGAAAACTACAAACTGAAAAATAACTTTAATTTTGGAAGTCGGTTTCTTTGGTAGGTACCAATTTTTTGCGTTATCTTATTTATGAGGCTTTTTTCGCTTTGTTGCTGATGTTAAAGGGTCAATGCAATAGATAGACATTCGAATTTTCGATTGCGTCTTTTTAGGGTTCCGTATCCAAAGGGTATCTCATGAACCATGATTGCTAGGCGGTTGAAATTTTCACAGATGATGTATTTCTGTTGCCGCTATAACAACAAATACTAAAAACAGAATAAAATAAATATTTGAGTAACATTATTTTTTTATAAATATTTATTTTTTTATTTAACATTTAAATTTTACTAGCTTTCCCACGCGTCTTCGCTCCCGTCAACTGGCTACCTACCTACCCATCTAAACCGTTTACGCAGCGCACGCAACGGAAACTCTCAAAAAGGAATATTTTTTTCCCGTTTTTGCTACATTTTTCATTTATGCTCCGCTCCTATTGGTCGTAGCGTGATGTTATATAGCCTATAACCTTCCTCAATAAATGGGCTATCCAACACAAAAAGAATTTTTCAATTCCAAGTAGTTCCTGAGATTAGCGCGTTCAAACAAACAAACAAACAAACTCTTCAGCTTTATAATATTAGTATAGTATAGATTTATATTTACAACAAACATAATTTGTTTGCCGTTTTTTGCGGTAATTATGCGGAACCCTCTGTGCGCGAGTCCGACTCGCACTTGGCCAGCTTTTATCTGTATAGCAAAGTGAGCTCATTGTGTAGCTGTCACTGGATTATTGTAGACTTTGTTAGTTTATGAACTAGGTATCTAGAGTGCATTTATGTGAGCTGTGTAAGGAGAGGACTGGCACCAAAATTGTGAACACGCCCTTTATTGGTATAAGGGGCGTGTTCACAATTTCACTCTCACACCAAAACGAATAGATTGTCGATTGGTTCGCTAATTGGTTGTACGAGTATTATAAAATAAGTTCAAAATTTATCGAGAGTTTATAATTTCTCTAGGTAGTTCATAAACAGTTCGCAATATCCGGTGACATAGATAGGGAACTTAAGTAAGTACATTTTTAGATTTCGCTACGACACTGCGCCAATTTACCTTACCGTTTCTTTTCCTGACACACATGATTGCTTATAATGAAAACAAATTGTATTAGTCACCACAATAGTTTACAAACAAAGCATTTTTATTGTATCAAACGAATAAAAAATTGCACCAGCTGCAGTCGTCTGCTTTGTAATACTGTGTAGGATATTTTATTAGTTATCAACATATTGAATTGAATACGGCTAATGTAATTTCGTAAATCATCAACAGTTGATCATGACCGTTATTTTTGACGATGACGATTCGAAGCATGTTTGAAATTGCAGGTCAAATTTTCAAAGTCAAAGTCAAATACTTTATGTCAATTAGGCCCTTAAACGCCACTTTTAAATGTCAAAAAAATTATCTAAATAATAATGATTAAAAAAAATAGGTGTTGCCTTTCTGAACAGATGTGCTTACATATATTTCGGAAAATGGTTTTTATTTATATTGATGATGCAGTGATGCAGTGTTAGTTTCATCAAAATCGGGCCCGAGACTGTTTCAGTGTTTTTAGCTATTCCTCATAGTTTTGGATTTGGCAATCCACCCCCACTTTGAAAACTCACCCTGTACAGTTTAGTAAATAGATGTACATATTATGTTGCATAGCAGCACCTATATTACTGGACCGATTTTGATGAATGAGGTATCAATCGATACCACGGTGTACGGTGTATTATTTGCCGGGTGACATAAGGGATATATTTATAATTATATATTAAGTGAAAAAAAAAACAATATGGCGGACCATCATAAAAAACATGGGGATCGGATTTTTAAAACTATTGTCATTTCTTCTTGTTTTATCGAGTTCGTTGAAAAGCTGAACAGCTTTTCAACACCTCTCTCATCCGGCTATTGTATTCTAAACAGTAACAATAACAAATTAATGCAGAATGCCATAATTTATTCAGTCTTAATGTATGTTTCGAAAGCCTTTGATTGTATTCTTTTTGAACGAAGACTCAAACCCGCGAAAACTCAATCGAATGTAGCTGCCTCAGTTACATGTAATATAAGAGGCTCTATACTGCATTTGAGATAACATTCGACATTTAAATAATTCCATTTTACAGCCCGTTCAACCGATTTTCAGTTCTATTGCGTTGGTGATATGACAAATGGCAGCTGAAGTAAACAGTTGGTATTGGTAACAGGTTTATGCTTTTTATGTCAGGTTTATGGTTACGGAATAGAACTCAAAATCGGTTGAATGGACTGTCAAAAGAGATTTTTTAAATTTCTTATGTTATTTCAAATGGAGTATAGAGAAGTGTTATTGGATGTAAGCGATAGCGATGCTCGAAACGCCAAAATATGGGACTGATCACATGACATTTCGATAGCGTTTGACATTCCCATACATTTTTAACCGACATCGCAAAAAGGAGGAGGTTATCAATTCGACTGTTTCTTTTTTTATGTTTGTTAGCTCAGAACTTTTTATTGGGTGAACCGATTTTGATGATTCTTTTTTTATTTGCGGGTGCTTTCCATGTTGTTCCATTTAATTATCATCAAGATCTGATGAAGACCTTCGGAGAAAATTATCAGAACACTTCAATAAATGACGGCAAATCACTCGGGATCGATGCAATCGCATGTTTGTTTATTGTTTACACCATTTCATAACATAACATCACACTGGTAAGCTCTCAAGGGGTACACAGGTATGAACAGTTCACCCTGGTATACTCCCATTGCACTGGTTTTGTTTAAGTTCATGTTTTTGGGTTATTTTTTTCTGGCTTCACTCTATGGGCACTATACTCGTAGGTACCTAGCCTATAAAACTCGTTCATTATGTACCACAACTAAAAATAAAAAACTTTTTTACAAAAATTACAACCGACTAGCAAACAAAAACACTACAAAGTGAAAAATAACTTCAATTTCGGAAGTCGGTGTCAAAAAACGAAGTAACAAAAACAAGACACCGACTTCCGAAATTGAAGTTATTTTTCACTTTGTAGTGTTTTTGTTTGGAAATAAGTTGTAATTTATGTTAATCAGTTTTTTTATTACAAGCTTTTATTTAACTTGCAGTGTATGTATGTAAGTGTGTTCGTGTCAAATCTTGCGACCCATCCATATAACACCCCTCTTTTTCCGTCGGGGGTTTAAAACGGAGTAAAATTACGATCAATGATCGTAATTTGAGCTTTTCATTTAGCATTATGGGCATCGAAATATAGGAAAATGCCTTTTATGCCATATTTAGCAGTAAAGACTGTATAGAAAAAGTTGGCCAAGGCTTTGGAAAAGTTTTATTTCATTGGTAAGTAAATTTGTTTTTAAATTTGTGTGTGAAAAAGTGGCACGCTTGGTTTTCAAACAGATGGAGGGACTTGCATTATCTAGTTCGATTAATGTCTGTGGTACCAAATAAGTTGGACACGGCATCCAGTCTTACTGGATGCAGCAGCGGATAAGTATTTTACATGAAGTGACTGCTTATCTGAACCCTACAAACCAGTACCTAGATGACATAAATACAATATCTATCTGCAAGGAGATACATCGAGCTCATTTCATTATCTACTGTTATAATTATATTATGTTTTCGGAAACTGGCCCGGCCTTGACTTACGATTACGATGCCGAAGCAAAGACGAATTTATTGTTTTCAAAGAATAGGTAAGATAAGGGTCATCAAAAAGTTTCTACTATATTGTCTATGGTAAATTAGGAAACGTATAAGAAATTAAATATTCAATTCTTTTTTTTTTTTATCTATTTCATGTAATTGATTTTTATAAATTTTAATAGTTACCACTTTTTTATTTTTATCTGGCTTCTGTCAGCGGCTTCGCCCGCATGAAGTGTTTTCTCATACCAAGGCAACATTTTACCGGAATGAAAAGTAGCTTTGTGCTATTCCAGATTATAGTCTCTCTGTCAAATTTCATCCAGATCCGTTCAACGATTTTGGTGTGATTAACAAACATTCATACATTCAAACTTTCGGCTGTTGCCCGCAACTTTGTCCGCGTCAAATTCATCAATTTTTTTTTTTAAGTCCAAAACGGTCAGATTGTCACAATCTTTTTTTATTTTCACCAAATTGCTAAATGTTCTTTTTATATTTTCATATGCAATAAATAACTAATTAAAAGATAATAAACGATAAATGTTAGTATCTTATCAAAAATTTGTAAATTTGATCTTAATACTTAAACATTAATTACCTATAATAATGATATAAAAATATATAAATCATGATAGCCATGTTTATTGTCTGATAAAGACACAAGGCAATTTTTGTCACATGTTTAATCCATTAAAAACTTTGTTGCTAACCATTATAAATTAAAATTGGTTAACTAAAATGTTATTAATTTCCATAGTGCAATCTACCTAAACATTAGATTGATCTAGAAACAACTCCTACCAACTGGGCAAAGTAATCTTATTTAAAACTTTTTAATTATTTTTCTATTTCTTAAACAGCAGATTAACATTCTGTGCTGCCAAAACAAATGAAGATGTTCTATACACAACACTTAGAGTGTCGCACTTACAAAGAAAGTCATTATAATAACGAATGTGAGTCATTTCACTCTTTGTGTAAAACATAAAAGGCAGGATGTGCAACCGCCTGTGCCACTGCATTACAAAAATTATTTTAATATTTCCGGCTGTATGACAACTTATTAATGCTTGTATCTTTTTTTTTTTAATAATAGTTAACAATGTTAAATGACATGGGAAGTAATGCCTGCATAAACCTTTTTTTTATTGTGGTTTAGTAATTGTATTTTTACATTAAGTTAATGAAAACATAAAATACTTAACTGAAATCACTTTTTTTTGCATAATAATTTTATTGCAAAAATTTGAATTAACCTTTTAAAATAAGCTTAATTTAATTATTACAGTTGAAAAACTGTGCCTCCTAAGTTATTTCTTTTGAAACGATACTTAAGCTTACTTCATAGCCCAATTTATTTATAGGAAATTAAAGGAAAAAATAACATTAAGCTAAAACTAACCTTACATTGACAAGCTGTACTATAAATGGGAATCAAAATTTCCAAAGCTTTATCAGTGTACTTATGTTGACCCACACGGAGAAAATAGTTCTCATAAAAAACATATTAACTACATTCCCACTATGATAAGAAAGAGATACAACTGTAAATATAATATCACAATGGCACGTTCACATCACACATATTACGAAATAAGACGCTGGCCTAACGCTGCTACGCTGACAATAATCTTTCAAAGGAATTATAAGAGATATCATCCCGTTAGACACCAAAAAGACAATTTAAAATGTGCCCCACTGAGCGCGTGGTCGTCATAACATTCAATCTTCAACACTTACCAAAACATAAATTGTGGGCACTACAACTTTGAATTCTTATTCCAAATCTGACACTTATGAAAGCTGAACTAAACTTTTTTATTCATAATAACTGCATTGGAGTAGAATTTAAAAACACGTGCAACACAACCACCCCCGCTGGCGTCGTTCAATGCACTTATTTCTGTATTGCCCTTCGCCAAATAAAAACTAACCTCATAGTAATTTTAAATCAATGCGTTTTCTTTATTATACCTCCAATAAAAATATAGATTGTTTTAGAAAATCCGATATTTGAATTATTTTTAAGTATTTACACCATAATTTTATGGATTCTCTACTATACCAATTGATATAAAAAGTGTTGTGAAAATTTTGTATCCTAGCAGCATTGTCTTTAAACTGTCAGTGAACAAACAAGTGTCATTCCATTGACATGTCATTTTTTTTCTTCCATTTCTGTCCCGTGCTGAGTGTTCTATTTTTAAGTATTTCAGGATTTAGAATAATTTAAAACTTACAATTTCATATATTTTACATGTGCCTACGGAAGTTCCTTTGTTTTGATTAAATTGTCAAGCTAATTTACTTACAAGAAAGCTAATAGGACGTCAAAATGGTTAATTCAAGCTTAGCATACGAAATTCTGTTATACATAAATTCATTTTATTTCGGTCTATTCGCGACATGTGAACTGGGCACTCTTATCCTGAAATCAGTTTTAATTATTGAGAAGTATGAAGTGAACAAGGATCCAACATATATAGGCCGAGATTATGGAGTGCTTGTTGGCTTGTTCATTATTGAAGCGGCCCGCCTTATACTGGGCCGAAAAGGAAGTCTGAGTGAGAAAGGTAAGCGTTTACACTGATACCCTATTCTCTTATAGTTTTATTCAGAAAAATATACAGATCAAAGTTCCAAATTTAAATTCAAGGACTTACTAAATGCAATATTCAATGACCCCTTTATTTCACAGTCACTGCTGTTTGATCATCTATTCTGCTATGTGACAATCTAATCTATGTTGTGTCCTAAGGACCAAGTCCCGTATTTTATGGAACTTTCCCAATCTGTTAAGAATGCCTCAAATTTCCCTACATTTTAACAAGTTTTGGTCAGTGGGTTGTTTTACGGGTAGAGTTTTGACACTAATTGCCACTTAAATGATATTGGAGCTGGCATTTGAACATATTTTAAGTATCAAAATTGGAAATTTATATTTTTCAGATTTACCAGTAATATTCTCAGTGCTGCTAACGCTGCCATCTATAATGGGTGTGATATACCTCCTCAGGTATCAAGTAGTGGTCCTGAGAATAGAGTATATCTGGTGCACCCTCATGCTATGCATTCAAATGCTCGAGTTTGTGTTTGCATCCATGTTCATAGTTTCTCTGTGCCGAGGACCCTCTTATGACTAAAAAGTACAAATATATTGTGACATACCTGTTACTAATGACAGAGTGCCTTTAGCACTATTTTATGGCCAGTGTTATTCAGAAAATGTTTTAAGTATATGAATGAGTGTTTAATAGAATTGTATGGGAAATCTCCCTGTTTATCTACTGTTATCCTAACTATACTGCCTTTCAGTGACAAATAATAATTAAGAAGGTATTTCGCCATAAACTCAAAGTGATAACTTTGATTGAAATCTTATGAAATAAGACCAAAGACATGACTTTATTAACATAATAAGAATAATGTTTTGTGACATCACCACATCTGAATTTCATTATAGCAGTTCGGTTGAAATCTATGAAGGAATTCAGAATACTGTATAGTTTTTTATTAATACATTCTAAATGCAATATTCTGCCACTCATATGCATTTGCCAGCCAGATATTAGAAGCCAAATTAGTATACTGTCATCTACATCCAGAAATAATATTTTTAACTAAAATTATTTAAAAGAGGGTAGGTGTGATTTTTTATAAGCGCTAAAGCAAGCCGATATGTAAAGGCAAAATTACCAATGCCATGCTATATAAAACTATATTTATAATATACATAGTTTTTAATATCATGTATAAGCCTAAGAACAATGACTGGCAAAAAATTTAAATATTTTATAATATTTATAATGCTTTTGTGTTGTAATTTAGCCATATAGTGCTTCAGTCCAGGTATTTGACTAGTCATTTTATTAATATTACAACTATTTTCAATGTATAAGGAAGTTAAGATACTGAATTTACACTATAAAAGTAAAAAAAAATAACTTTACCCTAAATATTGTATAATAATAATCTAGAATGTGATTTGCATAGTTCAAAGTATTTTCATTCAAAGTATGTTTGAAAGCCAACCTCAAAATGTTAGAAATAAGCTAGAGTGATTCAGATGATAAAAAAGCATTATTTGTGGTCTAGTACCACCACTTTGAGAAAATAGTGTGTTGCACAAAAATGTCTTATCTCACTAGTAAGTTTAAAAATCTGTGTGGTGCACAAACATTCATAACAAAAGTGCTACTATATTACTTACTAAATTTCTCAAATGTTGACAAGTAAAAAATGCAATAAAGTCACTATTTTGGGACAACAAAACATCTCAAAATTTATTTTGTACTTATATTACAAGACAGTGAAAATTTTACAATCTTGGTTACTAGCATAATATGCACATATAAAGTGATGTAGAATAAAAAATCATGTATTTGAAAATTTTAACTATTTAAAGATTAAAATTGCTAGTCAGTAACAATTACATATTTTTGCATCATGAATTTTATAGGTCATTATTAAATATATACTTAATTACAACATATTTAAAAGATAGATTTCTACAAAAGATTTACTTACTCAAATGAAAATTCACTAAGGTTCAGATTTGCAGGGGCTTTTGTGTCGTCATCATGTATATAAACTTTGCAAATAGATATATAGTTTAATGTCATCTAAAGATCGTCTAATCTGCGGCGTAATTGCATACTGAATTAGTGACCGGAAGGCCAAATCTCCTAATTATAAACCGATTACATTCCATTATCATTAACATTAAAATGGCAAAACGTCAAAAATTACAGAATGCGATTGGACCATTTTTGAAGTTTTGCAATTTTATTAAACGATTAAAACTGCGATTGGAGTGTAGTCGGCATAAATTAAAATTCTAAGTAGAAATGACCTGCTGCTGACTAAGTCGGTCGAAACAAAACGTCAAATTCTCGGTGATGTGCACGCATTTGCGCGATTTAAATAGCATTTGCTTCACGTAGACTGATCGATGGCGTAGACTAAGTATGCGCTTGAGTTCGCGTAGCTGCGAATTGGAGCAAACGCTAGCATTCAACCAAATGCGCGCGTCTTTTATTTATTTATCTCGATATAAATGCATTACGTTGTTGAGATAAGGATATATATATGCTGTGTAAATTTTTGGATTTTAACTTCGATGCGCTTTGACGCTGTGTCATTGTATCTTGACCTTAACAGACCACCAGTGTTATGAAACGCATTCCAAGGATTTTGGAAATTCAACAACATTAATTGCGTTATTTACGCTGTCGAACAGACGAATTTTTCAAACATGAAGCAACGGATAAAGAGTTTTCTACAAAATCTTTGAATAGAAAGTGTGTATGCAATCTCAAATAAAACCTCTAATAGATTACAATTCAAATTTACATCTGCCGAAGAATAATAATATAAGTATTACTATGTGAAAAAGAGACACTAACTCTCCCCCCCACCTTAACCTGTGCAGTTTTTGGCTAAGTCCAAATAATGTTTACCTACCCGCCTTTATAGTCTAAGCTACAGGTAGATACAAACTCTGTGGCGGCGAATTCATGTGACAGCGGGGTTGAGGGGTGGAGTAGTGCGCAGTAATTTAAGCGAACTTTACAGCCGCCTCTAAGTTTGAATCCACCTGTATCTACTACCACATACACTTGGCTCAAGAGAAGGAGTGTGCTGTAAGTCAGTGTTGTAACATAAGAAACATTGTAATTTTAGGAGACCATAGAAGCCTTCCCATCGATGTTTGTATCCATCCGTTAAGTGTAACATAAGTGATAATGTGGCCTTTATTTAGATATTTATTATACTGAATAGTTACTATCAAATCTTCCATTGTTCAGTAGTAATATTACACCAAAGATTTATATTAATGTGTGTGATTTTAATTTACAAATGTACTTAATGTTGTTTTATGTGTAAATTTAAATTAGAGACCAATATTTATTATTACAAAAATGCGTTATTTAATAAACTAGATATATACAAGATTCTAGTCTAAATGTAAAAATATTATGATCCAAACATTATTTATATTATTTCAGATCTTAATCAACTGTTTTTATAAACTATTATTGTCTAATTATTAGAATAAATATTTATGCAATGATCTCATGGTTTTTTTTCATGTAAGCCAAACTACCTTCTTTGGATTAGGTAGAAATTTTGCTGTCACACAGACCATTGCCTGGACATGAGACACTGTTGATCCTGGTCATACATTACTGTTTAAAAATGTCAAACACCAAATCGTTACAGTATTTTTCGCAAATTGTGAAATTAACTGAGTGTAGCTGTATCAGACAAAAGTTTAACAGCAACGAACATGCTAGACATGATTTCATCTTGTTTCTGATACCCCTCTTGAAGGTACAAAGGCATTCGCCCTTTAGCCATCTTGTCCCTTTTATGAACTCTAAGTTCATGTCTCATTAGTGCCTTTCGTGTACCATACTTGTTGACACACATCTTGCAACCAAACTCCCTCAGTCCAGCATGATCACCTTTAAAATGTATATCCATATCCCTTTTAGTATAAAAACCTCTTCCACATTCAAGACATTTGAATGGTCTTTCCTTTTTATGAGTTAATAGATGCCTGTTCAAATTGCTTCTTGTCAGAAACCTTAACTCACACTTATCACATGAAAATGGTTTGTCCCCAGTGTGTGTTCTCATGTGGATTTTTAGTGATTCCATGAAGCGTCCTCGGTATGGACAGATTTGGCATTTGAATGGCAACTCAAAGCTGTGAAGCTGCAGGTGCCTGACCAAGTTATCTTTACGGTATAGCTTGCCACATATATCACAAACAAGATGAGATGCCGACTGGTGCCTGGCTACATGCTTTTGATATAATTGAGCTGTTAACAGCCTGTAGCACACAGGACATCGGATACGAACTTTTTTGTGTGTTCTCGATCTATGGTGTGCGATTAAGTCTTCAGACGTTTTAAAATTCAGCTTGCACAGTTTACAACTATATTTTGATAGCGGTGCAAGTTTTTCCATGTCATTGTCGTCAGAATCATTCCATGCATTGGGTTCTCCTCCGGAATCTTGAATTGGGCTCTGCCGAAGTTGTTTATCAATTTTCTTGGCTAATTTCCGAAATATCATTGCAGTTTGAAGAAATGTGTAGCATGTGGTACACAAGTGCTTAGGATAGTCATCATTTTCATTTAATTGAATATCCACAAAAGTGCATATCGCTTCTGCAATGTTAAAAGTACTTTCTGAATTGTAAATAGGCTTGTCACCTTCTTTTAAACAAAGCCTACACTTATTTTTAGTAATTGTCCCGACTGTATCCACATCGTTGCCTTGGTGAATATTGGTATTTTGATCTAATGATTTTCCCTGCTGTTCTTTAATACGTATTTTTTTTAATAATTGCAGCATAAAGTAAGAACCAGACATTGTAATTGTATTTGATTTGTATTTGACCAAAAAAAAAATTGAATTTGAAGAATAGAAAGAAAATCAATCTTTAGTCAAATTCAAATGATTAAATCACAGTTTTGTTTGTTGACTTTTTCAATAGCAGCTGTGTGGCATCACCTGTAGGTAGACACAGTTATCTGCAGATAACTTACTAGTCAGAGACTGTAGAAGTGTAGAATTTGGGCTTGGCAACTATAAATGTCAATTGTCAACTAAACAAATGATCATTTTTTTTTTGGTCTGGCTACTGAGGTATTTAAGTAAAGTCATTAGTTTTTTGACTTCTTTGTTCGGCATTAGAATATGTATGTAACACGTTGTGTAGCATATTCTTTGTAGAATTTGGCAGCAATGAGCAAAATAGTAATATATCGGGCCAGTCTTCTCGACATACAAATATGAATACCACATAAAAAACTTTTTGGGGATACCAACTAAGAGTTCTGCAAAGTTACAAAGTTAGTCTTTCTTTTCCCAACTGTACAGGATGGGCAAAAAATCGTGGATCAAACGAAACAAGGCGACAGTTGGGGGTTGCAGTAAACATAAAAATTGGTACTTTAGGACCTACTGCAAATAACCCCAACTATCACCCTGTTTCGTTTGACCCACGATTTTTTTTAGCTAACCCATGGCTGACCCCCGTTCCGGAGTAGGCCGCACCTCGTATTCGGGTCGGTTTCCAGTCTTATCGGATTCAGCTGGATATCAGTATGAATATTTTATGGCCAATTCGATATATATTCGATATCCCTTGGCAAGAATGGTGATGTCAGGCTTCTGATCTACCCGTAACGACTGTCAAAGATCTACAAATGACAGCCAGGACCAACGGCATAACGTGATTTCCGAAGCACGGAGAAGTCTCGGTATGTCAGGAATGATCACCCAACCTAGGCCAGCCACATTGGCAAAATTAGCGGCACAAGAAAATGATCATAAAACTTTTTTTTGAGATTTTTAACACTGGAGATTAGGAGAAATAAAAATTTAATCTACAGAATTATGTGCTGATTCATCGTTTGCCTGTTCCTACCAGTTATTGCAGTTTCCAATTATTCAGAAAGACTAAAGCTTGTGTGACGAGATCAGTACAAGGCAAAAAAAACATCACTTCTTGTTAGAAAGCACTGCCATACATCTTCCATACATGTGTTATGTTTCTATGGTTTTAGGCAAAGAGTAAAATAATATTATTATGTTAGATGGTTTTTCTTACTTGACAAAAAACTTAAAAAAAAAAAACATCTTGCTTTTTTTTCCTTAAAATGATAGCAGAGCAATACAATTATTAATGATTTGCAATATTGGAAAAAGACTCGAATAATTATGCAAACGGCAGGCGTAAAAATCGAGATCGGTCGACTCGACGGTCCCACTAGCTGGCACACGTGGAGGTACAAGGTAAAGCTTTTACTTAAAAGTACTCCAGGCATGCTAGAGGCAATAGAAGGCTAATTAATTATGCCAAAAGATCCAGGAGAAACGGCAAAACCTGAAGATTCTGCGACAAGTATGGTAGTTTATACAAAATCATCGATAAAGTATTGATGCCTAAGCTTGAGATAAATCAACTAACGACGTCACAGAATCTTCAGCTCTACCATGAATGCCTAGGACACCAGAACAAGAGACATGTAGCAAAACTGATACAAAGAGAGCTTGGAGTAAAGCTAGACTCAAGTTCTGCTGATATCTGTGGAGGCTGCGTCTTCGGCAAGAGCCATAGGCGGAAATTTGGAGAGAGACCAAGAGCAACTAAGCCTGGAGAGCTTATCAGCACAGACGTATGCGGACCATTCCCTTACTCGATCTCTAGGTCCAGATACTATATCTTGTTTAAAGACACCTATTCAAAATATCGATGGTTCTACTTTCTGAGACAAAAGTCTGAAAAGTTCACTCACGCTTGAAGGATTTTCTAGCTGAATCAAAAACTACTGGACACGTCTTACAGGAGTTATTGAGCGATAATGGAGGCGAGTTCGATAATGTACAAGTACGCAATACTTTGAGACAACACGGCAATAAACAAAGGTTTACAATGCCATATACAGCACAACAAAACGGTTCTTCTGAAGGAGAAACACGTACGATTGTGGAGATGACAAGAGCACTAATGCACGCTTATGCTAAGATTCCAGAAGGTTTATGGGCTGAGACATATTGAACAGAACGGGATCTTCTCCTGTAGAAGGAAGGTCTCCGTATGAGCTCTGGTACGGCAGAAAGCCTAGGACCAATCACCAAAACAGAAGAAAATAAGTAAAATAGCGACGAAAGCTGAAAAGGAATACTTATCGGGTATGACGGTGACGAAGGATATCGAGGTTTTGAAGATAAGGACCTAAAATCATCAGATTTCGAGATGTTGTGTTTGATGAAATGCTACAGGCATTAGAAAAACAAAATTAACATAACTTTGCAATCACATGAATCTGAAACGAATACGTACGTATTCCCATTGCCTCTTAAAGACTCTGTAACTATTCGCGAGGAGAGTCACTCCAGTCCACCTTCAGAAGCAAATGACAGCATCGAAGAGGATTATAATTTTATGATATTGCAGAGGGCATACTGCTAGAGAAAACAATTATTATAGGTTTTCAATATTTATTTTACATGAGCCATCTTCTACAGAATTACCTTGACACCTTTCATCTACTTATAATATTTTCTTTACACCACAGGCAAATACAAGTAGGTTACATACCTACTTAACACCCCACCTCGATTAATAGCGTTTTATTGAAAATCAAACACTCTTAATCGCATAAAAAAAATCAAATCAAAACATTCTACATTTGACAATAACAAAAAATAACTTACGGTGACACTAATTTTCCGAAAATAATAATAATATAATGGTCACCCTACCACATGGGAATACAATTTTTATTTATTTTAGCATATATTTAATTTCTCACACATTTCTTTGAATCTATCAACTCCCTAAAGTCTTTGTAAAAATATCCGCTAAATTTTCAACAGTATTCACATATTCAATTATTAGCTCCTTTTTGAATATTAAATCCTTTATAAAATGATATTTTATATCAATATGTTTCGTCCTTTTACTATTTTCAAAAGTTTTAGTCATATCAATAGCACCTTTATTGTCCACATAGAGAACACATTGCACATCTTGGCTTTTGTTGGTATTCTTGCATAGTCCCCTTATATTAATCAAATCGCACGCACTAGTGGCTCCAGCGACATACTCGGCTTCTGCTGTCGACAAAGCTACACAATTCTGCTTCCTCGAGAACCATGCTACCACATGACCGTTTAACAAAGTAACAGATCCACTGATACTCTTTCTGTCAATGTGATTACCTCCCCAATCTGCATCAGAGTAGGTTTCAATAACATTCTTCTTGTTATTCTTGACATAGGTCAAACCACTTGTCTTTGTTTCTTTCAAATAACGGAGAACTCGTTTTGCTTGTGTCCACAGATTTAAAGTAGGCTTATCTAAGTATTGACTCAGAAATATTGTACTAAAGGCAATATCAGGTCTTGATACCGTCGCCAAAAACATTAAACCTCCAATCAATTGTCTGTAAGAAACATCAACACACTTACTATCTGAATCCGCTTGAAAACCTTTTGTCATTGGACACTTCGTTCCATTCGCTTCAGTCATATTAAATTTTTCCAACACTTTATCTATTTGTTTTTCCTGTGTTATCTTTAGAATTTCTCCATTTCTCTGTATTTCCATTCCAAGAAACTTCTCAACTTCACCAAAATCTTTTGCTTGAAATTCTTTCTTTAACTTTTCTTTTAAGTACGTAAGTTATCTCTTCTTTACATCCTGTTACCAAAATATCGTCTACGAAAACAAAAATCCAACATTTATCATTATAATACATGCAAAAATCATTATTTGATCTTATAAGTCCTATTTTCAGAATAAAATCATTCAATCTATCGTTCCAACAATTTGGACTCTCTTTCAATCCATATAAGCATCTATTTAGCTTTAGAACTTTATCTTTATGCTCACATTTTACTCCTTTTGGTATCTTTAAGTATACATCTGATTCTAGTATTCCATTTAGAAATGCTGTCGGAATGTCCATTTGATGGATTTCATAATCATTTTGCACTACATGTGATAAGAAATTGCGGACAGTGCTCATTCTTGCGACAGGGGAATAATTAACCGTAAAACCATCATCTCTTTGTAGAAAGCCCCTTGCAACCAGTCTCGCCTTCTTTAGGTTATTATCTTTCTTCACAAAAATCCATTTAGCGTCAATTGCTTCTTTTCCATTTGGTAAATCAGTGATTGTCCATGTTTTCATATTTTCTAATGCGTTCAATTCTTTAACAATTGCTTCATTCCAGCCCATTTTTATAGCTTCATTGTAACTTTTAGGAACATCTTCCATATATGTACTATAAGCATAGTGTGTCTCATATTCTTGTGGTCGTTTTGGTTTAACAATTCTTCTTCCACTTCTTGTATATTTTTCCTCTGGTAACTTTTCTTGTATTACCTCTTTCACTTGTTCAGTTGCATCATCAAATTTATCCTCATCATCACTGTCTTCATCATTTTCAGTCACAGTAGGAGATTGTGAAACTTTAATCTCATTTTTACTTTTTCTTTCTATTAGTCCTGATGTACTTGATTTGCTTTCTTTTTCATCTAATTCTCTGTATATTACTGACCTTACATTTGCTTTTTCGATGTCTCTTATTCCATCATATCTCACATTTGTTTCATCAAAATGTACATCTCTTGAGATTTTAATTTCATTACTTTCTGGATCCCACAATCTATATCCATTTGGACTATATCCAATAAATCTCATTGCTTTTGCTCTTTCTTCAAATTTTGAGTTTCTTGGCAATACAATCATCCATGCTTTCGATCCAAATATTTTCATATTATCTATTTCTTATTTACCATAATACAACTCTGCTGGTGTTTTGAATTTTATAGCTGCTGATGGACATCTATTTATTTGAAACATTGCACATTTAACTGCCTCTCCCCATAATTCTTTCGGAAGGTTGGATTCCATCATTAATGCTCTTGCTTTATTATATACAGTCCTATTCATTATTTCTGATACTCCATTCATTTGTGGACTGTAAGGAATTGTGTACTCCATTTGTATCCCATTATTTATCGCAAATTCGTTTATTATTCTATTCTTAAATTCACCACCATTATCGCATCTTATCCTTTTTACTTTATTTTGTTTCTGTCTTTCTAAATATCTCACATAATCTATTAAGTTTTGAGTTGCTTCATGTTTATACTTCAACAGATATATTACTCCAAAATGTGTATAATCATCTACAATTATCTGGTAATATCTTTCTTCATTTATGCTGGGTACATTTTCTGGACCTGCAATGTCAGTGTGTAAAAGTTCGCAAACTTTTTCTGATCTTGGCATAACTACTGGATAGAATGGTAATCTCGTTGATTTTGCTCTCATGCAGACGTCACATCTTTTCTCATCATTTGGTAAATTTAAAGTTCTCAACCCATTTCTATTCAAATGTCCTAGTCTTTGATGCCATAGATTTGTATCATTTGCAGTTGTATGACATTCATTCTCTGTTTTTATTTTCAGTTGTAGTTTATATAATTTTCAAAATTTTTCTCCATACACTCTCAAGTCATTTTGTATAATTTTTACAACATTTCCTTGAAATATTACATGACTATTCCTCTCAACTAATTTACTTACTGAAACTAAGTTTTGCGTTAAATTAGGCACGATTAGGGCTCCAATGTCTATGCATCTGCCTTTTACTTCTGTCTCTAACATTCCTCTCTCATTTGCTTCTAAATACTCGCCATTCGCGACTTTTATTTTTACTGGTTCCTTCAATGTTTGAATTTTTGTCATATAATTTTTGTATTTATCCTGTACCATGTTGTCTGAAGCTCCCGAGTCTATTATAAACTCAACTATGTTTGACTCAATGTACTCATTTGTTATATGTATTGTTTCATCATACGCCGTGAACATATGTTTTGTAATGTTTGCTTGTCCATCTCTACCTCTATCATTTCTTCTGCCTCTTCCAAAAATATTTCCTCGAAAGTATCTACCTCTTTGATTACTCCTGCATTGATATGCTTTGTGTCCTTTTTGCTTGCATTTATAGCATACTATATTTTCCGTCGAAAAACTTGTCTCAGTACCTGTCTCGTGGTTTCTATTTTCACTATAACTTTTCATTTTTAGCTCAGCATCTAACAACCTTGCTTTCACAAAATCAACTGTGATATCCTTTTCTGTTGACATTGTTTCTAGTGATGTTATTACGTTTTCATAACTATCTGGCAGTTTTAATAATAAGTGACACACTTTATCAGACTCAGACATGCTTTCTCCAATTTCAATTTCATTTATTATGTTATCGAACCTTAGATAGTGTTCCTGAAGCTTTGTATCTTTATGACATTTCAAATTCAGCAATTTTCTTTTTAGTTGCAATTTATTGAAAACAGATTTTCGTTCAAAGATAGCGTCTAAACATTTCATCATGTCTAATGATGTTGTACATTTCTTTATATATGATATGTACTTATCTGATACACATTGTACGATTATTGACCTTGCTTTAATATCCATTTCCTTAGTTGGTTTCTCACTTTTTATCGCTTCTACAACTCCTTTTTCCTCCAACAGTAAATTGATTCGAAATTTCCATGTTTCAAAATTTACTTCCTCTTTCAGAAATGGCATCGCTTCATATTTTCTCATTTCCATTTTTATACTTTTGTTTTACTCTGACAGCTCAAAATTTTCTTCCCATTTAAATATTTTCATTTAATTTACCATTTTTCTTCTTTATATCAGCACAAATATGCGGCCCATAACCTTTTATGATATTGCAGAGGGCATACTGCTAGAGAAAACAATTATTATAGGTTTTCAATATTTATTTTACATGAGCCATCTTCTACAGAATTACCTTGACACCTTTCACCTACTTATAATATTTTCTTTACACCACAGACAAATACAAGTAGGTTACATACCTACTTAGCATATAATATAATAATAAAATCGTTTATTCAGGAAAAAAACACATGTACCTACAGGATCACAAAAATAAATACATACATTGTTAACAGTAAAAAATTATGAGTAGCTAGAAGAAGAAGAGACAGCTCATACAGAGCCAACAATACGAGAACTGCGTGATCGAAGCCAGATTAGACCTCCACAACGGTTCAGCTTTGATCAGTATGTTAATGAGGCTATATCTATTCCTGAACCGACTTCACGTCGAAAGGTCATGCGAAGCTCTGAAAAGATAAGTGGATCGTAGCGATGAATAATGAAGTTAAATAAATCTCTACGAGATAATCAGACTAGAGAACTGACGAACCTACCTAAGAATAGAAAAGCACTACGATGCAAATGGGTATTTAAGATTAAAAATAACCCTGATGATACAGTTGATAAGTACAAATCACGACTAGTTGCTGTTGGATATACACAAAAGAAGGGAATCGACAATGAAGAGATCACGAGACATATAGCCCAGTAGCCAAGTTAAGCACGATCCGAATTCTGGTGACTATTGCTGCAAATGAGGGTTTAGTACTCAGACAGTTTGACGTCTCTGTACTGTGACAGATCGTGTATACAAATTGATAAGAAGCTTATACGGATTGAAACGGCACCTTAGTGTTGGAATTAGTGTATCCACGATTTTCCTGTGGAATCAGGTTTCATCCGGAGTGAAGTAGACCCCTGTGTCTACGTCAGAGAAAGGGGACAAAAGAAAATGCTGCTCGCAATCTATGTAGATTCCTAGGCAAGTTCTTCCTTGCCTAGGACCTGCTAAAACGAAAATAAAAAAACACAATCCCTAAACCTGTCAATGCGGATGAACTGCAACATCATTGTATAGAAATGGTAGAGACTACCACAGGAAACAATGAATGTAATTATTTTCAACATGTCTAAGCGGATGGAATCTTTACTAAGAGCACGTCCAGGAAACAATCAATCTAGTACGATATTATTTTTTAAGTAAAAATGTTGTTTTTTTTAACTATTTTTTATAACTTTCTTTGATGACCTTCAAAAATCAACAATGTGCACTTTTTCTACAAAATCATACTCGCAAAAAGTTTACTAAATGCAATCTCGTATTAATTAACAAGGTGTATAGTAGTCACAGTGGATCTTTGTGTCTCTAAGGCCCTGCGCAGACGACAGACTATCCGTGACGCACTTTTTAGTCTGTGAAAATAGAACCTATGCAATTATATGCAGTAACGCACACGACGCGCAAAAAGTCCGGCGCGCAAAAAATCCGTGTAATTCGGGCAGACCGCACCGCGCCGCGGCGCGCCGCTCCCACAAAAAGTGTGTGAAAAAAATTGAACGTTTGCTTCAACGCGCGCTAACGCAGACGGCGCACACTTTAGTCGGCAATCTGCATTTGCTAGGGGTGGACGTAACGCACGCGATCTATTATCATGGCGCCAGAGGTCGATGTAACTATGTTAATTCAAGAAAGCGACTACGTCCCTACAGCTCTGCCGACAAAATGATCGAAGATGTGCTTGTGCGTCGTGTGCGTTGAGCCTGTGAAAAATCCGCGACCGACATTTTGCGCGCCATGCAGACTTTTTGTGCGCCGCAGACTCGATCGCACAAAAAGTGTGCCGTCTGCGCAGGGCCTAAAGTTGGCTGCAATACCCTCCGCAGTTGCTATTTTTGTATCAATGTAGGAGTAGATGATAGCATAATATAACTGCCTCTTTCACTCGCTTACGTTTGTCGCATCGTCCTATCTCGCTTACTATGTGCAGTAAACTCGATGACAAACTATTTCTTGCGTGATGAATAAGTTCGCAGAGGTGGTTCTCAGAGCCAACTTCAGAAACACGAAGATCCGCTGGGACTACTATATTTTTAAATAAGGAAAAGTGTCATATTAGAAGTTAAAAAAAAAAAACTATTTAAAGAAAAACTTCATTTTTATTTTGTTCCGCTAATTTTGCCGTTGTGTGTAGTATTGTCACGAGGTAGCTCTCAAAAACTAAAGACTTAAAAGCCTCTTACCAAGTCATCAAAATCCTAAAAACAAAAGGATCCTTTGCGTTAAAATATCTTTGCAACACCAAACGTCACAGACGTCAGCAGTGGATTTTTGGCGGGTATTTCAACCAAGGTGCGCTTTTTAAATTTTTGTCCAAGTTTTACATTGAATTTAAATACTGTAAATTGTGTATATTTGCTGTAAATAGATTGTTCTCGTCCTGAATATGGACGGGAATGAGGGGAGCGGGGCTGATCCCCTGAATCCCAAGATTCGAAAGCGGACTTTTGGCGCTGATGCTGAGGACCATGACAGCGGCGGCGAGGAAAGTGAATCTATTAATTAAGCGCCCTACTTTAAACCTAATTATAAAAGACTGTATCCAGAGCATTCGAGTAGCACGGAGTTATTTATTTATTTATTACTGAGTTTTAAGTGTTTGTAGAAAGCCAGGATAAAGAACGATTGGGAAATAAAAGCCCCATATATTTAAATCACATTTTCGCAGTGGACGTTAAAGGTGTGGTGGCGATACGCCGTGTCAATGCGCATAAAATAGTAGTTGTGTTCAAACAATACGACACGGCCAACAATTTCATCAACAGCGTGACCTTCCTAGAAAAACATAAGATGATACATTCCCGCAACCCAGATAGAACGAGTTGGCATCATCAGGTTCGTGCCAACAAATATTTCCAACAAGAAAGAAAAAATGTTTATTTGCGCCCGGCACGACGCATACCATAAAAAAAAACAAAGGAAAACTTAAATACAAATACAGAGTATGCGTCACAACCACGCCAAACGGTCATCGCTCAGCATAATGCTGGGACTTGCGTGCAAGACAGAGCTGGTTTTCAGCGATAGCCGGTGTCGACTAGGTGACGCCGAAACAATGAAACATTAAGGGCAAGTGACGGAGCGAACATGTTCTATTTATAAATAAAAACAAATAAATAAGTAAAAAGAAATACAAAAGACGTTACCTGTAACTATATCCAATTTCCGTTGGGCATCTATAAGATACTGCCGCAAACGTGATCTGAAAGTATGGATGGTGCCTAACACTCTTAATGGTGGAGGGATATTATTCCACACTTTAGATGCAGCGTATCGAAAACTGCCCCTGAAAGCTGCTGTCCTATGAGACTGAGTTGAGAGCTGCTGAGCACAAAGCCTGGGCGCGCATTCCCGTCTACTAGCCATCCAACTGAGCTTGTCGTACAAGTCGAGGTACTTGTACGACAAGCTCAGTTGGAATATGAGTCTTAATAACACCAAAAAGAAGACAAGCTAGGTGCAACTTACGCCTCGACTTCATTTTAAGTAAGCAGTGTTTGTTTAGAAAGGGGGTGACATGACTTATCTTGGGAACTATCAAATCTAAGACTGCTGTCCATACACAACTCCAGATTTCGCGCCTCATCAACTCGTTCAATAGGCTCCCCCATTAAAAACAAACTAAGGCTTGCAGGCAGCTGCCTCAACTGCTGCCTCGAACCAAACAACATATACATATTTGGTTTTCAATGGATTTAATGCCAAACAGTTCTCGTCTGACCAGGCAGAGAGTCTTCCTAGATCGTCGTTTAGGTCTAATAGCCGACTCATAATCATCTGGTCTGAAAGACGGCATAAATGTGATATCTGCATTTCTGAAGGCACTTTATTATATCTGCACAGTAAAGAATTAAAAGAATTGGGCCCAAAATTGAACCTTGAGGAACTCCTCTTTCTATAGAAGTGAGGCCTGAAGTCAAAGTGGTACCGTCCGCCAAACGTAATTCCACGAGTTATTTTCTGTCACTAAGGTAACTGTGGAACGTCCACTGGATAGCATTTTCGTCAAAACCATAGATAGTACTTTAACTTTGACATTAACAGTAAGACGTTGATTCAATAAATAAATGCGCGTGTAGTCAAGTAGCACCATCAGTGAACACATGCCTTTGTCTTGGGCAGCCAGAATGCTGTCCGTAACGTCCAGCAAAGCCGTAGAAGTGCCTCGGTGTTTCCTGAAACCGGATTGAAGGTCAGGCAACACCTGGTTGTTTTCCAAAAACTGAGTTAGCTGATGGCAAACTACCCTCTCCATTACCCTTGATAGACAAGGCAAAATATTGATGGGCCGCAAATCTTTGACTTGTACAGGTCATAAGTGATTTATTTCTTAACAATTATATTGTGTAGAAAAAATAAGCAAAATAGAACACAACCATTAAAAAAAGATCGATTAAATTGAGTGAAACAACAGTATCTCAATAATTAGTTTAGTTAGTTTCGACGGGCTATTTCCGCAACTCCACGACTAAGCGCGTATTTTGCGTACAATCATTAACAACAATCATTTATAGAAAATTTGATTTAAAAAATAGAGTCAAACGTAAAATTCAGTAGGTAATTATTAAAAAAAGATCAATAATGCCACATATTACAATAGAACATTTGAATATAATAATAATTTACTTTCCATTTTAAATTCATCCAGTCGAATATATAACAAAAAATTAAACAAAATCAATGTCAAAAATATAATTGAAACAATTTAAAAAAAAAACATTGATAATGTCTCTCATACGACAAAAAATAATAATAATGATAATAATCCGAATTTTTTCTAAATCCCTCCAGTTAAAATAAAAAATAAAATTAAAAAAAACAATTACAAAAATATACCTAATTCATTGATAATAATAAAATTATTCAAATTCCAAATCATAAAGGTAAAAAATAAAAATAATAAGAAAAATTCGATGTCAAAAATAAAATTAAATAGTACCTAATTTATAAGTAGAACAATAATGTCACGTATCCACCTAAAATAATAATACTCCGTTTCAAGTGTATATCAGTCATAAAAAAAATAAACGGCTTGGATTCTTGAAGGGGCCTAACTGTGGCAATTTTCTATTGGTAGGGAAACTCAGAAGAAAGAATTGTACACAAAGCTTTCTTCTGTCTACAAAATTGTGGCAATCAGAAGATTTACAAGGAAAGTGGGACAGAAAAGGGTACCACTTCAGACAGTCTGCATAACATTTTTGTCAAATTCTTTACCAGACTCAATTCAATATGACCTTTTTTCAAATAGAGTTTTTGACTATATTCAACCCCTGTTGCAGTGCTATCGCTGCTTCAAATTCAACCACTCTGCCAATATAAGTAATGGTAAACAGCGCTGCAGCTGCTGAAAAAAAGAAAAAGTAACTTATGCCAACATAACTAATACAAACAATACAAAGAAGGAAACTGACTTCCCTCCTTTGGCGGACTGCTCCAAGATTGCTCTAAATAAAAATGTAAATAATGTAAATAAAGAACTTGTACTAAATAAGAACAAAATGAAATTGTACAATGTAGTTTACATACACACCAATAGATTAAAGAAACCGTGCCGGAGAAGAAAACTGCTATCAAAGATATGCTCATCAAAAATTTGTCAACTTAATTGATTTGAGTTCCAACATTATAACTACCTTATGTATTGCACAGTATAATGCTCAAAGTTTAAATAATAAAAAACCTTTATTAAGTAATTTTCTACGAAATCAAAATATAGATATTTGTCTAATGAATGAAACTTGGCTAAAAGACCAACAAAGTTTTAGAATAACTGACTATAATTTCCACCATAAAAATTCAGCTTACAGTCATAATGGAGCAGCTATATTAATAAAGCCATACTTAAAGTGTAAGGTTTTAGACACTCGTTTCTATGAAGATATTCAGACAATTGCAATTTCTGTATTTACAGAAATAGGCGACATAACAGTTTTGTGTGTATATTGTCCACCTACATCTGGGCATATAAGAATAAATCGATTGCAGAATATTATCAGGGACCTCCCTAAACCTATATTCGTAAATGGTGATTTTAATGCCCATCATATTGCCTTCGGATGCGTGTCCACAAAAGGCAGGGGCAAGATTTATATAATTTAATTGACTTATGTATAATTAATAATGGTGACTTTACTACATTCAATCGCCCTCATTGCAATCCATCGGCAATTGATGTCACTTTCGTTAGTCCAAATCTTGCGCCACTTTGTGAGTGGTCTGTTCATGATGACGCAATGGGAAGTTATCATTACCCAACTATTACAAAACTTGCAATTTGTGCTGACAAATATCAAGTTAATCCACCTGTTGACAGATTTTTGTACAATCAAACTGATTGGAATAATTTTTTTGAAAAATCCAAAAATGTTTTCCATGACATGACAATTGATGAAGAGGATCCAATGTCTACTTACCTCGAATTTTGTACTCGCCTACTTTGGAATCACCATTTACTTCAAGGCATCAGCCTTGAAGTAAATGGTGATTCCAAAGTTGGTTAAAACTAGTGATTTTAGAAGTAGAATTCCAGCTCCTTGGTGGAATTCTATTTGTGAGCAAAGTGTAATTGCATCTTATACTGCTCTGAAACTGTACAGAAGTGACCCAACTATAGATAATTACATTAATTATAAGAGATTAGATGCGTTAAGAAAACGTAAAATTTCAGAACAGAAGATTGGTTGGAACAACTTTTGTAACACTTTTAATAGAACTACTCCACTAAGTAAAATTTGGAACCTTATTTAAAGGATTATTAGATTTGTTAAAGGCATCAGTTCTGGTAACAAATCATACAGGGATTAATTTATTCAACCATTTTTGACAGAAATATCTGACCTATAGGAACCTCGTAGATAGTAGTGAATAAAAGCATTATTTTGACCTCAATAGTGACAACCCAAACACCAAATTTTTATTGGATCCTTTTACATGGACTGAATTCTTAATGAGTTTGCAATCTAGAAAAAATACAACCCCAGGTTTAGATGATTTCTCTTGCATACTGATTAAAAATCTTAATGATGATGTAAAACATTTATTCTTAAAAATTCTTAAGTCTTTGGTGTAAGCCAAATAATACCAGAATCATGGAAAACACAGTGCGTGATTCCCATATTAAAACCCGACAAACCACCAAATTTAGCTAGCAGTTATAGTCCAATCTCGTTATCCTCATGTCTTGGAAAGATCTTTGAGAATATGTTGAAGAATCGTTTGGACTGGTACTCTGAATCCAATAACATTATTCCACCTGTGCAACATGGAGTTAGGCGCGGTCATAGCTCTGCTGACAGTTTCACTTCCTTAATAGCAGACCTGAAAAGGGCAGAAAATGGCAAGTTACATACCGTTTGCGTATTTTTGGATTTACAAGGTGCTTTTGACAATATTGACCCTGGCATACTTGTCAAAATATTGACTGGTAGTTTAGATTTACCTGGACTTGTGTCCAAATGGATTTATGACTTCTTGAGTAACAGAAAACTCTTTGTCAAACATATACAATAACATCCTTTATGTACCAGAGTTGGCCAGTAAAGGTACAATGCAAGGTGCAACTCTGTCGCCCTTGATCTATATCTTGTACACTTGTGAAATATGTAAATATATTGATACTCAGAATGTAAATATATTGCAATTTGCTGACAATTTAGTTCTGTATAGTTCAAATTCCAATTTATGTGCAGCTATTGATACTGTAAATATAGCACTACAAAAACTTTATGATTAATATAGTAATAAGCTGCATCTTAAAATTAATGCTTCAAAAAGCAGTGTTATGATATTTGGACATGACAACCCTACTACTGATGTTATAATATATACTACAGAGAGCATTCAAAGAGTTAACCAGCATAAGTTCTTAGGTATTGTCATTGACAATACCTATGATATTTCAAAAAATTCTTACAAAGGGATAAATGTTCTGAGATGCCTTCTCTCCTGGGGATCTGATCCAAAAATATTGTCAATACTGTACAAAGCAATTGTAAGAAGCCACTTTGATTATAGCACTTTAGCTTATATTAATTGTACATATGTACATAGATTGGATATAATTCAAAACAAGGCTTTGAGAATCATCTCTGGAGCAATGTGTTCAACTCCCATAAGAGCCATGGAAGTTGAAACCAAAATCATGCCCCTTATTCTGAGGAGAATATTGCTATGTGAAAGATATTGCATCAAACTTTTATTAATCAATCAATCAATCTTTATTCGTGAACATAGGTATTACAATAAAGGTCTTATGTTTACATTTCAGTCGAGCTCTATGTCCTATCAATGAAATTGGTGTTCAAATATATTAGGTTTTTTAGTAATAAATCTGAATACAATACAGAGTCAAAATCAAGTAGATAATGTCTATTAAATGTAGGTATTATTTATAAATAATTAATCAATTATCATTTATTTTACATGCATGTCAATGGTAAAATATTTTAAGAACTAGTAAAGTCATATTGTAAAAAATGTCAATTAAAAGTACCAATTATTAATTAAGAATTAAACAATTATAATTTATTTTCACATGCATGTCAATGGTAAATTTGTCATTATCTAATAATTATGTTATCAACAGAATAGTCCCTCACCTGGTTAATGACTCTGGTACATTGTCCTCAGCAGATGAACTGTTGAGGGGCATAACTCCACAGTTGTGCCGGATATATCTGGTAATATATAATAAATGCACAAGGGTTAAAAAACAGTCACAGTGGCCTTACTATGCCCATGACTATGTTAGTATAACTCATCCGATTCATGTCCTAGAACACAGAGTCATAAGTAATAATGACATGCTAGAATTTTTATCAGAAAATAATAAGTATTATACTCTATACACTGATCGCAGTAAGGAAGATGACCATGTGAGATCTGCTTTATATGATCCTCAAACAAGGTTCACTCAAAGCTTTGTTCTGGACAATGAATGCTCAATATTTACTGCAGAAGCCTATGCAATCCTAGAAGCGTTAAAGTTAATAAGTCATATTCACCAATCTTATAAAACTCTTCTTAATTTTAACTGATTCATTGAGTGTTTTGAAAGCTTTAAAAAATTTGAAGTTGAATTTTAAAACTAATTATATTTTGTACATTATTAAAGATTAAGTATATAAGTTAAATTGTAAGGATATTGAGATATCCTTTATATAGATCCCTTCGCATATAGGTATATCTGGCAATGAAGTAGCAGATAGAACTGCAAATAAGGGGATAAATTCACTGGATGTTCAATATGTAACTAGTATACCGCATTCAGATTATTATAGCTCCATAAACGAAGAATTGAAAAATCTCTGGGTTGAAACGTGGAATTAAGACCAAGAGCAGAAAGGAAAGTGGTACGTAAGTATCCAAACAAACTTACCAAGAACCATGGTACAACGACCAAGAGTCAGCCAGCCGACACTTTATCACCACGATTAACAGGCTTCGCTTTGGCCATACCATCACATCTGCCCACTTATCCCGTTTGGGCGTAATTTCAAGCGATTCTTGTAATTTCTGTAACACACCGCAAGCTGACGTTGAACATCTGATTTTGAATACCTAGTCAAAAATTTGCAATAGAAAGACTATACTTGCCAGTGAATTGAGTGATATCCTACCAAATAATTCCTCCCGCCGCCTGAACGATATTCTGAAAAACTAAAAAGTGTTTTGTGCCGATTTTTTTAAAAACAGTTGTGGAAGTGTGTAGTGCACAAATCAAGTGTGTAAACTCTTAAAACTTCAAATTAAGACTTTTCTATTAAAGACTTGGCTTAAAGGTCTCGTAACCAAGCCAAATATTAAAAAAAATACGTCAGCAGTCAGTCGATTGTCAATAATGTCAATTCAATATATTTGTTTTGTAGACTTTTGGGACTGACTGATTATAAATAGATTTTATTGTTCCAAAAAAGTAATATTTAAATGTAAACACCTCATTTTAAATCATCAATACGATGCTGACATTGTACTATCTGATGAGAAAAACGAAAAAAGAAAAATCTAAGTTGAGTGCTACCGAATATTATAAAAATATATATGTAAATAATTGTAAACGTTTGAAAATAAAGGGCGACTCATTATCTAAATGCAGAGTATGTTTACAAGAAGGTTGTATGCCGATTTTCGGGACCGAAGACAGTGTTTATATTGTAGAAGTATTGTTGGCAGTCGCCAATATAGAGGTAAATGAAAATGACGGGTACCCAAAGCTCCTGTGCGGCACATGTGACGAGTTTATTAAAGGGGCTATATTGTTCAAAAAAATAGCGAGAGAATCGGAGGAATTTCTCAATCAGCCTGTGAAAGAGGAAACTGTTGATGACCATGAGCAATACGATCAAGATTTTAGCGACGGTAGCATCCATGATACGAAACAGCCAGAAAAGTGGGTAGTGCAAAAAGAAGAGCTTGGTCAGGAGAAACACGAAAAAAAAGTTAAAAAGAGGTATGCATCAAAATTAAAAGTTACTTGTAACATATGCAATAAAATCATGAATAGGTCCTATTACAAAGAGCATATGACCATGCATGACCCTGACCACAAGAAGTATGTTTGTGATGTGTGCGGGAAATCATTCAGACTGAGATGTGCACTACGCAACCACAGCCTGAGGCACGGCAATGAATTCCCATTTAAATGCCAACTTTGTCCATATAGAGGAAGATATTCTGAGTTACTCAGAACCCATATGAGGACTCACACAGGGGACTATCGGTACATGTGTACAGAATGTCCTGCTAGGTTTCTGTTTAAGAGTAATTTAAACAGCCATGCATTAAAACATAAGGAGCCTAAACTCCACTGTGACGCTTGTAAAAGGGCTTTTCACACTAAACTGATGTTGCAAAGACATTATGAAGCTGATCATTTGGGAATTAGAAATCATGTGTGCAATATTTGTGGAAAAGCATTTGGATACAGGAATGCAATGATGAAGCATCAGAGACATGTTCATAAGAGAGAAAAGCTATTGTTTGGCCGAATACCAGCTTATTTGGAAGCTCAACATGAAAATGAGGGTGGTAGTTGAACTGTAACAAGTTTAAGTGTATTCAATAAATAATCTTGAACAAACATAATTTTTCGCAAATTTCTTATACTTAATATTTACTTATGGAAGAGCTTCTGGCTAATAGTAAGACAGGTATATGACCAAAAATTGCAAGCATTTTCTGTAGGCTGCTGAGTGACCGCGTGTTGCAGCATTAGTTATTACTAGCTGTGCCCGCGACTTCGTTCGCGTGGTTGTCGAGAGCAAAACAACGTCGTTTAGATAAGAGTATATCACCTTTTTGATGATTTAGATAAGAGTCCTGACTTTGGTATAGTTGATTACGTTAATGCTTCTCTATATACTATGTTAGCGGTGGAATTACCCGGAGCATATACAAAAAGGTTGTTTGGGTTGCTAACACGTGATAGAGAAACATAGAGTTGGCCGTGTGAAAAACAATCAAAAGTAAGGTCTACACCCGCAACGGATAACGTCTGGCCTTGGGCTTTATTAATAGTCATAGCGTAACAGAGGCTTACAGGAAATTGCACACGTTTGAAAGTAAACGGAAAATTATTGGGGATAATGGGTATCCTGGGAATGAAAACAACATCACCGGAGCCGCAACCTGTTAAGATTTCGGCTTCGATGACATTTCGTTGGAGATTTGTTACTCTCAACCGAGTTCCATTGCATAGTTTTGGTGGGCTTAAATTTCTGAGTAGAATGATTGGTACTCCGACTTTTAAATAAATTTTGTGTGCTGGAAGACCTGGTGTATTTAGAGAGTCTAAAAACTCTACTGGATAGTGGGTGGCATCTCCTTCTTCTAAAACCATGTTAATAGATAAATATTCCCTACTTTCTCCAGAAACATGTACCAATATTTGAGAATTTATTGCTGCTGCTTGGTCGTTGCGAGGTGCCAAAATAGCTCGTTGGCATAGCCAAGCAGCGTCATGGTTCGAGATCTCTGATGGATCTCCGTATACAGAGGAAATGAGTTCCTGCTGTGAGGCAACAGAAGAACACAGGCTTTCGACTAAAGTTACTTTACCTCCTTCTTGAGTCGGGTATGTGCCGTTACCAATTTGAAGTAGTAAATTTGAGAAAACCTGCGCGTTTGCGTCACCTCCCAAATATGCTCGCATATTAAAGCTCAAATTAGTTAATATGACACTACGCCATAAAATAGAGCTCTTTAAACAGGCACCTATTTCATCGGCCCTCGTTCCTCTGGGTATTATAGGGAGTGTCTGCCTGAAGTCTCCACAGAATAGCACCGTTAAGCCTCCCATCGGTCGGTCATTTTGTCTTATATCTCGCAACGTTCTATCTACAGCTTCCACAGCTTTACGATTTGCCATCGTACACTCGTCCCAAACGATAAGGGCGCAATCGCGTAAAACCCTTGCTTTATCACTATTGCGAGACACGTTGCAAACAGGGTTTTCTGTGCGGTCCAAGTCGATTGGTATTTTAAATGTTGTATGTGCAGTTTTTCCTCCTGGTAATAAAGTGGCAGCTATTCCTGAGGAAGCGACGGCAAGGGCAATTTTGTTTTGGCTCCTTATTTGAGCCAAGATAACTTTAGTGAGGAAAGTTTTACCTGTTCCACCAGGTGCATCTAAAAACAGCATTTCTCCTAATGAATGTTCTACACTACAGCATACTCTATCAAAGATTTGACGTTGTTCTGACGTCAAATTTGAACAGCCATTTCGCAATATTTCTGCTAACTCTTCGGGGTTGTAATTTATTTCAGATGTATACTCCCTATTAATTCGTTCCCCACCAACTGTCGGTGTCGGCAAGCCGTATTGACTGAGGGGGTTCCCTCCTATACTTGTAACTATATCTTGTATAGCCAGCAAAGCCCTATTATGGCAGCTTTCACGTACTTGGTCAGAAGTTTCACTATTTATATTTTGCTGTCTCAAAAAATCTTCGGCAAACGCGTCTTTATATTTTTGCCACAACTGCCCAGCGTCCGATAGGCCACAAAATGTCAACAAAATGGCAAATAAATGGCGCAAACGATGTGGACTATCACTGACGCATGCTTCGGCTAAAGCATCATCCCAATGCTGATCGCCATCTAATAAATGCCGTGCGCGGCAAGCAGCTTGAAATGTGGGATATTCTATATCGTCCACTTTGCGGAGCTCAGCAAAAGAAGTAGGTCCTCGCACTGTGTGAAGAAGAAGGCGTAAATAATAACACTCTGCATTATTTGGGTGCACCGTGTATACTCTTCCAATCACGTGTTCTTTAAAAATGCCGGACTCGCCTTCTACAGCAGTTCCACGTCTCCTGCGATTAAAAACACCTTGCTGCTTGTTATAAGTATAATAATGTGGCACTTCATTGTACAACAGAGACTTAGCGAAATTGTCTCTTTCGCAAAGGCGAAAGAATGCGAGCAAGGTGGTTTGTCTTGGGTTGTTCATTCTTTCTGCCACATTTTCTGGCTGAAAGTAAACTCGCTGCCCGCCTTCCAGGTGCACGTCAAGATGGATGACTGGCGGATACCTTTCATGAATAGGGAAACTCAAAATGCGCCAAACTGCCTCCGAAGAGCTTATGTATCGGCCAGATTGATACCTTGTCACTTCATCAAATTGGTTGTTATTTCTTAGTGCTATCATGGCTTGATCACTACCTTTATTAACATATTTACATATATATTTTATAGATTCGACGCTATTACAAATTTCAACATTAATGTGTGCTTGAAAAGCGTTTGACAAAACTGGAGAATACGGTACCACCCAACTATTATTTAGAATTATTTCTTGTCCACGGAATCTGACAGTAGCTGTGAAACCACCTTGTGACGGTGATCTTCGCCGGTATTGCGGATACCCATTTTCCCCAGCCATAGTTAGTTCTTTCAGTGCTCTGGGGTATTTTTTTGAGCATTGACCATCTTTCATGCACGGTGATTCCCTGTTTAAGAGGCCACATGGCCCGTGAACCATATGTGTTTTTACTATGTCATGCAAAATCGGATCTGCATTATAGTCCGGAAATTCTGCACTTATGACACTGTCTATAGCATCGGGACGAATTTTTTCTTCCAGCCACAGAAGAATGTGCGCGTGGGGTAAACCACGCTTTTGCCACTCGACGCTATACATAAAACAAAGAGTTGAACCGAAAACTTTCTCCTTTGTAAGTAGATTAATCAAGACTTTGAGTTTTAAATGAAAAATCCTAGCAATAATGTCATGTCTGTCGTATGACGCCTGTCCTGTGAGAAGTGCCTGGCAAATCTCCGTCCACTTTGGATTTGTTGTAAATGTTATAAAAAGGTCCGGCCGGCCGTATTTACGGACGTAACAAAAAGCATCTTGCGTTCGTTCGTGCATATACCGCGGACCGCCTGTGAAACTGGATGGCAAAATAACCAATCGACCCAAGTTTTCGACGTTATTATCTGATTGCATGGCGTCCCGCAAGTGCACGTATTCTTCAGCGCGTAACCGTCGCTGGTTAGTGCGAATATACACTAAACGTTCAGTTTCTATTTTTGCGTACATGTCCACAATAAATTGGCTGAACAAACCACGAAATCGTTGCAAATATACGAAACTGTTTTGCCTTATTTGTAAAAGGTAGAAATAGTATTGTTGAGCAGATATTTTTTTTTGATAATTAGTGACTCTCGTAGTAGGGTTCACTTGGTACAGCCCAAAATTGTACCCATCTTCACCATGACAATAGATTAGTGGATATTGCAGGGCGTCGTAAGCTCGGTGGGTTTCCAAAATGCGTTGAAGGCGATCGTCGCGTGTACGCAACACGATATCACGTCTCTCACACTCCTGGTCGACTAAAACAACTGCAACTTCATCTGCGACGGGTGCATTGTGTCTTCCACGGTGTTCACCCACAGGACGTCTATCGGCACTTATAACAATTTTGAAATCATTGCTGCCTTGTGGAATTGACTCCAATGCAGCTTTGAATTCACGAACGTACTGGTTAACGCGATGCAGCAATTCTTGAAGTTGACCCAAAAGCTCAGCATTGAGCTGGGGAAAATTGTGATTTCTAACATTGAGCTGTTGCGTGTAATCGGATACAAAATAAATTTGGAGAAATTTGGGTTCATTTTCTGGCAGCAAAGATCCAATAAGGTGATAAACTTGACCTTGTACTTTGAAGGTTGGCATGAACGGTCCTTCCGTTATTTGTTTTGCCCCAAAGGAAGTCATTTGGAAAGCACTGTTATATAAACGAATATTATCCAAAAAACGGTTCGACTGGGGATGATCGCCATTCAGGAGACTTATAAGTAAGTGTGGTGGATCTTGGAAATTTGGAAGAACAATTTTTCCATTTGAGCAGCACATTCCATCTGTCTCTTTCCTCCATTTCAAAGCATGACAAAAATTACAAATTTCTCTCATGTCACCCACGAAAGTAAAGCCAGCATAATTAATTCTAGACGAATATGTGAACCCTGATTTTTCCCTATTGTCCCAAGGTAATAAAATATTTGCATCGTCATTTTCCATGGACTCATCAGCTCCGCTATTTGTTTCTCTATTCATATGGTATCGAGCTCGTTCTATTTCTAGGCGAGATTGACGTTGTTCTGCTGTTTCTGCTCGTCTTAGTTCATCTATTCTTTCCCTTTCAGATGCAAGATAACTTTCATTGTTTCTTTGTACACCTACATAGTTATGTCTAGCTATTTCTAATCGTTCTTCTCTTTGGGAGAGAGATTCAGACTCGCGCGAGAGAGCGTGTCGCTCTCGGTCAGATGACAGACGTGCTTGGCGTTCCTCGATACTCTCTTGAGAACGCAAAGTCGCGGTCCGAGTTCTTTGCGAACTTAAGCGCGACTCCCTTTCTGTGAAAGTCTCTGACTCGCGTGAGAGAGACTGGCGCTCCCGATCAGCAGACAGCCGAACTTCGCGTTCCTGGATATTCTCTTGAGAACGCAAAGTCGCGGTCCGAGTTCTTTGCGAACTTAAGCGCGACTCCCTTTCTGTGAATGTCTCTGACTCACGTGAGAGAGAGTGGCGCTCCCGATCAGCAGACAGCCGAACTTCGCGTTCCTGGATATTCTCTTGAGAACGCAAAGTCGCGGTCCGAGTTCTTTGCGAACTTAAGCGCGACTCCCTTTCTGTGAATGTCTCTGACTCACGTGAGAGAGAGTGGCGCTCCCGATCAGCAGACAGCCGGTCTTCGCGTTCCTGGATACTCTCTTGAGACCGCAAAGTCGCGGTCCGTGTTCTTTGTGAACTTAAACGTGACTCCCTTTCGGTGAACGTTTCCGATTCACGTGAAAGAGCGATGTGCTCTCGGTTAGCAGATAACCGTGCTTCACGATCTTCTTCCGATTCCTGAGACCTACAAAGTCTCATCCTTTTCGCATTTCGGCTACGCAGCGAAAGGTTAGTTTTTTTTCTTTGAGGCATTTTCAAGGAAAATTAAAGCAATAAACAAAACTAACAACACTTATGACTGAATAGCCTACAAACTTAAAAGAACGGTGCGTCGAACAGTCTAGTGTGACAACGTATCGTCTGTTCGTGGTCGTGACTCAACGAATTGGCAACACTAACTTACTGTATAACGATTGGCACTATTGGATTCAAACTACGAAGTAAATCAAATACAATCTTAACTTCGTACTTCAAACCAATGACCAAAGTTGACCAAACGAAACCAATAAGATAAGCAAATACTTTTTTTTCGACCAATTTAGAAAATCGATAAACCAAGCAACCAAAGAACTTTTACGACACACGCAAGAACTTTTAAGACACCTAACGAAACCCAATTTGCCTAGTAAACACGGTGGACGTCATCCTCGCGCGGAAAATCTTAACACCGCGATTCAGAAAATGACGTCATTTGCACAACGCCATCTATCGGATTTAGATTTCAACTATCAACATTAGTTCTATTTTTAGTCTTAAGATGTCGTTGCAAGTACTATACTTAATTGCGTAACGTAATATTTTACTTCTTGAACTCACTAAATTAATCATATCTTTTGATAGAGTGAACCGATTTCGATGAAACAAAAACTAAGTTAAACCTCAAGTTGCGTATAATTTTTGTATATAAACATTGTCAGCATTGAATTCGTAGATTTTACGTGATGTGCGCACAAACAAACAGACAAACAGACAAACAGACAAACAGACAAAAATTTCAAAAATGATGGAAATGGGTTCTGTTACTTATCTTTTCACACGCTGGCTATTTTTTGTTTCAATTTCTTCAATGTACAAAAATGACTTTTCTACAGATTTATTATATGTATAGATTAGTGACCGACCAAAGATTCGATTTTGGCAAGTTTCGGCAAAAAAATCTAGATTCGGTACCATTTTCGGTTTCGGCAGAAAAACTACCGAACCTTCGGCCGCACCGAAACTCAATGTTCGTGAATTGTCGTACGTCGTTCGGCTCACTCGTAGTTGCCCCGCTCTCTCCGATCTCAGTCGTTATTATGCTGAGAACGCTCCCAAACCTAATCAGCATAAATCTAATCCAAAAAATGCAAAAATGCAGTCGTGCGCCTTTGACCTTCGTAACAGACAAGCGGGCCGATTACACATCTCGTAGCAGGGGGTGCCAATCATCCACAGGCCCCATCTATCTGGATTGTTACATTCGATAGGTCCCTTAACTATGGGATGAATTGCGAGAATGTTAAAATGCAGGTTTTAGCTTTTTTTGTTACGAAAAATTCTTTATTTATATAAAAAAATACATAGCTGAAGTAGGTAATTAAAAAATAAGTAACAGTTACACTAGTATTAATAACAACACTTTTACAGGCTAGGAACACCTTTATAAGTGTTGTGTATCTAAAATGTAAGTACTTAATAAACTAATTAGAAAACTTTTACACAATTTGTTCGGGATTTCATCAGGTTAGCGGGAGATGTAAAAAATACGCCTTGATTGTTAAGTAAAATTCGTATAATGAAAAAAACATATTACTGTTGGTAAATGTTTAAAATATAATAAAAATAGAAGGTAACAGCCAAAACACACGTAGCTGCACCAGTGATATGATTATAGATATTTATCATTCTGCGCAAACATACCCCCGGGCGTTGAAAGCCTGTCTTTCAACCAAAATTGTCAGTCTCGGAGAAAATGGGTAACGGACAAATCTTGCTGAACGATCTGCGGAGCAGACCAGTAGAAGTCTTGATGTCTGCGACTCTGATTACGCCATCCGGGCCTGGATAAGTAGCAACAATCCGACCCATTTTCCACTTCAGCGGCGGCATGTTGTGTTCAGCTTCAGAGAACCCTTACACGTGCGCCTTTCGTCCTGAGTTCCCGTGTTACCTAATGTGAATTAAGAAATAAATAAATCGAGAAAGTGTATCTTTAGAGAATTAAAAACTTATTGGTTCATTTACAGGCTTACAGTTACAATTTCTCGATTCGTAACAATTTGTCCGCAATATTTCAAAATATAGATGCAAACAATACCAAACTTTTTTAGTGTGTTTTCATCATCATCATTTCAGCCGAAAGACGTCCACTGCTGGACATAGGCCTCCCTCAGGCGTCGCCACATTGACCGATCCCGTGCGTCTCGCATCCAGCGCCTTCCCGCAACCTTAACTAGGTCATCGGTCCACCTAGTGGGAGGCCTTCCAACGTATCGTCTTCCGGTTCGCGGTCGCCATTCCAGAACTTTTCGGCCCCATCGGCCATCTGTTCTGCGAGCAATGTGCCCTGCCCACTGCCACTTAAGTTTAGCAATTCTCCGGGCTATGTCGGTAACTTTAGTTCTCCTGCGGATATCATAATTTCTGACGTGATCACGCAAGGAAATTCCGAGCATAGCCCTCTCCATTGCCCTTTGGGTGACTTTAAGCTTTCTGATAAGGCCCATTGTGAGCGACCATGTCTCGGTCCCATAGGTGATCACCGGCAACGCACACTGGTCAAAGACTTTTGTCTTGAGACACTGCGGTAAATTGGACGAGAAGATACCACGCAACTTCCCGAACGCCGCCCAGCCGAGTCGGATTCGACGGTTGACCTCTTTCTCGAAGCTGGACCTACCCAACTGGACATTAGTTTTAGTTTTTTCCTTTATGTACTTATGTATGTCGTTTATAGATGCTCTCTGTTCAGTGTTATTGATAAGCAGTGTAATGCTACTTTTAAATTTAATAAAGCAACGCCCGAGCATATCTCCAAAATAATACCTAGAGTCACTGGACTGCAACAATTCGCCATCTTTAGATATGGTATTTATTTATGATAAGGTCAAAGACTAAGGTAAAGAAAATTAACAACTTCATGAGTGCTACGATAGCATCCTTCTACATATATAAACGTGAAAATTTTTGAGGATGGATGGATGGATGTTTGTTATTCTTTCAAGTAAAAACTGCTGAATGGATTTTGATGGAACTTTACAGAAATAAAGCTTATACATATGATTAACACATAGGCTTTAATTTATCAAGACATGGGAAAAGTACTAATAAAACGCGGTTGAAGCCGCGGGCGACAGCTAGTATTTTATAAATTTATGTAAAAAACCGAGATTTTCCTCATATTGTATTTATTTATTTAAATAGCAAAATAATAAAATAGGTATGTTTAAAAAAATCCATGTATCGCAAACAAAAGAGAGGAACAGAAACGGCGCAGATGCACATCGTGACTGTGACAAGAAGGCTACCCACTTTGTCCATGGCATGTGGCTGTACTTTGGGGAACCCACAGCACGGCGCTGATTTATCAATGATAAGGGGTTTTTTTTTTTTTTTTGATATGATTGCGCTTGACCCCTATCTCAGCTGATGGTAAGCGATGATGTGGTCGACGATGAAGCACGCTTGCCTAGAAGAAACCTAATCAATCTTGACTTGAAGAATCCCAGGTTGTAGCTAACAGGAAATACAGACTCCGGCAGGGAATTCCACTCTTTTGCTGTACGCATAATAAAAGTATTCCTAAAACGTTTGGTGCGTATGGGTGGGATGTCCACCATTTACCGATGACGCATCGCCGTACGTCTTGTAGTCCGATGATGGAACGGGCTAGGAGGAATTAGTTTATGCAATTCCAAGTACGCACACTTCTCGAAATGTAACCGATAAAAAAGCCGACAGGCTGGCAACTCGGCGCCGATGTTCGAGGTTCTGGAGCCTAGATTCGACCAGTACTTCATAACTTTACCCCCATGAACCAAGTCTGGTAGTATGTAGGTAAGTAAGTATACAAAAATATGGAACAAATAATATTATTATTTGTTATTACGAGGGCGGCACTGAAAATTTCGGGAATCAAGGAAGTGACACAACATTACTATTTAAAAATGTATTTATTGCTTTTCGAAGTATTCTCCGCGAAATTTGACACATTTTTCCATGGAACCAATCCTTGATGCAACCATTCCATTCGGAAGTTGGGGTCTCCAAAATGGCCGTTTTGTAGGCGTCCACAGCTTCTTCAGGTGATGAAAATCTCTGAACACGCAATGTATTCTTTATTTTAGGAAAAGTATAGAAATCATTAGGGCTTAGGTCGGGGCTGTACGGCGGATGGTCTAATAATTCTATGTTTTCTTGCTCTAAAAACTCTTTTGTTCTGTGCGCGGTGTGAGAACTCGCACTGTCGTGATGGAGGATGATGCGGCGGTTGCAGTTCTCTTTACGGAGTTCAGAAACGACCTGTGGCAAACAAATGCTAGCATACCATTCTGCATTAACCGTTCTTTGTCCCTCAAGAGGAATAGTCGCAACATGGCCGGTTTTGGAGACAAACGTGGCCACCATTTTTTTTGCAACACTCCGTGAACGAACAATTTTTGTTGGCTTTAACTCATATACGGACACCCAAACTCGTGACTGGTTTTTTGTTTCGGGTTCGTACGCGTATATCAAGGATTCGTCATCTGATACGATGTTGTATACAGCATTTGAGGATCCTGCGTGGAATCTTTCGAGAGTTCTGACGCACCAAGTAACGCGAGCCGCTTTTTGCTCTTCACAGAGCGAATGCGGTATCCTGTATGCAAGATTATTTGTATTTGACTCATGCCAATGTCTAAAGTTGCCTGAATTTCGCGGTATGTCACATGTCGATCTTCCTCAATCAGCTTACGCACAGCATCAACGTTTTCTTGGGTGACTGCAGTTTTTGGACGACCTTGACGGGGATCATCACTGAGCTTGACACGTCCACGTTGAAATTCAGCAAACCAGCGATAAATTGTGGTTTTGGATGGGGCTTCATCACCAAATGCAGAAATCATCCGGTCAACACACTGCACACTGTTTTTGTGTTAAACCACTCCGAAAGTCATAATAAATCATCGCTCTTGAATTTTCTCGAGTCAATTCCATTTTCTCAACGACTAAACAAGTTTGACAAAATCTTGTGACAAGACTGAGAGTAATTTTTTTTCTATGAGACTGAGAATCTTTTTTTAAATAAATAAATGGTATTCGATTTTTAAAACCAAGGAGTTTTCAATTAAAAAGATTTTAATATGACAGGAACAGTGGAAATATTCCATTCCCGATACTTTTAGTGCAGCCCTCGTATTTACAAATATAATTATTGCTTTGATTTTCCTTTTATCATAGAATGTTAATTTACAGCGATTCTGACTCACTATAATATAGGTAATTATCCGTCCGTGTTTAGTCAAAACAAAATATTAGGTGCATTGGTGGAACATAATTATAATAAAATGTATAAGGAAATTAATTCATATTAAATTTTGGTGGTATGATATTTCTACGTTTTAACCGACTTCCCAAAAAGGACGAGGTTCTATGTTCGACATTATCTATTTATTTTTTTATTTTTTGTGTGTCTTCACCGATATCTCCGTCAATTGTGGACCGATTTTGAAAATTATTTTTTTTTGTTTGAAAGAATATGTTCCGAAATTGGTCCCATTTTAATTTGGTGAAGATCTGATGAAGAACTTCGAAGATGTACAACAGAACTCTTCAATAAATAGATAACGGCAAATCTCTCGGAATTGCTGCAATCGCATGTTTGTTTATTGATTATACCATTTCATAACATAACATCACGCCAGTACGCTCTTAAGGGGTATGCAGATCTCTCATTTCACCGGTTGTTTTCTAGTTTCATGTTATTTGGGTTATCTATTTTGGCGTTAAGGTAACTTACTAAGCAACTTGCCTTTTAGGTAGGTACAACTAAAAAGTGAAACATAAAAACTTATTTACAAAGAAAATCTATCGACTTCCAAAAAAGAAAAATAACTTTAGTTTTGGAAGTCGGTGTCCACAACGCAAAAAAAAAACTGTACCTACGAAAGACACCGATTTCCAAAAATAATGTTATTTTTCACTTTGTAGTTTTCTTATTTGGAATTGGGTAGAATTTTTTTGTAAATAAGTTTTTTGTTATTATACGAATTATGTTACTAGGTAATATATTAATTTCATTTTTTGTAGATCCTTGATAAATGTGCTCCAAAAAAATAAAAAACTTATCACTTTCACCAAGAATGGGAACTGGACTACTTCTTTACTATGGTGAAAGAAAACTGTTGCTGCCTATTTTGCAATACATCCGTGGCAATACCGGAAAAGGGAAATTTAGAGCGACATTTTAACACAATGCATAGTAAATATCAGACTGACTTTATAACTAACAGCGAAATAAGAAAGACGAAATTGCTGGCATTGAAATCGCAATAAAAAGTTTTACTAAAATAAAAAAAAACCCAACTGCAAAGAAGAAGAAAATCATGCTGTGCAGTCGGAGGATACATATTCGCGAGCTGGCTGACCAAAACTATAAATATCCTCCGACTGCACAGTATAATTTTCATCTTGTTTACATCTTTGCAGTCGGGTTTTATTTTTTTATTAACTTTTTTTATTTACAACTTTTTAGTTATACATTACTTTTTTTGAATGAGTTTTAAACATATAAGTGGTATACATTTTTGTAATCACTTCTAAAAACCCTTAATTTTGATATCCCACTCGATGGGATTCGAAGAAAATAGTATATTATGATATAAGTGCGGTAAGTTGCAAAATTACAGCAGAGGAGATATTGCTACAAGAAAGCAGAGGCTGTAATTATCAAAGCGCACGTATGTCATACGACGTTTTATAACATATTTGCGACGAAATAAAATAAAACTCTGACTTTCTTAAACGAATAAATCTTTAATCACTTGTTAAAGCAGTTAGAAAAATTTGTGAAATTGATTATAACGTTGCCAGTTCTAGTCAGTTGCCAGTTTCACATTCTAGAACTGAATGAGGCGAAATTTAAAACTTGTATAAAACGCACACTATGCAGGCAAGTATAAGTGGAGGATTACATGGCTGATAAAAATGCTTGGCTAAATGCTGGTCCTGCTCCGCAGCCACTAGGGCAAAAGAATAATTAGTGATTCAGAGTGTGAGGGCAGAAAAGTTTTGAAGTATTGTTGGACCTGCTGAAGACTGTATGAATATATTAGTATTGTATAAACTCAATTTCTTTTAGTATTATATAACTGCATAGCACGTGTGTGAGTACTATGTTCCGACTGTAAATCTACCAATCACTGTACCTATGTGTCGTTCGTTGACTTTTGTGTGCCCTGGCAGTTGAGTGTGTCATGCTCTCTCTAATTTCTCTCTGATGGTGGCACATGTGTTGAATCATTCAGATCCCTTCATGATGGTTGAGCTGAGTGGTGCCGATCCGTGCGTCATGTTCGTGAACGGGCGCATCAGTTGGGATTGGTCATAACTTAGCTGCCTCGGCCTGTTATTGCATTTTTTTATTAAAATTGGTTGTTACTGTAGACGCTTTTACGTGCACGTCTTTTTGCATCGTTCTCACATATATGTATTTTTTACAACAAGTCTGATGTAACCAAAAACTTGTAATTGAAACTGATGGAAAAGAGTGTCCGTGAAGTTTCTTGCAAATTCTTCTCTATTGAGATCTACTGACGCTTGCGAATTTCAACTAGATTCATATTTTTATTTTTTTAAATAAATGATTTTGATTTAGATTTTTTGATTTTGAGTTGGCATTTTTAGTGTTGTCAAGTTTTCATTATTAGTTACAATTCCACAACACTTGGCTCCAAATTTATATTCCTCATAATGCGGGAGCTAATTTCTTCTTTATTTCTCATCGAGTCATCTATGTAGCCCTCGGCTACACTGTTCGACCGCCACCCTCCGTAGCGTTTTAGTGTCAATAAATCCGCACCTGAATCGGCGAGCAATGGAGCCGAGGACCTTCTGAAACTGTGCCCTGTGTATTCATGCGGATCATTCTAATTTAAGAAAGTGGCAATTTTATTTCGGCATTGCTCCAAATTTATTTATGCCAATGGATTGGCTAGTGCATTTTCCATTTTGATAATTTTGAAAAAATCTGTTGGACATCGCTTTTGTTGACTTCGTTCAACAAAAGCGATGTCCAACAGATTTTTTCGTTTCGTATTTCTAAACTATGTCGTGATAAGGCCCCTGTATTGTGAACGATCTTGGAATTTTATTTTTTGTGTTTTTGACCTGGACAAGAAGAACCCACCCATGGTTCTCGACATCATTAGTTGTGATCAGTTGTGATGTTTGCCAACTCTTGACGTCTACATGCAACAATTATGCCGAATATTAATACAACCTGAAAAGAGACAAAAACAGCGTACAAAACACCTATATTTTAAAGAAATACGAAAGTGAAAGAAGTTAATAACAATAATTTAGTTTCAACTGACCCTTGTTGCCAAATATCGGCAATCCGGAGCTTCTTTAAGGAGCTTCTTGACATTGTCAGCCGAAAATACTTTCGACTTTTTACTCACATGGCCACTTGAGCATCTTTTTAGAAATGCCAGCAAGTTGGAGTCTGACTTGATATCAATACCATGTTTTGTTTTCACATTGCTTTTTAGCATTGAATAGTAGCATCACAATGAGCTTGACTTATATTTTTGAGAAAGTTGCATGAAATAGGCTAAAATCACACTTTCTGAAAATGAATTTGCATCTTTGTTTGTTTTCCATAAGATGAAATTTAGATACGCTTGTAAGTATCTATCGGTCGATTTTTTGAGAAAGAGGTTTAGAGTAGCCTTTTTCGCTGCCTCTGAGACTTCTGGAGGTGTCGAATTAATGAATTCATCATTACTTGACAAACATTTTCAAATAAAAACAATACAGCGAAAGGAAAAACCGCGCGGCATAATTTTTACTTGTTCACAAATTAGCAATGCGCGCGCGCTGATGCGCTTTTTTTTGAAGGCATAGGCACAAAAACAGCCAGTATTACTAATAAAGTAAATTAATATTTTTGTGTTTTGTTACAGATAATAATTTAATTAATTTTGACCATAAATTAAAACCATTTAATTAATTTTGAGCTGGGAAACTGAGGGTAAGGCAGTGAAATTCGGTTAAGTGATTTAAAAAAAAAAATAAGTTGGTGGCATTCATCAGTTATTATGAAGAAGAGGTATAGAGCTAGGGCGTCCCCCTTAAGCGATGTTGAATGTGAAAATGCGGCGAATGTTAGGGCGTCCCCCGTAAGCGACGAGAAGGCGATATATCGAAACATGGTGCCAATATCCGAACTACGCATCGCTACTTGGAATATTGGCACAATGACAGGACGAAGTGCCGAACTAAGCACTATTCTAAACAGACGCCGCATCAACATTTGTTGTGTGCAAGAAACAAAATGGAAGAGCGCTAAATCATGTTTAATTGGAAAGGGTTTTAAACTGATAAACAGTGCAACAGAGAACACCAGAAATGGTGTTGGAATAATCCTGGACCAACATCTAAGTGACAACATAGTGGATATCAATAGGGTTAACGATCGCATTATGTCCGTTAAGCTAGCCTTTTTTTTTTTTTTTGATTGGAAACATCCAATGACTGCTCCCGCTCTGGGTGAAGCGGAAGGGTGTGTCATACTTTTACTGACTAAAACCCACCCATGTTCCTTCAGTGGCTTGTGCCTGGGCCGCGGTAACTTTCTTTCAAATTTATCCGCGACCCAGACAGGTTAAGCTAGCCCTGGGAAAACAACCGTGCTTGAATGTGGTATCTGTATACGCACCACAAGTAAACTGCCCCAGAATAGAAAAACTAGAATTTTGGGAAGACCTACATACCCACCTAACAACAATACCATCCGTGGAACAAACACTTTTGTGTGGAGACCTAAACGGTCATGTGGGGGCAGGCAGAGGCGACTTCGTTGGTTGCCATGGCGGTTTCGGGTTCGGAAAGCGTAATAATGAAGGCGAAGCGATACTTGAGTTTGCAGCAGCGAGAAAAAGATGAACACTTAATCACCTATAAAAGTGGAAGCTCAAAGACACAGATAGAATTTATCTTGGTAAACAAACAGGACATAAAACAATTCAAAGACTGCAAGGTGATCCCGGGAGAGCCTTTAACTTCCCAGCACAGACTTTTGTTAGCAGCCATGAAACTGACAGCACCTATGAAAATTAAAAAGCCTAAAACAGAGAGGATAAAATGGCATTTACTAAATACAAAGAAAGGAGTGAACCTGAAAAGAGTAGTTGGTTGATCACCTGCGAGACAATCCTCCTCGAGAAAAAGATCCGTCAGTAATTTGGACCGCTTTTGAAAAACTCTGTGTCAATTCAGCTAAAAGAGATCTAGGAGTCAACAAAGGAGCCCTCCACAATGCGAAAGACACCAAATGGTGGAACAACCACACCGTAAACAGCGTAGCTGAAAAGAAACACTTGTTTAAAATCTGGTAAAAGACAGTCTTGGATGAAGACAGAGACCTCTACAAACAGGCCAAGAAAACTGCACGAAGAACGGTGGCAGTAGAGAAAGAAAAAGCTGATCAAAATCTCTATCAGCGCCTCGAATTAGCATCAGATAATGATATATACAAAATAGCTAAACAAAGACATAATGTTACTAAAGATTTTAAAACCACAAAGTATATTAAGGATAAAGAAGGCACGGAAGAACGGTGGCAGTAGAGAAAGAAAAAGCTGATCAAAATCTCTATCAGCGCCTCGAATTAGCATCAGATAATGATATATACAAAATAGCTAAACAAAGACATAATGTTACTAAAGATTTTAAAACCACAAAGTATATTAAGGATAAAGAAGGCACGCTACTTACATACATCGAAGACATTTGCAAAAGGTGGTGTGAATCTACCAAGAACTACTGAACGAGGAACAGCCAGTAGTAGAACTACCAATGACACAGGGACCTCTTAATGAAATCACTATTGAAGAGGTGCGGAAAGCAATATCTAAAATGAAAAACCATAAAGGGACAGGCCCAGACAATGTACCCGTTGAACTCTGGAAATCCCTAAAGGGCGATGCTGAGATATGGCTTGTGGAGTTGTTCAACCATATTTTGAGTACCGAATCAATGCCGGAAGGGAGCAAAAACAAGGGAGATGTCCGGGATTGCTCAAACTTTCATGGTATTAAACTCACATCACACTCAAAACTTAATATCTCTCACAGAAAATCAGTTCGGTTTCACTGCGGAAAAGGGACCTACTGATGCCATCTATGAAATTAGGTTGGTTATGGAAAAAGTACGTGAAAACAAGCAAAATCTCTGGATGGTCTTCATAGATCTAGAAAAAGCCTTTGATCGTGTACCGAGAACAATAATATGGCAAGCACTGAGGGCACAGAATGTTCCGGAGCTGTATATAAACCTCATAAAAGACATGTACCATAACGTGCAGACATGTGTCAGAAGTGCAGCCGGCATATTAAAGAGCTTCGATATCAAAGTTGTAGTTCATCAAGGGAGCGCGCTAAGTCCATTGCTGTTCAACATTACCATGAACTACCTCACAGCGCAAATCCAGAAACCTACACCACGGAACCTTCTATATGCAGATGATGTGGCCCTTATCTCAGACAGTGCACAGGCAATACAAGAAAGTTTGGAGCTGTGGAGGAGGGCTTTGGAACTTAACGGGCTGCTCATCAGTCGAACGAAGACTGAATATATAGTATGCAGATTCAACCCCGATACCAGCCTAACCAACGCCGAATTAAAACTTGACGACCGAGCCTTACCTAGAGTGAATAAATTTAAATACTTGGGATCAATGATCTCTGAAGATGGATCGATATCCAATGACATAATTCACAGAACGACGTCAGGATGGATTAAATGGCGTACATTAACGGGGGTTCTGTGCGATCCAAAAATGCCAATTAGAACAAAAGGAAAGGTCTATAAAACAGCGGTAAGACCAGTTTTATTCTACGGTAGCGAAACCTGGGCTACCAAAAAGAGTGACGAGCAGAAACTGCACACCACGGAGATGCGCATGCTGCGATGGGCAGGTGGAGTCACTCTCAGGGATAAGGTTCGGAACGATTATGTACGGGGTGGTCTTAAGGTTGCGCCCATCGCCGAAAAACTAACCGAATCCAGGCTTCGATGGTACGGCCATGTTGTGCGGAGACCTGATGATCAAATCGTGAAAAAGTGCCTTTCCATGACGACAC